>CP136058.1:355153784-356498784 GCA_032464435.1 Aegilops umbellulata
TTGTGCCGTGCAATTGGAATTTCAACTTGAGTACTACTACTAGGAGTACCGGGGCCAGTTATTTTAGGCTTCTAGATTACTAATCCCATAACTACTACCTCCGTCCTGGTTTGTTGGTCCCCATTGTAATCTGTGTCAAATTTTGAACATAAATTTAAGTAATGAAATGTTTATGCATGTCACATGCACTAACATTTTATCAGTTAAATCTTTGGCAAAATTTAGCACAAATTACAATGGTGATGAATAAACCAGGACGGAGGTACTAGTAGTTTAGAAGCCCAAATAAATGAGTGAGGCGCCTTATGTTGCTCTCCACTTTGACTAGTCTTATGAGAAACGCTGGGCAAAAGACGACTTGTTTTTTAAGCCGCCAAAAGAACTGGCCCTAGGAGTAGTAGCTAGGGATACTTGTAGCAAGGGATCAAGTGTGCAAGATGAACCGGAGAAAGTAAATGCCGAGAGATGAAATACAAAAAAGACGGAGGTATGTGATGGTTGCTTGTCCGTTTATTTTACCAGGCCACTTATTTCTGGGAGTGGTGGGGTTTTGTGATATGACGGCTTTAATGCCACGCCACGAGCGGGGTGAGACTCCCGTGCAGCGCCGCTCTCTACACTAGTACTACCTCGGTCGTGGTTTATTAGCCCCCCATTGAATTTGACTGAAGATTTAACTGACAAAATGTTAGTGCATGTCAACAAAAACTATATCGTTGGATTCGTATTTGAATATAGTTTTCAATGATATAATTTTTGGTGACATCCATGAGCATTTATCGTACTATACATAATGTTAGTTAAATTTATGGTCGTACTAGTATATACTAAGGTGCCCGTGCGTTGCACGGAACAGTGAAATGCATTGAGCGGGGAGTTGTTTATTTTGACAAAGGATGTGGGGGTCATCTCATGTGTAATGAGTATCGATAGGTTTCTTCGGATATTATTTCTTTTCCAGAGCTCACAAACATCCGGGTGACATAGATAAAAAAAGTATCTTTTGCAAGAAAAAGCGTTCAACTGTTCAACTTGCATCCAAAACTTGTGAAGAAATAACACTTATTGTGCTTTGCAAGAAATGATCTTTAAGAATTAGTTTTTGAGTATCGATTTTTATTATTTTTTCTAGACCACCATGAATGTATTCCCTCCGTCTAGGTGAATAAGTCATCTTAAATTGTGCACCGTGACCAAGAATGAGGGAAAATGAGAGAACTTAATGTTTATTTGCTAATTAATAGAATTGCATGCAATGAACTAACCATTGCATGTCGTGCTTGTTAGTCTTGAGTCATTGAAAACATGTATGCCACACATCTCTTATTGGTTGATATGTCAAGAAATAAGAAACGAGGTGGGAGTTAATGCACCGCGCCCAAGTGTTTTGGGATTATTTGGTTTTCGTAAGGTGATTTAGAGCGAGTACAATAAGGTACAGTCAGCAGGTTGTAAGAAGTAGAGGAGTGAGGATAGGAGAGAGAATGTAAGCGGGCTCTCATGCAAGAGCCAGCTGCAACATGTGCTCCTAGGCACTATGTGAGAGTGGAAAGTGGGCCATGTATTAATAAAGTAGCACATACTTATATCTAATTGTTATACATGTTGGCTATAGATGACATGGAACTTTCTTGTAGTCAACAGTTGGCTATACTACTAAGTATTAATCATGCTCTTATACACCTACACGGAGGGATTAAATCACGATGACTTGGAAGGGGGCAGAGGAGATGTAAGAAATGGTTCATCATAAGACTTTCACCAGTACTTTAGTATAAAAAATCAATTAATATCATAAATGGCAAGCGAGAACTCTAACGGAGCAAAAGCATACATGGAAGATTCTAGACTAAACCATAAATGGATACACTTTTATTGAAGCGCGATACGCTAATAGAGCAAGATCATGCATGGAAGGTTCTAAACTATATAAATAAGAAGTCTCCACATGCTTAGACAGCGGATTACATTGAGCGAAGACTAATGATTAACATTTAACTTGGTAATGCATATGTCCAGGTGAAGCTCCTTGGAGTCCCCATGCACCATATTGGGGTGAAAATCATACCATGGGTCTTCCGTGTCCACATCGCCAGGAACGGAGCAGCTCGGCACAGTCCCAGTCAGCGTCATGGAGCCGGGGTGGGCGCCCACGTACCTATGAGGGGCAGTAATAGTGAGCACGCACCCGTACACCAGCCTCGTGTCAGCGTCAGCGGCGTTGCCCCTGACGCACACTACAGAGACGAGGCGGTGGCCTGCATGGGCCTTTTCGGTGCCCACGACCAAGAGGAAGACGCCGTCGTCCTCCTCCGCGACTAGCAGGCGGCGGTGATCCTCCAGCGACTCCAGCACGGCAAACGGGTACCACGTCTCATACTTTATGTTCACTGCCGCGGGCCAGTAGTGCTTGACGGACGGTGCCGTGAGGTGATGCACGAGGCTCGTTGGCGAGCCCTCAAACGGCGGCATGCACTCATAGCAAAAGCAGGGCACGTGCGCACATCTGGAACTATGCTCCGCCAGCGAGTGCTGGTCGACGTACCTCTCGCAGCCGAAACTCGTGTAGACGCAGGGCACCTTCGAGGCATCGACCAGGCCGTCCATGAAACGGGAGTGGCTGTAGGGGATGTTGCGCCAGGTGAATATTTGAGCAAGTTACTACGAGATTTAATCCGAATAAGCACAAAATAAATCATGACGGCTATAATAGAGACTAAACTAGTCATGTGGACTAGCATAGTAGATGAACAGATCGAATCTAGGACACAGACTAGAAACATGAATTCTACCACGATTTCGAACAGGAAGGACAGAAACACATACGGTGCAACAGGAGCAGCACCGTTGGCGTTGAGGTTGTCGCACATGTCGTTGAGGAAGAGGTTGCCGAGGTCGGGGAAGAAGTTGTCATTGGTGAAGTCGTCGCTACCAGCAGTCGCGTGAGTGCGCTCCCCAAATTCCAACAGCGCCCACCGAATGGAGCGCAGGTGGGAGTGGCTGTAGGGGACGTTGCAGCCACCAAATGGAGCACACGAGTAGCACACGACACAGTAGATGGTGCTCCTCCCTAGTCTCTATCTCTACTATCTACTCTTACTAGTCAATGTGTACGTGCAATGCATGTTTTTTGCGGATGTACGTGATTTGCACGTTAATTTGGAAATATTAGTCAAAATGTACGTGCAATGCATTTAATTTGGCAATATATTAAGTGCATGCGGATATTAAGTAGGATATTATTTGCGTGTTATTATGTGATTAGCACTATATTTGGCATGAAATTAACTACACGCTAAACGTGTTTAGCGCTCGACATTGAAGCAGTCTAGGTCGTTCGATTGACATGATTTGATGGCCGAGATTAATTGGATCTGCCTCTTTGGGTCTTTTTATGTTGGTATAGATATATTATTATTATTTATTATATCTACTCTTATAAAAAATAGAGTTGGCGATGATGGTGTGCCTGCCATCCTGCAATATAGGCCGTCCGATTTATATCTGACGGATATGAAGGAAACTATGGCATTTTTTGCAAAAAGATACCCACACCCCTCTCCACATTTGCAAATAAGGCCTTCAATCGTTCATCCTTTTCTCTCACAAGATAAACTACTCATAAAAACGCATCTTGATGTTACGTGCAACGCACGGGCATCTTGCTTTTATATATTATTATATTATATTATATCTACTCTTATAAAAGGCAGGGTTGGTGATGATGGTGTGCGTGCCATCCTACAATATAGCCCGTCCAATCTATATCTAACGGATAGGAAGGAAACTATGACAATTTACCCACACTCCTCTCCACATTTGCAGATAAGGTCTTCCCTCGTTCATCCTTTTCTCCCACAACATCTTGATGTTCCGTGCAACGCACGGGCATCTTGCTAGTATAGATAAAAAACCGAGTTGGTGATGATGGTGTGCCTGCCATCTTGTAATATAGACCATTCGATCTATATCTGAAGGATATAAACCAAACTATGACAATTTTACAAAAGATACCCGCACCTGTCTCCACATTTACAAATAAGGCCTTGCCTCGTTCATCCTTATCTCCCATAACCTCATTGCTGAGAAATTAAAAAAGAAAGTCTCTGGAACAATCTGGCATGGTGGCCGCTGCCGGCGCCGTCCATCCCCATGCCTCCACCTAGTCCGACCACGCCCCACTCGTCCTCACCTTATCTCTCATCTTTCTCGAGATACCATTTTTTGATGAAACTCTTGAGATACCATTTTTTTCGATAAAATTCTTGAGATATCATTAGTTTTTACACATGGGATTACTCTTGCATGGATCAATCACAACAGGTGTTTTGTAAAAAAATGCATCATGATGTTCCGTGCAATGCACGGTTATCTTGCTAGTTTGCATATAATTTCAAACACCATGTAGACACGGTCTTTGACCATTTTACAACTATGTTAGTATCATTGTTAGTGGTTAGCCGGTGCATGTTATAGCCCCAGGTGTCTTAACCTTTTTTTAGTAATGATATCTGGCGATTATTTTCCACGAGCTCAATCCTGGCGAATCCCATGTAACTATCATATTCCCATGCGATGGTGGCTTGTTTTTAAGCCATAGTATTTGACAAAACCGCCACCCTTACAAACGTATTGTAACTGCGTCGCGGGCGTTTGCAACTGCCATGTCTCCCAGGGAACGTTTGCTGGGATTAGAGTTAGCACCGATAGCGGTTCGTAGTTGTTCCACGCTCGGGCATTGAAGTTTGTAAATATTTTTTATTAGAATATACAACTCCCCTGGTGCTAGTAGTAGAGCAGAGTCCTACTCCACTACTCTATATGAAACTAGGGCATATTAGTAGGTACTGTAGGGAGTACTAGTATCGTGATCACTCAAGCAAGTTGTTCCTGCTCCTGCCTCCAGTGGCCGGCTGTGCTACCGCGCAGGCCTCACCGCCCACCCTACTTTCACAGCTGGCCAGGCCATCCCTCTACTGTCTACTCACCGACAACCTGCGTTATTCTACGGCGATGGCAGCCTCACACCGTAGCCGAACCAGTCAACCCTCGTACTCCTCTCCGTGTGGGCATCCACTGTCGCGTCTTCCCCGGCTCCGAGTCGTCCCCTTCCAGGCCTCGCCGTCGTCCACCACCTTGGTGCTCTCGGCGTGTGATACGTCTAAAACGTATCTATAATTTCTGCTTGCTCCATGCCTCTTTTGGGTGATATTGCTATGATATTTATACACTTCCATACAATTTTGATCATATTTGGACTAACCTATTAACTCAGTGCACCCCAGTGCCAGTTTCTGTTTTTTGCTGTTTTTGTATTTCAGGTTTTTCCATCACGAAAACTGCCAGAAAAATTCTGGAAAAAATATATAAAAAATCAGCGTTCCGGAACCTTCCAGGACCCCGAAGCAGAGACGGAGGGGGGCCACCAGGGCTCCAGGCGCCCTGGTGGCGCGGCCCCCTTCCTGGCCGCGCCGGGGGGGCGCTTGGGCCCCCCAGGTGCCCTCTGACGTCACCCTTTGGCCTATATTTAACACACGTCCCGAAACCCTCGAGGGGGGAACCCTTTTTTGCGATCTCATCTCTGTTCCGCCGCCGCCGCGCTTCCAAGATCGGGAGCGCCAGGAGAACTCTTCCCGGCACCCTGCCGGAGGGGAGGATCACCACCGGGAGCTTCTCCACCACCATGGACGCCTCCCGGACGATGCGTGAGTAGTCTCCCTTGGACCATGGGTCCATGACCAGTAGCTATGTGATGTTCTCCTCCCCTTCTTGTGCTTCACTAATTAGACCTCGTGAGCTGCCCTACATGATCGAGGCACATATGTAATCCTTATGCTGTTGCTATGATGAGTTTGCTGGGATCCGATGGATTGTGAGATTATGTTCAGATTGTGTTTGAGTAATATATTTGATTTACCTCTTTTATATTTATGTTCGTAAGTAATTCTTGCATGTTCTCCGTTGCTGTTTATTGCTTTGGCCGAGTAATAGGTAGTAACTCCAAGAGGGAACGTTATGCTCGATTGTGGGTTCATGCCCCTCGTTGACTAGCTTGAGTGACAGAAACATGAGTCTAGGGGATGTGCTGTTGCCACAAGGGGGAAAACAACGGTGCTTGTGCCCGCGGGTGCAAGGATTGTTTACTTTACGCAAAGTTATTTTAATGCAGTTGTCTGTTGCTTTGAGTTTACCCTTTCGGTGGGGCTCGCAACTTAATACCAGCGAGATGTTCTGGATAGATATCTCAAGGTGGATGATTAGTAGTAGATGCAGATGGATTTCAGTCTACTTACCTTGGCGTACTGCCCATGCTTTGAACCTCTACCTTTCTTGCAATATAGTCAGCATTGGTTTGCGCACATAATTCTGTCAATTGCCCAGCTGTAATTTGTTTACCTCGCATAGCTATTTTATCGTCTTTTGGGAGAGAGACATCACTAGTGAACATCATGGCGCCCCGGTCCATATTCCTATCATTGATCACATCGCTATTTACATTCCGCTTTTATTTACTTTTTGCAGCATTATCCATCACTATTATCACTTGCGTTTAATCCTTTGTAAACGACAAGGCCGGAGGGATTGACAACCTCTCTGTACTCGTTGGGAACAAAGTTATTTGTATCTGTGTGCAGGTCCACGTTGATTGCTAATCCACGGTGCCGTTAGCG
The DNA here is from genome assembly GCA_032464435.1 of Aegilops umbellulata. NCBI lineage: Eukaryota > Viridiplantae > Streptophyta > Magnoliopsida > Poales > Poaceae > Aegilops > Aegilops umbellulata. Next base: position 355,160,456 of record CP136058.1, read on the forward strand.
ATTGACACCTTCTCGTTGAAACTGGGAGTCTCTGGGGATTCGATCCTTGGTATCTTTGCCAAGGGAAAACTACCACTACGCTGCATCTCAAACCTTACACTTGGTGCCGGGGGAAATCGGCCTCCTCGAGCACCTATGGGGACGGAGCCCCTTTTCGGTTCGGCGCGGGGCGGAGGTTGCACAAAGAGCAGATCGAGGCGACACACACACACGCACACAACGGTTTTACCCAGCTTCGGGCCGCACGGAGGCGTAAAACCCTACTGCTGCTTGTCTGGTTGATTCGAGTTCTTGCTCTGGAGCGCAAGAAGCTACAGTAAGTTGGAGCTGGACGTAGACGAGGGTCTACTGGGTGTCCTCCCCCTTCTTATGTGCGCATGGGCCTCCTTTTATATGCTAAGGGGTTACCCACAGGTAGCGACGCAGGTAAGGGCAAAAATGGCAAGAAACTGTGCGCACAGTGGTCGCACAGTGCTATCGCACCTAACTCTGACGGCAGGGGACAAAGGCATTGAATGCCCGTCTGGGTCGTTCGAACAGTGTCGAGGCGGACCGTTAGGGGCGTCTCCGCTCGCCACGAGGTCGACTCTGTCAACGTCGCGTGCCACCGCGCACCTCAGGATGCGTGGTGCCTTGCCACGTGCCTCTAGGAAAGCCCCGGGGTGACGCGTGGGCAAGGTGAACTGGAGCGCAGGCCTGAGGTGGTGGTTTGCCGCGGCAAGTGGCTTGCCGCGGTGGCCGTCTTGCCGTGCCTGGGAGCTTGCCGCTCGCCAGGCCTTGCCGGGGCGCGCGGTGCGCCGCGGCGGGCTTCTCTTGGGGTGCCTTGGCTTGGCCGCCCCGGCGAGCTCCTCCCGCCGGGGCCTTGGTGCTTCGGCTTGGTCGTCCCAGCAAGCTCCTCTTGCCGGGGCCTTGCCTTCCTGGTCCGGCAAGCTCCTTTCGCCGGACCTTGTCTTCTAGGCCCGGCAAGCTCCCCTTGCCGGGGCCTGGTCTTCTTGGCTCGATCACTTGGCCTTCGTTCGGCCCAGAAAGGGGCCGAGGAGACTCTTGCCGCTCCCCTGGCGAGCCTTGCCGCGAGGTGCTGCTACTGCCCGTGCACAAGTTCGGGGTACTAAGGTACCCCTACTTTAGTACACCGACACTTGGGGTAACCAACGAGGGGCGAGAAGCCATCAAGGGTGTTTTCTGGCGCCGTTGCCGGGGACTCCGCTCTTCGAGATAGGGGAGTTGCATACTATCTTTTACCTTTGTTTTTTTAGTCTTGTTAGTTTACCTTTCAGTTTTTGTTTTAGTATCCTTTATCGAAAATCACAAAAATAGTTATTTCATTCTTTAATTGTCATTATGTCGGGTCCTTTTGTCTTTGGCGAGGAAGAAGTTCTCACCTTCAAACAAAGAGGTGGGGAAAGTCTAAAAGATGCTTGGTATAGAATTAATGATTCTCAAAAAAGAGCCACCAAGAAGCAATCTACTACTATCCTACTTAGAAATTTTTATGTTGGAATTACTTCTTGGAATAGGTTTATTCTAGATACTACTATTAATGGGAATTTCCTAGAGGCCCCAGTTTGGGAGTCTCTTAGTATTATTAAAAATCTTGTCGGGAATCCCCCTGTTGTTAGCATTCAAGAGGACATCACCCTAGCTCACATTATGAAAAAACTTGAAAAGATAGAGCTAGAGATGCCAAATATTAATAAGATGAATGAGTTGGATCATAGGATCCAAGGGAATTTGAATAGGCTAGATAGCTCCATGCATAAAATTTTCAAAACTTTGGAGACTCTCAAGTTCCATGACTTGGACTCTTCTAGGATAGACAAGATTGAGGAAATCTTTGACACACTAGGAACTACTTTCTCCTCAATCAAAACTAAAAAGGTAGAAACTCCGGCAAAAAAAGGAGCCTAAGTTCGTTCACGTTCCAAAGGCTCCTCGTCCTAAAAGTAATGCCACTATTGCCAAAGGGGTTGAAACTCTAAAGACTTTGGAAGAAACACCTCTCTTTGATGAATTAAATGAATCTTCCCTTGACTTTTATCCTTTTGGACTTCTCCCTAGAAGTGTCTCTATGAGGCCTTTGTTTGAAAGTCCTCTTAAGACTAGTTGTATTATTGAAGAGCTTTTTGATAATCTTGATGATGGTACAATTGATGCAACTTAATTTCTCTATGCATTATGCCTAGCTTAAAGGCATAAAAGAAAGCACTTTTTGGGAGGCAACCCAAATGAATAAAATTTTATATTTTGCTTTTGTTGTGTCTTGATGTTGTTACTACAGTAGCATCATCATTGTATCTTTACTTTTCAGTTTTGTGCCAGGTATAGCCTCTGATTGCAAGAAAGATCAAGAGTTGTGACGTGCTGTCCAGGAAACAGATTCTGTCCTTGTACAGAAAAATTCGCATAAAATCACCAGATCATCTTTTTGGTCTGAATTTTTTCCACAGCGTGCTCTATATAATTGTCTTTCAGGCGTCTGTTCTGAGTTTTTTTATTGGAATTGCAGAAGTGCCCCAAAATAATCATTTACTGCCTGCTGGTCTGTTTTTCACAGATTCTGTACTGTTTTGCCTTTCCTTCATTTTGCGAGCCTTGCACTTGCTTATTCTTTGCAAAAACTTTATGGCAATCTAGAGAAACAGTATACTTTCAAGAATATCTTTATTTCCATCAAGGAACAATTATACTATTGTGGGTACTAACCTCGCTAATCAGATTATGATGAGTTTTGTATGAAGGGAGTTTTCAAGTGTGCGAGGGAAGGTGATGAAAAGATTCAGGAGTGTCAAGCGCTCAAGCTTGGGGATGCCCCCGTGCACCCCCAAGAAATATTCAATAAGACTCAAGCGTCTAAGCTTGGGGATGCCCCCGTGCATCCCCTTCTCCATCGACATTATCAGTTCGTCCTTCGTTCCACTATATTTTTATCACTTCATGTGTTATGTGCTATGCTTGGAGCGTCTTGCTTTTAGTTTTCCTTTTAGTTTTCTTTAGCTTTAATAACGAGTCGGAACTCAGATTTCTTTGTGTGGGAGAGAAACACGCTCCACTTCTACCTAGAACATAACATGGAAATTTTCATGCCTATCTTTGCTGTGTGTGTTCTTTGTCTTTCAATAGCTACTTTCGTACTTAGCTATTAGTTTTCATGCTTATCTTTTTAAAGAGCTTTTGTTTAGTTGGTTGCTTGAACTCTCTTTATTATCATGATTATGTTATTAAGAGAAGTTTGCTTCTGTTGCAATGATTGATATGTCTATGATAAAGATGCTACGTGCATGATGTTGCTTGGTAATTCATGTTTGCTTATGGTTAGTTTCAAATAGCTCGAGGGTTTCCAATGTGTTATTGGAGTACCAACATGATTTGTTTGAATATTATGTGGTATGGTTAGTGATATCTTCCTTCGAGAATTTATTTTGATTGACTTGGCGTATGCTCACGCATATTCAAGACTGTAAGGAAAGTCTGTCAAGCCTTGATGATCTTTTATTTCTGAGTAGCGATATAACTTCCATGCCTGATTCAATGTTGCTTTGTCGCTCTGCATGATTATGGCCGTCATTGCTCTCTTAGCTGGTCGCTCCCAGTCTTTTGCTAACCTTCGCCTGTACTAAGCGGACTGACTGCTTGTGCATCCAAATCCTTTAAACCAGTTATGCCATATGAGTCCACCATACCTTCCTATACATGGTATTTACCTGCCATTCCTAACAAAGACTTTCTTGTGCCATCTCGAAATTATTCAAGTAAATGCATTCCTATTTTGTGCCTCTGTTTTAAGTTTATGAGGAACTAGTGGTTAATTCGTGATCTTTTTAAGTTGGACAAGCTTCACCCCGGGATTGCATGTATAATGCGCAACCCAAAATATGAGAAGGAATTGGCATAGAGTGCACCCGGCTCATTAAAAATTAATATAACAAACGAATCTTCCTTCACGCTTTGTTCATGAGAAATCAGAAAACTCTGGCAGTGATAAACAAAGGAGATTAAGAGGATGTTATGATCCTCATTCGGGAGCCATTCCTCGAAACTTGTCCAGCTCAAGAAGTAATTGGGTTAGCTGCTAGCATTCGTTGACAGAACATGCATATCTAAAAAAAATATTACCTCTGTTTTTAAAACCAAGAGCTCTGGCACATGCTTTGTTTTTGTTTCTGACTACGGGTTTTCAACTTTGCCAACAAAAGCCACGGTTCGAGTGTCTCCACCTTCTTTTAAAAAGCACCGACTACGGAGAGCATGATTGTCATTCTGAGTGTAATGTGCATTGTCCCAAAGTAGCATTGTCTTTTGCATGATTGTGATATTGTTTATTTTGAAATCATTGTATCTAGTCGTCACTTAAACCTTGGAGGTGCCCCTGCATTTATGTTTTGCTTCACTAAAGGGGGCAAGCGAGATATCACTTTATCATATTTACATACCATGCTCATTACAAATCTATTTGATGCTTCAGTTTCATGTTGAAAAAATTTTAGTTCTTTGAGATTTTCTCAAGGTGACTTAATTACTATAGAATCATTGTCTCTGTAAGCACTTGTCATGTGACTATGAAAAAGTCCTATATGGTTAATAGCATGTCACCACAGAAATTATTCTTGTTATCATTTACCTACTCGAGGACGAGAAGGAATTAAGCTTGGGGATGTTGATACGTCTAAAACGTATCTATAATTTCTGCTTGCTCCATGCCTCTTTTGGGTGATATTGCTATGATATTTATACACTTCCATACAATTTTGATCATATTTGGACTAACCTATTAACTCAGTGCACCCCAGTGCCAGTTTCTGTTTTTTGCTGTTTTTGTATTTCAGGTTTTTCCATTACGAAAACTGCCAGAAAAATTCCGGAAAAAATATATAAAAAATCAGCGTTCCGGAACCTTCCAGGACCCCAAAGGAGAGCCGGAGGGGGGCCACCAGGGCTCCAGGCGCCCTGGTGGCGCGACCCCCCTCCTGGTCGTGCCGGGGGGCGCCTGGGCCCCCCAGGTGCCCTCTGACGTCACCCTTTGGCCTATATTTAACACACGTCCCGAAACCCTCGAGGGGGGAACCCTTTTTCGCGATCTCATCTCTGTTCCGCCGCCGCCGCGCTTCCAAGATCGGGAGCGCCAGGAGAACTCTTCCCGGCACCCTGCCGGAGGGGAGGATCACCTCCGGGAGCTTCTCCACCACCATGGACGCCTCCCGGACGATGCGTGAGTAGTCTCCCTTGGACCATGGGTCCATGACCAATAGCTACGTGATGTTCTCCTCCCCTTCTTGTGCTTCACTAATTAGACCTCGTGAGCTGCCATACATGATCGAGGCACATATGTAATCCTTATGCTGTTGCTATGATGAGTTTGCTGGGATCCGATGGATTGTGAGATTATGTTCAGATTGTGTTTGAGTAATATATTTGATTTACCTCTTTTATATTTATGTTCGTAAGTAATTCTTGCATGTTCTCCGTTGCTGTTTATTGCTTTGGCCGAGTAATAGGTAGTAACTCCAAGAGGGAACGTTATGCTCGATTGTGGGTTCATGCTCCTCGATGACTAGCTGGAGTGACAGAAACATGAGTCTAGGGGATGTGCTGTTGCCACAAGGGGGAAAACAACGGTGCTTGTGCCCGCGGGTGCAAGGATTGTTTACTTTACGCAAAGTTATTTTAATGCAGTTGTCTGTTGCTTTGAGTTTACACTTTGGGTGGGGCTCGCAACTTAATACCAGCGAGATGTTCTGGATAGATATCTCAAGGTGGATGATTAGTAGTAGATGCAGATGGATTTTGGTCTACTTACCTTGGTGTACTGCCCATGCTTTGAATCTCTACCTTTCTTGCAATATAGTCAGCATTGGTTTGCGCACATAATTCTGTCAATTGCCCAGCTGTAATTTGTTTACCTCGCATAGCTATTTTATCGTCTTTTGGGAGAGAGACATCACTAGTGAACATCATGGCGCCCCGGTCCATATTCCTATCATTGATCACATCGCTATTTACTTTCCGCTTTTATTTACTTTTTGCAGCAATATCCATCACTATTATCACTTGCGTTTAATCCGTTGTAAACGACAAGGCCGGAGGGATTGACAACCTCTCTGTACTCGTTGGGAACAAAGTTATTTGTATATGTGTGCAGGTCCATGTTGATTGCTAATCCACGGTGCCGTTAGCGATTGACACCTTCTCGTTGAAACTGGGAGTCTCTGGGGATTCGATCCTTGGTATCTTTGCCAAGGGAAAACTACCACTATGCTGCATCTCAAACCTTACACTTGGGGTAACCAACGAGGGGCGAGAAGCCATCAGCGTGGCATGGTCAACGTGGTCAATTAACGACTTCCATCGGAAGAGGACTAAACATGGAGAGGCTAATAGCTGGGTCCACGGCTGCAGCAAGGAAGTGCAACCTTATTACTTGTAAAATAATTATTCCTTCACGTGACAGCTGGGACCCATCAGAAGGGACTCTATATTTTGAGAAAAAATGTTTCCCCCTGACAGCTGGCACCTACCAACTACATCTTCACACGCAAGGAAGTGCCTCCATATTAGGCACGAAAAAATGAATCCTCGCCCTGACTGCTGGGACCCACCAGCTACATCTTCACACACAAGGAAGTGCCTCCTTATCCTCCCTGATAGCCAGGACCCACCTAGTCAAAGTGTATGTAGTGTTGTCATTCTGGTCACGAACGTGTACGTACATATTGGTCGATCGGTCTATCTGCAGGCTACAGCGGTGAACCATGGCCGATGTCGGTCTTCTGGGAACGGGGGTCCCCAGACTTGCCTACCTGCGTCCTGCGGCGTGGCTCAAGTGGGGGCCAGCGCGGCCCATCTTCATCAACACAAGCTCAAGACCATCACGAGGGGCCAAGCCTCGCAGGGCGGACGACAGAGAGCTTCCCCAAGTACGTCCTCATCAGGCAGGGCTAGCGAGGAGGCGGAGAGATCAACGCAAGGGTACCTCGCGAGGATCCAGTGACGCAAGCCATGATGATCAAGGCCAGGCGGGCGCCAGGCGGGCGCCGGCCTGTGAAGAGTCCTTGTTTCCCCTTTGGTGCAGAGGGGGAAAGCACATGCCAAGGTATCAGGCAAAGGTTACCATTCCAGTGCAACGAGACCAAGACCAGCCAGACGGAGGTCACCGTGGAGCCCAAGACGGCGTCACCACCAGAGCTTTTGGTAGCCGAAGACCACCTTTGGTCAGGATAGCTTGTACTAGATGTTACCCTTCAAAATGGCCAATTGTTGGCGCACTTCCCGCTCAATTATTTCGGGGAGAGGCCCAGGGCCTCTATAAATAGGGCTAGCCACCACAGAGTAGAGGCATCAGATCGAGAAGAGGCATCTAGCCATAGGCATAGAGAAACCTGATAGAGCCTAAGTAGAGAGATAGAGAGAGGCGACTGAACTTACCCAAGCAGTTCATCGCACCAGCCCAAGAACACCTCTTGCGAGGCTATTCTTCCTTTGTACTGTCCATCATCAGCCCCAGAGGCAATCCACCACACCACACACTGGAGTAGGGTATTACACCACAACGGTGGCCCGAACTAGTAAAAATCTCGTGTCCCTTGTGTTGTTTATTGTTTTCACCTTAGTTTGCATGAGAAGATCAGACGTAGAGCGGTAGGGGAGAGATCTCTACGCGCACCCCAGTGTTCGAACCTCAAGGGTCTGCCGGAACCCGAAATCCGACATTTGGCGCGCCAGGTAGGGGTGCACCGGAATCCTTTCTTCCGCCGTTTGCGTGTGGTCTTCCGTCGTGTCCATGGATGACGCTCGTCGGGCTCGCGCCGAGCGCCGAGGTGCTCTCGCCACCCGCGTCGCCCAGACGCCGCCCGCCGGCGGCCCCCCTCGTCGTTCCCCGTTGGCCGCCGCCAACGCCGCCGCCGGCCCGGCGGGGAATGAGCAGCAGGCTTCGTCCCAGCATCCTTCGGTGCGGTGGGATGGCCGCACTGCCACCCCGTCGCTGATCCCGGCTGGCTCATCGTCCCACGCCCTGCGCGCCCCCATGGATGCGCGCGCCTCGCTGCTCTTGGCGAAGGAGCTTCTCCGTTACCGCCCTGTTGTCGACCTCTACGAGGACTGGCTCGCCCACATCACCGAGCTCGTCAGCGCCGCAGGGGGCTCCCCCTTGCGGCCCCCCTCGCTACCACGCCCTCTATTCCGTGCAGAAGGCGATGACCAGGAGGCGCCTTGGCTACAAGGCGCGCAGCCCCAGGGCGAGGCCCACTACGTCCAGCGCCTGAGCAGCAAGAAAGGAGCTGCCAAGAGAGCCCGCATCCCCGAGAAGGTGCTCGCGTGCTCCCGGCGCCGGTGCGCCCGGATCGCGTCCCAATGCTTCCACGACAAGACCCCGCGCTGCTCCCAGCGGCGGCGCGTGGCGACCTGCAAGAGCAAGATCGGCACCAGCCCAGGGCGTCGGTGGCCACAGCGGGCTGCCTCGCCTTCACCCCCAAGCTGCGCGGCATCACATGGCTAGGCAAGTTCAATCCTGACCTCCCCCCTCACTACGACGGCACAGCGGACCCTGCGGAGTTCCTGCAGCTCTACGAGCGGGGCATCAAGGATGCAGCCCGCACCTGGCTCCTGAACTTGGCCCCCGGCATGATCTCCTCCTAGAGCGAGATGCGCACCCGCTTCATCGCCAACTTCCACGGCAGTCACGACCGGCCCCCGGCCGTGAGCGACCTGCGCCGCATCAAGAACCAGCCAGGGGAAACCCTGCAGAAGTACATCCAACGCTTCAACTATGCTCGCCTCAAGATCCCCAAGGTGACTGAGGAAGCCATCATATCAGCTTTCTCCGACGGTGTGCGCGACATCAAGATGAAGGAGGAGCTGTCCATCCATGAAGACTTGTGCACATCCCGGGAGCTGTTCAACTTGGTGACCAAGTGCGCCAGGGCTGAGGAAGGGCGCCTTTCCGTTCTCGAGCTCCCGGCAGCCGACCCAGAAGAAAAGAAGCTCAAGGCCAAAGACGTGAAGCGCAAGGGGGTTGTCGTGCTAGCAGCAGAGCCGGACACCAAGCGAGGCAGGGATCAGCCTGAGTCATCCAAGGGCGGACGCTACTGCGTGTACCACGGCCTCCACACCCACAACACCAACGAATGTCAAGAGCTGAGAGCCGTGCGAGATGGGCGAATCGGCCGACGCCCCGAGCGCAATGACAGGGGCTATGGCCGAGGAGGAGGAAGAGGTGGAGGACGATGGGAAGACCGTGGCTCGCGCCAGGGATGGCGTGACCGCCCTCGCGAGGACCGCTGGCAAGACCAGCCTCGCGAGGGGGGCTGGAGGGACCAACCTCGTGAAGATCGCCCGCACGACAACGCAGGCCTCCCGCCTCTGCCGCCACCGCCAAGGAGGAATGAAGACCAGCATCAGGACAATGGAATTGGGGGCTTCCAGGAGCCGCGCGCAATTGCCTATCCTTGGGTGGCGCTGAGGCTCCGGCCTCACAGTGCATCTTCAAGCAGTTTGCTCGGGAGGTGAACGCACTTCTTCCCAAGCCTGAGGCCACGTGCCCTCTCAGGTGGTCTACGTGCACTATCACGTTCAGTTTAGCGGATCAGCTCAAGTGCGCGGCAATGGCTGGAGTCCTCCCGATGCTTTGCTCCCTAGTCATCAGCAATGTGCAGGTCACCAGGACCCTCATCAATGGCGGTGCTGGACTCAACGTCCTGTTCGTCGAGATGTTCGACAATCTCCAAGTGCCATACGATCAGCTTCAGTCAACCAAGCCTTTCTCAGGAGTCATCGATGGTTCTACCATTCCAATTGGGCAGGTGCGCCTTCCAGTCACCTTTGGGCAGCGCAACAACTACCACACCGAGCTCATCGACTTCGACATCGCTCACATCCGCCTACCGTACAACGCCATCCTCGGGTACCCGGCCCTAGCCAAGTTCATGGCGGTGACTCACCATGGTTACAATGTCCTCAAGATGCCTGGAAGTGGTGGAGTCATTACCGTGCCTTGTGAAGAAAGAGATGCAGTGTGTTCACTGGAGCGTGTGTTCCAAGCCGTGGCAATCGAAGACCCAGACCACAGGGGCAGGAGACCCCTCGAAGCGACCCTCAAGAAGAAGAAGACCTCGCCAGGCTCAAGCCACAAGGGGGCTGGCGCCTCCAGAGGTGCTGCGTCAAGCTCCACGCTCGATTAGGGAGCGCCACCCTCTCATGCATAGGAAAGCGCGCCCAACGCCCCTCTCAGGGGAGACTCGGGGGCTCCTACTTGGAGAGCCACCGACCTTGCCAAGGTCGCGAGGGAGGCGCTGGGGCATCACTTGGAGGGGCGCTTTCAGGCGCTTTTCCCTCAGGAAGGTACAAGGCAAGGGAGACCAAACCCTCAGGAGTTCATCACGAGAAACGCTCAAGAGCTGCAAGAGTCAAGAGTCATGCGCGGCAGCCGCCGCTTGCCTGCCGTAGCCCCGCATCCAGGCGAGGATGATGGGCTGCGCGTCTGCATCGACGTCCCGGGGCTCAACCGAGTCGCGTCTCAAGAGCGCCTCTGGCCTTCACGCGTGGGGCGTTGTGAGGGGCCACCTCACAGCTACATTCACATGCCTTTCGGCCTGCCGAACACGGCCGCCGCTCACCAGCGCCTCTGAGGAGCATTCTGGAGGCTCAGGAGGTCAGGCACCACGCGGTCCTGGCAGGGATGGAGATGGCACTCGAGGACCCGCTTGTGCCCGCGGAGCCTCCCGAGGCCCTAGGGCCTGGGGGCTTGTGAGGGCCGACGTCTTCACCGCGCACCGCTCGCTTCCTCAGCATCACTTCATCTTCAACAACGTCAGGTGACATCTTTCAGAGTTTTACTTTCAGCTGGGATCGCCCGCAGGGCTGCACCATTCCCAAGCCGCGTGGGTCCGTCCCCGCAGCATGTATCCATTTTGCTTATGTTCTTTACTTACCTTGTTGGGGCGCCCCTCGGGCTGCATCACCCCTGCGCCGCTCGGGCCCGACCCAGTGGCAGCTACCTTCCTAGTATTTGCCTTAGGATGAAGTGTTCTCTCGCGCTAAATTCGGTTCCCGTAAGTTATCGCCTACTGCTAATTGTCATGCAAAGCGCTTGCATGTTAAAAGGGGGGCGACTGAGCATCGCGACTCATGGGCTCCTACTGGCTCTCGAGCCCTCACCCCCTGGCCTTGACCCACGGCATCGCGACCTATCATACCAGTGGCGGCTGAGCTCGCTCGAGGGCCGGGACCTAAGGACGTAGAGCATTTGCATTCTAACAACCATGCGGGAACACGCCAGTTGATAAAGGCCCAGAGCCAGGCGCAACCCGCCTCGAGGTAGGGCCTCGTGAGTCCCGTGCTGGCTCACGGGTGCCTAGATACACCTCTCTTAGCCCTACCGTGCCAGGCACGTGTCAGGGCGGGGCTGTACACGCCCCGGGGGCTCCTCCCGGAGGGGAGCCCCCTCCCACGCACCAGTGGAAGCACCATGCTCCGCGCTGGCTGACGACACTACAGAGGAGTGGCTATGCCCGTACACATACGGAAGCGCTACGCTCCGTGCTGGTGATAAACAACTGAGGGCGGCCCACGGCCGTACCAACCTCAGGGAGCCCAGACCTCAGTGTCCAGCACCATCGCAACGCCTCCCCTCGAGAGTGCCATGCGAGGGGGCTGGACACGGGGGCTACGCCCGGGCCTCTCCCGAGCACGCCACCCAGCTAGGTCCCTCGGACCTGGTCGTCGCACGCCATTCTCGGAGCGGAGCCAAGGTACGAAACCCATTTGAGCGTCAAGGGGGACTCTTGAGCATCGCGACTCAGGAGCCTAACTGGTTACGTAGCCCCTCATTCCTTAGTCCCGTCCTGGTTTCCAGTCGGGGCTAATGCTGGGTGAGGTACGCGCAGGGCCGGGCCCTGCCGACGTAGAACGGCAAATCCACTCCTCGCTCCCCCTCCCTACTTGTTGCTCGCGCGTCAAGGGGTCTCCCGAGCATCGCGACTCAGGAGCCTAACTTGTCACGTAGCCCCTCACTCCTTAGTCCCGTCCTGGTTTCCGGTCGGGGCTAACGCTGGGTGAGGTACACGCTGGGCCGGGCCCTGCAGACGTAGAGCGCAAGCAAGTAGGAGAGGAAAATGCAAGTTTCAGGAAATTCAAATCAAATATTACAAGCCATAGACTATTCCATAATGCCAAACACAAGTTTAAACGCCTCCGCGAGGCATGGTGCATGTTGCAGGAATAATAAACGGGACAAAGGCCGCGAGGGCATCACTCTCCAGTGGCGCCGTCGCTTGTGGTGGAGTCATGTTGGACGGCTTCGCCTCCCGAGGTCACAAGGCCAGCGGCGCCGCGTCCGGGCAGGACGTTGCGGGAGCGGAAGTTCCCCAGCAAAATCTCGGCTTGGCCTTTCACGGCCTCAGCGGCAGCAGCGGCACGGTCGCCGCTCACGGGCTCCAGCAGGCTATCGAAGTTAATGTCGGGGTCGCGCAGATAGACGTGGCTGAGAACATGCGTTAGCACCGCGGAAGACAGGGCGCGCGCCTCGGCCTCAACCGTCGGGCCAAGGCTGTCTGCGACATCCTCGAGTGCGTTAACCAGGAAGGGGAGCAGCTTGGCAGGGCCATCCTCTGCACCAGCTAACGGCTCCTCCAGGCCGCTCTCATACAGCGTCTTCAGTATGCCGCGGGCCTTCTTCTCCTGCTTCGCAAAGGCCACCCGGTCCTCCGCCAGGACCTTCGCCTTGGCGTCCAGCTTGACCCTCTCCGCCTTCAGCGACTGCTCCAGCATCTCCAGTTGGCGATGGCGGTCGTCAAGCTTGGCATCCCGGTCCTTAGCGGTGGCCTCCTTGGCCTTCATCTCCTTATCCTTCTCCTTCCGGTTGTGCACCTCCTTGGCGAGCTCGTCGCGTAGGCCCTGCAGCTCGGCCTCGAGCGCCTTGCAGCGGTCCTGAGCGGCTACAGCGTCGCCCAGGGTAGTATCGTGAGCGGCCTTGGCTTGGTTGGTGGCCCGCTTCTCCTCGTCGGAGGATGACACAGCCTGGCTCAGCGCCGCTCGGACGGAGGCAGCGGAACGAGCCCAGCCAGAAGCCAACTCTAGGCGCCCGGCCACAAGGCGAGGATCCGCGCTCAGGAGATCCTCCCGCAGCTGGCTTAGCTCATTGGGGACCTGATCCAAGACAACAGTAGAGGGAGCAGAAGAGACAAGGACCTGTGGAGCAGGCGGAGAGGACGGCAGCGTGACCGCAGCTTGCCAGGAAGGGACCTCCTGAGCCTTGGTCGCATCGGCCGCAGCGTAGGGCACAGTCGATTCCAGCAGGCCTCGCGACTCCTCGCCGGGGCACCCCAGTAGGCCTCGCGAGGGCAGCGAGACCGGGGAGGTGCGAGCTTCGCCGTCCCCTCCCCCAGCAGCCTAAGGCGTCGCCCCGGCGGACGGGATCGCCCCAAGCGGGGCCGTAGAGGCCTCTTTCAACCTCTTGGCCGCCGGTGCCGACCTGGCAAGGAACGCAAACGTCAAGTTTCAGCAGTAGAGACCAAGCAGAGCATAAATCGAGCACTTACTGGGCATCGTCCGTAGGCTCAAGCAACCTCCGACCGTACTTGAAGCCTGAGAGCCTGCTGGGGGGTCGGTCTATGGTGTCCCGGAAGCAGAAGGTGCCTCAGGAGGGATGGCGTCGACCTTGGACCCCTCAGGGACCAAAGCAGACCCTGGGGGAACCAGGCTCGACCTGCCCTTCCTCGTGACTGAGGAAGAACCCTCCCCTCCTCGCCTGGCGTTGGCCTCGTCGTCGTCCGACATGGAGCGGAGGGCCCGGGACCTGCGCTGAAGGAGGCACTCCCCGCAATCCTCTCCAATCTCCTCCGAGTTAGGCGCTTCCTCCTCCACCTCTTCTTCCCCCTCTTCCCCGATGGAGCTGCCGGAGGACAAGTTCACCGTCGCCAGAATCGTCAGGTCATCAGGGGCTGCCGCAGGCACCAGCCCCTCGCCATTGAAGGTGGGAATGTCGTTCACCTCCTGCTCCCAGTCGTCGGGAAGGAATAGGGGCACAGGGGCGCCTACAGGGCTCGCTACGTCTCCCCCAACCAAGCAATGAAGGGCCGCAGCCAGATCTTTGTCGGTCAGCGCCTCAGAGCTCAGGCGCATGACGGCGTACGCCCTTCCAAGCTTCCATAGTGGGAGCAGGTGCTCCTGGAGTGGAGCCACCCGGTGCTCCAGGAACTCCCTCAGGAGCGAGGCCCCGGTCAGCTTCGTCGCCCCCAAGTTGCTTGGCTTCAGGTCCGTGTGCATCCTCCTCAGCACCGCCTTCGCGCGAGCGTCGACGAGCTCTGCGCGGGACCACGCGTCGACGGACTTAGGCTGCCCCATGGGCAATACCAGACGAGGGTGGAGGCGCCCGACGTCCATCATGACCCACTTGCTCCGGTAGCCCTTGATCCTCTTCCCAGGCTTCGAGATGGCGTTGGAACTGGAGTATGCAATGAAGCTCGCGCATGCAGAGACCTGTGCGCCGGAGACCCGGAGGGAGAAAAAGTGGCGCAGCAAGGCCACCGAGGGCTTGACACCAATGTGAGCCTCATAGTAATAGGCGAAAATCGCCAGGAGAAGGATGGAGTTGTGGTGGAGATGCAGAGCCTGCAAGTTGTACTGGCGGAGAACGGCATGGAAGAACTCAGAGAAAGGAGGCACCAGACCAGCGACAATGGCGCTTACGAAGAACGGATAGAAGGTGCTCCCCTTGCCCTCAGGCTGGTCGGAGCCGACCTTGAGCGCGGTCCACCCCTCGCTGCCCTGCGCCACCGTCATCAGGCGCGCGAGGGCCAGGTTCTTCTCCGACAAATTCGGGGAATCCAAGGCCGGCGAGTACCAAGCATCAGCCGGGGGCTTGCGAGGCGCCATGGCGTGCTGGATGCGAAGGATTGAGATGGATCTGGAGGATTTTGGGAGCAAGAGGAAGGAGAGCGATAAAGGGGATCTAGGGCAAGACAGACGAGAGAAGGATAAGCAAGCCTAACCCGAGCATCCCCTTTTGTCAGATGTGCAGTTGCCGACGCGCCGTGGGGAAGCGCAGGCGCCCACGTCCAATCGACCGCCACGTGGCGCCCAAGGCCGCAGGCTGTTAGGTCCAGCGGTGCTTCGCGCTTGCCCCTTCGCTTCTTTGCTAAGCCAAGCCCGCGCGCGCCTTGGGCCTGGGGGCTACTGTCGGCGTTCTGGGAACGGGGGTCCCCAGACTTGCCTGCCTGCGGCGTGGCTCAAGTGGGGGCCCAGCGCGGCCCATCTTCATCAACACAAGCTCAAGACCCTCGCGAGGGGCCAAGCCTCGTGGGGCGGACGATAGAGAGCTTCCCCAAGTACGTCCTCATCAGGCAGGGCTCGCGAGGAGGCGGAGAGATCAATGCAAGGGTACCTCGCGAGGATCCAGTGACGCAAGCCATGACAATCAAGGCAAGGCGGGCGCCAGGCGGGCGCCGGCCTGTGCAGAGTCCTTGTTTCCCCTTTGGTGCAGAGGGGGCAAGCACAGGCCAAGGTATATGGCAAAGGTTACCATTCCAGTGCAACGAGACCAAGACCAGTCGGACGGTCGGACGGAGGTCACCGTGGAGCCCAAGACGGCGTCACCACCAGAGCTTTTGGTAGCCGAAGACCACCTTTGGTCAGGATAGCTTGTACTAGATGCTCCCCTTCAAAATGGCCAATTGTTGGCGCCCTTCCCGCTCAATTATTTCGGGGAGAGGCCCAGGGCCTCTATAAATAAGGCTAGCCACCACAGAGTAGACGCATCGGATCGAGAAGAGGCATCTAGGCATAGGCATAGAGAAATCTGATAAAGCCTAAGTAGAGAGATAGAGAGAGAGGCGACTGAACTGACCCAAGTAGTTCATCGCACCAGCCCAAGAACACCTCTCGCGAGGCTATTCTTCCTTTGTACTGTCCTTCATCAGCCCTAGAGGCAATCCACCACACCACACACTGGAGTAGGGTATTACACCACAACGGTGGACCGAACGAGTATAAATCTCGTGTCCCTCGTGTTGTTTATCGTTTTCACCTTAGTTTGCACGAGAAGATCGTACGTATAACGGTAGGGGAGAGATCTCCGCGTGCACCCCAGTGTTTGAACCTCAAGGGTCTGCCGGAACCCGAAATCCGACAGCCGAGTAAGGAAGGGCACGTGTCGTAGTTGAGGCGCGGACGTAGCATGTACACGTACGTACAGCCAGGGTGCAAGAAAGTAAATACGGCCACGTACGTACATACGGGCGGGGTCTCGAACGCCTACTCACGCATACGTACGGCCAGGGCTCGTGTACATGGAGAGGCAGCGACGGCATCATGTTCATCGGCAGCCAATCGGCTTGGTCGGAATGGAGAGACTGCGTCGTCGTGTTCATCGGGAGGCAACGTAATGCGTCATGTTCATCGGGAGCCAACCGGCTTGGACGGAACAACCGATCAAAATGAGGCATGTCGTACCGCAGAATGGAAGAAACGACCTTGTGTTCGACCGCCTACGGTCGATATGGGGTCCTGTTGAAAGGATCGAGAAGAGGTGCCTAGAGGGGGGTGATTAGACACTAAGTACCAAAAGTTTCAGTTTTTGATTTCTTTAAGTTGAAGTGGAGTTTTGGCACAAGTTTAACAAACACAATACATATCAAGCAAGCATGCAAAGAGTATATGAGCAGCGGAAAGTAAAGCATGCAACTTGCAAGAATGTAAAGGGAAGGGTTTGGAGAATTCAAACGCCATTTGGAGACACGGAGATTTTTGAGACGTGGTCCCGAAAGGTGGTGCTATCGTACATCCACGTTGATGCAGACTTCAACCCACGAAGGGTAACGGTTGCACGAGTCCGTGGAGGGCTCCACCCACGAAGGGTCTGTCGGATTTCGGGTTCCGGCAGACCCTTGAGGTTCGAACTCTGGGGTGCACGCGGAGATTACGCTTCCTATCTACCTGTACCACTCCGCCTCGCAAGGATCTAAGCTATGGAAAACACAGCACAAGAGACACAGAATTTATACTGGTTTGGGCCACCGGTGTGGTGTAATACCCTACTCCAGTGTGGTGGTGTGGTGGATTGCCTCTTGGGCTGATGAATGAACAATACAAGGAAGAACAGCCTCGCGAGGGTCTGTTCTTGGTTGGGGCGACGAACTGCTAGAGGGGTTCAGTCTCCCTTCTCTCTCTCTCTCTCAGTCTGATTGCCAATCGATTCGTCCCCCGATCCCTAGGGTGGCTAGCCCTATTTATAGGCAAAGGCCCTGGGCCTCTTCCCAAATATTGAGCGGGAAGGGCGCCAACAATTGGCCATTTTGAAGGGGAACATCTGGTATACTTATCCTGACTAAAGTTGGTCCTCGCCTGCCAAAGGCTCTGGTGATGACGCTGGCTTGGGCTCCACAATGACTTCTTCCTTGTCGTGGAGTTGGTCTTGGTCTCGTTGCACCGAAATGGGTGCCTTTGCTTGATCCTCTCGCCTGCGCTTGCTCCCTTTGCACCAAAGAGGAAAGGGAGGACACTGCGCGGGCTGGCGCCCGCCTGGCGCCCTCGGTCGTCATGGCATGCGTCATGGGCACCTCGTGAGGTACCCCGCCTTGATCTCTCCGCCTCCTCGCGAGCCAGCCTGATGAGGCCGTGCCTGAGCAAGCTCCGTGTCCTCCGCCCCGGGAGGGTCTTGGGTCTGTGTTGATGAAGATGGGCCGTGCTGGGCCCCCTTTGAGCCATGCCGCAGGCCGCAGGCAGGCAAGTCTGGGGACCCCCGTTCCCAGAACGCCGACAGTAGCCCCCGGGCCCAAGGCGCGCCCGGGCTTGGCCGTGCAGGGAGGCGAAAGGACAAGGGAGAAGCGCCACGGGCCCAAACAACCTGCGGCCTTGGGCGCCGCATGGTGTCGGCGTTCTGGGAACGGGGGTCCCCAGACTTGCCTGCCTGCGGCCTGCGGCGTGGCTCAAAGGGGGCCCAGCACGGCCCATCTTCATCAACATAAGACCCAAGACCCTCGCGAGGGGCCAAGCCTCGCGGGGCGGACGACACGGTGCTCCCTCAGGCGCGGCCCCATCAGGCTGGCTCATGAGGAGGCGGAGAGATCAAGGCAGGGTAGCTCGCGAGGTGCTCATGACGCAAGCCATGACAACCAAGGGCTCCTGGCGGGCGCCAGCCCGCGCAGTGTCCCCCCTTTCCTCTTTGGTGCAAAGGAGGCAAGCGCAGGCGAGAGGATCAAGCAAAGGCATCCATTTCGGTGCAACAAGACCAAGACCATTCCAACGGTGGGAAGGAGGTCATCGTGGAGCCCAGAACGGCGTCACTACAGGGCCTTTGGCAGGCGAGGACCAACTTTAGTCAGGATAAGTGTACTGGATGTTCCCCTTCAAATTGGCCAACTGTTGGCGCCCTTCCCGCTCAATATTTGGGAAGAGGCCCAGGGCCCTTGCCTATAAATAGGACTAGCCACCCCTAGGGTAGAGCCACTCGGCACAAGGCACCCAGAGTAGAAGGAAGGAGAGAGTGAGAGAGATAGAGAGAAGGGTGGCTGAACTCCCCCAGCAGTTCATCGTCCCAGCTAGAACACGCCCTCGCGAGGCTGTTCTCCCTTGTACTGTTCATCGTCACCAGCCCAAGAGGCAATCCACCCACCACAAACTAGAGTAGGGTATTACACCACAATGGTGGCCCGAACTAGTATAAACTCTGTGTCCCTTGTGTTGTTCTTTCAGTAGTTAGATCCTTGCGAGATGGAGAGGTAGAGGGCAGAATCTCCGCGCGCACCCCAGAGTTCGAACCTTAAGGGTCTGCCGGGACCCAAAATCCGACATTTGGCGCGCCAGATAGGGGTGCGCCGGAATCCACCTTTCTACCGCTCCGCGTCTCATCGCACCGTCATCACCATGTCCGGCGACCAGGCGGGCAACCAAGATCCATGGGCGGCGTGGCCCGCCCGTGCGGAGCCGCCCGCCTCAGGCGACCCCGCGCCCCAGGCAGCTCGTGGTCCACAGGGCGCTGCGGGCCGTGGGCGGCGCGGACAGACTTCAACGGCCCTCACGCCGCGACAAGCACGGTCGGCGGCAAGGGCCTCCAATCACGCCGCGACCACGACACCGTACACCCGCCGGGAGCAAGCGAACTCGAGGGCTGCGCTGATGGTGGCCCGAGAGCTGCTGCAGTGTAGGCTGCTGGAAGGCGGCCGAGACGTGCTGCTGGAGCGGGTCACCGAGCTCCTGGGCTTTGCCGCTTCGGGGGCTCACCCCTTCTGCATCCAGCTTCCACCGCAAGCCCGGGGTAGCGCGCGCGGAGGCCCCGCACGCTCCCGCGTGCCTCAGGGCTACCCCAACACCAGCGAATCCGTCGGCGCCGGACTTGCGGTAGTGCTACCCCTGCCCCCGGCGCGTGAGGGAGAAAGGCTTGGCGCAGCCCACGGTGTCGGCGGGCAGCCGCGCTATCACCCCGCGTTAGGCACGACAAGGAACACTGCGTGGCAGCTGGAGCCCTACAGCACAGCCTTCGGGATGACGGTGCCAGAAGAATACGTGCCCCTCATGATGGACCAAGTGCACGCTCACGAAGCCGAATAGGACTCGCTGCTCAGCCCCGGCTGGGGAGACGAGACACCAGAAGCTGAGCTCTTCCAGGAGCCCCGGGACGGCTCCATCGGGCACGCCGGAGGCAACAACTATCGGGTACCACTAATTCCTCAGGGGTAGGCGTATGCTAATCATGGATCGCAGGAGGTGTAGGTCGCCGCAGCGAATAGCTGCCCCGCTCCCGCGGTCTCCTACCCCTCGGGAGGAGGGCGCAGGGGGCTGTAGGAGGGGGGCAGAGATCCGGCATCACCACTGCGGCGTTCGGAGCAAGGCGTTCTCAGGAGGTAGGCCCTCCGCTGGGGAGGCGCCTAAGGGCCTGCCCCTGGCGGAGGACCCGTGGTCGTCGGGGGAACCGCTGGCGACCGCTCTACCCCACCGGCGGCGTCCTGGTTTCCGGTCATCGTTGGTGGCACTAGAGTGTGGCGCAAGGCGGGTCCCTCGTCGGGCGATATGAAGCAAGGCCGGTACCTGTGAAGAAGGCCCAGTGCCTGTGAAGCTCGCTGCCCCGTGACACTCTCACGTAATAATGAGTGGGGCTGTACATGCCCCGGAGTCTCAGGGGTGCCGGCCTCAGGCCCTGGGGCTCCCTCCCACGCCTAGTGGACAGCACTTAGCTCCGCGCTGGTGAGAAGACGTCCAAGACTAGATTAGGTGCCGGACGCGGCCTTTTGTCTGCTTTCATTGCCTTCTTCCTTTGGTTGTAACTTTTCGCCTGCTGTATTTAAATTGGATTCTAATTTGAGATTTGTGTGTGTTTTGGGAAGGCGTGCTTAGTCTCGTTCGAGCCATTTCTTGCGTTCTGGTTACCGCTTCACTACAGCTGCTTCCCCTCGCGAGCCCCTTGCGAGTCGGGCCGGGCCAGGCTCGTGCGCAGCCCAGGCTGTCGCTATCGCTCCCTCTCGGGAGGACTTCCTGGTACCTGCGGAGAATGTCCCTTCGGGAAAAGGCCCGGAGCCTGTGAAGAAGGCGAATGCCTGTGAAGCTATCATGTTTGCGAAAAGGCCCGGAGCCTGTGAAGAAGGCAAATGCCTGTGAAGCTATCGCGTTTGCGAAAAGACCCGGAGCCTTTGAAGAAGGCGAATGCCTGTGAAGCTATCGCGTTTGCGAAAAGGCCCGGAGCCTATGAAGAAGGCGAATGCCTGTGAAGCTATCGCATTTGCGAAAAGGCCCGGAGCGTGTGAAGAAGGCGAATGCCTGTGAAGCTATCGCGTTTGCGAAAAGGCCCGGAGCTTGTGAAGAAGGCGAATGCCTGTGAAGCTATCGCATTTGCGAAAAGGCCCGGAGCCTGTGAAGAAGGCGAATGCCTGTGAAGCTATCACGTTTGCCAAAAGGCCCGGAGCCTGTGAAGAAGGCGAATGCCTGTGATGCTATCGTGTTTGCAAAAAGGCCCGGAGCCTGTGAAGAAGGCGAATGCCTGTGAAGCTATCGCGTTTGCGAAAAGGCCTGGAGCTTGTGAAGAAGGCGAATGCCTGTGAAGCTATCGCGTTTGCGAAAAGGCCCAGAGCCTGTGAAGAAGGCGAATGCCTGTGAAGCTATCACGTTTGCGAAAAGGCCCGGAGCCTTTGAAGAAGGCGAATCCCTGTGAAGCTATCGCGTTTGCGAAAAGGCCCGGAGCCTATGAAGAAGGCAAATGCCTGTGAAGCTATCGCGTCTGGGAAAAGGCCCGGAGCCTGTGAGGAAGGCCAGCGCCTGTGAAGCCCCTCGCCAGCGACGCTTCCGCGTCCTACAATTTCAACTAGAGAACACTCAGGACACCGCGTCCTCCCACGGGCTGCCTCAGGGCCTGCGCGAAATAGAGGAAAACCGGCCAGCCGCCAGGCGCGGGTGCACGCACAACATAATAGCTACTAGTATGACGTATACAGGTTTTTCATGAGGGGCTTCCCCTCCTCAAAATGCTCTCACAGCCATCAGGCCAAACACCTGAGTTCTACTCGTGCAGGATAAAAAGACAAGGGCAATACATACTCACTCGGACAGATCCCCCAATGCATCCTCAGGAGCCCCTCCCGAGCCGCCGCAGGCGTCGCTAAACTCGCCATCGCTGCCTGCTTCGTTGCCAGCGGCATCAGGGCCGTCCACCACACCGCCTTCATCGGTAGCCACGATCACATCGTCATCATCCGAAGTAAAAGCCCTCACAAGAGCATCCACGTTGTCTTCCACCCAGTGCGCTAGGTCGCCTCGGACGGCCTGGGGAACTGGGGCGATGGCGGCGTCGAAGTCAAAGTGGGGATCCATGTTCCGAAGATGGCTGAAGACACGAGAGAAGGCGCGCCCGAGCAGGGCGCGGCTCCTCTCCTCCACCAACCTGTCGGCCCTGACTGACCGCGCCTCCAGCTGCGTCACCATGGCGGTAAAGAACTGCAGGTTGCCGGCATAGTTGATCATGTGCGGCTCGCCGACGGCCGCCTCACAGATGTTGCCCAAGGCTGTGTTAGCCCTCTCCCTGAGCGTAGCTAGCATGGGGCCGTGCACGTGCTCCAAGACCTGCCGCTGGTGTACCTCATCAGCGTTCTGGCGCTCAACGGCCTCAGCCTCCTCCACCCGCTGGCGAAGACGAAGCACCTCAGCCTGGGAGGCAGCCAACTCCTTTTGTGCTTCCTCAACCACGATCCGGGAAGCCTCGGCCCACCGCGTCGCATCATTCCGTTGGGCCCTCAGGGCTACGGTTCTCCCCTCAGCCTCGACCCGGATCCACTCTAGCTTCCTCGTGAACTCACGCTCGAAGCCTTGGCGTGTCGTCGCCACCCGACGACCGACCTCCCCCAGGACGCGCGCTTCCCGCGCGGCGACTTCATCTTCCGCCTGCGCCACCAGATGCTCCCTCGTCTCCAACCGCTCGTACTCGCGGGTGCGTTCTGCGGCTTCAAGCGTCAACGCTTCCTCGCGCCTTTGGAGCTCAGCTGGGTCGCCAGAGGCCACCTTCATCGACGCAAGGGCCGCCTCGCGCAGTTCCACTTGTTCCTCTAATGAGTGGCATCGGGCCAGGAGCTTCCGAGCCCGCTCCTCCACAGCTTCTCGCCGTCGGTCCGCTCCCAGGGCCTCCTCAGCGGCCTGGGATCGGGCCGCCCGAGAGGCCTCCAGCGCCGCCTTCGCCTCTTCACCATCAAGGTCATTGTCGGTGTCAAAACCGGCGGATCTCGGGTAGGGGGTCCCGAACTGTGCGTCAATGTCGGATGGTAACAGGAGACAAGGAACACTTTATTTTACCCAGGTTCGGGCCCTCTCGATGGAGGTAAAACCCTACTCCTGCTAGATAAATATTGATGATATGGGTAGTACAAGAGTAGATCTACCACGAGATCAAGGACGCTAAACCCTAGAAGCTACCCTACGGTATGATTGTGTATGATGATGTTTGTCCTACGGACTACTACCCTCCGGTTTATATACGCACCGGATAGGGTTAGGGTTACACAGAGTCGGTTACAATGGTAGGAGATCTTGAATATCCGCACGCCTAGCTTGCCTTCCACGCCAAGAAAAGATCCTTCCGGACACGGGACGAAGTCTTCAATCTTGTATCTTCATAGTCCTGGAGTCCGGCTGAAGGTATAGTCCGGCTATCCAAACACGCCCTAATCCAGGACTCCCTCAGTAGCCCCAGAACCAGGCTTCAATGACGACGAGTCCGGCGCGCAAATTTGTCTTCGGCATTGCAAGGCGGGTTCCTCCTCTGAATCCTGTGTACCTGTCCGAATAATGTCCGATTTTTGTAATGTAGCGCTCCTCGGCTTCAGTGCCCAATAATGGTCGTCTTCCACGTGTTGAATGAATGCGAAAAGCCTGGGGTGTTTTTACATCCACACCCTTAGTCACATAAACGAGCCGCCTATTTAACGGGATGGGGATTTAGATCCAGACCACATCTTCTCCCCTCCGCGAGTTATCATCAGAGCGTCTCCAGCAAAGGTCCATTCCAACCTGGCCAGCCGTCGCAGCTCCTCCCCTCGCCCATCCAGTCCTAAATCCGGAGACTGGGAGAGTTGCACCATCCCACACAGCGAGTTAGTGTCGCTGGAGGCCAAGGGATTTCTTCCCCAGGCATGTATGGTCCCGGTCCGAGCCGGACTCGCCACCTATAATGGCGGAAAGCAAGCGGAGAGCATCCCCAATCCTTCTAAAGGAGAGCGGGTGTGCCTCGTCCCTTATTTATTAAGGGGACTGGGATTTCCAATTCATCCATTCCTCCACGGGCTTCTGGAGTTCTACAGCCTCCAGCTGCACAATCTCACGCCCGGCTCCGTACTACATATTGCGGGCTTCGTTGCCCTTTGCGAGCTATTTTTAGGCGTCGAGGCTCATTTTGCGATGTGGAAGACGTTGTTCTGCTTGGTGTCCCCTTCTCAAAAGGGGTCCATATATCAAGTGGGCGGAGCCGAGGTATGGCGCATCGCCGGGACTGGATACCCATCCGGAACCCCAAAACAAGTGTCCGAGGACTGGCCTTCGGAATGGTTTTACATAGATGATGTCCCACTGCCGGACCCTATCTGGGTCGGCCTCCCCGAGTTTAACAGCGCTCCATTGAAGAAACACTTGAGTTGGCGTCCGCGGAGCTCTCGGAGAGAAAACGACAGAGACGTCCTTTATCTGATGGGCCGGATAAGACTGTTGGCTCATTCCGGACTAACCATGATTGGAGTCATGGACACATGCATTATGCGGGGGGTTCAACCGCTTAAATATAGAAGCCACCCCATGTGGGATTTCAACGGGGAGGATGACGCCACCCGTTACGGCCGTAAGGGGCCAGCCACATCTGCCGTTCTAGTAAAGATTTTAACATCTTTGTACAAGGGAGAAAAGAAGGACTTCCTCCGCGTCAACCCGCGGGCCGTATTCACTATGTACGAACCTCCAAGTTGGGTAAGTGAACAATTGCACTTGCCTGTTTATTTAACGCTCCCATGACTAGATACGCAATCTGACGATTTCAATGCAGGAGTTGCGACAGGAGGTAAAGGATATCAACAGATGCCCTCCACAGCCTGAGGACCCAGAACGGTCCCTCGATCCGGACTCCAAAGAGGATCCGGACATATCGGTGGAGCTCATCGACGGGGTGTTCCACCAGTTAAGCAAGGACAATACCTTGGTGGCCATTACGGCTGATTACCCCGGGTTAATCCCGGCTTCCCAGGTGATAGAAACCGGAGTGTTTATTCCCATAAGAGAGATTCCACTCTCACATATTTTGGCGTTTCAAATGACAACCGTATTTTGCAGGGGAGATTTCCGAGGCGGGAGGCCGAACCTGCGGCGGCCAGCCAACTAGGGGCCGTAGGGCCCCATGGGGCGAAAAGAAATGTAGTCTGGACTGAGATTCCGGCACAAAGGTATAGCACGCCTCCTGTATCCCTGGTGCTATTCTGTCAAGGCATATTAACATTCGTGCTTTTTTTAGGACGAAGAGGCCTTGCCGGACTCTATCCGGAGAGGTTGCCAATCGCGTCTCCACCAACCAGGCTCCAACGTCTGGTTCGGAAGCGGGGATGAGCACCAGGCGCGTACCGTACGCTCCTCCAACAGAGGATGCAGACCGGCTGTCTGCCACTAATTCAGAAGTGGAGAGTGCCATGAACCACAGGCGTCGCCGGACAGTTCTGCGCGACGCTTGTTTCTCCCGAGAGGCTTTAGATGCATTTAATTCGGGAGATGCGTACCTTCGTGCCGCTCAAGATGGTTTAGCCAAAGCCACGGAGCAGTATGTGAAAGACATACGGGTAAGAAAATTTTGGTTAAATATATATATAAACCAGTAGCCCCCGAGACTTGAAACAGTTAAAGTAACTGATTTAAGGATCATATAACATGGAGGTTCTTACTGAGAAGAACACCGTGCTGTCCCAGGAGCTGGAAAAGTGCAAGGCCCAACTAGAGGCCGCACTAGCCGCAACAGGGGAGCCCAAAGGGACCCCCTCAGGTAAGATACACTTCGAAAGATTAGTATTGTGCGGCATGGGTGCAATTCTGACAATTCATGTTGCAGATGACGCCGGACTTGATCCGGAGAGGCAACAACTCTTATGCCGGTTAAAGGCCGGTGAGAGTATGTTGACAAGGGTGAGGCGAGAGAAGAATGATCTTCAGGATGCCAACACCAAGCTGGATGTTGAACTGAAGGACGTTTGTGGCTAGCTGTCGGACTCCATGAAGGAGAATCAACGGCTTCGACGCGGCATATTTAGTAAGTGCTTGAACGAACTTTGAAGAATGAGTTCGGCGAGGAAGTCGAATAACAGAGTATTGTCTGTAGGTATGCTCACAGGTCGTCCTGCAAAGGAGATGCCCGGTTCTACGGGTGACCTACTTCCCGAACTCCTGCAACTGCACGAGCGAATTCGGCAGGCGATGCAAGGTGTTGCCCAAGCCTTATGGCCTGCCCACCCCACGCCCGAGGGCCTTGGAGAGCTTGCGGAGAAGCTGAAGGGAGTTCGGCGGCGCTTCCTATTGTGGAAGATATCAGCCTGCCGACAAGGCGCTAGGGAGGCCTGGGCCATGGTGAAGACCCGTTTTACGAAGTCTGACCCCAATCACATGGCCGAGGTCGGACCAGTGGGGCCTGACGGGAAGGAGATCCCTGTGAGCTTAGTGTATGGACAGGTAGAATTGGCTGCAAAGTATTCTCAGCAGGACTGTAAATTAGACAGCCTGTTAGATGGTATAGAGGAGGAATACAATCAGTCAAGATGACTATGTAATTTATAATTGACATGTGAAATGCCTTCTAGCCGGATTGTAAATCGTTTGCAGTTGCCGACCTTTTCGCTTCGACCTCGGGACCTGACGGTCCGGAGTGTGTCTGAATACCATAACGGCCATATAAGAACCGAGGTATGCGTGGAGACCAGGCGTAGGGGTCATTAGTGCTTTATCAGACAAGTGGCCAACTAGTTATGTTATATTACATGGTTAGTAGGAAACATCTTCCAGAGGGAATAGTTCTGTTAAGGGTTCCTTTCACTGGGGTGGCGTGCCCTGAAGTGCACGCCCGGACTGCAAGTGCAGGAAAACATCAGGGGGCATGTATAAGTAAAAAAGGTTCATCTTTAGTTCACCGACCGAATATTCCCTTAAGAACGCTAGCTTTCGGCTTCACCCAGTCTGAGGTACACATCCGGCTTATCCGGCAGTAACAATCGCGGAGGTGCTCCCTTTACCGCCTAGCCGAACAATCGGGAACGTAGGGGTAAGCACAGGAGCCAGGCAACCCAGCTTGGCCAAAACTTAAGGCATATCGATGCATATAATGGTGAAGAAAAGGTGCATGCGGAAGTCTGACGCATGCGTTGGGCGTGAAACCCATATAAACAAGCTTCTGTTAAAGAAGCCCCCAGGTTTACAGAGTGCGGGTAGCGCGTCGCATGATGAGCCTTTAAGGGCTATAAAAGGAAAGAGTGGGAGGAGACAAAAATAAAAATAGAAAAAATATAAAAATGGACAGAGGAAGGAGACAAACCCCGAGTTCGGCGCTAGGCATAGAATCTTCGGAGACGTGCGGCGTTCCATGGGTTCGGCTCGAGTCGGTTATCCGACGCATCTCGCAGGCGGTACGCTCCACCAGTTAGGACTTGGTCAATTATGAAGGGACCTTCCCATCTGGGCTTGAGTTTGTCCTTTTTCTTATCCGGCAGGCGTAGAACTAGTTCGCCAACGTTGTAATTTTTGGCCCGTACTTCTCTGCTTTGATATCTTCGAGCCTGCTGTTGATAAAATGCGGAACGGGCTTTAGCCACGTCGCGCTCCTCCTCTAAGGCGTCCAGGTTGTCCTGCCGATCAATCTCGGCTTCTCTTTCTTCGTACATGCGCACTCGAGGTGAGTCATGAATTATGTCGCAGGCCAAGACTGCCTCTGCGCCGTACACCATAAAGAATGGTGTGAATCCGGTGGTACGATATGCCGTGGTTCGCAGCCCCCAGAGCACGGAGTCCAGCTCCTCTACCCAGTGCGTATTAGATTCCTTGAGGGACCGCACTAGTCTGGGTTTGATGCCGCTCATGATGAGACCATTTGCGCGTTCGACCTGACCGTTAGTTTGTGGGTGATAGACAGAAGCATAATCGAGCTTAATGCCCATGTTTTTGCACCACGGCTTTACTTCCTCCGAGGTGAAGTTTGTGCCGTTATCGGTGATAATGTTGTGGGGGACACCGTAACGGTGTATGACCCCGGATATGAAGTCTATCATAGGTCCGGATTCGGCCGTCTTGATAGGCTTGGCTTCTATCCAATTGGTGAATTTATCCACCATGACCAGTAGGTATTTTTTCTTGTGGGTTCCGCCTTTAAGGGGTCCCACCATATCAAGTCCCCAGACCGCAAAAGGCCAAGTGATGGGGATAGTTCGGAGGGCGTTGGGTGGCATATGACTTTGGTTGGCAAAAAGCTGGCAACCGACGCATCATTTGACTAGGTCATGGGCGTCTGCTCGGGCCGTCGGCCAATAAAAGCCTGTACGGAAAGCCTTGCTTACGAGGGACCGAGCTGCAGCATGGTGGCCACCGAGTCTGCCATGAATTTCGGCCAACAGACTCCGCCCTTCCTCTTCGGAGATACATCTTTGAAGGACTCCTATAGTGAGTCTCTTATATAGGTCTCCCAGGTGGACTTTATAGGCTTTAGATCGCCGCACTATGCAGCGTGCCTCATTTTGGTCCTCAGGGAGTTCCTGCCTAGTGAGGTAGGCTAGGAATGGTTCTGTCCACGAGGCGATGACCGCCATTATTACATGGGCTGAAGGTGTGATTTCGGTGGCGGGGCGTCCGATTATGTCAGATTGCTCGGCGTCTGGTTGTGCGGTTGTGTCCGGATTGTTATCCGAGGGTTCCCCCTCCCATGCTACAGATGGTTTGAATAATCTTTCTAAGAAGATGTTGGGGGGGGGGACGGCATCTCATTTTGCTCCGATGCGTGCCAGGACGTCCGTTGCCTGATTATTTTCTCGGGCTATATGGTGAAACTCTAGTCCCTCGAACCGAGCTGACATTTTTAGTACGGCGTTGCGATAGGCTGCCATTTTTGGGTCTTTGGCGTCGAAGTCACCATTTATCTGGGATATCGCGAGGTTTGAATCCCCACATACTTCCAGGCGTTGAATGCCCATGGATACTGCCATCCGGAGACCATGTAGAAGGGCCTCATATTCGGTTGCATTGTTGGAGTCCGTGTACATAATTTGGAGTACATATTGGACTGTGTCTCCTGTAGGGGACGTCAAAATGATGCTAGCCCCCAGTCCGGCCAACATTTTGGAGCCGTCAAAATGCATGATCCAGTTTGAGTATGTGCCATACTCTTTAGGGAGTTCGGCTTCTGTCCATTCGGCGACGAAGTCGGCTAGGACTTGCGATTTGATGGCTCGCCGTGGTTTGTAGGTTATGTAGAACGGTAGGAGCTCTATGGCCCATTTTGCTATCCGGCCCGTTGCGTCGCGGTTGTCGATAATATCGTTGAGTGGTACTTCCGAGGCTACTGTTATAGAACACTCTTGAAAGTAGTGTCGTAGCTTCCGGGATGCCATGAACACCGCATATGCAATCTTTTGGTAATGCGGGTACCGTGATTTGCATGGTGTGAGGACAGTGGACATGTAGTAAACCGGCCTTTGAAGGGGGAGTTTGTGCCCGTCCGTTACCCGTTCGACGACGAGTACCGCGCTAACAACTTGATGAGTTGCGGCGATGTACAATAGCATGGGTTTTCCAGTATTCGGCGCGGCCAGGACGAGATTTGTTGCCAAGATGGCCTTTATTTCCTCGAGTCCGGCCGTTGCAGCGTCCGTCCAGTCGAAGTGTTCGGTGCACCTAAGGAGGCGATAAAGGGGCAATGCCTTCTCTCCCAAACGGGAGATAAAGCGGCTTAAAGCCGCCACGCATCCGGTGAGTTTCTGTATTTGTTTGAGGTCTTTTGGGATGTCCAATTGTGACAAAGCTCGGATTTTAGCTGGATTTGCTTCAATTCCTCTACCGGATACAATGAAGCCCAGGAGCTTTCCGGCTGGAACGCCGAAAACACATTTTTCCGGATTGAGCTTAATGTCGTATTTTCGGAGGTTGTCGAATGTAAGCCTCAAGTCGTCTACTAGAGATTCGACATGTCTTGATTTAACGACCACATCATCTACGTAAGCCTCCACTGTTTTGCCGATCTGGTTTGCCAGACATGTTTGAATCATGCACTGATATGTTGCGCCGGCGTTTTTTAGCCCAAAGGGCATTGTGTTGAAGCACAATGGGCCGTATGGTGTGATGAATGTTGTTGCGGCTTGGTCTGACTCTGCCATCTTTATTTGATGGTAACCGGAGTATGCGTCGAGGAAGCACAGCGAATCGTGTCCTGCAGTGGCATCAATAATTTGATCTATTCGAGGGAGGGGAAACGGATCCTTTGGGCAAGCCTTATTAAGGTCTTTGAAGTCGACACACAGGCGCCAGGATTTGTCCTTCTTTGGTACCATCACTAGGTTTGCTAGCCAGTCCGGATGTTTTATGTCTCTGATGAATCCGGCCTCCAATAATTTGGATAGCTCCTCTCCCATGGCCTGTCTCTTTGGTTCGGAGAAACGCCGAAGGGCTTGTTTGACAGGTTTGAATCCTTTCTGGATGTTTAAGCTGTGTTCGGCCAGCCTGCGTGGGATTCCTGGCATATCTGAGGGGTGCCAAGCGAAGATGTCCCAGTTCTCTCGTAGGAACTCTCGCAGTGCGGCGTCTACGTTAGGGTTCAGTCGTGCCCCGATGGAGGTTGTTTTACTGGGGTCCATTGGGTGGACCTGGAATTTGACTATTTCGTCCGCTAGTTTGAAGGATGTGGATTTGGATCTCTTATCGAGTATCACATCATCCCTATTGACCATGGATCGCAGCGCAGTCAGTTCTTCTGCCGCTAAGGTTTCGGATAGTGCCTCGAGGGCCAATGCGGCTGTCTTGTTTTCGGCGCGGAGTGCTATGTCCGGATCACTAGCGAGAGTGATAATTCCGTTTGGCCCAGGCATCTTGAGCTTCATGTACCCGTAATGGGGTATAGCTTGGAAAATTGTGAATGCCTCCCGTCCTAATATAGCGTGATATCCGCTTTTGAACGGGGCCACCTGAAACGTGATTTGTTCGGACCTGTAATTATCCGGCATGCCGAATACCACATCTAGTGTGATTTTTCCGGTGGAGCGTGCTTCCTGACTGGGAATTATTCCTCTAAAGGTTGTGCTGCTTCGCTCCATGTGGTTCCAGTCTATTTCCATCTTTTGAAGGGTTTCCTCGTAAATGAGGTTCAATCCGTTGCCTCCATCCATGAGTACCTTTGCGAGACGATAGCCGTCCACTATGGGACTGAGGACCAATGCGGCTGGTGCTCTGGTTGTTCGAAATTTAGGTTCGTCACTCGCATTGAAGGTGATAGCAGTATTACTCCATGGGTTTATTGTCGCCACGTGATAGACTTTGGTGAGGCTGCGGAGTGTTCTTTTTCGCAAGTTATTCGATGCGAAAGTCTCAAAGACTGTGAGAACGGAACTGAAATTATCGGGCTGGTTTCCTTCAACCTCTGGAATTAGGAGGTTCTCGCCAATTTTGGCCACCTGCCGGATTATCCAACATGCCCTGAGGCTGTGAGTTGGGGTGGCGTCCTCTGCACTATGAATCTTGCAGGGTCCATCTAGTCACTTTTCCAGTATGGTTCCATGCCCTCTGGAGGGTTTTGACTTTTTGGTATTTAGTTCGGGTGCCTTACTGTGGTGCACCCTCTTAGTTCGGACGGGATTGCTATTCAGGGCCGGATTGTCCCAAAATTTTATTTCGGTTTTCCGAGCACTTTCCATCGCACAGTATTTTTGTGCTATGGACGCCAAGTCAGCAAAGCATGTAATATTACGACGACTTACGGTGTTAAGTATTCCCTCGTCCGTGCAGTTACTGCAAAAGATTGAGATTGCGTCTTCCTCACGGCAGTCCTTTATCCTCTTCATAACCAGGAGGAATCTGGCCCAGTAATGATGTACTGTTTCTTCGGGCATTTGCCTGATTTGGGAAAGATCGCTTATGATCGGGCGGGCGGGTGTCGTCGAATTTGAGACCTCACCCAATTTACTGTTCGGAGGCCGAAGAACATTCGAATCCTGAGATCCGGAGCCTTGGATGTTATCCGGTGAGTTGAGCCCGTTGCCTGATTTTATGCTCAGGTCTTGGATTGTATCCTCCCCTCCGTGGGTATCTGGCATGGAGGGTTCGGGGATTCGGACATAGCTAGTCCTTAAGATAGATGAAGGGTCTCCGCATTGTGTCTCCACCACTGCAACGTGGTGGGTGACCTGGGGAGAGTTAATTTTTCTCATATCGGGTTTAAGCCCAACCTGGTCGTAATTTGTGGCGACGCCCAGTGCGGCGATACGATCCAGGAGCTCGTTAACCGAAGAGAGCTCCATCGGATCCAATTTCTCGGCGAGTTCTGAGCCGACGTGGAGGTTTCTTTCGATGACCCAGGAGGTCACCGTCGATGCAACAGCCGAACAGGCGGTTGCGAGAAAACCACCCAACCGGAGAGTTTGGCCGACAGCCAAGGCTCCTTTTGTAATGGGCCGTCTTTAAAGACGGGAAGAGGCATCCTTCCTGATCGCGACGGCACAGAGGAACTCTCAACGAAAGCACCAATGTCGGTGTCAAAACCGGCGGATCTCGGGTAGAGGGTCCCGAACTGTGCGTCAAGGTCGGATGGTAACAGGAGACAAGGGACACTTTATTTTACCCAGGTTCGGGCCCTCTCGATGGAGGTAAAACCCTACTCCTGCTAGATTAATATTGATGATATGGGTAGTACAAGAGTAGATCTACCACGAGATCAAGGAGACTAAATCCTAGAAGCTAGCCTACGGTATGATTGTGTATGATGATGGTTGTCCTACAGACTACTACCCTCCGGTTTATATAGGCACCGGATAGGGTTAGGGTTACACAGAGTCGGTTACAATGGTAGGAGATCTTGAATATCCGCACGCCTAGCTTGCCTTCCACGCCAAGAAAAGATCCTTCCGGACACGGGACGAAGTCTTCAATCTTGTATCTTCATAGTCCTGGAGTCCGGCTGAAGGTATAGTCCGGCTATCCAAACACCCCCTAATCCAGGACTCCCTCAGTCGCGCTGATGGCGCGCGAGGGCGACGGCGACCTCCAGCTCGTGTCGCCCAGCAGCCAGGCGCAGGCCCTCGGCCTCTAGACGTGCGTCTTCATCGGCGAGCTCCTCCCCAAGCAGGCCCACCGCGTCGGTTGCCCTTCGAAGGAACTCTTGGCGACGAGCACGGCGCTCGCGAGCCTGCTCAAGCACGTCTTACGCACCATCATCCGCCCCAAGCTGGCGCCGGAGGCCACAAATCATCGCTCCCCCTCCAGGCAGGGGGCTGGGGGCTGGCGCCCTCACGACGGCCGGGCGTGCCGTACCAGAGGACCGGCCTGAGGCCGACCCGTCTTCAGAAGAAGGGTGCAGGGGGCGCCTTAGCCAGTCGCAGCCTACGGCCAGGCGGGGAGCCCATGGCAGGCTGGCCGTGTCAAGCGAGGGCCCGCGAAGGAAGATCGCAGGAAGAGAAGGGCTGCAGGGCACCTCGGGACGGTCCGCCCCTTCATTCGTCCTCACCACAAGAGCAGTGCTGCTCGGAGCACTTCGGGATGACGGGGGAGGCGAAGCCAAAGGAGGCGACCCCTCAGCAGCCCCCGCGAGCTCGGCCGGAAGAGGCCTGCAGAGCAAGGATCAGTAGAGGCAAAAAGGGGATCAGGAGCCAGGAAAGGAGAAGGGTTACTCGTCAGTAGCGAAGTACTTCCGGCGCTTCAGCAAGCGACAAGAGAAGTCATCACCCAGGGCCTCCCTTTTCCTCCGGAGGGCCTCAAAATCCACACGGAAGCGGCCTAGGAGAAGAGCGCAAGGATCAACCTGTGACGAAGACCTAGCAGGAGAGCGGACCGCGTCAGGGGCGCCTGCCTGACGCGTGCTGCCAATCACCTCGCCAGAGGACGCGGACGGGGCCTCAGGAGCCTCGGCCCCAGGCGCTGGGAGTAGCTGCTTGCCACCCGCCGCTTCTGCAGCACGGACCTCAGGAGCCGTTCCCTCGAGGGCATCGCCGGGCATAGTCACCTCCTCGGGAGCCTTCTCGTCCTCCGCCACCTCATGCCTCCCTGCTCCGCCACTCGAGGAGGATTCGCCTTGACCGACCAGAAGGGGGGTCACCACCACAGGGTTCTCGCGATGCCCTTGGAAACCCGCGGGGTGCAGCCCCCATTCGTCAAAGGAGGGCATCTGCTTCACGAAGTCGTCCCTCTTCTGGCAAAGGTACAGCAGGGCCCCTCCCCGCTGGATGCTGCCCGGGGTTGGGGTCACCAGTCAGGGCCAGGAGCACTATCCTTAGAGCCCCAGACGCCAGGTCTTCTTCCTGGAGCCTCATGCGATCGTCATGCCCGCTGAAGGCCCACATTCGGCGGGAATGGCGTTGGGGAGGGGCAATGCGGCGAAACAGGAACTCCTTCACCACCTTGGGCACCGTCACGCCGAGCGATCTCAAGGACGTGAAGCGGCGCCAGACAAAGGCGAGCCGGGGGCTCACGAGCGTCTCCTGGCCCCAGCCCGAATTGGGTACAGCAGGCGAAGTTGGCTTCGCCAGCAGGGGGCCGGGCACCCCGACATCGACGTACAACCACCGCTCGCGGAACCCAGCAGGAGGCGAAGGAAGCCTGAAGTCGATCCCTGAGGCCGCGGTCTTAGACGCGGCGACGAAGCTCACGCACGCAGAGCATTGAGTGGGGTCAGCAAGGCGCAAAGAGAAGAAGTGGCACAGCAAGGCAACGGAAGGAGGGATGCCCATCATCGCCTCGCAAACAAAGGCGAAGACCGAAAGGAGGGTGATGTATTCAGGACCCAGATGCATCATATGGATCTGGTAATGAGAGAGGACGGCCTTGAAGAAATCGGAAAAAGGGGGAACCAGACCCGCCCACAAGGCATCGGCAAAATAATGGACCTCAGTGATTATCCTGTCGGTGGGGACGTGAGACGTGGACCAGGCCGTCGTCCTCCCGCACTCGTTGAAGATGGTGGACAGAGCCGGGCTAAGCTTATCCAGACACTCTCGGTTGAGTATGGTCGACCGGCAGACGGCGGGGGCCACCGACGGCGGCGAGCGAGATGGAGGCATGGGTCCCTTCCCTTTCTCCTTCTTCGTCGGAGCCATGGCGATGAAAAAGAAGGAGAAGGTGTGAGATGGGATTGGAGGCAGAGTCGGAGTCCGAAGGGAGGAAGAATAGGGGACGGTCAAGCAAAAAGAAAGGGAGCGGCTGTGTACAACTGCGAGTCCACCTAGCAGGGCGCAAAATAAGGAAGCGTGGGGGAACAGTGCCGCCCACGTCCAATCAACCGCACGCGGCGCCCGAGGCCGCTGGCTGTTAGGGCCCGCGGCGCTTCGCCCTTGCCCTTTCGCCTTTCAGCACGACCAAGTCCATGCGCACCTTGGGCCCGGGGGCTACTGTCGGCGTTCTGGGAACGGGGGTCCCCAGACTTGCCTGCCTGCGGCCTACGGCGTGGCTCAAAGAGGGCCCATCATGGCCCATCTTCATCAACACAAGACCCAAGACCCTCGCGAGGGGCCATGCCTCGTGGGGCGGACGACACGGTGCTCCCTCAGGCGTGGCCTCATCAGGCTGGCTCATGAGGAGGCAGAGATATCAAGGCCGGGTACCTCGCGAGGTGATGATGATGCAAGCCATGACGACCAAGGGCGCCAGGCGGGCGCCAGCCCGCGCAGTGTCCCCCCTTTCCTCTTTGGTGCAAAGGAGGCAAGCGCAGGCGAGAGGATCAAGCAAAGGCATCCAATTCGGTGCAACAAGACCAAGACCTGTCCAACGGTGGGAAGGAGGTCATCGTGGAGCCCAGAACGACGTCACAACAGGGCCTTTGGCAGGCGAGGACCAACTTTAGTCAGGATAAGTGTACTGGATGTTCCCCTTCAAATTGGCCAATTGTGGGCTCCCTTCCCGCTCAATATTTGGGAAGAGGCCCAGGGCCCTTGCCTATAAATAGGACTAGCCACCCCCAGGGTAGAGGCACCCGGCACAAGGCACCCAGAGTAGAAGGAAGGAGAGAGTGAGAGAGAGAGTGAAGAGTGGCTGAACTCCCCCAGCAGTTCATCGTCCCAGCTAGAACATGCCCTCGCGAGGCTGTTCTCCCTTGTACTGTTCATCATCACCATCCCAAGAGGCAATCCACCCACCACAAACTAGAGTAGGGTATTACACCACAATGGTGGCCCGAACTAGTATAAACTCTGTGTCCCTTGTGTTGTTCTTTGAGTAGTTAGTTCCTTGCGAGACGGAGAGGTAGAGGGCAGAATCTCCGCGCGCACCCCAGAGTTCGAACCTTAAGGGTCTGCCGGAACCCGAAATCTGACACGTGGTGGTTGATTGGACGTGGGCGGTACTGTTCCCCCACGCCCCCCTTATTCCGCGCAATGCTAGGCGGACCCGTAGTTGTACACAGCCGCTCCCTTACTTTTGCTCGTGCGCCCTCTGTCCTTCCTCCTTCGAACTCCAGCTCCTGTTCTCAGCCTAATCTCAAACCATCTCTTCCCCTTCCCATCGCCATGGCTCCGACGAAGAAGTGGAGAGGGAAGCAAGCCACGCCTCCGCCTCGCTCGCCGCCGTTGGTGGCCCCCGCCGTCGGCCGGTTGATCATACTCAATCGAGAGGGCCTGGGCAAGGTCGGCTCGGCATTGGCTACTACCTTCAACGAGTGCAGGAGGACGACGGCCTGGCCCACATCTCACTTCCCCACTGATAGGATAATCATCGAGGTCCATTATTTCGCTGATGCCCTATGGGCGGGTCTGGTTCCCCCCTTCTCTAATTTCTTCAAGGCCGTGCTTTCCCATTACCAGATCCACATGATGCATCTGGGTCCTGAATCCATCGCCCTTCTCTCAGTCTTTGCTTTTGTTTGAGAAGCAATGATGGGCATCACTCCATCGGTTGCCTTGCTGCGCCACTTCTTCTCTCCGCGCCTTGTCGACCCTACCCAATGCTCGGCGTGCGTGAGCTTCGTCGACGCGCCCGAGACAGCGGCCTCTAGGATCGACTTTGGGCTCCCTTTGCCTTCGGCTAGGTTCCGCGAGCGGTGGCTGTATGTGGATGTCGGAGTACCCAGCCCCCTGCTGTCGAAGCCAACCTCGCCTGCTATCCCCAATTCAGGCAGGGGCCAGGAGACGCTCAAGAGCCCCCGACTCGCCTTCGTCTGGCACCGCTTCGTGTTCTTGAAGTCGACCGGCGTGACCGCGCCCAAGGTGGTGAAGGAGTTCCTGTTACGATGCATTGCTCCTCTCCAACGCCACTCCCGTCGGATGTGGGCCTTCAGTGGGCGTGGCGATCGTATGAGGCTCCAGGAAGAGGATCTGACGCCTGAAGTGCTGAGGACAGTGCTCTTGATCCTGACTGGTGACCCCAACCCGGGCAGCATCCAGCGGGGAGGAGCCCTGCTGTACCTTTGCCAGAACAAGGATGATTTTGTGAAGCAAATGCCTATCTTTGATGAGTGGGGGCTGTGCCCTGCCGGCCTCCAGGGGCCTCGCGAGAACCCAGTGATGGTGACTGCCCTTGCAGTCGGCCAAGGCGACTCTTCCTCAAGTGGCGGAGCAGGGAGGCATGAGGCGCCAGAGGCCGAGGGGCCTCCCGACGGGGTGACAGCATCGGGCGATGCTCACGAGGGAGCAGCTGCTTTGGCCCGTGCCGCCGAGGACGAGAGCAGCGTGCAGCTGCCTTCAGTGCCTGCTGACGAGGCCCTTGAGGCTCCAGTTGCTCCCTTAGGCGAGGTGACCGGCAGTGCGCACTAGGCGGGTGCCCTTGATGCGGATCACCCTGATGCTTCGCCCTCGTCGCAGGTCGATCCCTGTGCTCAGCTTTTGGGCCGCTTCCGCGTGGACTTCGAGGCCCTCCGGAAGAAGAGGGAGGCCCTGGGCGACGATTATCCTTGTCGCCTGCTGAAGCGTAGGAAGTACTTTGCCACTGATGAGTAAGCCTTCCCCCTTTCCAGCTCCCGATCCTTCTGTTGCTTTTACTGATCTTTGCTCCGCAGGCCCCTGCCAGCCGAGCTCGTGGAGATGGCTGAGGTGCCATCCCCCTTGGCTTCACCCATTCCAGCATCCTCCGGCGCTCCAAGTAGCAGTGCCCTTGTGGTGGGGGCGATTGGAGAGGCGCACCGTCCCGAGGTGCACCCAGACCCTGCGCGCCTCGCGAGCCTCCTATGCGGGCCCTCTCGTGGCATAGCCAGCTTGCCGTGGGCTTCTCGCCTGGTCGTGGACTGTGATTGGCTGAGGCGCACCCTGCGCTCTTCATCTGGTGGCGGGATGGCTCCAGGCCGGGCTTCTGGCGTGGTGCACCCGATCGTCGCGAGGGTGCCAGCCCCCAGCTCCCTGCCTGGAGAGGGAGTGCGGATCCGTGGCCCTCGGTTCTTGCTTGGGGCAGGTGATGGTGCGGAAGACGTGCGTGAGCGTGCTCAGGGGCGTCACGCTCTTCGCCAAGGATTCCTTCGAAGGGTGGCTGACGCGGTGGACCTGCTTGGTGAAGAGCTTGTTGATGAAGATGCGCGCCTTGAAGCTGAGGGCCTGCGCCTGGCTGCAGAGAGGCGCGAGCTGGAGGGCGCCGTCGCCCTCGCGCACCGTCAGCGCGATCTTGATGATGAAAAGGCCAAAGCGTTGTTGGCGGCCTCTCGTGAGGCCTAATCTCGGCCACTGAGGGGGTCTCGGGAGGCTGACCGGCGGAGAGGAGCTGCGGAGGAGCGGGCTCGGGAGCTCCTGGCCCGGTGCCACTCACTGGAGGAGCAAGTGGAGCTGCCCGAGGCAGCCCTTGCGTCGATCAAGGTGGCCTCTGCCGACCCGGCAGGGCTCCAGAAGCGTGAGGAGGCACTGACGCTGGAAGCTGCCGAACGCGCCCGCGAGTAAGAGCGGCTAGAGACGAGGGAGCGCTTGGTGACGCAGGCGGAGGATGACGTCGCCGCGCGGGATGCCCGTGTCCTGGAGGAGGTTGGACGTCGGGTGGCAATGGCGCGCCAAGACCTCGAGCGCGAGTTCGAGGGGAGGTTGGGGTTGATCCGGGTCGAGGCTGAAGGCAGGACCGCAGCCCTGAGGACAAAGCTGGAGGAGGCGACGCGGCGGGCCGATGATCTTCGGGCCGCGCTTGAGGCAGCTCAAGGGGAGTCAACCACCTCCCGGGCCGAGGTGCTCCGTCTTCGCCAGCAGGTGGAGGAGGCCGAGGCCGTCGCGCGCCAAAATGCGGACAAAATACGTCAGCGGCAGGTCCTGGAGCATGAGCACGCCCCCATGCTCTCCACGCTCCGGGAAAGAGCCAACACAGCCTTGGGCAACATCTGCGAGGCGGCTGTTGGCGAGCCGCACGCAATCAACTATGCCGGCAACCTTCAGTTCTTCACCACCGTGGTGACGCAGCTGGAGGCGCGGTCGGCCAGGGCCGACAGGTTGGTGGAGGAGAGGAGCCGCGCCCTGGTCGGGCGCGCCTTTTCCCGCGTCTTCAGCCATCTCCAGAACATGGACCCCTACTTTGACTTCGACGCCGCCATCGCCCCAGTCCCCCAGGCCGTCCAAGACGACCAGGCGCACTGGGTGGAAGACAATGTGGATGCTCTCGTCAGGGCCTTCGCTTCGGACAACGACGACGCGATCGTGGCTGCTGACGAGGGAGGTATGGTGAACGGCCCTGACGCCGCTGGCGGCAACGTAGACAGCGATGGCGAGTCTGGCGACACTAGCTACGGCTCGGGAGGTGCTCCTGAGGACGCATTGGGGGATTTATCCGACTGATTATGCGTTGTCCCTGTTTCCTTGCCCTGCATGAGTAGAACTCAGGTTTTGGCCTGATGATTGTGAGAGCATTTTGGGAGGGGGAGCCCCTCATGGGAGCCCCTCATGTCCGCGCCTGGTGGTTGGCTAGTATACCTTTGTTCCGTGCGGGCCCCGAGGTAGCCTGCGGGAGGCCGTGGCGTCTCGAGCGTCCTCTGATCGAATCCGTAGGATGTGGGGGTGTCGCGGGTGGCGAGCTTCACAGGCGTTGGCCTTCTTCACAGGCTCCGGGCCTTTTCCAAAAGGATAATCTTCACAGGCGTTCGCCTTCTTCACAGGCTCCGGGCCTTTTCCAAAAGGATAGTCTTCATAGGCGTTCACCTTCTTCACAGGCTCCGGGCCTTTTCCAAAAGGATAATCTTCATAGGCACCAGAAATCCTCCCGAGAGGACGCGGCGGCGACAGACTGGCTGCGCGCAAGCTAGGCCTGACCTGGCTCACGAGGGGCTCGCGAGAGGAGGCAGCTAAGGCGAAGTGGTAATCGAAACGCGAGACATGGCTCGAACGAGACTAAGCACCCCTTCCCCAAACACACGCAAATCTCAAATTCGAATCCAACTTAAATCCAGCGGGGGGAAAGTGACAACCAAATGGAAAAGCAATGAAAGCAGACAAAAGGCCGCGTCCGGCACCTAATCTAGTCTTGGACGTCTTCTCACCAGCGCGGAGCTAAGTTGGGCATGGGAGGGAGCCCCAGGGCCTGAGGCCGGCACCCCTGAGACTCCGGGGCTTGTATAGCCCCACTCATTATTACGTGAGAGTGTCACGGGGCGGCGAGCTTCACAGGCACTGGGCCTTCTTCACAGGTACCGGTCTTGCTTCATATCGCCAGACGAGGGCCCCGCCTTGCACCACAATCTAGTGCCATCAACGACGACCGGAAACCAGGACGCCGCCAATGGGGTAGAGCGGTCGCCAGCGGTTCCCCCGACGACCACGGGTCCTCCGCCAGGGGTAGGCCCTGAGGCACCTCCCCAGCAGAGGGCCTACCTCCTGAGAACGCCTTGCTCCGAACGCCGCGGTGGTGATGTCGGATCTCTGCCCCTCTCCTGCAGCCCCCTGCGCCCTCTTCCCGAGGGGTAGGAGGCCGTGAGAGCGGGGCAGCTGCCCGCTGTGGCGACCTGCATCTCCTGCGATCCATGATTAGCGTATGCCTGCTCCTGAGGAAGTAGCGGTACCCGATAATCGTTGCTTCCAGCGTGGCCGGTGGGGCCATCCCTGTGCTCCTGGAAGGGCTCAGCTTCTGGTGCCTCGTTCCCCCAGCCTGGGTTGAGGAGCAAGCCTTGTTCGCCCTCGTGAGGGTGCCTCTGGTCCATCATGTGGGGCACGTATTCTTCTGGCGCCGTCATCCTGAAGGCCACGCCGTAGTGCTCCACGTGTCATGCAGCTCCGCTTGACGTGCCCACCGTGGGGTGGTAGTGCGGCTGTCCACTAAGACCGTGGGTTGCGTCGAGTCCTTCTTCTTCATGGACCGGGGGCGGGGGCAGCGTCGCCGCCGGTCTGGTGCCGACAGCCTCGCCGGTGTTGGGGTAGCCTTGGAGCCCGCGGGCGTGCGCGGAGCCCCCGCGCGGGCCGCCCTGGGCTTGAGGAGGGAGCTGGGTGCAGAAGGGGTGATCCCCCAAGGAGGCAAAGCCCAGGAGCTCGGCGACTCGCTCCAGCAGCACGTCGCGGCCGCCTTCCAGCAGCCTGCACTGTAGCAGCTCTCGGGCCACCGTAAGCGCGGCCCTCGAGTTCGCCTGCTCCCGGCGGGTGTATGGTGTCGTGGTCGCGGCGTGATTGGAGGCACTTGCTGCCGACCGCGCCTGCCGCGGCGTGAGGGCCGCCGAAGCTTGTCCGCGTCGCCCGCGGCCCGCAGCGCCCTGCGGACTGCGAGCTGCCTGGGGCACAGGGTCGCCCGAGGCGAACGGCTCTGTGCGGGCGGGCCATGCCGCCCATGGATCTGGGTTGCCCGCCTGGTCGCCGGACATGGTGATGACGACGCGGCGGGGCACGAAGTGGTGGAAGGTGGATTCCGGTGCACCGCTACCTGGCGCGCCAAATGTCGGATTTTGAGTTTCGGCAGACCCTTGAGGTTCGAACTCTGGGGTGCGCTTGGATATTACGCTTCCTATCTACCTGTACCCCTCCGCCTTGCAAGGATCTAAGCTATGGAAAACATAGCACAAGAGACACAGAGTTTATACTGGTTCGGGCCACCGGTGTGGTGTAATACCCTACTCCAGTGTGGTGGTGTGGTGGATTGCCTCTTGGGCTGATGAATGAACAATACAAGGAAGAACAACCTCGTGAGGGTCTGTTCTTGGTTGTGGCTGTCAAGTGCCCTATAGGCGCTAGTTTATGTTCGTCTCCTACATCGACGGTATGGACGGCGATGTAGGAGACGAACATGAACTAGCGCCTATAGGGCACTTGACAGCCACCCCATCCTATGATGTTTACATGGTGGACACACCCAAAGGAAACGACGAGGAAGAATGGGATGACGCAACGAAGGGTCGTTCCTCCGATAAGCAGCCAAAGCGGCGGCGTAAGCGCCGCTCCAAGCCTCGCCCCGATAGAGACAGCGATCATACAGACCCAGCCACAGAGCAGGGCGAGCCGGCGAACGATGAACATAGCATCGAGCAACCATCCGAACAAGATAACTTGGATAAACAAAACGCACAACCCGTCCCCGACGAAGATAACAGTCAGGACGACCTGACGCTGAACAAGTTCCTAGAACAGGAAAACCTCCACAAAAGGCTCGCCCCCATGGCGCGTAGCCTGAAAAAGCAGAAGCGGAAGCTCAAAACCGCGGAAGACGCACTCCGAATCAGATGGAGAAAAGTACTCAACACAGCAGACAAATACAGCGATAGTCGCCACATGAAGAGCTACCCGGAGCGAAAGCTACTGCCCGAATTTGATGAGGAGGCCCTAGAGCCTCCAAAATCAAAAAATAAGGAAGCCACCCGGTCGGATAGACGACCCCATGGCCAACATAGAGCGGCATATAGCGCCGCACACAAACCAACACGCGATCCACCCAAGGATTCGCATCAAAAGGATGGCCTAGCCAGGTCTCTCTACGGGCCAAGAAAGCAAGCTCTAGTAAGCAATGTGACGCAACAAATATCCGAACAACGCGGCACACCCAAATACAGGGGTGCCGCACACCCCTCTGTTTCACCGATGAGGTGCTGGACCATGAATTTCCAGCGGGATTTAAGCCCGTAAACATAGAGGCGTACGACGGAACAACAGACCCTGGAGTCTGGATTGAGGATTATCTCCTCCACATACACATGGCTAGAGGAGACGACCTCCACGCCATAAAATACTTACCCCTCAAGCTCAAAGGGCCAGCCCGGCATTGGCTTAAAGGCCTTCCCGAAAACACCATTGGAAGTTGGGAAGAGCTCGAGGATGCTTTTCGGGAAAATTTTCAAGGGACCTATGTCCGACCTCCGGATGCAGACAATTTAAGCCATATAACTCAACAGCCCGGAGAGTCAGCCCGGAAACTCTGGAACAGATTTCTTACTAAAAAGAACCAGATAGTCGACTGTCCAGACGCCGAAGCCTTAGCAGCTTTCAAACACAACGTTCGAGATGAATGGCTCGCCAGACACCTCGGCCAAGAAAAGCCAAGAACAATGGCCGCATTAACAAGCCTCATGACCCGCTTTTGCGCAGGAGAGGACAACTGGTTGGCAAGACGCAGCACCAGCGACCCAAGTACATTAGAAGTTAGGGATGTAAACAGGAAACCGTGACGCAGCAAGGAACAGCGCCGGAATAAGGAAAGCAGGTCGAAGAGCACGGCACTCAACGCCGGATTCAAAAGCTCTCGGCAGAATCAGAAAAAGCTGCCCCTCAAGGGTAACAGGGACGAGCTATCTAACCTAAACAAAATCTTGGATAAGATATGTCAAATCCACAGCACCACCGAGATGCCCGCAAACCATACCCACAGAGAATGTTGGGTCTTCAAGCAATCCGGCCAACTCAACACCGAACACAAGGGGCTCGACACACCAAGTGAGGATGATGATGAACCCCACAAGCAGAGCACCGGGAAACAAAAGAATTTCCCACACGAAGTCAAAATAATAAACTTACTTCATGTGACAAAAGGGAAAAATAGAGTGGCGCCTATAGAGATACGTGCCATACGGCCTTCCCCAACGGAGTCTCGCCACTGGTTGTTAAAACCGATCACCTTCAACCATCAGGATTACTCTAGAAGTATCCGGAACGCAGGTTGGACTACCTTAGTATTAGATCCGATAATCGACGGACTCCACTTTACACAAGTCCTGATGGACGGCGGCAGTGGTCTAAACCTGCTAAATCAGGACAGAGTCCACAAAATGGGGATGGACCCAACAAAAATTCGCCATAGCAACACTTGCTTTCAAGGAGTAACGCCAGGCACGAAGGCCCGGGTTCTCTCCTACTAGAAGTTATGTTCAGCTCCCCCGATAACTTCCACCGCAAGAAGCTAACCTTCCACATCGCCCCATTTTCAAGTAGCTATCAAGCACTATTGGGACGCGAGGCTTTCGCCCGCTTTAACGCAACACCGCATTATGCATCTCTTACGCTTAAGATGCCCGGTCCACGAGGCATCATCTCACTATAGGGAAATATCGAGTGCTCCTCGCACGCGGAAGAATGTGCGGCTGCCTTGACAGCCACACATTAAAACAACTTCAGCAACAAAAGCATCTAACAGGTCATTAAGACCACGGACACGGCTAGGCAAGTCTGGAACAAACATATAATTGATAAAGGTTCAGTAACCGTACACCCCTATACAAGGGGCTCCGCCAATGTAAAATAAGCGGCAATAAGGCTCAATTTTATCCGTCTTGAATTATACTTTGTTTACTTAGTACAACGTACATTCCGCTCGACTATTCCTTTTTCTTTTTTCAGCTAAGTTCCTCTCTTTTACAGATGAACACCATGCTACGCCCATCCAGGACACGGCACAACGGAGACACATACGCAGATGTGCAGCAGGGACCCACCTCCAGGATTCTTTTTAGATTAAGACCCTGCGTAAACCTTTCTTACTGTCTCTTGTTGATACACATCCCCCGGATTTTCAGTATAACCGAGGAGGAGGCTGGCGTCTTGGCATGTGGCCACGTTAGAATTTT
The DNA here is from genome assembly GCA_032464435.1 of Aegilops umbellulata. NCBI lineage: Eukaryota > Viridiplantae > Streptophyta > Magnoliopsida > Poales > Poaceae > Aegilops > Aegilops umbellulata. The sequence goes on from CP136058.1 coordinate 355,205,025, forward strand.
GCACGTTCCTGGACACCAGGGGCTTATTATCAAGGGCATTGCTCAGCCCGTTTTTCATAAAGACCGAATACCTTAGGGAGTGTTCGGCGTCGCGAGTTTGGCCTTATATGCATCAGCTCCGAATCATGTCTTTGGTCAAATGTTGGGTTTGACCGGCTCTTGTGTTTTGCTGCCTTACGTTCTGCTCTATCGGCTAATGTGGCACCAGGAGAACTACTGCGATTGTGCCCCGGTTCAGCCAGGCGAGCACCTCAGTCGAGAAAGCCGAAAACTGACTGTCATGATATAGCGTGAGACTGGTCAACCACTCGATGACCTATCGGAATCTTCGGGATTCCTCCGCATTAACGAAGGGCCGTTTCCCGGCCAGGCACACATGTGCCCCGAGTTCGGGCGAGCGCGGCGCCACCAGGGGCTATATAGTAGCCTCACTGTCAAACTCCTATGGTCAAGTGAAAGTGATAAAGCATTATAGTCCGGTTGCCTAGTTCGCTGCGCTATCACCTCCTTCATGGACCAAGACGTTGGATCAAGTGTGAAAATGCGCCTTCTGCGAACACCCCCGCATTATATGCCTGGGGGCTGAAGCCGACGACTGCCATCTTTCAGGTTATATACACATATACATTAACGGCCGCACAGGAGGTATTTTAATTCTTGAAGGCACAAGTATAAAAAAGCTTTAACATTCCATCAAAATATTGTTTTACAATAATACATGTTATTTGAACATAGTATCCTTCGAGCACTGCGTCTCTATTAAATGAGCGCCTTGCAGAACTTCCTGAAAATAGTGCTCGGCAGGTACTCGACTTCGGTCCGAGTCCTGGGATGCAACAGCGGTGGCCTCCATCTCCGCCCAGTATGTCTTGAAACGGGCAAGGGCCATCCGTGCACCCTCTATGCATGTTGACCTCTTCATCACATTGATATGCGACACTGCACGAAGGAACCGCTGCACCAACCTAAAATAACTGTTCGGCTTTGGCCTCTCCGGCCACAGATGATCCACGACATCCTTCATGGCGAGTCCGGACAACCTATTCAGTTCAGCCCATTCGGCCAAACGATCGGTCAATGGAAGTGGACGCTCCGGATTGTTGAACTGTGACCAGAAGAGCTTTTCCACTTTGCTATCTTTCTGATCTCGGAAATGTTCGGCTGCATCAGCAGCACTCGCAGCCAAATCCAGATAGGCATCCGCCGAACTCCACATCCGGTCCAACGAAGCATACTTAGGATCTCAGAACTTCATCCGCAGCATAAAGGGCTTTCCAGCCGTGATATCTCCGGCCTGACGCAGCTCCTCCTTCATCGCTCTCATCTCAGAACAGGCATCCTTGGCCGCCGTAATGGCCTTTTCCAGGTCTGTCCGCTCCGCCTGATCTTCTTTCTCAAGAAGCTTGCAGCGGTCAGCAGCGGTCTTCAACTTCGCAGCCATCTCGTCCATTTCCTTTTTGCTTTGGCAATGAGCAGCCTGTTCGGCTTTCAACTCCTCAACTGCCTTTAGGGCAGCCGCATCGCTTTCTCTGGCTTGCTCCTTGGCTCGGGCAAGCTCTGCCCGAAGGTCCTCCACAGCGGCAGCCCCATCTGCATCAAGTGCAGACACTGTAAGATACTGGCGTCAAGCTCCTCTTACCAGGTGTCTCCGGAGAGATTACATACCTTGTGCCTCGTCAAGCCGCTTGTTGACAAGCGTGATGTCGGCATCCGCCACGTCAAGTTGACGTGATAGCTCAGTAAATTCATCAGTCCGGCTGGCCACCGGACACTTTGCCACCTACATAAGAAGGTGGCAAAATTATACCTGGGACTATGATCCTCTGCGTGTTACCGTCCTTGGCAACACACAGAGTCTCAGGGGCTACTATCTACACAGGGCGCATCTCATATATGCGGAACTGTCAAAAGGTACACCACTTCGCGTACCTCAAAACCTATCAGCAAACTCCTGACGGCCTCGTGCAACCCGCTTTCCGCGGACGAAATCCTTTCAATTACCGTACCCATCAATGCACGGTGCTCCTCCGAGATAGACGCTCGCCCTAGCAGGTCCTTCAGCTCCTCTGACCGCGCACTAGGCGGTGCCAGACTCGCTCGATGGTTTTTCAAAGGCCGGACGCGGAGAGCTCTAGGGGGCCATATGACTGCCTTCCGGCCCTGCCGGATTAGGAGAAACCCTCCGCGACAACACCTCAGGGTCGCCCGCCTCGTAAGGCGGAATGGCAGGGGGAGGCGTTCCGCTCTCCATCATCTCCAGAAGAAGGTCCCCCGAAGATGAGTCCTGCTGAGAAGGGCTGAGATCCAAACTACAAGGTAACATGTCAGTTATTTTCCTCGGAGATAAAATAAGGATTTCGCTCATCTTAAAACCTCCCCTCTCTACTTACGGCTCGGTGGAGGGCTGATCCCCTTGGGGGCACAGTGCGGCCAAGGTATCCCCCGGCATAGGACCCTCTGGCGAAGATTTCTTCCCCCGCTTTAAGGCCATTGTCTCCGGGTCTTGAGAGGCGGTCCTCTTCTTCCCCTGGGTAGAGGAATTTTCGATTCCTCCTTTCCTGACAGCCTCCTTCGCGGAGGCGGTAGCTTCCTTGTGCCCCCCCCCTTCATTTTCCCCTAAATAAGCGATCTCCAGCATCCTGGTTAACACGGGATTCGACGATGTCACAGGAAGGGGGGCCGGACACCTGATTAACTTCGCCTTCGCTACCCACTCCTGTTTCAAGAAAAACTCTTTTAAGGGTAACGCTGCAATAAATGAACGGATGGTGTGTCCGGGCACAGGGCAACTTACTTGAGTATCCGGACGATTGCAGCTCAGACTTGCATCCTCTATAGAATCCGGACATACTACTTGTGGTCCGAAGAACAATTTGTACATCTCCCCGGGTGTCATGCCAAGAAAATGTTGGAGAGCTCGCGGTCCCTCCGGGTAAAACTCCCATAGACGGAGGGGGCGACGTTTGCAAGGCAGGACTCGGCGAATCAACATAACCTGCGTCACCACAACCAGACTGATGTCTCTTTCTAGGAGATCTCGGATGCGGCCCTACAACAGGGGCACGTCCTTTGCCGACCCCCAGTCTAGCCCCTTGTTGACCCATGACGCTAGTCGTGGCGGGGGACCCGAGCGGAAAGCAGGCGGCGCTACCCACTTGGTGCCCCTGGGAGCTGTGATATAAAACCACTCTTGTTGCCATAAGCTGAAATCCTCTTGAAAAGAGCCCTCGGGCCACGGAGCGTCAGTATTCTTGCTTATAACAGCGCCTCCGCACTCCGCGTGCTGTCCCTCGATCACCTTCGGCTCTACTCTAAAGGTCTTAAGCCACAGTCCGAAGTGAGGAGTAATACGGAGGAAGGCTTCGCACACGACAATGAACGATGAGATGTGGAGGATGGACTCCAGAGCTAAGTCGTGAAATTCCAGCCCATAATAAAACATGAGCCCCCTCACGAAGGGATCCATCGCAAAGCCTAGCCCTCGGAGGAAGTGAGACACAAACACCACGCTCTCACCAGGCTTGGGAGTAGGAATAACCTGCCCATGAGCAGGCAGGCTGTGTGAGATTTCGCTGGTCAAAAACCTGGCCTCTCTCAGCTTTAGCACGCCTTCCTCCGTGACGGAGGAAGGCATCCATCGGCCTCGAAGGTCGGAGCCGGACATCGTCGAAGGTCCGAAGTGCCTGAAATCTGGGGCCTTGGGTGTTGGAACTCGAGGCGAAGGGAGAATTCGATTGAGATCAAAAGAAAGCAGTAAGGCCTTGGTCTCTTTATAGGAGGTTGAATACCAAGAGCCCCCCGTAACCGTTTGGGACTTGCCTTTGGTCGAGGAGACATACCAACGGGCACGACTGGGTTACCCACGCCTTTATTGATGAGGATCCCATAAATAAAGGGGACACGATCTCTGCTTCGACAAGACGTGCCAAGGAAACTGCCTCGCAAAACGCGCTGAGGTGGGATAGTAAAAACGATTCGAATAAAGACTTTGCCATGGTGTGATGTCACACTACAGAGTACGTCAGCAGATTAGATTTGTGTAAATATTATTCTCTCTATGGCAATATGTGGAATTTATTTTGCAGTGCCGGACACTATTCTTGTGTTCAAAATCTTTTATGAAGTATTCGGAGGAGGAACCCGCCTTGCAATGCCGAAGACAATCTGCGTGCCGGACTCGTCGTCATTGAAGCCTGGTTCAGGGGCTACTGTGGGAGTCTTGGATTAGGGGGTGTTCAGATAGCCGGACTATAACCTTTGGCCGGACTCTTGGACTATGAAGATACAAGATTGAAGACTTCGTCCCGTGTCTGGATGGGACTTTCCTTGATGTGGAAGGCAAGCTTGGCAATACGAATATGTAGATGTCCTCCCATTGTAACCGACTCTGTGTAACCCTAGCCCTCTCCGGTGTCCATATACCGGAGGGTTTTAGTCCATAGGACGAACAACTATCATACCATAGGCTAGCTTCTAGGGTTTAGCCTCTCTGATCTCGTGGTAGATCTACTCTTGTACTACCCATATCATCGATATTAATCAAGCAGGAGTAGGGTTTTACCTCCATCGAGAGGGCCTGAACCTGGGTAAAAATATTGTGTCCCTTGTCTCCTGTTACCATCCGCCTAGACGTACAGTTTGGGACCCCCTACCTGAGATCCGCCGATTTTTACACCAACATCAATTGTCGGCGTTCTGGGAACGGGGGTCCCCAGACTTGCCTGCCTGCGGCCTGCGGCGTGGCTCAAATGGGGGCCCAGCGTGGTCCATCTTCATCAACACAAGACTCAAGACCCTCGCGAGGGGCCAAGCCTCGCGAGGCAGACGACACGGCGCTTCCTCAGGCACGGCTTCCTCAGGCTGGATTGCGAGGAGGCGAAGAGATCAAGGCGGGGTACCTCGCAAGGTGCCCATGACGCAAGCCATGACGATAGAGGGTGCCAGGCGGGCGCCAGCCCGCGCAGCGTTCCCCTTTCCTCTTTGGTGCAAAGGGGGAAAGCGCAGGCGAGAGGATCAAGCAAAGGCACCCATTTCGGTGCAACAAGACCTAGACCAGTCCAAAGGTGGGAAGGAGGTCACCATGGAGCCCAGAACGGCGTCACCACAGGGCCTTTGGCAGGCGAAGACCAACTTTAGTCAGGATAAGTGTACCAGATGTTCCCCTTCAGATTGGCCAATTGTTGGCGCCCTTCCCGCTCAAATATTTGGGAAGAGGCCCAGGGCCTTTGCCTATAAATAGGACTAGCCACCCCCAGGGTAGAGGCATCTTGACATCAGGAAGAAACCAGCTAGAACGCAGCATCCACGAACGGAGCTAGCAACACACACAGAGAGTGAGAAGGGCGATTGAACTCCCCCAGCAGTTCATCCCCTAGCCAAGAACAGACCCTCGCGAGGCTGTTCTTCCTTGTACTGTTCATCCTTATCAGCCCAAGAGGCAATCCACCCACCACAAACTAGAGTAGGGTATTACACCACAATGGTGGCCCGAACTAGTATAAACCCTGTGTCTCTTGTGCTGTTCGTTCTGTCATTTAGATCCTTGTGAGATGGAGAGGTAGAGGGCATAATCTCTGCGCGCACCCCAGACTTCGAACCTTAAGGGTCTGCCGGAACCCCTGATCCGACATTTGGCGCGCCAGGTAGGGGTGCGCCGGAATCTGCCTTCCATCGCTCCGCTCTCCTCCGACCATCGCATCCATGTCTGACGCTCGTCGGGCCCGCGCCAAGCGCCGGGCCGCCATCGCTTCCCGCGTCACCCAGACGGCCCCGTCGGTGGGCGTCCTCGTCGTTCTCCATCGCCTGCCGTCAACGCCGCCACCGGCCCGGCGGGGAACGAGCAGCAAGCATCGTCTCAGCACCCGTCCGTGCGGCAAGACGACCGCACCGCTACTCCATCGCTCACCCCGGCCGGCTCTTCGTCCCGCGCACTCCGCGCACCCTTGGAGGCTCGAGCTCCGCTCATCGCGGCGAACGAGCTCCTGCGCTACCGCCCCGTCAACGACATCTACGAAGAGTGGCTCGACCGCGTCGCCGAGCTCGTCTGCGCCGCAGGGGGCTCTCCCGCGCCGTCCACACCGCTGCGCCGCACTCCGCCCCACGTGGGCAGTGAAGCTTCGGGGGCGTACCAGCCGCCTCCTCTCCAAGAAGACGCCATGGCTCCAAGGCACGTGGCCCCTGGGCGGAACCCGCTCCTTCAGGCGCCAGCCTAGCAGAAACGGAGCTGCCAAGAAGTCCCTCGACCGTAAGAGGCTGCCGGGGCGCTCCCAGCTCCGGCTCGCCGAGACCCCGCTCCGGCCCTGGCACGTCAAGACCCCGCGCTGCTCCCAGCAGCAGCGCAAGGGGACCCGCAAGGCCAAGCTCTCCCTCAACCGAAGCATCCCGTGGCCACAACAGGCTGCCGCGCCTACACCACCGAGCTGCGCAGCGTCGCATGGCCCGGCAAGTTCAAGCCGGACCTGCCCCCTCGCTACGATGGCACAACTGATCCCGCGGAGTTCCTCCAGCTCTACGAGCTGGGAATCGAAGCTGCCAGCGGGGATGAAAAGGTCATGGCGAACTGGTTCCTCATGGCGCTGAAGGAAGGTTCTCGCACTTGGCTCCTGAACCTGGCCCCAGGCACGATCTCCTCCTGGGACCAGATGCGTACTCGCTTCATCGCCAACTTCCAAGGTACCCGCGACCGGCCTCCCGCCGTGAGCGACATGCGCCGCATCAAGCAACAACCTGGGGAGACCCTACAAAAGTACATCCAGCGCTTCAACAGTGCGCGCCTCAAGATCCCCGAGGTGTCCGAGGAAGCCATCATTCCGGCCTTCTCCGATGGCGTGCGCGACGTCAAGATGAAGGAGGAGCTGGCGATGCATGAAGACTCTGCACCTCCATGGAGCTGTTCAACTTGGCGACCAAGTGCGCCAAGGCTGAGGAGGGACGTCTCTCCCTCCTCGAGCTGCCTGCCGCAGACCCAGAAGAGAAGAAGCCCAAGGCCAAGGACGTGAAGCGTAAGGGGGCTGCCGTACTCGCGGCGGAACCAGACACCAAGCGGGGCAAGGATCTGCCTGAATCCTCCAGGGGCAGCCGGTACTGCGTGTACCACGACCTCCACACCCACAACACCAACGAATGCCAAGAACTCCGCGCCGTGCGAGAAGGAAGAATCAGCCGTCGCCCTGACCGTGCTGACCGGGGCTACGGCCGAGGAGGAGGAAGAAACCCAGGATGCTAGGAAGATATTGGCCCGCGCCAAGGGTGGCGCGACCAACCTCGCGAGCACCGCTGGCGGGACCCGCCTCATGAGGGGGACTGGAGGGATCAGCCTCGTGAGGATCGCCCTCACGGCAACCCAGGCCTGCCGCCGCTGCCGCCTCAGCCAAGGAGGAACGAAGACCACCACCAAGACGAGGGAGCTGGGGGCTTCCAAGAGCCGCGCGCAATTGCCTGCATCCTGGGCGGAGCTCAAGCCCCAGCCTCTCAACGTATCTTCAAGCAGTTTGCCCGCAAAGTGAATGCAGTCCTCCCCAAGCTCGAAGCAACGTGCCCCCTCAGGTGGTCAGCGTGCGCCATCACGTTCAGCTCGGCAGACCAGCTCAAGTGCGCGTCCACAGCCGGAGTCCTCCCGATGCTTTGCTCCCCAGTCATCAGCAACGTTCTGGTCCCCAGGACCCTCATCGACGGTGGAGCAGGGCTCAACGTCTTGTCTGTGGAAACATTCAACAACCTCCAAGTGCCCTATGACCAGCTTCAGCCAACCAAGCCTTTCTCCGGAGTCACCGACGGCTCCACAGTCCCAATCGGGCAGGTCCGCCTCCCCGTCTCCTTCGGGGCCCGCAACAACTACCGCACCGAGCTCATCGACTTCGACGTCGCCCACATCCGCCTGCCGTACAACGCCATCCTCGGATACCCAGCGCTGGCCAAGTTCATGGTTGTGACTCACCATGGCTACAACGTCCTCAAGATGCCAGGAAGTGGCGGCGTCATCACGGTGCCCTGTGAAGAGAAGGACGCAGTGTGTTCCCTGGAGCGAGCCTTTCAGGCCGCGTCGCTAGAAGACCCAGATCGCGGAAGCAGGAGGCTTCCTGAGACCACCCCCAAGAAGAAGAAGACATCGTCAGGATCAGTCCCTCAGGAGGCAGGCCCTTCAGGGCCCGTGTCTGCCCAGGGGGACCCTCCTTCCAACGCATAGGAAAGCGCGCCCGACGCCCTCCTCAGGCAGGGCTCGGGGGCTCTCACCTGGAGGGCCACCGACCTTGCCAGGCTCACGAGGAGGAGCTTGGGCACCATGTGGAGTCGTGCTTCGAAGCACGATTCCCTCGAGAAGGAGCCAGGCGAGGAAGGTCAGACCAGCAGGAGTTCATTAACAAGGCCGTTCAAGAACTACAGGAGTCAAGGATCATGAGAGGTTGCCGTCGTCCACCAGCTGTGGCTCCACATCCACGCGAGGATGGTGGACTGCGCGTCTGCGTTGACCTACCAGGGCTCAATCAGATCGCCACGACTGAGCGCCTCTGGCCCTCCCAAGTGGGGCGCTGCGGAGGACCGCCCCGCAGCTATGCTCGCATGCCTTACGGCCTGCCGAGCATGGCTGTGGCGTACCAGCACCTCATGAGGGGCATCTTGGAGGCTCAGGAAGACAGGCGTTCTGCGGCTCTGGCGGAGATGGAGACAGCTCGCGAGGAGCCACCAGCGCCTCCGGAGCCTCCCGAGGCCCCAGGGCCTGGGAGCTCGTGAGGATCGGCTTCTGCAGCCCACCGAGTCTGCTGCACCAACACCACTTCGCCGACGACATCTTCAGGTGACATCTTTCAAGTTTCATTCCCAGCTGGGAGCGCCCTCCCAGGGTTGCGTCACTCCCAGGCCGCGTGGGTCCGTCCCCGTGGCATGTATCCCTTTTTATTTCCTTCAGCCGTTAGCTTGCTTTGCTGGGGGCGCCCCTCGGGCTGCATCATCCCCAAGCCGCTCGGGCCAGGCCCAGCGGCGTGTATCTCCCCAGCGTTTATTTCCAATTATGCATTCGCCTATCACGCTTGATTACTTGTCCACGTCACCTCTTCTTCTCCATGTCGACCACTTGCACGTTAAAGGGGGGTGCCTGAGCATCGCGACTTAGGGATCTTACTGGCTCTCCAGCCCTCACCCTCTAGCCTTGTCCACGGCATCATGACCTGGCATACCAGCGACGGATGAGACAAGCTCGAGGGCTGGGACCCGAGGACGTAGAGTGTCGGCATCTAACCAAATTTTGCAGGAACACATCTCAAGATACGGCCCAGTGCCAGGCGCAACCCGCCTAGAGGTAGGGCCTCGTGAGTCCCGCGCTGGCTCACGGGTGCCCAGATACACCTCACCTAGCCCTACCGTGCCGGCCACGTGTCAGGGCGGGGCTGTACATGCCCCGGGGGCTCCTCTCGGAGGGGAGCCCCCTCCCACGTACCAGTGGAAGCACCATGCTCCGCGCTGGCTGACGACACTGCCGAGGAGCGGCTATGCCCGTACACATACGGAAGCGCTATGCTTCGCGCTGGTGATAAACAACTGAGGGTGGCCTCCGAGCCGCGTCAACCTAAGGGAGCCCAGAGCTCAGTGGCTGGCCTCTTCGCAACGCCTCCCCTCGGGAGCGCCGCGCGAGGGGGCTAGGCACGGGGGCTACGACTGGGTCACGCCCAGACATACGCCGCCCAGCCAGGCCCCTCGGGCCTGGTTCGTCGCGCGTCTCTCCCCGAGCGGAGCCAAGGTATGAAGTCCGTTTGAGCGTGAAGGGGGACCCCTGAGCATCGTGACTCAGGGGCCTAACTGGTCACGTAGCCCCTCACTCCTGAGTTCCGAAAGGCTATGCTGGGTGAGGTACGCGCGGGGCCGGGCTCTGCCGATGTAGAACAGTAGCCCCGCTTACATCTCGCCTCATCACCCGCTGTTCGTGCGTCAAGGGGGACTCCTGAGCATCACGACTCAGGAGCCTAACTGGCTCCGTAGCCCCTCACTCCTTAGTTCCGAAAGGCTATGCTGGGTGAGGTACGCGCGGAGTCGGGCTCTGCAGACGTAGAACGGAAGATACACCTACATCATGCTTCCCTACTTGTTGTTCGTGCGCCAAGGGGGACTCCTGAGCATCGCGACTCAGGAGCCTAACTTGTCATGTAGCCCCTCACTCCTTTGGTCCCGTCCTGGTTTCCGGTCGGGGCTAATGCTGGGTGAGGCACGCGCGGGGCCGGGCTCCGCCGGCGTAGAACACAAGCAAGTAGGGAAGAAGAACATAAAATTCAAGGAACTTAAAAGCAAATATTACAGTCCATACTGTCGTCTCAGTACCAAGCGCAAGTTTAAATGTCTCCCCGAGGCGTGGTGCATGTGCAGGAAATAAAAGAAGAACAGGAGCAGTAGCGGAGTCACTTGTTGGTGGTGGAGCAGCGCGGAGTGGCTTCGCCTCATGGAGCAGCAGGACCGGCAGTGCCTTGCTTCGGCTTGGTGCTGAAGGCCCGGAACTTCCCCAGCAGCGCCTCCGCGCGCCCCTTCACGGCTTCGACAGCAGCGGCAGCACCCTCGCCGCTCACCGGCTCCAGCAGGCTGTCGAGGTCGGCGCTGGGATCGCGAAGGTAGACGTGGGCGAAGACCCGCGTCGGCGCAGCAGAAGACAGGACACGCGCCTCGGCCTCAGCCGTGGGGGCGAGGCCAAGGGCGACATCCCCAAGGGATTTAACCAGGAAGGGAAGTAGCTTGGCGGGGCCGTTCCCGTCACCGGCTAGCGGGCTATCCAGGCCGCTCTTGTAAAGCGTCTTCAGCGAAGCGCGGACATCTTTCTCCATGTCCGCGAAGGCCACGCGATCCTCGGCGAGGACCTGGGCCTTGGCGTCCAGCTCGGCCTTCGTCACCTCCAGTTCCTTCTTCAACGCGCTTAGGTGGCCGCGGCGCTTCTTGAGCTTTGCCACCCGGTCCTCGAGCGCCGCCTCGCGAGCCTTCACCCCCTTCTCCTGCTCTTGGCGGAGGCGGACCTCCTCCGCAAGCTGGCCTCACAAGCCTTGAAGCTCGTCCTCCAGCTCCTTGCAGCGGCCGCGGACTCCAACCACCTCTCCCAGGGCCGCGTCACGGGCAGCCTTCGCCTCGAGAGTGGCCTCCCTCTCTTCGTCACAGGCCGTTGAGGCCTGAACCAACGCCGCCAGAACCGAGGCATCAGAGCGAATCCACCCTGAAGCCAGTTCTAGGCGCCTGGCCACCAGGCAAGGGTCGGCGCCGAGAAGATCCTGCCGCAGCCGGTCCAGTTTAGCAACGGCGCGCTCCAGGATGGAAGAAGAAGGCGGAGAGACATCGGTGCGCTCCAAGACAACAGGAGGAGTTGGGGAAGCAGCGGTCGGTGGAACGGGAGGAGAAAGTAGCGGCGGCGAGGCCGCAGTGTCCCGAGGCGGAGTCCGCTGCGCCTCCCTAGCTGTAGCAGCAGCGCCAGACAAGGGCACCTCAGGGGTCACTTGAGCCATGGGGGCTGTCGCCCCAGCCAGATCAGCCAAGCCCCGCAAGGACGAGCGGGCAGGAGAGGACCGCGCGTCACGGTCACCCTCCCCTGCAGGCGGAGGCACCGCCGTAGATCGGGCCTCGCGAGCTCCCTTCGGCTTCTTCGCCATGGGCGCTAGCCTACTCAAGAGAAGCAATCATCAAGCCTCATCGGCGGAACGAGAAACCAAGGATCAAGGATCAAGCACATACGGGTCGTTGCCAGAAAGCTCTAGCTGCCTCCGGCCATACTTGAAGCCTGAGAGCCGGCTGGAGGGTCGACCTCGGAAGCAGAAGGCGCGTCCGCGGCTCGCCCCGGAGTCAGGACGGACCCGCGGGGAATCAACCTGGTCCTGCCCTTCTTCGGGACCGGGGGCGAGCTCCCGCTGCCCAGCACGTCATCGTCATCATCATCATCATCGCTCGGCGAGAGGCAGAGAGTGCGGGGCTTGTGCTGGGGAGGGGGAGCCCTGGACTCTCCGTCGGTTGCCTCGGAGTCAAGACCTTCCTCCCGCTCCTCTTCGCCCCCCTCTCCGCTGGAGTCGCCTGAAGACACGTCCACAGGTCCCTCGGGGGCCACCACGGGCACGGGCCCGACCCCGTTGAAGACAGGCATGGACTCCACCACTTGCTCCCAATCGTCGCGAAGGGACAGGGGCGAGGGCGCGCCCTCCAACCTTGCTACCTCGCCCCCGACCAGGGATTGGAGAACCGCGGTCACATCCTCTTCGCCCATAGCCGCGGGGCTTGGATGAGGCCTCCACATTGGGGGAGAGTACTGCCGAAGCGGAGCTAATTGGTGCTCCAGGAACTCCCTCAGCAGCGACGCCCCGGTCAGCTTCGCCGCCGCCATGCTGGCCGGCTTCAAGTCGGCGTCCATCTTCGCCAACATCGACTTCGTGCGGGGATCCGTGAGCTCCGCTCGGCACCAGTCACTAGAACTCACGGGCGGCTCCGTGGGAAGGATCAACCGAGGATGGATGCGCCCGACGTCCACCAAAACCCACTTGCTCCGGAAGCCCTCGATCCTCTTCCCCGGATTTGAAATGGCCATGGCACTGCCGCACGTGACGAAGCCCGCGCACGTAGAAGGGGAACCACGGGAAGTCCGAAGGTAGAAGTAGTGGCGCAGCAAGGCCACTGAAGGCTGCACCCCCACATGAGCCTTGCAGTAGTAGGCAAAGATCGCCAAAAGAAGGATGGAGTTGGGGTGGAGATGCAGAGCTTGCAAGTTGTAATGGCGGAGGACGGAGAGGAAGAACTCAGAGAAAGGAGGCACCAAGCCCGCAGTAATGGAGCTTACGAAAAGAGGATAGAAGGTGCTCCCTCCGCCATCCGGGGTGGCGGAGCCGACCTTGAACACCTGCGCCTCGTTGATGCCCTGCGTCGCCGCCATCCGGTGCAGTCGGGCGAGGCTCGCCTCCGACACGTTGGGAGAGTCCAAAGCAGGCGAGAACCAAGCTTCGGCCGAGGGCTGGCGAGGCGCCATAGCTACCTAGGTCAAGCAGATGGAGCAGATCTGGAAGCTTGGAGGAAGAGAGGAGAGGCGCAAGAAAGGGGATCTGAGCAGCGGCCGAAGAAGGAGAAGAGCAAGGCCGGAGTGTATGCCACGCCTTTAATAACCCGCGAAGTTGCAAAAGCACCCACATCCAATCAACCGCCACGCGGCGCCCAAGGCCGCAGGCTGTTAGGGCCCGCGGTGCTTCGCCCTTGCCCTTTCGCCTCTCGGCACGGCCATGTCCATACGCACCTTCAGCCCAAGGGCTACTGTCGGCATTCTGGGAACGGGGGTCCCCAGACTTTCCTGCCTGCGGCCTGCGGCATGGCTCAAATGGGGGCTGAGGGAGTCCTGGATTAGGGGGTGTTCAGATAGCCGGACTATACCATCAGCCGGACTCTAGGACTATGAAGATACAAGATTGAAGAGTTCGTCCCGTGTCCGGAAGGATCTTTTCTTGGCGTGGAAGGCAAGCTAGGCGTGCAGATATTCAAGATCTCCTACCATTGTAACCAACTCTGTGTAACCCTAACCCTATCCGGTGTCTATATAAACCGTAGGGTTGTAGTCCGTAGGACAACCATCATCATAAACAATCATACCATAGGCTAGCTTCTAGGGTTTAGCCTCCTTGATCTCGTGGTAGATCCACTCTTGTACTACCCATATCATCAATATTAATCTAGCAGGAGTAGGGTTTTACCTCCACCGAGAGGGCCCGAACCTGGGTAAAATAAAGTGTCCCTTGTCTCCTGTTACCATTCGACCTTGACGCACAGTTCGGGACCCCCTACCCGAGATCCGCTGGTTTTGACACCGACATTGGTGCTTTCATTGAGAGTTCCTCTGTGTCGTCGCGTTTAGGCCCGATGGCTCCTTTGATCATCAACAACGATGAGGTCCAGGGTGAGACTTTCCTCCCCGGACAAATCTTCGTCTTTGGCGGCTTCGCTCTGCGGGCCAATTGGCTTGGTCATCTGGAGCAGATCGAAACCTACGCCCCTGGCCATCAAGTCAGGTTTGGAAGCTTAAACTACACGGCAGATATCCGCGGAGACTTGATCTTCGACGGGTTCGAGCCACAGCCAAGCGTGCCGCACTATTTCGAGGGGCATGATACGGCTCTGCCTCCGAATAGTACCCTGGAGGTCGCACACGCTCTGGCCCCGATCTTTGACTCGGAGCCCGCTGCGCTCTTCGAGGATGAATGGTTGGATGTCACCTTGGGGGCTGCGATCTCAAAGGAGATCGAGCCGAACGCCAGCCCCGCACTCCGCACGGCCCATGACTCCAAGGAGTCGGATTCTTCTCCGAACTTTGGGCCTTCCATGCCCCCGCCGATCAAATCTGATTGGGCGCCTGTAATGGAGTTCACCACCGCGGACATCTTTCAGTGCTCACCTCTCGGTGATGTCCTGAATTCTCTCAAGTCTCTCTCTTTATCAGGAGAGCCCAGGCCGGACTATGGTCTGTGAGGTTGGGTTTCGGACAACGAAGAAATTCAAAGCCCACCCACCACCCACTTAATAGCCACTGTCGACGATTTAACCGACATACTTGGCTTCGGCTCCAAAGACGTCGACGGTATGGACGACGAAGGAGGAGACGAACAAGAACCAACACCTGTAGGGCACTGGACCGCCACCTCGTCATATGACATATATATGGTGGATGCTCCAAAGGATGCAGTTGGCGATGGAACAGCGGAAGACGACAACTCGAAAAAACCGCCAAAACACCGGCGCCAACGGCGCCGCTCTAAATCCCGCCACAGCAGAAACGGTGATTTCGGCACGGGAGATAATACTACCCCGGACAGCGCCGAAGAACACCAGAACCAGCAAGATTCGGCGCAGGAAGATGGAAAAGCTAGCCCTCATGAGAGAGCGGCAGAGCGAGAGGTTGAGGATGATAACTACATGCCTCCCTCCGAAGACGAGGCAAGCCTCGACGACGACGAATTCGTCGTACCATCAGACCCCGCCGAACAAGAGCGTTTTCAACGCAGGCTTCTAGCCATGGCGAACAGCCTAAAGAAAAAGCAGCAACAGCTTAGAGCTGATCAAGATTTGCTAGCTGATAGATGGACTGAAGTCCTTGCGGCCGAAGAGTATGAACTCGGGCGCCCCTCCAAAAATTATCCTAAGCGCAGACCGCTACCCCAATCAGAGGGGGAAACATATGACATGGCAGACCGGCCACCCTGCGGCCGCGACAGACAAGCCTGTCGAACCCTTAAACAAGCCATGCCCCGGTGCCGTTCAACTAAGGCACGGGAAAATGAGCCAGACCTGCAAGACGTACTGGAGGATAAAGCAAGGCAAACAAGATCGATCTATGGATCGCGCGGACGCCCGACTGCACGTGATGATCTTCACTCCGGACACAACAAATTCGGCCGGGCCGAACACAGCAGGCACAGCTCTTCCGAGCTGCGTCGTGACATAGCCCAGTACAGGGGCACCGCACACCCACTATGCTTCACAGATGAAGTAATGGATCATAAAATTGCAGAGGGTTTCAAACCCGTCAATATCGAGTCGTACGATGGTACGACAGATCCGGCAGTATGGATTTAGGATTATCTCCTTCACATCCACATGGCACGTGGCCACGATCTACACGCCATCAAATACCTACCCCTTAAACTTAAAGGACCAGCCCGACACTGGCTTAACAGCCTACCAGCGGACTCAATCGGTTCTTGGGAGGACCTGGAAGCCGCATTCCTCGACAACTTCCAGGGGACCTATGTGCGGCCACCGGACGCCGACGACCTAAGCCACATAATTCAGCAGCCAGAAGAATCGGCCAGGCAATTCTGGACACGGTTCCTAACAAAGAAAAATCAGATACTCGATTGTCCGGACGCAGAGGCCCTAGCAGCCTTCAAACACAACATCCGCGACGAGTGGCTTGCCCGGCACCTGGGACAGGAAAAGCCAAAAACCATGGCAGCCCTCACAACACTCATGCCCCACTTTTGCGCGAGCGAAGATAGCTGGCTAGCTCGCAGCAACAACTTATCGAAGAAGCCTGGTAATTCGGATACCAAGGACAAAAGTTGCAGGTCACGTCGAAATAATCAAAAGCGCCGCGTTAGCAGCGACAACAATGAGGATGCGGCAGTTAATGCCGGATTCAGAGGCTATGAATCCGGTCAGCGGAAAAAGCCATTTAAAAATAATACCCAGGGCCCGTCCAGTTTGGACCGGATACTCGACCGCTCGTGCCAGATCCATGGCACCCCCGAAAGGCCAGCCAATCACACCAACAGGGATTGTTGGGTGTTCAAGCAGGCAGGCAAGTTAAGTGTAACGCCCTCGATGCGGCTATATCTCCCACATGTCGAGGCACGACTTAGAGGCATAACCGCATTCAAAGCAATGTCGCAAGTGAGGTAATCTTCACACAATCCATGTAATAAATAAGGGGAAAGATACATAGTTGGCTTACAGTCGCCACTTCACACAAGTACATAAATAAACATTCATCATCCAGATTACACTCAAGGTCCGACTACGGTACCAAAATGAAAGAAGACTACCCCAAATGCTAAATAGATCCCCGGATCACCCCAACTGGGCTCCACTACTGATCATCTGGAAAAGACACATAGTAACGGCCACGTTCCTCGTCGAACTCCCAAGTGAGCTCGGACGCGACATCTGCACTGGCATCATTGGTACCTGCAACTGTTGTGATAACATCTGTGAGTCACGGGGACTCAGCAATCTCACACCCGCGAGATCAAGACTATTTAAGCTTATAGGTAGGAAAAGATAGTGAGGTGGAGCTACAGCAAGCGACTAGCATATGGTGGTTACAACGCAATAGAGAGCGAGAAGAGAAGGCAAAGCACGGTCGTGAAACTAGTAGTGATCAAGAAGAGATCCTAGAACAACCTACGTCAGACATAACTCCAACACCGTGTTCACTTACAGGACCCCGCCGAGAAGAGACCATCACGGTTACACACGCGGTTGATGTGTTTTAGTTAAGGTCAACTCCGGGTTTTCTACAACCAGACATCAACAAATTCCCATCTGCCTCATAACCGCGGGCACGGCTTTCGAAAGATAATACCCTGCAGGGGTGTCCCAACTTAGCCCATGATAACCTCTCACGGTCAATGAAGGATATTCCTTCTACCGGGAAGACCCGATCAATCTCGGAATCCCGAACTACAAGACATTTCGACAGCAATAAAACAAGTCCAGCAAAGCCGCCCGATTGTGCCGACAAATCCTGATAGGAGCTGCACATATCTCGGTCTCAGGGCACATCCGGATGAACACTACGTACGGCAACCGAAGATACCCCAAGTTGCCTCAGGGCGGCACCGCAAGTGGCTCTAGTAGGACCAGCAATCGAAGGAGAACTGGCCCGGGGGTTAAAATAAAGATGACCCTTGAGTCTGCAGAACCCAAGGGAAAAAGGCTTAGGTGGCAAATGGTAAAACCAATGTTGGGCCTTGCTGGAAAAGTCTTATTCAAAGCGAACTGTCAAGGGGGTCCCATAAATCACCCAACCGTGTAAGGAACGCAAAATCCGGGAACATAACACCAGTATGACGGAAACTAGGGCGGCAAGAGTGGAACAAAACACCAGGCATAAGGCCGAGCCTTCCACCCTTTACCAAGTATATAGATGCATTAATTAAATAAGAGGTATTGTGATATCCCAACAAATAAACATGTTCCAACAAGGAACAACAAGTCCATGTTCCAACAAGGAACAAACTTCATCTTCACCTGCAACTAGCAACGCTATAAGAGGGGCTGAGCAAAGCGGTAACATAGCCAATCAACGGTTTGCTAGGACATGATGGTTAGGGGCTGACATGGCAATATAGGAGGCATGATATAGCAAGTGGTAGGTATCGCAGCAAAGGCATAGCAAAAGAGCGAGCAATCTAGCAAGCAAAGATAGAAGTGATTTCAAGGGTATGGTCATCTTGCCTGCAAGAGTCTCGGAGTTGTCGAAAGCTTGGTCCTCGAAAGCGTTCTCAACAGAATCCTCGTTCACGTACTCGTCTCCTGGTTCTACCCAAGACAAGAGAACAAGCAGAGGAACAAATATCAACCACGATGCAATGCGCAAGCAACATGATGCAAAACATGGCATGATATGCGAGATGTGATATGCAATGCATATGCATGCCCCGGAAGGACAAGGATGAACAAGGCATAATCTTGGCAAACCAAGCATGCCACTGGATAGGTGAGGTGATTTCGATTGAAATCGATATAAAGTTCACCGGAATCGGATGCACGGTTTGCAAATGACGAGCAATACAAGAATGACAAGAATCTGCCATTAACAGCATGATGCTACTTAGCAAGCAACAAGTAATTAAGCTACTGCACCCAAACATGTCAACAAAGCATATGACAGTAATCTACACAAGATGCACGACAAAAGATGAACACTGAGCTACGGCTAATTCACATCATAACAGGTTCAAACAATCATGGCAAAAGTGCAAAAGATAACAGGTTCACAGACTTAGTGAAAATATCAACATAGCAGAAACTAACATCAGGATGACATGTTCAGAGCAACGAAACAACATGATACAGGATCAGAACATAGCAAAGTGAGGCATGGCATGAATCTGCTCAAACCACTTGACAAAAGTCCCTTACTGACCCTAAGCCAAAAGGTATCAGAAAATATGATTGCACCCATGTCAACTAAGCAAGTTTCGTTACAGGTTTCAGACTTAGCAGAAAACTGGACATGGCAAGAACAGATAACGAGTAGGCATGTTCGTGAGCTCGATGCACTCACTAACGAGCATTGCATGATAAACTAAGCATACATACATCAAGAAGACATGGCATAGTAACTATACATGGCAAGAACAACATCATATCATGCAAAGATCAACTAGACCAAGCTTGGCAAAATCGAATAACATGTAAACAATCTGCCAGCAACATTTTGAAGCAAAAGTAGAGCTCGATTGACTCAAGCTATGGCACTCCATAATAACAACAAATACATGGATGGATAGATCAAAACCTCAATTTCAAAACACCCTTACTGATCATGCTCAAATTATGCATAGATCTCTCGGAAACAATATGAATACATGGCATGAAAATAACAGCAGTCAGGGACTTGGTGAAATAACTAAGTCTCTGAAATCAGCAACATCAAGATCCCTAGTTTGCATGCTTGTGCTAGTCACCACAAAGATCACAAAAATACATGGCAAAATTCTCTGGAAAGGTAACATGGCATATTACAAAACTCATGTAGGACTCAACTTCATAGGAGGTACACCTCAATCATGGCAAAAATGACAAAAGTGCATATTCAGATAAGATCCAGCAACTAACATCAACTAGCCCTCTTCTAACAGCATTTCGAGTCGAACAATTTGACATATTATACGCGCGAAACGGAGCTACGGATGCGAAGTTACGGCATGACGAACGTGTGAATGTAATGTAAAATATAAAGACTTGGAGAAATCGGGGGAAGAGAAAAAGTCAACCCGATCTAGGGTTCCGGCGGGCGCGCAAACCGAGGCGGCGGCAGGGCGACCGGAGACGGGGCGGCGACGGCGGGGGCCGGCCGGATCGGGGCGCTCCGGCCAGGATCTGGCCCGGCGACGGCGAGGGGGGCGGCGGAGCTCCGGGGAGACGGCGCGCGCGGCCGCGGGCGGTGGTCGGCGACGGGGGAGGTGACGGCGGCGGGGGAGCCGGTGCGCGGGCGGAGGCCGGCGACGGGGTCGGGCGGCGGAGCGCGCGGGAGGGCGCGGGCGGCGCGGGAGGCGAGCGGGCCCGCGGGGGCCGGACGCGGGCCGCGGCGGGCTTCGGCGGGCGGCGGCGGCGAGGCGCCACGTGGCGCGCATCGGTTGGCTGGGCGCGGGCGGCGGACGTTGTCCGGCGCGCCCGAACATGTCTGGCGGCGCGGGGGCGACGGGAGCTAGGGTTAGGGTGGATTTTTGCCCGGATTTGGAGGAGGGGAGGCCTATTTGTAGGTAGAGGGAGCTAGGAGGCTCCAAATGGAGAGCGGTTTTCGGCCACGCGATCGTGATCGAACGGCGGAGGACATGGGAGTGTCTTAGATGGGTTATTGGGCTGTTTTGAAGGGGTGTTGGGCTGCAACACACACGTGGCCTTCACGGTTACCCGGTTAACCGTTGGAGTACCAAACGAACTCCGATTGACCCGAAACTTGACAGGCGGTCTACCGGTGCTATACCGAGGCCGCTTGACAAACCTCGGTACATTCCGAGAATGTTTAATACCCGCTCACGAAGAAATGTAAACGGGGACGCCGGGGGACATAGGAGCGCCGGATTGCAAAACGGACAACGGAAAAAATGCTCGAATTTATGAGACGAACACGTATGCGAATGCGATGCACATGATGACAAGATATGAAATGCATGACATGACCAAAATGCAAAACAAGGGGAAACCCAAACACGGAGGAAATATCATAACACATAGCCGAAAATGGCAAGAGTTGGAATACAAATATGGCAAGTTACATCTGGGGCGTTACAGAGCCGAACACAAAGACAAGGGGTTGAACAGCGACGACGAGGAGGAGCCCAGGCCGCCGAACAACAATGGACAGAAGGGGTTTCCCCCACAAGTGCGGACGGTGAACATGATATACGCGACCCACATTCCCAAGTGGGAGAGGAAGCGTGCGCTACGGGACGTATACGCGATGGAGCCAGTCGCCCCAAAGTTCAACCCATGGTCCTCCTGCCCGATCACTTTCGATCGAAGGGACCACCCCACTAGCATCCGTCACGGCGGTTTTGCCGCACTGGTCCTTGACCCAATCATGGACGGATTTCATCTCACAATAGTCCTCATGGACGGCGGCAGTAGCCTGAACCTGCTTTATCAGGACATAGTGCGGAAAATGGGCATAGATCCATCAAGGATCAAGCCCACAAGGACGGCCTTTAAAGGCGTCATACCAGGTGTAGAGGCCAATTGCACAGGCTCGATAACACTTGATGTGGTCTTCGGATCTCCGGATAACTTCCGAAGCGAAGAGTTAATCTTCGATATAGTCATGTTCCGCAGTGGCTATCACGCCCTGCTCGGACGAACCGCATTCGCTAAATTCAATGCGGTGCCACGCTATGCATATCTCAAGCTCAAGATGCCAGGCCCTCGAGGAGTAATTACGGTCAGCGGAAACACATAACGCTCCATCCGTACAGAGGAGCACACGGCGGCCCTCGCAGCGGAAGTACAAAGCAGCCTTTCAAGGCAACTCTCCAGTCCGGCCGTTAAAAAGCCGGACAATGCAAAGCGCGCCCGGAGTAACCTGCAACAAGACCGCGAGGCACGTACAGAGCAAGCGTAGCAATACGGCCCCGACCCCAGCCATCGCAACATAGCGGAGCAAGTACCTCGAGTACACAATTACGCCCATAAAATTCCATGGGCACAGGGGGAGGGGCACATTAACGGCATGCCTACAACACGGCGTCAAACGTACTAGGGGCTGCCGGATTTTTCTTTTTTAACTTTCAGGACTCCACACTCTGGATAAAATCTGTTCGGCCTTGTTGCCGCATAGACGATGCAAGATCCAGGAAAGCAGACAAAGCTACGCCGCATTACGGAACTCTCAGGTGGTCTCTATTTCGAGCGATATATCTGTTTTTAAATTCCGCGGCCTGCGCCTGGTCAGGACATGTTAAATAGTCTAATATCTTTTTTGCTTATCACACTACTTATATCGTTCGGCTTTGACAAATAGCCTCTTTATAAACAATGCATAGATTTTTGTCTATTTTTTGCATTATCCTCTTTGAATATATATGTTTATTGTTGGGGAACGTAGTAATTTCAAAAAAAAAATCCTACGCACACGCAAGATCATGGTGATGCATAGCAACGAGAGGGGAGAGTGTTGTCTACGTACCCTCGTAGACCGAAGCGGAAGCATTGACGCAACGTAGAGGAAGTAGTCGTACGTCTTCCCGATCCGACCGATCCAAGCACCGTTACTCCGGCACCTCCGAGTTCTTGGCACACGTTCAGCTCGATGACGTTCCCCGGGCTCCGATCCAGCAAAGCTTCAGGGAGGAGTTCCGTCAGCACGACGGCGTGGTGACGATCTTGATTTACTACCGGCGCAGGGCTTCGCCTAAGCACTGCGACAATATGACCGAGGTGGAATTTGGTGGCAGGGGGCACCGCACACGGCTAAGGAAAGATCTCAATGATCAATTGTGTGTCTTTGGGGTGCCCCTGCCCCCGTATATAAAGGAGCCAAGGGGGAGGGGCTGTCCGGCCAAGCCTGGCGCGCCAGGAGAGTCCTACTCCCTCCGGGAGTAGGATTCCCCCCCCCCCCAATCCTAGTTGGAATAGGATTCCTCAAAGGGGGGAGAGAGAGAGAGGGGGCCGGCCACCTCTCCTAGTCCTAATAGGACTAGGGGAGGGGGGAGGCGCGCAGCCCATGAGGGCAGCCCTCTCACCTTTCCACCAAGGCCCATGTTGGCCCATTTGGCTCCCGGGGGGTTCCGGTAACCCTCCCGGTATTCTGGTAAAATCCCGATTTCACCTGGAACACTTCCGATGTCCAAACATAGGCTTCCAATATATCAATCTTTACGTCTCGACCATTTCGAGACTCCTCGTCATGTCCGTGATCACATCCGGGACTCCGAACAACCTTCGGTACATCAAAATGCATAAACTCATAATAACTGTCATCGTAACGATAAGCGTGCGGACCCTACGGTTCGAGAACAATGTAGACATGACCGAGACATATCTCCGGTCAATAACCAATAGCGGGACCTGGATGCCCATATTGGCTCCTACATATTCTACGAAGATCTTTATCGGTCAGACCGCATAACAACATACGTTGTTCCCTTTGTCATCGGTATGTTACTTGCCCGAGATTCGATCGTCGGTATCCAATACCTAGTTCAATCTCGTTGCCGGCAAGTCTCTTTACTCGTTCCGTAATACATCATCTCGCAACTAACTCATTATTTGCAATGCTTGCAAGGCTTAAGTGATGTGCATTACCGAGAGGGCCCAGAGATACCTCTCCGACAATCGGAGTGACAAATCCTAATCTCGAAATACGCCAACCCAACAAATACTTTCGGAGACACCTGTAGAGCACCTTTATAATCACCCAGTTACGTTGTGACGTTTGGTAGCACACAAAGTGTTCCTACGGTAAACGGCAGTTGCATAATCTCATAGTCAAAGGAACATGTATAAGTCATGGATAAAAGCAATAGCAACATACTAAACGATCGGGTGCTAAGCTAATGGAATGGGTCATGTCAATCAGATCATTCAACTAATGATGTGATCCCGTTAATCAAATAACAAATCTTTGTTCATGGTTAGGAAACATAACCATCTTTGATTAACGAGCTAGTCAAGTAGAGGCATACTAGTGACACTCTGTATGTTTATGTATTCACACATGTATTATGTTTCCGGTTAATACAATTCTAGCATGAATAATAAACATTTATCATGATATAAGGAAATAAATAATAACTTTATTATTGCCTCTAGGGCATATTTTCTTCAGTCTCCCACTTGCACTAGAGTCAATAATCTAGTTCACATCGCCATGTGATTTACCAGCAATAGTTCACATCACCATGTGATTAACACCCATAGTTCACATCGATATGTGACCAACACCCAAAGGGTTTACTAGAGTCAGTAATCTAGTTCACATCGCTATGTGATTAACACCCAAAGAGTACCAAGGTATGATCATGTTTTGCTTGTGAGAGAATCTTAGTCAACGGGTCTGCCACATTCAGATCCGTATGTATTTTGCAAATTTCTATGTCAACAATACTCTGCTCGGAGCTACTCTAGCTAATTGCTCCCACTTTCAATATGTATCTAGATCGAGACTTAGAGTAATCCAGATTGGTGTCAAAACTTGCATCGACGTAACCCTTTACGGCGAACCTTTTTGTCACGTCCATAATCGAGAAACATATCATTATTCCACTAAGGATAATTTTTGACCGCTGTCCAGTGATCTACTCCTAGATCACCATTGTACTCCCTTGCTTAACTCTGTGTAGGGTATACAATAGATCTGGTACACAACATGGCATACTTTATAGAACCTATGGCCAAGGCATAGGGAATGACTTTCATTCTCTTTCTATCTTATGCCGTGGTCGGGTTTTGAGTCTTACTCAACTTCACACCTTGTAACACAGGCAAGAACTCCTTCTTTGACTGTTCCATTTTGAACTACTTCAAAATCTTGTCAAGGTATGTACTCATTAAAAAAACTTATCAAGCGTCTTGATCTATCTCTATAGATATTGATGCTCAATATGTAAGCAGCTTCACCGAGGTCTTCCTTTGAAAAAACTCCTTTCAAATAATCCTTTATGCTTTGCAGAATAACTCTACATTATTTCCGATCAACAATATGTCATTCACATATACTTATCAGAAATATTGTAGTGCTCCCACTCACTTTCTTGTAAATACAGGCTTCACCGCAAGTCTGTATAAAACTATATGCTTTGATCATCTTATCAAAGCGTATATTCCAACTCCAAGATGCTTGCGCCAGTCCATAGATGGATCGCTGGAGCTTGCATATTTTGTTAGCACCTTTAGGATTGACAAAACTTTCTGGTTGCATCATATACAACTCTTCTTTAATAAATCCATTAAGGAATGCAGTTTTGTTATCCATTTGCCAGATTTCATAAAATCCGGCAATTGCTAACATGATTCGGACAGACTTAAGCATCGCTACGGGTGAGAAGGTCTCATCGTAGTCAATCCCTTGAACTTGTCGAAAACCTTTTGCAACAAGTCGAGCTTTATAGACAGTAACATTACCATCAGCGTCAGTCTTCTTCTTAAAGATCCATTTATTCTCAATTGCTTGCCGATCATCGGGCAAGTCAACCAAAGTCCACACTTTGTTCTCATACATGGATCCCATCTCAGATTTCATGGCCTCAAACCATTTCGCGGAATCTGGGCTCATCATCGCTTCCTCATAGTTCGCAAGTTCGTCATGTTCTAGTAACACGACTTCCAGAACAGGATTATCGTACCACTATGGTGCGGATCTCACTCTGGTTTACCTACGAGATTTGGTAGTAACTTGATCTGACGTTACATGATCATCATCATTAACTTCCTCACTAATTGGTGCAGTAGTCACATGAACCGATTTCTGTGATGAACCACTTTCCAATAAGGGAGCAGGTACAGTTACCTTATCAAGTTCTACTTTCCTCCCACTCACTTCTTTTGAGAGAAACTCCTTCTCTAGAAAGGATCCATTCTTAGCAACGAATGTCTTGCCTTTGGATCTGTGATAGAAGGTGTACCCAACAGTCACCTTCGGTTATCCTATGAAGACATATTTCTCCGATTTGGGTTTGAGCTTATCAGGATGAAACTTTTTCATATAAGCATCATAATCCCAAACTTTAAGAAACGACAACTTTGGTTTCTTGCTAAACCACAGTTCAGATTGTGTCGTCTCAACGGACTTAGATGGTGCCCTTTTAAACATGAATGCAGCTGTCTCTAATGCATGATCCCAAAAACGATATTGGTAAATCGGTAAGAAACATCAAAGATTGTACTATATCCAATAAAGTACGGTTATGACGTTCGGACACACCATTATGTCGTGGTGTTCCAGGTGGCATGAGTTTGTGAAACTATTCCACATTGTTTTAATTGAAGACCAAACTCGTAACTCAAATATTCTCCTCCACGATCATATCGTAGAAACTTTTATTTTCTTGTTACGATGATTCTTTACTCCACTCTGAAACTCTTTGAACTTTTCAAATGTTTCAGACTTATGTTTCATCAAGTAGATATACCCATATCTGCTCAAATCATCTGTGAAGGTTAGAAAATAATGATACTTGTCGCGAGCCTTAATATTCATCGGACAACATACATCAGTATGTATGATTTCCAACAAATCTGTTGCTCGCTCCATTGTTCCGGAGAACGGAGTCTTAGTCATCTTGCCCATGAGGCATGGTTCGCAAGCATCAAGTGATTCATAATCAAGTGATTCCAAAATTCCATCAACATGGAGTTTCTTCATGCGCTTTACACCAATATGACCTAAACGGCAGTGCCACAAACAAGTTGCACTATCATTATTAACTTTGCATCTTTTGGCTTTTATATTATGAATAGGTGTATCATTACGATCGAGATCCAACAAACCATTTTCGTTGGTGTGTATGACCATAGAAGGTTTTATTCATGTAAACAGAACAACAATTGTTCTCTAACTTAAATGAATAACCGTATTGCAATAAACATGATCAAAGCATATTTATGCTCAACGCAAACACCAAATAACACTTATTTAGGTTCAACACTACTCTCGAAAGTATAGGGAAGTGTGCGATGATGATCATATCAATCTTGGAACTACTTCCAACACACATCGTCACTTCACCCTTAACTAGTCTCTGTTTATTCTGCAACTCCTGTTTCGAGTTACTATTCTTAGCAACTGAACCAGTATCAAATACCGAGGGGTTGCTATGAACACTAGTAAAATACACATCAATAATCTGTATATCCAATATACCTTTGTTCACTTTGCCATCCTTCTTATCCGCCAAATACTTGGGGCAGTTCCGCTTCCAGTGACCAGTCCCTTTGCAGTAGAAGCACTTAGTCTCAGGCTTAGGACCAGACTTGGGCTTCTTCACTTGAGCAGCAACTTGCTTTGCCGTTCTTCTTGAAGTTCCCCTTCTGCCCTTTGCCCTTTTATTGAAACTAGTGATCTTGTCAACCATCAACACTTGATGTTTTTCTTGATTTCTACCTTCGTTGATTTCAGCATCACGAAGAGCTTGGGAATTACTATCGTCATCCATTGCATATTATAGTTCATCACGAAGTTCTACTAACTTGGTGATGGTGACTAGAGAATTCTGTCAATCACTATCTTATCTGGAAGATTAACTCCCACTTGATTCAAGCGATTGTAGTACTCAGACAATCTGAGCACATGCTCACTAGTTGAGCGATTCTCCTCCATCTTTTAGCTATAGAACTTGTTGGAGACTTCATATCTCTCAACTCGGGTATTTGCTTGATATATTAACTTCAACTCCAGGAACATCTCATATGGTCCATGACGTTCAAAACGTCTTTGAAGTACCGATTCTAAGCCGTTAAGCATGGTGCACTAAACTATTAAGTAGTCATCATATTGAGCTAGCAAAACGTTCATAACGTCTGCATCTACTCCTGCAATAGGTCCGTCACCTAGCGGTGCATCAAGAACATAATTCTTCTGTGCAGCAATGAGGATAAACCTCAGATCACGGATCCAATCCGCATCATTGCTACTAACATTTTTCAACACAATTTTCTCTAGGAACATATCAAAATTAAACATAGGGAAGCAACAACGCGAGCTTTTGATCTACAACATAGATATGCTAATACTACCAGGACTAAGTTCATGATAAATTTAAAGTTCAATTAATCATATTACTTAAGAACTCCCACTTAGATAGACATCTCTCTAATCCTCTAAGTGATCACGTGATCCAAATCAACTAAACCATGTCCGATCATCACGTGAGATGGAGTAGTTTCAATGGTGAACATCACTATGTTGATCATATCTACTATATGATTGATGCTCGACCTTTCGGTCTCCGTGTTCCGAGGCCATATCTGTTATATGCTAGGCTCGTCAAGTTAAACCTGAGTATTCCGCGTGTGCAACTGTTTTGCACCCGTTGTATTTGAACGTAGAGCCTATCACACCCGATCATCACGTGGTGTCTCAGCACGAAGAACTTTCGCAACGGTGCATACTCAGGGAGAACACTATTACTATGATAATTTAGTGAGAGATCATCTTATAATGCTACCATCAATCAAAGCAAGATAAGATGCATAAAAATATAAACATCACATGCAATCAATATAAGTGATATGATATGGCCATCATCATCTTGTGCTTGTGATCTCCATCTCCGAAGCACCGTCATGATCACCATCGTCACCGGCGCGACACCTTGATCTCCATCGTAGCATCGTTGTCGTCTCGCCAATCTTATGCTTCTACGACTATCGCTACCTCTTAGTGATAAAGTAAAGCATTACAGGGCGATTGCATTGCATACAATAAAGCGACAACCATACGGCTCCTGCCGGTTGCCGATAACTCGGTTACAAAACATGATCATCTCATACAATAAAATATAGCATCATGTCTTGACCATATCACATCACAACATGCCCTGCAAAAACAAGTTAGATGTTCTCTACTTTGTTGTTTGCAAGTTTTACGTGGCTGCTACGGGCTTAAGCAAGAACTCATCTTACCTACGCATCAAAACCACAACGATAGTTTGTCAAATAGACTCCGTTTTAACCTTCTCAAGGACCGGGCGTAGCCACACTTGGTTCAACTAAAGTTGGTGAGACTGTCTCCCGCAAGCCATCTGTGTGCAAAGCACGTCGAGGGAACCGGTCTCGCGTAAGCATACGCGTAAGGTTGGTCCGGGTCGTCTCATCCAACAATACCGCTGAACCCAAGTATGACATGCTGGTAGGCAGTATGACTTGTATCGTCCACAACTCACTTGTGTTCTACTCGTGCAAATAACATCAAACCATAAGAACCTAGGCTCGGATGCTACTGTTGGGGAACGTAGTAATTTCAAAAAAAAATCCTACGCACACGCAAGATCATGGTGATGCATAGCAACGAGAGGGGAAAGTGTTGTCTACGTACCCTCGTAGACCGAAGCGGAACCGTTGACGCAACGTAGAGGAAGTAGTCGTACGTCTTCCCGATCCGACCGATCCAAGCACCGTTACTCCGGCACCTCCGAGTTCTTGGCACACGTTCAGCTCGATGACGTTCCCCGGGCTCCGATCCAGCAAAGCTTCAGCGAGGAGTTCCGTCAGCATGACGGCGTGGTGACGATCTTGATTTACTACCGGCGCAGGGCTTCGCCTAAGCACTGCGACAATATGACCGAGGTGGAATTTGGTGGCAGGGGGCACCGCACACGGCTAAGGAAAGATCTCAATGATCAATTGTGTGTCTTTGGGGTGCCCCCTTCCCCCGTATATAAAGGAGCCAAGGGGGAGGGGCTGGCCGGCCAAGCCTGGCGCGCCAGGAGAGTCCTACTCCCTCCGGGAGTAGGATCCCCCCCCCAATCCTAGTTTGAATAGGATTCCTCAAAGGGGGGAGAGAGAGAGAGAGGGGGCCGGCCACCTCTCCTAGTCCTAATAGGACTAGGGGAGGGGGGAGGCGCGCAGCCCATGAGGGCATCCCTCTCACCTTTCCACCAAGGCCCATGTTGGCCCATTTGGCTCCCGGGGGGTTCCGGTAACCCTCCCGGTATTCTGGTAAAATCCCGATTTCACCTGGAACACTTCCGATGTCCAAACATAGGCTTCCAATATATCAATCTTTACGTCTCAACCATTTCGAGACTCCTCGTCATGTCCGTGATCACATCCGGGACTCCGAACAACCTTCGGTACATCAAAATGCATAAACTCATAATAACTGTCATCGTAACGTTAAGCATGCGGACCCTACGGTTCGAGAACAATGTAGACATGACCGAGACATATCTCCGGTCAATAACCAATAGCGGGACCTGGATGCCCATATTGGCTCCTACATATTCTACGAAGATCTTTATCGGTCAGACCGCATAACAACATACGTTGTTCCCTTTGTCACCGGTATGTTACTTGCCCGAGATTCGATCGTCGGTATCCAATACCTAGTTCAATCTCGTTGCCGGCAAGTCTCTTTACTCGTTCCGTAATACATCATCTCGCAACTAACTCATTAGTTGCAATGCTTGCAAGGCTTAAGTGATGTGCATTACCGAGAGGGCCCAGAGATACCTCTCCGACAATCGGAGTGACAAATCCTAATCTCGAAATACGCCAACCCAACAAATACTTTTGGAGACACCTGTAGAGCACCTTTATAATCACCTAGTTACGTTGTGACGTTTGGTAGCACACAAAGTGTTCCTACGGTAAACGGGAGTTGCATAATCTCATAGTCAAAGGAACATGTATAAGTCATGGATAAAAGCAATAGCAACATACTAAACGATCGGGTGCTAAGCTAATGGAATGGGTCATGTCAATCAGATCATTCAACTAATGATGTGATCCCGTTAATCAAATAACAACTCTTTGTTCATGGTTAGGAAACATAACCATCTTTGATTAACGAGCTAGTTAAGTAGAGGCATACTAGTGACACTCTGTATGTTTATGTATTCACACATGTATTATGTTTCCGGTTAATACAATTCTAGCATGAATAATAAACATTTATCATGATATAAGGAAATAAATAATAACTTTATTATTGCCTCTAGGGCATATTTCCTTCATTTATTACATAACATGATCGCACCCGTACACCATGGTACGGCAAACCACGCCAGGGGCTTCATTACCCTTTTATCTGGTGTGAGAAGTCCGTACACTATCACAAGTGCGGCACCCCGAACTTATAGCACTATATGCATCAGCTCCGAGTCATGATTTTGGTCACATGTTGGGTTTGCCCGGCTCCTATGTTTTGGTGCCTTACGTTCCGCTATATCCGCTAAGGTAGCACTAGGAGAACCACTACGATTGTGCCCCAGTTCAGGTGGGTTGAGCACCTCAGTGGAGAAAGCTAAAACAGACTGTCATGATAAGGCGTGAGACCGGTCACTGTTCGAGAGGTTTTTTGAGTCCTTAAAGGCTTATGCCGCTTCGAGCGAGGAGCTGGCTATGTCCGGCCAAAGGCGTGGATAGCGCCCCGAATTCGGCCTTCCGAACTAGGGGCTTCACCTAAATTTAAAATTATAACATTCTATGGCTAAGTGAGAGTGTTCAAGCATTATAGTCCGATTGCCTGGTTCGTTGTGCTGAGCGCCTCCCTCGAAGGGACCAACTATGGGAACAAGAGCCCTCGGGTTTATCTCGAACACCCCAGCACTAGTGGCATGGGGGCAGAAGCCGACGACTGGCCATCTCTCAATTTTTGATAAATGGCCGCACAGAAAACAATATTTTAAATTCAATAAGCATTGCTTAGCGCATACGAACAAGTTTTCAGCGCACAGGATACAAACGAGCGAGTTCATTCAAATATTACATCTTTGGTACATTCATCCGCGACAAGGCGGGCTCCGGCAAGAACTTCCTTGTAGTAGTTCTCGGGCTTCCGATGCTCCTTCCCCTGTGGCGGCCCGTCCTTCACCAGCTTCTCTACGTCCAGCTTACCCCAGTGTACCCTTACACAGGCAAGGGCCCTCCGGGCACCTTCGATGCAGACGGAGCGCTTGACGACCTCAAGCCGTGGGCAGGCCTCCACCAGCCGCCGCACTAGCCCGAAATAGCTCCCAAGCAGGGCCTCTCCAGGCCACAGCCGAACTAGTAAGCCCTTCATGGCCTGTTCGGTCGCCTTGTGGAGCTCGACCAGCTGTTTCAGCTGGTCGCTTAAGGGCACAAGGTGTCCGGCCTCAGAATACTGAGACCAGAACACACTCTCCGTCGAGCTGCCCTCTTCAGCCCGGTAGAACGCGGCGGCGGCGGATACGCTGCGGGGAAGATCGGCGAACGCCCCTGGAGAACTCTGGATTCGGGTAAGTAATAGGTAGTTTACTTTTATATTCCTACTTTGCATTGAGAATGCCTTACCCATTGCTATCTTTTTCACCTCCTCCAACTCTTGGAGGGCCTTTTGGGCTTCAGCCTTGGCACTCTTGGCGGTCTCGATGGCCGACGCGAGCTCGGATGCTTGCGCTTTTGACTCAAGCTCCAAACCCTCATGCTTTTTCATGAGAGCTTGCAGCTCTTGCTGCACCTCGCCGACCTGAACCCCAAGCCTTTCTCGCTCGGCGCGCTCCTCGGCCGTTTTCTTTTCGGCCTCAGCCAGCGCCTGCTTTAGGGTTGCCACCTCGGTTGCGGCCCCTACAATAAGCAGTACAATCCTGTTATTTCTTTATGCAATCAAGCCTCTCTATAGGCACCTTTTTTTCTTTTTTAGGGTATTTCTTACCTTCTTTCTCCTCGAGCTGCCGTCTGGCAAGGCCGAGCTCTTGCTCGGTCCGCCCGAGGTCCTTTTTAAGGACATCCACCTGCGCAGTCAGTGCGGCGGTGGACAGCAGCGAAGCCTGCATACACATATTTGACCTTTTTTTGTTAAGACCCCTGCGAAAAATTACTAGATCCTCTATTCGGATTTTCTTTCCGAACACCGAACAGAGCATCAGGGGCTACTGTCTATGTAGTAAATAATTTGACATATTTCTGTTTACCTGGAAGCCTGTTAGAAGGCTAGCTCAAGCTTCAGTCAGTCCGCTCTTGGCGGACTGAACCCTTTGTATCACCGTAGTCATAACAGTACGGTGCTCCTCGTCGATGGTGGCGCCCTCAAGCACCTCCAGCAGATTGTCCGGCGCCTCTGGTTGGACGGAGGACGCCGGCTCAGACGGCTTACTCCTCTTGGGAGGAGTTCGCCCACCACGGACCGGGACTGTCGAGTCCGGCGTGGTGTCTGGCACAAAGCCGGACTTGGAGCCCTGGGGGGGGTTCATCCCCTTTACTCCTGGGGTCCGGAGGATTGCCTTGCGGCTCCTCCAGGACCATCTCCTCCTGCCCCGAAGCTTGGCGGGGCGCCACTTCGGCGTCGTCCGCCCCGCAGGGGGAGACCGCGGGCGGAACAGAGTTCACGTCCGATGAATCCAGGGAGCAGCTCGACGAATCGTCGAGTTTGGCCCGGGGCGGGCTGCATAAATTACGTTCGACATTAGGGAAAGCCACGCATTAGAAAATATCATGAGTCACTCTGGTATGTAAATACTTACGATGTCGCCGGACGCTTGGTTCTGTCCAGCCACTCCTCTCCGCCCTCTTCGGCGTCGTGGGAGTAGTCCGGCGGAGGGGGTTTTCCTTTTCCTCGACCCCTCGGCCTCCCCCGTTGGGGCGGCCTTCTTCTTCTTTTCTCCCCTCACTAGGGGGGGAGAGCTTCCTTGTTCCTCCTCCTCGGTTTCACGAGAGGAGAGCGTCGCGGACTCGTCAGATGACGAGTCCGACACCACCATGTTGCGGGAACTTTTTCGAGTCCCAGTGGTTTTCTTCTTCTTGGCCTTCTTCTCCGGCACCACATAAGGTGCCGGAGCCATCAGCTTCACCAAGAGAGCTGGGGCTGGGTCTTCGGGCAGGGGAGCCGGACAGTTGATTGGTCCAGATACCGCCAGCCAAGCCTGTCAAAGGTAAGGGAGTTCAGATCCCGCATAGAGTTAATCTATGAAGAAGAGCTTAACAGACCTGTCAAAGGTATAGATAGCTCACCTCGCTGGCATGACGCTGCGAGCTGTATCCGCGGTCCTCGGAAGCGGATGTGGAGGACTCGGCGCCTTTGGTCAGCACCTTCCAGACGTCTTCATACGTCGTGTCGAAGAGCCTACTGAGGGTTTGGTGCTGCTCCAGGTCGAATTCCCACAAAGTAAAATCCCGTTGTTCGCATGGGAGGATCAGGCGAACGAGCATGACCTGGATCACATTGATCAGGCGGATTGGCCTGTTCACCAGGGACTGGATGCACGTTTGCAACCCAGTCACTTCTTCCTCGTTGCCCCACGACAGGCCCGTCTCTTTCCAGGACATGAGCCACGTGGGGGGTCCGGATCTGAACTCGGGGGCCGCGACCCATTTCGGATCGCGTGGATCGGTGATGTAAAACCATCCGGCCTGCCACCCCTTTAGGGACTCCACGCAGGAGCCATCGAACCAGAGGACGTTGACCATCTTGCCGACCATAGCGCCTCCGCACTCCGCATGGGTGCCGGACACCACCTTGGGCTTGACGTTGAAGGTCTTGAGCCAGAGGCCGAAGTGGGGGCGGACGCGGAGAAAGGCCTCACACACGACGATAAACACCGAGATGTTGAGAACAAAGTTCGGGGCCAGATCGTGGAAATCCAGGCCGTAGTAGAACATGAGCCCCCGGACAAATGGGTGAAGTGGAAAGCCCAGTCTGCGGAGGAAGTGGGGAAGAAAAACTACCCTCTCATGGGGCCTTGGGGTAGGGAGAAGCTGCCCCTTCTCAGGAAGCCGATGCGTGATGTCCTTGGACAAGTATCTGGCTTTCCTTAGCTTTTTTACTTGAGCCTCCGTAACGGAGGATGCCATCCACTTGCCTCCCGCTCCGGACATTGCTGGAGAAGGTTGAGGAAGGAAGAGCGGACTTGGGCGCTGGAGCTTGAGTGCGCGAGAGATGGATTGGCAAAGGAGGAAGAAGGCGTAGGTTAAAAAGGTGAATCCTTATCCCTTCATATAAGCGGGTGCGGTTACGCGTCCCCACCTACCTAATAAAACTCACTTGCCTCCCAAGCGCCGTGGTAAATGGCGCGATTGGGTTATCCACGTCCGTATTAATGAGAATCCCGTTAAAAGGGGCACATGATCTCTGCTTTGACGAGACGTGCCAAGGAAACCGCCTCGCTAAACGCGCTAAGGTGGAACAATGAAAGCAATTTATATAGAAGGCTTGGTCGCAGTGTTATGACGCACTGCGGAATACGTTAGCAGATTTGATTTGTGTTAATATTATTCTCTATATGGCAATATGTGGAAACTTATTTTGCAGAGCCGGACACTATTTTTGGTGTTTGTAATCTTCTTGAAGAACTTGGAGGAGGAACCCGCCTTGCAATGCCGAAGACAATCTGCGCGCCGGACTCGTCGTCATTGAAGCCTGGTTCAAGGGCTACTGAGGGAGTCCTGGATTAGGGGGTGTTCGGATAGCCGGACTCCAGGACTATGAAGATACAAGATTGAAGACTTCGTCCCGTGTCCGGAAGGATCTTTTGTTGGCGTGGAAGGCAAGCTAGGCGTGCGGATATCCAAGATCTCCTACCATTGTAACCGACTCTGTGTAACCCTAACCCTATCCGGTGTCTATATAAATCGGAGGGTTGTAGTCCGTAGGACAACCATCATCATACACAATCATACCATAGGCTAGCTTCTAGGGTTTAGCCTCCTTGATCTCGTGGTAGATCCACTCTTGTACTACCCATATCATCAATATTAATCTAGCAGGAGTAGGGTTTTACCTCCACCGAGAGGGACCGAACCTGGGTAAAATAAAGTGTCCCTTGTCTCCTGTTACCATCCGACCTTGACGCACAGTTCGGGACCCCCTACCCGAGATCCGCCGGTTTTGACACCGACAGGGGCCCAGCATGGCCCATCTTCATCAACACAAGACTCAAGACCCTCGTGAGGGGCCAAGCCTCGCGAGGCGGATGACACGGCGCTTCCTCAGGCACGGCTTCCTCAAGATGGCTCGCGAGGAGGCGAAGAGATCAAGGCGGGGTACCTCGCGAGGTGCCCATGACGCAAGCCATGACGATAGAGGGTGCCAGGCGGGCGCCAGCCCGCGCAGCGTTCCCCTTTCCTCTTTGGTGCAAAGGGGCCAAGCGCAGGCGAGAGGATCAAGCAAAGGCAGCCTTTTCGGTGCAACGAGACCAAGACCAGTCCAACGGTGGGAAGGTGGTCACCATGGAGCCCAGAACGGCGTCACCACAGGGCCTTTGGCAGGCGAAGACCAACTTTAGTCAGGATAAGTGTACCAGATGTTCCCCTTCAAATTGGCCAATTGTTGGCGCCCTTCCCGCTCAAATATTTGGGAAGAGGCCCAGGGCCTTTGCCTATAAATAGTACTAGCCACCAGCAGGGTAGAGGCATCTTGACATCAGGAAGAAACCAGCTAGAACGCAGCATCCACGAACGGAGCTAGCAACACACCCAGAGAGTGAGAAGGGCGATTGAACTCCCCCAGCAGTTCATCCCCTAGCCAAGAACAGACCCTCGCGAGGATGTTCTTCCTTGTACTGTTCATCCTTATCAGCCCAAGAGGCAATCCACCCACCACAAACTAGAGTAGGGTATTACACCACAATGGTGGCCCGAACTAGTATAAACCCTGTGTCTCTTGTGCTATTCGTTCTGTAGTTTAGATCCTTGCGAGACGGAGAGGTAGAGGGCATAATCTCCGCGCACACCCCAGAGTTCGAACCTTAAGGGTCTGCCGGAACCCCTGATCCGGCATCAATCTTTCCGGCCGAGCCACGACGCTCAGATGTATGAATTTCATTATCATTTCTTGCATGGGACCTAGAAATTCGCCGAAGGACACACATATGATTTTTCAACCAACTTTGGTGCACTGGAGCATGTGCTTTTGGTTCAAATTTGAATTATGCACATTAAATGCGTAGAAACTCAATTAATGTATAAAAAGGCCAAACGAACCCGGAATAATTCCAAAAATTAGCACGATACTTCTATTTGGTCTAATCTGCCTGTGTAAAAAAATTAAGGCGGGAGAAGGCAGTGTACGTATGTCGTTTCACACACGGAGGTGACAAGTTCCCTCTCGGAACCACGAGCCTTCTTGAGGGAAGCTCCGGTTTGCAAGAAGCTTACGCCAAAGCTTGTCCCAATTCGGCCAAAAAAATTACTGCAGCATGGTGGTGCCATGTCATGACACCATGCCAAGTTTCATGATTTTCAGGCGTGTTTTGGATTTACAGGAATTAAAAAACCAAGTTTCTCAATCTTTCCAGCTGAGCCACGACGCCCACATGTTCGAATTTCATTCCCATTTCTTGCATGGGACCTATAAATTCACCCAAAGACATACATATGATTTTTCAACAAACTTTGGTGCATTGGAGCATGTGCTTGTAGTTCAAATTTGAATGCACATTAAATGCCCAGAAACTCAATTAATGCATAAAAATGCCAAAAGAACCCGGAATAATTCCAAATTTAAACATGACACTCATGTACTAGTTGCATGATCACTGTACGTAAATGTTCTAGCAGTTCAAACACCATCCTTTCCCTCCGTAACACCATTTTGTCTTTCAAAACGTAATGAAAAAATCAGGTATACCACAAACAGTTTACTAGAAAGAATTGTGTGGGATGTGATATAAAATATCTTGGCGCACCGTCTTGTCTAGCTTACGCAGGAAGCTTCGTTGTCTACAGTCCACCGCCCCCGCTTGAACCACACTTGCGCGCCCGTTTCTCACGACACCGAGCAAAAAAAAATTGCCACCGCAGAAATATCTATCTCCCCGCCCCCTCCCTCCCACCAATAGCCACATTTCCACGGTTCCTCGTTGCTTTCCAAGTTCAAACCTTCACTGTTGCTTACTAGCAGCTCAGACTCCTCGCCGGCGACCCTTCTTCTCCACCTCCTCGCCAGCTACCCTTCATCTTGTAGAGCCGCCTCCTCGCCGGCAACCCTTCTTCTTGCAACGCCTCCTCCTCACCGGCGACCCTTCTTCTTACTGTGCGGCCTCCTCGCAGTCGACCATTCTTCTTCTTGAGCGGCCTTGTCGATATGGTCAGGTAATCCACACCCCACCCACATCATCCTCCTCTTTTCCCATCCCACATGCCTCGACCGACAGCGCGATACCTTCCATCAAAATCACTGTCACCCTCCTCCAATTAAGCGCTGCCCATAGCCATTTTGCATGCAGTATAACGTGGAGCTTAGTAGCATGCGACCGCACGCGCGAGCGAGGTTGCTATGGCTACCATGCGTGTTGAACGCCAGATCTTGGAGGAGAACCTCATCTTCGAGGCCACCGTCGACACCGCCATAGGGTTGTCTACTTTAAAATACAGTTCGTGATGTTTTCTCGAGGCCACCGCTAGTGCCTTCTAGTGATTTGTCCTCTGTAATATTAATATGCAATCTGATGTTCAGTTAACAGTTTGGTCCTCTCAAATGTAATGTTCAGTTAACACTTTGGTCCAACAATTGCTACATTTCGTAGCACTGTTCTCAAGCATTCTTTGTTTTGTTAACTGTCTTATCTTCTAGTATATGTTCCTATTCTGCAATGTCGTGCTCAGTTAACTATTTTGGTTCATTTGGTTTGTTGTCCATTTAATTGTTTAGTTCGGTTCTACAATTTGATTTTCATTTGCTGTGGGTACAATTTTGTATTGTTATGCATGTGACACCAATCGAATTTAGCTGTACTCAATACATATTCAACTGATAGTATGGCAACTCTCAGTTAACCTAATCAAGATCTTCCTTATGTGTGTTGGAGGAAAACAATGGGAGACACTGCGGTTTACCATTGAGGTTTGTTCAAGCAGGGTCCTTTGGCTAATAGCACATTATTGTGCAGTTGCAGGAATCATTCTAATATTTAGGTTTCTTACAATTTGGTCTTGCACATGTAGGTCCTGCTGTCAGAGGCTTAGACCCAATGTTCGACCCATTTTGCATATGGGGAAATGAGATGTCCATGAATATCAGTCAACTCAAGAAACTCAGAAAGATTTTTAGGATGAAGAAACTTGCGATGAATAACCGCAAGATCTTTGTTTGGACAATGAAGAAGACATCAGTCAACTATAGGATGGTACTAACTCTTTTACCTTGTTTTTACCCCTTGCACCATTTCAAAATTTATAACAGCGATTTATCCATAGCTTTGTTTTCAGTACTTTTCAAAGAAGTTCACTGATGATTACCTCTCAAACCACCTGCATGGTTAAGAGGCGAGGAAGGTATTCATTCAACACCAGCGGTGTTGGGGATATAACTATTTGTGTAAGCCGCCCAAGAGGGGTCGGGTTACGCAAAGAAGAACTTATCAGAAGAAGCCCAAGACCAAGCATGAAGATGGCGGTTCAATAAAGGGTTTAAGGCCTGCAGGCGACTTAAGGCCCATAGTGGTAAACAGCCATGATGGCATGACTTGTATCATTAGGTAGAATTAACTAGTCACCGAGCCGGACACTGTTT
Organism: Aegilops umbellulata; assembly: GCA_032464435.1. Lineage (NCBI taxonomy): Eukaryota > Viridiplantae > Streptophyta > Magnoliopsida > Poales > Poaceae > Aegilops > Aegilops umbellulata. The sequence continues at coordinate 355,243,855 of CP136058.1, forward strand.
ATGAGCCGGCCAGGACTCTGTAGGCCGCAGGGCGTCAACCCGTGTATATAAGGGGATGACCCGCCGACGGCTTAGGGCAAGAAACAACTGATCGAGAGCCGGGCATAGCGTATCTCGCTCCATGGTTATCGAAACCTCAGCATTACCAACCCAACTAGACGTAGGCCTTACCTTCACCGTAAGGGGCCGAACTAGTATAAACCCTCTCGTGTCCTTTGTCCCGATTAACCCCTTTAAGCTTCCTAGTTGCGATGGCTCCACGACTAAGTCCTTGCAAGAGGACATCTGCCATGACAATTCCACGACAGTTGGCTCCCACCGTGGGGCCAGCGCACGGTGGATTTGAGTTCTTGAAGGGCAGCTTCGATGGGCTCAAGGGATACGCAGTCGGCCGGATGACCAAGAGTCATCGCGCCAAGATCTACATCGATGACGAAGGCTGGGGCCCGACGCCGGCTCAATTGAGTATGGGTACCGGGTCCCCTTCGACGGAATCTACATCTTCATCGGCCGGATTGGTGAGCCGGGCCCTGAGCCGGACAACTGCACCGACCTCGTCGAGACGGCTCAGCGCGCAAGACCCGCCCGAGCTCAAGCCGTCGTGAAGCGTGCCTTCGTGGGTTGCATCCACGGAGGGGAACTTTCTGGAGGATCTGAAGATGGTGGTGAGACGGCCGTCCTCTCCGACAGTGATTCGTCTGGCGGTTCAAAAGATTCTCTTTATCCCTTACAAGACGGCGGGCTTGGGGGCTGTTCCGATGGCAGCAGTATTCCAGACCCCTCTGAGCCGCCAAGCTGGGCAGGAGTCTTCATGGCTGGTACTCAACCCGGCCAAAACTCTACAGCCGCGGCAGCAATAACGTCCGGGTCAGGAGAAGCCGGGGCAGGAGGCCCTGTGCACCCACCGGCTCAGGTGCTGATGGATCTCATGGATAAGCTTACGACCTTGTTAACCGCCATAGTTATTCCGGCGAATCAAGACGAGCATAATACAGAGGTGGCACAGGTCCGCGAAGAGATAGCCTGGGCCAAGGAGGCCTTAGCAGCTGAGGACACCAGATTGGCCACGGAACGAGCGGCTTTGGATGCACGGGCACAGCAGCTCCAGTCAGAGGCTTTCCAGCTCACGATGAGCCTGAACGCGTCTAACGAGGTGATGAGGAGGAGACGCCAGAAAACTCAATCTCGGTTGCTTCCGGTTTATGATCCGCGGAACATCTTTGCTACACCCGGAGCCGGCCCAAGTAACCCGCTAGAGGTGAATCAGTTCATGACAGCCGGGGGGCAGTTCAGCCTCAGGTGACGACACCTCCTCATGGGAATATGGCACCGCCCCGCTATGTACCAATACCACTGGGTCACTTTTCCAACCCCATGGAGAACTTAATCGCAGCATTGGCGCGTTTGGCGGCTCTCCCAATGGACGGTGATGATCCAACAACGGTGGAGACCCGGAGGATCAGAGAACTTATCCAGACGGCTCTGGCTCAGCAAGAGACCTATTCCTGCAGCCGGGACAGGATTCATTCAACTCCTCCGCCCTGGTTAGCTCCGTCTCGTCCAAACCGGAGCCCGAGTTACAGCAGGCACATGGAGTCAGAAGCTTTGTCAAGCAACGCTCAGCGCCGTAACGAGCCCGACGGGTAAAACCCGGTGCAGGGCTGGATACGTCAGGAGGATGAACGGGCGGCTCAGCTAGTAGCTCAGCTAGCGACTCAGCCAACGGCTCACCAGGCCTTTCCGGATTATCCGATGACTTCTATTGAGGCGGGAGTAGCTACCAGAACCGGTGGCGTTCCGTGTCTGGTGTCGGCTTTACGCAATGTGTGTTTACCTAAGGATTTCAAAGGACCTCGAAAGGTGCCAAATTATACGGCCGACTTACAGCCTGGGGCATGGATCGAAAGTTATGAGATGGCCATGGAGCTGTTGGAGGTCAGTGACGCAGCAATGGCTAAGTACTTCACCATGATGTTGGATGGAATGGCCCGGTCTTGGTTAAAGGGCATGCCACCCAATTCCATTAGTTTGTGGGCAGAGCTAAAGGCCCGTTTCATCCAGAACATCAAGGACACTTGCAAGCAATCTATGTCGATTGTGGACTTAACAAATTATAAGCAAGAGGAGGGTGAGTCCACAACTCATTGGGTGTGCCGGGTCAAGGAGATAATACATTCGTCTGACAAGATGGATGCCAGCTCTGCAGTCCTCATGTTGGAGAAGAATTGCTGCTTTGAACCGCTGAGACAGAAATTGGGGCGCCTTAAGCGTGATTGCAATGATATGGGAACGCTGATGGCAGCTTTAGTCAAATACGCCGACTCTGATAGTACCAAGGATCCTACGTCTGATGAGGAAAAGATAGGGAAGGGAAATAAGAACGGCAATGGAAAGGGTCAGCAGCATAACCCAATGAATCAAGGAGGCAATAAGCGTAAGGCTGAGAGTAACTCGGAGTTTGTGGCCAACGCCAATGCGCAGGGTAACAATCAGAGACGTAAGGGAAAACCACCCCCGCGATCTAGCGGGTCAGGCCATCTCTTGAGCAGCTACTCAATGAGCCTTGCCCGAGACACGGCACCCGGGAACTACCCGCCACCCACTTGTGGAAAGATTGTGCGATCCTGAAGGCTTTCAAGAATTCCAACACGTTTGATGGCAATCATGGGTCGGGCGGCGGCTCAGGTGCCGGCGGCTTTCATGGCCCGTGCGGTGGTTCAAGTTCCGGCTTTCAGGGAAATCAAGGCGGCTATAAGAACAGCAGTCTGGTTAAGGTGGACAACAGCAGCAGCAGTCGGGTTATCAAAGCCATCCCAAGCAGCTGAATAGTGGGCAGTATCATGTATTCACCACTAGCTTGTGCAAATGTGACCAGAAAGTTCATAAGAGGGCCATGAACTTTGTTGAGCCGGCAGTTCCCTGGTGGTCAGAGCAGCCTATTGTATGGAGCAGGGAAGATCACCCTCCCTGGGTTGATAATCCGAGTCAGTTAGCCTTGGTGGTGGCACCTGAGGTCGGTGGATATAAATTCACCAAAGTACTCATGGACGGAGGTAGCAGCATCAACATCCTCTATTACGAGACCTTTCGACGCATGGGTTTGACTGACAAAAATTTAAAAACATCCAACACTGTTTTCCATGGATTGGTGACTGGTAAGTCGGCGTACCCGGTCGGTAAGATTGAATTGGAGGTGGCCTTTGGAGATGAGTATGATTCCAGGGCTGAGAAATTAACGTTTGAGGTGGTCAAAATCAAGAGTCCATATCATGCTCTGTTTGGGCGGCCGGCTTATGCCAAGTTCATGGCACGGCCGTGTTACATTTATCTGCATCTCAAGATGCCAGGTCACAAGGGCACCATCACCATGCATGGGAGTCGCAAGGTAGCCCTGGAATGTGAAGAAGGCGATGCGGCTTATGCTGAGTCTATCTGTGCGGCAGAGGAGCTGAAGTTTTATCAAGATAATGTTGACTCGGCGGATATGACCTCTCTAAAGAAGCCAACCACCGAACATGACCCGACGATGAAGTTTAAGTCGGCTGTTGAAACCAAGCTTGTTGACTTTACTCCAGGCGATTCGTCTAAGCAGTTCAGTATCAGTGCCAACTTGGATCCTAAATAGAAAAGCGCACTCAACGAGTTCATCCGTGAGAACCGGGACATCTTTGTATGGAAACCTTCTGACATGCCGGGGGTACCGAGAGAACTCGTTGAGCACACTCTCAATATTGATCCGAAGTATAAGCCGGTCAGGCAGTTTCTTCAGCGGTTCAACGAAGAGAGACGGAAAGCTATTGGAGAGGAGGTCGCCCGGCTCTTAGCGGCTGGGTTCATTGTTGAAATTTTTCACCCGGAGTGGTTGGCTAACCCGGTGCTCGTGCTCAAGAACAACGGCACCTGGCGGATGTGTGTGGATTACACGGATTTAAATAAGGCTTGTCCGGCTGATCCCTTTGCTATCCCCTGTATTGATCAAATCATTGATGCTACGGCGGGTTGCGAGCGTTTGAGCTTTTTGGATGTTTACTCTGGTTATCATCAGATCAAGATGGCAGTTAAGGACCAGGAGAAAACAGTTTTCATCACTCCATTTGGAGCCTTCTGCTATGTCTCTATGCCATTTGGGCTCAAGAGTGCCCATGCGACTTACCAGCGATGCATACAGAACTATCTCCATGATCAAATCGGGCGCAATGTTCACGCTTATGTGGATGACATAGTGGTGAAGTACAGAGAGAAGGAAACCTTAATATCTGATTTGAAGGAAACCTTTGATAATCTCCGGGTTTATAAGATGATGCTTAACTCGGCCACTGGGGGCTATATGATCGTATCCGAATCTTAGCTTAACCCCTTTGGAACGGTTCACTGATCGTATTCGAATCAGAAGCCTTTAAATTTTGTTTATTATTCATCATACTTTGTAAATATAAGTATTTGACTATCTTGAGGTCCTCTTGAAAGTACCATGGGGTGGTTCTCGTTCCACCGGATTAATATTGGTCACCTCAGGTTGTTAAGTGCCATGTGAACATCATATGTGCCAACTTTCAGGAGTTAAACTTACCCTCATGATTTGGGTCACATAAACCGGCGAGATTACCAAAAGGATCGCAGGTATACTATTGTGATTATGTTTAACAGATATAATCATAAACCGGCCTTTATATGATGTTTTGGTTCACACTCCGGGTTATCAGTACCTTATGTGACCCCCGATGCGATAAGTCACCAAGGGATTTCTGTTTGTTTTATATGCACGGCAAGGCAAGCAACTTTTTGTTTAACAAAAAGGAAATGGAAGCTCGATATAAGCTGGAAGTATATAGCAATGGTGGCTTAAGAAAGTATTGAGCGCCATAAACATGCGTGAAGGCATGGCAAAAATAGAGAGTTTTTCTACCCTATTACAAGACTCCCCAAGTTTGAATAATGAAGCATTGTTTTCACAAAGACATAAACATATGACGCCTGGCGGTTCACTCCTTTGGTAGACTTCAAGATTCCGGGTTATCCTTCTCCGCCTCTCCGTCGGCTGCCCTGTACTGGAAGGTGGACGATGCCCAGTCAATGCCACTCAAAGTTTCAAACTCAGCTTCGTCATCTATTAAACCGGCTGGGTCGACTTCAGGGGCAAAGGTGTGCTTACGGATTGGAGGGATCAGGTTGACGTCGTCATAGAGAGGTGTTGGAATTCTCCGATTCTCGCTGTCATAACCCGGCTGATACTTGGTAAGATCAATATTGTTCCCAATAAGAGTAGCCACAGGGCGTATATCTTTGACACAGGCGGTGAAATCATTTTCATCAAACAAGGTCACATCCTCCTTCAAACTCGGGTATCCAAGAGCGAGGTCGGCCGGATCTAGTTCTGGCATCCATGCTTTAGCCCAACTAAACGCGGCTATGGCCCCGGCTCTTGCAGACGCCCGCCTTAGTTCTTGGACCCGTTGAGGTAACACAGCAAGCCGCTTCAGCACGTCTTGCAGGAGGTGAGGAACGTCATTTGATAAAGCTACAACGGCCAAAGCACATTGTGACCCGGTGTAGAGCTGTTCCACCAGGGTATAAACCGTCCTCAGCTTGATCAACATGTTCTGCTTGAGGTTTGTGCTCCTGGGGCCTGCATTATTAAAACATAAGGTGAGCCGGAGGTAACAATTGAAGTAATCATTGAAAGAAGGTTTGCAATATTTAAAGTTTGTATGAAAAGATTGTTGAGACCATTTGCGATATCTGGCGCTTTAAGCCGGACAGCTCAGCTGTTGCTTCGGCGAGCGATGCCTCTGCCATCTCGGCCCGGGTCACCAATGAAGCCTTTTCATCAGCCTAGGTTTTCTTCTCCTCTTCAAAATTCTTCTTCAACTTCTCTTGTTCAGAGATGCTGAATTCAAACTTGAAGTTGGCCTTTTGGATTTCAAGTTCTTGAGCGGTCAGGCGGTTCTTCAGGTCAGCAATCTCTGACTCAAATTGACTTATGGTGGCCTGCATTGATGCTGGGTTATAGTGAGAATCATTACAAGATAACATTAAGTCCCAAGCACTTTACAAGCAAAGATACTTGACACTTGGGGGCTAATGTATGCTGAAGAATTCTAAATTATTATGCCGGTTCATGGAAATTAAGTCCCAAGCACTTTGCAAGCAAACATACTTGACACTTGGGGGCTAATGTGTATCGCAAGTTCAAGCTATCATGCTACAGCCGGGTTAAATATATTCTTTCTAAGCCGGACAAGCAGTGCTAGGCAGTTTTCTAAGTCTACAACATATTTACTCATAAGCAATAGAGTTGGGGGCTGGCACAGTAAGTATGGTTAAGGAAAAGTGGCATAAGTCATACCTCAGATTTTTGCTGTATCTACTTCACCATGTCAATTTCCAGGTCACGGCTGCTATGTACTTGATTGATAAAGCCAGAGACGATCTCCCCAATACTCAAATTAGTGTAGTCAGCAATGTCTAACTTGGCCTTTCGGCGCTCCAAAAGCTCCTCTTTGGTAGAGCACTTGTCAAGGACAGTGGGCTGACCCGGCTCAACAAACTGAGTCTTGAGAATTTCAACTTCCGGATCAATTGTCTTGGCCAGGCTAGGAGTTTCCGGTTTATCAGAGCCACCGAGAGTTTCTTCAGCGGGCGGATCAGAGGTTGGTGCTGGAATGTCATAAACTGGTTCAGGCGGCGGCTGATGAGTGGAAGTGTCAGGGGCAGCTGTGCCAAGTGTCAGGGTCTTGGTCCGGTTTATTTTTCTTCGCTTTCTTCCTGGGCTTCACTTGCACGCTGTGGACAAGGTAGAAGGGCGGTTTTGAAAGCCGGCATGTTGGATTGCATAGACTCGCCGGAGGAAGGAGAGGTATCCTGGTAATTGGAGTCAGATGAAATGAGAGGTTGATGAATTAAACCCGCCAAAGGTAAAACGGAACGTAGATCGGAGATAACCTTAGTCTGACGCTTCCTGGTTACGTCAGGTAAGCCGGAGGAGAGCTCTACATCCTTGCTGGTCCGGGTCTGCCTCCGGCTTTCATATAGTTGTTGCTTCAAAAGAAATTGAGGATCTAGGTAAGCCAAAGGATGTGAAAAATCTTACTTTCCGGGTCACTCTCCGAATTTTCTGCCGCGGCAAAGGCTCGGAGTCGGAGGACATTATAGTTACCTCTTCCTCGACGGCATGGTTGTTTCCCGTATCTTCCTGAAAGGGATTAAAGTCAGTAAGGTGCTGACAAAAGAGTCAAGAGAGTTAAAAGTTACCTCATCTTCATCGTCATCGGCATCGTCAGCGCTTGGCTTCTTCTTCCTTGAAGTTCCTGTTTTGGCGGCTTTCCTTTCGGCTCTCTTGGCCGCTCTGGCTTGTTTGGCGGCCTCATGGTCATAGTTGACCTTCCAGAATTGTCATTAGCCTGTGAAAAATGATAAAGGGTTATGAGTAAAAGCAAGGTATAACACAGTAAGGAGTAATTATTGAGGCTGATGACTCACTACAGGGGCTGGTTTCTTCTTGCAGAAAGGAAGTAAGCCAAAGGCATTACTAGTCACCGTGCCCTCTTTCAACAAAGTCTGGGTCGTAGCTTCCACCACATCATCTGGTAAGTCGTCAGGACTATGACGCAGTGGGTCATCCTTCCCGGCTGAGTAAGTGCACATTAAGCCGGGGTGGCGGCTTAATGGAATCACTCGCCAAGAAACCCAGACTCGGACCAGGTCGATACCATCTAAGCCATTCCCCAAAAGAGCTTTGATTTTCTTAATAGTGGGGGTGAGTGGCAGACGTTCAACAGCAGTCAATTTATCCGGCAGCGGGTGGTTGGATTCAAGGCGCAAGGCGCGGAAGCCGGGCAGTGGATTTTCGTCAGCCGAGAAGTGTCCTAGAAGTAGAACCACGTCTGGTTCCAATCCTTTGGATGACTCGGCAGTTCAGCATAAGGGAAAAGGTAGTCTCTCCGCCGCTGAATTGATATGCCACCAAGTTCTAGACTGGGCCCGTTGGCGCGTTCGTTCTGTCGGTTTAAATAAAACAATTCTCTGAATAAAAGTAAGCTGGGATCTTCTCCAAGATACACCTCGCAGAAGACTTGGAAGTTGCAAATATTTGACACGGAATTGGGCCCGATGTCTTGAGGTCTTAGATCAAAGAATTGCAAAACATCTCTGAAGAATTTAGAACCAGGTGGAGCAAATCCCCGGCTCATATGATCAGTGAAAATGATCACCTCCCCTCTTTGGGTTGAGGTTTCTCCTCGGACGGGTCAGGAGCACGATAAGACATGACCTCCTTCTTGGGCAGATAGTCAGACTTCACAAATTCAGACAGTGTACTCTCCGTGATAGTGGACTTGACCCAGTTACAAGTCACTAGAGGTTTGGGGGCCTTGGGTGCCATTGTGCAAACTGAAGCCTATGACAAAGTAAAAATTTCCGGTTCAACTCATAACCCGGAGGAGAGCATTATTAATTTATTCAAGATGGCGGCTTAAGAAGGGGCCTAATGACATATGGGTAACTATTCAGTGGTATTTAAGCTGCTACATGTATCAAAGGCAGTTAAATTTGTTTAAGTCACCGGAAGCAAGCAAGGTTGACCAAACAGTGTCATTGTCTTAAACCGGCTATATGGACTACCGTGGGTAAACAGAGTCAACAGATGCAGTTTTTTTGGCTAAGTGTGGAACAAACAAGTTTCACAAGTTTCAGCTATTATTTTGGATCAAACGATCGCTCTAAAAAGAAAAATTTCTAGACCTAAAACTAGTACAGAGAAGTTCATACACTCCAAGGAGGCCTTTAAACAAGGGAAATGAGATCTGTTTCTATTCGAGATGGGTGCGGAAGAGCCACCGCAGTAGTTCTAGCTGTCTAAAGATCAAAAAGGAGCGCTGGAGAGGAAAATATCAAGGGTTTGCAACGGGTGGCGATGAACACCGACGAACTCGGGAGGCTGCAATGCAGATCTAAAAGAAGGAAAGGAAAAGGGCTTACGGATGCAGAGCTGTTGCAGGGTTCCGTCGCGTTTCTCTGGTCAAGTCAGGTTGATGCAGCGGCCTGAGTTGGAGAAGATGAGGAGCTAGACGGTGGTGGCAGCGGCGGAGCTCGAGTAATAGAGAGGCAGGGAGAGGATGAAGACGACTGAGGCAGAAAATGAAAAGGACCTAGGTCGAGCCTATTTATAAGGAAGGGCTGACTGGGACGGTGCGAGAAACGAGGAGATTGAATATCATTATCCAGCGACCCCGACGCCTCGGGTTTCGGGATGATCAGTAAAGGCAAAGATCGGTTGAAGATATGGCAGAATAAAATAGGGATTTAATTGGAGATGACGTCACAGCGGTTTAACACGGATCCAGAAGATGATCTCACGATGGGTTATGACCTTTGCACTGACAGAAGACAGAAAGGTTTGTTTATAAGGTATTTTAAGATTGACATGAACCGGTTCAAATCAATCTGGGGCCTAATGTTGGGGATATAACTATTTGTGTAAGCCGCCCAGGAGGGGCCGGGTTACACAAAGAAGAACTTATCAGAAGAAGCCCAAGACCAAGCATGAAGATGGCGGTTCAATAAAGGGTTTAAGGCCCGCAGACGACTTAAGGCCCATAGTGGTAAATCGCCATGATGGCATGACTTGTATCATAAGGTATAATTAACTAGTGACCGAGCCGGACACTGTTTATGAGCCGTCCGGGACTCTGTAGGCCGCAGGGCGTCAATCCGTGTATATAAGGGACGACCCGCCGACGGCTTAGGGCAAGAAACAACTGATCGAGAGCCGGGCATAGCGTATCTCACTCCCTGGTTATCGAAACCTCAGCAATACCAACCCAACTAGACGTAGGCCTTACCTTCACCATAAGGGGCCGAACTAGTATAAACCCTCTCGTGTCCTTTGTCCCGATTAACCCCTTTAAGCTTCCTAGTTGCGATGGCTCCACGACTACGTCCTTGCAAGAGGACATCTGCCATGACAATTCCATGTCACACGGTACAATATTGAAGTCTTGCTGAAGAGGACAAAGGTTGGGTGGGCAATTATCCATAGCCACTGGCCTAAAGTTGCAACAACATTCAACATCACTTAAGGATCAATATTTGCCTTCCGCTTCTGCAGTTTCCCAGATGAGATTCATATGCCTATTTACCGTGTATGATGCTAGTTTCCAAAGGTTTTTGATGCTGCATGTGAAACTTGGTGCTGTTGTGTAATGGTGTAACTGAGTGCCGAAGCTATCTAATGTAATTCGATTATGAAATCCTGGTTGCTGCTATACGGATATGAAATATCTAGTGTGTTTTCTAAGAAATATCAGTTTGATTAGTACATGGATTATCAATAATAGGCTAATTACCCTGCTTATTGGGGTTTTCTATTGCAGACGGTTACTCAGATAGCACCGTGGGCGATGAACTCAAAAAACCCGCACGGTTTCTAGAAAGTAGGCGTGTTCGATCAACTAACAATCACACACGACTTCCGGCAGCGAACTGTTTGCGTTAGGCCAGCTTGCACAAACGTTTCCACACAAAGAACTGTGTGTGATATACATACGTACAGAAATGTTTTTCTGGGATTCACCGTGTGGGATGTAGATACCTACAGAAATGATTGGGTTTTGATGCCTTGCCCAACCGCACACAAGCTCATTTGGTGTCCCAGGAGGGCCTATCCCCGATGGTTTATGGGTCGTGTAGGAAGGACCCCCTATCGCCCACACTCACTTGGCGACGGTTCCAAATGCCCTCGCGGAAAGGGGTTAAAACCGTTTGTATAGCACGTCGTTGTACTAGTGCTTCGACCTCCTACGGTCGAAACGGGGTCCTATTGGTCGGGAGGGGTGTGGCATACCGCAAAACGAAGGAAACGGACTTGTGTTGAAGTGCTACGGTCGAAACGTTGGTCTTATTCATTGGGAGGGGTGTGGCGTACCACAAAACGGGACTCCACGGGCTACTGTTCATCCACCGTCGACTTCCACCAGCCTCTACGAGCTACTGTTCACCCACCCTCGACCTCCTCAAGCCTCCACCTGCGACTGTTCATCCACGGCGTCTCCCCTCCTGCCTCCACCAGCTACTGTTTATCCATGGGCCCCTGTTCATCCAGCCTCCACCGGCTACTTTTCATCCAGCCCTCTCCACGTGGTCCTGTTCAATCACCCCTCCACGGGCTACTGTTCATCCAGCCCTCCACTACCTATTGTTCAAACAGCCATCCACTGGGTCCTGTTCCTCCAGCCCTCCATGGGGTCCTATTCATCCACCCCCAACCGGCTTGATTGATCGGGGTTCTGTTCATCCAATGGCAACAATCTCTACTATCACGGGGTCCTGTTCATCCAACCCCCACCGGGAACTATTTATCTAACCCCCCAACAATGCTCACTATTCATCAAGAGGCAGCAGGTTCAATCGGCTTCAATTAGCAGCAGTAGCGAAGGAATCGCTCGATCGGGTTCAGTTAACAGCCAAGGATCGGTCGATCGCTCGGGTTCAGTAACGCATAGCCTGCAGTGCAGTCACTCCGGTTCAGTTTGAGCCCAACGCCTCGCACCCACATGCGTACGTGTACGAGAGAAACACGCATCGCTCGGCCCCCGACCACCCACCGTAACCGGGAACTTCCCGATATTTTCCTCGCCCTCGCTTCTACCATGGTTTTTTTCCATCATAGACGGCCCAAAGAATGTCATGCAGCTGGGTCTCCGGGCCGCCCAGGATGGAAAGCCCATTTTCTGTCATGATTTTTTGTCATAGAAGTAGGAGGCCACCACATCTATGATGATACCAGGTTTTATCACAATTATCGTCATATTACTGTCATAAGCATGACCGAATTTTTTTCGTTCGGCCCAAAATGTCACGGATGTGTCTTTTTTTTGTAGTGATGTGATACATCTCCAACGTATCTATAATTTTTTATTGTTCCATGCTATTATATATTATGTTTTGGATGTTTAATGGGATTTATTATACACTTTTATATTATTTTTGGGACTAGCCTATTAACCGGAGGCCCAGCCCGAATTGCTGTTTTTTTGCCTATTTCAGTGTTTCGCAGAAAAAGAATATCAAACGGAGTCGAAATGGAATGAAACCTTCAGGAGCGTGATATTTGGAAAAAACGTGATCTAGAGGACTTGGAGTGGACGTCAAGCAACCAACGAGGAGGCCACGAGGTAGGGGGTGCGCCAACCCCGCTGGGCGCGCCCTCCACCCTCGTGGGCCCCTTGTGGCTCCACCGACCTACTTCCTCCTATGTATACCTACGTACCCCCAAACCATAGAAGAGCACCACGAAAACCTAGTTCCACCACCGCAACCTTCTGTACCCGTGAGATCCCATCTTGGGGCCTTTTCCGGTGCTCCGCCGGAGGGGGCATTGATCATGGAGGGCTTCTACATCAACACCAAGCCTGTCCGATGATGTGTCAGTAGTTTACCTCAGACCTTCGGGTCCATAGTTATTAGCTAGATGGCTTCTTCTCACTCTTTGGATCTCAATAGAAATTTCTCCTTGATCCCCTTGGAGATCTATTTGATGTAACTCTTTTTGTGGTGTGTTTGTCGAGATCCGATGAATTGTGGGTTTATGATCAAGATTATCTATGACCAATATTTGAATCTTCTCTGAATTGTTTTATGTATGATTGGTTATCTTTGCAAGTCTCTTCAAATTATCAGTTTGGTTTGGCCTACTAGATTGATCTTTCTTGCAATGGGAGAAGTGCTTAGCTTTGGGTTCAATCTTGCGGTGCTCGATCCCAGTGACAGTAGGAGAAACAACATGTATTGTATTGTTGCCATCAAGGATAAAAAGATGGGGTTTATATCATATTGCATGAGTTTATCCCTCTACATCATGTCATCTTGCTTAAAGCGTTACTCCGTTCTTATGAACTTAATACTCTAGATGCATGCTAGATAGCGGTCGATGTGTGGAGTAATAGTAGTAGATGCAGGCAGGAGTTGGTCTACTTGTCATGGACGTGATGCCTATATACATGATCATACCTAGATATTCTCATGAGTATGCTCAATTCTATCAATTGCTCGACAGTAATTTGTTTACCCACCGTAATACTTATGCTATCTTGAGATAAGCTACTAGTGAAACCTATGGCCCCCAGGTCTATTTTCCATCATATTAATCTCCTGTCAACGAGCTATTTCTGCCGCCGTTTATTTTGCTTTCTTTACTTTTAGTCTTTATCATAAAAATACCAAAAATATTATCTTATCATCTCTATCAGATCTCACTTTTGCAAGTGGCCGTGAAGGCATTGACAACCCCTTTATCGCGTTGGTTGCAAGGTTCTTATTGCTTTGTGTAGGTGCGTGGGACTTGAGCGTGGTCTCCTACTAGATTGATGCCTTGGTTCTCAAAAACTGAGGGAAATACTTACGCTACATTACTGCATCACCCTTTCCTCTTCAAGGAAAAACCAACGCAGTGCTCAAGAGGTAGCAAGAAGGATTTGTGGCACCGTTGTCGGGGAGTCTACGCACATGTCAAGACATACCAAGTACCCATCACAAACTCTTGTCCTTCGCATTACATTATTTGCCATATTCCTCTCTATTTCCTCTCCCCCACTTCACCCTTGTCGTATTATTCGCCCTATTTTCCGTTCTCTCTCTCTTCTTGTGTTTCTTGAGTTTGCTGCCACTATGTCTGAATCTGGGGAGGTTAACGCTAATGAGGGCAATAATAATAACATGGGAAACTTTGATTCTTTCGATGATCGTCTTGAGGAACCTACTATCTTGCATACTAAAAAGTTTCGAGTCGGTAGTGGTAATATTATTGGGAAAGGAGTTATTCAAGATTTCTTTACTTGTGCCGGTGCTTTGCCCATCATGGGTGGCTCTATTCTTCATAGAACTAGTAGCCTTGCGGATGCGATATCTTTGCTCATAGTTGAACTTGAAAGGCAATTTCTTCATATGCATCCTTGCATACAAAGACTTTTCCTAGAATTTTCTAATATTGAGCACTCTTCTGTTAAGCATGCCGCTATTATCTTTTTGGCTCATGAGTTCAGATTCATAATGAAAGAGGCTAAAGAAATTTTTGCGCATTATATAGTGGATGCTGGTCGTCCCCCCATAGAAGCTATCCTTTTAAACCAAGAAGACATAATGCGTTTACAATCTTTGGATCATGTTGCTTACAATGAAAATCTTAGAAAAAAGGTTCCATCCAATGTACTAATTGATAGAATTTCTGAACTTAATGATGATTTTGCCATTCAGAATAATGGGTTAGGTTTTTCTCTTGAACAAAGGCTTGTGACTTTTTGCCAAAAGAATGCTTGTAATGATGAATTGGTTGTGCAATATAAGGGGCCAAAGGAGGAACCCATACCTCCCGAGGTTGATCTTGGGGACTTTTGTCCCATTAAATTTAGCCCTTTTGATTATTTTTCTTGTCTCAAAGAAAACTTGCTACTGAACGTAGAGAATATGAGAGAAGTTTTCATGACTTGCCTTACCATTACTATAGCAATACCTAGATCTATCCTTATCTTTTATGCCAAGCTAGGGGCGTTAAACGATAGCGCTTGTTGGGAGGCAACCCAATTATTTTATTTTATTTTTGCTTTTTGCTCCTGTTTAGGAATAAATCTTTGATCTAGCCTCTGGTTAGATTTGTTTTTGTGTTTTAATTAGTGTTTCTGCCAAGTAGAACCAATAGGACCTTCTTGGATGATAGTTATATGATCTTGCTGAAAAAGACAGAAACTTTGCGCTCACGAAAATAATTGTTTAAACTGACCAGAACGCGATAAATTACATATTCTTTTTGCAGTAGATCCGTACGCAAATTTTCCAGGTTGTCCTAGTTTTTGAGGAATTTTGGAGTTCCAGAAGTTTTCGAACAAATCTGATTAATACAGACTGTTCTGTTTTTGACAGATTCTGCTTTTCGTGTGTTGTTTGCTTATTTTGATGAGTCTATGTTAGTAAAAGAGTTTATAAACCATAGAGAAGTTGGAATATAGTAGGTTTAACACCAATATAAATAAAGAATGAGTTCAATACAGTACCTTGAAGTGGTGTTTTGTTTTCTTTCGCTAATGGAGCTCATGAGATTTCCTGTTGAGTTTTGTGTGGTGAAGTTTTCATGTTTTGGGTAAGGATTTGATGGATTATGGAACAAGGATTGGCAAAAACCAAAGCTTGGGGATGCCCGAGGCACCCCAAGGTAAAATTCAATGACATCCAAAAGTCTAAGCTTGGGGATTCCCCGGAAGGCATCCCCTCTTTCGTCTTCGTCCATCGGTAACTTTACTTGGAGCTATATTTTTATTCACCACATGATATGTGTTTTTCTTGGAGCGTCTTGTATGATTTGAGTCTTTGCTTTTTAGTTTACCACAATCGTCCTCGCTGAATACACTTTTGAGAGAGACACACATGATTCGGAATTTATTAGAATACTCTATGTGCTTCACTTATATCTTTTGGCCTATATAGTTTTTGCTCTAGTGCTTCACTTATATCTTTTAGAGCACGGTGGTGGTTTTGTTTTATAGAAATTATTGTTCTCTAATGCTTCACTTATATCATTTTGAGAGTCCTACAAAACAGCATGGTAATTTGCTTAAATTATGAAATTAGTCCTAATATGATAGGCGTCCAAGATTAGTAAAAACTTTCTTATAAGTAAGTTGAATACTAAGAAAAGTTTGATGCTTGATGACTGTTTTGAGATATGGAGGTAGTGATATTAAAGTTGTGCTAGTTGAGTAATTGTGAATTTGAGAAATACTTGTGTTGAAGTATGCAAGTCCCGTAGCATGCACGTATGGTAAACGTTGTGTAACAAATTTGAAACATGAGGTGTTCTTTGATTGTCCTCCTTATGAGTGGCGGTCGGGGACGAGCGATGGTCTTTTCCTACCAATCTATCCCCCTAGGAGCATGCACGTAGTGCTTGGTTTTTGATGACTTGTAGATTTTTGCAATAAGTACGTGAGTTCTTTATGACTAATGTTAAGTCCATGGATTATACGTACTCTCATCCTTCCATCATCGCTAGCCTCTTCGGTACCGTGCGTTGCCCTTTCTCACCTTGAGAGTTGGTGCAAACTTCGCCGGTGCATCCAAACCCCATGATACAATACGCTCTATCACACGTAAACCTCCTTATATCTTCCTCAAAACAGCCACCATACCTACCTATTATGGCATTTCCATAGCCATTCCGAGATATATTTGTCGGCGTTCTGGGAACGGGGGTCCCCAGACTTGCCTGCCTGCGGCCCACGGCGTGGCTCAAAGGGGGGCCCAGCACGGCCCATCTTCATCAACACAGACCCAAGATCCTCACGAGGGGCCAAGCCTCGCGGGGCGGACGACACAGAGCTTCCTCAGGCACGGCCTCATCAGGCTGGCTCGCGAGGAGGCGGAGAGATCAAGGCGGGGTACCTCACGAGGTGCCCGTGACGCAAGCCATGACGATCAAGGACGCCAGGCGGGCACCAGCCCGCGCAGTGTCCTTCTTTCCCCTTTGGTGCAAAGGGAGCAAGCGCAGGGGAGAGCATCAAGCAAAGGCACCCGTTTCGGTGCAACGAGACCAAGACCAGCCCAACGGCAAGGAGGAAGTCATTGTGGAGCCCAAGCCAGCGTCACCACCAGATCCTTTGGCAGGCGAAGACCAACTTTAATCAGGATAAGTGTACCAGATCTTCCCTCTCAAAATGGCCAATTGTTGGCGCCCTTCCCGCTCAATATTTGGGAAGAGGCCCGGGGCCTTTGCCTATAAATAGGACTAGCCACCCCCAGGGTAGAGGCAATGAGAATAAGAATCACAATCAGAGTCGGATCGAGTAGCATCACACACACACACACAGAGAGAGAGAGAGAGAGAGAGAGAAGGGTGAGTGAACTCCTCCTAGCAGTTCATCGCCCCAGCCAAGAACAGACCCTCGCGAGGCTGTCCTTCCTTGTATTGCTCATCATCATCAGCCGAAGAGGCAATCTACCACACCACAAACTGGAGTAGGGTATTACACCACAACGGTGGCCCGAACCAGTATAAACCCTGTGTCTCTTGTGCTGTTCTTTTCGTAGCTTAGATCTTAGTGTGGCGGTGGGGAGCAGGTAGGTAGAAGGCGAAATCTCCGCACGCACCCCAGTGTTTGAACCTCAAGGGTCAGCCGGAACCCGAAATCCGACATTTGGCGCGCCAGGTAAGGGCGCGCCAGAATTCGTCTTCCACCGCCCCGTTCACCTCCGACCATCGCGTCCATGTCTGACGCTCGTCGGGCCCGCGCCGAGCGCCGAGCCGCTCTGGCTTCCCGCGTCGCCCAGACGGCTCCTCTCGGCGGGCGTCCTTGCCGTTCCCCGTCACCTGCCGCCAACGCCGCCACCAGCCCGGCGGGGAACGAGCAGCAAGCATCGTCTCAGCATCCGTCCGTGCGGCAAGACGGCCGCACCGCTACTCCCTCGCTCACCCCAGCTGGTTCTTCGTCCCGTGCGCACCACGCACCCATGGAGGCTCGAGCTGCGCTCATCGCGGCAAACGAGCTCCTATGCTACCGTCCCCTCGATGACGTCTACGAAGAATGGCTCGACCGCGTCGCCGAGCTCGTCCGCGCCGCGGGGGGCTCTCCTGCACCGTCCATTCCGCTACACCGCACCCCGCCCTGCGTGGGCGACGAAGCTCCGGGGGCGCACCAGCCGCCTCCTCCTCAAGAAGGCGCCCCGGCTCCAAGGCACGTGGCCCCTGGGCGGAACCCGCTCCGTCAGGTGCCAGCGTGGCAAGAGAAGAGTTGCCAACAAGTCCCTCGCCCGCAAGAAGCTGCCTGGGCGCTCCCTGCTCCAGCACGTCGCGACCATGCTCCCGCTCCCGCACGTCAAGACCCCGCGCTGCTCCTAGCCGCAGCGCATGGGGACCTGCAAGGCCAAGATCTCCGTCACCCAAGGCCTCCCGTGGCCACAGCGGGCTGCCGTGCCTTCACCACCGAGCTACGAAGTGTCACGTGGCCCGGCAAGTTCAAGCCAGACCTGCCTCCTCGTTACGACGGCACGGCCGACCCTGCGGAGTTCCTCCAGCTCTACGAGCTGGGTATCAAAGCTGCCAACGGAGACGAGAAGGTCATGGTGAACTGGTTTCCGATGGCGCTCAAGGACGGGGCCCGCACCTGGATCCAGGCATGATCTCCTCCTGGGACGAGATGCGCACCCGCTTCACCGCCAACTTCCAAGGTACTCGCGACCGGCCACCCGCCGTGAGCGACATGCGCCGCATCAAGCAACAACCTAGAGAGACCCTGCAGAAATACATCCAGCGCTTCAACAACGTGCGCCTCAAGATTTCCAAGGTGACCGAGGAGGCCATCATCTCAGCCTTCTCCGACGGCGTGCGCGACGTCAAGATGAAGGAGGAGCTGGCGATGCATGAGGACCTGTGTACTTCCTTGGAGCTGTTCAACTTGGCGACCAAGTGCACCAGGGCTGAGGAAGGGCGTCTCTCCCTCCTCGATCTGCTTGCCGCAGACCCAGAAGAGAAGAAGTCCAAGGCCAAGGATGTGAAGCGCAAGGGGGCTGCCGTGCTCGCGGCAGAACCAGACACCAAGCGGGGCAGAGATCAGCCCGAGTCTTCCAAGGGCAGTCGGTACTATGTGTACCACGACCTCCACACCCACAACACCAACGAATGTCAAGATCTCTGAGTCGTGCGAGAAGGAAGGATCGGCCGTCGTCCCGGCCGCGGTGACCGGGGCTACGGTCGAGGAGGAAGGAACGCAGGACGCTGGGAAGACCACGACCCGCGTCAAGGGTGGCGCGATCGACCTCGCGAGGACCGCTGGCAAGACCCGCCTTGCAAGGGAGACTGGAGGAATCAGCCTCGCGAGGATCGCCCGCAAGGCAACGCAGGCCTCCCTCCGCTACCGCCGCAGCCAAGGACAAACGAGGATCGCCATCGGGACGAGGGGGCTGGGGGCTTCCAGGAGCCGCGCGCGATCGCCTTCATCCTGGGCGGGGCTCAAGCCCCAGCCTCTTAGCGCATCTTCAAGCAGTTCGCCCGCGAAGTGAATGCAGTACTCCCCAAGCTCGAAGCCACGTGCCCTCTCAGGTGGTCGGCCTGCGCCATCACGTTCAGCTCAGCGGATCAGCTCAAGTGTGCGGCCACAGCCGGAGTCCTCCTGATGCTTTGTTCCCCAATCATCAGCAACGTGGAGGTCACCAGGACCCTCATCGATGGCGGGGCAGGGCTCAACGTCCTGTCCGTGGAAACATTCAACAATCTTCAAGTGCCCTACAACCAGCTTCAGCCAACCAAGCCTTTCTTCGGAGTCACCGACGGCTCCACGGTCCCGATTGGGCAGGTCCGCCTCCCTATCACCTTCGGGGCACGCGACAACTACCGCACCGAGCTCATCGACTTCGACGTCGCCCAAATTCGCCTGCCGTACAATGCCATCCTCGGGTACCCAGCGATGGCCAAGTTCATGGCCGTAACTCACCACGACTACAACGTCCTCAAGATGCCAGGAAGTGGCGGAGTCATCATGGTGCCCTGTGAAGAGAAGGACGCGGTGTGTTCCCTGGAACGAGCCTTTCAGGCCGCATCACTAGAAGACCCGGATCGCGGAAGCAGGAGGCTTCCCGAGACCACCCCCAAGAAGAAGAAGACATTGTCTGGCCCGGTCCCTCAGGAGGCAGGCACCTCAGGGCCCGCGCCTGCCCAGGGGGAACCTCCTTCCATCGCATAGGAAAGCGCGTCCGGCGCCCTCCTCAGGCAGGGCTCGGGGGCTCTCCCTTGGAGGGCCACCGACCTGGCTAAGGTCACGAGGGAGGCGCTTGGGCACCACATGGAGGCGTGTTTCGAAGCATGTTTCCCTCGAGAAGGATTAAGGAAAGGGGGGCCAGACCCTCAGGAGTTCGTCATCAAGGCCATTCAGGAGCTACAGGAGTCAAGAGTCATGAGATCGGCCACCGCCTGCCAGCTGTGGCTCCCCATCCAGGCGAGGATGGTGGGCTGCGCGTCTGCATCGACACACCAGGGCTCAATCGAGTCGCCTCTCTGGAGCGCCTCTGGCCCCCGCGAGTGGGGCGCTGCGAAGGTCCACCCCACAGCTACGTTCACATGCCTTACGGCTTGCCGAACGTGGCTGCCACGTACCAGCGCCTCATGAGGGGCATCATGGAGGCTCAAGAGGCCAGGCGTTCCGCAGCCCTGGTGGAGATGGAGATGGTCCGCGAGGAGCCACCAGCGCCTCCGAAGCCTCCCGAGGCCCCTGGGCCTGGGGGCTCGTGAGGATCAGCTTCCGCAGCCCACCGAGTCTGCTACATCAACACTCCTTCGTCCTCAACATCATCAGGTGACATCTTTCAAATTTCATTTCCAGCTGGGAGTGCCCCCCAGGGCTGCATTATTCCCAGGCCGCGTGGGTCCGTCCCTACGGCATGTATCCCTTTTATTTCATGTTGTTAGCTTACTTTGTTGGGGGCGCCCCTCGGGCTGCATCATCCCCAAGTCGCTCGGACCAGACCCAGCGGCATGTATCCCTTTTGCATTTATTTCCAGCTATGCGTTCAACCCACCATGCTTGATTATTTGATGCCGGTCCATGGCACCTCTTCTTCTCCATGCCGACCACTTGCACGTTAAAGGGGGGGTACCTGAGCATCGCGACTCAGGGCTCTTACTGGCTCTCCAGCCCTCACCCTCTGGCCTTGTCCACGGCATCGCGACCTGGCATACCAGCAACGGCTGAGACCAGCTCGAGGGCCGGGACCCGAGGACATAGAGTGCAGGCATCTTGTCGGCGTTCTGGGAATGGGGGTCCCCAGACTTGCCTGCCTGCGGCCTGCGGCGTGGCTCAAAGGGGCCCAGCACAGCCCATCTTCGTCAACACAAGACCCAAGACCCTCGCGAGGGGCCAAGCCTCGCGGGGCGGACGACACGGCGCTTCCTCAGGCGCGACCTCATCAGGCTGGCTCACGAGGAGGCGGAGAGATCAAGGCAGGGTACCTCACGAGGTGCCCATGATGCAAGCCATGACGACCAAGGGCGCCAGGCGGGCGCCAGCCTGCGCAGTGTCCTCCCTTTCCTCTTTGGTGAAAAGGGGCAAGCGCAGGCGAGAGGATCAAGAAAAGGCATCCATTTCAGTGCAACGAGACCAAGACCAGTCCAACGGTGGGAAGGAGGTCATCGTGGAGCCCAGAACGGCGTCACCACAGGGCCTTTGGCAGGCGAGGACCAACTTTAGTCAGGATAAGTGTACCAGATGTTCCCCTTCAAGTTGGCCAATTGTTGGCGCCCTTCCCGCTCAATATTTGGGAACAGGCCCAGGGCCTTTGCCTATAAATAGGACTAGCCACCCCCAGGGTAGAGGCATCTGGTATCTGGCAACGAGCAGCTAGCAAGACAGAGAGGAAGAAGTGGTTAGCTAGAATCTGAGCAAGCAGAGGACAAGTGAGAGAGAGAGAGAGAAGGGCGGCTGAACTCCCCTAATAGTTCATCCCCCTAGCCAAGAACAGGCCCTCGCGAGGCCGCTCTTCCTTGTATTATTCATCATCATCAGCCCAAGAGGCAATCCACCCACTACACTGGAGTAGGGTATTATGTTGGGGAACGTAGTAATTTGAAAAAAATTCCTACACACAAGATCATGGTGATGCATAGCAACGAGAGGGGAGAGTGTTGTCGTACGTCTTCCCGGTCCGACCGATCCAGGCACCATTACTCCGGCACCTCCGAGTTCTTAGCACACGTCCAGCTCGATGACGCTCCCCGGGCTCCGATCCAGCAAAGCTTCGGGGATGAGTTCCGTCAGCACGACGGCGTGATGACGATGATGGTGTTCTACCGACGCAGGGCTTCGCCTAAGCACTACAACGATATGACCGAGGTGGAATATGGTGCAGGGGGGCACCGCACACGGCTAAGGAACGATCACGAAGATGAACTTGTGTGTTCTAGGGTGCCCCCCTGCCCCCGTATATAAAGGAGGGAGGGGGGGGTGCGGCCGGCCCCCAAGGGGTGCGCCTGGAGGAGTCCTACTCCCACCGGGAGTAGGACTCCCCCCTCTCTTGCCTTGTTGGAGAAGGAAAGGGGGAGGGAGAAGAGGAAAGGAGGGTGCCCCCCCTCCTTGTCCTATTCGGACTAGGGGGAGGGGGCGCGCGGCCTGCCCTGGCCGGCCCCTCTCTTCTCCCTTATGGCCCATGAAGGCCAATTAACCCCCCGGGGGGTTCCGGTAACCCCTCGGTACTCCGGTAAAATGCCGATTTCACCCGGATCAATTCCGATGTCCAAATATAGGCTTCCAATATATCAATCTTTATGTCTCGACCATTTCGAGACTCCTCGTCATGTCCGTGATCACATCCGGGACTCCGAACTACCTTCGGTACATCAAAATGTATAAACTCATAATAACTGTCATTGTAACATTAAGCGTGCGGACCCTACGGTTCGAGAACAATGTAGACATGACTGAGACACGTCTCTGGTCAATAACCAATAGCGGGACCTGGATGCCCATATTGGCTCCTACATATTCTACGAAGATCTTTATCGGTCAGACCGCATAACAACATACGTTGTTCCCTTTGTCATCGGTATGTTACTTGCCCGAGATTCGATCGTCGGTATCCAATACCTAGTTCAATCTCGTTGCCGGCAAGTCTCTTTACTCGTTCCGTAATACATCATCTCACAACTAACACATTAGTTGCAATGCTTGCAAGGCTTATGTGATGTGCATTACCGAGAGGGCCCAGAGATACCTCTCCGACTATCGGAGTGACAAATCCTAATCTCAAAATACGCCAACCCAACAAGTACCTTTGGAGACACCTGTAGAGCACCTTTATAATCACGCAGTTACGTTGTGACATTTGGTAGCACACAAAGTGTTCCTCCGGTAAACGGGAGTTGCATAATCTCATAGTCATAGGAACATGTATAAGTCATGAAGAAAGCAATAGCAACATACTAAACGATCGGGTGCTAAGCTTCTAGGGCATATTTCCTTCATATTACACCACATCGGTGGCCCGAACCAGTATAAACCCTGTGTCTTTTGTGTTGTTCTTTCTGTAGTTAGAAATTTGCGAGACGGAGAGGTAGAGGGCATAATCTCCGCGCGCACCCCAGAGTTCAAACCTCAAGGGTCTGCCGGAACCCGAAATCCGACACATCTAACCAAACTTGCAGGAACACATCACAAGATAAGGCCCAGTGCCAAGCGCAACCCGCCTAGAGGTAGGGCCCCGTGAGTCCCGCGCAGGCTCACGGGTGCCCAGATACACCTCGCCAGGCCCTACCGTGCCAGCCACGTGTCAGGGCGGGGTTGTACATGCCCCGGGGGCTCCTCCCGAAGGGGAGCCCCCTCCCATGTACCAGTGGAAGCACCATGCTCCGCGCTATGCCCGTACACATATGGAAGCGCTATGCTCCGCGCTGGTGATAAACAACTGAGGGTGGCCCCCGGGCCGCGTCAACCTCAGGGATCCCAGAGCTCAGTGTCTAGCCTCATTGTAACGCCTCCCCTCGGGAGTGCCGCGCGAGGGGGCTGGGCACGGGGGCTGTGCCTGGGTCATGCCCAGACGCACGCCACCTAGCCAGGCCCCCCCGGGCCTGGTTCGTCGCGCGTCTCTCCCCGAGCGGAGCCAAGGTATGAAGGCCGTTTGAGCGTCAAGGGGGACTCCTGAGCATCGCGACTCAGGAGCCTAACTGGTCACGTAGCCCCTCACTCCTTAGTTCCGAAAGGCTAACGCTGGGTGAGGTACGCGCGGGGCCGGGCTCTGCAGACGTAGAACGGTATATCCACCCACGTCTCACCTCCCTACTTGTTGTTCGTGCGCCAAGGGGGACTCCTGAGCATCGCGACTCAGCAGCCTAACTGGTCACGTAGTGTAACGCCCTCGATGCGGCTATAGCTCCCACGTGTCGAGGCACGACTTAGAGGCATAACCGCATTGAAAGCAATGTCGCAAGTGAGGTAATCTTCACACAACCCATGTAATACACAAGGGAAAGAGATACATAGTTGGCTTACAGTCGCCACTTCACACAATACATAAATAAACATCCATCATTCAAATTACACTCAAGGTCCGACTACGGAACCAAAATGAAAGAAGACTACCCCAAAAGCTACACAGATCCCCGAATCACCCCAACTGGGCTCCACTACTGATCATCAGGAAAAGACACATAGTAATGACCACGTTCCTCGTCGAACTCCCACGTGAGCTCGGTTGCGTCATCTGCACTGGCATCGTTGGTACCTGCAACTGTATTGGTAGAATCTGTGAGTCACGGGGACTCAGCAAGCTCACACCCGCGAGATCAAGACTATTTAAGCTTATAGGTAGGAGGGGTTGTGAGGTGGAGCTGCAGCAAGCGACTAGCATATATGGTGGCTAACAACGTAAAAGAGAGCGAGAAGAGAAGCAAAGCACGGTCGTGAAGCTAGAAGTGATCAAGAAGTGATCCTAGAACAACCTACGTCAAACATAACTCCAACACCGTGTCCACTTCCCGGACCCCGCCGAGAAGAGACCATCACGGTTACACACGCGGTTGATGTGTTTTAATTAAGGTCAACTTCGGGTTTTCTACAACCGAACATCAACAAATTCCCATCTGCCTCATAACCGCGGGCACGGCTTTCGAAAGATAATTCCCTGCAGGGGTGTCCCAACTTAGCCCATTATAAGCTCTCACGGTCAACGAAGGATATTCCTTCTACCGGGAAGACCCGATCAGTCTCAGAATCCCGGTCTACAAGACCTTTCGACAGTAATAAAACAAGTCCAGCAAAGCCGCCCGATTGTGCCAACAAATCCTGATAGGAGCTGCACATATCTTGGTCTCAGGGCACATCCGGATAAGTCAAGCTACAAGTAAAACCAAGTCTCGAGTTTCCACAAGGTGGCTCCGCAGGCTGCTCGGTTCGGACCAACGCTCGAAGGAGCACTGGCCCGGGGGGCTAAAAATAAAGATGACCCTCGGGCTCGCGAAAACCCGGGGGAAAAGGAGTAGGTGGTAGGCAAATGGTAAAACCAATGTTGGGCCTTGCTGGAAGAGTCTTATTCAAAGCGAACTGTCAAGGGGGTCCCATAAATCACCCAACCGTGTAAGGAACGCAAAATCAAGGAACATAACACCGGTATGACGGAAACTAGGGTGGCAAGAGTGGAACAAAACACTAGGCATAGGGCCGAGCCTTCCACCCTTTACCAAGTATATAGATGCATTAATTAAATCAGACATATTGTGATATCCCAACAAGTAAACATGTTCCAACAAGGAACAACATCTCCATGTTCCAACAAGGAACAAACTTCATCTTCACCTATAAGAGGGGCTGAGCAAAGCGGTAACATAGCCAATCAACGGTTTGCTAGGACATGGATGGTTAGAGGCTGACATGGCAATATAGGTGGCATGATATAGCAAGTGGTAGGTATCGCAACATAGGCATAGCAAAAGAGCGAGCATCTAGCAAGCAAAGATAGAAGTGATTTCGAGGGTATGGTCATCTTGCCTGCAAGGTTCTCAGAGTTGTCGAAAGCTTGGTCCTCGTAAGCGTTCTCAACAGGTTCCTCGTTCACGTACTCGTCTCCCGGCTCTACCCAAGACAAAAGAACAAGCAAAAGAACAACTATCAACCACGATGCAATGCGCAAACAACATGATGCAAAACAAGACACGATATGCGAGATGTGGTATGCAATGCTTATGCGAGCTCCGGAAGGAAAAATATGAACAAGGCATAATCTTGGGAACCCAAGTATGCCACTGGAAAGGTGAGGTGATTTCAGTTGAAATCGATATAAAGATCACCGGAATCGGATGCACGGTTTGCAAATGACAAGCAAAACAAGAATGACAATAATCTGCCATTAACAGCATGATGCTACTTAGCAAGCAACAAGAAATTAAGCTACTGCACCCAAACATATCAACAAAGCATGGCATGGCATGTTTACTTGTTGGGATAACATGTTTACAGCAAGAAAACAACATGCTACAGGAACAGGACATAGCAAAACAAGGCATGGCATGAATCTACTCAAAGCACTTAACAGAAGTCCCTTACTGACCATAAGCCAAAAAGGATCAGAAAATATAATAACACCCATGTCAATTAAGCAAGTTTCGTTACAGGTTTCAGACTTGGCAGAAAAACTGGTCATGTCAAAAATAGATAATAAGTAGGCATGTTAACGAGCTCGATACACTCACTACAGAGCATTACATAATAAACTAAGCATACACCCATCAATAAGACATGGCATAGAAGCTATACATGGCAAGAACAACATCATAGCATGCAAAGATCAACTACAACAAGCTTGGCAAAATCGAATAACATGTAAACAATCTGCCAGTAACATTTTATAGCAAAAGTAGAGCTCGATTGACTCAAGCTATAGCACTCCATAATTACAACCAAAGACATGGATGGATAGAGAAAATCCATATGCTCAAAACACTCTTAATGATCATGCTCAAAAGAGGCATAGATCTCTCTGAAACAACATGAACACATGGCATAAAAATAATAGCAGGACATGACAGTGAAATTACCAAGTCTCTGGAATCAGCAACATTATGTACCCTAGTTTGCATGCTTGTGCTAGTCACCACAAAGATCACCAAAATACATGGCATACACCCCTGGAAATATAGCATGTCATATTACAAAACACATGTAGGACTCAACTTCATAGGACGCACACATCAATCATGGCAAAAAAGACAAAAGTGCATCTACTGAAACAGATCTGAAACTAACATCACATAGCCCTCTTCTAACAGCATTTCGGGCATCAAGATGAGACCAAATGAAAATGATGCAATGAGATGAAATGATGTACTCATCGAGGCGAACAACTTGATATGCTACACGCCCAAAACGGAGGCACGGGTGCAGAGATATGGTGCAATGAACATGACATAAAAAATACAACAGGGAAAAAGACTTAGACGAATTCACCACCTCGCGAACTCCGGATCTAGGGTTCTTCGCGCGAACCGAGCCGCTGCGCGGCTCGCCGGAGAGGAGGAACATGCCGGCGAGGGGGGGTCGCCGGATCCGGCGCCGGCGAGGCCGGATCCGCGGCGAGGCGCGGAAGGCGGAGCCGGGCGGCGCGGGCGGCGGGGCCGGGAGGCGAGGTGCGGCGGCCGCGTGAGGCGAGGTGCGGCGGCGGCGGCGCCCCGCGCGGCGAGCGGGTGCGGCAGGGAGGCGCGCGTCGGGGAGGCGCCTGGGCGCGGGGGCGGCGGAGTCGGGCTCGCGGGCCCGCCGTGGGCGCGCGGGCCGGCGGCGGCGGACGGCGGCGGAGTGACACGTGGCGGCGCCCGGTTGGTCCGGCGCGGCGGGCGGACGCGTCCGGCTCCGCCCGGACGTGTCCGGCGGCGCGGAGGTGAGCGGGGCTAGGGTTTAGGGTGGAATTGATCCGGGATTTGGAAATGGGGGGTCTTTAAATAGAGGTAGAGGAGGCTAGGGAGCTCCAAATTGAGCACGGTTTTCGCCCACACGATCGTGATCGAACGGCGATGGACATGGGAGTGACTTTGATGGGTTATTGGGCTGATTTGAAGGGGTTGTGGGCTGCAACACACACGAGGCCTTCACAGTTACCCAGTTAACCGTTGGAGTATCAAACGACCTCCGAATGACCCGAAACTTGACAGGCGGTCTACCGGTGCTATACCAAGGTCGCTTGACAAACCTCGGTCCATTCCGAGAAGGTTTAATACCCGCTCACGGAAAAAGGTAAAATAGGACGCCGGGGGACATAGGAGCGCCGGATTGCAAAACGGACAACGGGGAAAATGCTCGGATACATGAGACGAACACGTATGCGAATGCGATGCACATGATGACATGATATGAAATGCATGACACGAACAAAATGCAAAATGACGGAAAACCCAACCACGGAGGGAATATCATATCACATAGCCGAAAATGGCAAGAGTTGGAGTTACAATTATGGCAAGTTACATCCGGGGTGTTACAACACTCCACCACTACGAGAGGATCTCGTCCCGAGATCTAGGACTGAAAGAACTCCGGATATTCGGAACGGAGGTGGTCCTCGCGCTCCCAGGTGGCTTCTCGGTCTGAATGGTGTGACCACTTCACTTTCAGGAATTTGATTGACTTGTTGCGAGTCTTGCGCTCAGTTTCTTCAAGAATAGCAACGGGATGCTCATGATAGGACAAATCTTCTTGAAGATCAATCTCTTCGAAGTTGATAGTGCGCTCAGGTGTCTTGAAGCACTTGCAAAGCTGTGACACGTGGAACACATCGTGCACATTTGCAAAGTTGGGGGGAAGCTCAAGTTGATAGGCGAGATCGCCTCGTTTGCCGATGATCTTGAAAGGGCCCACATATCTAGGGGCAAGTTTCCCCTTGATACCGAAGCGACGAGTTCCTTTCATTGGGGAGACGCGGAGGTAGACATGGTCTCCAATCTCGAATGCCAAATCACGATGTTTGCTATCGTAATAGCTCTTCTGGCGCGATTGCGCGGCTTTGAGGTTCTCACGAATGACCTTGCACATTGCCTCAGCCTCTGAGATCAAATCGTTGCCAAGAAGTTGGCGTTCGCCCGTCTCAGACCAGTTGAGAAGAGTACAGCACTTTCTGCCATAGAGAATCTCGAATGGGGCTTTGCCCGAGCTGGCTTGAAAGCTGTTGTTGTAAGAGAACTCAGCATATGGAAGAAAATCCTCCCACTTCATGTCGAAAGAGATAACACAAGCTCTGAGCATATCTTCAAGAATTTGGTTGACACGCTCGACTTGTCCACTAGTTTGAGGGTGGAAAGCTGTGCTAAAGCGAATATTTGTGCCCATGGCCTTCTGAAAGGAATCCCAAAACTTGGAGGTAAAGATGCTGCCACGGTCTGAAGAGATCAATTGTGGAATGCCGTGCAAGGAGACAATTCTGGATGTGTAGAGATCTGCCAGCTGCGCTGCTGTGATAGACTCTTTGATAGGAAGAAAATGAGCCACTTTAGTGAGCTTGTCGATGACGACGAAAATGGCATCATTTCCACGCTTGGACTTAGGAAAACCAGTCACGAAGTCCATTTCGATATGATCAAACTTCCATTCTGGAATAGCAAGAGGTTGGAGGAGACCAGCTGGTCGTTGGTGTTCTGCTTTCACCCTTCTGCAGACATCACATTCATTCACGAATTGAGCAATCTCTCGCTTCATTCGAGTCCACCAATAAGACTGCTTGAGGTCATGGTACATCTTCATACTTCCAGGATGAATTGACAGAAGAGAGTTGTGCGCTTCGTTCATAATGACTTTACGAAGATCACCCTTTGGAACCACGATCCGGTCCTCGAAGAAAAGAGTATCTCTGTCATCAACTCGATAGCACTTGTATTTGGAAATGCCCTTGTCAATACCACGTTTCACCTTATTCACCATGGTATCCATCAGTTGTGCCTCACGAATTTGATCTTCCAAAGTAGGAGAGACGATGAGGTTGGCAAGAAAACCTTGAGGAACAACTTGGAGATTCAACTTGCGGAAAGCTTCACAAAGATCCGGTTGAAAGGGCTTGAGGATTAAGCTGTTGCAATAAGCCTTCCTGCTCAAAGCGTCTGCAATCACATTAGCCTTGCCTGGAGTATATTCAATACTCAGATTATACTCTTGAATCATTTCGACCCATCGAGTCTGCCTGAGGTTGAGGTTGGGCTGAGTGAAGATGTACTTGAGACTCTTGTGATCGGTGAAGATGTCCACTTTCCTACCCAACAGGAGATGTCTCCATGTTATTAGTGCGTGGACAACTGCCGCCAACTCAAGATCGTGAGTAGGGTAGTTCTTTTCGTTGTGCTTCAACTGACGATAGGTATATGCCACAACCTTCTTCTCTTGCATTAACATAGCACCGAGGCCTTGAAGAGAAGCATCACAGAAAACTTCATAAGGCTTGTCTTCGTCAGGAGGAGTCAAAACTGGAGCAGTGGCGAGTTTCTCTTTGATAGTGTTGAAAGCCACGTCACACTCAGGACACCAGACATACTTCACATGCTTCTGGAGGAGGTTGGAAAGAGGCTATGCAATCTTTGAGAAATTCTCAACGAATCTTCTGCAATAGCTTGCAAGTCCAAGAAAACTGCGAAGCCGCTTGACATTCTGAGGAGGTTCCCAATTCAAAACTGCAGACACTCTCTCAAGATTAATAGCAATGCCCTTGGCAGAGATGATATGACCAAGATAAAGAACTTCATCAAGCCAGAATTCACATTTGGAGAACTTCGCATAGAATTTATACTCTCTGAGCCTGTCGAGCACCAATCGCAAATGTTTGGCATGATCCTTCTTATTCTTGGAGAAGACCAATATATCGTCGAGATAGACCAAGACGAATTCATTGGTGTAGGGGTTGAAGATGAAGTTCATCATGCGAGAGAATGTTGGAGGAGCATTGACAAGGCCGAAAGACATGACAGTGTATTCATAAGAACCATAGCTTGTTCTGAATGCTCTCTTGGGAATATCTTCTTCACGAATGCGAATTTGATGATAACCCATGCGAAGGTCAAGCTTGGAGAACACTTTAGCACCTTTAAGTTGCTCAAAAAGCTCATTGATGTTGGGAAGTGGGTACTTGTTCTTGATGGTCTTCTTGTTCAATGGACGGTAATCGACGCAAAGTCGGTCCGTGCCATCCTTCTTCTGGACAAAAAGAACACCACAACCCCAAGGAGAAGAACTCGGTCTGATCAGACCCAGACGCTCTTGTTTATCGAGTTGTTTCTTCAATTCGTTCAACTCTTTTGGTCCAAGCTTGTAAGGAGGCTTGCAAACGGGTTCCGTGCCAGGCTCAAGATCGATAATGAATTCAACTGGCCGGTGAGGAGACATACCCGGAAGCTCTTCTGGAAAGACATCTTGGTACTCACAAACGACTGGAATCTGAGAGATAGCATCCAATTCGCCCTTCTCATTGAGAGAAAACAACCGAATGGTATCATCACGAGCGGCATAGATGATCACATCGTCAGAAGAGTGAGTCAATTTTATTTCCCTGGCAGCACAATCAAGCTGAGCCTTGTGCTTATAGAGCCAGTCCATCCCGAGAATAAGATCAATATCAGAGTCACCAAGAACAATTGGTTTAGACAAGAATCTATAGTCTCCCATCTTGATGGAAACATCCGGAACCACCAAACTAGAGCCCAAACGCTTGCCCGGAGAAACGATATCCATGGGTTTACCCAAATTTGAAGAAGTGAACTCATGCTTGGCAAAAAATGGTCTTGACATGAAACAATGCGATGCACCAGTATCAAATAAGACTTTTGCAGGAATATCATTAACAGGAAGGTTACCCATGATCACTTCAGAAGAATCCTCCGCTTGAGCTGCATTCATCATGTTCACCTTGGCATGCTTAGGATTATGCTTGACCACTGCATTGTTTGAAGATCTCACAGGAGGAGGAGGCGGAAGGTGCCTTTGATTGAAGCACTTGTCCGCATAGTGACCCTTTTGCTGACATTTCCTGCAAGTCACCTCTGAGAGCGGACGATAGTAAGGAGCATTTGGTCTTGGAGCTTGATTCTGAGACTTGTTCTGATAGCCAGGGTTGGGTGGGTGGGAAGATCCACGACCACCTGAGTTCTTCTGCTGATAAGGCTGACAGAACGGAGGAGGAGGAGGCAACCAGAACTTCTGTTGCTTAGCTGCCACAAGTGAGGAAGAAGAAGACTGAACTGCGTCTCTGACCCTCTTCTTAGAAGCCTCACACTTGAGCTGAGCAGCTTCTTGTTTCAGCGCCATGTTGTAGAATTCATCATACTTTAACGGCTCAAAAAGCACGAGAGCTAGTTGCAAATCTTCTCTGTGACCACGCCTGAATTGGTAGATCATGCTCTTCTCATCAGGGATGTCCTGCTTAGCAAAGCCAGAGAGCTTCTGGAACTGAGCGTTGTATTGATACACAGACATGTTGCCTTGCTTGAGATTGCAGAATTCCTCACGCTTACTCTCAACAACACTTTCTGGGATGTGGTGAGCTTTGAAGTCACGGCGGAAATCATCCCAGGTAATCACACGACCTCCTCTGGAATCTTTGTATTGTTGGAACCACTCAGCAGCTTGATCCTTGAGTTGAAAAGAGGCAAACTTGACAAAGTCCTCAGGTCTGACATTGCTGCACTCGAAATGTTTGCTGATATCCACGAGCCAATCATCGGCGTCTGTGGCCTCGACATAGTAGCTGAAGGTCTTTGGCTGATTAGCAAGGAACTGATTGAGTGAAGTGAAGTGCGGCTGATTGTTGCCTTGGCCTTGATTTCCTTGATTACCTTGCCCTTGGTTGCGATCTTGCAAGAGCTGAATCAGAATCTGAGCGTTGGCATTTGTGGCAGTCATCAGGGCTTGCCATGCCTCCGGAGGCGGAGGTGGTGGCGGAGGGTTAGCCTGACTTCCTTCATTGCGTTCCGGATTCTGACGCGTTGGCGGAGCCATCCTGAAGAGGGTGGCATCCATTAGCATCTTGAAAGACATATATTCAAGCTGAATCAAAGGATCGAAATTCCAACATATAGTCTTCACAATAAACATCCGAACAAGAATGAACGAATGAATTCCAAAGTAAATCATCACACTTCCATAAGTTGAGAAGCCACTTAGAAAAAAGGTACGTAATAAAATCAACAAGTTATGGATGTGAACAAATACTTGGTAAGGATTACCCAATCACGAACCAAATATCTGCGGGAAGAAATACTAGAGCTACATGGATTCCCACTTATAAACTCCCAAAACTTTCTGGTTATGCAATCAGGTGTTGGGGATACAGGGGACACAAAATATATCACCCAAACTAACAATACCTAGATCCAGCTGTATCCATCCTTCAACACATAACCAAGAAACCTTCGGAAATCGTCTACCTCAACCTTCGAAAAGCATCCGTTATACGAGTTATGGCAATATTCCCGCACTCGCCTCAGTACTGGGCTATCAGGGTTATCTCACCAACAACTGTACAAAAGAGATTTTCGATGTCGGCGTACTAAACTCAGGTATTCCAGAACTGTAACGATAAAATTATGACGACAACACCTCGGAGCTCAACTCCCCGGGACACCTCCACTAAAACCCCTGCTGACGGGAGGCAACCAAGACAATGTTGTCATCATAAAACCATCGGAACGATTCTAAGATACCCGCGTGATCCTAAAATTTTTTTTAGTGAAATTTGAGAAGAGAAGAGTCAGAACTCTACGTAAGGATGCCTTACCAGAGCAATGAGGAGACTGGGAAGTAAAAAGAATTCCTAAACTCTCCGATATATAATTCCTAAATGAATCAAAACATTTTTCTAGACACAACTCGGCCGCTAAAAACGATCAAACAGTGGGGGCTCCTAAGGTCGGGGAAGGCTCTGATTACCAACTTGTAACGCACTCAATGCGGTTATGCCTCTAAGTCGTGCCTCGACACGTGGGAGCTATAGCCGCATCGAGGGCGTTACAAGTATATAATAACACCCATGTCAATTAAGCAAGTTTCGTTACAGGTTTCAGACTTAGCAGAAAACTGGTCATGTCAAAAACAGATAACAAGTAGGCATGTTAACGAGCTCGATGCACTCACTACAGAGCATTACATAATAAACTAAGAATACACCCATCAAGAAGACATGGCATAGAAGCTATACATCGCAAGAACAACATCATAGCATGCAAAGATCAACTACAACAAGCTTGGCAAAATCGAATAACATGCAAACAATCTGCCAGCAACATTTTATAGCAAAAGTAGAGCTCGATTGACTCAAGCTATAGCACTCCATAATTACAACCAAAGACATGGATGGATAGAGAAAATCCATATGCTCAAAACACTCTTACTGATCATGCTCAAAAGAGGCATAGATATCTCTGAAACAACAAGAACACATGGCATAAAAATAACATCAGGACATGACTTATTGAAATTACTAAGTCTCTGGAATCAGCAACATTATGTACCCTAGTTTGCATGCTTGTGCTAGTCACCACAAAGATCACAAAAATACATGGCATACACCCCTGGAAAGATAGCATGGCATATTACAAAACACATGTAGGACTCAACTTCATTGGACGCACACATCAATCATGGCAAAAAAGACAAAAGTGCATCTACTGAAACAGATCTGAAACTAACATCACATAGCCCTTTTCTAACAGCATTTCGGGCATCAAGATGAGCTCAAATGAAAATGATGCAATGAGATGAAATGATGTACTCATTGAGGCAAACAATTTGATATGCTACACGCCCAAAACGGAGTCACGGGTGCAGAGATATGGTGTAATGAACATGACATAAAAAATACAACAGGGAAAAAGACTTAGACGAATTCACCACCTCGCGAACTCCGGATCTAGGGTTCTTCGCGCGAACCGAGGCGCTGCGCGGCTAGCCGGAGAGGAGGAAGATGCCGGCGAGGGAGGGGTCGCCGGATCCGGCGCCAGCGAGGCCGGATCCGCGGCGAGGCGCGGAAGGCGGAGCCGGGCGGCGCGGGCGGCGGGGTCGGGAGGCGAGGTGCGGCGGCCGCGGGTGGCAAGGTGCGGCAGCGGCGGCGCCCCGCGCCCGCGAGCGGGCGCGGCAGGGAGGCGCGCGTCGGGGAGGCGCCTGGGCGCGGGTGCGGCGGAGTCGGGCTCGCGGGCCCGCCGTGGGCTCGCGGGCCGGCTGCGGCGGACGGCGGCGGAGCGACACGTGGCGGCGCCCGGTTGGTCCGGCGCGGTGGGAGGACGCGTCCGGCTCCGCCCGGACGTGTCCGGTGGCGCGGAGGGGAGCGGGGCTAGGGTTTAGGGTGGAATTGATCCGGGATTTGGAAATGGGGGGTCTTTAAATAGAGGTAAAGGAGGCTAGGGAGCTCCAAATTGAGCACGGTTTTCGCCCACACGATCGTGATCGAACGGCGATGGACATGGGAGTGACTTAGATGGGTTATTGGGCTGATTTGAAGGGGTTTTGGGCTGCAACACACACGAGGCCTTCATGGTTACCCGGTTAACCGTTGGAGTATCAAACGACCTCCGAATGACCCGAAACTTGACAGGCGGTCTACCGGTGCTATACCAAGGCCGCTTGACAAACCTCGGTCCATTCCGAGAAGGTTTAATACCCGCTCACGGAAAAAGGTAAAAGAGGACGCCGGGGGACATAGGAGCGCCGGATTGCAAAACGGACAACGGGAAAAATGCTCGGATACATGAGACGAACACGTATGCGAATGCGATGCACATGATGACATGATATGAAATGCATGACACGAACAAAATGCAAAATGACGGAAAACCCAACCACGGAGGGAATATCATATCACATAACCGAAAATGGCAAGAGTTGGAGTTACAATTATGGCAAGTTACATCCGGGGTGTTACACGTAGCCCCTCACTCCTTAGTTCCGAAAGGCTAACGTTGGGTGAGGTACACGCGGGGCCGGGCTCTGCCAGCGTAGAACATAAGCAAGTAGGAAGCGTAAATTTCAAGGATCACCTCCCTACTTGTTTACGTGCTCCAAGGGGGACTCTTGAGCATCGCGACTCAGGAGCCTAACTTGTCACGTAGCCCCTCACTCCTTGATCCCGTCCTGGTTTCCGGTCGGGGCTAATATTGGGTGAGGAACGCGCGGGGCCGGGCTCTGCCGGCGTAGAACATAAGCAAGTAGGAAGGAAAAGCGTAAATTTCAAGGAATTCAAAAGCAAATATTACAGTCCACACTGTTATCTCAATGCCAGACGCAAGTTTAAACGCCTCCCCGAGGCATGATACATGTGCAGGAATTAAAGGCAGGACAGGAGCCACAACGGAATCGCTTGTCGCTGGTGGAGCAGCGCGGAGTGGGTTCGCCTCATGGAGCAGCAGGGTCGGCAGCGCCTCGCTTCGGCTTGGTGCTGAAGGCCCGGAACTTCCCCAGCAGAGCTTCCGCGCGACCCTTCACGGCCTCGGCAGCGGCAGCGGCACGCTCGCCGCTTGCTGGCTCCAGCAGGCTGTCGAGGTCGATGCTGGGGTCGCGAAGGTAGATGTGGGTGAAGACCCGTGTCAGCGCTGCAGAAGACAGGACACGCGCCTCGGCCTCGGCCATGGGGCCAAGGCCAAGGGCGACATCTTCAAGAGCGCGAACCAGGAAGGGAAGCAGCTTGGCCGGGCCATCCTTGGCGCCAGCCAGCGGGCTCTCCAGGCCGCTGTCGTAAAGCGTCTTCAGCGAGGAACAAGCCTTCTCCTCCATCTCCGTGAAGGCCACGCGGTCCTCGGCAAGAACCTGGGCCTTGTCGTCCAGCTCGACCTTCCTCGCCCCCAACTCCTGCTCCAGCGCGCCTAGGCGGTCACGGCGCTTCCTGAGCTTGGCCTCCAGAACCTTGACGGCCGCCTCGCGAGCCTTCACGCCTTCTTATTGCTCTTGGCGAAGGCGTGCCTCTTTCGCGAGCTGGTCCCGCAGGCCTTGCAGCTCGTCCTCCAGCACCTTGCAGCGACCACGGATGTCGGCCACCTCCCCCAGGGCTGCGTCACGAGCAGCCTTCGCCTCAAGGACGGCCTGCCTCTCCTCATCGCAAGCCGTCGATGCCTGGATCAGCGCCGCCCGAATCGAAGCGTCGGAGCGAATCCATCCTGAAGCCAGCTCCAAGCGCCCGGCCACCAAGCGAGGGTCGGCGCCAAGAAGATCCTGCCGTAGCCGATCCAGCTCAGCAACAGCACGATCCAGAATGGCAGGAGGAGTCGGAGAGACAGCAGTCGGTTGAGTAGGAGGAGAAGGCGGCGGCACGACCACATCACCCTGAGGCGGAGTCTGCTGCGTCCCAACGGCTATGGTGGCGGCAGCAGGCAAAGGCACCTCGGGAGTCGCTTGGGCCATGGGGGCTGAGCTCGCCCCAGCCGGCTCAGCCAGGCCTCGCGAGGACGACAGGGCAGGAGAGGCCCATGCGTCGTGGTCACCTTCCTTCATGGGCAGAGGCGCTGCCCCGGATGGAACCTCAGGAGCTCCCTTCGGCTTCTTTCTTGCGGGCGCCAGCCTATCAAAGAGATGCGGACGTCAAGCCTCAACAGCAGAACAAGAAATAAAGACAAGAATCAAGCGCTTACGGGTCGTCGCCAGTGAGCTCAAGCTGCCTCCAGCCAAATTTGAAGCCCGAAAGCCGGCTGGAGGGATCAACCTTGGGAAGCTCCAGAGCGGAAGGCGCGTCTGCGGTCTGCCTCGGGGCCGGGGCAGACCCGCGGGAGATCAGCCCGGTCCTGTCCTTCTTCGGGATCGGGGGAGAGCTCCTGCCGCCCTGCTCGTCATCATCCTCGTCGTCATCACTCGGAGAGAGGCGGAGAACGCGGGACATGCGCCGGGAGAGGGGAGCCTGTCGGATTTCGGGTTCCGGCAGACCCTTGAGGTTTGAACTCTGGAGTGCGCGCGGAGATTACGCTTCCTACCTACCTATACCCCTCCGCCTCGCAAGGATCTAAGCTACCAGAAGAACAGCACAAGAGACATAGAGTTTATACTGGTTCGGGCCACCTATGTGGTGTAATACCCTACTCCAGTGTGGTGGTGTGGTGGATTGCCTCTTGGGCTGATGATGAACAATACAAGGAAGAACAGCCTCGCGAGGGACTGTTTTTGGCTGGGACGATGAATTGCTAGAGGGGTTCAGTCGCCCTTCTCTCTCTCTCTCTCTGTCTGATTGCCAATCAGTCTGTTTCTAGATCTCTAGATCTCTAAATCTCTGGATAGATGCCTCTACCCCGGGGGTGGCTAGTCCTATTTATAGGCAAAGGCCCTGGGCCTTCTCCCAAATATTGAGCGGGAAGGGCGCCAACAATTGGCCATTTCGAAGGGGAACATCTGGTACACTTATCCTGACTAAAGTTGGTCCTCGCCTGCCAAAGGCTCTGGTGATGACGCGGGCTTGGGCTCCACAATGACTTCTTACTTGTCGCGGAGCTGGTCTTGGTCTCGTTGCACCGAAATGGGTGCCTTTGCTTGATCCTCTCGCCTGCGCTTGCTCCCTTTGCACCAAAGAGGAAAGGGAGGACACTACGCGGGCTGGCGCCCGCCTGGCGCCCTTGGTCGTCATGGCTTGCGTCATGGGCACCTCGTGAGGTACCCTGCCTTGATCTCTCCGCCTCCTAACGAGCCAGTCTGATGAGGCCGTGCCTGAGGAAGCTCCGTGTCGTCCGCCCCGCGAGGCTTGGCCCCTCGCGAGGGTCTTGGGTTTGCGTTGAAGAAGATGGTCCGTGCTGGGCCCGCCTTGAGCCACGCCGCAGGCCACAGGCAGGCAAATCAAGGGACCCCCGTTCCCAGAACGCCGATAGTAGCCCCGGGGCCCAAGGCGTGCCCGGACTTGGCCGTGCAGGGAGGTGAAAGGGCAAGTGCGAAGCGTCGCGGGCCCTAACAGCCTGTGGCCTTGGGCGCCGCGTGGCGGTTGATTGGACATGGGCGTCTCCGCTCCCCCACGACGCCTCGGCATCTGCACGGATTGGACAAGTCCTTGCATGCAAAACGGGTCATGATTACCTAAGATCGTGGAGGCCGATGGTTGGCCTTCGCCGGCTATAAGTACGGAACGGCACGCGCCCTTCCAGTCCATCCCCATTGCTTCTCCTTCTTCCCGATCCTTGCTCCGTCTCGCTGCGATGGCTCCGATCCGCCGGTTCTCGGCGGCAGAGAAAGGAAAGGCCCCCCGAGAGGAACCAGACCCGCTCCTACCGAAGAAACAGCTCGCCCTCCGCCGTCGGGATGAGGGGACTCTTCAGGTGGTGTCGAAGCCCTGGGGCGAGCGGGCACCGTCGGGGTTCCCGCTCCCCTTGTACGCCCACATCGAGGGCCCTGACGGGGTTGATGCCGATCACCACAGGCGGCGCCGCCGTCGGCGCCGATGGATCACGAAGGTGTGGGTCGTCCCCCCTGGGGTCCAAACCAAGGGCTCCTCCGGAGAGTTCGTGATCCACGTCGCCATGCCTCCTCAGTCTTGGATTCGCCTTCCTCCCTTCTTTGCCTCCATCATCCTGTAGGGAGAACTCCTGGAACTGTGGCTGCAGCACGCCGGCTGCAGCACCCTTGCGACCGAGGCGGAGGTCGCAGTCATTGCCCCGGGCGAGGTCTTCATGACTCGAGGCTGGGGCGAAATCGCCCGGGTTTGCAGGACAAGATGCGCCCTCGTGATCCACTTGGAGTTCGACGGTGCCTCGGTGATGTTCTTCAAGGTCTTTGACGCAAACGGACGCCGGCTGGAGTGCTGCCCCAGGAGAGGTGGTCGAGACCCTGCCACGGCGAGGACCGGGCCCGCCGACCGCCCCCTTGGCGGCTCCTCGGGCGACGGAGGCGCCGGAGGATCCAGCGACTCCGGCGAAATCTTCGTGACTCCAGAGACGAGCGACGACAGCTACGAACCCCCGAGTCGGCACCGC
Organism: Aegilops umbellulata; assembly: GCA_032464435.1. NCBI lineage: Eukaryota > Viridiplantae > Streptophyta > Magnoliopsida > Poales > Poaceae > Aegilops > Aegilops umbellulata. The sequence goes on from CP136058.1 coordinate 355,283,258, forward strand.
TCCTGGAGCAGGGCGGACTCGTCTGGTTGTCGCCGACTCTGATCTGGATGGGCTTGGCGCCGATGCTTGACGGCCCGCTGTTGATGGTGGCGCCTTTTGCAGGGGCGCGTGTAGTTAGCGTCCCTCTAGGATCCGTTCCCTGCGAGGAATCAAAGCCGCGCCCCACGGGGGCTTGTAAGGTGTCTGTGATCCTGTTTGTTAATACTACCCTTGTCGTAGAATTGTGCGAGTTGCTCATTCCGTCTTAGCTCTGTCCTTCCTTTCGAACCTCACGAGGGCTTGGTGCTCTGTGCTGACAGGTCCCAGTCCCAAGGCGGCTTCAGCCGTCGCTGGTATGCCGGGTCGCGATGCCGTGGTCAAGGCCAGGAGGAGAGCGACCCGAGGTCCCGTAAGAGCCCCTGAGTCGCGATACTCAGGAGGTCCCCCTTGGCGCTCAAGCAGCCATCGCTCGGTGAGAAAGGAGAGCGGCGTCGCTAACACGGGATTGCATTAGGTGCGGGGACAGTTGTTGGGGAACGTAGTAATTTCAAAAAATTTCCTACGCACACGCAAGATCATGGTGATGCATAGCAACGAGAGGGGAGAGTGTTGTCTACGTACCCTCGTAGACCGAAGCGGAAGCGTTGACGCAACGTAGAGGAAGTAGTCATACGTCTTCCCGATCCGACCGATCCAAGCACCGTTACTCCGGCACCTCCGAGTTCTTAGCACACGTTCAGCTCGATGACGATCCCCGGGCTTCGATCCAGCAAAGCTTCGGGGAGGAGTTCCGTCAGCACGACGGCGTGGTGACGATCTTGATGTACTACCGACGCAGGGCTTCGCCTAAGCACTGCGACAATATGACCGAGGTGGAATTTGGTGGCAGGGGGCACCGCACACGGCTAAGGAAAGATCTCAATGATCAATTGTGTGTCTTTGGGGTGCCCCTTGCCCCCGTATATAAAGGAGCCCAGGGGGGAGGGGCTGGCCGGCCAAGCCTTGGCGCGCCAGGAGAGTCCAACTCCCTTCGGGAGTAGGATTCCCCCCCCCCCAATCCTAGTTGGACTAGGATTCATCAAGGGGGAAAGAGAGAGAGAGGGGGCGGCCACCTCTCCTAATCCTAATAGGACTAGGGGAGGGGGAGGCGCGCGGCCAGCCCTAGGGCAGCCCCTTTCTCCTTTCCACTAAGGCCCAATATGGCCCATATGTTTCCCAGGGGGTTCCGGTAACCTCCTGGTACTCCGGTGAAATCCCGACTTCACCCAGAACACTTCCGATATCCAAATGTAGGCTTCCAATATATCAATCTTTACATCTCGACCATTTCGAGACTCCTCGTCATGTCCGTGATCACATCCGGGACTCCGAACAACCTTCGGTACATCAAAACTCATAAACTCATAATATAACTGTCATCGAAACCTTAAGCGTGCGGACCCTACGGTTCGAGAACAATGTAGACATGACCGAGACACGTCTCCGGTCAATAACCAATAGCGGGACCTGGATGCCCATATTGGCTCCTACATATTCTACGAAGATCTTTATCGGTCAGACCGCATAACAACATACGTTGTTCCCTTTGTCATCGGTATGTTACTTGCCCGAGATTCGATCGTCGGTATCCAATACCTAGTTCAATCTCGTTACCGGCAAGTCTCTTTACTCGTTCCGTAATACATCATCTCACAACTAACTCATTGGTTGCAATGCTTGCAAGGCTTATGTGATGTGCATTACCGAGAAGGCCCTGAGATACCTCTCCGACATTCGGAGTGACAAATCCTAATCTCAAAATACGCCAACCCAACAAATACTTTAGGAGACACCTGTAGAGCACCTTTATAATCACCCAGTTACGTTGTGACGTTTGGTAGCACACAAAGTGTTCCTACGGTAAACGGGAGTTGCATAATCTCATAGTTAAAGGAACATGTATAAGTCATGGATAAAAGCAATAGCAACATACTAAACGATCGGGTGCTATGCTAATGGAATGAGTCATGTCAATCAGTTCATTCAACTAATGATGTGATCCCGTTAATCAAATAACAACTCTTTGTTCATGGTTAGGAAACATAACCATCTTTGATTAATGAGCTAGTCAAGTAGAGGCATACTAGTGACACTCTGTTTGTCTATGTATTCACACATGTATTATGTTTCCGGTTAATACAATTCTAGCATGAATAATAAACATTTATCATGATATGTAAGGAAATAAATAATAACTTCAGTATTGCCTCTAGGGCATATTTCCTTCAGTCTCCCACTTGCACTAGAGTCAATAATCTAGTTCACATCGCCATGTGATTTACCAGCAATAGTTCACATCACCATGTGATTAACACCCATAGTTCACATTGATATGTGACCAACACTCAAAGGGTTTACTAGAGTCAGTAATCTAGTTCACATCGCTATGTGATTAACACCCAAAGAGTACTAAGGTGTGATCATGTTTTTCTTGTGAGATAATTTTAGTCAACGAGTCTGTCACATACAGATCCGTAAGTATTTTGTGAATTCTATGTCTACAATACTCCGCACAGAGCTACTCTAGTTTATTGCTCCCACTTTCAATATGTATCTAGATCGAGACTTAGAGTCATCCAGATCAGTGTCAAAACTTGCATCGACGTAACCCTTTACGGCGAACCTTTCTGTCACGTCCATAATCGAGAAACATATCCTTATTCCACTAAGGATAATTTTTGACCGCTGTCCAGTGATCTACTCCTAGATCACCATTGTACTCCCTTGCTTAACTCTGTGTAGGGTATACAATAGATCTGGTACACAGCATGGCATACTTTATAGAACCTATGGCCAAGGCATAGGGAATGACTTTCATTCTCTTTCTATCTTATGCCGTGGTCGTGTTTTGAGTCTTACTCAACTTCACACCTTGTAACACAGGCAAGAACTCCTTATTTGACTGTTCCATTTTGAACTACTTCAAAATCTTGTCAAGGTATGTACTCATTGAAAAAACTTATCAAGCGTCTTGATCTATCTCTATAGATATTGATGCTCAATATGTAAGAAGCTTCACCGAGGTCTTCCTTTGAAAAAACTCCTTTCAAATACTCCTTTATGCTTTGCAGAATAATTCTACATTATTTCCGATCAACAATATGTCATTCACATATACTTATCAGAAATGTTGTAGTGCTCCCACTCACTTTCTTGTAAATACAGGCTTCACTGCAAGTCTGTATAAAACTATATGCTTTGATCAACTTATCAAAGCGTGTATTCCAACTCCGAGATGCTTGCACCAGTCCATAGATGGATCGCTGGAGCTTGCATATTTTGTTAGCACCTTTAGGATTCACAAAACTTTCTGGTTGCATCATATACAACTCTTCTTTAATAAATCCATTAAGGAATGCAGTTTTGTTATCCATTTGCCAGATTTCATTAAATGCGGCAATTGCTAACATGATTCGGACAGACTTAAGCATAGATACGAGTGAAAAAACTTTCATCGTAGTCAACACCTTGAACTTGTCGAAAACCTTTTGCGACAATTCTAGCTTTGTAGATAGTAACACTACTATCAGCGTCTGTCTTCCTCTTGAAGATCCATTTATTTTCGATGGCTTGCCGATCATCGGGCAAATCCATCAAAGTCCATACTTTGTTTTTATACATGGATCATATCTCAGATTTCATGGCCTTAAACCATTTCGCGGAATCTGGGCTCATCATCGCTTCCTCATAGTTCGCAAGTTCGTCATGTTCTAGTAACATGACTTCCAGAACAGGATTATCATACCACTCTGGTGCAGATCTCACTCTGCTTTACCTACGAGATTTGGTAGTAACTTGATCTGACGTTACATGATCATCATCATTAACTTCCTCACTAATTGGTGCAGTAGTCACAGGAACCGATTTCTGTGATGAACCACTTTCCAATAAGGGAGCAGGTACAGTTACCTTATCAAGTTCTACTTTCCTCCCACTCACTTCTTTCGAGAGAAACTCCTTCTCTAGAAAGGATCCATTCTTAGCAACGAATGTCTTGCCTTCGGATCTGTGATAGAAGGTGTACCCAACAGTCTCCTTTGTGTATCCTATGAAGACATATTTCTCCGATTTTTGGTTTGAGCTTATCAGGATGAAACTTTTTCAAATAAGCATCACAACCCCAAACTTTAAGAAACAACAACTTTGGTTTCTTGCTAAACCACAGTTCATATAGTGTCGTCTCAATGGATTTAGATGGTGCCCTATTTAACGTGAATGCAGCTGTCTCTAATGCATAACCCCAAAACGATAGTGGTAAATCGGTAAGAAACATCATAGATTGCACTATATCCAATAAAGTACGGTTATGACGTTCGGACACACCATTATGCTGTGGTGTTCCAGGTGGCATGAGTTTGTGAAACTATTCCACATTGTTTTAATTGAAGGCCAAACTCGTAACTCAAATATTTTACCTCTGCGATCAAATCGTAGAAACTTTATTTTTGTTACAATGATTCTCCACTTCACTCTGAAATTCTTTGAACTTTTCAAATGTTTCAGACTTCTATTTCATTAAGTAGATATACCCATATCTGCTTAAATCATCTGTGAAAGTCAGAAAATAATGATACCCGCTGCAAGCCTTAATATTCATCGGACCACATACATCAGTATGTATGATTTCCAATAAATCTGTTGCTTGCTTCATTGTTCCGGAGAACGGCGTTTTTAGTCTTCTTGCCCTTAAGGCATGGTTCGCAAGCATCAAGTGATTCATAATCAAGTGATTCCAAAATTCCATCAGCATGGAGTTTCTTCATGCGCTTTACACCAATATGACCTAAACGGCAGTGCCACAGATAAGTTGCACTATCATTATTAACTTTGCATCTTTTTGGCTTCAATATTATGAATATGTGTATCACTACGATCGAGATCCAACAAACCATTTTGTTGGTGTGTATGACCATAGAAGGTTTTATTCATGTAAACAGAACAACAATTGTTTTCTAACTTAAATGAATAACCGTATTGCAATAAACATGATCAAATCATATTTATGCTCAATGCAAACACCAAATAACACTTATTTAGGTTCAACACTAATCCCGAAAGTATAGGGAAGTGTGCGATGATGATCATATCAATCTTGGAACTACTTCCAACATACATCATCACTTCACCCTGAACTAGTCTCTGTTTATTATGCAACTCCTGTTTCGAGTTACTAATCTTAGCAACTGAACTAGTATCAAATACTGAGTGGTTGCTATAAATACTAGTAAAGTACACATCAATAACATGTATATCAAATATACTTATGTTCACTTTGCCATCCTTCTTATCCGCCAATCACTTGGGGTAGTTCCGCTTCTAGTGACCAATCCCTTTGCAGTAGAAGCACTCAGTCTCAGGCTTAGGTCCAGACTTGGGCTTCTTCACTTGAGCAGCAACTTGCTTGCCGTTCTTCTTGAAGTTCCCCTTCTTCCCTTTGCCCTTTACTTGAAACTAGTGGTCTTGTTAACCATCAACACTTGATGTTTTTCTTGATTTCTACCTTCGTTGATTTCAGTATCACGAAGAGCTTGGGAATTACTTTTGTCATCCCTTGCATATTATAGTTCATCACGAAGTTCTACTAACTTGGTGATGGTGACTAGAGAATTTTGTCAATCACTATCTTATCTGGAAGATTAACTCCCACTTGATTCAAGCGATTGTAGTACCCAGACAATCTGAGCACATGATCACTAGTTGAGTGATTCTCCTCCATCTTTTAGCTGTAGAACTTGTTGGAGACTTCATATCTCTCAACTCGGGTATTTGCTTGAAATATTAACTTCAACTCCTGGAACATCTCATATGGTCCATGATGTTCAAAACGTATTTGAAGTCCCGATTCTAAGCCGTTAAGCATGGTGCACTAAACTATTAAGTAGTCATCATATTGAGCTAGCAAAACGTTCATAACGTCTGCATCTACTCCTGCAATAGGTCCATTACCTAGCGGTGCATCAAGAACATAATTCTTCTGTGCAGCAATGAGGATAAACCTCAGATCGCGGATCCAATCCGCATCATTGCTACTAACATTTTTCAACACAATTTTCTCTAGGAACATATCAAAATTAAACATAGGGAAGCAACAACGCGAGCTTTTGATCTACAACATAGATATGCTAATACTACCAGGACTAAGTTCATGATAAATTTAAAGTCCAATTAATCATATTACTTAAGAACTCCCACTTAGATAGACATCTCTCTAATCCTCTAAGTGATCACGTGATCCAAATCAACTAAACCATGTCCGATCATCACGTGAGATGGAGTAGTTTCAATGGTGAACATCACTATGTTGATCATATCTACTATATGATTCACGCTCGACCTTTCGGTCTCTGTGTTCCGAGGCCATATCTGTTATATGCCAGGCTCGTCAAGTTAAACCTGAGTATTCCGCGTGTGCAACTGTTTTGCACCCGTTGTATTTGAATGTAGAGCCTATCACACCCGATCATCACGTGGTGTCTCAGCACGAAGAACTTTCGCAACGGTGCATACTCAGGGAGAGCACTATTACTATGATAATTTACTGAGAGATCATCTTATAGTGCTACCGTCAATCAAAGCAAGATAAGATGCATAAAAGATAAACATCACATGCAATCAATATAAGTGATATGATATGGCCATCATCATCTTGTGCTTGTGATCTCCATCTCCGCAGCACCGTCATGATCACCATCGTCACCGGCGCGACACCTTGATCTCCATCGTAGCATCATTGTCGTCTCGCCAATCTTATGCTTCTACGACTATCGCTACCGCTTAGTGATAAAGTAAAGCATTACAGGGCGATTGCATTGCATACAATAAAGCGACAACCATACGGCTCCTGCCGGTTGCCGATAACTCGGTTACAAAACATGATCATATCATACAATAAAATATAGCATCATGTCTTGACCATATCACATCACTACATGCCCTGCAAAAACAAGTTAGACGTCCTCTACTTTGTTTGTTGCAAGTTTTACGTGGCTGCTACGGGCTTAAGCAAGAAGTCATCTTACCTACGCATCAAAACCACAACGATAGTTTGTCAAATAGACTCCGTTTTAACCTTCTCAAGGACCGGGCGTAGCCACACTTGGTTCAACTAAAGTTGGTGAGACAGTCTCCCGCAAGCCATCTGTGTGCAAAGCACGTCGAGGGAACCGGTCTCGCGTAAGCGTACGCATAAGGTTGGTCCGGGTGGTCTCATCCAACAATACCGTTGAACCAAAGTATGACATGCTGGTAGGCAGTATGACTTGTATCGTCCACAACTCACTTGTGTTCTACTCGTGCAAATATCATCAAACCATAAAACCTAGGCTCTGATACCACTGTTGGGGAACGTAGTAATTTCAAAAAAAATCCTACGCACACGCAAGATCATGGTGATGCATAGCAACGAGAGGGGAGAGTGTTGTCTACGTGCCCTCGTAGACCGAAGCGGAAGCATTGACGCAACATAGAGGAAGTAGTCGTACGTCTTCCCGATCCGACCGATCCAAGCACCGTTACTCCGGCACCTCCGAGTTCTTAGCACACGTTCAGCTCGATGACGATCCCCGGGTGTCAGGACCCCGATCCTAAGTCACACCGATCTAGCATGTAACACATCATATCACTTTGCGGCCTCACGCACGGTATTCCTACGGGTGCCACCTTACCTGGCCCGGGACCGTTTGCGCCTTTTGGCTCACGTATATGATAGTGACGCTAGCATCCATATGACAAAGAACCCGGTCCGACATGGCTAGTCGTGAACCCAAAGCGGCGCTAACCCATGAGGACGGGCATACATGAATCACATCGAGCATGTCGGTCATCAGCGTGTGAATCCGGGCTGTAGCACTGGGCTAACAGGACTCCGGTAACCCGGGCTGTAGCAGGCTAGACAGGACTCCGGAAGTCACCGCGTGACATTTCCCCGAAGGGACAGACACAGGAACGAAGTGATTCACATGCCGGCCAGTCAAGTGTTCCGAGCAGTAGTGCTGGGCTAGCAGGACTCCGGTGATCCGGGCTGTAGCGGACTACTATCGCTCAGAAGCACTAGACTACATTTCCCCATATGATAGGCTGCCAAGGATAAACAACTAGATAGTCGGATCCCACACATACCAAGCATTTCAATCATACACACAATATGCTCGATATGTGTAAATACAACATGGCATCACAACAAGACTCTACGACTCAAAGTATTTATTCATTAGGCTCCGAGGAGCGAGATATTACAAACATGGGTCTCATGACCCAACATACAGAGCATACAAGCAACAAGCACATGCGGAAGCTTAACTTGTCTGAGTACAGACAACTACAAATGAAAAAGGCTGAGAAGCCTGACTATCTACCAGATCCTGCCGAGGGCACAAGATCGTAGCTGAGGTATCAAGCTAAACGTCGAAGTCCACACGGAACTACTAGCGAGACTGACGTCTCTCTGCAAAAACATAAAAATAGGCAAACGTGAGTACAAATGTACTCAGCAAGACTTACATCAGAACTATCTACACATGCATCAGTATCAAAAGGGGGTGGTGGAGTTTAACTGCAGCAAGCCAGCTTTGACTCGGTGGCTATCCTGAGCTACGACTGCAAGTAACTCTTTTGAGGTGGCGCACACGAGTCCACATATTCACCATATCAATACACCACTATGGATCCGCTCCCGTCTCCCTACGAGAACGCCATCCATAGCACTCACGCTTATCTTGCGCATTTTAGAGTATCCACTTTCACTTGTCTGTGAACTGTACAAGGGGTCCAAGTTTCCATATCCGAGGAATCCGGCTATTCGAATAGATAATGATAACCCTGCAGGGGTGTACTTCTTCACACACGCTCTCGCCACTTATCGCCCTGTACACGTCATGTACCTCGGCAACCTTCAAGCGGAAGCCGGGCGAGGGAGTCGGCCACGACCTGACTAACCACACAAGTCTCTCGTCCAGGTTTATCGCCTATTCGGGTTCCATCCGCAAGGAGATCCGGCCGGGGTGTCGCTCACGGCCCCAAACGATGTGAGCAGGGTTCCCAAGCCCACCAACCGGGTGCCACTTGGTACACCGTGCCACTGTGCCTAGTCTGTCCCAAGCCCACCTGTACCGGGTGCCACTTGGTAGACTACTAACACTACCTACAAACACCAGAAACTAGTTGCAACTCCTGGACAGAGATCAAGTTGATTAATAAGTCGAGAGGGGTCGAGTTACCGGAACCCAATGTGTGGTAGTAACTGTTCATGGATCACAAACACAGAACTCAGTTCCTGAGGACGGCTGCAATGAGACAACCCACCATGTACTCCTACATGGCCTCTCACCGCTACCTTTACCAAATCGTGTTCACACACTTAGCTCTCACACAGTAGGACATGTTCATCACTATTCTAATTCATTCCCGATGAATCAGACCCGACTCAACTCTAAGCAGTAGCAGGCATGACGAACAAGCATGAATGAGTAGGCACAACAGGGCTCAAACAACTCCTACTCATACTAGTGGGTTTCATCTATTTACTGTGGAATGACAGGTCATGCAGAGGATAAAGGGGTTCAGCTACCGCAGCATGTAACAGTTGAATCGTTGTTGTCCTAATGCAGTAAAAGAGAGCAGGACCGAGAGAGTGGGATTGTATCGGAATGAACAAGGTGGTTTTGCTTGCCTGGCGCTTCTGAAGATAACATTGAGTCTTCATCAGTGTCAACGATCTCATCGTCGGAACATACGTCTACCGAGGGGGAACAACCACCGGCAACTGAGGAGGAAACACAATCAATGCAATGCACAATATGATGCATGATCATGACATGGCAATATGTTGTGGTTGAGCTAATGCAACTAGCAACATGTTAAATGGAGTGGGTTTGAACCCTAGGTTCAAATTCAAACTCCATATGTGAGAGTTTAAATGCCATTTATGCAAATTGCCTTAAACAGCAACTTTAAGTTGTTCAAACATGCATGAAAATGGTACAGATGGATTCCTTGAATTTTTCTGATAATTTTTCATATATAAATTATTTCCATTGGAGTTATAGATTAATTTCTATGATTTTTCAAAGTTTTGGATATTTTCTGAAATAAATAAATCATTTAAGATTTATTTAAATTCCAGAAAAGATTACTGCGTCAGCCTGACATCAGCATGACGTCAGCAGGTCAACTGGGCTGACCAGGTCAAACCTGACCAGTGGGGTCCACTGGTCAGTGAGACTTAGCTGTCTGGGTCACAGACATGTGGGGTTAAGTCAACACCCACGTCAGCACGGTCAGCTCTAAGCAGTGGGTCCCGCGTGTCAGGTCATTAGACTATCTAATGTTTAGTTAACACTAATCCTATCCTAATTAGCAGGCCGGCCCCACCTGTCATGGACTCAGGGGGGAAGTCAACCGGGGCCCGCACGGGGTCAAACGTGGTCAACTGGGTCAAACTCGCCGGCGGCTCGACGCCGGCGAGGCCCGTGACGGCGGCGCGGCTCGGAAAACGCCCACAGGGCACGGACGAGGCCGTTCTTGGGCTCGTTGGAGAGCTCTTGCAGGCGCGCGTCGAGTGGTGGTAGTCTCCAGGCCTGGGGTGGCCGGAGTCGACGGCGGCGAGCTCAGCTGCGGCCGCCGGAGTTCGGTGACCAGGGGTTAGTTGCTGCGGCATGCAAACGGGCGGGTGCTTGCGCTAGGGATGCTTTACGGGATGCCACAAGTACGTTGGGCTCGCCAGGGTGACCAAATGGTCACCGGAGCTATGTCGACGGCGAGCTCGTGCGGCGGCGTGCTACGGCCATCAAGGGGGCGACGTCTACGACGAGCAAATGGCGCGGGGAAGAGGGGGAAACGGTGGCGGAGCTCACAGTGAGTCGAATGGGAGGGTCAGCGAGCCCGGGGAGGCACCGGAGCGGTCGGGGCGGCGAGGAGGATCTCCGGCGACCGGCGAGGAAGAGGATGATGCAGCCGGCGATGTAGGCCGTCCCAGCGCTCGGGGCTAGGGTGGGGCGGAGCGGAGAATGATGGCGGAGTTTGTGGACTACACGGGGAGGCGAGAGGAGCATGGTGGCTGCGGTAATCATCGTCGGCGGCGACGGGCTCCGCTCGGGAGGAGAGCAGAGAGGGGAGGGAGAGATCGGGAGAGAGTGAACGGTTCCAGGGGCGCGTGGCGTTGCGGGGGAACGTCCAGGGGAGGAGGAGGCAGCCAGGCAGGGAGGAGGTGGCCGGCGTGTGGCTGCGCGCGCCGGCCACGCGCCCTGTCCTACTGTCCGAGGAGGAAGACGACGGGGAGGGAGGCGGTGGCGGGCTGGGCCGCCAGCTGGGCCAGTCAGCTGCAGTGCTGGGCCGAGCAGGTGAGTTAGCCAGGTACTATCTCTCTCTCTCTGCTTTTCTTATTTAGTTCCTGTTTCTATTATTCTGTAGTCTTTAGGGCTTTATTAAAAATGCCAGAGCATTTCCAAAAATCATAAAACTAAACATGGATACTGTTTATAATATATTCAACAGTAAACATTTTAGTTTATGTTTATTTGAGCAATTTAAATATTTTATAGTATTAAAGTGCCCAAATTCAAATAGGATATGATTTAAATCAGAGCCCAAATGGTCATGGAAAAATATTCATCATCTCTGGATATGGTTTTCACCTTTTTCCATTAATCATGAACATTTTTGCAAACCAGTTTGGGTTCTTTGAAAATATTTTGAAGTTGAGCCTATTTGAATTGTTTTAGTGCTAGAGCTTGGTCATCCCCATTTCAAATTAATTGAATTTAACATGATGCATGGATGCTCACAGCTGCAACTAACCACTAGCAATTCTAGGGCTGTGACAACTCACCCCCACTAAACAAGAATCTCGGCCCGAGATTCAAGACGTGAGGTAAGAAGACAGAGGGGTCGCAAGCTAACACAATCTTCACGATCCAGGTTGCACTTCAAATGAACTTTGATCTTGACATCCTCGCTTTGAGATCTTCATCCAACACGATGGCGACAGAAGGAAACTCTATAGAAAACGATATCCTCGAAGATCGAGCATTCAAGATCAATTCGTGGAATGAGATGTTGAAACATCTCGAGTTGAGACACAACACACACATCGAGAGGGATGGAAGAACAATCGACGAGGTTTGATTTGGTGGGCAACAAATCCACGCTTAGAAAGAAGGTGCATGAGTAGCAAGGAGATGAATTGCTATGATTCCAAAACGGGGCACCCCAGGGAAGGTGACTCGTTGAACTATTCCCCTAAGTGGCAAAAGAATTACTTTTGATACTAAGATCATTAAAATTCTTTATACCAGCCTAAGGCAATCACAATCGATCGTTGGAAGGGGTTCAAAGAATGGCATACTCCGACTAGGATGAATGATGTGGACTACCTTGTTGAAGACAACGCAATGGATGATTTGCTTGCGCGTGCTCTCAAGAACTTGAGCATTTCCATATTCATCAAAGTTCTACCAACATCCGCGTCGAGGATCCTGGCAACACATCTTACTACCTTGACGAATAGTGATGGACAATGCAGATGCATAGAAAGACACCACTTTCCCAGATTTCACCTTAGCGAGGCCAAGGGAACGAAATCTGGATGATCGACCGAGAGACATTTAGCACTCCGCTTCTAATGTTCTCCTTGATGTACTAGGTACCACGATCAATGCTTAAAAGCATCAACATGGCCATCAAGTAAAGGTCAGACTTCGGGAGCACAAAAATCCATAAGGAACAACTATTAGAATAAATTCTACGAGATCCTTATGGGGAAGTGGCCATCTTTCTCAATCAAGATACTACAATAATAACCCTTCCGGTTGGGTGTGTTGGCCACAACATCCACTTTACCGGGTATAGAGAGGCCAATATTATAGTCCTTGAGAACGTTCCAACCATCATATCCGCCTGAGATTCAGATCTGGTTGGTGTCAGGATATTCCAGACTCATCAAGTCTAGAAAGAAAATGAAAGTTTGCAACACAAATCGACGAGATGACGTTGCGAGATTCTCGGGAAAATGAACTACGATAGCAAGCTCCAAAACATGAGCGGGTTTTTGCTACACACATGTGAACACACTGTCCTAGACAAGCGTGACCACGTGGCAGTCTTATAATCAAACACTACCGAGTTCAGGTGGGGAACCATCATCGAGGATAACGAAGTCCTAGTATAAGTCATGATTCTTAAGAAGAAACTTCTTCACCTTGAACAAATCAATCAGTGGCTTGGTGTGCTAGGAACACATATGGAGTGGAGGTAATTAATCTACCAAACCATAGAATACTTCGCACGTGTGCATGACTGATTTGGGATGATTCCAAGGAATACAAAACAAACCTTTCTCAAACTCACGGCGGCAACTTGCACCAAGTGCACGTGAATTAGAGGAAGTATCTGCTTTCATCCAAACATATACTTCATGAAGGAAACACGAAGACAATGCTTATAAAGCTTCCAATACTAGTGTAGCGTTCCACATGAATCATGGGGGAGACAAAATGCTGCTGATGGGCTCAACAACAACTCATCGGAATTTCCATATCACTGGACTTCCACCATCATGTGAACACGGTGATAACATTGGTCAGACCAAATGATATAATGGTGTATGCTCGAGGGATCAACCACGGGTAAGACAACATTACGAACATCGTTGGTACTGATTTGACTTGATGATAGCCCATACTCAAATCAAAGATTGGGTAATACAATAGGTTCAACAACTGACCACGAGGGTCAATCGAGGAAGATATCATCTTTCTTCAACACACACACACAAGGATATCCATTAGAGATGAACTAGATGGATTAAGCTTTTATCTTCCAACTCTCCAAGTTGTTGTTTAGCTCAACCAACTAGCTCAAAGGTATCCAACACAGATCCTTGGAGAAGGGGTGGTTTGCACGAAACCATCTTGATCACGAGCTCAACATAACGGTCAGGGAACAACCTGGTAATACTTCCGAGAAGATCTTCGGAAAATCACGAACCACCGATATGATGCTAAACTTGAGATCAATCTTGCTTCTCAGGGCAAGACGATATGATTAAAAGAGTGAGGGGTTGACACAATCCTAACTCATTGATCGAAGAGTGCACCAGAAATAAGGACTAGGTAGCACGATCCATCTTAGAATGATGGTTCAGTAACCAACACGCTAAGAATGAGTTTATTGTCCTTTAACTACCAAGCAACACAGTTGCTAGGAGTATTGATTTCACACAACACGATTCACTTGTCGGCATTCCGGTTACAATAACACGAAACCGAGGAATGAATAATGATGGTGATAAGTATTACTGCGTCAAGAATTCATAAGAGGTGGTGCAATTCTCATGACACTCTTGACATAAAGATGGTAACACTCCAAGGTAGAGCAGAGCAGAAGCTGGATTGGCATTTTGATCTGCGGGATACAATTGCTTTGACCCAATCCGAGATATGGATGAGGTACTGGAGTTTGTTTCTCCTAGTCATTCCGGAATAAGAATGGCTTGACGGACCACAAGAATAATAGGCATCGATGAATACGATCGCACACATACTCTTGACTATCAATTGATGAACGAGTGTCAGAAGACAACTAAGGGGAACAACTCGAGGAGCACATAACTTCCTGAGTTGTGGATTCATGGGTTAGTATGTCAAACGAGTTCAACAATTTCTTCCGGATAACCCATGCAGGAAGGAGGAACTGGCAGAATCACAATATGGGCGGAGTACTCCTCAAGAGCACCCTGGTTGTGATCTTTTGGTTCAAAGAACTTCTGCCTTAATGGTTCATGGTATTTGGAAGAAGGAGATACCACGGACCTCGAGGACTATCGCAAAGGTTACTAATGTCCTAAAGAAACTAGCAAGCACTATCGACATGAGGTAAGTAGGGTGGATCTCGGGTTCAAAAACCCAAGAGTAGAATACCTACTACTAAGTGGCATCACGGGATGCTTTCGAGAATGGTGGCCAGATTCAACACACTGGAAACACAAAACATGGACAGATTACTAGATGAACCCCTAGGACGCCTAGGGTCATAATAATAGCTCCAACATATATGTCGAGGCAACAGAGTACCTCAACTCACCAATTAGTGTGGTTGATCCGGCACAAAGGAACTTCAGAACGGTAGGAAGGAATTTGCAAATGCATCAGACTATTTAGAAACCTGGGATGACTCGGACAGCATAACGGCTGTAAATGCTCAAAAATATTTGAGACATCCTACAAAAATGGTGGCATAGCCACTCAACATCACAATATTAATGTTCTGAGATCAACCAAGAACACATGGAAGTAGTAGAAACAGAACTGGGGCTTGAACTCAACAATCCTAGGCAACTATGGTTTAGTAACACGTCATCCTGAGAGATAGAAGAGAAGCCTAGTTCTTAATCCCCGTAGAAGAGAAGAGGATGACTCAGATCAGAAGGCCATGAGATATAAGGAATAAAAAGAGCCTTACGTTCCCTTCCACAATCAATTCCCTTATATATAACTAAAGCATTTCTAGACACAACTTCGACTAGTTTGGCTTGGTAATCCTACAGGCAGTCAGGCTCTGATACCAACGCTGTCAGGACCCCGATCCTAAGTCACACCGATCTAGCATGTAACACATCATATCACTTTGCGGCCTCACGCACGGTATTCCTACGGGTGACACCTTACCTGGCCCGGGACCGTTTGCGCCTTTTGGCTCACGTATATGATAGTGACGCTAGCATCCATATGACAAAGAACCCGGTCCGACATGGCTAGTCGTGAACCCAAAGCGGCGCTAACCCATGAGGACGGGCATACATGAATCACATCAAGCATGTCGGTCATCAGCGTGTGAATCCGGGCTGTAGCACTGGGCTAACAGGACTCCGGTAACCCGGGCTGTAGCAGGCTAGACAGGACTCCGGAAGTCACCGCGTGACATTTCCCCGAAGGGACAGACACAGGAACGAAGTGATTCACATGCCGGCCAGTCAAGTGTTCCGAGCAGTAGTGCTGGGCTAGCAGGACTCCGGTGATCCGGGCTGTAGCGGACTACTATCGCTCAGAAGCACTAGACTACATTTCCCCATATGATAGGCTGCCAAGGATAAACAACTAGATAGTCGGATCCCACACATACCAAGCATTTCAATCATACACACAATATGCTCGATATGTGTAAATACAACATGGCATCACAACAAGACTCTACGACTCAAAGTATTTATTCATTAGGCTCCGAGGAGCGAGATATTACAAACATGGGTCTCATGACCCAACATACAGAGCATACAAGCAACAAGCACATGCGGAAGCTTAACTTGTCTGAGTACAGACAACTACAAATGAAAAAGGCTGAGAAGCCTGACTATCTACCAGATCCTGCCGAGGGCACAAGATCGTAGCTGAGGTATCAAGCTAAACGTCGAAGTCCACACGGAACTACTAGCGAGACTGACGTCTCTCTGCAAAAACATAAAAATAGGCAAACGTGAGTACAAATGTACTCAGCAAGACTTACATCAGAACTATCTACACATGCATCAGTATCAAAAGGGGGTGGTGGAGTTTAACTGCAGCAAGCCAGCTTTAACTCGGTGGCTATCCTGAGCTACGACTGCAAGTAACTCTTTTGAGGTGGCGCACACGAGTCCACATATTCACCATATCAATACACCACTATGGATCGGCTCCCGTCTCCCTACGAGAACGCCATCCATAGCACTCACGCTTATCTTGCGCATTTTAGAGTATCCACTTTCACTTGTCTGTGAACTGTACAAGGGGTCCAAGTTTCCATATCCGAGGAATCCGGCTATTCGAATAGATAATGATAACCCTGCAGGGGTGTACTTCTTCACACACGCTCTCGCCACTTATCGCCCTGTACACGTCATGTACCTCGGCAACCTTCAAGCGGAAGCCGGGCGAGGGAGTCGGCCACGACCTGACTAACCACACAAGTCTCTCGTCCAGGTTTATCGCCTATTCGGGTTCCATCCGCAAGGAGATCCGGCCGGGGTGTCGCTCACGGCCCCAAACGATGTGAGCAGGGTTCCCAAGCCCACCAACCGGGTGCCACTTGGTACACCGTGCCACTGTGCCTAGTCTGTCCCAAGCCCACCTGTACCGGGTGCCACTTGGTAGACTACTAACACTACCTACAAACACCAGAAACTAGTTGCAACTCCTGGACAGAGATCAAGTTGATTAATAAGTCGAGAGGGGTCGAGTTACCGGAACCCAATGTGTGGTAGTAACTGTTCATGGATCACAAACACAGAACTCAGTTCCTGAGGACGGCTGCAATGAGACAACCCACCATGTACTCCTACATGGCCTCTCACCGCTACCTTTACCAAATCGTGTTCACACACTTAGCTCTCACACAGTAGGACATGTTCATCACTATTCCAATTCATTCCCGATGAATCAGACCCGACTCAACTCTAAGCAGTAGCAGGCATGACGAACAAGCATGAATGAGTAGGCACAACAGGGCTCAAACAACTCCTACTCATACTAGTGGGTTTCATCTATTTACTGTGGAATGACAGGTCATGCAGAGGATAAAGGGGTTCAGCTACCGCAGCATGTAACAGTTGAATCGTTGTTGTCCTAATGCAGTAAAAGAGAGCAGGACCGAGAGAGTGGGATTGTATCGGAATGAACAAGGTGGTTTTGCTTGCCTGGCGCTTCTGAAGATAACATTGAGTCTTCATCAGTGTCAACGATCTCATCGTCGGAACATACGTCTACCGAGGGGGAACAACCACCGGCAACTGAGGAGGAAACACAATCAATGCAATGCACAATATGATGCATGATCATGACATGGCAATATGTTGTGGTTGAGCTAATGCAACTAGCAACATGTTAAATGGAGTGGGTTTGAACCCTAGGTTCAAATTCAAACTCCATATGTGAGAGTTTAAATGCCATTTATGCAAATTGCCTTAAACAGCAACTTTAAGTTGTTCAAACATGCATGAAAATGGTACAGATGGATTCCTTGAATTTTTCTGATAATTTTTCATATATAAATTATTTCCATTGGAGTTATAGATTAATTTCTATGATTTTTCAAAGTTTTGGATATTTTCTGAAATAAATAAATCATTTAAGATTTATTTAAATTCCAGAAAAGATTACTGCGTCAGCCTGACATCAGCATGACGTCAGCAGGTCAACTGGGCTGACCAGGTCAAACCTGACCAGTGGGGTCCACTGGTCAGTGAGACATAGCTGTCTGGGTCACAGACATGTGGGGTTAAGTCAACACCCACGTCAGCACGGTCAGCTCTAAGCAGTGGGTCCCGCGTGTCAGGTCATTAGACTATCTAATGTTTAGTTAACACTAATCCTATCCTAATTAGCAGGCCGGCCCCACCTGTCATGGACTCAGGGGGGAAGTCAACCGGGGCCCGCACGGGGTCAAACGTGGTCAACTGGGTCAAACTCGCCGGCGGCTCGACGCCGGTGAGGCCCGTGACGGCGGCGCGGCTCGGAAAACGCCCACAGGGCACGGACGAGCCGTTCTTGGGCTCGTTGGAGAGCTCTTGCAGGCGCGCGTCGAGTGGTGGTAGTCTCCAGGCCTGGGGTGGCCGGAGTCGACGGCGGCGAGCTCAGCTGCGGCCGCCGGAGTTCGGTGACCAGGGGTTAGTTGCTGCGGCATGCAAACGGGCGGGTGCTTGCGCTAGGGATGCTTTACGGGATGCCACAAGTACGTTGGGCTCGCCAGGGTGACCAAATGGTCACCGGAGCTATGTCGACGGCGAGCTCGTGCGGCGGCGTGCTACGGCCATCAAGGGGGCGACGTCTACGACGAGCAAATGGCGCGGGGAAGAGGGGGAAACGGTGGCGGAGCTCACAGTGAGTCGAATGGGAGGGTCAGCGAGCCCGGGGAGGCACCGGAGCGGTCGGGGCGGCGAGGAGGATCTCCGGCGACCGGCGAGGAAGAGGATGATGCAGCCGGTGATGTAGGCCGTCCCAGCGCTCGGGGCTAGGGTGGGGCGGAGCGGAGAATGATGGCGGAGTTTGTGGACTACACGGGGAGGCGAGAGGAGCATGGTGGCTGCGGTAATCATCGTCGGCGGCGACGGGCTCCGCTCGGGAGGAGAGCAGAGAGGGGAGGGAGAGATCGGGAGAGAGTGAACGGTTCCAGGGGGCGCGTGGCGTTGCGGGGGAACGTCCAGGGGAGGAGGAGGCAGCCAGGCAGGGAGGAGGTGGCCGGCGTGTGGCTGCGCGCGCCGGCCACGCGCCCTGTCCTACTGTCCGAGGAGGAAGACGACGGGGAGGGAGGCGGTGGCGGGCTGGGCCGCCAGCTGGGCCAGTCAGCTGCAGTGCTGGGCCGAGCAGGTGAGTTAGCCAGGTACTATCTCTCTCTCTCTCTGCTTTTCTTATTTAGTTCCTGTTTCTATTATTCTGTAGTCTTTAGGGCTTTATTAAAAATGCCAGAGCATTTCCAAAAATCATAAAACTAAACATGGATACTGTTTATAATATATTCAACAGTAAACATTTTAGTTTATGTTTATTTGAGCAATTTAAATATTTTATAGTATTAAAGTGCCCAAATTCAAATAGGATATGATTTAAATCAGAGCCCAAATGGTCATGGAAAAATATTCATCATCTCTGGATATGGTTTTCACCTTTTTCCATTAATCATGAACATTTTTGCAAACCAGTTTGGGTTCTTTGAAAATATTTTGAAGTTGAGCCTATTTGAATTGTTTTAGTGCTAGAGCTTGGTCATCCCCATTTCAAATTAATTGAATTTAACATGATGCATGGATGCTCACAGCTGCAACTAACCACTAGCAATTCTAGGGCTGTGACACCGGGCTTCGATCCAGCAAAGCTTCGGGGAGGATTTACGTCAGCACGACGGCGTGGTGACGATCTTGATGTACTACCGACGCAGGGCTTCGCCTAAGCACTGCGACAATATGACCGAGGTGGAATTTGGTGGCAGGGGGCACCGCACATGGCTAAGGAAAGATCTCAATGATCAATTGTGTGTCTTTGGGGTGCCCCTTGCCCCCGTATATAAAGGAGCCCAGGGGGGAGGGGCTGGCCGGCCAAGCCTTGGCGCGCCAGGAGAGTCCTACTCCCTCCGGGAGTAGGATTCCCCCCCCCCCAATCCTAGTTGGACTAGGATTCATCAAGGGGGAAAGAGAGAGAGAGGGGGCGGCCACCTCTCCTAATCCTAATAGGACTAGGGGAGGGGGGAGGCACGCGGCCAGCCCTAGGGCAGCCCCTTTCTCCTTTCCACTAAGGCCCAATATGGCCCATATGTTTCCCAGGGGGTTCCGGTAACCTCCTGGTACTCCGATGAAATCCCGATTTCACCCGGAACACTTCCGATATCCAAATGTAGGCTTCCAATATATCAATCTTTACGTATCGACCATTTTGAGACTCCTCGTCATGTCCGTGATCACATCCGAGACTCCGAACAACCTTCGGTACATCAAAACTCATAAACTCATAATATAACTGTCACCGAAACCTTAAGCGTGCAGACCCTACGGTTCGAGAACAATGTAGACATGACCGAGACACGTCTCCGGTCAATAACCAATAGCGGGACCTGGATGCCCATATTGGCTCCTACATATTCTACGAAGATCTTTATCGGTCAGACCGCATAACAACATACTTTGTTCCCTTTGTCATCGGTATGTTACTTGCCCGAGATTCGATCGTCGGTATACAATACCTAGTTCAATCTCGTTACCGGCAAGTCTCTTTACTCGTTCTGTAATACATCATCTCGCAACTAACTCATTGGTTGCAATGCTTGCAAGGCTTATGTGATGTGCATTACCGAGAAGGCCCTGAGATACCTCTCCGACATTCGGAGTGACAAATCCTAATCTCGAAATACGCCAACCCAACAAATACTTTAGGAGACACCTGTAGAGCACCTTTATAATCACCCAGTTACGTTGTGACGTTTGGTAGCACACAAAGTGTTCCTACGGTAAACGGGAGTTGCATAATCTCATAGTTAAAGGAACATGTATAAGTCATGGATAAAAGCAATAGCAACATACTAAACGATCGGGTGCTATGCTAATGAAATGAGTCATGTCAATTAGATCATTCAACTAATGATGTGATCCCGTTAATCAAATAACAACTCTTTGTTCATGGTTAGGAAACATAACCATCTTTTACTAATGAGCTAGTCAAGTAGAGGCATAATAGTGACACTCTGTTTGTCTATGTATTCACACATGTATTATGTTTCCGGTTAATACAATTCTAGCATGAATAATAAACATTTATCATGATATGTAAGGAAATAAATAATAACTTTATTATTGCCTCTAGGGCATATTTCCTTCAACAGTGCCACGGTAGCTGGTACTTCCGGGTAGTGACTTATCTCGGGAATCAGGGACCGCTCCCTGGTGTGTCGCCGGGTCCGTGCATCGGCAGGCGTGAGGTTGCTCGGCGAGGTCCTCGCGTGTCCCTCCTCTCTCGCCTTTGCTCCCCTTTCTGCTCTACATCCTCAGGTCCTGGCCCTCGAGCGAGTCTCAGCCGTCGCTGGTATGCCAGGTCGCGATGCCGTGGTCAAGGCCAGAGGGTGAGGGCTGGAGAGCCAGTAGGAGCCCTAAGTCACGATGCTCAGGCACCCCCCTTTAACATGCAAGTGGTTCACGCGGTTGAGAGTGAAGGAGGCTCCGCAAGGGCCTTGCCTGACGCGGCTCCTTTAGGGGATCCTGCGGACCATCATAGAAAGAGCGAGGGGTTGCCATGGCAATTGACAGTCAGCCGTTGGTTGCTTCCGAGGGGTGGTGAGGCACTGAAGGCTTGACGAGGTGGCGCAGTGCGGGGCTGCCGCGGCCAGAGCTCAGCCACTCAGGTTTGTCAGCGTCGCAGGGACGGACCCATGCGCAAGCGTCGCGCCGTTTGGGAGCAGCTCCGTCAGTTGGCGTCAGTTGAGTGGGCAACCAGGTCAAACACATTAGCCGCGAAGGAGTGGATTCATTCAAATAGATGTTGTGAAGGTAGGCGTCACTGGTTCAGGCCCGAGCGGCCTGGGGATGATGCAGCCTGAGGGGCGCCCCCAACAAAGTAAGCTAACGACATGAAATAAAAAGGGATACATGCTGCTGGGACGGACCCACGCGGCCTGGGAATAATGTAGCCCTGGGGGGCGCTCCCAGCTGGAAATGAAACTTGAAAGATGTCACCTGATGATTTTGAGGACGAAGCAGTGTTGGTGCAGCAGACTCAGTGGGCTGCGGAAGCCGATCCTCACGAGCCCCAGGCCCTGGGGCCTCGGGAGGCTCCGGAGGCGCTGGTGGCTCCTCGCGGACCGTCTCCATCTCTGCCAGGGCTGCGGAACGCCTGGCCTCCGGAGCTTCTATGATGCCCCTCATGAGGCGCTGGTACATGGCAGCCACGCTCGGCAGGCCGTAAGGCATGCGAACATAGCTGTGGGGTGGACCCTCGCAGCGTCCCACTCGCGAGGGCCAGAGGCGCTCCAGCGAGGCGACTCGATTGAGCCCTGGTACGTCGACGCAGACGCGCAGCCCACCATCCTCGCCTGGATGGGGAACCACAGCTGGTAGGCGGCGGCCGCCTCTCATGACTCTTGACTCCTGTAGCTCTTGAACGGCCTTGCTGACGAACTCCTGAGGGTCTGGCTCCCCTTGCCTTACTCCTTCTTGAGGGAAACGTGCTTCGAAACACGCCTCCATGTGGTGCCCAAGCGCCTCCCTCATGACCTTGGCCAGGTTGGTGGCCCTCCAGGGGAGAGCCCCCAAGCCTTGCCTGAGGAGGGCGTCGGGCGCGCTTTCCTATGCGATGGAGGGAGGATCCCCGTGGGCAGGCACGGGCCCTGAGGGGCCTGCCTCCTGAGGGACCGGGCCAGACGATGTCTTCTTATTCTTGGGGGTGGTCTCGGGAAGCCTCCTGCTTCCACTATCTGGGTCTTCCAATGATGCGGCCTGAAAAGCTCGTTCCGGGGAACACACCGCGTCCTTCTCTTCACAGGGCACCGTGATGGCTCCGCCACTCCCTGGCATCTTGAGGACGTTGTAGCCATGGTGAGTTACGGCCATGAACTTGGCCAGCGCCGGGTACCCAAGGATGGCGTTGTACGGGAGGCGAATGTGAGCGACGTCGAAGTCGATGAGCTCGGTGCGGTAGTTGTCGCGTGCTCCGAAGGTGACAGGGAGGCGGACCTGCCCGATCGGGACCGTGGAGCCGTCAGTGACTCCGGAGAAAGGCTTGGTTGGCTGAAGCTGGTTGTAGGGCACTTGGAGATTGTTGAATGTTTGCACGGACAGGACGTTGAGCCCTGCCCCACCGTCGACGAGGGTCCTGGTGACCACCACGTTGCTGATGATTGGGGAACAAAGCATCGGGAGGACTCCGGCTGTGGCTGCACACTTCAGCTGATCCGCTGAGCTGAACGTGATGGCACATGATGACCACCTGAGAGGACGTGTGGCCTCGAGCTTGGGGAGGACAGCATTCACTTCGCGGGCAAACTGCTTGAAGATGCGTTGAGAGGCTGGGCTTGAGCTCCGCCCAGGATGCAGGCGATCACGCGCGGCTCCTGTGAGCCCCCAGCCTCTTCGTCCTGGTGGCGGTCCTCGTTTCTTCTTGGATGCGGCGGCAGTGGAGGGAGGCCTGCGTTACCTTGCGGGCGATCCTCGTGAGGCTGATCCCTCCAGTCTCCCTCGCGAGGTAGGTCTTGCCAGCGGTCCTCGCGAGGTCGATCGCGCCACCCTTGGCGTGGGCCGCGGTCTTCCCAGCGCCCTGCGTTCCTTCCTCCTCCTCGACCGTAGCCCTGGTCGACACAGTCGGGGCGACGGCCGATCCTCCCTTCTCGCACGGCTCGGAGCTCTTGGCATTCGTTGGTGTTGTGGGTGTGGAGGTCGTGGTACACACAGTAGCGACTGCCCTTGGAAGACTCGGGATGATCTCTGCCCCGCTTGGTGTCCGGTTCTGCCGCGAGCACGGCAGCCCCCTTGAGCTTCACGTCCTTGTCCTTGGACTTCTTCTCTTCTGGGTCTACGGCAGGCAGCTCGAGGAGGGAGAGACGCCCTTCCTCAGCCCTGGCGCACTTGGTTGCCAAGTTGAACAGTCCAAGCAAGTGCACAGGTCTTTGTGCATCGCCAGCTCCTTCTTCATCTTGACGTCGCGCACGCCGTCGGAGAAGGCTGAGATGATGGCCTCCTCGGACACCCTGGGAATCTTGAGGCGTGCGTTGTTGAAGTGCTGGATGTACTTTTGCAGGGTCTCTCCGGGCTGCTGCTTGATGCGGTGCATATCGCTCACGGCAGGTGGCCAATTGCGAGTACCTTGGATGTTGGCGATGAAGCGGGTGCGCATCTTGTCCCAGGAGGAGATCGTGCCCGGGGCCAGGTTCAGGAGCCAGGTGCGGGCTCCGTCCTTGAGCGCCATGGGAAACTAGTTCGCCATGACCTTCTCATCTCCGTTGGCAGCTTCGATGCCCAGCTCATAGAGCTGGAGGAACTCCGTAGGGTTGGCCGTGCCGTCGTAGCGAGGAGGCAGGTCTGGCTTGAATTTGCCAGGCCATGCGACGCTGCGCAGCTAGGTGGTGAAGGCGCGGCAGCCCGCCGTGGCCACGGGAGGCCATGGGTGACGGAGAGCTTGGTCTTACAGGTCCCCGCGCTGTTGGATCACGGGTTCCGGCAGACCCTTAAGGTTCAAACTCTAGGGTGCGCGCGGAGATTATGCCCTCTACCTCTCCGTCTCGTAAGGATCTAAACTACAGAGCGAACAACACAAGAGATACAGGGTTTATACTAGTTCGGGCCACCATTGTGGTGTAATACCCTACTCTAGTTTGTGGTGGATGGATTGCCTCTTGGGCTGATGAGGATGAACAGTACAGGGAAGAACAGCCTCGCGAGGGTCTGTTCTTGGCTAGGGGATGAACTGCTGGGGGAGTTCAATCGCCCTCCTTAGTCTCTGGGTGTGTTGCTACGCTCTAGCTGGTTTCTCTCCTCCTACCCTGGGGGTGGCTAGTCCTATTTATAGGCAAAGGCCCTGGGCCTCTTCCCAAATATTTGAGCGGGAAGGGCACCAACAATTGCCAATTCGAAGGGGAACATCTGGTACTCTTATCCTGACTAAAGTTGGTCTTCGCCTGCCAAAGGTCCTATGGTGACGCCGTTCTGGGCTCCATGGTGACCTCCTTCCCACCGTTGGACTGGTCTTGGTCTTGTTGCACCGAAATGGGTGCCTTTGCTTGATCCTCTCGCCTACGCTTGCCCCCTTTGCACCAAAGAGGAAAGGGGACGCTGCGCGGGCTGGCGCCCGCCTGGCTCCCTTGGTCGTCATGGCTTGCGTCATGGGCACCTCGCGAGGTACCCCGCCTTGATCTCTCCGCCTCCTCGCGAGCCGTCCGGAGGAGGCCGCGCCTAAGGAAGCGTCGTGTCGTCCGCCCCGCGAGGCTTGGCCCCTCGCGAGGGCCTTGGGTCTTGTGCTGATGAAGACGGGTCGCGCTGGGCCCCCATTTGAGCCACGCCGCAGGCAGGCAAGTCTGGGGAGCCCCGTTCCCAGAACGCCGGCAGTAGCCCCCGGGCCCAAGGCGCGCATGGACTTGGCCGTGCTGAAAGGCGAAAGGGCAAGGGCGAAGCGCTGCGGGCCCTAACAGCCTGCGGCCTTGGGCGCCGCGTGGCGGTTGATTGGGCGTGGGCGGCACTGTTTGCCCATGCTCCCTTATTTTGCACCGCGCTAGGTTGCCACACGGTTGTACACAGCCGCCCCTCTTCCTATTGCCCGACTGTCCCTTGTTCTTCCTCCCTTCAAACTCTGACTCTTGCCTCCAATCCCATCTCACTTCTCCTCTCTCCCATCCACCGTCATGGCTCCGACGAGGAAAGGGAAAGGGAAGAAGCCTGCGCCTCCATCTCGCCCGCCGCCGCCGGTGGATCCCGCCGTCGTCCACTCAATCATACTCAATCTGGAGTGCTTGGACAAGCTCAGTCTTGCTCTGGCCACCGTCTTCAACGAGTGTGGGAGGACGACGGCTTGGCCTACGTCCCACCTCCCCACGGACAGGAT
This sequence comes from Aegilops umbellulata, assembly GCA_032464435.1. Classification (NCBI taxonomy): domain Eukaryota; kingdom Viridiplantae; phylum Streptophyta; class Magnoliopsida; order Poales; family Poaceae; genus Aegilops; species Aegilops umbellulata. The sequence continues at coordinate 355,309,309 of CP136058.1, forward strand.
TATCACCGAGGTTCACTATTTTGCCGACGCCTTGTGGGCGGGTCTGGTTCCTCCTTTCTCCGATTTCTTCAATGTCGTCCTCTCCCATTACCAGATCCACATGATGCATCTGGTGTCGACGTTCTGGGAACGGGGGTCCCCAGACTTGCCTGCCTGCGGCGTGGCTCAAATGGGGGCCCAGCATGGCCCACCTTCATCAACACAAGGCTCAAGACCCTCGCGAGGGGCCAAACCTCGCGAGGCGGACGACACGGCGCTTCCTGAAGCGCGGCCTCCCCAGGCTGGCTCGCGAGGAGGCGGAGAGATCAAGGCGGGTACCTCCCGAGGTGCCCATGACGCAAGCCATGACGACCAAGGATGCCTGGCGGGCGCCAGCCCGTGCAGCGCCTCCCTTTCCTCTTTGGTGCAAAGGGGCAAGCGCGGGCGAGAGGATCAAGCAAAGGCATCCATTTCGGTGCAACGATACCAAGACCAGTCCAACGGTGGGAAGGAGGTCACCATGGAGCACAGGACGGCGTCACCACAGGGCCTTTGGCAGGCGAAGACCAACTTTAGTCAGGATAAGTGTACCAGATGTTCCCCTTCAAATCGGCCAATTGTTGGCGCCCTTCCCGCTCAATATTTGGGAAGAGGCCCAGGGCCTTTGCCTATAAATAGGACTAGCCAGCCACAGGATAGAGAGATCTGATCGGATCAAGTACCAAGAAACCAGTAGAGCAAGTAGAGAGAGAGAGAGAGGGCGATCGAACTCCCCCTAGCAGTTCATCCCCTAGCCAAGAACTGACCCTCGTGAGGTCGTTCTTCCTTGTACTGTTCTTCCTCATCAGCCCAAGAGGCAATCCACCCACCACAAACTAAAGTAGGGTATTACACCACAATGGTGGCCCGAACTAGTATAAACCTTGTGTCTCTTGTGTTGTTCTGGCAGTAGTTAGATCTTTGCGAGACGGAGAGGTAGAGGGCACGATCTCCGCGCGCACCCCAGAGTTCGAACCTTAAGGGTCTGCCGGAACCCGTGAATCCGATATTTGGCGCGCCAGGTAGGCGTGCGCCGGAATCTGCCTTCCACCGCTCCGTTCTCCCCCGGCTGCCGCATCCATGTACGGCGTGCGACGAGCTCGCACCACACCAACGACCCTCGTTGGTGGACGTCCTCGCCATTCCCCGTCGCCCGCCGTCAACACCGCCACCGGCCCGACGGGAGGCGAGCAGCAAGCACCACCCCGGCGCCTGTCTATGCGACCGGGCTGCCGCACCACAACGTCGACGCTCTCGGTCGCCGCGGCACTCCTGGGCGGCTCACAGGCGCCACCAACGAGCCGCCACGTCAAGCCGTTTGCCCGCCAGATCGGCGTTGTTTCCGCATGGCAGGGGGCTCCCACGGACCGGGCGGCACGCGAGGTTGGCCTGACCTTCAGCTCGGAGGACCACCCCGCTAACTTGGCCAGCTCGGGCGCGCTCCCCCTATTGTGCACCCCCACCATCTGCCAGGTGGCCGTCACCAGAACCTTCATCGATGGCGGCGCGGGCCTCAGCGTGCTTTCGGTCGAGACCTTCAACCTCCTCCGCATACCCCGGGAGCGGCTGCAGCCCAGCCGATCCTTCTTAGGCGTCGGGGGCGGGTCGTACGACTCCTTGGGACAGATCCGGCTCCCGGTGACCTTCGGCACCTACGACAACTTCCGCACGGAGATGGTCGACTTCGACATCGCCCTCATCGGCCTCCCTTAAAACGCCATCCTCGGCTACCTGGCACTGGCTCAGTTCATGGCCGCCACGCACCCGGCGTACAACCTCATGAAGATGCTTGGGAGCAACGGTACCCTCACCGTGCACGGAGACACCGGGGACGCCCTGCGAGTACTCAAGCTCGCCTTCAAGACGGCGGCATCGGCACAGCCGCCGACGCGGGGACCCCTGAGCCCAAGGGGGCTACGCCTACCAAGAAGAAGCAGTTGTTCACCTAGGACAAGGCGGAAACCAAGAAGATACTCGTCGACGAGGACGGGTCCTCCAGCGCCACTTTCACCATTGGCGCCAACCTGGGGCCTGAGCAGGAGGAGGCCCTGGTCAAGTTCCTGCGTGCAAACAAGAAAGTGTTTGCTTGGGAGCCCGATCATTTGGCAGGGATCCCCAGGGACGTCATCGAGCACCACCTCAACGTGTGCCCAAATGTGCGTCCCGTGAAGCAGAAAGCCAGGCGATAATCCGCAGAGAAGCAGGCCTTCATCGTCCAAAAGACCCGCAAGTTAGAAGCCGCTGGAGTCATTCGCGAGGTCCGGTACCCAGATTGGTTGGCCAACCCTGTCGTTGTGCCCAAGAAAGGGGGGAAGGGACGCATGTGTGTCGACTTCACCAACCTCAACAAGGCATGCCCGCAAGATCCGTTCCCGCTCCCTCGCATCGACCAGATCGTCGATTCCACCACCGAGTGCGACCTCCTGTGCTTTTTGGATGCCTTCTCCAGATATCACCAGATCAAGATGGCGATAGAAGACGTTGAGAAGACCGCTTTCTTGACACCATGCGGGGTATACTGCTATACATGCATGCCATTTGGACTACGCAGCGCAGGGGCAACCTTTCAGCGGCTGATGCACATCACCTTGGGCCCGCAGCTCGGGAAGAATGTTGAAGCATACGTCGATGACATTGTGGTGAAATCTCGAGAGGCCAGGACCCTGATACAAGACCTGGAGGAGACCTTCGCGAGCCTCGATGCAGTGAACCTGCGGCTCAACCCGGAGAAATGTGTGTTTGGCGTTCCCTCGGGCAAGCTTTTGGGATTCCTCGTATCTCACCGTGGCATCGAGGCCAACCCCGAGAAGGTCAAGGCGGTCGAGGACATGAGTCCGCCAAAGACCCTCAGAGAAATGCAGAAGCTCACTGGGCGTGTGACCGCACTAGGGTGCTTCATCTCCAAGCTGGGGGAACGAGCGCTGCCTTTCTTTTAGCTAATGAAGAAAAAGGGACCCTTTGAATGGACTGAAGAGGCAGATAGGGCGTTTCAAGATCTCAAGAGGTACCTAACCAGTCCCCCAGTCATGGTGGCTCCGCGCCCTCAAGAGCCTCTGCTGCTTTACCTTGCCGCCACCCCCTACTCTGCCAGCGCAGCACTGGTGGCGGTTAGGGAGGAGCGCCAGTCCAAGACCATAGCGGCAGCCCGAGGCCAGACAAGACGGGAACAGGGAAAGCTCGAGGAAGCCGAAACTACAGATGAAGAGAGTAAGCTGCCGAGGGACGCACCAGAGACAGGAGAGGCAGCATGCCCGGATGGTCCACCTCCCGAGGCCACAGCATCTCGTGAGGTGCCCTCAGCTCCCGAGGGCGCCACGACCCAAGCTGCTCTCAGCCTTATTGAGCACCCGGTCTACTTCGTCAGCACGGTGCTGCGGGACGCGAGGGCGGGATACCCGATGCCTCAGAAGCTCCTCCTCGCGCTGCTGGTGGCCTCGCGCAAGCTGCGGCACTACTTCCAAGCTCACCCGATCAAGGTCGTCTCATCGTACCCCCTGGAGAGGGTGCTCAGGAGCCCTAACTCAGCCGGAAGGGTCGCTGAGTGGAACATAGAGTTGCAAGCGTTTCAGCTCGAGTTCAGCAAAACTAGGGTCATCAAAGGAGCCGCATTGGCGGATTTCGTGGCGGAATGGACAGAGGCGCCAGGCCTCAAGGATGACGAGGATTGCTCCCTCTCCCCAGGGAGCGAGGCACCAGAAGGCTGGGTCATGTACTTCGACGGGGCATTCTCCAGGCACGGCGCGGGGGCTGGTGATGTGCTGGTATCACCCACTCAGGATAAGCTTTGCTATGCAGTACAACTCTGTTTCCAGCAAGGACAAAAGGTCTCCAACAACATAGCAGAATATGAGGGACTGATAGCCGGGTTGAAGGCCGTAGCGGCCCTGGGAGTAAAGCGCCTCACCGTCAAGGGCGACTCGCAGCTCCTAGTCAACTTCTCCAATAAGGTGTACGAGCCGAAGGATGAACACATGGAGGCCTACCTAGCAGAGGTCCGCAGGATGGAAAAGCAGTTCTGGGGGCTGGAGCTGAAGCACGTGCCCCGTGGCACCAACCAGGAAGCTGACGACATAGCCGGACGGGCGTCCAGGCGGCAGCCGCAGAAGCCCGGCGTCTTCGAAGAGCGACTCTTCAAACCTTCAGCGCAGCCAACACTATCGAGCACGACCCAGCCTCGAGAGGAGCTCCCTCAGCCGCCAGCCTCGGGAGCCCCGGCCTGTGGGCCTCCCTCAGGAGCGCGCCTGCTCCTGACAATGGAACCTCAGGAGGAATGCTGGATCACAGAGCTCCGGGATTACCTAACACGTGGGGCCCTGCCAGAGAAGGATGAGGAAGCAGAACGTGTGGCGCGGCAGGACACAACGTACTGCATCAGAGACAGAGAACTCTACCGAAAGCGACCCAACGACGTATCTCTGCGCTGCATCTCCAGGGAGCAAGGAAGGGAACTACTGGGGGACATACACGGCGGAGACTGCGGTCACCACTCATCATCACGGACCCTCGTCGGCAAAGCATTCCGTAGTGGGTTCTATTGGCCCACCGCGCTCAACGACGCAATTGAGTTGGTAAAGGCTTACGAGGCCTGCCAGTTCCATTCCAAGCAGATCCATCAACCAGCGGGGAGCCTGCAGACTATACCCCTCTCGTGGACATTCGCAGTTTGGGGGTTGGATATTCTGGGCCCGTTCCCTCGGGCGCCAGGGGGCTACCGTTACCTCTACGTCGCCATTGACAAGTTCACCAAGTGGGCAGAGGTGGATGCTGTCCGTACCATCCCCGCAGGCTCCGCGGTCAAGTTCATTAGGGGTATCGTGAGCCGGTTCGGGGTGCCGAACCGCATCATCACAGACAACGGTTCGCAGTTCACCAGTAATCTCTGAAAAACATACTGTGCTAACCTTGGAACGCAGATATGCTACGCTTCGGTGGCACACCCGCGAAGTAATGCGCAAGCCGAACGAGCCAACGCGGAGGTCCTGAGAGGCCTCAAGACCAGGACGTTCAAGAAGAAGCTGGACTCATGCGGCAGGGGTTGGTATGACGAGCTCCAATCCGTGCTGTGGTCCATCCGCACAACCGCGGCCAAACCAACCGGGGAAACCCCGTTCTTCCTGGTCTATGGAGCTGAAGCAGTCCTTCCTCACGAGGTCAGGCGTCGCTCCGCGTGGGTCCTGGCGTTCGACGAGGCGTAGTAGGACGCCATGCGGGGGATGGACCTCGTGCTGGGGGAGGAACGCCGCCGAGAAGCCGCGCTGCGAGCGGCAAGGTACCTGCAGGCGCTACGATGATATCACTGCCGCAACATCCGCCCCAGGACCCTCGAGGTAGGAGACCTCGTACTCAGGCGGGTCCTCTCCAGGGAAGGGCTACACAAGCTCTCTCCCATGTGGGAGGGCCCGTTCAAGGTTGTTCATGTTTCCAGGCCTGGCTCTGTGCGCTTGGAGACTCAAGAGGGGGAGCCGATCCAGAATGCGTGGAACATCCAGCACCTCTAGAGGTTTTACCCCTAAAAGGCCCCGAGCCTGTGAAGAAGGCGAACGCCTGTGAAGATCGCTTTTTTTGGAAAAGGCCCTGAGCCTGTGAAGAAGGCGAATGCCTGTGAAGATCGTTTTTTTCGGAAAAGGCCCTGAGCCTGTGAAGAAGGCGAACGCCTGTGAAGATCGCCTCTTTTTGGAAAAGGCCCTGAGCCTGTGAAGAAGGTGAACGCCTGTGAAGATCGCCTCCTTTTTGGAAAGGCCCGGAGCCTGTGAAGAAGGCAAATGCCTGTGAAGCTTATTACCTCTAAAGAGAAAGGCCCGGAGCCTGTGAAGAAGGCAAATGCCTGTGAAGCTTATTACCTCTAAAGAGAAAGGCCCGGAACCTGTGAAGAAGGCAAATTCCTGTGAAGCTCATTACCTCTAAGGAGAAAGGCCCGGAGCCTGTGAAGAAGGCCAATGCTTGTGAAGCTCGCCACCCCGTGACACTCTCACGTAATAATGAGTGGGGCTGTACATGCCCCGGAGTCTCAGGAGCGCCAACCTCAGGCCCTGGGGCTCCCTCCCACGCCCAGTGGCAGCACTTAGCTCCGCGCTGGTGAGAAGACGTCGAAGACTAGACTAGGTGCCGGACGCGGCTTTTTTCATTTGCTTTCCGCATTTGGCGTGTTTTACTTGCATTTGAAGTCTTATCGAAATTATCGCCGTGGCTGATTTGTGGTTTGTCGATTTTTGCTCCTCGTTCTGATTTTCTCTCATGAAAGGCCACGCGAGGGATGGGACTCGAACGCCCTCGTGAGCGTTTCTGCTCTAGCCGCTTAAAGGTTTCACGGCCCGGGCTCTCTACAGGAGCACCCCTCTGGTCCGTGCACCTCGGGCACCGCGACATGCACGCAGGGCCTGGGTTGGTCGCCCCCCGGCTGGGGCCGCAAACTACCTACGCGAGGGCAAATAGTTGAGAAGCGCAACAACAAAACCAAGGTAATGGCTACCACGGCAATGATTCTCGACACGCCCCCACGGGGCTCCATGCAGCTGTCTTATCTTACACAGGGAGCAAAAGGAAAAGGAAAGGGCGAGCCCGGCGCAGCCCGCCCCACATCGGCCTACTGAGGCGTCGCCGGATGCCTCCGGAGCTCAGGCGGACTCCCTCTCGCGCTTCACCGGAGCGCGACGACGGGCGTATGAACAGCCACCCCCCAAGCAGGCGCGGAGGCGAGGGGGCTGGTTGCGGCCACCGCTGGAGGAGCCGCCTGAAGGGGAATAGGCGAAGCTTGGGAGCCTCGGGCGCCGCCAGCAGAGTGGGCGATGTCTCCTCCATCGTCGTCCTCAGGGCAGCATCCTGCGCTGCGACCATCTTCCCCAAACACCCTCACATAGAGGGTGTTGTCGCCGTCGAACTTGAAGTGCAGGGTGCACCGCTCGACCACGCCGCGCGCGCGGGCAAACGTTTGCCAGCCGCGGGTCAGGGCCCCATTCCTAGAAGGGGAGACCTCGAGCGAAACCCAAGAGGCCCTACTTCAGCAGCCGTCAGCCTGGAGCCAGAAGCCGCACCGGGCGCCGGCCGGCAGCTCGCTGATGAAGAAGCAAGGGAGCTGGAGCCAGGTGCTGGTCGGGTCCGCCGACCACACGACGAACTCCGGATGCACCTCCGCCGAGCGAAAGCGCGGCCTGGGAGGACGCGCAACCACAGCCTGCCTCCCCATGGCAGCCGAGCGCTCACCACCACGCGAAGAATCACCCCTGTGCCCACGAGGAGCCACGGCGGGGACCGCGGGATGCTTGCGGGGACGACCCCGGCCACGCTTGGCCGGAGGGGAGTCGGGCCCCGCCTCACTAGCCTTCCCCTTCTCCGCATCTGAGAACCTCTTCGGAGCCATGCGAGCGGCAGCGGCGAAGGAGAGGAAGAAGAAGAGAAGCGGGAAGGGATGGACTGGCGGAGCTTGTGCGGCCTCGCACTTATAGCCGGAAGAGGCCAACCGTCAAGAACCACGATCGCAGGTAATAATGACCCGTATCTATGAATGCAGGGACTAGTCAAGTCACGCAGTTGCCGAGGCGTCGTGGGGAAGTGGAGACGCCCACGTCATGTCAAACCGCCACACGGCGCCCAAGGCCGCAGGCTGTTAGGGCCCGCGGCGCTTCGCCCTTGCCCTTTCGCCTCTCGGCACGGCCAAGTCCGTGCGCGCCTTGGTCCCGGGGGCTACTGTCGGCGTTGTGGGAATGGGGGTCCCCAGACTTGCCTGCCTGCGGCCTGCGGCGTGGCTTAAATGGGGGCCCAGCGTGGCCCACCATCATCAACACAAGGCTCAAGACCCTCGCGAGGAGCCAAGCCTCGCGAGGCGGACGACACGGCGCTTCCTCAAGCGCGGCCTCCCTAGGCTGGCTCGTGAGGAGGCAGAGAGATCAAGGTGGGTACCTCCCGAGGTGCCCATGACGCAAGCCATGACGACCAAGGATGCCAGGCGGGCGCCAGCCCGCGCAGCGCCTCCCTTTCCTCTTTAGTGCAAAGGGGGCAAGCGCGGGCGAGAGGATCAAGCAAAGGCATCCATTTTGGTGCAACGAGACCAAGACCAGTCCAACGGTGGGAAGGAGGTCACCATGGAGCCCAGGACGGCATCACCACAGGGCCTTTGGCAGGCGAAGACCAACTTTAGTCAGGATAAGTGTACCAGATGTTCCCCTTCAAATCGGCCAATTGTTGGCGCCCTTCCCGCTCAATATTTGGGAAGAGGCCCAGGGCCTTTGCCTGTAAATAGGACTAGCCACCCATAGGATAGAGAGATCTGATCGGATCAAGTACCAAGAAACCAGTAGAGCAAGTAGAGAGAGAGAGAGAAGGGCGATCGAACTCCCCCTAGCAGTTCATCCCCTAGCCAAGAACTGACCCTCGCGAGGTCGTTCTTCCTTGTACTGTTCTTCCTCATCAGCACAAGAGGCAATCCACCCACCACAAACTAGAGTAGGGTATTACACCACAATGGTGGCCCGAACTAGTATAAACCTTGTGTCTCTTGTGTTGTTCTTGCAGTAGTTAGATCTTTGCGAGACGGAGAGGTACAGGGCACGATCTCCGCGCGCACCCCAGAGTTCGAACCTTAAGGGTCTGCCGGAACCCGTGAATCCAACATCTGGGTCCTAAATCCATTGCCCTCCTCTCGGTTTTTGCTTTCGTTGCCGAGGCGCTGATGGGCATCCCTCCTTCTGTTGCCTTGCTGCGCCATTTCTTCTCCTTGCGCCTTGTCGACTGCGCTCAATGCTCGGCATGCGTGAGCTTCGTAGCTTCGCCCGAAAGTGCTGCCTCTGGTATCGACTTCAACCTCCCTCCGCCTTCAGCCGGGTTCCGTGAGCGGTGGTTGTACGTTGATGTCGGGGTGCCCAGCCCCCTGCTGGCTTCCAAGGGCCTCGCGAGAACCCTCTGGTGGTGGTTACTCTTCCGGTCGGCCTAGGCGAATCCTCCTCAAGTGGTGGAGCAGGGAGGCAGGAGACAGCGGGGCTCGAGAGAGCCACTGATGATGTGACTGCACCTGGCGATGCCCTTGATGGGGCAGCTCCTGAGGCCCGTGCCGCCGAGGCTGCGGGCGAGGTGCAACCGCTTCCGACACTTGAGGCCGGGGCTCCTGAGCCCCCGGCCGTGCTTTCTGGCGAGGCAGCTGACTGTGCGTGCCAGGCATGCGTCCTCGATGCAGGTCGCCTTGTTGCTCCGTCCTCTTCGTGGGTTGATTCCTGTGCACCTCTCCTGGGCCGCTTCCGTGTAGACTTTGAGGCTCTCCGGAGAAAAAGGGAGGCCTTGGGTGACGACTCCCCTTGTTGCCTGCTGAAGCGCCGGAAGTACTTTGCCACCGACGAGTAAGCCTTCTCCTTCCCCGGCTCCCGATCCCCTTGTTGCGTTTACTGATCCTTGCTCTGCAGGCCCCTTCCTGCCGAGGTCATGGAGGCCGCTGAGGTGCCGCCTCCCTTGACTTTGTCTCCTCCGCCACCCCCGAGTGCCCCGAGCAGCACTGCCCTTGTGGTTAGGGCGAACGACGGGGTGGACCATCACATAACGCGCGGCAACCCTTCTGTCCCCACGATCTCCTTCCGCGGGCCCTCTCTTGGCATTGGCAGCCTGCCATGGGCTTCTCGTCTGGTCGCGGGCTGCGATTGGCTGAGGCACCCCTTGGGCTCTTCTCCTGAGGTCGGGCTGGACTCAGGCGGGGCTTCTGATGCGGCGCGGCCGGCCGTCGTGAGGGCCCCAGCCCCCATCCTCCTGCCCGGGGCCGGAGCGATGGTCCACGGTCCTCGACGCCTACCAGGGGCAGGTGATGGTGTGGCAGACGTGCTTGAGCGTGCTCGGGGGCGCCGTGCCCGTCGCCACGAGTTCCTTCGAAGGGCGAGTGGCGCCGTAGACCTGCTTGGGCAGGAGCTTGCCAATGAAGATGCGCGCCTGGAAGCCGAGGGCCTGCGCCTGGCCGCAGGGAAGCGCGAGCTGGAGGCCGCCGTTGCCCTCGGCGTCATCAGCGCGACCTCGATGATGAAAAGGCAATGGCGTCGCTGGAGGCCTCTCAGGCTGCTCGATCCCAGGCCGTTGAGGAGGCCCGGAGAGCTGACCGACAGCGAGAAGCAGCAGAAGAACAGACCCGGGAGCTCCTGGCCCGGTGTCGCTCGTTGGAGGAGCAGGTGGAGCTGCACGAGGCGGCCCTTGTGTCGATGAAGGTGGCCTCCGGTGAGCCAGTTGATCTTCGGAAGCACGAGGAGGCGCTGATGCTGGAAGCCGCCGAACGCTCCCTTGAGTACGAGCGGCTGGAGACGAGGGAGCGCCTGGTGACGCAGGCGGAAGACGATGTCGCCGCGCGAGAGACGCGTGTCTTGGAGGAGGTTGGTCATCGGGTGGCGATGGCGCGCCAAGGCCTCGAGCGCGAGTTCGAGAGGAAGCTGGAGCTGATCCGGGTCGAGGCCGAAGGGAGGACCACAGCCTTGAGGGCCCAGCGGGAGGAGGCGCCGCGGCGGGCCTATGCTTCTCGGGCCGCCCTTGAGGCAGCGCAGAAGGAATCGCCCACCCTTCAGGCCTAGGTGCTCCGTCTCCGCCAGCGGGTGGAGAAGGCCGAGGCCGTCGAGCGTCAGAATGCCGATGAGATACGCCAGCGGCAAGTCCTAGAGCACGTGCACGGCCCCATGCTCCCCACGCTCAGGGAAAGGGCTAACACTGCCCTGGGCAACATCTGTGAGGCAGCCGTTGGCGAGCCGCACACGATCAACTACGCCGGTAGCCTGCAGTTCTTCATCGCGATTGTGACGCAGCTGGAGGCACGGTCAGCCAGGGCCGACAGGTTGGTGGAGGAGAGGAGCTGCGCCCTGCTCGGGCGCGCCTTTTCCCGCGTCTTCAGCCACCTTCAGCACATGGACCCCCACTTTGACTTTGATGCCGCCATCGCTCCAGTCCCCCAGGTCGTCCGAGGTGACCTGGCGAATTGGGTGGAGAGCAACGTGGATGCTCTCGTCCGGGCCTTCACTTCGGATGACGATGACGTGATCGTGGCTGCCGATGAGGGCGGCGTGATGGATGATCCCGGCGCCACTGGTGGTGGCGCAGACAACGAAGGCGAGTTCAGCGATGCCAGCGTCAGCTCTGGAGGCGCTCCCAAGGATGCATTGGCAGACTTGTCAAACTGATCATGTACCACTCCCACCTTTTTACCCTGCATGGATAGAACTCAGGTGTTTGGCCTGACGGTTGTGAGCATTTTTGGGAGGGGAAGCCCCTCATGTAAGAACTTGTGTCCATTATATCAGTGGTAGTCAAATCGCGTGCGCGCCCTATGGTAGGCTGGTTTACCTTTGTCCCTTGCTGGCTCCAAGGCTGCCTGCAGGAGGGCGCTGCGCCTTGGGTGTCCTCTAGTCGAGATCTCAGGATGTGGCGTCGTTGCTGACGGAAAACTTCACAGGCGTGGGCCTTCTTAACAGGCTCCGGGCCTTCTCCCGAGCGGGACGTCTTCACAGGCGTTCGCCCTCTTCACAGGCTCCGGGCCTTTTCCTAAACGCAATGGCTTCACAGGCATTCGCCTCCTTCATAGGCTCTAGGGCTTTTCCTAAACGCAATGGCTTCACAGGCATTTTCCTTCTTCACAGGCTCTGGGCCTTTTCCTAAACGCAATGGCTTCACGGGCATTTGCCTTCTTCACAGGCTCCGGGCCTTTTCCTAAACGTAATGGCTTCACAGGCATTTGCCTTCTTCACAGGCTCTGGGCCTTTTTAGGAAACGACCACCTCCGCAGTCACCAAAACGTAATCTCATGAGGAAGCGACAGCGGCAGTCAGGGCTGCGCTCGAGCTAGGCCTGGCCCGACTCGCGAGGGGCTCGCGAGGGGAGGCAGCTATGGTGAGGCGGTGACCAAAACGCGAGAAATGGTTCGAACGAGACCAAGCACCCCTTCCCCGAACACACGCGAAGCTCAAATTCGAATTCAACTTAAATCCAGTGGGGAAAATGTTACAACCAAAGGGAAAAGGCAATGAAAGCAGACAAAAAGCCGCGTCCGGTGCCTAATCTAGTCTTGTACGTCTTCTCACCAGCGCGGAGCTAAGTGTTGTCCACTGGGTGTGGGAGGGAGCCCCAGGGCCTGAGGCCGGCACCCCTGAGACTCCGGGGCGTGTACAGCCCCACTCATTATTACGTGAGAGTGTCACGGGGCGGCGAGCTTCACAGGCACTGGGCCTTCTTCACAGGAACCGTCCTTGCTTCATATCGCCAGACGAGGGCCCCGCCTTGCGCCACACTCTAGTGCCACCAACGACGACCGGAAACCAGGACGCTACCGATGGGGTAGAGCGGTCGCCAGCGGTTCCCCCGACGACCACAGGTCCTCCGCCAGGGGCAGGCCCTCAGGCACCTCCCCAGCGGAGGGCCTACCTTCTAAGAACACCTTGCTCCAAACGCCGCGGTGGTGATGTAGGATCCCTGCCCCTCTCCTGCGGCCCCCTGCGTCCCCCTCCCGAGGGGTAGGAGGCCGCGGGAGCGGGGCAGCTGCTCGCTACGGCGACCTGCACCTCCTGTGACCCATGATTAGCGTATGCCTGCTCTTGAGGAATTAACGGTACCCGATAGTTGTCGCCTCCAGCGTGGCCGACGGAGCCATCCTGGGGCTCCTGGAAGGGCTCGGCCTCTGGCGTCTCGTCTTCCCAGCTGGGGCTGAAGAGCGAGCCCTGATCGCCCTCGTGAGCGTGCCCTTGGTCCATCATGCGAGGCACGTATTCTTCTGGCGCCGCCACCCCGAATGTTGTGCTGTAGTGCTCCATGCGCCATGTGGTGTTGCTTGATGTGCCCACCACGGGGTGGTAGTGCGGTTGCCCGTTGGCACCGTGGGCCACACCGAGCCCCTCTCCTTCATGCTCCGGGGGCGGGGGTAGTGCCACCGCCAGTCTAGCGCCGGCGGGTTCACCGATGTCGGGGTAGCCCTGAGGCCCGCGGGAGCATGCGGGGCCTCCTCGTGTGCTGCCCTAGGCTTGGGGCGGAAGTTGGACGCAGAAGGGGTGAGCCCCCAAAGCGGCAAAGCCCAGGAGTTCGGCGACCCGTTCCAGCAGCCTGCACTGCAGCAGCTCCCGTGCTACCGTGAGTGCGGCCCTCAAGTTCGCCTGCTCCCGGCGGGTGTACGGTGTCGTAGTCGCGGCATGGTTGGAGGCCCTTGCCGCCGACCGCGTCTGCCGCGGTGTGAGGGTCGCGGAGGCCTGTCCGTGTCGCCCGCGGCCCGCAGCGCCCTGCGGACCGCGCGCTGCCTGGGACGCGGGGTCGCCCGGGGCGGGCGGCCCCGCGCAGATGGGCCACGCCGCCCATGGACCTTGGTTGCCCGCCTGGTCGCCAGACATGGTGATGACGATGCGACGGGAGGCGGAGCGGTAGGGAGGCAAATTCCGGTGCACCCCTACCTGGCGCGCCAAATGTCGGATCACGGGTTCCGGCAGACCCTTAAGGTTCGAACTCTGGGGTGTGCGCGGAGATTATGCCCTCTACCTCTCCGTCTCGCAAGGATCTAAACTACAGAGCGAACAACACAAGAGACACAGGGTTTATAATAGTTCGGGCCACCATTGTGGTGTAATACCCTACTCTAGTTTGTGGTGGATGGATTGCCTCTTGGGCTGATGAGGATGAACAGTACAGGGAAGAACAGCCTCGCGGGGGTTTGTTCTTGGCTAGGGGATGAACTGCTGGGGGAGTTCGATCGCCCTCCTTACTCTCTGGGTGTGTTGCTATGCTCTAGCTAGTTTCTCTCCTCCTACCCTCGGGGTGGCTAGTCCTATTTATAGGCAAAGGCCCTGGGCCTCTTCCCAAATATTTGAGCGGGAAGGGCGCCAACAATTGGCCAATTCGAAGGGGAACATCTGGTACTCTTATCCTAACTAAAGTTGGTCTTCGCCTGCCAAAGGTCCTGTGGTGACGCCGTTCTGGGCTCCATGGTGACCTCCTTCCCACCGTTGGACTGGTCTTGGTCTTGTTGCACCGAAATGGGTGCCTTTGCTTGATCCTCTCGCCTGCGCTTGCCCCCTTTGCACCAAAGAGGAAAGGGGGATGCTGCGCGGGCTGGCGCCCGCCTGGCACCCTTGGTCGTCATGGCTTGCGTCATGGGCACCTCGCGAGGTACCCCGCCTTGATCTCTCCGCCTCCTCGCGAGCCGTCCGGAGGAGGCCGCGCCTGAGGAAGCGTCGTGTCGTCCGCCCCACGAGGCTTGGCCCCTCGCGAGGGTCTTGGGTCTTGTGTTGATGAAGACGGGCCGCGCTGGGCCCCCATTTGAGCCACGCCGCAGGCCGCAGGCAGGCAAGTCTGGGGACCCCTGTTCCCAGAACGCCGACACGCCGCTGCAACTGGGAGCAGCGCGGGGTCTTGACGTGCGGGAGCAGGAGCGTGGCAGCGGCGTGCCGGAGCATGGAGCGCCCAGGCGGCTTCTTGCGGGCGAGGGACTTCTTGGCAGCTCTGCTCTTGCCGCGCTGGTGCCTAGCGGAGCGGGTTCCAGCCAGGGGCCACGCGCCTTGCGGCCGGGGCGTCTTCTTGGTGAGGAGGCGGCTAGGGCGCCCCTGGAGCTTCGTCGCCTATGCGGGGCGGGGTGCGGTGCAGCTGGACGGACGGCGTAGGAGAGCCCCCCGCGGCGCGGACAAGCTCGGCGACGCGGTCGAGCCACTCTTCTTAGACGTCGTCGACGGGATGGTAGCGCAGGAGCTCGTTTGCCGCGATGAGCACAGCTCGAGCCTCCAAGGGTGCGCAGAGCGCGCGGGACGAAGAACCAGCTGGGGTGAGCGAGGGAGTAGCGGTGCGGCTGTCTCGCCGCACGGAAGGATGTTGAGATGACGCTTGCTACTCGTTCCCCGCCGGGCCGGTGGCGACATTGATGGCAGGCGATGGGGAACGGCGGGGACGCCCGCCGACAGGGGCCGTCTGGGCGACGCGGGAAGCGAGAGCGGCTCGGTGCTCGGCGTGGGCCCGACGAGCGTCAGACATGGACGCGATGGTCGGAGGAGAAACGGGTGGTGGAAGACGAATTCCGGCGCACCCCCACCTGGCGCGCCAAATGTCGGATTTCGGGTTCCGGCAGACCCTTGAGGTTCGAACTCTGGGGTGCGCGCGGAGATTACGCTTCCTACCTACCTGTACCCCTCCGCCTCGCATGGATCTAAGCTACCAGAAGAACAGCACAAGAGACACAGAGTTTATACTGGTTCGGGCCACCGATGTGGGGTAATACCCTACTCCAGTGTGGTGATGTGGTGGATTGCCTCTTGGGCTGATGATGAACAATACAAGGAAGAACAGCCTCGCGAGGGACTGTTCTTGGCTGGGGCGATGAACTGCTAGAGGGGTTCAGTCGCCCTTCTCTCTCTCTGTCTAATTGCCAATCAGTCTGTTTCTAGATCTCTAGATCTCTGAATCTCTGGATAGATGCCTCTACCCCGGGGGTGGCTCGTCCTATTTATAGGCAAAGGCCCTGGGCCTCCTCCCAAATATTGAGCGGGAAGGGCGCCAACAATTGGCCATTTTGAAGAGGAACATCTGGTACACTTATCCTGACTAAAGTTGGTCCTCGCCTGCCAAAGGCTCTGGTGATGACGCGGGCTTGGGCTCCACAATGACTTCTTCCTTGTCGCGGAGCTGGTCTTGGTCTCGTTGCACCGAAATGGGTGCCTTTGCTTGATCCTCTCGCCTGCGCTTGCTCCCTTTTCACCAAAGAGGAAAGGGAGGACACTGCGCGGGCTGGCGCCCGCCTGGCGCCCTTGGTCGTCATGGCTTGTGTCATGGGCACCTCGTGACGTACCCTGCCTTGATCTCTCTGCCTCCTCGCGAGCCAGCCTGATGAGGTCGTGCCTGAGGAAGCTCTGTGTCGTCCGCCCCGCGAGGCTTGGCCCCTCGCGAGGGTCTTGGGTTTGCGTTGATGAAGATGGGTCGTGCTAGGCCCGCCTTGAGCCACGCCGCAGGCCGCAGGCAGGCAAGTCTGGGGACCCCCGTTCCCAGAACGCCGACAGAGCCCTCGACTCTCCGTCAGTTCCCTCGGAGTCAGGCCTTTTCTCCCGCTCCCCTCCTTCCTCCTCTTTGCTGGAGCCGTCGGAGGACACGTCCACCGGGTCCTCGGGAGCTTGCGTGGGCACGGGCCCGTCCCCGTTGAAGACGGGCATGGACTCCACTACCTGCTCCCAGTCGTCGCGTAGGAACAAGGGCGTAGCAGCGCCCTTCAACCTCGCCACATCGCCCCCAACCAGAGATTGGAGGACTACAGCCAGATCTTCGTCGGCCAAGGCCGCGGGGCTCGGACGGGGCCTCCACATCGGAAGTAAGTACCACCGAAGCGGAGCCAGCTCGTGCTCTAGGAATTCCCTCAGCAGCGACGCGCCGGTCAGCTTCGCCGCCGCCATGTTGGCCGGCTTCAAATCCGCGTCCATCTTCTCCAACACCATCTTCGCGCGGGGATCCGCGAGCTCCGCTCGACCCCAATCGGGGGAACTTGCTGGTTGCTCTGTGGGCAAGATCAGCCGAGGGTGGATGCTCCCAGCATCTGCCAAGACCCACTTGCTCCTGAAGCCCTCGATCCTTTTCCCGGGGCTCGAAATGGCGATGGCGCCACCATACGTGACGAAGCTCGCGCACGCGGAAGCAGGACCGCAGGAGGTCCGGAGGTAGAAGTAGTGGCGCAGCAAGGCCACTGAGGGCTACACCCCTACATGAGTCTCGCAGTAATAGGCGAAGATTGCCAGGAGAAGGACGGAGTTGGGGTGGAGATGCAGAGCCTGTAGCCTATAATGATAGAGGACAGAGAAGAAGAACTCGGAGAAGGGAGGCACCAAGCCAGCAGCAATGGCGCTTGCAAAGAACGGATAGAAGGTGCTCCCCTGGCCCTCAGGGGTGGCGGAGCCAGCCTTGAACACCTTCGCCCCGTCGATGCCCTGCGCCGCCGCCATCCGGCGCAACCGGGCGAGGCTCGACTCCGACACGCTCGGCGACTCCAGGGCGGACGAGTCCCAAGCTCCGGCCGGGGACAAAAGAGGCGTCATGGCTTCCTAGGTCACGCGGTCGGAGTAGATCTGGAAATTTTGGAAGAAGGAAGGAGAGGCGCAGGAAAGGGGATCTGAGCAGCAACTGGAGAAAGCGAAAAATGCATAGCCTAGGCAGATGCCGCTCCTTTATCAACTCGCGCGGTTGCTGCGATGCCCACGTCCAATCAACCGCCACGCGGCGCCCAAGGCCGCAGGCTGTTAGGGCCCACGGCGCTTCGCCCTTGCCCTTTCGCCTCGCTGCACAGCCAAGTCCGGGCGCGCCTTGGGCCCGGGGGCTACTATCGGCGTTCTGGGAATGGGGGTCCCTAGACTTTCCTGCCTGCGGCCCACGGCGTGGCTCAAAGGGGGGCCCAGCACGGCCCATCTTCATCAACACAGACCCAAGACTCTCGCGAGGGGCCAAGCCTCGCGGGGCGGACGACATGGAGCTTCCTCAGGCACGGCCTCATCAGGCTAGCTCGCGAGGAGGCGGAGAGATCAAGGCGGGGTACCTCACGAGGTGCCCGTGACGCAAGCCATGACGATCAAGGACGTCAGGCTGGCGCCAGCCCGCGTAGTGTCCTTCTTTCCCCTTTGGTGCAAAGGGAGCAAGCGCAGGCGAGAGCATCAAGCAAAGGCACCCGTTTCAGTGCAACGAGACCAAGACCAGCCCAACGGCAAGGAGGAAGTCATTGTGGAGCCCAAGCCAGCGTCACCAGCAGAGCCTTTGGCAGGTGAAGACCAACTTTAGTTAGGATAAGTGTACCAGATGTTCCCCTTCAAAATGGCCAATTGTTGGCGCCCTTCCCGCTCAATATTTGGGAAGAGGCCCGGGGCCTTTGCCTATAAATAGGACTAGCCACCCCCAGGGTAGAGGCAATGAGAATAAGAATCACAATCAGAGTCGGATCGAGTAGCATCACACAGAGAGAGAGAGAGAAGGGTGACTGAACTCCTCCTAGCAGTTCATCGCCCCAGCCAAGAACAGACCCTCGCGAGGCTGTTCTTCCTTGTATTGCTCATCGTCATCAGCCCAAGAGGCAATCTACCACACCACAAACTGGAGTAGGGTATTACATCACAACGGTGGCCCGAACCAGTATAAACCCTGTGTCTCTTGTATTGTTCTTTTCGTAGCTTAGATCTTAGTGTGGCGGTGGGGAGCAGGTAGGTAGAAGGCGAAATCTCCGCGCGCACCCCAGTGTTCGAACCTCAAGGGTCAGCCGGAACCCGAAATCCGACAATATTGCCATGCAACTTTCCACCGTTCCATTTATCATGACATGCTTCATCATTCGTCATATTGCCTTGCATGATCATGTAGTTGACATCGTATTTGTGGCAAAGCCACCATGCATATTATTTCATACATGTCACTCTTGATTCATTGCCCATCCCGGTACACCGCTGGAGGCATTCATATAGAGTCCTACTTTGTTCTAGTATCGAGTTGTAATCATTGAGTTGTAAATAAATAGAAGTGTGATAATCATGATTCATAGAGCATTGTCCCAAAAAAAGATAAAGGCCAAAAAAAGAAAATAAAAAGGGGGCAATGCTACTATCCTTTTTTTCCACACGTGTGCTTCAAAGTAGCACCATGATCTTTATGATAGAGAGTTTCTTGTTTTGTCACTTTCATATACTAGTGGGAATTTTTCATTATAGAACTTGGCTTGTATATTCCAACAATGGGCTTCCTCAAATGCCCTAGGTCTTCGTGAGCAAGCAAGTTGGATGCACACCCACTTAGTTTCTTTTGTTGAGCTTTCATACATTTATAGCTCTAGTGCATCCGTTGCATGGCAATCCCTACTCCTTGCATTGACATCAATCAATGGGCATCTCCCTAGCTCATTGATTAGCCACGTCAATGTGAGACTTTCTCCTTTTTTGTCTTCTCCACATAACCCCCATCATCATATTCTATTCCACCCATAGTGCTATATCCATGGCTCACGCTCATATATTGCCTGAAAGTTCAAAAAAGTTTGAGATTACTAAAGTATGAAACAATTGCTTGGCTTGTCATCGGGGTTGTGCATGATGAGAGCATTCTTGTGTGACGAAAATGGAGCATGACCAAACTATATGATTTTGTAGGGATGAACTTTCTTTGGCCATGTTATTTTAAGAAGACATAATTGCGTACTTAGTATGCTTGAAGTATTATTACTTTTGTGTCAATATTAAACTTTTATCTTGACTCTTTCGGATATGAATATTCATGCCACAAATAAGAGAATTACATTGAAAATTATGCCAAGTACCATTCCACATCAAAAATTCTGTTTTTATCATTTACCTATTCGAAGACGAGCAGGAATTAAGATTGGGAATGCTTCATACGTCTCCAACGTATCTACAATTTTTTATTGTTCCATGCTATTATATATTCTGTTTTGGATGTTTAATGGGCTTTATTATACACTTTTATATTATTTTTCGGACTAACCTATTTAACCGGAGGCCCAGCTCAAATTGCTGTTTTTTTGCCTATTTCAGTGTTTCGCCGAAAAACAATATCAAACGGAGTCCCAACGGAATGAAACCTTTGGGAGAGTGATTTTTGGAACAAACGTGATCCAGAGGACTTCGAGTGGACGTCAAGCAACCAATGAGGAGGCCACAAGGCAGGGGGCGCCTACCCCCCTGGGCGCGCCCTCCACCCTCATGGGCCCCTCGTGGCTCCACCAACCTACTTCTTCCTCCTATATATACCTACGTGCCCCCAAACCATCGAAGAGCACCACGAAAACCTAATTCCACCACCGCAACCTTCTGTACCCATGAGATCCCATCATGGGGCCTTTTTCGACGCTCCGCCAGAGGGGGCATTGATCATGGAGGGCTTCTACATCAACACCAAGCCTCCTCGATGATGTGTGAGTAGTTTACCTCAGACCTTCGGATCCGTAGTTATTAGCTAGATGGCTTCTTCTCTCTCTTTGGATCTCAATACAATGTTCTCCTTGATTCTCTTGGAGATCTATTTGATGTAACTCTTTTTGCGGTGTGTTTGTCGGGATCCGATGAACTGTGGGTTTATGATCAAGAATATCTATGGATAATATTTGAATCTTCTCTTAATTCTTTTATGTATGATTGGTCATCTTTGCAAGTCTCTTCAAATTATCAGTTTGGTTTGGCCTACTAGATTTATCTTTCTTGCAATTGGAGAAGTGCTTAGCTTTGGGTTCAATCTTGCGGTGCTCGATCCCCGTGACAGTAGGGGAAACGACACGTATTGTATTGTTGCCATTGAGGATTAAAAGATGGGGTTTATGTCATATTGCATGAGTTTATCCCTCTACATCATGTCATCTTGCTTAAAGCGTTACTCCGTTCTTATGAACTTAATACTCTAGATGCATGTTGGATAGCGGTCGATGTGTGGAGTAATAGTAGAAGATGCAGGCAGGAGTCGGTCTACTTGTCACGGACGTGATTCCTATATACATGATCATACCTAGATATTCTCATAACTATGCTCAATTCTATCAATTGCTCGACAGTAATTTGTTTACCCACCATAATACTTATGCTATCTTGAGAGAAGCCACTAGTCAAACCTATGCCCCCCTGATACGTCTCCAACGTATCTATAATTTTTTATCGTTCCATGCTATATTATATCCTGTTTTGGACATTAATGGGGTTTATTATACACTTTTATATTATTTTTGGGACTAACCTATTAACCGGAGGCCGAGCCCAGAATTGATGTTTTTGCCTATTTGAGAGTTTTGCAGAAAAAGAATATCAAACGGAGTCCAAACGGAATGAATCCTTCGGGAACATGATTTTCAGAATGAACGTGATCCAGAGGACTTGGGACCCTACGTCAAGACATCAACCAGGAAGGCACGAGGTAGGGGGGCACGCCCTCCACCCTCGTGGGCCCCATGTTGCTCCACCGACGTACTTCTTCCTCCTATATATACCTACGTACCCCCAAACTACCAGATACGGAGCCAAAAACCTAATTCCACCGCCGCAACCTTATGTACCCATGAGATCCCATCTTGGGGCCTTTTTCGGAGCTCCGCCGGAGAGGGCATCGATCACAGAGGGCTTCTACATCAACACCATAGCCTCTCCGATGATGTGTGAGTAGTTTACCTCAGACCTTCGGGTCCATAGTTATTAGGTAGATGGCTTCTTCTCTCTTTTTGTATCTCAATACAATGTTCTCCCCCTTTCTTGTGGAGATCTATTCGATGTAATCTTCTTTTGCAGTGTGTTTGTTGAGACCGATGAATTGTGTGTTTATGATCAAGTTTACCTATGAACAATATTTGAATCTCCTCTGAATTCTTTTATGTATGATTGGTTATCTTTGCAAGTATCTTCGAATTATCATTTTGGTTTGGCCTACCAGATTGATCTTTCTTGCAATGGGAGAAGTGTTTAGCTTTGGGTTCAATCTTACGGTGTCCTTTCCCGGTGATAGCAGGGGCAGCAAGGCACGTATTGTATTGTTGCCATCGAGGATAACAAGATGGGGTTTATATCATATTGCATGAGTTCATACCTCTACATCATGTCATCTTACTAAAAACGTTGCTCTGTTCTTATGAATTTAATACTCTAGATGCATGTTGGATAGCGGTCGATGTGTGGAGTAATAGTAGTAGATGCAGGCAGGAGTCGGTTTACTTGTCGCGGGCGTGATGCCTATATACATGATCATACCTAGATATTCTCATAACTATGCTCAATTCTGTCAATTGCTCAACAGTAATTTGTTTACCCACCGTAATACTTATGCTCTCGAGAGAAGCCACTAGTGAAACCTATGGCCCCCGGGTCTATTTTGCATCATATTAATCTTCCAACACTTAGCTATTTTTATTGCCTTTTATTTTACTTTGCATCTTCATCATAAAAATACCAAAAATATTATCTTATCATATCTATCAGATCTCACTTTCGTAAGTGATCGTGAAGGGATTGAGAACCCCTTTATTGCGTTGGTTGCGAGGATTTTATTTGTTTGTGCAGGTGCGAGGGACTCGCGCGTGTCCTCCTACTGTATTGATACCTTGGTTCTCAAAAACTGAGGGAAATACTTACGCTACTTTACCACATCACCCTTTCCTCTTCAAGGGAAAACCAACGCAGTGCTCAAGACATAGCACCCCTGGGTCAATTTTCCATCATATTAATCTCCTGTCAACGAGCTATTTCTGCCGCCATTTATTTTGCTTTCTTTACTTTTAGTCTTTATCATAAAAATACCAAAAATATTATCTTATCATCTCTATTAGATCTCACTTTTGCAAGTGGCCGTGAAGGGATTGACAACCCCTTTATCGCGTTGGTTGCAAGGTTCTTATTTGTTTGTGTAGGTGCGTGGGACTTGAGCATGGTCTCCTACTGGATTGATACCTTGGTTCTCAAAAACTGAGGGAAGTACTTACACTACTTTACTGCATCACCCTTTCCTCTTCAAGGGAAAACCAATGTAGTGCTCAAGAGGTAGCATGATGCGGCTCGACAACAAGGACTAAAGGTACCTCATCGTTCGTGGGAGCGCCCACCTCGACCGCAAAAACCTGTGGTTTTGCGGGAGGGTGCTGCTCACCAACTGAAGAGAGGTCGCCCCGGCAGCCTTTCTACCGGTGGCTTCGGGAAGCTCCACCGGGGAATGTTTGTCGGAGTTCATCTTCCTCCTTTTCCTATCCAACATTGACGGGTACATGGAAGGCTAGGTAAGGTGGAGACAAAAGCCCCTGGTTCCACAGGGAGCTTTTGCGCGGCACACTTTGACAAGTGATCAGCGATGCTGTTTTCCGCACGTGGCACGTGCTCTACCTGCAACCTACCAAAGTGCTCTTCTAGATTCCTCACCTCCTCCACATATGCCTCCATCAACGGGCTCTAATAACATTTGTTGACTTGTCTAACCGCAAACTGGGAGTCTCCTCGAATAATTAGCTTCTTGATTCCCAACTCTACTACAATTCCGAGTCCGGTAAGGAGCCCCTCGTACTCAGCGGTGTTGTTGGTAGCTTCCTCTTGGGGAAAGTGCATTTGAACCACATACTTGACATGCTCTCCTATGGGGGTGACAAGAACCACGCCGGCTCTGTCGGATTTGGGGTTCCAGCAAAACCCTTGATGTTCGAACACTGGGGTGCACACGAAGATCTCTCTCTCCCTAGATCGCTCTCGCAACAAACGCAAGGCCTAGGTCGACCAACCCAAAGAACGGGAGACGCGAGAGTTTATACTGGTTCAGGCCACCGATGTGGTGTAATACCCTACTCCAGTGTGGTGTGGTGGATTGCCTCTTGGGCTGAGGATGAACACTTACAAGGGAAGAACAGCCTCCTGAGGAGACATGCTCTTGTACTTGGTGAACTTGTGTGGTTGAGGATGATCTGAATTGACCCCCTGCTACGATGGTGGCTAGTCCTATTTATAGCAGCCCTGGTCCTCTCCCCAAATATTGAGCGGGAAGGGATCCAACAACGGCCAAATTCGAAGGGAGACAACTAGTACAAGTTATCCTGACTAAAGGTGGTCTTCGCCTGCCAAAGGCTCTGGTGGTGACGCCGTCTTGGGCTCCATGGTGACCTCCATCCTCTCCTCCTGTTGGTCTTGGTCTCATTGCACTGATATGGAAACCTTTGCCTGATGCCTCGGGACTCCTTGTCTACGCTTGCCTCTTTAGCACCAAAGAGGAAACGAGGACACTGCATGCGCTGGCGCCCGCCTGGCTCCAGTCGTCATGGCTTGCGTCACAGGAACCTCGCGAGGTGTCCCTTGCCTTGATCTCTCCGCCCCTCGCGAGCAAGCCTGTTGAAGTCGTCCTCGAGGAGGTCTTGTGTCTGTCGGCGTTCTGGGAACGGGGGTCCCCAGACTTGCCTACCTGCGGCCTGCGGCGTGGCTCAAAGGGGGGCCAGCACGGCCCATCTTCATCAACACAGATTCAAGACCCTTGCGAGGGGCCAAGCCTCGCGGGGCGGACGACACGGAGCTTCCTCAGGCGCGGCCTCATCAGGCTGTCTCGCGAGGAGGCGGAGAGATCAAGGCGGGCTCTGGCTGCAGGTGGACGGCTGCTGCAGCAAGGCTTCATGGGTCACGGTCGAGGTCTCTGTCGCGGGCAACTTAGCCCTGGCTCGTGGCTGGCAGACGTTTGCCCACGCGCGCGGCCTAGGCAGGCGGTGCACCCTCCACTTCAAGTCCGACGACAACGCGACCCTCTACGTAAGGGTGTTCGGAGAGGACGGCCGCCGCGTCGGGTGCTGCCTCGAGGACAACGATGGCAGCGAGGTGCTTCGCCTTGGCCATGGTCGAGACGAGGGTGAGGATGGTCTTGCCTTCAACGGTGGTCGCTGCTCGCCCGGCTATGGCGATTCTTCCTCCGGCGACAGCTCCAGCAGCGGCGGCTACGACCAGCCGCCGCGCCCGCTTCGAGGGTGGCAGCGGGTCGTCTCGTCGCCGCGCCCCAGTGAAGCGTGAGGAGGGGCCCGGCTGACCTCAGGAGAGCGCCATGGGTCCGTCCTCGCAAGCTGCTGCAGGGGCACGCACCACTTTTGCTTCATTCTTTCTTTCCTTCCTGCATTAAGAGAGAGACAAGTATGGGTCCCCGTAGGGCGTGCAATGAACCATGATTTCCAAGTTGCTATGATATGTTTATTGTTCCTGTGTCGCATTGCAGCATCAAAGTTTTATGTAGGCGCATAGAAATAACTTAGCTTGACGCGCTCGAAGTAGTTTTCGCCTCGTGAGGCGCGTACTTCCCAATACCTGGCGAGGCCTCCTTGGCATGGGAGGTGTCTAGGAACTGCAAAAATTCGTTAGGAAACTCTTATTCTTCTGAGCCCTGGTCGCAGGCGCCGCCGGCCATGATCCAGTGCTTCGCATCGCGGTGCCCGAGGAGCACGGATTGAGAGAAAGTTTGCCAGCTTACGAGCTCGAACGAGGGTGCCTCGCGAAAAACAGGAAAAACACTCACGAGGGCACCTTTCCAGCCCCCTCGTGAGGCATGCGAGAGAGAGTACAGGTCGAAACAAGGAACCAAAAGCAGAAATGGAGGCAAAAGGCGATGGAACCAAGCCGGCAAGGAACTCCAGACAACAAATTTTCATTAAAGAGGGGCAAGCCAACTATGGAAAGCAAATGAAAAGCCGCGTCCAACACCTAGTCTAGTCTTCTTGTCTTCTCACCAGCGCGGAGCTAAGTGCTGCCACTATGACGTGGGAGGGAGCCCCCGAGGCCCGAGGGCAGCACTCCTAAGACTCCGGGGCGTGTACAGCCCCACTCATTATTACGTGAGAGTGTCACGAGCGGAGACCTTCACAGGCACTGGGCCTTGCTTCACATGCGTCAGGCCTTTCTTCATGGGTAGAAATTTCGGAGGTGCTGGATGTTCCAGGCGTTCTGGATAGGGACCCCTTCCTGCGTCTCTAGGCGCACGGTGCCAGGCCTGGAGATGTGGGCGACCCTAAATGGGCCCTCCCACATGGGCGAGAGCTTGTGCAACCCTTCCCTGGAGAGCACCTTCCTTAGGACGCTGCGACAGTGATACCGCCGCATCACCTGCTGGTATCTTGTCGCCCGGAGCGTGGCGTCACGGCGGCGTTCCTCCCCCAGCACGAGGTCCATCCCCTGCATGGTGTCTTGTTGCGCCTCATCAAATGCCAGGTCCTGCGGGGAGCGATACTTGACCTCGTGAGGGAGAACCACCTCTGCTTCGTAGACGAGGAAGAACGGGGTCTCGCCTGTTGGCTTGGTGGCGGCGGTGCAGATGGACCATATCACAGACTGGAGATTATCGTGCCAGCCCCTGCCGCGGGCCTCGAGCGTCTTCTTGAAGTTCCTGGTCTTGAGGCCTCTTAGGACCTCCGTGTTAGCGCGTTCGACCTAACCATTGCTCTTGGGGTGTGCCACCGAAGCGTAGCAGATCCGCGTTCCAAGGTTAGCACAATACGTCTTGAAGAGATTGCTAGTGAACTGCGAGCCGTTATCGGTGATGATGCGGTTGGGGACCCCAAACCGGCTCACGAGACCCTTGATGAACTTGACCGCGGATCCGGCCGGGATGGTGCGGACGGCTTCTACCTCCGCCCACTTGGTGAACTTGTCGATGGCGATGTAGAGGTAGCGGTAGCCCCCCCGGCGCTCGAGGGAACGGGCCTAAGATATCTAGCTCCCATACTGTGAATGGCCATGGCGGTGGGATGGTCTGGAGGCCCTGAGCTGGCTGATGGATCTGCTTGGCATGGAATTGACAGGCCTCACAGGACTTCACTAGCTCAGTCGCGCCATTGAGCGCCGTAGGCCAGTAGAACCCACTGCAGAACACCTTGCCGACCAGGGTTCGTGACGACGAGTGGTGCCAGCAGTCCCCTCCATGTTAGTAAGCTAGCAGCTCTTTCCCCTGTTCCCTGGAGATACAACGCAGGGAAACGTCATTCAGCCGCTTCCTGTATAACTCACCGTCCTGGATGTAGTACGTCGTGGCCTGTCGGGCCATGCGCTCCTCGTCCTCCTCCTTCTCCGGCAGCGTCCCTTGCGTCAGGTATTCCTTGAACTCCTTGGTCCAGCACCCCTCCTGAGGCTCGAGTGATGAAGCTATGTACCTAGGGTAGGGTCATGGACCTGTCCTAACTGCCCTACCCAAGGACATCCCTAGAAGAAATCACCTTTCAATCGACTTGAAGGTGATCCATTCAACGAACTCGAAGGCACTCGACCGTGAAGTCTTCCACTCGACCAAGATCCGCCCACTCGACGGCCAGGAGATCTAAAGACGCTCCGCGCGCTAACGGTCGGACATTAAGTAGCCTTTATGATCTTTATAACACTTTATTAGTGGCGTTACCAGTAACGCCCGAACTTAATGTACTTTAAACCCTGCATAACTGAGGGCCGGAGGGGTCTGGCGAACTCTATATAAGCCACCCCCCTCCTCAGTGTAAAGGGTGGGCACCCCTGTAATTCATACACACATAATCCAGTCGACCGCCTCCGGGCTCCGAGACGTAGGGTTGTTACTTCCTCCGAGAAGGGCCTGAACTCGTAAACCTTGTGTGCCTACAACTACTCCATAGCTAGGATCTTGCCTCTCCATTACTACCCCCCTACACTACTGTCAGACTTAGGACCACGACAGTTGGCGCCCACCGTGGGGCAGGTGTCTTAGCGACTTGTTGGAGAAGTTGCGATTTTTCCGATCCCCTTGATCATGGTTTCGGGCAGAGTTTTGGTGGATGGCCGCGAGATCCGTCTCGGTGCGCTCACATTCACCACCGACGACTCCGCTTGGCTTCAGGAGGCTCCACTTGACGTCGACGCGCTCCCCGTCCGCGGAGCGACGCACTTTCGCGCATGCGTCCGCGGCGTCCTCCTGCGGCAACCATCGACCCAGTACCGGTCGGCTCCTGTGGCGTCCTCCCTCCCTATCTCCCGCCGGCGCAAGCGCTCCGTTCGGTCGAGGCTTCAGCAGTGGGTGAGGCATGCGGTGGCCCGCCAGTCATCCACCCCTCAAGTCGCAGCGATCGAGCCCGACGAATGCCTCTACGGCCTGTTCGACCTGTCGACTGGCTCCGCAGAGACTGCATCTGAGTGCGACAACAGTGACCCAGCAGCGGAGGTTCTGATGGTCGATGGACCACGCAGTCCTCCTGGCTTTCCCCACACAGACGGAGGCGAGGGCAGAGGTGACCCGTCGCATGCCCATGAGGAATATCTCCCCGAGCCTCTCACTTCGCTGCAAAGAGAAGAACTTCGCCGCCGGAACATGGATGCGATGCACACTCCTATCGTTGGAGAAACCCCTGAGGCTCGTGCCTTAGAGGACGCGCGTTTGGCCAACTTGGCTGAACGCACTCGACTGGAGAACCTCCAGCGAGCACTCGACGAGCGTGCGCGACAGCGGGTTCCAGAATCCAGTCGACGTCAGCTCTTTCCGCCCCCGCAGGTATATCGAACCCCGATTCAAAATTTAGCAACTACGGCCCGTATAGCAGAGTTGATTCAGCCTTCCCAGTCAGAGGCTGGCAGAGGCTTGTTGCAGATCAGAGCGTTACTCCGGGCAGCAGGAGACCAGAATTCAGCTGTTTCACAGTCGTGGAACAGGATCCACAGCAGGTATGTGGCTGTAGATACAGTCTAGTCGGCTCACAGCCCAAGATCGCCCCCGAGGCATGAGGGACGTGGGGACCGGCATGATTAGTACAGGAATAGTGAGCAGTATGATCATCGACTTGATCGTGATGATCGACGTCGAGTGCCTACCCCTCCCCTGAGGAGTGGATCATATGTGCCTCGACAGCAGGATGACAAACGCCCTCACAGTGTTGGGCGAAGGATTCCAGTCGACCCTAGGGAACCAGGCTTTGATGCGAGATACATTCTCGTTCAAGGTTTGGTTGACAGGAACAGAGCTCACCGAGAAGGTCACGGCAGAGATGCACCTACCAGCAGCAGACTGCATGTTTCAGGGCTAGAGTGCTTTAGCAGAGCCATCAGGGCCGCGGTGATTCCACCCAACTTCAGGTTGGCAACTGGAGTCAGTAAGTTCGCTGGTGAGTCCAAGCCCGATACTTGGCTTGAAGACTACCGAGTGGCTGTCCAGATTGGCGGTGGCAATGATGGAGTGGCCATGAAGCCCTTGCCTCTCATGTTGGAGGGCTCGGCCAGAGCGTGGCTGAATCAGTTAGCACCCGACAGCATTTACACTTGGGAAGATCTCGCCCGAGTGTTTGTCACAACATTTGAAGGAACATGCAAGCGACCGACAGGGCTGACGGAACTGCGGTCTTGTGTGCAGAAGCCGAATGAAACTTTGAGGGATTACATCCAGAGATGGATCACGTTGCATCACACAGTGGAAAATGTATCTGATCACCAAGCAGTCTGTGCCTTCAAGGAAGGCGTCAAGTACAGAGAGCTGAATCTGAAATTCGGTCGAACTGGAGACATGTCTTTGAGTCGAATGATGGAGATTGCTACCAAGTACGCTAATGGTGAAGATGAGGATCGACTCCGGAGTGGCAAGCTCAAGTCAGTCGCCCAAGAAACCGGAGGAGGAAATTCCAATCGTAAACAGAAGCGGAAAGTCGAGCCAGCTGCTCCTGGAGAAGCCTTGGCTGTGACTCAAGGAAAGTTTAAGGGGAAACCCAAAGGGCCTTGGAACCCTAAGAAAGTTAAGACCAGGATGGAAATGATGTGTTGCATTTGCCATGTCACATTCACACAAAGAAAGATGAAGAGGGTAAACTCATTTACCCGAAGCATACCACTCGACGGTGTCGGCTCTTGATCCAGCAGTTCCAAGGGAAGCAGCCCAAAGACAAGGAAAAGGAGTCGGATAAAGTTGAGGATAAGGAAGATAGTGATGATGGATACCCCCAGGTCAATTCCACTCTGATGATTTTTGCTGACGTAGAAAGCAAAAGTCGACTGAAAGTTATCAACCAAGAAGTAAATATGGTTGCTCCGGCGACGCCCAGTTATCTGAAATGGTCTCAGACTGCCATCACATTCGACCAGTCTGATCACCCAACGCACATTGCCACCCCTGGGAGGCCATCTTTGGTGGTCGACCCAGTTGTCGAAGGCACTCGACTGACCAAAGTCTTGATGGATGGTGGTAGTGGCTTGAATATTCTGTATGCAAAAACGTTGAAAGGGATGGGCATTCCGATGTCCAGACTCAGTACTAGCAACATGAGTTTCCATGGAGTAATCCCTGGGAAGAAAGCTGAGTCACTCGGCCAAATTGCTCTTGATGTGGTTTTCGGCGATTCCAAGAATTACCGTAAAGAAAAGTTGACGTTTGAAGTTGTGGATTTCCAGAGTGCTTACCACGCTATTTTGGGCAGGCCAGCTTATGCACGCTTCATGGCTCGACCATGTTATGTGTATCTCAAATTGAAAATGCCTGGTCCCAAAGGTGTGATCACTGTTACGGGCAATCGGAAGAAGGCAGAAGAGTGTTTTCAGAAAGGCTCAAAGATCGCTGATGCTCAGATGGCAGTGGTAGAGCTGCAGGAGTACCAGAAGACTGCAGACCCGAGTGATTTGTTGCGAGCAAAGAAGCCCGCTACGGAATCAGCATTTCAGTCGTCCGATGAGACAAAGCCGATTCACATTCACCCGACCGATCCCAATGCTGCTCCGACTCATATCTCAACCACACTCGACTCCAAATAGGAAGAAGCGCTCATCCAGTTCCTCCATGAGAACTGGGACATCTTCGCATGGAAGCCTTCTGACATGCCGGGTGTTCCCAGGGGGCTGGCTGAGCACCGTTTACGAGTCGACCCAAAAGTGAAACCTGTCAAAGAACATCTCCGACGGTCCGCCGTCCAGAAGAGAAAGGCTATTGGTGAGGAGGTGGCTCGGCTCTTAGCAGCGGAGTTCATCCGAGAGATTTACCACTCCGAGTGGCTCGCCAATGTTGTCATGGTCCCCAAGAAGGACAAGTCACTTCGCATGTGCATTGAATTTAAACATATCAATCGGGCCTGCCCGAAAGATCATTTTCCTCTCCCCGCATCGACCAGATAGTCGACTTGACTGCGGGATGTGAGCGACTGCCTTTTTTAGACGCCTATTCCGGGTATCATCAGATCCGTCCGTATGGACCCGATGAGATCAAAACAGCTTTTATCACTCCATTCGGGTGCTTCTGTTATGTTACCATGCCATTCGGCCTCAAGAATGCCGGAGCCACGTTCATGAGGATGATTCAGAAGTGTTTGCTCACTCAAATCAGTCGGAATGTGGAAGCATACATGGATGATATTGTGGTCAAGTCACGGAAGTGTTCCGACCTGCTGACTGACCTTGCTGAAACCTTTGCCAACCTCAGGAGGTATGATATCAAGCTTAATCCATCAAAGTGCACATTCGGAGTTCCTGGCAGAAAGTTACTCGGATTTCTCGTTTCCGAACGGGGAATCGACGCCAACCCAGAAAAAGTTGGTACTTTACTCCGGATGAAACGTCCTGTGCGTGTGCACGACATCCAGAAGCTTACTGGTTGCTTGGCCGCTTTAAGTCGATTCATCTCTCGTCTCGGTGAGAAGGCATTGCCTCTTTACCAACTGATGAAGAAGTCAGACAATTTCGAGTGGACTCCAGAAGCTGATGCGGCGTTTGCAGAGCTCAAAGCTCTGCTCTCCACCCAGCCGGTGCTTGCTGCCCCAATCAGCAAAGAGCCTTTGCTGCTTTACATTGCAGCCACAGGACAAGTCGTCAGTACAGTACTTACGGTCGAGCAAGAAGAAGAACGAAAAGCCTTTAAAGTTCAGCGCCCAGTATATTATGTTTCTGAAGTTTTGACTCCATCAAAGCAAAGATATCCTCATTACCAGAAGCTTGTATATGGGATTTATATGACCACGAAGAAGGTTGCACATTACTTCTCTAACCATTCCACTACAGTCGTCAGCGACGCTCCATTGTTAGAGATTTTGCACAACAGAGATGCAACTGGTCGAGTGGCAAAATGGGCGATTGAACTCCTTCCCCTAGATATCAAGTTTGAGGCAAAGAAGGCTATCAAGTCCCAAGCAATAGCAGATTTCGTGGCCAAGTGGATTGAACAACAACTACCGACTCAAGTTCACTCGGAGCACTGGACCATGTTCTTCGATGGGTATAAGATGCTGAACGGTTCCGGTGCTGGGGTAGTATTGGTTTCCCCCCGAGGAGATAAGCTCAGATATGTTCTCCAGATTCACTTTGATTCCTCCAATAACGAAGCAGAATATGAAGCACTTTTCTATGGGTTACGCATGGCCATTTCACTCGGCGTCCGTCGCCTCATGGTCTATGGTGACTCAGATTTGGTGGTTAATCAAGTGATGAAGGAGTGGGACATCAGAAGTCCGGCCATGACCGGTTATTGCAATGCAGTGAGAAAGCTAGAGAAGAAATTCGAGGGGTTAGAGTTGCATCATATACCCCGACTGAAAAATCAAGCAGCTGATGACTTAGCAAAAATAGGTTCCAAGAGAGAAGCCATTCCCAGCAATGTGTTTCTGGAACACATCCACACACCATCAGTTCAAGAGGATCCTTTCACTAAAGAAGCCCCGCAGCCAAAAAAGTGCCACGGATCCGAGTGAAGTCGAGGTTCCAGCTGTGGTCGACCTGATCATGCAAGTTTTGGTCATCACTCCCGACTAGACAGTGTCGTACATCGCGTACATCCTAAGGAAAGAACTCCTAGAGGACGAAGAAGAGGCTCGACAGATCGTCTGTCGATCCAAGGCCTTTACAGTCATAAAGGGACAGTTGTATAGAGAAAGCGCGACTGGAGTCAGTCAGAAGTGTATAACACCAGAAGAAGGTCAGATAATCCTTGATGATATCCACTCAGGGACCTGTGGTCATCATGCGTCCTCTCGGACCATTGTGGCTAAAGCATACCGAGCGGGATTCTACTGGCCAAGAGCAAATGAAATGGCAAAAGAGATAGTCGACAAATGCGAAGGATGTCAGTTCTACTCCAACATGTCCCACAAACCCGCGTCAGCCCTGAAGACCATTCCACTCGTTTGGCCCTTCGCTGTTTGGGGATTGGACATGGTTGGACCATTGGGAACAGGCAGGAGCGGATTCACTCATGTGCTAGTGGCAGTCGACAAGT
The DNA here is from genome assembly GCA_032464435.1 of Aegilops umbellulata. Taxonomy (NCBI): domain Eukaryota; kingdom Viridiplantae; phylum Streptophyta; class Magnoliopsida; order Poales; family Poaceae; genus Aegilops; species Aegilops umbellulata. The sequence goes on from CP136058.1 coordinate 355,341,913, forward strand.
TTACCAAATGGATTGAAGCCAAGCCTATCAAGAATCTCGATGCCTGCACTGCTATCAGTTTCATCAGAGAGTTGATATTCAGATATGGAGTTCCGCATAGCATCATCACTGACAATGGGTCAAAGTTCGATTCGGACAAGTTCAGAGCTTTTTGCGCCTCTCAAGGCACACGAGTCGACTACGCTTCAGTCGCTCATCCCCAGTCGAATCGACAAGCGGAAAGAGCAAACTGTCTAATTCTCAAAGGACTGAAACCTCGACTGATGCGCGATCTCAAGCGCGCAGCTGGTGCATGGGTCGACGAGCTTCCGTCAGTTGTTTGGGGATTGAGGACTACCCCGAACCGGTCGACTGGAAGAACCCCATTCTTTCTAGTCTACGGAGCTGAAGCAGTTTTGCCGAGTGACCTGCTTCACAATGCACCCCGAGTCGAACTCTACTCTGAAGATGAAGCAGAACAAGCCCGTCAGGACGCAGTCGACCTCCTGGATGAAGAAAGAGAAATGTCCATGATCCGATCGACCATCTATCAGCAAGACTTGCGTCGATTCCATGCCAGAAATGTGAAGAGTCGAGCCTTCCAAGAAGGAGACTTGGTCCTCTGAGTGGATCAGCAGAAACCACACAAGCTCGCTCCTACTTGGGAAGGTCTCTTCATCATCACCAGAGTGCTCCACAATGGAGCGTACCACCTTTACAACGTCGATCGCCAGATTGATGAGCCACGAGCCTGGAATGCGGAGCTGCTCCGCACCTTTTACACTTGAATTCTCACTCGGGTGAGATGTAATAAGAAAAACTTCTGTACTTTATTTATCAAACACAATAGTGTTATAATTTTCCCAGTGATTGTTGTTGCTTTTGTTTGCGTGAGAAATCCCCCAGTGGGTGACTTAGCTGCGAATCTGCTTCGCCTAAGTTTGTAAAAAAATCCTACCGAGTGGTGAGCCAGCCTCCCACTTGGGGGCTTAGATGTAGTCCCAGTACTCGCCTAAGTTTAAAAAATCCTACCGAGTGGTGAGCGATCCTCCCACTCGGAGGCTTAGCTGCAGTCCCAGTACTCGCCTAAGTTTAAAAAATCCTACCGAGTGGTGAGAAATCCTCCCACTCGGGGGCTTAGCTGCAGTCCAGTACTCCCCTAAGTATTTGAAAATCCTACCGAGCGGTGAGCAATCCTCCCACTCGGGGGCTTAGCTGCAGTCCAGTACTCGCCTAAGTGTTTGAAAATCCTACCGAGTGGTGAGCCAGCCTCCCACTCGGTGGCTTAGCTGCAGTCCAGTACTCGCCAAAGTTTAAAAAATCCTACCGAGTGGTGAGCAATCCTCCCACTCAGAGGCTTAGTTGCAGTCCCAGTACTCGCCTAAGTTTAAAAATCCTACCGAGTGGTGAGAAATCCTCCACTCGGAGGCTTAGATGCAGTCCCAGTACTCGCCTAAGTTTGAAAAATCCCACCGAGTGGAGAGCAATCCTCCTACTCGGGGGCTTATGTAACGCCCCGAGACCGATGTGCCAGTTGTCCTCCAGTTATTCGATGTGGTTGCTTTGTCAGTTGCTTGCGCGTCGCATCTTGCCATGTCATCATCCGCATTGCATCATCATGTTTTCAAAAACTTGTATCCGTCCCGGTCTCTTTGTTCTCTCCGTTGTCCGTTCTGAGCCCACACACACTTGCACGCGCCCGCGGCATGTCCGATATATTATTTTATAAGTGGCCGGAAAATGTTCTCAGAATGGGATGAGAGTTGACGTGTGGTCTTATTATAGTGTAGATAGACCGCCTGTCAAGTTTTATCGCATTCGGAGTTCGTCTGATAGCCCGACCGTCAATCCTGTAGCGGCACCGTTGCCGGTTTATTCGTCTGACGTTTCGGTCTCCGAAACTGTCGTCGGGCCTCTCTCTTTTCTCTCTGGCAGCCCAACTCTTTTTCTCAGTCCACCTAGGCCCAGCCTAACCCCTCTCTCGATCGGATCCGTCGGACCGCGATCGGAGGCTCCGAAACAGCCTCAAACCCCCAACCCTAACCCCTCTTTCTATAAATGGCAGCCCCCCTTGCCATTTTTGTCACCCCTAACCTCCTTCCTTGATTTCCGCACCGTCCCAATCATCAGCCGCCTCCACCTCCCACCTTCTCCTTCGATTCCGGTGCCCTCCACCTCACACCCGCCACTTGGCGCGCCCAGATTGGCGCAGCCACCGCCCGTATCCATCCGTGGCCACTCGCAGGCGGCCACGTGGCCTCTCCGCGCCCCTGCCCCGCTCCCTCCACCGCGCGCCCGCCAGGGCCCGGGGAAGGCCCGCCCGAGCCCATCTGGGCCCGGAACGGCGCCGCCGCCCGCAGCGCAGGAGCGCCCGCTCCCCGCGCGCCTCCCCTGCCGCCCCGCTCCTCCCATCGCACATCGCCGCCCGAGCTGCCGCGCACCTCGCAGCCAGGTCGCCGGCCCGTCGCGCCCTCTTCTTCCCCCTCTTCCTCCTGCCTCTCACCTCTCGGTCTCTCTCTCTGTTCAAGCAGGAGCACACCAGTGCCATGAAGCCTCCCGATGGATCCCGACCTCCTCCCTGCCTCGCCGGAGCAAGCCAGCAGGCAGACCCCGTCGCGCCCCACTCCGGCCTCCCTTGCTTTTCCCGCGTCACCGAAGCCCCGCGCCCGTGCTCCGTTCATCGCCGTCTTTTCCAGATCCGACGGGTCCCCGTCTTCCCGGCCTCCTTCACGCCCCTGGCTGCCGCTGTCTGCATCGAGCAGCAGCAGATCGGCCGCCCCTTCGCCCGTTGACCCGCGCCTGGGTCGCGTCCAGCACGCCAAGGCCCAGCGCCTCTTCCACCGACTAGGCTTGGCCCAATGTGAGCAACTCCCCTCAGCCCAGTACAACTCAGATTCGGCCCATGTGTTTTTTTTTCTCTGCGCTGCGATTTTGTCTAATTTCCAGTAAATTGTTGTTTTACAGAAAAGCCCCTCTAGATCATGCATTTAATAACTCACAAATGGTGCATCGGATTAAAATGATTTTAATATGTAAAATGCTTAAAATTGTGTCTAGTTTCATAATATGCTAATTTCATCCATGTTTAACATGTTTAAAATGTTGCTTGATTATTTTTGCTCTATTGCCATGTTAAAATGATTTATTCCATAACTAAATAACCGTAACTCGGAATTTAATAATTTATATATGTAAATGGGGTAGAAAAATGCATAGTTTAACATGATGCACTTTATTTTCCTGTTTTACAACATTAAAATATGCTTTAGGTCAGAACAGTACCAAATCTATTATATGCTCATGAGGAGTTTCCGGAATTGTTGTTTGTTGTTTCCGGCCTCATTTAAATTGCCTAGATAGGTAGTTTTGTTGTGCTTCACCCCTTGCCATGTTGATCAACATTTAATATTGTTGGGTACATAAACAAGTTCGAACTAAATAATTGATGTGGTGTTTTGTCAATATGCTACTCGTTGCATATTGAGCTCCACTTAATTTGTAGCGTTGTTTGTTGCACTTTGCCATGCCATGCTTCATTAAACCGGACATGCATCATACTTGTTTGTGCATCATGCCATGTTCATGTGTTGGTTGTTTACTATGTTGTTTGTTTGTTTCCGGGTTGCCTCTCGTTAGCTTCGGTTTCGTTCCGGAGTTGTGAGGTTTCGTTCGACTACATCCGTTTGTCTTCTTCATGGAATCGTTCTTCTTCCTTGCGGGATCTCAAGCAAGATGACCATACCCTCGAAATCACTTCTATCTTTGCTTGCTAGATTGCTCGCTCTTTTGCTATGCCTATGCTACGATACCTACCACTTGCTTATCATGCATCCCATATTGTTAAACCAAGCCTCTAACCCACCTTGTCCTAACAAACCGTTGTTTGGCTATGTTACCGCTTTGCTCAGCCCCTCTTATAGCGTTGTTAGTTGCAGGTGAAGATGAAGTTTGTTCCTTGTTGGAACATGGAGTTGTTGTTCCTTGTTGGAACATGTTTACTTGTTGGGATATCACAATATATCTTATTTAATTAATGCATCTATATACTTGGTAAAGGGTGGAAGGCTCGGCCTTATGCCTGGTGTTTTGTTCCACTCTTGCCGCCCTAGTTTCCGTCATATCGGTGTTATGTTCCCGGATTTTGCGTCCCTAACGCGGTCGGGTGATTTATGGGACCCCCTTGACAGTTCGCTTTGAATAAGACTTTTCCAGCAAGGCCCAACATTGGTTTTACCATTTGCCTACCACATATCCCTTTCCCTTGGGAGTAGCTAACCCGAGGGTCATCTTTATTCAGCCCCCCCCCGGGCCAATGCTTGTCTAAGTGTTGGTCCTAACTAGAGCGCTTTCCAGCGCCCCCTCAAGGAAACTTGAGGTCTGGTTTTAGTTGTACGGACAGCTCATCCGGTGTTGCCCTGAGAACGAGATATGTGCAGCTCCTATCAGGATGTCGGCGCATCGGGCGGCTTTGCTGGACTTGTTTTATTACTGTCGAAATGTCTTGTAGCCGGGATTCCGAGACTGATCGGGTCTTCCCGGGGAGAAGGAATATCCTTCGTTGATCGCGAGAGCTTATGATGGGCTAAGTTGGGACACCCCTGCAGGGTTTTGATCTTTCGAAAGCCGTGCCCGCGGTTATGTGGCAGATGGGAATTTGTTAATGTCCGGTTGTAGAAAACCCGAAGTCGATCTTAACTAAAATACATCAACCGCGTGTGTAACCGTGATGGTCTCTTCTCGGCGGGGTCCGGGAAGTGAACACGGTTGTGGAGTTATGCTTGACGTAAGTAGTTCAGGATCACTTCTTGATCATAGTTGTTCGACCGTGCTTTGCCTTCTCTTCTCGCTCTCATTTGCGTATGTTAGCCACCATATATGCTAGTCGCTTGCTGCAGCTCCACCTCATACCTTTTACCCCTACCTTTAAGCTTAAATAGTCTTGATCTCGCGGGTGTGAGATTGCTGAGTCCCCGTGACTCACCAGATACTTCCAACACCAGTTTGCAGGTGCCGCTGAGACCGTGCAGGTGACACACCCGAGCTCAAGGAGGAGTTCGATGAAGATCTTGTCCTTTATGTTGTTCCGTTCTAGTCGATCAGTAGTGGAGCCCAGTTGGGGTCGATCGTGGACCTTTGTCGCTTTTGGGGTTTCTTCTTTTATTTTGGTTCCATAGTCGGACCTTGATTGTATCTGTATGATGTAATGCTTTACTCATGTATTGGGTGAAGTGGCGATTGTAAGCCAACTATGTATCTTTTTCCCTTATGTATTACATGGGTTGTGTGAAGATTACCTCACTTGCGACATTGCTTTCAATGCGGTTATGCCTCTAAGTCATGCTTCGACACGTGGGAGATATAGCCGCATCGAGGGCGTTACAAGTTGGTAATCAGAGCCTTCCCCGACCTTTGGAGCCCCCACTGATTAATCGTTTTTAGTGGCCGAGTTGTGTCTAGAAAAATGTTTTGAGTCATTTAGGAATTATATATCGGAGAGTTTAGGAATTCTTTTTACTCCCAGTCTCCTCATCGCTCTGGTAAGGCATCCTGACGTAGAGTTCTGACTCTTCTCTTCTCAAATTTCACTAAAAAAAATTTAGGATCACGCGGGTATCTTAGAATTGTTCCGATGGTTTTATGATGACAACATTGTCTTGGTTGCCTCCCGTCAGCAGGGGTTTTATTGGAGGTGTCCCGGGGAGTTGAGCTCCGAGGTGTTGTCGTCATAATTTTATCGTTGCAGTTCTGGAATACCTGAGTTTAGTACGCCGACATCGAAAATCTCTTTTGTACAGTTGTTGGTGAGATAACCCTGATAGCCCAGTACTGAGGCGAGTGCGGGAGTATTGCCATGACTTGTATAACGGATGATTTTCGAAGGTTGAGGTAGATGATTTTCGAGGATTTCTTGGTTATGTGTTGAAGGATGGATACAGCTGGATCTAGGTATTGTTAGTTTGAGTGATATATTTTGTGTCCCCTGTATCCCTAACACCTGATTGCATAACCAGAAAGTTTCGGGAGTTTATAAGTGGGAATTCAAGTATCACGTAGGAATTCTTTCCAACAGACACATGATACGATATGGGATCTATCATATGTTTGTTTCCGGCTTATTCTGCAAGCAAATCCTTTGTTTTATTTTATTTGTGGTATTCGAGTTGCTTCGAAGTCAAGTGTTGATTCCATACCTTATTCTAAGTGGTGTTCTCATATTGCTATGTGAATACTAATCCTTCTTGATCATCAAGATTATCATGCCAATTCTTTTCTAACCGGTGTGCCTCTCTTCAAGTGGACCCGATCACTTCAACATTCGCAAGATCAATTATCAGTTCTTTTCAACGGTGTTTGTTTCAACCGTTCCCAAGTTGCCTTTGTTTTCCCGCCCTCCCACCCTTTCTTTTTCTTCAAGGACTCAGATTTCTCAATCATGTATCCTTTTTATTGATGGAAGCTTCTTCATTCTTTCCTTCATTGTTCTTATCCGGTGATTATCATGAAGATGGTCAGGAGTTTCAAGTTCATCATTCGTCATTCTATTTCTTCTCCGGTGGTTCCAATTCAAGCTTTATCGATCATATTTTTCCTCGTTTCTAATGTTTTCTTGTACCGGTGTATCTCTTAATCATTCACCTCTCGCTATTAATTTGTTCCGGAGAGATGAAGATATCTCAGAAGATTCAAGTTTTCCATTCTCAATTCACTCAATTTCTTTTGAGGATGCTATCTCATTCAAGCCATTTAAATCAACCGGAGTGTTCTCCCTTTTCAAGCAATCTTTTCAACGGTGTTTCTTTTGAGTGGGCCCTAACCCACAGGTCTTTTTCCAGGATCTTACCTGACTCTTCTAATTTTCCCGGAGCTTCTAAAATTCTTTTCAAAGTTTGATGTAAGAATGTATTCCATCAGTCATATGTCTTTCTCCAAGATCTTCCAAATTCTTTCATCGTTGGTTCAACCTTTCTAATTATCATTCCGGAGTGCCTCAACAATTCATGGTGGTGTTTCTCGTCATTATTCTCAACATTTGAAGACTGAAGAAGAGTTTCTCTTTAATCTTGCTCCGATGTCTTCAAGATTCATGGTTCTAGCTTGTTGTCATCCTCTCATAATTGTTTTCGTTTGTGAGAATTCTTTTGACCCATCCGGAGCATTTCAAGAGTCTTTTCAGTTTGATTCTTCGGAGCTCATCATCTCAAAATTATTCATTCAAGCTTTCAGCTCTCGTTCTCCAAATTTTACCGGTGCATCATTCATGTTTTCTCTAATTAGTTCATGATCTCTTCGTTCTCATGTATCTAAATTCTAGCAAGCATCTTCGTTCATTTGCTAATTCTTCCCGGTGTTTCCATATCTTTTCTTCGTTCATTTTCAATTCTTGCGGTGGTTCGTTCAAGAGTTCTCTTCATTGGTTATCATATAGATTCATTCGTTCTTTCCAATCCTACCGGCGGATCGTTGAAGACCTTCCCAAGTTGAGCAATATCTCTCTTCAATCCTTTTTCAACGAGAATAAGTAGTATGCCAAATCCATTACTTGTCATCAATTTAATTGGTGAAGGATGAGCATAATGTAATTCTTATTCTTGTTTCATCGAGTAAATTCAATTCCCTATTCCGGAGGTTCATCAAAATTCTTGATTTCATTTGTTCATCTTTCTTTCCGTAGTTCTAAATTTTTTCTCGGTTATATCATCTCAAAGCTTCATCTTATCACTGCAAGGTTTCACCTTGTGTTTTCAACTTCTCTCTCTTTCTATCATCCTTGTTTTACCGGAGTTCTTCATGGAAGGTTCACATGGTGGTTTATCAAGGACCCTTTTCATTCTTCAATTGTTCGTTAAGATTTCTCTCGGGGTTAAGATCTGCCAAGCTACTCTGAAATAAACATGGTGTTCAACATATGTTTTGTCTTGAGGAGTTCAAGCATTCTTCACCTCGCATTACGAAGTGCAATTCGTTCTACCTTATCATTTGAGGTGGTGTTATGTCATTCTTGACAAGTTGAGTTCATGTCTCATGATTCACATGTTGTTAAGAATGAGATATTTAAATCCATCATTTTCTCTTCGTTCAAGGGATCTTTTCAACCAATCTATCTCTTCGTTGGAGTTATCTTGGGTTATATTTCACCTAAAGCATTTCCTAAGGTTTGTTGCTATTATGGTGTTTATCAATGACCCAGATTCTTCGTTTGTCCTCCCGGTGAAATAAGTCTCTCGTCTCCTTGGTGATATCAATCCAATCTTTGGTTTTCATTAGTGGCAGGTTGTCACCTCATAATTTTGGGATGTCTCCCATAAGTCCACATCAAGCTTAAGCTTTCGTTGTTGATAATCCAACAACTCCGTTCAACCTTTTCTTCGTAAGCTTTCTCTTTCAATTTTATTTGGTAGAAGTTATCATTTCCTTCTCCGTTCTCTTATTCCGATGATCTATCTTCTATTCATCCGTCCCGGAGGCATTGTGAAGTTGCTCCCTTCGTCCAATAGTCTCGTTTTGCCAAGATCATGTTCCTTTTCCTTGGTTATCCATTTAACCGGAGTGTTGTGACTATCATTCCTCTTTTAACTGGAGTCTCATCCAAGTGTGTTCATTTTGCCAAGTTATTATTCTATTCCTCCATTTCCAACCGGAGTGTTGTATCATCTCTTCAATATCATCTCATCTTATCAAGTTTTCTTCTCTTTTCTACCGGAGTTCTGTCCGAATTCTGTCATTATTGTTCCTTGACTATCTCATTATACCGAGGTGGTCATATTCTTTTCGTTCATGAAGCTCTTTTCCATGTCTTTCAACCTACAAGGTTCTCGAATGTTCCTTGTTCCTCTTTGCTAACGGAGTGTTTTACAATCTCGTTCATTCCATCGTATTCTTTCTTTCAATTTGTTCAACCTCACAAGGTTCATTGGTTTCACTCGTTTGTCAAAGAAGCAACTTAGTTTTACCTCTTTTCTTCCCCTTCTGTTTTCCCTCCGGTGCCATCCTAGATCCCGGGACGAGATCCTCTCGTAGTGGTGGAGTGTTGTAATGCCCCGAGACCGATGTGCCAGTTGTCCTCCAGTTATTCACTGTGGTTGCTTTGTCAGTTGCTTGCGCGTCGCATCTTGCCATGTCATCATCCGCATTGCATCATCATGTTTTCAAAAACTTGTATCCGTCCCGGTCTCTTTGTTCTCTCCGTTGTCCGTTCTGAGCCCACACACACTTGCACGCGCCCGCGGCATGTCCGATATATTATTTTATAAGTGGCCGGAAAATGTTCTCGGAATGGGATGAGAGTTGACGTGTGGTCTTATTATAGTGTAGATAGACCGCCTGTCAAGTTTTATCGCATTCGGAGTTCGTCTGATAGCCCAACCGTCAATCCTGTAGCGGCACCGTTGCCGGTCTATTCGTTTGACGTTTTGGTCTCCGAAATTGTCGCCGGGCCTCTCTCTTTTCTCTCTGGCAGCCCAACTCTTTTTCTCAGTCCACCTAGGCCCAGCCTAACCCCTCTCTCGATCGGATCCGTCGGATCGCGATCGGAGGCTCCGAAACAGCCTCAAACCCCCAACCCTAACCCCTCTTTCTATAAATGGCAGGCCCCCTTGCCACTTTTGTCACCCCTAACCTCCTTCCTTGATTTCCGCACCGTCCCAATCATCAGCCGCCGCCACCTCCCACCTTCTCCTTCGATTCTGGCGCCCTCCAACTCACACCCGCCACTTGGAGCGCCCAGATTGGCGCAGCCACCGCCCGTATCCATCCGTGGCCACTCGCAGGCGGCCACGTGGCCTCTCCGCGCCCCTGCCCCGCTCCCTCCACCGCGCGCCCGCCAGTGCCCGGGGAAGGCCCGCCTGAGCCCATCTGGGCCCAGAATGGCGCCGCCGCCCGCAGCGCAGGAGCGCCCGCTCCCCGCGCGCCTCCCCTGCCGCCCCGCTCCACCCATCGCACATCGCCGCCCGAGCCGCCGCGCTCCTCGCAGCCAGGTCACCGGCCCCGTCGCGCCCTCTCCTTCCCCCTCTTCCTCCTGCCTCTCACCTCTCGGTTTCTCTCTCTGTTCAAGCAGGAGCACACCAGCGCCATGAAGCCTCCCGATGGATCCCGGCCTCCTCCCCGCCTCGCGGGAGCAAGCCAGTAGGCAGACCCCGTCGCGCCCCACTCCGGCCTCCCTTGCTTTTCCCGCGTCACCGGAGCCCCGCGCCCGTGCTCCGTTCGTCGCCGTCTCTGCCAGATCCGGCGGGTCCCCGTCTTCCCGGCCTCCTTCGCGCCCCTGGCTGCCGCTGTCTGCATCGAGCAGCAGCAGATCGGCCGCCCCTTCGCCCGTTGACCCGCGCCTGGGTCGCGTCCAGCACGCCAAGGCCCAGCGCCTCTTCCACCGACTGGGCTTGGCCCAATGTGAGCAACTCCCCTCAGCCCAGTACAACTCAGATTCGGCCCATGTGTTTTTTTTCTCTGCGCTGCGATTTTGTCTAATTTCCAGTAAATTGATGTTTTACAGAAAAGCCCCTCTAGATCATGCATTTAATAACTCACAAATGGTGCATCGGATTAAAATGATTTTAATATGTAAAATGCTTAAAATTGTGTCTAGTTTCATAATATGCTACTTTCATCCATGTTTAACATGTTTAAAATGTTGCTTGATTAATTTTGCTCTATTGCCATGTTAAAATGATTTATTCCATAACTAAATAACCGTAACTCGGAATTTAATAATTTATATATGTAAATGGGGTAGAAAAATGCATAGTTTAACATGATGCACTTTATTTTCCTGTTTTACAACATTAAAATATGCTTTAGGTCAGAACAGTACCAAATCTATTATATGCTCATGAGGAGTTTCCGGAATTGTTGTTTGTTGTTTCCGGCCTCATTTAAATTGCCTAGATAGGTAGTTTTGTTGTGCTTCACCCCTTGCCATGTTGATCAACATTTAATATTGTTGGGTACATAAACAAGTTCGAACTAAATAATTGATGTGGTGTTTTGTCAATATGCTACTCGTTGCATATTGAGCTCCACTTAATTTGTAGCGTTGTTTGTTGCACTTTGCCATGCCATGCTTCATTAAACCGGACATGCATCATACTTGTTTGTGCATCATGCCATGTTCATGTGTTGGTTGTTTACTATGTTGTTCGTTTGTTTCCGGGTTGCCTCTCGTTAGCTTCGGTTTCGTTCCGGAGTTGTGAGGTTTCGTTCGACTACATCCGTTTGTCTTCTTCATGGAATCGTTCTTCTTCCTTGCGGGATCTCAGGCAAGATGACCATACCCTTGAAATCACTTCTATCTTTGCTTGCTAGATTGCTCGCTCTTTTGCTATGCCTATGCTACGATACCTACCACTTGCTTATCATGCCTCCCATATTGTTAAACCAAGCCTCTAACCCACCTTGTCCTAGCAAACCATTGTTTGGCTATGTTACCGCTTTGCTCAGCCCCTCTTATAGCGTTGTTAGTTGCAGGTGAAGATGAAGTTTGTTCATTGTTGGAACATGGAGTTGTTGTTCCTTGTTGGAACATGTTTACTTGTTGGGATATCACAATATATCTTATTTAATTAATGCATCTATATACTTGGTAAAGGGTGGAAGGCTCGGCCTTATACCTGGTGTTTTGTTCCACTCTTGCCGCCCTAGTTTCCGTCATATCGGTGTTATGTTCCCGGATTTTGCGTCCCTAACGCGGTCGGGTGATTTATGGGACCCCCTTGACAGTTCGCTTTGAATAAGACTTTTCCAGCAAGGCCCAACATTGGTTTTACCATTTGCCTACCACCTATCCCTTTCCCATGGGAGTAGCTAACCCGAGGGTCATCTTTATTCAGCCCCCCCCGGGCCAATGCTTGTCTAAGTGTTGGTCCGAACTAGAGCGCTTTGCAGCGCCCCCTCAAGGAAACTTGAGGTCTGGTTTTAGTTGTACGGACAGCTCATCCGATGTTGCCCTGAGAACGAGATATGTGCAGCTCCTAAAAGGATGTCGGCGCATCGGGCGGCTTTGCTGGACTTGTTTTATTACTGTCGAAATGTCTTGTAGCCGGGATTCCGAGACTGATCGGGTCTTCCCGGGGAGAAGGAATATCCTTCATTGATCGCGAGAGCTTATCATGGGCTAAGTTGGGACACCCCTGCAGGGTTTTGATCTTTCGAAAGCCGTGCCCGCGGTTATGTGGCAGATGGGAATTTGTTAATGTCCGGTTGTAGAAAACCCGAAGTCGATCTTAACTAAAATACATCAACAGCGTGTGTAACCGTGATGGTCTCTTCTCGGCGGGGTCCGGGAAGTGAACACGGTTGTTGGAGTTATGCTTGACGTAAGTAGTTTAGGATCACTTCTTGATCATAGTTGTTCGACCGTGCTTTGCCTTCTCTTCTCGCTCTCATTTGCATATGTTAGCCACCATATATGCTAGTCCCTTGCTGCAGCTCCACCTCATAGCTTTTACCCCTACCTTTAAGCTTAAATAGTCTTGATCTCGCGGGTGTGAGATTGCTGAGTCCCCGTGACTCACCAGATACTTCCAACACCAGTTTGCAGGTGCCGATGAGACCGTGCAGGTGACACACCCGAGCTCAAGGAGGAGTTCGATGAAGATCTTGTCCTTTATGTTGTTCCGTTCTAGTCGATCAGTAGTGGAGCCCAGTTGGGGTCGATCGTGGACCTTTGTCGCTTTTGGGGTTTCTTCTTTTATTTTGGTTCCGTAGTCGGACCTTGATTGTATCTGTATGATGTAATGCTTTACTCATGTATCGGGTGAAGTGGCGATTGTAAGCCAACTATGTATCTTTTTCCCTTATGTATTACATGGGTTGTGTGAAGATTACCTCACTTGCGACATTGCTTTCAATGCGGTTATGCCTCTAAGTCGTGCTTCGACACGTGGGAGATATAGCCGCATCGAGGGCGTTACAGCTTAGCTGCAGTCCCAGTACTCGCCTAAGTTTAAAAAATCCTACCGAGTGGTGAGCAATCCTCCCACTCGGAGGCTTAGCTGCAGTCCCAGTACTCGCCTAAGTTTTAAAAATCCTACCGAGTGGTGATTCATCCTCCCACTCGGAGGCTTAGCTGTAGTCCCAGTTCTCGCCTAAGTTTGAAAAATGCCACCGAGTGGAGAGCAATCCTCCCACTCGGGGGCTTAGCTGCAGTCCCAGTACTCGCCTAAGTTTACAAAATCCTACCGAGTGGTGAGCAATCCTCCCACTCGAGGGCTTAGCCGCAGTCCCAGTACTCGCCTAAGTTTAAAAAATCTTACCGAGTGGTGAGCGGTCCTCCCACTCGGGAGGCTTAGCTACAGTCCAGTACTCGCCTAAGCTTTCTCCACCTCAGAGCTGCGTTCCAAGCATAAAGAGTATTCCCAGTAAAAACAAGTTCCAGTCGAAAGGAAACACCAGCATATTTAGAAACAAACCAAGTTCGGATAAATCCCAAGGTTCCAAACGACAGATCAAAAGTTTTCGAGCATCAAGACTGAAGAAGTTTAACGGTTACACCATCACTCGGCATTTCGAGGCAAATTTAAAGCGAAACATAGAAGTTTTACTCCTCGGGTGGATGACTGGAGGGCGTGACAAACTGGTCCAGGTCAATCCCGTCAGCAATCCGAGTGTTAGCAGCAATGAAGGTCTCCATGAAAGACTAAAAGTTGTGCTTCCTGGTATTGGCAACTTGGAGATCCGCCAGCTTTTCCTCTCGCGCCTCCTTGCAGTGAACACGGACCAAGGACAGAGCGACGCCAGCGCCACACCTAGCAGAAGACTTCTTCCATTCCTGCACTCGACCTGGAACTTCATTCAGTCGAGTCATAAGAGACTCGAGGTCATTTTGAAGCGTCGTTCCAGGCTAGAGCGCCATGTCGATCCGCGACGCTGCAACCTTCAGTCGAGCAAGGTAGTCAACCACCCCAGCAATACGAGACTCTAGTCAGAGCACGTTCATAGCAGCCTCATCCTTCACCGGAGAATGAATGGGGTCCAAGTTCGTCTCCACTCGACTGGTCTCCTCCTCGAAGTTCTGGCAGAATTCTGTAACCACAATTCAAAGATAAGTCAGTGGCTCTACAATTGATTGATGACAACAAGTCGGTCGGGTAGGAGTGATTACCCTCAAGCATGACGAATAACTTCTTGGCGAGCTCACCCAGATAAGCCTCCAGATCATTCCTCTTCCCCGCCAGTTCACTTGCCTTGTCATTCAGAGCTATCTTGTCATTCTTCAGACGGCTGGCCTCTTTGTTGCCTGCGTCGAGTTCAGTTTGGAGTTCTCCTCTTCGAGATTACTGACTGAAGCCAGCTTTTCTTCCACAAGCCTCATTTTGTCCAAAGCCGCCTTCTGCACCTCGTCAAGGTCATGGTCCTTCTTCTTGAGAGCCTCCTCCATTTTATCTGCAAAACATCAACGGGATCAACATCAGGAATGGGCAGAAAAGTAAGACAATTGTCAAGTTCTCACCATCCATACCTTGCGCTTCGTCCCTCGCTTTCTGCAAGTTCTCGTGGGCAAGCTTCAAGTCGAGGTTGAGCTGCATCTGTTTGTTTTCCAATTCAGTATAGCGAGCCACAAGCTCGCGGGATTTCTGAGAATAGTCAGTCGACAGACGTCAAAGATAGGTTGCTTCCGAGCGACTAAGAGAAAAATCATAACATTTCTAAGACTACAGTCGAATCAAAAATATCCGATAGTAGTCTCGGGGACTACACCCAGTGGGTGCACTCAGCGTGCCCCTACTGGTTTGACCGACTCAGCTCGACCAGTCGACCGAAAGAGACTAAGAGGTTATGATCTCATCATGATCTGCAAAAAAGGGGGGTTCTTCAGACCTTAGTCGACTGCCAGCAGTCGACCATGGTCTCGGGGACTACACCCAGTGGGTGCACTCAGCGTGCCCCCACTGGTTCCAAGATTCCATTCGAAATGGCCTGACCAGACCGAGTGAAGAAATTCGAGTGAAGCAGCACAATATAAAGACTACAATCGACTGCCAGCAGTCCACCGTAGTCTCGGGGACTACAGCCAGTGGGTGCACTCAGCGTGCCCCCACTAGTCCAAAAAATCCAATCGACACACCCAGTGGGTGTACAGATGCAAAGATCTTCGGAAAAGAGAGTCTTTAGATAGCACATCCTAACAGAACAAGCGGTGATCAACTAACCTGGACATTGCTTCAAAGAGCTGAACTCGCATCATAGGCCGCTTGGCTGGCTTCCCGGACCACCTTCACCTGATCCATCATGATCCCCGCCTGACGTATAGGCTCTTTAGCAGCACCCACTTGGTCCTCTGGGACGTGGTGTGTGGCAAAAAGGGAGGGCGGATCAGCAGTCGACGATGAAGGCCGAACACTCGTCAGCGGCACAGCCAAGGACACAGAAGTCCGAGTGGTATTACCACCCTCCTGAACTACTGTCTCAGGCGCTGATGCAGTTTGCGGTGTCTTGCCAGTTGACGCCTTCCTATTCTTCCTCGGCCTCAGTGGCACTTCGTCATCATCATCAGGAAGATCAATGACATGAGGAGGAGCTATAAGAAAAATCCAAAGTTAAGGACGAAAATCCAATCGACCAGAGGAGACCGTCAGTCGATTAAGAGTGAAACATCAGAAACTATACCAAGGTTGGAGGTAACAGCGTCTTCCATTTCCTGGTCATCGTTCTTGGCAGAGATCTCGGAGGTAGCAGCACTGCAGATTTCAGAAACCAGTCGGTTTAGTCAATGAGTCGACCAAGAGTCTGTCCATGTTCAACAAAAAAAAGCAAGTTCTGCTGTTACCCGGAAATGGTGGGAACGGTCATCTTCATCTTGGGCAGGGCCTTCGGCGGCTTTGACGACGCCGCTCGCGGATGCTTTGGCGCTTTTCCAGTCGGCGCTGGGGAAGACGTCTGAGGGCGTTTTGACGACTGCCAAATAGGCACAGTCGCCTTGCCTCGTTCGCGCGCAGAGTCATGTGTGAGCTTGGATCACCTTTCCGTGCGGGGAGGATCGACTTCTTCCTCCTCCTCTCCACTGGAGTCGCCGTCATCATCCTCCTCCCCTTCACCGTCAGATTGCCACTCTTCCCCACTTTCGCCTCCGCTCGCCTTCCCCTCCTCGGCCTGCTCTTGCGCCCCGTTGGGCATCGAGTACATATCAATAATGGTCTGGAAGACAACAAACAAGACAAAAGTCAGTCGACCCTTTTTAAGTGAACAGAATGAAGAAACCAAGGTCACAGTCAAAGATGCAGAATCGGACCTGGTCTACTTCGTATGTCTGGTCGAGTGGAGGAATCCTCCTGGCTCCTCGGGGGTTGTCCTTGTTCCCTGTGATACTCGACAGCCACCCCTCCAACGTTGCATCGTTGACCTCCTCCGGATGAATCCGAGTGGTGTCATCAAGACCCGAATACATCCACATCGGATGGTCACGAGCTTGGAGCGGTTGGATGCACCTCCGGAGGAAGACCTCTAATAAATCCATACCAGTCACCCCGTCGCGGACGAGCTGAACCACTCGATCGACCAGCACTTTGACTTGCGCCTTTTCTTCCGGTGTCACTCTCAGAGAGGAAGGTTTTTCTGCTCGGTTCAGGGAGGAAGGGGGAAGGCCCGTAGCCTGTCCTGGAGTCGCCTAGTCTTTGTAGTAGAACCAGGTCGACTGCCACCTGCGGACTAACTCGGGAAGAGTCATAGCTGGAAAAGAACTTTTGCTTCTCATTTGGATCCCAAGACCCCCGCACATCTGAATCACTTGCGTCCTTTCGTCACTCGACTTGGCTTTCTTAACCGACTGAGAACGACAAGTGAAAATGTGCTTGAAGAGGCCCCAATGGGGACGGCAACCCAAGAAATTCTCACACAAAGATACAAAGGCAGCCAGATACACAATGGAATTTGGAGTAAAGTGATGGAGCTGCGCTCCGAAAAAGTTCAAGAAGCTCCGGAAGAAAGAATGAGGAGGCAGAGAAAATCTGCGGTCGACGTGAGTGGTGAGGAGGACGCACTCACCCTCGTGAGGCTGAGGTTCGATCTCGTTCCCCGAGAGACGCGCAGATTCATGGGGAATGAACCCCCCCATCGATCAGATCATTGATGTCATCTTGCCAAATCGCCGAAGGCATCCAATCGCCCTGGATCCAGTCCTTCGGCAGAGCAGACCTCGAAGAAGATCCGCCCCGACCGGACTTCCTCGCCTTCGCCTGCGCTGTCACTTTCTTCGCATGCTCCAGGGCCGCCGTCTTCTCCTTCACCATCGTCGCGGACGAAGCTCAAACAGGCCGGCAGCGCTGAGACGAGAGCAGAGGTGGCGGAAGAATTCGAGAAGGAAGGGGAAAAGTGAAGGCGCACTGTTCAAAAGCCCTGGGCCGGCAGCTCATATGGGGTCGCTTCCGAGTGACTGACCTATAGGCCCAGGCGATCCTGTCAAATCCCACGACTGTCGCGCACGCGATACGTGACGAAAAAGGTGGAGCGGAGATCGAGGAGGCTCCGTTCTATCCCATCCGATTACTGCGGCCTCCCCCGTCCCGTGCGCTACCCGAAATTTGAATCCCACAAAATCCGCGGACAGCAGAACAACTCGTCAGACGGAGGATCTCCTCCACGCAACCACTCGGGAATCTACAAGTAAAGAAATTCACTCGACTAAAGAAAATTATGAATGGATCAAGGCGACGGAAAAGAAGTTGGTGACGTCACCCAGATTCATTGATCCAAAACAAGATGTACTCATGGCACGAATAATGGGTCGGAAGAATTCTCAGCTCCTTCCCCACTCAAACCTCGATCCATTTGGGGGCTAATGATGAAGCTATGTACCTAGGGTAGGGTCATGGACCTGTCCTAACTGCCCTACCCAAGGACATCCCTAGAAGAAATCACCTTTCAATTGACTTGAAGGTGATCCATTCGACGAACTCGAAGGCACTCGACCGTGAAGCCTTCCACTCGACCAAGATCTGCCCACTCGACGGCCAGGAGATCTAAAGACGCTCCGCGCGCTAACGGTCGGACATTAAGTAGCCTTTATGATCTTTATAACACTTTATTAGTGGCGTTACCAGTAACGCCCGGCCTTAATGTACTTTAAACCCTGCATAACTGAGGGCCGGAGGGGTCTGGCGAACTCTATATAAGCCACCCCCCTCCTCAGTGTAAAGGGTTGGCAGCCCTGTAATTCATACACACATAATCCAGTCAACCGCCTCCGGGCTCCGAGACGTAGGGCTGTTACTTCCTCCGAGAAGAGCCTGAACTCGTAAACCTTGTGTGCTTACAACTACTCCATAGCTAGGATCTTGCCTCTCCATTACTACCCCCCTAAACTACTGTCAGACTTAGGACCACGATATCGAGCGCCAAGAGTAGGCGTGCTCCCGAGGTCGGGCCGCAGGCTGGGGCTCCTGAGGCAGGTGGTTGGGGGAGCTCCTCCCGAGGCAGCGCCGGCCTTGAAAGTGGTGGTGTTGCTGATGGCTTGAAGAGCCGCTCTTCGAAGACTCCAGGTTCTTGGGGTAGCCGCTTGGATGCTCTCTTGGCAATGTCGTCGGCCTCCTTGTTGGTGCCGCGGGGCAGGTGCTGCAATTCAAGGCCCAAGAACTGCTTTTCCATTTTGCGTACCTTCGTGAGGTATGCCTCCATGTGCTCGTCCCTCGGCTCATATACCTTGTTGGAGAAGTTGACGAGAAGCTGCGAGTCGCCCTTGATGGTGAGGCGCTTCACCCCCAGGGCCACCGCAGCCTTAAGGCCAGCTATGAGGCCTTCGTACTCCACTATGTTGTTGGAGACCTTCTCACCCTTCTAGAAGTAGAGCTGCACGGCGTAGTAGAGCTTGTCCTGAGTGGGTGAGATCAGCACTGCTCCAGCCCCCACGCCCTGGCATGCAAATGCGCCATCGAAATACATCACCTAGCCATCTGGCGCTTCACTTCCCGGTGAGAGGGACTGATCCTCGCCTGCTTCAAGCTCCGGGGCGTCTGTCCATTCTGCCACGAAGTCAGCGAGCGCGGCTCCCTTGATGACCCTGGTTGCGCTGGACTCTAGCTGGAATGCCTGCATCTCGATATTCCACTCGACGACTCTTCCTGCAGCGCTAGGGCTCCTGAGTACCCTCTCCAGTGGGTAGGCCGAGACAACCTTGATTGGGTGACCCTGAAAGTAGTGTCATAGCTTACGCGAGGCCACCAAGAGCACGAGCAAGAGCTTCCGAGGCATGGGGTACCGTGCCCTTGCATCTCGCAGTACCGTGCTGACGAAATACACTGGGTGCTCGACAAGGGCGGGCGCGTCAACGGGACCCGCGTCTGTCGGAGGTTGGGGTGCCTCCTGAGGCGATGGGACCACCGGAGCCTGGTCGCCCATTGGGGCCTCGGCGGGCCTAAGGTCGCCATCCTGCTGATCCGGGTCATTTGTTAGCGTGGCTACAGCCCCCGCGGTGTCCTTTGGGTCTTGCGTCGCCCCGGCTAGGGGTGCGGTTCGGCGCGACGTGTCCTTGGCCTGGCGCTCTACCCGAACCGCCTTGACCTTCTCTGGGTTGGCCTCGATCCCCCTGTGGGACACGAGGAAGCCCAGCAGCTTGCGGGAGGGGACACCAAATACACACTTTTCCGGGTTGAGACGCAAGTCCACCTGGCGCAGGCTCGCGAAGGTCTCCTCCAGGTCCTGAATCAAAGTTCTCGCCTCCCGAGACTTCACCACAATGTCGTCGACGTAGGCTTCAGCGTTCCTCCCGAGCTGCCTGCCCAGGGCGATGTGCATCAGCCGTTGGAAGGTCGCGCCCATGTTGAGCAGCCCGAACGACATGCAAGTGTAGCAGTACACCCCGCAAGGGGTCAGGAAAGCCGTCTTCTCCACATCCTCTACTGCCATCTTGAACTGGTGATAGCCTGAAAACGCACCCAGGAAGCACAGCAGGTCGCACTCGGCGGTGGAGTCAATGATCTGGTCGATGCGCGGAAGCAGGAATGGATCTTGCGTACAGGCTTTATTGAGGTTGGTGAAGTCGACACACATGCGGTCCTTCCCGCCTTTGTTTGGCACAACGACGGGGTTCGCCAGCCACTCGGGGTACAGAACCTCGCGAATGACACCTGCTACCTCCAGCTTGCAGGTTTCCTGGATGATGAAGGACTGCTTCTCCGTGGATTGTCGCCGCGCCTTCTGCTTCACAGGGCGCACATTGGGGCACACCCTTAAGTGATGCTCGATCACCCCTCTTGGGACCCCTACCAGCTGTTTGGGCTCCCAGGAAAATACTTCCTTGTTTGCACGCAAGAACTTCAATGCCTCCTCTTGATCTGAGTCGAGGTTGGCACCTATGGTTAAGGTGGCTCCAGAGGACCCATCTTCCTCGACCGGCACCTGCTTGGTTTCTGCCCGATCTTGAGTGAACTATTGTTTCTTCTTGGCTGGCGCGGCCCCCTTAACTCCAGAGGTGGCCTCGTCGGCCAGTCGCGCCGTCGCGGCGGCCTTGAGGGCAAGCTTGAGCACCACCGAAGCCTCCTTGCTGTCTCCAACTATGGTCAGGACACCCTTGCTCCGGGGCATCTTCATGAGGTTGTAGGCTGGATGGGTTGCCGCCATAAACTGAGCCAGAGCTGGGTACCCGAGGATGTTGTTGTACGGAAGGCCGATGCGGGCGATGTCGAAGTCAATCACATCTGTGTGGTAGTTGTCAAGGGTGCCAAAGGTCACGGGAAGACGGATCTGTCCCAGGGGACTGGAGGAGCCGCCGCCGACCCCGGAGAAGGGCTTGCTGGGGCGGAGCCGCTCGAGCGGTACGTGAAGGAGGCTAAAAGAATCCACAGAGAGCATGTTGAGGTCGGTGCCGCCGTTCATGAGGGTCTTGGTAACGGCTACGCTGCATATGGTGGGCGTGCAAAGCATTGGGAGGGTGCTCGAGCCGACGGTGGTGACAGGGTGATCTCCTGAGTCAAAGGTCAGGTCGGCCTTGGGCGCCGCCCAACCTGGAGGAGCCCCCTGCCGCGTGGAGGCGGCATCGATTTGGCGAAAGAACGGCTTGGCGTGACGGTCCGAGGGTGGTGCTTGTGAGCCGCCGA
This sequence comes from Aegilops umbellulata, assembly GCA_032464435.1. Classification (NCBI taxonomy): domain Eukaryota; kingdom Viridiplantae; phylum Streptophyta; class Magnoliopsida; order Poales; family Poaceae; genus Aegilops; species Aegilops umbellulata. The sequence continues at coordinate 355,362,909 of CP136058.1, forward strand.
GGGGGGCCGCGACAGCGTGGCGCGCTGGTGCCGCGAAGCGCGGAGCCAAGAGGCTGCGCAACTCCTCCCAAGATGTAACCGTAGATCCTGGGAGGTTGAGCAGCCAGGCACGCGGTGCCTAGTGAGGACCATAGGAAGCATGTCGGCGTTCTGGGAATGGGGGTCCCCAGACTTGCCTGCCTGCGGCCTGCGGCGTGGCTCAAAGGGGGTCCCAGCACGGCCCATCTTCATCAACACAAACCCAAGACCCTCGTGAGGGGCCAAGCCCTGTGGGGCAGACGACACGGAGCTTCCTCAGGCATGGCCTCATTAGGCTGGCTCGCGAGGAGGCGGAGAGATCAAGGCGGGGTACCTCACGAGGTGCCCGTGATGCAAGTGTAACACCCCGGATGTAACTTGCCATATTTGTAACTCCAACTCTTGCCATTTTCGGCAATGTGATATGATATTCCCTCCGTGGTTAGGTTTCCCGTCATTTTGCATTTTGTCCTTGTCATGCATTTCATGTCATGTCATCATGTGCATCGCATTCGCATACGTGTTCGTCTTATGAATCGGAGCATTTTCCCCGTGGTCCGTTTTGCAATCCGGCGCTCCTATGTTCCCCGGCTGTGACGCCCCGAGACCGATGTGCCAGATGTCTTCCAGTTATTCGTTGTCATTGCCATGTCATTCGCTTGCATGTTGCATCTTGCCATGTCATCATCCGCATTGCATCATCATGTTTTCGAAACTTGCATCCGTCCGGGTTCTCCGAGTTCTCTCCCTTGTCCATTCTGAGACCAGCCACACTTGCACGCACCCGCGGCATGTCCGAAATATTATTTTATAAGTGGCCGGAAAATATTCTCGGTATGGGTTGAAAGTTGGCATGTGGTGTTGTTATGTTGTAGGTAGGCCGCCTGTCAAGTTTCATCGCATTCAGAGTCCGTTTGACGCCCCAACGGATAACTATAGCGGCAGTATAGCCGGTCTAACGTCGGACGTTTTCGGTCTCCGGAAACCGTGCTGGGCTGCATCTCCCACCTCTTCTCTCAGACCAACCCACTCTTCACAATCCGCCAGGCCCAACCTAACCCCTCTTGTCAGCCCGCGGCCCTCCTCGCGCGCGTCCGAAAACTGTCCCGAACCCGACCCAGATAGTCGTCACCGTTGTGTCCGGATCATCCCCTAACGTCTACAAAATATCTCTGTTTTCTTAATTGGACTCCCTAGCATATTTATCCTCGTCCGTCGGATTTCGATCAGGAGATCCAAACTCCCTCCTTTTCTATATATATTGTCCACCCCTAGTCTAATTTGAGACCAAACCCTAAAACATAGGCCGGCTGTCCCATCCCCATCCTCCCGCCGCCACTCCTCTCCCTCGGGATCCAAGCCCGCACCTGATCCAAAAATCCTCTCCGACCATCTCCCTCATCTTGCGTGCCCGACCACCCCAACCAGAGCAGCCCCGTCCCCGCAGGAGCGCCCTCGGCCTCCTCTGCTTCTCCTCGTGCCCGCAACAGCAACCCCACGCGCACGTGGATCCCCATTGCCTCGCCTGAGCTCGGGGAGCAGAGCACCACGGCGCCCGAGTTCCCACGCCCCTCTCGATCCATGAGCCCGAGCTCCCTTGCCTGAGGCCGCGTCTTCGACCGGCCTCGTCACAAGCCAGGGCCCTGCTGCCTTCTCCTTCCTGTTCGATCCGGAGGAGAGGAGTTCCTCCATTCCCCACTCCGCTCCATGGAGCCACGTCACGGCCGGACCCCGACCCCGTGCAGACGCTGTCCTGCGCCGTCGTCGTTGACCACCAGATGAGCAGCGCTGCCCTGCCTTCCTCTTCCCCCTCCTCTAATCCCTCTTTCTTTCTCATGTGACCTGTTCTCTATCTTCTCTGTCACATACAGGAGCTCCGCTTGACTCCATGGACCGTCGTCCCGAACCTCTCCTTGGCCCCGCTGCACCTCCGCCTCAACTCCGATCGGATCGGCTCGGTTCCCAGCCGCCTCGCCAAGCTCCTCCTCGCGCCAAGCTCCTCGCCCCGTCCTCGCCTTGCCGGAGAGGCCCGGCCTTCACCAAGTCCCAGCGCCGCCGGCCTCTGCTCTCTCTGCATCGAGAAGAGGAGTCCCGTTCGCACCATGGATCCCTGCTTCGCCGGATCCGAGGTGGATCCATCCGTCCCCGCCGTTTCCCGCGACCCGGATCCGCCGCCGCCTGCCGTTTCTTGCCTCTGCCTCGCGCTATGCTCGCCCGAGCCTCACCTCCAGGACCCCCACCGTCGCCTGAAGCCGCGGCGCCAAGTCCCCTGCTTCTGTTCTTCAGAGAGACGAGCAGCTCGCCCGTTCCTTCCCTGTTGACTTGTCTTCGATGGACTGCAGCGCGTAGGCCCAGAGCCTCTTCCAGCCTCTCCCTCCACCGACCGGACCAAAGCCCATGGTGAGGCCACCCCGAGCGCCTCTTGTTTTTTTTTACTGTTGGGTCTGCTCCAGTTTCAGTTTCGGCCCATGTAGTTTTTTTTTCAGATCTGCGATTTTAGCAATTATCCGAGGTTTTACTGTTTTGCAGAAAAACCCTCAAACATCATGCATATAATAACTCATTAACAGTGCATCATATGTAAAAACTTCATATATGAAAAATGCTTAAAATTTTGTGTAGTTTAATAATATGCCACTTTCATCCATGTTTAAAATGTTTAAATTGCTGTTTGCATTAATTTGCTTAAATGCCATGTTAAAATGATTTATTTCGTAACTAAATAACCGTAGCTCGGAATTTAATAAAATTTATATGTAAATGGGGTGGAAAAATGCATAGAATAACTTGGTTCACTTTATTTTCCTGTTTAACAACAATAAAATATGCTTTAGGACAGATCAGTACCAAATCAAAATATGCACATGAGGTTCTTCCGGACATGTTGTTTGTTGTTCCGGCCTCATTTAAATTTGCCTAGATAGGTAGTATTCATTTGCTTCACCCACTTGCCATGTTTAACAACATTTAATTTTGTTGCTTATATAAACGGGAGAGAACTAAGTAATTAAATGTGGTGTTTTGTCAATATGCAACTCGTTGCATATTGAGCTCCACTTAATTTGTAGCGTTGTATGTTGCACTTTGCCATGCCATGCTTCATTAAACCGGACATGCATCATACTTGGGTGTGCATCATGCCATGTTCTTGTGTTGGTTGTTTACTATGTTGTGTGCTTCTTTCCGGTGTTGCTTCTTCGGGTTGTTTCCGTTATCATCGCGTTTGTGAGGACCCGTACGGCTACGTCCGTTTGCCTTCTTCATGGACTCGTTCTTCTTCCTTGCGGGATCCCAGGCAAGATGACCATACCCTCGAAATCACTTATATCTTTGCTTGCTAGTTGCTCGCTCTTTTGCTATGCCTATGCTGCGATACCTACCACTTGCTTATCATGCCTCCCATATTGTTAAACCAAGCCTCGAACCCACCTTGTCCTAGCAAACCGTTGTTTGGCTATGTTACCGCTTTGCTCAGCCCCTCTTATAGCGTTGTTAGTTGCAGGTGAAGATGAAGTTTGTTCCTTGTTGGAACATGGAGATGTTGTTCCTTGTTTGGAACATGTTTACTTGTTGGGATATCACAATACCTCTTACTTAATTAATGCATCTATATACTTGGTAAAGAGTGGAAGGCTTGGCCTTATGCCTGGTGTTTTGTTCCACTCTTGCCGCCCTAGTTTCCATCATATCCGTGTTATGTTCCCGGATTTTGCGTCCCTAACGCGGTCGGGTGATTTATGGGACCCCTTGACAGTTCGCTTTGAATAAGACTTTTCCAGCAAGGCCCAACATTGGTCTTACCATTTGCCTCACCACCACCTACTTTTCCCTTGGGAGTCGCTCTCTCGAGGGTCATCTTTATTTAGCCCCCCCGGGCCAATGCTTGTCTAAGTGTTGGTCCGAACTAGAGCGCTGTGCAGCGCCCCCTCAAGGAAACTTGAGGCTTGGTTTTAGTTGTACGGACAGCTCATCCGGTGTTGCCCTGAGAACGAGATATGTGCAACTCCTATCAGGATGTCGGCGCATCGGGCGGCTTTGCTGGACTTGTTTTCTTACTGTCGAAATGTCTTGTAGCCGGGATTCTGAGACTGATCGGGTCTTCCCGGGGAGAAGGAATATCCTTCGTTGATCGCGAGAGCTTATCATGGGCTAAGTTGGGACACCCCTGCAGGGTTTGAACTTTCGAAAGCCGTGCCCGCGGTTATGTGGCAGATGGGAATTTGTTAATGTCCGGTTGTAGAAAACCCGAAGTTGATCTTAACAAAAATACACCAACCGCGTGTGTAACCGTGATGGTCTCTTCTCGGCGGGGTCTGGGAAGTGAACACGATTGTTGGAGTTATGCTTGACGTAAGTAGTACAGGATCACTTATTGATCATAGTTGTTCGACCGTGCTTTTGCCTTCTCTTCTCGCTCTCTTTTGCGTATGTTAGCCACCATATATGCTAGTCGCTTGCTGCAGCTCCACCTCACTACCCTGTCCTACCTTTAAGCTTAAATAGTCTTGATCTCGCGGGTGTGAGATTGCTGAGTCCTCATGACTCACCAGATACTTCCTAAACCAGTTTGCAGGTGCCGATGAGACCGTGCAGGTGACGCACCCGAGCTCAAGGAGGAGTTCGATGAAGATCTTGTCCTTTATGTTGTTTCGTTCTAGTCGATCAGTAGTGGGCCCAGTTGGGGTCGATCGTGGACCTTTGTCGCTTTTGGGGTTTCTTCTTTTATTTTGGCTCCATAGTCGGGCCTTGATTGTAACTGTATGATGTAATGTTTTATTCATGTATCTGTGTGAAGTGGTGATTGTAAGCCAACTATGTATCTCTTTCCCTTATGTATTACATGGGTTGTGTGAAGATTACCTCTCTTGCGACATTGCTTTCAATGCGGTTATGCCTCTAAGTCGTGCTTCGACACGTGGGAGATATAGCCGCATCGAGGGCGTTTCAAGTTGGTAATCAAAGCCTTCCCCGACCTTAGGAGCCCCCACTGATTGATCGTTTTTAGTGGCCGAGTTGTGTCTAGAAAAATGTTTTGAGTCATTTAGGAATTATATATCGGAGAGTTTAGGAATTATTTTTACTTCCCATTCTCCTCATCCCTCTGGTAAGGCATCCTGACGTAGAGTTTTGACTCTTCTCTTCTCAAATTTCACTAAAAAAAATTTAGGATCACACGGGTATCTTAGAATCGTTTCGATGGTTTTATGATGACAACATTGTCTTGGTTGCCTCCCGTCAGCAGGGGTTTTAGTGGAGGTGTCCCGGGGAGTTGAGCTCCGAGGTGTTGTCGTCATAATTTTATCGTTGCAGTTCTGGAATACCTGAGTTTAGTACGCCGACATCAAAAATCTCTTTTGTACAGTTGTTGGTGAGATAACCCTGATAGCCCAGTACTGAGGCGAGTGCGGGAGTATTGCCATGACTCGTATAACGGATGCTTTTCGAAGGTTGAGGTAGACGATTTCCGAAGGTTTTCTTGGTTATGTGTTGAAGGATGGATACAGCTGGATCTAGGTATTGTTAGTTTGGGTGATATATTTTGTGTCCCCTGTATCCCTAACACCTGATTGCATAACCAGAAAGTTTCAGGAGTTTATAAGTGGGAATTCTAGTATCTCTTAGGAATTCTTTCCAACAGACACATGATACGATATGGGATCTATCATATGTTTGTTCCGGCTTATTCTGCAAGCCAAATCATTTGTTTTGTTTTATTTGTGGTATTCGAGTTGCTTCATTGTCAAGTGTTGATTCCATACCTTTTCCAAGCGGTGTTCTCATATTTCTATGTGAATACTAATCCTTCTTTATCATCAAGGTTGACATGTTAATTCTTTTTCAACCGGTGTGTCCCTCTTCAAGTGGATCCGATCACTTCAACATTCGCAAGATCAATTATCAGTTCTTCTCAACGGTGTTTGCTTCATCTGTTCCAAGTTGTCTTTGTTTTCCCGCCCTCCCACCCTTTTCTTCAAGGACGCAGATTTCTCAATCAAGTATCCTTTTATTGATGTGAAGCCTCTCCATTCTTCTCCTTCATGTTTTTACCCAGTGTTTCTCATGAAGATGCTAATGGAGCTTCAAGTTCATCATTCGTCATTCTTTTCTTCTCCGGTGGATTCAATTCAAGCTTTCGGTATCGATCATACCTTTTTCTCGTTTCAAATGTCTTCTCATACCGGTGCACCTCATAATAATTCACTTCTCGCTATTCATTTGTTACGGGGTGATGAAGATATCTCAGAAGATACAAGTTTCCATTCTCAATTCACTCAAGTTCTTTTGAGGAGGTTATCTCATTCTAGCCATTTAATTCTACCGGTGCAATCTTTATTTCAAGCAATCGTTCAACGGTGTTTCTTTTGAGTGGGCCCTAACCCACAGGTCTTTTTCCAGGATCTTACCTGACTCTTCTAATCATCCCGAAGCTATTCCCAAATTCATTTCAAAGTGTGATGTAAGAATGTATTCCTTCAGTCATACGTCTTTCTCCAAGATATTTCAAATTCTTTTCATCATTGGTTCAACCTTTTCTATCCTTCATTGTTCCGGTGTGCCTCAACAATTCATGATGGTGTTTCTCATCATCGTTCTCAACATTTGAAGACCGAAGTAGAGTTTCTCTTAAATCTTGCCCCATTCCCTTCAAGATTCATTGTTATAGCTTGTTGCCGTCCTCTCATAACTATTTCGATTGTGAGAATTCTTTTCACCCATCCGGGGCATTTCAGGAGTACTTTCAGTTTGATTCTCCGGAGCCCATCATCTCAGAATTATTCATTCTCAGCTTTCAGCTCTTGTTTTCCAAATCTTATCGGTGCATCGTTCAAATATCCTCTAATCAGTTCATGATCTCTTCGTTCTCATGTATCCAAAATCTCTCAAGTATCTTCGTTCATTTTTCAAATTCTTCCCGGTGTTTTGTGCCTTTACTACTTTCATTTTCAATTTTTACGGTGGTTCGTTCAAGAATTCACTTCCGTTGTTATCATATCAATTCATCCATTCTTTCCAAATTCTCTTCCGTTGTTACCGGTGGTTCATTGAAGTCCTTCTCAAGTTTGTGTTATATCTCTCTTGATCCTTTCTACGAGAATAAGTAGTATGCCAAATCCATTGCTTGTCATCAATTTAATTGGTGAAGGATGAGCATAATGTAATTCTTCTTCTTGTTTCTTCGAGTAAATTCAATCCCTTAATCCGGTGGTTCATCAAAATTCTTGATTTCAATTGTTTCACCTTATCTTCCCCGGAGTTCCAAGCTCTCACAGTTATATCACCACGGAGTTCCATCTAATCATTGCAAGGCTTCACCTTGTGTTCATTTCTCTTTCGTCCTATCTTCTTTTTCTTACCGGAGTTCTTCATGGAGGCTCTACATGGTGGTTCATCAAGGATTTAATTCCTTCTCGAAGTGTTCATCGAGATTCTTTTCAGAGGAGCTCAAGTATTCTTTATCTTGCATTTTAAAGTGCAATCCTTTCAACCGTATCATTCGAGGTGGTATTATGTCATTCTTGATAATTGGAGTTCACGTCTCATGACTCACATGTTGTCAAGAATGAGGTATTTTAAATCCATCAATCTCTTCATTGGAGTTATCTTGGGTTATATTTCACCTAAAGCCTTCCCTAAGGATTGTTGCTATTTATGGTGCTTATAAAGGACCCAAGTTCTTCGTTTGTTCTCCCGGTGAAACAAGTTTCTCGTCTCCTTGTTCTTATCAATCCAATTCTTTTCTCGTTAATGGCCGGTTGTCACCTCATCCTTTTGAGTTGTTTGCCATAAGCCCACTACAAGCTTATTCGTTTCTTTGTTGGTTTTCCAACAACTCCGTTCTAACCTTCTTGGAAGGGTACTTTCCAAACTCATTTGTGGCAGAAGCTGTCATTTTCTTCTTCGTCCCATATCCCAACGATCAATTTTCTATTCTTTCTTCCGGAGGCATTGTGATGGTTTTTTTTCTTCAACCCATCATCTCAAATTGTGAGGATCGAGTCCTTTTCCTTGCTTATCGATTTAACCGGAGTGTGTGTCTATCACTCCTTTTTCAACCGGAGTCTCTTCCAAGTGCGTTCATTTTGCCAAGTTCAAACGCTATTCCTCCATTTCCAACCGGAGTTTTGTATCATCTCTTCTAGCTCTTTTCATCTTATCAAGTTTTTCCTTCAGTCGGAGTGCTGCTCAAATTATACCATTCTTATTCCTTCCCTTCTTGTTTTAATCGGAGTGGTTTCAATACCTGTCTTGTCGCTAAACCTCTTGGTTCTCGTCATATCCCATGTTCCTATTTCCTAACGGAGTGTTTTCAACTTTGTTCATCTTCGTTGTTTTCGTTCTTTCTTTTTGTTCAACCTCTCAAGGTTCTTTGGTTTCACTCGTTTGTCAAAGAAGCAACTTAGCTTTACCTCTTCTCTTTCTCTTCCGTTTTCTATCCGGTGCCATCCTAGATCTCGGGACGAGATCCTCTCGTAGTGGTGGAGTGTTGTGACGCCCCGAGACCGATGTGCCAGATGTCTTCCAGTTATTCGTTGTCATTGCCATGTCATTTGTTGGGGAACGTTGCAGAAAATTAAAATTTTCCTGCGGTTTCACCAAGATCCATCTATGAGTTCATCTAAGCAACGAGTCATGGGAGAGAGATTGCATCTACATACCACTTGCAGATTGCGTGCGGAAGCGTTCAAGGGGATGGTGATGACGTAGTCGTACTCGTCGTGATTCAGATCACCGATGACAAAGTGCCGAACGGACAGCACCTCCGCGTTCAACACACGTACGGGACGATCGACGTCTCCTCCTTCTTGATCCAGCAAGGGAAGGAGAGGTTGAGGAAGAAGACTCCAACGGCAGCACGACGGCGTGGTGTTGTTGGTGCAGCAGAACTCCGAGAGGGCTTCGCCAAGCACGTACGGAGGAGGAGAGGTGTTGGGGAGGGGAGGGGCTGCGCCTTGACTTGTGTGTGAAGCCCTCCCCTCACCCCTCTATTTATAGGGGAAGGGGCAAGGGGGGGCCGGCCCCCTCTAGATGGGATCTAGAGGGGGGCGGCGGCCAAGGGGGAGGGGGCTTGCCCCCCAAGCAAGGAGGGCGCCGCCTTTAGGGTTCCCCAAACCCTAGGGCACATGGGCCCTTGGGGGGAAGGCGCACCAGCCCACTTTGGACTGGTTCCCCCCCCCCATACAGCCCATGAGCCCCTCCGGGAGAGGTGGCCCCTCCCGGTGGACCCCCGGAACCCCTCCGGTGGCCCCGGTACAATACAGATATGCCCTCGGACTATTCCGGTGTCCGTATGACGACTTCCCATATATAAATCTTTACCTCCGGACCATTTCGGAACTCCTCGTGACGTCCGGGATCTCATCCGGGACTCCGAACAACATTCGGTAATCACATACAAGTCTTCTTAATAACCCTAGCGTCACCAGACCTTAAGTGTGTAGACCCTACGGGTTCGGGAGACATGCAGACATGACCGAGACGACTCTCGGGCAATAACCAACAGCGGGATCTGGATACCCATGTTGGCTCCCACATGCTCCTCGATGATGTCATCGGATGAACCACGATGTCGAGGGTTCAAGAAACCCCGTAAACTATTCCCTTTGTCAATCCGTACATTACTTGCCCGAGACTCGATCGTCGGTATCCCAATACCTCGTTTAGTCTCGTTACCGGCAAGTTACTTTACTCGTACCGTAATTCATGATCCCGTGACCAGACACTTGGTCACATTGAGCTCATTGTGATGATGCATTACCGAGTGGGCCCGGTGATACCTCTCCGTCATACGGAGTGACAAATCCCAGTCTTGATCCGTGTCAACCCAACAGATACTTTCGGAGATACCTGTAGTGCACCTTTATAGTCACCCAGTTACGTTGTGACGTTTGGTACACCCAAAGCACTCCTACGGTATCCGGGAGTTACACGATCTCATGGTCTAAGGAAAAGATACTCGACATTGGAATGCTCTAGCAAAACGAACTACACGATCTTGTGCTATGCTTAGGATTGGGTCTTGTCCATCACATCATTCTCCTAATGATGTGATCTCGTTATCAATGACGTCCAATGTCCATAGCCAGGAAACCATGACTATCTATTGATCAACGAGCTAGTCAACTAGAGGCATACTAGGGACATATTGGTGTCTAGTATTCACACATGTATTACGATTTCCAGATAACACAATTATAGCATGAATAAAAGACAATTACCATGAACAAGGAAATATAATAATAATGCTTTTATTATTGCCTCTAGGGCATATTTCCAACAGTCTCCCACTTGCACTAGATTCAATAATCTAGTTACATTGTGATGAATCGAACACCCATAGAGTTCTGGTGCTGATCATGTTTTGCCCTAGGGAGAGGTTTAGTCAACGGATCTGCGACATTCAGATCCGTGTGCACTTTACAAATTTCTATGTCTCCATCTTGAACATTTTCACGGATGGAGTTGAAGTGAAGCTTGATGTGCCTGGTCTTCTTGTGAAACCTGGGCTCCTTGGCAAGTGCAATAGCTCAAGTGTTGTCACAGAAGAGTTTGATCGGCCCCGACGCATTGGGTATGACTCCTAGGTCGGTGATGAACTCCTTCACCCAAATTGCCTCATGCGCTGCCTCCGAGGCTGCCATGTATTCCTCTTCACATGTAGATCCCGCCACGACGCTCTGCTTGCAACTGCACCAGCTCACTGCTCCACCATTCAACATATACACGTATCCGGTTTGTGACTTAGAGTCATCCAGATCTGTGTCGAAGCTAGCGTCGACGTAACCCTTTACGACGAGCTCTTCGTCACCTCCATAAACGAGAAACATGTCCTTAGTCCTTTTCAAGTACTTAAGGATATTCTTGACCGTTGTCCAGTGTTCCTTGCCGGGGTTACTTTGGTACCTACCTACCAAACTTACGGCAAGGTTTACATCAGGTCTGGTACACAGCATGGCATACATAATGGATCCTATGGCTGAAGCATAGGGGATGACACTCATCTCTTGTTTATCCTTTGCCGTGGTCGGGCATTGAGCCGAGCTCAATTTCACACCTTGCAATACAGGCAAGAACCCTTTCTTGGAATGATCCATTTTGAACTTCTTCAAAATCTTATCAAGGTACGTGCTTTGCGAAAGACCTATGAGGCGTCTTGATCTATCTCTATAGATTTTGATGCCTAATATATAAGCAGCTTCTCCAAGGTCCTTCATTGAAAAACTCTTATTCAAGTAGGCCTTAATGCTGTCCAGAAGTTCTATATCATTTCCCATCAAAAGTATGTCATCTACATATAGTATGAGAAATGCTACAGAGCTCCCACTCACTTTCTTGTAAACGCAGGCTTCACTTTAAGTCTGCATAAACCCAAATGCTTTGATCATCTCATCAAAGCGAATGTTCCAACTCCGAGATGCTTGCACCGGCCCATAAATGGATCGCTGGAGCTTGCACACCTTGTTAGCATTCTTAGGATCGACAAAACCTTCCGGCTGCATCATATACAGTTCTTCCTTAAGATAGCCGTTAAGGAATGCCGTTTTGACGTCCATCTGCCATATCTCATAATCATAGTATGCGGCAATTGCTAACATGATTCAGACGGACTTCAGCTTCGCTACGGGAGAGAAAGTCTCGTCGTAGTCAATCCCTTGAACTTGTCGATAACCCTTAGCGACAAGTCGAGCTTTATAGATGGTGACATTACCATCCGCGTCCGTCTTCTTCTTAAAGATCCATTTGTTTTCTATCGCTCGCCGATCATCGGGCAAGTCTGTCAAAGTCCATACTTTGTTTTCATACATGGATCCTATCTCGGATTTCATGGCTTCTAACCATTTGTTGGAATCCGGGCCCGCCATTGCTTCTTCATAGTTCGAAGGTTCACCGTTGTCTAACAACATGATTTCCAGGACAGGGTTGCCGTACCACTCTGGTGCGGAACGCGTCCTTATGGACCTACGAAGTTCAGTGGGAGCTTGGTCCGAAGTATCTTGATCATCATCATTAACCTCCTCTCTAATTGGAGCAGGCACCACAGGAACATTTTCCTGCGCTGCGCTACTCCCTCTTTCAAGAGGCAGTACTTCATCAAGCTCCACTTTCCTCCCACTTACTTCTTTCGAGAGAAACTCTTTCTCCAGAAAGGTTCCGTTCTTGGCAACAAAGATCTTGCCTTCGGATCTTAAGTAGAAGGTATACCCTATGGTTTCCTTAGGGTATCCTATGAAGACGCACTTTTCCGATTTGGGTTCGAGCTTTTCAGGTTGAAGTTTCTTGACATAACCTCGCATCCCCAAACTTTTAGAAACGACAGCTTAGGTTTCTTCCCAAACCATAATTCATACGGTGTCGTCTCAACGGATTTAGACGGTGCCCTATGTAAAGTGAATGTAGCTGTCTCTAGAGCGTATCCCCAAAATGATAGCGGTAAATCGGTAAGAGACATCATAGATCGCACCATATCCAATAAAGTGCGATTACGACGTTCGGACACACCATTACGCTGAGGTGTTCCAGGCGGCATGAGTTGTGAAACTATTCCACATTTTCTTAAGTGTGTACCAAATTCGTGACTCAAGTATTCTCCTCCACGATCTGATCGTAGAAACTTGATTTTTCTGTCACGTTGATTCTCAAACTCACTCTGAAACTCCTTGAACTTTTCAAAAGTTTCAGACTTGTGTTTCATTAAGTAGACATAGCCATATCTACTCAAATCATCAGTGAGTGTGAGAACATAACGATATCCTCCGCGAGCCTCAACGCTCATTGGACCGCACACATCAGTATGTATGATTTCCAATAAGTTGGTTGCTCGCTCCATTGTTCCGGAGAACGGAGTCTTGGTCATTTTGCCCATGAGGCATGGTTCGCACGTGTCAAATGATTCATAATCGAGAGACTCTAAAAGTCCATCAGCATGGAGCTTCTTCATGCGCTTGACACCAATGTGACCAAGGCGGCAGTGCCACAAGTATGTGGGACTATCGTTATCAACTTTACACCTTTTGGCATTCACACTATGAATATGTGTATTATCACGCACGAGATTCATTAAGAATAAACCATTAACCATCGGAGCATGACCATAAAACATATCACTCATATAAATAGAACAACCATTATTCTCGGATTTAAATGAGTAGCCATCTCGTATTAAACGAGATCCAGATACAATGTTCATGCTCAAACTTGGCACTAAATAACAATTATTGAGGTTTAAAACTAATCCAGTAGGTAAATGTAGAGGTAGCGTGCCGACGGCGATCACATCGACCTTGGAACCATTCCCGACGCGCATCGTCACCTCGTCCTTCGCCAGTCTTCTCTTATTCCGCAGCTCCTGCTGTGAGTTACAGATATGAGCAACAGCACCGGTATCAAATACCCAGGAGCTACTACGAGCACTGATAAGGTACACATCAATTACATGTATATCACATATACCTTTAGTGTTGCCGGCCTTCTTATCCGCTAAGTACTTGGGGCAATTCCGTTTCCAGTGACCATTTCCCTTGCAATAAAAGCACTCAGTTTCAGGTTTGGGTCCATTCTTTGACTTCTTCCTGGCAACTGATTTACCAGGCGCGGCAACCTCCTTGCCGTCCTTCTTGAAGTTCTTCTTACCCTTGCCTTTCTTGAACTTAGTGGTTTTATTCACCATCAACACTTGATGTTCCTTTTTGATCTCCACCTCCGCAGATTTAAGCATTGAATACAACTCGGGAATGGTCTTTTCCATCCCCTGCATGTTGTTGTTCATCACGAAGCTTTTATAGCTAGGTGGGAGCGACTGAAGGATTCTGTCAATGACCGCCTCATCCGGAAGATTAACTTCCAGCTGAGTCAAGCGGTTGTGCAACCCAGACATCTTGAGTATGTGTTCACTGACAGAGCTATTTTCCTCCATTTTGCAGCTAAAGAACTTGTCGGAGACTTCATATCTCTCGACCCGGGCATGAGCTTGGAAAATCAATTTCAGCTCCTCGAACATCTCATATGCTCCGTGCTGCTCAAAACGCTTTTGGAGCCCCGGTTCTAAGCTGTAAAGCATGCCGCACTGAACGATGGAGTAATCATCAGTGCGTGACTGATGGGCGTTCATAACGTCCTGGTTTTCAGGGAATGGTGCATCACCTAGCGGTGCATCTAGGACATAATCTTTCTTGGCTGCTATGAGGATGATCCTCAGGTTCCGGACCCAATCCGAATAGTTGTTGCCATCATCTTTCAGCTTAGTTTTCTCTAGGAACGCGTTGAAGTTGAGGCTGACATTACCGTGGGCCATTTGATCTACAAGACATATTGTAAAGATTTAGACTAAGTTCATGATAATTAAGTTCATCTAATCAAATTAATGAATGAACTCCCACTCAGATTAGACATCCCTCTAGTCATCTAAGTGTTACATGATCCGAGTCGACTAGGCCGTGTCCGATCATCACGTGAGACGGACTAGTCATCATCGGTGAACATCTCCATGTTGATCGTATCTTCTATACGACTCATGTTCGACCTTTCGGTCTCCGTGTTCTGAGGCCATGTCTGTACATGCTAGGCTCGTCAAGTTAACCCTAAGTATTTTGCATGTGTAAAACTGTCTTACACCCGTTGTATGTGAACGTAAGGATCTATCACACCCGATCATCATGTGGTGCTTCGAAACGACGAACTTTAGCAACGGTGCACAGTTAGGGGAGAACACTTCTTGAAATTTTGTAAGGGATCATCTTATTTACTACCGTCGTTCTAAGTAAACAAGATGCATAAACATAATAAACATCACATGCAATTATATAGTAGTGACATGATATGGCCATCATCATATAGCTCCTTCGATCTCCATCTTGGGGCTCCATGATCATCTTGTCACCGGCACGACACCATGATCTCCATCATCGTGTCTCCATGGAGTTGCTCGCCAACTATTACTACTACTACTATGGCTAACACGTTTAGCAATAAAGTAAAGTAATTTACATGGCGACACGCAGGTCATAAAAGAATAATGACAACTTCTATGGCTCCTGCCGGTTGTCATACTCATCGACATGCAAGTCGTGATTCCTATTACAATAACAAGATCATCTCATACATCACATGATTCATCACAACTTCTGGCCATATCACATCACAAAGCACTTGCTGCAAAAACAAGTTAGACGTCCTCTAATTGTTGTTGCAAGTTTTTACGTGGCTGTTATAGGTTGCTAGCAAGAATGTTTCTTACCTACGTTAAAACCACAACGTGAATTTGTCAATCTCTATTTACCCTTCATAAGGACCCTGTTCATCGAATCCGATCCAACTAAAGTGGGAGAGACAGACACCCGCCAGCCACCTTATGCGACTAGTGCATGTTAGTCGGTGGAACCGGTCTCACGTAAGCGTACGTGTAAGGTTGGTCCGGGCCGCTTCATCCCACAATACCGCTGAACCAAGATAGGACTAGTAACGGCAAGAAGAATTGACAATTCGACGCCCACAACTACTTTGTGTTCTACTCGTGCAATAGAGAACTACGCATAGACCTAGCTCATGATGCCACTGTTGGGGAACGTTGCAAAAAATTAAAATTTTCCTACGGTTTCACCAAGATCCATCTATGAGTTCATATAAGAAACGAGTCATGGGAGAGAGATTGCATCTACATACCACTTGCAGATTGCGTGCGGAAGCGTTCAAGGGGATGGTGATGACGTAGTCGTACTCGTCGTGATTCAGATCACCGATGACCAAGTGTCGAACGGACAACACCTCCGCGTTCAACACACGTACGGGACGATCGACGTCTCCTCCTTCTTGATCCATCAAGGGAAGGAGAGGTTGAGGAAAAAAGACTCCAACGGCAGCACGACGGCGTGGTGTTGTTGGTGCAGCAGAACTCCGACAGGGCTTCGCCAAGCACGTACGGAGGAGGAGAGGTGTTGGGGAGGGGACGGGCTGCGCCTTGACTTGTGTGTGCAGCCCTCCCCTCACCCCTCTATTTATAGGGGAAGGGGCAAGGGGGGGCCGGCCCCCTCTAGATGGGATCTAGAGGGGGGGCGGCGGCCAAGGGGGAGGGGGCTTGCCCCCCAAGCAAGGGGGGCGCCCCCTTTAGGGTTCCCCAAACCCTAGGGCGCATGGGCCCTTGGGGGGGAGGCGCACCAGCCCACTTTGGGCTGGTTCCCCCCCCATACAGCCCATGAGCCCCTCCGGGAGAGGTGGCCCCTCCCGGTGGACCCCCGGAACCCCTCCGGTGGCCCTGGTACAATACCGATATGCCCTCGGACTATTCCGGTGTCCGTATGACGACTTCCCATATATAAATCTTTACCTCCGGACCATTCCGGAACTCCTCGTGACGTCCGGGATCTCATCCGGGACTCCGAACAACATTCGGTAATCACATACAAGTCTTCTTAATAACCCTAGCGTCACCGAACCTTAAGTGTGTAGACCCTACGGGTTCGGGAGACATGCAGACATGACCGAGACGACTCTCGAGCAATAACCAACAGCAGGATCTGGATACCCATGTTGGCTCCCACATGCTCCTCGATGATGTCATCGGATGAACCACGATGTCGAGGGTTCAAGCAACCCTGTAAACTATTCCCTTTGTCAATCGGTACGTTACTTGCCCGAGACTCGATCGTCGGTATCCCAATACCTCGTTTAGTCTCGTTACCGGCAAGTTACTTTACTCGTACCGTAATGCATGATCCCGTGACCAGACACTTGGTCACATTGAGCTCATTGTGATGATGCATTACCGAGTGGGCCCGGTGATACCTCTCCGTCATACGGAGTGACAAATCCCAGTCTTGATCCGTGTCAACCCAACAGATACTTTCGGAGATACCTGTAGTGCACCTTTATAGTCACCCAGTTACGTTGTGACGTTTGGTACCCCCAAAGCACTCCTACAGTATCCGGGAGTTACACGATCTCATGGTCTAAGGAAAAGATACTCGACATTGGAAAGCTCTAGCAAAACGAACTACACGATCTTGTGCTATGCTTAGGATTGGGTCTTGTCCATCACATAATTCTCCTAATGATGTGATCTTGTTATCAATGACATCCAATGTCCATAGCCAGGAAACCATGACTATCTATTGATCAACGAGCTAGTCAACTAGAGGCATACTAGGGACATATTGGTGTCTAGTATTCACACATGTATTACGATTTCCAGATAACACAATTATAGCATGAATAAAAGACAATTACCATGAACAAGGAAATATAATAATAATGCTTTTATTATTGCCTCTAGGGCATATTTCCAACATCATTCGCTTGCGTGTTGCATCTTGCCATGTCATCATCCGCATTGCATCATCATGTTTTCGAAACTTGCATCCGTCCGGGTTCTCCGAGTTCTCTCCCTTGTCCATTCTGAGACCAGCCACACTTGCACGCACCCGCGGCATGTCCGAAATATTATTTTATAAGTGGCCGGAAAATATTCTCGGTATGGGTTGAAAGTTGGCATGTGGTGTAGTTATGTTGTAGGTAGGCCGCCTGTCAAGTTTCATCGCATTCGGAGTCCGTTTGACGCCCCAACGAATGACTATAGCGGCAGTATAGCCAGTCTAACGTCGGACGTTTTCGGTCTCCGGAAACCGTGCCGGGCTGCATCTCCCACCTCTTCTCTCAGACCAACCCGCTCTTCACAATCCGCCAGGCCCAACCTAACCCCTCTCGTCAGCCCGCGGCCCTCCTCGCGCGCGTCCGAAAACTGTCCCGAACCCGACCCGGATAGTCGTCACCGTTGTGTCCGGATCATCCCCTAACGTCTACAAAATATCTCCGTTTTCTTAATTGGACTCCCTAGCATATTTATTCTCGTCTGTCGGATTTCGATCAGGAGATCCAAACTCCCTCCTTTTCCATATATATTGTCCACCCCTAGTCTAATTTGAGACCAAACCCTAAAACATAGGCCGGCTGTCCCATCCCCATCCTCCCGCCGCCACTCCTCTCCCTCGGGATCCAAGCCCGCACCTGATCCAAAAATCCTCTCCGACCATCTCCCTCATCTTGCGTGCCCGATCACCCCAACCAGAGCAGCCCCGTCCCCGCAAGAGCGCCCTCGGCCTCCTCTGCTTCTCCTCGTGCCCGCAACAGCAGCCCCACGCGCGCGTGGATCCCCATTGCCTCGCCTGAGCTCGGGGAGCAGAGCACCACGGCGCCTGAGTTCCCACGCCCCTCTCGATCCATGAGCCCGAGCTCCCTTGCCTGAGGCCGCGTCTTCGACCGGCCTCGTCACAAGCCAGCGCCCTGCTGCCTTCTCCTTCCTGTTCGATCCGGAGGAGAGGAGCTCCTCCATTCCCCACTCCGCTCCATGGAGCCACGTCACGGCCGGACCCCGACCCCGTGCAGACGTTGTCCTGCGCCGTCGTCGTTGACCACCAGATGAGCAGCGCTGCCCTGCCTTCCTCTTCCCCCTCCTCTAATCCCTCTTTCTTTCTCATGTGACCTGTTCTCTATCTTCTCTGTCACATATAGGAGCTCCGCTTGACTCCATGGACCGTCGTCCCGAACCTCTCCTTCGCCCCGCTGCACCTCCGCCTCAACTCCGATCGGATCGGCTCGGTTCCCAGCCGCCTCGCCAAGCTCCTCCTCGCGCCAAGCTCCTTGCCCCGTCCTCGCCTTGCTGGAGACGCCCGGCCTTCGCCAAGTCCCAGCGCCGCCGGCCTCTGCTCTCTCTGCATCGAGAAGAGGAGTCCCGTTCGCGCCATGGATCCCTGCTTCGCCGGATCCGAGGTGGATCCATCCGTCCCCGCCGTTTCCCGCGACCCGGATCCGCCGCCGCCTGCCGTTTCTTGCCTCTGCCTCGCGCTATGCTCGCCCGAGCCTCACCTCCAGGACCCCCACCGTCGCCTGAAGCCGCGGCGCCAAGTCCCCTGCTTCTGTTCTTCAGAGAGACGAGCAGCTCGCCCGTTCCTTCCCTGTTGACTTGTCTTCGATGGACTGCAGCGCGTAGGCCCAGAGCCTCTTCCAGCCTCTCCCTCCACCGACCGGGCCAAAGCCCATGGTGAGGCCACCCCCAGCGCCTCTTGTTTTTTTTACTGTTGGGTCTGCTCCAGTTTCAGTTTCGGCCCGTGTAGGGTTTTTTTTCAGATCTGCGATTTTAGCAATTATCCCAGGTTTTACTGTTTTGCAGAAAAACCCTCAAACATCATGCATATAATAACTCATTAACAGTGCATCATATGTAAAAACTTCATATATGAAAAATGCTTAAAATTTTGTGTAGTTTAATAATATTCCACTTTCATCCATGTTTAAAATGTTTAAATTGCTGTTTGCATTAATTTGCTTAAATGCCATGTTAAAATGATTTATTTCGTAACTAAATAACCGTAGCTCGGAATTTCATAAACTTTATATGTAAATGGGGTGGAAAATGCATAGAATAACTTGGTTCACTTTATTTTCCTGTTTAACAACAATAAAATATGCTTTAGTACAGATCAGTACCAAATCAAAATATGCACATGAGGTTCTTCCGGACTTGTTGTTTGTTGTTCCGGCCTCATTTAAATTTGCCTAGATAGGTAGTATTCATTTGCTTCACCCACTTGCCATGTTTAACAACATTTAATTTTGTTGCTTATATAAACGGGAGAGAACTAAGTAATTAAATGTGCTGTTTTGTCAATATGCAACTCGTTGCATATTGAGCTCCACTTAATTTGTAACGTTGTATGTTGCACTTTGCCATGCCATGCTTCATTAAACCGGACATGCATCATACTTGGTTGTGCATCATGCCATGTTCTTGTGTTGGTTGTTTACTATGTTGTGTGCTTCTTTCCGGTGTTGCTTCTTCGGGTTGTTTCCGTTATCATCGCGTTTGTGAGGACCCGTACGGCTACGTCCGTTTGCCTTCTTCATGGACTCGTTCTTCTTCCTTGCGGGATCTCAGGCAAGATGACCATACCCTCGAAATCACTTCTATCTTTGCTTGCTAGTTGCTCGCTCTTTTGCTATGCCTATGCTGCGATACCTACCACTTGCTTATCATGCCTCCCATATTGTTAAATCAAGCCTCTAACCCACCTTGTCCTAGCAAACCGTTGTTTGGCTATGTTACAGCTTTGCTCAGCCCCTCTTATAGCTTTGTTAGTTGCAGGTGAAGATGAAGTTTTTTCCTTGTTGGAACATGGAGATGTTGTTCCTTGTTTGGAAAATGTTTACTTGTTGGGATATCACAGTACCTCTTACTTAATTAATGATTCGATATACTTGGTAAAGAGTGGAAGGCTCGGCCTTATGCCTGGTGTTTTGTTCCACTCTTGCCGCCCTAGTTTCCGTCATATCGGTGTTATGTTCCCGGATTTTGCGTCCCTAACGCGGTCGGGTGATTTATGGGACCCCTTGACAGTTCGCTTTGAATAAGACTTTTCCAGCAAGGCCCAACATTGGTCTTACCATTTGCCTCACCACCACCTACTTTTCCCTTGGGAGTCGCTCTCTCGAGGGTCATCTTTATTTAGCCCCCCGGGCCAATGCTTGTCTAAGTGTTGGTCCGAACTAGAGCGCTGTGCAGCGCCCCCTCAAGGAAACTTGAGGCTTGGTTTTAGTTGTACGGACAGCTCATCCGGTGTTGCCCTGAGAACGAGATATGTGCAGCTCCTATCAGGATGTCGGCGCATCGGGCGGCTTTGCTGGACTTGTTTTCTTACTGTCGAAATGTCTTATAGCCGGGATTCTGAGACTGATCGGGTCTTCCCGGGGAGAAGGAATATCCTTCGTTGATCGCGAGAGCTTATCATGGGCTAAGTTGGGACACCCCTGCAGGGTTTGAACTTTCGAAAGCCGTGCCCGCGGTTATGTGGCAGATGGGAATTTGTTAATGTCCGGTTGTAGAAAACCCGAAGTTGATCTTAACAAAATACACCAACCGTGTGTGTAACCGCGATGGTCTCTTCTCGGCGGGGTCCGGGAAGTGAACACAGTTGTTGGAGTTATGCTTGACGTAAGTAGTACAGGATCACTTATTGATCATAGTTGTTCGACCGTGCTTTTGCCTTCTCTTCTCGCTCTCTTTTGCGTATGTTAGCCACCATATATGCTAGTCGCTTGCTGCAGCTCCACCTCACTACCCTGTCCTACCTTTAAGCTTAAATAGTCTTGATCTCGCGGGTGTGAGATTGTTGAGTCCTCGTGACTCACCAGATACTTCCTAAACCAGTTTGCAGGTGCCGATGAGACCGTGCAGGTGACGCACCCGAGCTCAAGGAGGAGTTCGATGAAGATTTTGTCCTTTATGTTGTTTCGTTCTAGTCGATCAGTAGTGGGCCCAGTTGGGGTCGATCGTGGACCTTTGTCGCTTTTGGGGTTTCTTCTTTTATTTTGGCTCCGTAGTCGGGCCCTGATTGTAACTGTATGATGTAATGTTTTATTCATGTATCTGTGCGAAGTGGTGATTGTAAGCCAACTATGTATCTCTTTCCCTTATGTATTACATGGGTTGTGTGAAGATTACCTCTCTTGCGACATTGCTTTCAATGCGGTTATGCCTCTAAGTCGTGCTTCGACACGTGGGAGATATAGCCGCATCGAGGGCGTTTCACCGGCGTCCCCTTTTACCTTTTTCCGTGAGCGTGTATTAAACTTTCTCAGAATGGACCGAGGTTTGTCAAGCGGCCTTGGTATAGCACCGGTAGACCGCTTGTCAAGTTTCGGGTCATTTGGAGGTTGTTTGATACTCCAACGGTTAACCGGGTAACCGCGAAGGCCTCTTGTGGGTTGCAGCCCAAAACCCCTCCGAAACAACCCAATAATCCATCTAAGTCACTCCCATGTCCATCGCCGTTCGATCACGATCGTGTGGCCGCAAACCATGCTCAATTTAGAGCTTCCTAGCTCTTTCTACCTATAAAAACACCTCCTCCCCCGAAATCCCGGGTCCTCTTCCACCCTAAACCTAGAAAACTTCCCCCGCCGCCGCCGGACACGTCCGGGCGGAGCTGGACGCGTCCGTCCGCCGCACCAGACCAACCGCGCGCTGCGACGTGGGCGAGCCCGCGCCCACTTCATCGCCTCCCCGCGCCGGCCCACCAGGCCCGGGGCGGGCCCCCCTGAGCCCGCGGCTCCCCGCCGCCCACGCCCGCGGCCGCGCCTCCCCACACTTCCTCGTCACCGACCGCCTCCGCCTCCGTCCACTGCGCCGCCGCACCGCTCTCCCGCGCCCCGGCGCGCCTCGCCGCCGCCTCCGCCCGCCGTTGCTGCCTCCCCGCCTCGCCGGCTCCTCCTCCGGCCGGATCCGGGGCTGGGCCGGTCAGATCCGCCGCCCCTCGCCCCTCCCCTGCTACTCCGGCAACATCTCCGGCCATCTCCGGCCAGATCCGCCGCCACCTCGGTTTTCGCGCCGACGAACCCTAGGTCGATTTCGCCTGTCATTTTCTCTGCATATATTTTAGCATTTTTCATTGCATCATAATTTGCTGCATACTGCTCCGTTTCGTGCGTGTAATATGTCAAATTGTTCGTCCCGATGAGTACATCATTTCATCTCATTGCGTCATTTTCATTCAAGCTCATCTTGATACCCGAAATGCTGTTAGAAGAGGGCTATGTGATGTTAGTTTCAGATTCTTTTCAGAACATGCACTTTTGTCATTTTTGCCATGATTGATGTGTGCACCCTATGAACTTGAGTCCTACATGTGTTTTGTAATATGCCATGCTATCTTTCCAGGGGTGTATGCCATGTATTTTTGTGATCTCTGTGGTGACTAGCACAAGCATGCAAACTAGGGATCATAATGTTGCTGATTTCAGAGACTTAGTAATTTCGCTAAGTCATGTCCTGCTGTTATTTTTATGCCATGTGTTCATGTTGTTACAGAGAGATCTATGGCCATTTTCAGCATGATAAGTAAGGGTGTTTTGAACATATGGATTTTATATATCCATCCATGCCTTTGTTTGTAATTATGGAGTGCCATAGCATGTCTTAATCTTGCTCTACTTTTGCTATAAAATGTTCCTGGCAGATTGATCACATGTTATTCAACTTTGCCAAGGTTGTTGTAGTTGATCCATGCATGCTATGTTGTTGTTCTTGCCATGTATAGCTTCTATGCCATGTATTCTTGATGGGTGTATGCTTATTTTATCTTGCAAGGCTCTTTAGTGAGTGCATCGAGCTCGTAAACATGCCTACTTGCTATCTGTTTTTGACATGTCCAGTTTTCTGCTAAGTCTGAGAACTGTAACGAAACTTGCTATGTTTACATGGGTGCTATTATGTTTTCTGGTACTTTTTGGCTCATGGTCGGTAAGGGACTTTTGTTCAATGCTTTGAGTAGATTGATTCCGTGCCATATTTTCCTATGTCATGTTCCTATAGCAGGTTGTTTCCTTCATCTAAACATGTCATCCTGATGTTAATTTCTGACATGATAGTATTTTCACCAAGTCTGTGAAGCTGTTATAATTTGCACTTTTGCCATGCTTGTTTGAACCTGTTATGGTGTGATTAAGCCGTAGCTCAGTGTTCATATTTTGTCAAGCTTCTTGATAAGATCACTGTCATATACTTTGTTTATATGTTTGGGTGCAGTACCTTAATTTCTTGTTGCATGCTAAGTAGCATCATGCTGTTAATTGCAGAAATATGTCATTCTTGTTTTGCTTGTCATTGCAAACCGTGCATCCGATTCCGGTGATCTTTATATCGATTTCAACCGAAATCATCTCACCTTTCCAGCGGCATACTTGGTTTGCCAAGATTATGCCTTGTTCATCTTTTCCTTCCGGAGCACGCATACGCATTGCATACCACATCTCGCATATCATGCCATGTTTTGCATCATGTTGCTTGCGCATTGCATCGTGGTTGATAGTTGTTCCTTTGCTTGTGTTCTTGTTTTGGGTAGAGCCGGGAGACGAGTACGTGAACGAGGAACCTATTGAGAACACTTACGAGGACCAAGCTTTCGACAACTCTGAGAACCTTGCAGGCAAGATGACCATACCCTCGAAATCACTTCTATCTTTGCTTGCTAGATGCTCGCTCTTTTGCTATGCCTATGCTGCGATACCTACCACTTGCTATATCATGCCACCCATATTGCCATGTTAGCCTCTAACCATCCTTTCCTAGCAAACCGTTGTTTGGCTATGTTACCGCTTTGCTCAGCCCTTCTTATAGCGTTGCTAGTTGCAGGTGAAGATGAAGTTTGTTCCATGTTGGAACATGATTATGTTGGGATATCACAATATCTCTTATTTTAATTAATGCATCTATATACTTGGTAAAGGGTGGAAGGCTCGGCCTTATGCCTGGTGTTTTGTTCCACTCTTGCCACCCTAGTTTCCGTCATACCGGTGTTATGTTCCTTGATTTTGCGTTCCTTACACGGTTGGGTGATTTATGGGACCCCCTTGACAGTTCGCTTTGAATAAGACTCCTCCAGCAAGGCCCAACCTTGGTTTTACCATTTGCCACCTAAGCCTTTTTCCCCCGGGTTTTCGCGAGCCCGAGGGTCATCTTTATTTTAACCCCCGGGCCAGTGCTCCTCTGAGTGCTGGTCCAAACTAGAGCACCGTGCGGGACCGTCCCTAGGCAACTTGGGTCACGTTGGTACCTGTACGCTTCGCTTATCCGGTGTGCCCTGAGAACGAGATATGTGCAGCTCCTATCAGGATTTGTCGGCACATCCGGGCGGCTTTGCTGGTCTTGTTTTATTGCTGTCAAAATGTCTTGTAGTCCGGGATTCCGAGACTGATCGGGTCTTCCCGGTAGAAGGAATATCCTTCGTTGACCGTGAGAGCTTATAATGGGCTAAGTTGGGACACCCCTGCAGGGTATTATCTTTCGAAAGTTGTGCCCGCGGTTATGAGGCAGATGGGAATTTGTTAATGTCCGGTTGTAGAAAACCCGAAGTTGACCTTAATTAAAACACATCAACCGCGTGTGTAGCCGTGATGGTCTCTTCTCGGCGGAGTCTGGGAAGTGAACACGGTGTTGGAGTTATGTTTGACGTAAGTAGTTTCAGGATCACTTCTTGATCATTTCTAGCTTCACGACCGTGCTTTGCTCCTCTTCTCGCTCTCTTTTGCGTTGTTAGCCACCATATATGCTAGTCGCTTGCTGTAGCTCCACCTCACAACCCTTTCCTACCTTTAAGCTTAAATAGTCTTGATCTCGCGGGTGTGAGATTGCTGAGTCCCCGTGACTCACAGATTCTACCAAAACAGTTGCAGGTGCCAACGATGCCAGTGCAGATGACGCAACCGAGCTCACATGGGAGTTTGACGAGGAACGTGGTCTTTACTATGTGTCTTTTCCTGATGATCAGTAGTGGAGCCCAGTTGGGACGATCGGGGATCTGTGTAGCATTTGGGGTAGTCTTCTTTCATTTTGGTTCCGTAGGCGGACCTTGAGTGTAATCTGGATGATGGATGTTTATTTATGTATTGTGTGAAGTGGCGACTGTAAGCCAACTATGTATCTCTTTCCCTTATGTATTACATGGGTTGTGTGAAGATTACCTCACTTGCGACATTGCTTTCAATGCGGTTATCCCTCTAAGTCGTGCTTCGACACGTGGGAGATATAGTCGCATCGAGGGCGTTACAGCAAGCCATGACGACCACGGGCGCCAGGCGGGCGCCAGCCCGCGCAGTGTCCTCCTTTCCTCTTTGGTGCAAAGGGAGCAAGCGCAGGCGGGAGCATCAAGCAAAGGCACCCATTTCGGTGCAACGAGACCAAGACCGGCCCAATGGCAGGGAAGAAGTCATTGTGGAGCCCAAGCCGGCGTCACCACCAAAGCCTTTGGCAGGCGAGGACCAACTTTAGTCAGGATAAGTGTACCATATGTTCCCCTTCAAAATGGCCAATTGTTGGCGCCCTTCCCGCTTAATATTTGGGAGAGGCCCAGGGCCTTTGCTTATAAATAGGACTAGCCACCCCCAGGGTAGAGGCACGTAGAATGGCAACTGAATTGGAATCAGAGTGAGAATCAGAGAGAGAGAAGGGTGACTGAACTCCTCCTAGCAGTTCATCGCCCCAGCCAAGAACAGACCCTCGCGAGGCTGTTCTTCCTTGTATTACTCATCATCATCAGCCCAAGAGGCAATCCACCACACCACAAACTGGAGTAGGGTATTACACCTCAACGGTGGCCCGAACCAGTATAAACCATGTGTTTCTTGTGCTGTTCTTTTGATAGCTCAGATTTTAGCGAGGCGGAGGGGTACAGGTAGGTAGAAGGAGAAATCTCCGCGCGCACCCCAGTGTTCGAACGTCAAGGGTCTGCCGGAACCCGAAATCCGACAAAGCCAGTTGGCCATGACCTTGTCATCGCCCCCAGCCTTCAAGATGGCCCCATCATATGCCAACAGGAAAGCCGACGGGTCCGTAGCGCCATCGTAGCGCGCCGACATCTCTGGCTTGAACTTGGGTGGCCACTGCACCCGCCGCAAGGTGGGAGCCAAGGCTCAGAGCACCCTGGCCCGCCGCGGGCGTCTGTCGTTGCAGCTGGAAGAGTAGTACCGGCCATGGGGGCGAAGCACGGTGATGGCGAAGCATAAATCGACGGAAGGAAAGCTTCGGTGCACCCCTACCTGGCGTGCCAAATGTCGGATTTTGGGTTCCGGCAAAACCCTTGAGGTTCGAACACTGGGGTGCGCAAGATGATCTCTCTCTCCCTAGATCACTCTCGCAACAATCGCAAGGCCTAGCTCGACAAATCCAAAGACCGAGAGACACGAGAGTTTATACTGGTTCGGGCCACCGATGTGGTGTAATACCCTACTCCAGTGTGGTGTGGTGGATTGCCTCTTGGGCTGAGGATGAACAGTTACAAGGGAAGAACAACCTCCTGAGGAGAGGTGCTCTTGTGCTTGGCGAACTTGTGTGGTTGAGGATGATCTGAATTGATCCCCCTACTACGATGGTGGCTACTCCTATTTATAGCGGCCCTGGTCCTCTCCCCAAATATTGAGCGGGAAGGGATCCAACAACGGCCAAATTCGAACGGAGACAACTAGTACAAGTTATATTGACTAAAGGTGGTCTTCGCCTGCCAAAGGCTCTGGTGGTGACGCCATCTTGGGCTCCACGGTGACCTTCGTCCTGTCGTCCTGCTGGACTTGGTCTCGTTGGAGCGATATGGAAACCTTTGTCTGATGCCTCGGGACTCCTCGCCTGCGCTTGCCCCTTTAGCACCAAAGAGGAAACAAGGACACTGCGCGCACTGGCGCCCGCTTGGCACCCGCCTGGCTCCAGTCGTCATGGTTTGTATCACAGGAACCTTGCGAGGTGTCCCTTGCCTTAATCTCTCCGCCCCTTGCAAGCCAACCTAGTGAGGCCGTCCCCGAGGAGGTCTTGTGTCATTCGCCTCGCAAGGCTTGGCCCCTCGCGAGGGTCTTGAGTGTTCGCTGGTGAATATGGGCCATATAGGGCCGCTAACGGAGCCACGTTGTGGGCCGCAGGCAGGCAAGTCCGGGGACCCCCGTTCCCAGGACGCCGGCAGGCTCTAGCGCCCTGAAGTGAGAAAGATCTGTCAAAGTACATGATCCATTCATGACGTGCCTCCCTGTCGGGGATAACTGTTTCTGGTGCTTATTCGTCCGGGGTTGGCGTCCACCCTGCAATGAACTCCGCCGATGCTCAGCTCTGAATAGTTTAGGTGCTTTCATATTTCAGGCCAAAGCTCAATACCTCTAGCGCCCATTCAACTATCCTACTCATGGCTTCAGGGTTCCTCAATATGTGTTGCAGTGGGAAACAGGTGACAACTGTGATTTCGTGGTCTTGGAAGTAGTGGTGCAGCTTCCTCGAGGCCATGATGAGTGTCGGATTTCGGGTTCCGGCAGACCCTTAAGGTTCGAACTCTGGGGTGCACGCGGAGATTATGCCCTCTACCTCTCCGTCTCGCAAAGATCTAACTACTGAAAGAACAACACATGAGACACAGGGTTTATACTAGTTCGGGCCACCATTGTGGTGTAATACCCTACTCTAGTTTGTGGTGGGTGGATTGCCTCTCTGGCTGATGATGATGAACAATACAAAGAAGAACAGCCTCGCGAGGGCCTGTTCTTAGCTGGGACGATGAACTGCTAGGGGAGTTCAGCCGCCCTTCTCTCTATGTGTGTGTGTCTGTGTCTGCCCGTCAATTCGTCGATCAGTTCGTCAATGCCTCTATCTTCCTTTTTTGTGTGTGTTCGTCCTTGTGTCCCTGGGGGTGGCTAGTCCTATTTATAGGCAAAGGCCCTGGGCCTCTTCCCAAATATTGAGCGGGAAGGGCGCCAACAATTGGCCAATTTGAAGGGGAACATCTGGTACACTTATCCTGACTAAAGTTGGTCCTCGCCTGCCAAAGGCCCTGTCGTGACGCCGTTCTAGGCTCCACGATGACCTCCTTCCCATCGTTGGACTTGTGTTGGTCTCATTGCACCGAAATGGGTGCCTTTGCTTGATCCTCTCGCCTGCGCTTGCCCCCTTTGCACCAAAGAGGAAAGGGAGACACTGCGCGGGCTGGCGCTCGCCTGGCACCCTTGGTCGTCATGGCTTGCATCATGGGCACCTCGTGAGGTACCCCGCCTTGATCTCTCCGCCTCCTCGTGAGCCAGCCTGATGAGGTCGTGCCTGAGGAAGCGCCAAGTCGTCCGCCCCGCGAGGGTCTTGGGTCTCGTGTTGATGAAGATGGGCCGTGCTGGGTCCCCTTTCGAGCCACGCCGCAGGCCGCAGGTAGGCAAGTCTGGGGACCCCCGTTCTCAGAACGCCGACAGTAGCCCCTGGCCCAAGGCGTGCCCGGACTTGGCCATGCTGAGAGGCGAAAGGGCAAGGGCGAAGCGCCGCGGGCCCTAACAGCCTGCGGCCTTGGGCGCCGCATGGCGGTTGATTGGACGTGAGTGCCTCCGCAACTGCGCAGGTTATTCAAGGTGCGGCGTCTGCCCAGGCTTTGCTCTTCTCTTTCTCCGGTCGCTGCTCAGATCCCCTTTCTTGCGCCTCTCCTTCCTTCCTCCAAATTCCTAGATCTGCTCCACCCGTGTGACCTAGGAAGACATGGCGCCGCGTCAGCCTCCGGCCGAAGCTTGGTTCTCGCCTGCACTGGACTTGCCGAATGTGTCGGAGGCGAGCCTTGCCCGGCTGCGCCGAATGGCGGCGGCGCAGGGCATCGACGGGGCGCAGGTGTTCAAGGTCGGCTCCGCCACCCCTGAGGGCCGAGGGAGCACCTTCTACCCTCTCTTTGTAAGCTCCATTACTACGGGTCTGGTGCCTCCCTTCTTCGAGTTCTTTTTCTCTGTCCTCCGCCATTACAACTTACAGGCTCTGCATCTCCAACCCAACTCCATCCTTCTTCTGGCGATCTTCGCCTACTACTGCGAGGCTCATGTAGGGGTGCAGCCCTCAGTGGCCCTACTGCGCCACTACTTCTCCCTCCGGGTCTCTCGCGGTTCTCCTTTCGCGTGCGCGAGTTTTATCGCGTATGGTGGCGCCATAGCCATTTCGAAGCCAGGGAAGAGGATTGAGGGCTTCCGGAGCAAGTGGGTCTTGGTAGACGCCGGGCGCATTCACCCGTGGCTGATCCTGCCCAAGGAGCAGCCCGCGAGTTCCAGCGATTGGTGCCGAGCGGAGCTCACGGACCCCCGCGCGAAGCCGGTGCTGGAGAGGATGGACGCGGATCTGAGGCCGGCCAGCATGGCGACGGCGAAGCTGACCAGCGCGTCGCTGCTGAGGGAATTCCTGGAGCACCAGTTGGCTCCGCTTCGACGGTACTCACCCCCAATGTGGAGGCCGCATCCGAGCCCCGCGGCCTTGGGCGGCGAAGACCTGGCCGCGGTGCTCCAATCTCTGGCCGGGGGCGATGTAGTGAGGTTGGAGGGTGCTCCACGCCCTAGTTCCTCCGCGACGATTGGGAGCAGGTGGTGGAGTCCATGCCTGCCTTCAACGGGGACGGGCCCGTGCCCGCGGAGGCTCCTGAGGGACTGGTGGATGTGTCCTCCGACGACTCCAGCGAAGAGGAGGGCGGAGAGGAGCGGGGAAAGGGGCCTGACTCTGAGGCGACTGACGGAGAGTCGAGGGCTCCCCTCTCCCGAAGCAGGCCCCGCACTCTCCGCCTTTCGTCAAGCGATGATGATGAGGACGATGACGTGCTAGGTAGCGGGAGCTCGCCCCCGATCCCGAAGAAGGGCAGGACCGGGCTGATCCCCCGCGGGTCCGCCCCGACTCCGGGGCGATCCGCAGACGCGCCTTCTGCTTCTGAGGTTGATCCCTCCAAGCGGCTCTAAGGCTTCAAATTTGGCCGGAGGCTGCCCGAGCTCACCGGCGACGACTCGTAAGCGCTTGATCCTTGTCTTTTATTTCTTGTTCCGCTGCTGAGGCTTGATGTTCGCTTCTCTTGAATAAGCTGGCGCCCACGGCGAAGAAGCCGAAGGGGGCTCCCGAGGCCCCATCTGCGGCAACGCCTCCGCCTGCGGGGGAAGGTGACCGTGACGCACGGGCTTCTCCTGCCCGGTCGTCCTCGCGAGGCCTGGCTGAGCTGGCTGGGGCCAGCCCAGCCCCCATGGCCCAAGTGACTCCCGAGGTGCCTCTGCCTGCTGCCACCACCACAGTCGTTGGGGCGCAGCAGACTCCGCCTCAGGATGTTGTGGTCTCGCCGCCACTACCTTCTCCTCCCGTTCCACCGACCGCTGTTTCCCCAACTCCTCCTGCCGTCTTGGAGCGTGCTGCTGCTGGACTGGACCGGCTGCGGCAGGATCTTCTTGGCACCGACCCTCGCCTGGTGGCCGGGCGCCTGGAGCTGGCTTCGAGATGGATTCGCTCCGACGCCTCGATTCGAGCGGCGCTGGTTCAGGCCTCGATGGCCTGCGACGGAGAGAGGGAGGCTACCCTCAAGGCAAAGGCTGCTCGAGACGCGGCCCTGGGGGAGGTGGTTGAAGTCCGTGGTCGCTGCAAGGGGCTGGAGCACGAGCTGCAAGGCCTGCGGGACCATCTCGTGAAGGAGGTCCACCTTCGCCAGGCGCAGGAAGAAGGCATGAAGGCTCGCGAGGCGGCCATCGAGGGCTGGGAGGCCAAGCTCAAGAAGCGCCGCGACCGTCTAGGCGCGCTAAAGAAGGAGCTGGAGGTGATGAAGGCTGAGCTGGACGGCAAAGCCCGGGTCCTTGCCGAGGATCGCATGGCCTTCGCGGACATGGAGAAGGAGGCTCGTGCTTCGTTGAAAACGCTTTACAAGAGTGGCCTGGAGAGCCCGCTGGCCGGCGTCGAGGATGGCCCCGCCAAGCTGCTTCCCTTCCTGGTTCGTGCCCTTGGGGATGTCGCCCTTGGCCTTGGCCCCACGGCCGAGGCCGAGGCGCGTGTCCTGTCTTC
This sequence comes from Aegilops umbellulata, assembly GCA_032464435.1. Lineage (NCBI taxonomy): Eukaryota > Viridiplantae > Streptophyta > Magnoliopsida > Poales > Poaceae > Aegilops > Aegilops umbellulata. The sequence continues at coordinate 355,394,254 of CP136058.1, forward strand.
TGCTGCGCTGACGCGGGTCTTCGCCCACATCTACCTTCGCGATCCCAGCGCCGACCTCGACATTCTGTTGGAGCCGGTGAGTGGCGAGGGTGCTGCCGCCGTTGTCGAAGCCGTGAAGGGGCGCGCAGAGGCGCTGCTGGGGAAGTTCCGGGCCTTCAGCACCAAGCCGAAGCAAGGCGCTGCCGGCCCTGCTGCTCCATGAGGCGAAGCCACTCCGCGCTGCTCCACCGCCGACAAGTGACTCCGCTACCGCTCTTGTTCTGCTTTTAATTCCTGCACATGCATCACGCCTCGGGGAGGCATTTAAACTTGCGTTTGGTACTGAGACGACAGTATGGACTGTAATATTTGCTTTTAAATTCCTTGAGTTTATGCTTTTCCTCCCTACTTGCTTGTGTTCTACGCCGGCAGAGCCCTGCCCCGCGCGTACCTCACCCAGCATTAGCCCCGACCGGAAACCAGGACGGGACCAAACGAGTGAGGGGCTACGTGACAAGTTAGGCTGCTAAGTCGCGATGCTCAGGAGTCCCCCTTGGCGCATGAACAACAAGTAGGAAAGTGTGATGTAGGTGTATCTTCCGTTCTACGTCTGTAGAGCCCGACTCCGCGCGTACCTCACCCAGCATAGCCTTTAGGAACTAAGGAGTGAGGGGCTACGGAGCCAGTTAGGCTCCTGAGTCGCGATGCTCAGGACTCCCCCTTGACGCGCAAACAGCGGGCAATGAGGTGAGATGCAAGCGGGACTACCGTTCTACGTCTGCAGAGCCCGGCCCCGCGCGTACCTCACCCAGCATAGCCTTTTGGAACTAAGGAGTGAGGGGCTACGGGACCAGTTAGGCCCCTGAGTCGCGATGCTCAGGGGTCCCCCTTGACGCTCAAACGACCTTCATACCTTGGCTCCGCTCGGGGAGAGACGCGTGACGAACCAGGCCCGAGGGGCCTGGCTGGGTGGCGTACGTCTGGGCGTGACCCAGGTGTAGCCCCCGTGCCTAGCCCCCTCGCGCGGCACTCCCGAGGGGAGGCGTTGCGATGAGGCTAGACGTTGAGCTCTGGGCTCCCTGAGGTTGATGCGGCCCGGAGGCCACCCTCAGTTGTTTATCACCAGCGCGGAGCATAGCGCTTCCATATGTATACGGGCATAGCCGCTCCTCGGCAGTGTCGTCAGCCAGCGCAGAGCATGGTGCTCCCACTGGTACGTGGGAGGGGGCTCCCCTCCAGGAGGAGCCCCCGGGGCGTCTACAGCCCCGCCCTGACACGTGGCCGGCACGGTAGGGCTAGGTGAGGTGTATCTGGGCACCCGTGAGCCAGCGCGGGACTCACGGGGCCCTACCTCTAGGCGGGTTGCGCCTGGCACTGGGCTGTATCTTGTGATGTGTTCCTGCAAATTTGGTTAGATGCCGGCACTCTACGTCCTCGGGTCCTGGCCCTCGAGCTTGTCTCAGCCGTCGCTGGTATGCCAGGTCGCGATGACGTGGACAAGACCAGACGGTGAGGGTTGGAGAGCCAGTAAGAGCCCTGAGTCGCGATGCTCAGGTACCCCCCCTTTAACGTGCAAGCGGTCGACATGGAGAAGAAGAGGTGCCGTAGACAGGCATCAAGTAATCAAGCATGATATGCGAATGCATAGTTGGAAATAAACGCAAGGGAGATACACGCCACTGGGCCTGGCCCGAGCGGCCTGGGGATGATGCAGACCGAGGGGCGCCCCAACAAAGCAAGCTAACAACCGAAAAATAAAAAGGGATACATGCCGCAGGGACGGACCACCGCGGCCTGGGAATGATGCAGCCCTGGGAGGGCGTTCCCAGCCGGAAATGAAGCTTGAAAGATGTCACCTGAAGATGTCGAGGATGAAGTGGTGTTGGTGCAGCAGACTCGGTAGGTTGCGGAAGCCGATCCTCACGAGCCCCCGGGCCCAGGGGCCTCGGGAGGCTCCGGAGGCGCTGGTGGCTCCTCGCGAATCATCTCCATCTCCGCCAGGACTGCGGAACGCCTGTCTTCCTGAGTCTCCATGATCCCCTGTAACGCCCTCGATGCGGCTATATCTCCCACGTGTCGAGGCACGACTTAGAGGCATAACCGCATTGAAAGCAATGTCGCAAGTGAGGTAATCTTCACACAACCCATGTAATAATTAAAGGGAAAAGAGATACATAGTTGGCTTACAATCGCCACTTCACACAATACTTAAATAAACATTCATCATCTAGACTACACTCAAGGTCCGACTACGGTACCAAAATGAAAAAGACTACCCCAAATGCTACATAGATCCCCGGATCACCCCAACTGGGCTCCACTACTGATCATCTGGAAAAGACACATAATAACGGCCACGTTCCTCGTCGAACTCCCAAGTGAGCTCGGTCGCGTCATCTGCACTGGCATCGTTGGTACCTGCAACTGTTGTGATAATATCTGTGTCACGGGGACTCACCAATCTCACACCCGCGAGATCAAGACTATTTAAGCTTATAGGTAGGAAAGGGTTGTGAGGTGGAGCTGCAGCAAGCGACTAGCATATATGGTGGCTACAATGCAAAAGAGAGCGAGAAGAGAAGGCAAAGCACGGTCGTGAAGCTAGAAATGATCAAGAAGTGATCCTAGGACAACCTACGTCATGCATAACTCGAACACCGTGTTCACTTCCCGGACCCCGCCGAGAAGAGACCATCACGGTTACACACGCGGTTGATGTGTTTTAGTTAAGGTCAACTTCGGGTTTTCTACAACCGGACATCAACAAATTCCCATCTGCCTCATAACCGCGGGCACGGCTTTCGAAAGATAATACCCTGCAGGGGTGTCCCAACATAGCCCATTATAAGCTCTCACGGCCAACGAAGGATATTCCTTCTACCAGGAAGACCCGATCAGTCTCGGAATCCCGGACTACAAGACATCTCGACAGTAATAAAACAAATCCAGCAAAGCCGCCCGATTGTGCCGACAAATCCTGATAGGAGCTGCACATATCTCGGTCTCAGGGCACATCCGGATAAGTCAAGCTACGAGTAAAACCAGGCCTCGAGTTCCCTCGAGGGGGCCCCGCAGGCTGCTCGGTTCGAACCAGCACTTACAGAGAAGCACTGGCCCGGGGGGGGCTAAAATAAAGATGACCCTCGGGCTCGCGAAAACCCGGGGGAAAAGAGTAGGTGGTGGCAAATGGTAAAACCAATGTTGGGCCTTGCTGGAAGAGTCTTATTCAAAGCGAACTGTCAAGGGGGTCCCATAAATCACCCAACCGTGTAAGGAACGCAAAATTCGGGAACATAACACCGGTATGACGGAAACTAGGGTGGCAAGAGTGGAACAAAACACCAGGCATAAGGCCGAGCCTTCCACCCTTTACCAAGTATATAGATGCATTAAATTAAATAAGAGGTATTGTGGTATCCCAACAAGTAAACATATTCCAACAAGGAACAACAAGGCCATGTTCCAACAAGGAACAAACTTCATCTTCACCTGCAACTAGCAACGCTATAAGAGGGGCTGAGCAAGGCGGTAACATAGCCAAACAACGGTTTGCTAGGACATGGATGGTTAGGGGCTGATATGGCAATACAGGAGGCATGATATAGCAAGCGGTAGGTATCGCAGCATAGGCATAGCAAAAGAGCGAGCAATCTAGCAAGCAAAGATAGAAGTGATTTCGAGGGTATGGTCATCTTGCCAGCAAGGTTCTCAGAGTTGTCGAAAGCTTGGTCCTCGAAAGCGTTCTCAACAGGTTCCTCATTCACGTACTCATCTCCCGGCTCTACCCACAACAAGAACACAAGCAAAGGAACAAATATCAACCACGATGCAATGCGCAAGCAACATGATGCAAAACATGGCATGATATGCGAGAAGTGATATGCAATGCATATGCATGCTCCGGAAGGTCAAAGATGAACAAGGAATAATCTTGGCAAACCAAGTATGCCACTGGATAGGTGAGGTGATTTCGGTTGAAATCGATATAAAGATCACCGGAATCGGATGCAGGGTTTGCAAATGACGAGCAATACAAGAATGACAATAATCTGCCCTTAACAGCATGATGCTACTTAGCAAGCAACAAGAAATTAAGCTACTGCACCCAAACATATCAACAAAGAATATTACAGTAATCTACACAAGATGCACGACAAAAGATGAACACTGAGCTACAGCTAAATCACATCATAACAGGTTCAAACGAGCATGGCAAAAGTGCAAAAGATAACAGGTTCACAGACAGTGAAAATAACAACATAGCAGAAACTAACATCAGGATGACACGTTTAGAACAATGAAACAGCATGCTACAGGATCAGGACATAGCAAAGTAAGGCATGGAATGAACCTACTCAAAGCACTTGACAAAAGTCTCTTACTGACCATAAGCCAAAAAGGATCAAAAGATATGTTTACACCCATGTCAAATAAGCAAGTTTCGTTACAGGTTTCAGACTTAGCAGAAAACTGGACATGACAGAAACTGATAACAAGTAGGCATGTTCGTGAGCTCGATGCACTCACTACAGAGAATTGCATGATAAAATAATCATACATACATCAAGAAGACATGTCATAGGAACTATAAATGGCAAGAATAACACCATAGCATGCAAGGATCAACTACACCAAGCTTGGCAAAATCGAATAACATGTAAACAATCTGCCAGCAACATTTTATAGCAAAAGTAGAGATCGATTGACTCAAGCTATGGCACTCCATAAATACCAACAAAGGCGTGGATGGATAGATCAAAACCACATTCTCAAAACACCCTTAGTGATCATGCTCAAAATATGCATAGATCTCTCGGAAACAACATGAACACATGGCATGAAAATAACAACAGGCAGGGACTTGGTGAGAATACCAAGTCTCTGAAATCAGCAACATCACGTGTCCTAGTTTGTATGCTTGTGCTAGTCACCACAAAGATCACAAAAATACATGGAATAATTCTCTGGAAAGGTAACATGGCATATTACAAAACTCATGTAGGACTCAACTTCATAGGAGGCACACATCAATCATGGCAAAAATGACTAAAGTGCATGTTCAGATAAGAATCAGAAACTAACATCAACTAGCCCTCTTCTAACAGCATTTCGGGCATCACGATGAGCTCAAATGAAAATGATGCAATGGAAAGAAATGATTTACTCTTCGCGGCGAACAATTTGACATATTATACGCACGAAAAGGAGCTACCGATGCAAAGTTATGGCATGATGAACATGTGACGGTAATGTGAAAATATGAGGACTTAGAGAAAAACGGGAGAGAAAAAGTCAACCCGTGGATCGGATCGGGATCCGGCGAGTCCGGCGACAGCGGCCGCGGCGCGGGGCTGGCGAGCAGCGGGCGACCGGCACGGGCGGCGGGGCGAGCGGCGCGGGCGGCGGGGCGAGCAGCGGGGGCGGCGCGGACTCAGCGTGGCGCGGTGCGGCGAGCTCCGGCGAAGGGCGAGGGGCGAGGCGGCGGAGCAGGGCGCGGAGGCGGGCGCCTCGGGCGGCGGCGGAAGGCGGGCCCGGCGCGACCCGGTTTGGCCCCGGGGCGGGCCGGATCTGGGTTCCCGGCGGCGGCGGCGATGGAGCGCCACGTGGCGGGTGCTGAGTGGCCGCGCGGTCGGCGGCGGACGTGTCCGGCGCGCGGACGGACGCGTCCGGCGGCGGCGGGGCGATTTGGCTAGGGTTTGATCCGGGATTGGAAATGGGGGGCCTTTTTATAGGTAGAAGGAGCTAGGAAGCTCTAAATGGAGAGCGGTTTTCGGCCACGCGATCGTGATCGAACGGCGGAGGACATGGGAGTGTCTTAGATGGGTTGTTGGGCTGTTTTGAAGGGGTGTTGGGCTGCAACACACATGAGGCCTTCACGGTTACCCGGTTAACCGTTGGAGTACCAAACGAACTCCGATTGACCCGAAACTTGACAGGCGGTCTACCGGTGCTATACCAGGGCCCCATGTCAAACCTCGTTCCAATCCGAGAATGTTAAATACCCGCTCACGAAGAAATGTAAAAGGAGACGCCGGGGGACATAGGAGCGCCGCATTGCAAAACAGACAACGGGGAAAATGCTCGGATTCATGAGACGAACACGTATGCGAATGCGATGCACATGATGACATGATATGAAATGCATGACATGACCAAAATGCAAAACGACGGGAAACCCAACCACGGAGGAAATATTATAACACATAGCCGAAAATGGCAAGAGTTGGATTACAAATATGGCAAGTTACATCTGGGGCGTTACAACACTCCACCACTACGAGAGGATCTCGTCCCGAGATCTAGGACTGAAAGAACTTTGGATACTCGGAACGTAGGTGATCCTCACGTTGCCAGGTGGCTTCTCGGTCTGAATGGTGTGACCATTTCACTTTCAGGAATTTGATTGACTTGTTGCGAGTCTTGCGCTCAGTTGTTTCGAGAATAGCAACGGGGAAAATGCTCTTGTCAATACCACGTTTCACCTTCTTCACCATGGTATCCAACAGTTGAGCCTCACGAATCTGATCTTCCAAAGTAGGAGAGATGATGAGGTTGGCAAGCAAACCTTGAGGGACAACTTGGAGCTTCAACTTGCGGAAAGCCTCACAGAGATCCGGTTGAAATGGCTTGAGGATTAAGCTGTTGCAGTAAGCCTTCCACCCTTCTGCAGACATCACACTCATTCACGAATTGAGCAATCTCACGCTTCATTCGAGTCCACCAATAGGACTGATACCAACTTGTAACGCCCTCGATGCGGCTATATCTCCCACGTGTCGAGGCACGACTTAGAGGCATAACCGCATTGAAAGCAATGTCGCAAGTGAGGTAATATTCACACAACCCATGTAATAATTAAAGGGAAAAGAGATACATAGTTGGCTTACAATCGCCACTTCACACAATACTTCAATAAACATTCATCATCCAGATTACACTCAAGGTCCGACTACGGTACCAAAATGAAAGAAGACTACCCCAAATGCTACATAGATCCACGGATCACCCCAACTGGGCTCCACTACTGATCATCTGGAAAAGACACATAATAACGGCAACGTTCCTCGTCGAACTCCCAAGTGAGCTCGGTCGCGTCATCTGCACTGGCATCGTTGGTACCTGCAACTGTTGTGATAATATCTGTGAGTCACGGGGACTCGGCAATCTCACACCCGCGAGATCAAGACTATTTAAGCTTATAGGTAGGAAAGGGTTGTGAGGTGGAGCTGTAGCAAGCGACTAGCATATATGGTGGCTACAACGCAAAAGAGAGCGAGAAGAGAAGGCAAAGCACGGTCGTGAAGCTAGAAATGATCAAGAAGTGATCCTAGGACAACCTACGTCATGCATAACTCCAACACCGTGTTCACTTCCCGGACCCCGCCGAGAAGAGACCATCGCGGTTGCACACGCAGTTGATGTGTTTTAGTTAAGGTCAACTTCGGGTTTTCTACAACCGGACATCAACAAATTCCCATCTACCTCATAACCGCGGGCACGGCTTTCGAAAGATAATACCCTGCAGGGGTGTCCCAACTTAGCCCATTATAAGCTCTCACGGCCAACGAAGGATATTCCTTCTACCGGGAAGACCCGATCAGTCTCGGAATCCCGGACTACAAGACATCTCGACAGTAATAAAACAAATCCAACAAAGCCGCCCGATTGTGCCGACAAATCCTGATAGGAGCTGCACATATCCCGGTCTCAAGGCACATCCAGATAAGTCAAGCTACGAGTAAAACCAGGCCTCGAGTTTCCTCGAGGGGGCCCCGCAGGCTGCTCGGTTCGAACCAGCACTTAGAGAGAAGCACTGGCCTGGGGGGCTAAAATAAAGATGACCCTCGGGCTCGCGAAAACCCGGGGGAAAAGAGTAGGTGGTGGCAAATGGTAAAACCAATGTTGGGCCTTGCTGGAAGAGTCTTATTCAAAGCGAACTGTCAAGGGGGTCCCGTAAATCACCCAACCGTGTAAGGAACGCAATATCCGGGAACATAACACCGGTATGACGGAAACTAGGGTGGCAAATCCGTAGCTGTGGGGTGGACCTCCACAATGCCCCACTTGCAAGGGCCAGAGGCATTCTGTCGTGGCGACCTGATTGAGCCCTGGTACGTCGATGCAGACACGCAGCCCACCATCCTTGCCTGGACGGGGAGCCACAGCCGGTGAACGGCGGCAACCTCTCGTGATTCTTGACTCCTATAGTTCTTGAACGGCCTTGTTGATGAACTCCTGCTGATCTGACCTTCCTTGCCTCGCTCCTTCTTGGGGGAAACGTGCTTCGAAGCACGCCTCCACGTGGTGCCCAAGCGCCTCCCTCGTGACCTTGGCCAGGTCGGTGGCCCTCCAGGTGAGAGCCCCCGAGCCCTACCTGAGGAGGGCGCCGGGCGCGCTTTCCTATGCGATGGAAGGAGGATCCCCTTGGGCAGACGTTGGCCCTGGGGGCCCGCCTCCTGAGGGGCCGGTCCGGACGACGCCTTCTTCTTCTTGGGGGTGGTCTCGGGAAGCCTCCTGCTTCCGCGATCTGGGTCTTCTAGTGACGCGCCTGAAAGGCTCGCTCCAGGGAACACATTGCATCCTTCTCTTCACATGGCACCGTGATGACTCCGCCACTTCCTGGCATCTTGAGGACGTTGTAGCCATGATGAGTTACGGCCATGAACTTGGCCAGTGCTGGCTATCCAAGGATGGCATTGTACGGCAGGCGGATGTGGACGACGTCGAAGTCGATGAGCTCGGTGCGGTAGTTGCAGCGGGCCCCGAAGGTGACAGGGAGGCGGACCTGCCCGATCGGGATCGTGGAACCGTCGGTGACTCCGGAAAAAGGCTTGGTTGGCTGAAGCTGGTCATAGGGCACTTGGAGATTGTTGAATGTTTCCACGGACAGGACGTTGAGCCCTGCTCCACCATCGATGAGGGTCCTGGTGACCAGTATGTTGCTGATGACTGGGGAGCAAAGCATTGGGAGAACCCCGGCTGTGGCCGCGCACTTGAGCTGATCCACTGAGCTGAAAGTGATGGCGCACGCCGACCACCTGAGAGGGCGCGTTGCTTCGAGCCTGGGGAGGACGGCATTCACTTCGCGGGCAAACTGCTTGAAGATGCGTTGGGAGGCTAGGGCTTGAGCTCCGCCCAGGATGCAGGCGATTGCGCGCGGCTCCTGGAAGCCCCCAGCCCCCTCGTCTTGGTGGTGGTCCTCGTTCCTCCTCGGCTGAGGTGGCAGTGGGGGAGGCCTGCGTTGTCCTGCGGGCGATCCTCACGAGGCTGATCCCTCCAGTCCCCCTCGCGAGGCAGGTCTCGCCAGCGGTCCTCGCGAGGTTGATCACGCCACCCTTGGCGCGGGCCGCGGTCTTCCCAGCGTCCTGTGTTCCTTACTCCTCCTCGGCCGTAGCCCCGGTCAGCGCGGTCAGGACGACGGCCGATCCTTCCTTCTCGCACGGCGTGGAGCTCTTGGCATTCATTGGTGTTGTGGGTGTGGAGGTCGTGGTACACACAGTACCGGCTGCCCCTGGAGGACTCGGGCAGATCCTTGCCCCGCTTGGTATCTGGTTCCGCCGCGAGCACGGCAGCCCCCTTGCGCTTCACGTCCTTGGCCTTGGGCTTCTTCTCTTCTGGGTCTGCGGCGGGCAGCTCGAGGAGGGAGAGACACCCTTCCTCAGCCCTGGCACACTTGGTCGCTAAGTTGAACAGCTCCAGGGAGGTGCACAGGTCTTCATGCATCGCCAGCTCCTCCTTCATCTTGATGTCGCGCACACCATCAGAGAAGGCTAAGATGATGGCTTCCTCGGATACCTTGGGGATCTAGAGGCGCGCACTATTGAAGTGCTGGATGTACTTTTGTAGGGTCTCTCCGGGTTGTTGCTTGATGCGGCGCATGTCGCTCATGGCGGGAGGCCGGTCGCGAGTACCTTGGAAGTTGGCGATGAAGCGGGTGCGCATCTGGTCCCAGGAAGAGATCGTGCCTGGGGCCAGGTTCAGGAGCCAGGTGCGAGCTCCTTCCTTGAGCACGATGGGGAACCAGTTCGCCATGACCTTTTCATCCCCACTGGTAGCTTCGATGCCCAGCTCATAGAGCTGGAGGAACTCTGCAGGGTCGGTCGTGTCGTCATAGCGAGGAGGCAGGTCTGGCTTGAACTTCCCGGGCCATGCGACGCTGCGCAGCTCGGTGGTGTAGGCGCGGCAGCCAGCAGTGGCTACCGGAGGCTTTGGTTGAGGGAGAGCTTGGCCTTGCGGGTCCCCATGCGCTACAGCTGGGAGCAGCGCGGGGTCTTGACATATCGGAGCTGGAGTAGGGAGCGCCCTGGCAGCCTCTTGCGGTCGAGGGACTTCTTGGCAGCTCCGTTCTTGCTGGGATGGCGCCTGACAGAGCGGGTTCCGCCCAGGTGTCAGGACCCCGATCCTAAGTCACACCGATCTAGCATGTAACACATCATATCACTTTGCGGCCTCACGCACGGTATTCCCACGGATGCCACCTTACTTGGCCCGGGACCATTTGCGCCTTTTGGCTCACGTATATGATAGTGTCGCTAGCATCCATATGACAAAGAACCCGGGCCGACATGGCTAGTCATGAACCCAAGGCGGCACAAACCCATGAGGACAGGCATACAAGAATCACATCGAGCATGTCGGTCAACAACGTATAAATCCGGGCTGTAGCACTGGGCTAACAGGACTCCGGTAATCCGGGCTATAGCAGGCTAGGCAGGACTCCGGATAACACCGCGTGACATTTCCCCGAAGGGACAGACACAAGAACGACGTGAATCACATGCCGGCCAGTCAAGTGTTCCGAGCAGTAGTACTGGGCTAGCAGGACTCCGGTGAACCGGGCTGTAGCGGACTACTATCGCTCAGAAGCACTAGACTACATTTCCCCATAAGAGAGGCTGCCAAAGATAAACAACTAGATTGTCGGATCCCACACATACCAAGCATTTCAATCATACACACAATATGCTCGACATGTGTAAATACAACATGGCATCACAACAAGACTCTACGACTCAAGTATTTATTCATTAGGCTCCAAGGAGCGAGATATTACAAACATGGGTCTCATGACCCAACATTCAGAGCATACAAGTCAAAGCACAAGCGGAAGCTTAATATGTCTGAGTACAGGCATCTACAAATGAAAAAGGCTGAGAAGCCTGACTATCTACCAGATCCTGCCGAGGGCACAAGATCGTAGCTGAGGTAACAAGCTAAACGTCGAAGTCCAAGCGGTACTACTAGCGAGACTGAAGTCTCTCTGCAAAAACATAAAATATGCAAACGTGAGTACAAATGTACCCAGCAAGACTTACATCAGAACTAGCTACATATGCATCGGTATCAACAAAGGGGGTAGTGGAGTTTAACTGCAGCAAGCCAGCTTTGACTCGGTGGCTATCCTGAACTACGACTGCAAGTAACTCTTTTGAGGTGGCGCACACGAGTCCACATATTCACCATATCAATACACCACTATGGATCCGCTCCCGTCTCCCTACGAGAACGCCATCCATAGCACTCACGCTTATCTTGCGCATTTTAGAGTATCCATTTTCACTTGTCTATGAACTGTTATAGGCAACCCAGAAATCCATTACCGCGGACACGGCTATTCGAATAGATGATGTTAACCCTGCAGGGGTGTACTTCTTCACACACGCTCTCACCACTTATCGCCGTTTACACGACATGTACTCGGCAACCTTCAAGCGGAAGCCCAGCGAGGGTGTCGGCCACGACCTACCTAAACACTCAAGTCTCTAGTCCAGGTTTATCGCCTATTCAGGTTCCATCTGCAGGGAGTCCGGCCGAGGTTTCCACATACGGCCCCGAACGATGTGTACAGGGTTCCGAGACACCAAACGGGCGCCCGGCTGGCCCGGCCACGTGCCTACCGCAACACAGCCCACCCCTACGGTCAGCGCTGCGTGCGGCCCCCAGCATACTACAAACACCAGAAACTACTTTGCAACTCCTGGACAGAGGACAAGGGTGATCAAGAAGCCGAGAGAGTCAATTAAGGATCCCAATGTGTTGTAGTAACTGTTTCATGGATCACAAACACAGAACTCAGCTCCTGAGGATGGTTTCAATGAGACAACCCACCATGTACTCCTACATGGCCTCTCACTGCTACCTTTACCAAATCTTGTTCACACACTTAGCTCACAACAGTAGGACATGTTCAACACCATTCCAATTCATTCCCGATGAATCAAACCCGACTCAACTCTAAGCAATTGCAGGCATGACATCAAACATGAATGAGTAGGCACATCAGGGCTCAAACAACTCCTACTCATGCTAGTGGGTTTCATCTATTTACTGTGGCAATGACAGGTCATGCAGAGGATAAGGGGTTCAACTACCGCAGCATGTAACAGTTGAACCGTTGTTGTCCTAATGCAGTAAAAGAGAGCACGAGCGAGAGTGGGATTGTATCGGAATGAACAAGGGGGTTTTGCTTGCCTGGCACTTCTGAAGATAGTATAGTTCTTCATCGGTGTCATCGATCTCATCGTTGAAATACGTCTATCGAGAGGGGACAAACACCGGCAACAGAGAAAGAACACACGGTCAATGCAATGCACACTATGATGCATGATCATGACATGGCAATATGCTTGTGTTTTGAGCTAATGCATCTAGCTATGATTTAAATGAAATTGGTTTGAATACATGATTCAAATTCCAACTCCATATATGATTATTTAAATGCCCTCTATTTGTTTTGTCCAAAACAGAGGACAAACATTGTTCAAACATGCATGAAAATGGCACAGATGGATTCCTTGAATTTTTCTGATAATTTTTCATATATAAATTATTTCATTTGGAGTTACGGTTGAATTTCTATGAATTTTAGAAGTTACCACTATTTTCTGGAATTTCTTGAATTATTTCAAAACCAGAAATCCAATACTGCGTCAGCATGACAGCAGCATTGCGACAGCAGGTCAACCAGGTTGACTCGGGTCAAACCTGACGTGTGGGGTCCACACGTTAGTAACTAACTAACTAATCTAAGTTAATTAGTGTTAAACTACTACTAACTAAAAAATGTCAGTGGAGTTAATTAAACTTAATTTAAAAAAACTAGGATTAGATGGGCTAGGGCCCACTTGTCAGCGACCCACGGGTCCAACTGGGCCCACCCGGTCAATGGTCAGCGGGGTCAAACCCTGGTCAACAGGGTCAGACCTGCCGGCGGCTTGACGCCGGCAAGGCCAGACGCGGCGGCGCGGCTCGGGAATGCGCTAATGGCGGCGGTTTCGCGCACTGGGGCCACCAGGGCATAGCCCTTGCTCCCGCGCATCTAGTGGGGACAGCAGCAGGTTACGGGCTCACCGGAATCGACGACGGCGACGGGTCGAGCGGCGGCCGGAGCTACGGGTGTGCTCGGGTTGGAGCTAGGGGGCACGTGGGGAGGAGCTGGTGGTGGCTACGGGTGCGCGAAGACATGCTGAGCACGGTGGTGCACTCGGTTGCGGCTCTAGGTGGCGGTGGCCACGGCAGCAAGAGGCTCGGCGGCGGCGCGGTTCGGTCTCCGGCGAAAAACACGGCTAGAGGAAGGGTTGGAGAGGGGAAACAGGGGGGAAACGACGGAGGCTCACAGGGGGGTCGAACGGAGTCGAGGTTGAGGCCGGGGAAGCACGGCAGCGGCGGATCGAAGGTGTCAGGACCCCGATCCTAAGCCACATCGATCCAGCATGTAACACATCATATCACTTTGCGGCCTCACGCACGGCACTCCCACGGGTGCCACCTTACCTGGCCCGGGGTCGTTTGCGCCTTTTGGCTCACGTATATGATAGTGTTGCTAGCATCCATATGACAGAGAACCCGGGCCGACATGGCTAGTCGTGAACCCAAGGCGGCACTAACCCATGAGGACAGGCATACATGAATCACATCGAGCATGTCGGTCAACAACGTATAAATCCGGGCTGTAGCACTGGGCTAACAGGACTCCGGTAACCCGGGCTGTAGCAGGCTAGGCAGGACTCCGGATAACACCGCGTGACATTTCCCCGAAGGGACAGACACAGGAACGACGTGAATCACATGCCGGCCAGTCAAGTGTTCCAAGCAGTAGTGCTGGGCTAGCAGGACTCCGGTGAACCGGGCTGTAGCGGACTACTATCGCTCAGGAAGCACTAGACTACATTTTCCCATAAGAGAGGCTGCCAAGGATAAACAACTAGATAGTCGTATCCCACACATAGCAAGCATTTCAATCATACATACAATATGCTCGATATGTGTAGATACAACATGGCATCACAACAAGACTCTACGACTCAAGTATTTATTCATTAGGCTCCGAGGAGCGAGATATTACAAGCATGGGTCTCATGACCCAACATTCAGAGCATACAAGTCAAAACACATGCGGAAGCTTAACATGTCTGAGTACAGACATCTACAAAAGAAAAAGGCTGAGAAGCCTGACTATCTACCAGAGCCTGCCGAGGGCACAAGATCGTAGCTGAAGTAACAAGCTAAACGTCGAAGTCCAAGCGGTACTACTAGCGAGACTGAAGTCTCTCTGCAAAAACATAAAATAGGCAAACGTGAGTACAATTGTACTCAGCAAGACTTACATCAGAACTAACTACATATGCATCAGTATCAATAAAGGGGGTGGTGGAGTTTGACTGCAGCAAGCCAGCTTTGACTCGGTGGCTATCCTGAACTACGACTGCTAGTAACTCTTTGAGGTGGCGCACATGAGTCCACATATTCACCATATCAATACACCACTATGGATCCGCTCCCGTCTCCCTACGAGAAGGCCATCCATAGCACTCACGCTTATCTTGCACATTTTAGAGTATCCACTTTCACTTGTCTATGAACTGTACAAGGGGTCCAAGTTTCCATATCCGAGGAATCCGGCTATTCGAATAGATAATGATAACCCTGCAGGGGTGTACTTCTTCACACACGCTCTCGCCACTTATCGCCCTGTACACGTCATGTACCTCGGCAACCTTCAAGCGGAAGCTGGGCGAGGGAGTCGGCCACGACTTGACTAACCAACAAGTCTCTCGTCCAGGTTTATCGCCTATTCGGGTTCCATCCACAAGGAGATCCGGCCGGGGTGTCGCTCACGGCCCCAAACGATGTGAGCAGGGTTCCCAAGCCCACCAACCGGGTGCCACTTGGTACACCGTGCCACTGTGCCTAGTCTGTCCCAAGCCCACCTGTACCGGGTGCCACCTGGTAGACTACTAACACTGCCTACAAACACCAAAAACTAGTTGCAACTCCTGGACAGAGATCATGTTGATTAATAAGTCGAGAGGGGTCGAGTTACCGGAACCCAATGTGTGGTAGTAACTGTTCATGGATCACAAACACAGAACTCAGTTCCTGAGGACGGCTGCAATGAGACAACCCACCATGTACTCCTACATGGCCTCTCACCGCTACCTTTACCAAATCGTGTTCACACACTTAGCTCTCAACAGTAGGACATGTTCACCACATTCCAATTCTTTCCCGATGAATCAGACCTGACTCAACTCTAAGCAGTAGCAGGCACGACAAACAAGCATGAATGAGTAGGCACATCAAGGCTCAAACAACTCCTACTCATGCTAGTGGGTTTCATCTATTTATTGTGGAATGACAGGTCATGCAAAGGATAAAGGGGTTCAGCTACCGCGGCAAAGTAACACATGAATCGTTGTTGTCCTAATGCAATAAAAGAGAGCAGGAGCGAGAGAGTGGGATTTTATCGGAATGAACAAGGGGGTTTGCTTGCCTGGCACTTCTGAAGATAACATTGAGTCTTCATCAGTGTCAACGATCACAGCGTCGGAGCAGCGTCTACCGAGAGGGAACAAATACCGGCAAACAAGAAAGAGCACAATCAATGCAATGCACAATATGATGCATGATCATGACATGGCAATATGATGTGATCTGAGCTAATGCAACTAGTAACAGAAAGGTTTGGGTTGATTTGAACTCAAGATTCAAATTCAAAATCAAACTATGAATTCAAATAGTGCATTATCATGTTTTGGACTAAACAGCAGGTTTAAGTTTCTTAAACATGCATGAAACCAGTGCAGATGGATAGATTGGATTTTTCTGATCATTTTTCATATATAAATTATTTCAATCTGAGCTACGGTTGAATTTATATGAATTTTAGAAGTTTGCAACATTTTCTGGAATTCCTATATAAAAAATAAATCCAGATAATACTTATTGCGTCAGCATAGCGTCACTATGACGTCAGCAGGTCAACTGGGTCAGCCAGGTCAACCTGACGTGTGGGGGCCACACGTCAGTGACACAGGGCTGTTTAGGTCGCTGACATGTGGGACCAGTCAACGCTAACTTGGCCAAAGTCAAACTGACAAGTGGGGTCCACGGCATTAACACTAATTTAACAGAGAAAATTATACTAACCTAATTAAGCGCAGGGGCCCACATGGCAGTGGCTCATGGGGGTGCTCATAGTGGTCATTAGCACTAACTAACCGGCGCCACGTCAGCACGCCGGAGTTTGGCCGGCGGAGACCTCAAACCGCGGCGGAGGATCGCCGGAAACATGCTAGGGGCTGCGGTTTGTCGCTCGGGAGGCACCGGGCATGAGCTCTTGCTCTCGTGCATCTGATGGACCAGACAGGAGGTCACAGGGAGGCCGGAATCTCGCCGGCGACGAGGTTCAGCGGCGACAGAGTCACGGCGTTGTGCGGGACGAGTCTACGGTGCACCATTTGCACCACTGGGCAGTGCTACGGACTCCTGCGAGCTCAACTAGCACGGCTGCAAGCTCAAAAGCGGGCGGAGGCGGCTGTGGCCACGACAACGACCTGGCAGGGCGGCGGCGAGCTTCGGGCACGACGGCGCTAGTGCTAGAAGACGTGCGGGGCAACGGGGATAGGGGCGAAACGAAGAGGGGATCACCCCGCGTAGTTTGGAGACGTCAGCGAGCTCGGGGGAGGCCGGACGGCGACCAATCGACATCGGCGATCCCGGGTGGCGGAGGAGGAAGATGGTGATGTTGCCGGCGATGCAGGGTGTCCGGGCTCGCGGGGCTCGGTCGTGAAGATGAGGGGGACGATGGCGGAGCTTCTTGGCGCGTCGGGGATACGTGTGGAGGCCGGTGGCCGCGGTGGTGCTTGTCGACGGCGACGGACCCGTTCGGGTGGTTGAGAGGAAGAGGTCCAGGAGAGGGGAGAGACCACGGGTGAGGGAGAGAGAGGTCGGGGGGGTGCGTGGCGACGTCCTGGGCGTCGAGGCAGCGGCGGGAAGCAGGAGGTGGCGGGGCGCGTGGCCAGCGCGCAGCGAGCACGCGCCCTCGTGCCTTCTGGCACGAGGTTGAAGACGACTGGCGCTGAGGAGGTGGACTGGGCCGGCTCGACTGGCGAACTACAGTAGCAGGTAAGGCCTAGGTACTTCTCTCCTTCTTTCTTATTTCTGTTTTTCTAATTTCTGTAGATGTTTTGAATTTGGTTTGCTAACCAAATTATTTTTGCAGCTTCTGGAAATAATTGTGGATGCAAAATGGTTTAATCCAGAGCTCCACAAGAAGTTTCAGAATTATTGGAGCAATAAAAATATTTATAGGATTTATTTGCTCCAACTCAAATACATTAGTGGATTAATCAAAGCCCAAATAATTCCCTAAAAATGTTCACTATTTTTGGCTTGGATCAAAACCCTTGCCAAAATTATCAAACATTAATTAAGGCATTTTTGGGTTCATTGAAAAATATTCTTTTGGTTGATCCTAGTTTTCAAAGGAGTGCCAGGGTTTGTTAATCCCCATTTCAGGTTTCTTTCAAACTTTAAACATGATGCACACAAGAAGGGTTAGCCTAGTGCATACTAGAGCTAGGGATGTGACAACTCACCCCCACTAAACAAGAATCTCGCCCCGAGATTCAAGACGTGAGGTAAGAAGACAAAGGGGACACTAAGCATCACAAACTTCATGATCCAACTGTCTCCTCAAGGTGGTTGATTCGTTGCATATGTTGATCTTGACATCCTTGCTTTGTTGATCTTCATCCACGCAATGATGACGGAAGAAACTCTACTAGGATTAATCTTCTCAAAGATCGAGCTACCGATGATCAACTCACGGAACAAGACATAGCGACATCTGCCGAGATGAGACACGGTACACACATCAAGGATGATGGAAATGAGCATATGACAAGGTTTAAATAAGTAGCGGAATTCCCACACCTAGGAGGGTGGTGAACGGTGTCAACGTGGCGAGGAGTTGGGTTGCCATGATATTATTACGAGACATCTTAAGGAAGACGACTCGCAGAAATATTCCCTTAAGTGGCAAAAAGAATTACTTTTGATTCAAAAATCGTTGCAACTCTCTACACCAGCCTAAGGCAATCACAAATGATCGTTTGAACGAATTCGAAAGAATGGCATACTCACACCAGAGTGGATGATGTGGACTACCTTGTTGAAGACAACGCAATGGATGACTCTTGCTTATCACCGGAAATGGATGGGACCCTGACATGACCACTTTTGAAAATGATCCTAAACAGTAATTGATGAGGTGCAAGCTGGGAACAAAATGCAAATGCTGGAAATGATCCTGGTAACTGGGAAGAAAACTCAATAGTCGAGAGTGATTCCCCTGTTTGAGTGGTTATAGGGTGATCGAAGAAACTGAGAGCACGAGAATTCCTAGGAAGCAACTTCTACAATAAGTCGCACAAAATCCTCGTGGAGAAGATGGTCAAATAGTACAATCAAGATACTACCATGATAGATCTTCCGGCTAGGTGTGTCGGCCAGACATCAACCTTGTCGAGTCGATCTTGGAAAAGTTCCAACCATCACATCTGCCAGAGTTTCAGATCTGGTTGGTAACGGAATATTTCAGACAGCCTGTCTGGAAAGAAAGTTTGCAACATAAATCGACGAGATGTTGTTGCGAGATTCTCGGGAAATGAACTACGATAGCAAGCTCCAAAACATGAGCTGGTTCTGCTACAAACCTGTGAACATGTTGTCCAAGACAAGAATGACCACACAGTAGTCTTATAATAAAACACTACCGAGTTCTGTTGGGAACCACCATCGAGGATATCAAAGTCCTTGCGTAAGTCTAGCTCTTAGGAAGAAACTTCTTCTCCTTGAACAAACCAATCAGTGGCTTGGTGTGCTAGGGACACATATGGAGTGGAGGTAATTAATCTACCAAACCATATAATACTTCGCACGTATGCATGACTGATTTGTGATGATTCCAGAGGAAACAAAACAAACCTTTCTCAAATTCATGGCGGCAACTTACACCAAATGCACATGAATTAGAGGAAGTCACTCCTTTCATCCAAGCATAAGCTTCATGAATGGAACACGAAGACATTGCTTACAAGTTTTCAACACTAGGTTGATGTTCAACATGAGTCATGGGGGCAGACAAAATACTGCTGATGGGTTCAACAACAACTCATCAGTATTTCCATATCACTGGACTTCCACCATCATGCGAACACGGTGATAGCATTGGTCAGACCAAAAGATGTAATGGTGTACGCTCGGGGGATGAACCACGAGTAAGACAACATTACGAATATTGTTGGTTCTGATTTGACTTGTCGATAGCCCATACTCAAGTCAAAGTTTTGACAAGATAATAGATTCAACAACTGATCACGAGGACCAGTCGATGAAGATATCATCTTTCTTCAACACACACTCAAAAGGATATCCCTTAAAAATGAGCTAAGTCGGACAAGCTTTAATCTTCCAACTCTCCAAGTTGTTGTTTGGCTCAACCAACTAGCTCAGGGGTATCCAGCACAGATTCTTGGAGAAGGGGTGGTTTGGAGGAAAACCAACATGATCACGAACTCAACATAGCGGTCAGGTGACAACCTGGTAATACTTCCGAGAAGATATTCGGAACATTACGAGCCACCGACATGTCACTAAGCACGAGAACAATCTTGCTTTTTAGGGCAAGACGATATGGTCGAAAAAGTGAGGGATCGACACAATCCCAACTCATGGATCGAAGAGTGCACCAGAAATAAGGACTAGGTAGCACAATCGATCTTAGGATGATGATTTAATAACCAACACGCTAGGAATGAGAATATTGTCCATTTACTACCAAGCAACGAGTTGCTCGGAGTATTGATTTCACACATCACGATTCACTCGTCGGCATTCCGGTTGCAACAACACGCAACCGAGGAATGAACGATGATGGCGAGAGTATCACTGCATCAAGAATTCATAAGATAAAGTGCAATTCCCATGACATTCTTGATAAGAAAGAAGGTGACACTCCACGGTAGAACAGAACAAAAGCTGGATTGGCATTTTGATCTGCAGAATACAACTGCGTTGACCCAATCCTGGATATGGATGAGGTACTGGAGTTTGTTTCTCCTAGTCATTCCAAAGTGGAATGGCCTGACGGACCACAGGAATAATAAGCATCGATAACACGAATGCACAACTACTCCTGACTATCAATTGATAGACGAAGATCAGAAAACAACTAAGGAGGGACAACTCAAGGAACATATAACTTTCTGAGTTGTGGATGCATAGATTAGTATGTTGAATCAAGTTCAATAGGTTTCCTCCAGATAATCCATGCAGAATGATAGAACTGGCAGAGTCACAATATGAATGGAGTACTCCTCAAGAGCACCTTGGTTGTGAACTTTCGGTTCAACGAGGAACTTCTGCCATGACTGGTTCATGGTATTTGGAAGAATGATATACCACGGACCTTGAGGACTAATGCAAAGGTTACTAATAACCTAAAGGAACTAGCAAACACTTTCCACATGAGGTAGGTAGGGTGAATCTCGGGTTCAGAAACCCACGAGTAGAATACCTACTACTAATGGCATCACGGGATGCTTTCGAGAATGGTGGCCAGATTCATCACACTGGGAACACAAAACATGGACAGTTTACTAGATGGTTCCATAAGACACCTAAGGTCATAATAGTAGCTCCAACATATATGTCGAGGTAATAGAATACCTCAACTCACCGATTAGTGTGCTTATTCTGACCAAAAGGACATCGGGAATGGAAGGAAAGGATTTGCAAATGCATCAGACTAGTTAGAAACCTGGGATGACTCAGGCAGCATAACGGCTATAAATGCTCAGAAAAAGATTTGAGACATTCACAACAGTTTGCATAGACACTCAACAACATCATATCAAAGTTCTGAGGCCAGTTATGAATATATGGAAGTAGTAGAAACTGAACTGAGGTTTGAACTCAACAATCCTAGGCAACTACAGTTTAGTAACACGTCATCCTGAAAGATAGATGAGAAGGCCTAGATCTTAATCCCCGTAGAAGAAAAGAGGTTGACTCAGATCGAAAGGGCATAAGGTAAAGGAGTAAAAAGAGCCTTACGTTCCCTTCCACAATCAATTCCCCTATATAACTAAAGCATTTCTAGACACAACTTCGACCGGTTTGGCTTGGTAATCCTACAGGCAGTCAGGCTCTGATACCAACGCTGTCAGGACCCCGATCCTAAGCCACATCGATCCAGCATGTAACACATCATATCACTTTGCGGCCTCACGCACGGCACTCCCACGGGTGCCACCTTACCTGGCCCAGGGCCGTTTGCGCCTTTTGGCTCACGTATATGATAGTGTCGCTAGCATCCATATGACAGAGAACCCGGGCCGACATGGCTAGTCGTGAACCCAAGGCGGCACTAACCCATGAGGACAGGCATACATGAATCACATCGAGCATGTTGGTCAACAACGTATAAATCCGGGCTGTAGCATTGGGCTAACAGGACTCCGGTAACCCGGGCTGTAGCAGGCTATGCAGGACTCCGGATAACACCGCATGACATTTCCCCGAAGGGACAGACACAGGAACGACGTGAATCACATGCCGGCCAGTCAAGTGTTCCAAGCAGTAGTGCTGGGCTAGCAGGACTCCGGTGAACCGGGCTGTAGTAGACTACTATCGCTCAGGAAGCACTAGACTACATTTCCCCATAAGAGAGGCTGCCAAGGATAAACAACTAGATAGTCGGATCCCAGACATAGCAAGCATTTCAATCATACACACAATATGCTCGATATGTGTAGATACAACATGGCATCACAACAAGACTCTACGACTCAAGTATTTATTCATTAGGCTCCGAGGAGCGAGATATTACAAGCATGGGTCTCATGACCCAACATTCAAAGCATACAAGTCAAAACACATGCGGAAGCTTAACATGTCTGAGTACAGACATCTACAAAAGAAAAAGGCTGAGAAGCCTGACTATCTACCAGAGCCTGCCGAGGGCACAAGATCGTAGCTGAGGTAACAAGCTAAACGTCGAAGTCCAAGCGGTACTACTAGCGAGACTGAAGTCTCTCTGCAAAAACATAAAATAGGCAAACGTGAGTACAACTGTACTCAGCAAGACTTACATCAGAACTAACTACATATGCATCAGTATCAATAAAGGGGGTGGTGGAGTTTGACTGCAGCAAGCCAGCTTTGACTCGGTGGCTATCCTGAACTACGACTGCTAGTAACTCTTTGAGGTGGCGCACACGAGTCCACATATTCACCATATCAATACACCACTATGGATCCGCTCCCGTCTCCCTACGAGAAGGCCATCCATAGCACTCACGCTTATCTTGCGCATTTTAGAGTATCCACTTTCACTTGTCTATGAAATGTACAAGGGGTCCAAGTTTCCATATACGAGGAATCCGGCTATTCGAATAGATAATGATAACCCTGCAGGGGTGTACTTCTTCACACACGCTCTCGCCACTTATCGCCCTGTACACGTCATGTACCTCGGCAACCTTCAAGCGGAAGCCGGGCGAGGGAGTCGGCCACGACCTGACTAACCAACAAGTCTCTCGTCCAGGTTTATCGCCTATTCGGGTTCCATCCGCAAGGAGATCCGGCCAGGGTGTCGCTCACGGCCCCAAACGATGTGAGCAGGGTTCCCAAGCCCACCAACCGGGTGCCAGTTGGTACACCGTGCCACTGTGCCTAGTCTGTCCCAAGCCCACCTGTACCGGGTGCCACCTGGTAGACTACTAACACTGCCTACAAACACCAGAAACTAGTTGCAACTCCTGGACAGAGATCATGTTGATTAATAAGTCGAGAGGGGTCGAGTTACCGGAACCCAATGTGTGGTAGTAACTGTTCATGGATCACAAACACAGAACTCAGTTCCTGAGGACGGCTGCAATGAGACAACCCACCATGTACTCCTACATGGCCTCTCACCGCTACCTTTACCAAATCGTGTTCACACACTTAACTCTCAACAGTAGGACATGTTCACCACATTCCAATTCATTCCCGATGAATCAGACCTGACTCAACTCTAAGCAGTAGCAGGCACGACAAACAAGCATGAATGAGTAGGCACATCAAGGCTCAAACAACTCCTACTCATGCTAGTGGGTTTCATCTATTTACTGTGGAATGACAGGTCATGCAAAGGATAAAGGGGTTCAGCTACCGCAGCAAAGTAACACATGAATCGTTGTTGTCCTAATGCAATAAAAGAGAGCAGGAGCGAGAGAGTGGGATTTTATCGGAATGAACAAGGGGGTTTGCTTGCCTGGCACTTCTGAAGATAACATTGAGTCTTCATCAGTGTCAACGATCACAGCGTCGGAGCAGCGCCTACCGAGAGGGAACATATACCGGCAAACAAGAAAGAGCGCAATCAATGCAATGCACAATATGATGCATGATCATGACATGGCAATATGATGTGATTTGAGCTAATGCAACTAGTAACAGAAAGGTTTGGGTTGATTTGAACTCAAGATTCAAATTCAAAATCAAACTATGAATTCAAATAGTGCATTATCATGTTTTGGACTAAACAGCAGGTTTAAGTTTCTTAAACATGCATGAAACAAGTGCAGATGGATAGATTGGATTTTTATGATCATTTTTCATATATAAATTATTTCAATCTGAGCTACGGTTGAATTTATATGAATTTTAGAAGTTTGCAACATTTTCTGGAATTCCTATATAAAAAATAAATCCAGATAATACTTATTGCGTCAGCATAGCGTCACTATGACGTCAGCAGGTCAACTGGGTCGGCCAGGTCAAACCTGACGTGTGGGGGCCACACGTCAGTTACACAGGGCTGTTTAGGTCGCTGACATGTGGGACCAGTCAACGCTAACTTGGCCAAAGTCAAACTGACAAGTGGGGTCCATGGCATTAACACTAATTTAACAGAGAAAATTATACTAACCTAATTAAGCGCAGGGGCCCACATGGCAGTGGCTCATGGGGGTGCTTATAGTGGTCATTAGCACTAACTAACCGGCGCCACGTCAGCACGCCGGAGTTTGGCGGGCGGCGACCTCAAACCGCGGCGGAGGATCGCCGGAAACATGCTAGGGGCTGCAGTTTGTCGCTCGGGAGGCACCGGGCATGAGCTCTTGCTCTCGCGCATCTGATGGACCAGACAGGAGGTCACAGGGAGGCCGGAATCTCGCCGGCGACGAGGTTCAGCGGCGACAGAGTCACGGCGTTGTGCGGGACGAGTCTACGGTGCACCATTTGCACCACTGGGCAGTGCTACGGACTCCTGCGAGCTCAACTAGCACGGCTGCAAGCTCAAAAGCGGGGGGAGGCGGCTGTGGCCACGACAACGACCTGGCAGGGCGGCGGCGAGCTTCGGGCACGACGGCGCTAGTGCTAGAAGACATGCGGGGCAACGGGGATAGGGGCGAAACGAAGAGGGGCTCACCCCGCGTAGTTTGGGGACGTCAGCGAGCTCGGGGGAGGCCGGACGGTGACCAATCGACGTCGGCGATCCCGGGTGGCGGAGGAGGAAGATGGTGATGTTGCCGGTGATGCAGGGTGTCCGGGCTCGCGTGGCTCGGTCGTGAAGATGAGGGGGACGATGGCGGAGCTTCTTGGCGCGTCGGGGATACGTGTGGAGGCCGGTGGCCGCGGTGGTGCTTGTCGACGGCGACGGACCCGTTCGGGTGGTTGAGAGGAAGAGGTCCAGGAGAGGGGAGAGACCACGGGTGAGGGAGAGAGAGGTCGGGGGGTGCGTGGCGACGTCCTGGGCGTCGAGGCAGCGGCGGGAAGCAGGAGGTGGCGGGGCGCGTGGCCAGCGCGCAGCGAGCACGCGCCCTCGTGCCTTCTGGCACGAGGTTGAAGACGACTGGCGCTGAGGAGGTGGACTGGGCCGGCTCGACTGGCGAACTACAGTAGCAGGTAAGGCCCAGGTACTTCTCTCCTTCTTTCTTATTTCTGTTTTTCTAATTTCTGCAGATGTTTTGAATTTGGTTTGCTAACCAAATTATTTTTGCAGCTTCTGGAAATAATTGTGGATGCAAAATGGTTTAACCCAGAGCTCCACAAGAAGTTTCAGAATTATTGGAGCAATAAAAATATTTATAGGATTTATTTGCTCCAACTCAAATACATTAGTGGATTAATCAAAGCCCAAATAATTCCCTAAAAATGTTCACTATTTTTGGCTTGGATCAAAACCCTTGCCAAAATTATCAAACATTAATTAAGGCATTTTTGGGTTCATTGAAAAATATTCTTTTGGTTGATCCTAGTTTTCAAAGGAGTGCCAGGGTTTGTTAATCCCCATTTCAGGTTTCTTTCAAACTTTAAACATGATGCACACAAGAAGGGTTAGCCTAGTGCATACTAGAACTAGGGATGTGACAGAAGGCGAGGTCGCCGGCGGCCGAAGGTTGAAGAAGAGCTCGAAGGCGACGCTGCAGGGCTTCCGGCGGGGCGTGTCTCGGTGGGGAGGGAGAGGGGGTCGAGGCGGAGCTCCTGAGCTCAGCGGTAGGGCGAGGGGTGGCTGGTGGCCGCAGGAACGGCGAGCAGCGGCGACGGCTACGTTTGGTCGCGCGTGAGTGAGAGAGCCAGAGAAGAGGGAGAGCGAGCGAGGGGGTCAGCGGAATCGGGACGACACGGGCAAAACGTCCACGCGTCTAGGGGATCATCGCAAGCAGGAGGTGGCCAGGGCGTGCCTGTGTGCGTCGGCCACACGCCGTGAGTCTGACTGGCGGGAGGAAGAAGACCTCCCTGTCCCTGGTGGGCTGGGCCGGCCAGGTGAGCGCCAGGTAAATGCTTTCTCCCTCTCTCTTTTCTAATTCTGTTGATGTTTCCTATTTATTTTGACCTGTTTTGAATTAGTAAAAATACTAACTCATTTTGTAAAATCCTGACAAAAATTGTGGGCACTATTTGAATTATTTCCAACAGCCCCCAATTGTTTTCAGAAGTATTGAAGCATTTAAAATATTTATAGGCATTAAATGCTCCAATTCAAATACAATATGATTTAACTCAAAGATCCATAAATGGCCAAGAAATGTGCTCACCATTTTTGGCAGAGGTTTTCACCTTTATCAGAAATCATGAACATTTTCCATGACATTTTGGGTTCTTTGAAAATATTTTTAGTTTGATCCTAATTGCATTTCATTTGGTGCTAGGGTTTGGTCAGTCCCCATTTCAAGTTTCATTAAAATTAAACATGATGCATGGATGCAATGCCACTAGTTACAAGCAAACTCTAGGGCTGTGACACCAGGGGCCACGCACCTTGGAGCCATGGCGTCTTCTTGGAGAGGAGGTGGCTGGTACGTCCTTGGAGCTTCATTGCCCGCGTGGGGCGGGGTGCGGCGCAAAGGAGCGGACGGCGCAGGAGAGCCCCCTGCGGCGCGGACGAGCTCGGCGACGCGGTCGAGCCACTCTTCGTAGACGTCGTCGACGGGACGGTAGCGCATGAGCTCGTTTGCCGCGATGAGCGCAGCTCGAGCCTCCAAGGGTGCACGGAGCGCGCGGGACGAAGAGCCAGCTGGTGTGAGCGATGGAGTAGCGGTGCGGCCGTCTTGCCGCACGGACGGATGCTGAGACGACGCTTGCTGCTCGTTCCCCGTCGGGCCGGTGGCGGCGTTGATGGCGGGCGACGGGGAACGACGAGGACGCCCACCGACGGAAGCTGTCTGGGCGACGCGGGAAGCGATGGCGGCCCGGCGCTCGGCGCGGGCCCGACGAGCGTCAGACATGGACGCGACGGCCGGAGGAGAATGGAGCGGTGGAAGACAAATTCCGGCGCACCCCTACCTGGCGCGCCAAATGTCGGATTTCGGGTTCCGGCAGACCCTTAAGGTTCGAACTCTGGGGTGCGCGCGGAGATTATGCCCTCTACCTCTCCGTCTCGCGAAGATCTAACTACTGAAAGAACAACACATGAGACACAGGGTTTATACTAGTTCGGGCCACCATTGTGGTGTAATACCCTACCCTAGTTTGTGGTGGGTGGATTGCCTCTTGGGCTGATGATGATGAACAATACAAAGAAGAACAGCCTCGCGAGGGCCTGTTCTTAGCTGGGACGATGAACTGCTAGGGGAGTTCAGCCGCCCTTCTCTCTGTGTGTGTGTTTGTGTCTGCCCGTCAATTCGTCGATCAGTTCGTCGATGCCTCTATCTTCCTTTTTTTGTGTGTCCGTCCCTGTGTCCCTGGGGGTGGCTAGTCCTATTTATAGGCAAAGGCCCCGGGCCTGTTCCCAAATATTGAGCGGGAAGGGCGCCAGCAATTGGCCAATTTGAAGGGGAACATCTGGTACACTTATCCTGACTAAATTTCGTCCTCGCCTGCCAAAGGCCCTGTGGTGACACCGTTCTGGGCTCCACGATGACCTCCTTCCCACCGTTGGACTGGTCTTGGTCTTGTTGCACCGAAATGGGTGCCTTTGCTTGATCCTCTCACCTGCGCTTGCCCCCTTTGCACCAAAGAGGAAAGGGAGACACTGCGCGGGCTGGCGCCCGCCTGGCACCCTTGGTCGTCATGGCTTGCGTCATGGGCACCTCGTGAGGTACCCTGCCTTGATCTCTCCGCCTCCTCGTGAGCCAGCCTGACGAGGCCGTGCCTGAGGAAGCGTCGTGTTGTCCGCGCCGCGAGGCTTGGCCCCTCGCGAGGGTCTTGGGTCTCGTGTTGATGAAGATGGGCCATGCTGGGTCCCCTTTCGAGCCACGCTGCAGGCTGCAGGCAGGCAAGTCTGGGGAACCCGTTCCCAAAACGCCGACAATGAGGCCAAAGATCAGCTTTTGCACCCTAGAGTACCTCGATCTGGCCCCTTGTAGTAAGGAGCTGACGAAGTAAAGTGGTCACTGTACCACTTTCTTCCTTATCGCAGTTCTCACATCCCTAGCTTTACCTTGGCCTTTGGACTATCTTGGTTGTTGCATCATATTTAAATTCAAGGAAAATTGAATTGAGGGAATTCCCAAAGCCTCAGAAATCTTTTGAAAATGAGCAAGTTAAAAAATTCTTCAAATAAGCCCAAGGAAATGTTCACTTTAATCCCTGAAAATACTGGCAAGAGGTAAAAATCCAAACCAATATTTTAGGGAATTAAGGGTAATTAATTTGGGCATTTTGAATTAAACCATAATGTATTTGAATTGGCTTTATTTCTGTTATAAAAGAAATAAATGTCCAAAAAATTTGGAAATTATTGTGGGGCTCTAGAGTAATATATCTAGTCCATACAATAATTTACAGAAGCAACAAAAATGGTTTAGTTTTAAAACTAAATCAAAACAGAGGAAATAAATAGAAAACAGAAAAGAGAGAGAGAGGAAGGACCCCAAGTCCACTTACCCGGCTGGGCCACCCCACCTGGCCTATGCCAGTCGTCGCCCACCTCTGCTAGTAGGCAGAGGAAGGACAGCACACGGCGCGCGCGCGGGCGCCACGCCACCAGGCTGCCTGCCTGCGTCGCCTGGCCACTACGACGCCTCGCGTCTTCTCCCCAGCGCCGCCTCGACCCTCCTGGACACCACTCTCCCCCCCCCTTTGCTCTCTCCCTCGTCCTCTCCCGCTATGGCCGACGCGCCCGTAAGCCGCCGCCGCCGTAGTTGACGGCACCGCCTTCCCCCCGAACCCCTCGTCGTGCCTTCGAGCTCCGCCTCGACGTCTTAGACCTCCTCGCGTCGCCACAAGTCGTCGGACGCGCTCCCCCACCCTCACCAACCTCGTCCTCGACCTCTCTTCTCCGGAGATCCCCCATGCCGCCTCGTTCCACTCCGACCTCCTCCGAGCTCGCCGTACGCTCCACTACATCCATCGTGAGCCCCTGCCCCTAACCCCCCCCCCCTCCTCTACGCCTCAGTTGCGCCCCCTAGCCGTCATCTCCACCGAGCCCGAGCGCTCTGCTACGCCGGCGACACCGTCGTCATGGCCACAGCCACGCGGGCTCGAAACCGAGCGCGCCACCACGTTTGCCACACTCCCAGGAGGTCGTAGCCCCTCTCCACGCCCCTGTTGTGCATCCCAGCACTGAACCCGAGCACGCCCGAGCTCCGGCCGCCGCGGCCTAGCTCCCCGCCGTCGCCTTCGGCTGCCCCAGGCCCGGCTGGCGCCACCGTGCGACGCGCGCTGGCCTGGGCTCTCGAACGAGCCCAACCACGCTGCGAACGGGGCCCCAGAGCCCATTCCCGCGGCCCTTCGCCGCGTCTGGTCATTGCCGGCGGCTAAACGCTGGTGGTTTAGCCCCGGTTGACCAGGGGTTTGACTTCCCCCCAGACTCACCAACGTGTGGGACCGAGGCCACTAACTAAACTAGGTTAGTGTTAGTTTAATGCTAATTAAGTTTAATTAGTTTAACTAACTGCTGACACATGGGACCCACTGGTCAGTTTGACCTGGACCGCCCCATTGACCTGCTGACGTCACAGTGACGTAGTGCTGATGCAGTAACTCTTTTTCTGGATTTATTCTTTTACAGGAAATTCCAGAAAATAGTCGAAACTTCTAAAAATCATAGAAAATCAACCGTAGCTCCAAATCAAACAAATTATATATGAAAATTGATCAGAAAAATCGAATCTATCCATCGGTACCATTTTCATGCATGTTAGAACAACAACTTATGGCTGCTGTTTAGGCCAAATCATATAAATGGAATTTAAACTCTCACATATGGAGTTTGAATTTGAACCTAGGGTTCAAACCAACTCCATTTAACATGGTGCTAGTTGCATTAGCTCAAAACACAGCATATTGACATGTCATGATCATGCATCATATTGTGCACTGCATTGATTGTGTTTTCCTTCTCTGTTGCCGGTATTTGTCCCCTCTCGATAGACGTGCTTCCGACGATGAGTTCGATGACACCGATGAAGAACTATATTATCTTCAGAAGTGCCAGGCAAGCAAAACCCCCTTGTTCATTCCGATACAATCCCACTCCCTCGCCCCTGCTCTCTTTTACTGCATTAGGACAACAACGATTCATCTGTTACTTGCTGCGGTAGCTGAACCCCTTTATCCTTTGCATGACATGTTATTGCCACAGTAAATAGATGAAACCCACTAGCATGAGTAGGAGTTGTTTGAGCGATGTTGTGCCTACTCATTCATGCTTGTTTGTCATGCCTGCTATGCTTAGAGGTGTGTCAGGTCTGATTCATCGGGGATGAATTGGAACAGTGATGAACATGTCCTACTGTGTGTGAGCTAAGTGTGTGAACACGATTTGGTAAAGGTAGCGGTGAGAGGCCATGTAGGATTACATGGTGGGTTGTCTCATTGAAGCCGTCCTCAGGAAATGAGTTCTGTGTTTGTGATCCATGAAACAGTTACTACCACGCATTGAGCCCGAAACCAATGGACCCTCTCGGCTTCTTGATCACCCTTGTCCTCTGTCCAGGAGTTGCAAGTAGTTTCTGGTGTTTGTAGTATGCTGGAGGCCGTGGGCAGCGCTGACCCGAGGGGTGGGCTGTGATGCGATAGGCACGTGGCCGGGCATGCCGGGCGCCCGTTTGGTGTCTCGGAACCCTGTACACATCGTTCGGGGCCATATGTGGAAACCTTGGCCGGACTCCCTGCGAATGGAACCTGAATAGGCGATAAACCTGGACTAGATACTTGAGTGTTTAGGTAGGTCGTGGCCGACACCCTCGTTGGGCTTCCGCTTGAAGGTTGCCGAGTACATGTCGTGTAAACGGCGGTAAGTGGTGAGAGCGTGTGTGAAGAAGTACACCCCTGCAGGGTTAACATCATCTATTCGAATAGCCATGTCTGCGGTAAAGGACTTCTGGGTTGCCTGTACAGTTCATAGACAAGTGAAAGTGGATACTCTAAAACTCGCAAGATAAGTGTGAGTGTTATGGATGGCATTCTCGTAGGTAGACGGGAGCGGATCCATGGTGGTGTATTGATTGGGGAATACGTGGACTCGTGTGCGCGACCTCAAAAGAGTTGCTTGCAGTCGTAGTTCAGGTTAGCCACTGAGTCAAAGCTGGCTTGCTGCAGTTAAACTCCACTACCCCCTTTGTTGATACCAATGCATATGTAGTTAGTTCTGATGTAAGTCTTGCTAGGTACATTTGTACTCACATTTGCCTATTTTATGTTTTTTACAGAGAGACGTCGGTCTTGCTAGTAGTTCCGCATGGACTTCGACGTTTAGCATGTTACCTCAGCTACGATCTTGTGCCCTCAGCAGGGTCTTGTAGATAGTCAGGCTTCTCAGCCTTATTCATTTTCAGTTGTCTTTACTCAGAGAAGTTAAGCTTCCGCATGTGCTTGTTGCTTGTATGCTATGTATGTTGGGTCATGAGACCATGATTGTAATACTTGGCTCCTTGGAGCCTAATGAATAAATTCTTGATTTGTAGAGTCATGTTGTGATGCCATGTTGTATTTGCACATATCGAGCATATTGTGTGTATGATTGAAATGCTTGGTATGTGTGGGATCCGACAACCTAGTTGTTTATCCTTGGTAGCCTCTCTTATGGGGAAATGTAGTCTTGTGCTTCCATGAGCCATAGTAGTCCGCTACAGCCCGGTTCACCGGAGTCCTGCTAGCCCAGCACTACTGCTCCGGAACACTTGACTGGCCGGCATGTGATTCACTTCGTTCCTGTGTCTGTCCCTTCGGGGAAATGTCACGCGGTGACATCCGGAGTCCTGCCTGGCCTGCTACAGCCCAGATTCGCACGCTGCTGACCGACATGCTCGATGTTAATTCATGTATGCCTGTCCCCGTAAGTTAGTGCCACTTTGGGTTCACGACTATTCATGTCGGCCCGGGTTCTCTGTCATATGGATGCTAGCGACACTATCATATACATGATCCAAAAGGCGCAAACGGTCCCGGGCCATGGTAAGGCGACACCCGTGGGAATACCGTGCGTGAGGCCGCAAAGTGATATGAGGTGTTACAGGCTAGATTGGTGTGACTTAGAATCGGGGTCCTGACAGCTTTGGTATCAGAGCCTGACTGCCTGTAGGATTACCAAGCCAAACTGGTCGAAGTTGAGTCTAGAAATGCTTTAGTTATATAAGGGAATTGATTGTGGGATGGCACGTAAGGCTCTTTTTACTCCTTTAACTTATGCCCTTCTGATCTGAGTCATCCTCTTCTCTTCTACGGAGATTAAGAATTAGGCTTCTCATCTTTCTATCAGGTTCATGTGTTACCAATCCATAGACTTATAGGATTGTTGGATTCAAGCCCAGTTCAGTTTCTACTACTTTTAGTATGTTGTCAGCTGAACCAGAACCTTGATATGATGTTGTTAAGTGACTATGCAAATCCTTGTGAATGTCTCAAATCTTTTTTTGAGCATTTACAG
Organism: Aegilops umbellulata; assembly: GCA_032464435.1. Lineage (NCBI taxonomy): Eukaryota > Viridiplantae > Streptophyta > Magnoliopsida > Poales > Poaceae > Aegilops > Aegilops umbellulata. The sequence goes on from CP136058.1 coordinate 355,426,877, forward strand.
CCGTTATGCTGTCCGAATCATCCTAGGTTTCTAGATAGTCTGATGCACTTGCAATTATTCCTCCATGTTCCTGATGTCCATTTGGGCCAGATTAATCACACTAATCGGTGAGTTGAGGTACTCTGTTGCCTTGACATATATGTTGGAGCTATTATTATGACCCTAGGTGTTTTAGGGAGTCATCTAGTAATCTATCCATGTCTTGTATTCCCAATGTGATGATTCTAACCATCATTCTCGAAAGCATCCCGTGATGCCATTTAGTAGTAGGTATCTATTCCTGGGTACTTGAACCCGAGATTCACTCTATTTGCCTCATGCTGATAGTGTTGCTAGTTCCTTTAGGATATTAGTAACCTTCGCATTAGTCCTCGAGGTCCATGGTATTTCCTTCTTCCAAATACTATGAACCACTTATGGCAGAAGTTTGTTGGATCAAAAGATCACAACAGGAGGGCTCTCGATGAGTTCCCCATTCTATATTGTGACTCTGCCAATCCTACCTCTCTGCATGGGTTATCTGGAAGAAATATGTTGAATTTGTTCGGCATACTAATCCAGGCATCCACAACTCAAAATGTTACATGTTCCTTTGAGTTGTCCCTCTTTAGTAGTCATCCGACCCTCGTCTATCAATTGATAGTCAGGAGTAGTTGTGCATTCATTTCCATCGTCGCCTTTTACTCTGTTGGCCGTCAGGCCATTCTATTCCGGAATGACTAGGAGAAACGAACTCCAGTACCTCATCCATATCTAGGATTGGGTCAAAGTAGTTGTACCCCGCATATCAAAATGCTAATCCAGCTTTTGTTCTATTCCACCCTGAAGTATTTCCCTCTTGATGTCAGGAATGTCATGATAATTGCACCAACTCTTATGAATTCTTGATGTAGTGATATTTCTCTCCATCCTTATTCATTCCTCGGTCCCGTGTTGTTGTAACCGAAATGCCGACAAGTGAACCATGATGTGTGAAATCTATACTCCTAGCTACCGTGTTGCTTGGTAGTTAATGGACAACATTCTCATTCTTAGCGTGTTGGTTATTAAATCATCATCCTAAGATTGATCGTGCTACGTAGTCCTTATTCTGGTGCACTCCTCGACCAATGAGTTAGGATTGTGTCAATCCCTCACTATTTTGATCATATCATCTTGCCTTGAAAAGCAAGGTTGTTCTCGAGTTTAGTAACATATCGGTGGTTCGTGATTTTCCGAATATCTTCTCGGAAGTATTACCAGGTTGTCCCTTGACTGTTATGTTGAGCTCGTGATCAAGTTGGTCTTCCTCTAAACCAGCCATTCTACAAGAATCTGTGTTGGATAACCCTAAGCTAGTTGGTTAAGCTAAACAACAACTTGGAGAGTTGGAAGATGAAAGCTTGTCCGACTTGGTTCATCACTCAAGGATATCCTTGTGTGTGTGTGTGTTGAATAAAGCGATGATATCTCCATTGATTGGTCCTAGTGATCAGTTGTTGGATCTATTGCCTTGTCAAAACTTTGACTTGAGTATGGGCTATCGTCAAGTCAAATCAGAACCAACGATGTTCATAATGTTGTCTTACTCGTGGTTGATCCCTCGAGCATACAGCATAACATCTTTTGGTCTGACCAATGCTATCCCCGTGGTCACTTAATTGTGGAATTCCATCTATATGGAAGCCTAGATGGATTGTTGTTGAGCCCATTGACAACATCTTCATCTTGTTCATGATTCATGTTGAACATCAAAGTTAGTGTTGGAAACTTTTGAAAGCATCTTCTTCGTGCTACCTCATGAAGTTTATGTCTGAATGAAAGTAGTGACTTCCTCTAAGTTCACATGCATTTGATGCAAGTTGCCGCCGTGAATTAGAGAAAGTTTGTTTTGCCTCCTATGGAATCATCCCAAATCAGTCATGCATACGTGCGAAGTATTATGTGGTTTGGAGACTTGCAACCTTCATTCTATATGTGTCCCTAGCACACCAAGCCACTGATTGATTTGTTGAAGGAGAAGAAGTTCCTTTTTAAGAGCTAACCCGGGCTTAATCAAGGACTTCGTTATCCGCAATGATGGTTCCCCACTTGAACTCGGTAGTGTTTTATTATAAGACTACTACGTGGTCATGCTTGTCTAGGACAGTGTGTTCACATGTTTGTAGCAGAACCAGCTCATGTTTTGGAGCTTACTACCGTAGTCCATCTCCCAAGAATCTCGCAACGTCATCTCATCGATTTGTGTTGCAAACTTTTTTTTCAAACATGCTGAGTCTGAAGTATCCTATCACCAATCGGATCTGAATCTCAGGCAGATATGATGGTTGGAACATTCCCAATAGTTGCATTTTGTTCCCAGCTTGCACTGCCATTGTGCCAATTCCCAGTGGGCTGCCCTTCTCAACAGTTGTTGTCCAAGATCATCTTCCAAAGTGGACTTAGCATGGGTCCCATCAAATTCCGATGATAAGCAAAATTATCCATTGCTGTAGGATCAGAAGTATGTCTAGAGGGGGGGTGATTAGACTACTTGACCAAATAAAAACTTAACCTTTTCCCAATTTTAGTTCTTGGCAGATTTTAGCAACTTCAGGACAAGTCAAGCAATCATCACATAATTCAAGCAAGCATGCAAAGAGTATATAAGCAGCGGAAAGTAAAGCATGCAACTTGCAAGAATGTAAAGGGAAGGGTTTGGAGAATTCAAACGCAATTGGAGACACGGATGTTTTTCCCGTGGTTCGGATAGGTGGTGCTATCCTACATCCACGTTGATGGAGACTTCAACCCACGAAGGGTAACGGTTGCGCGAGTCCACAGAGGGCTCCACCCACGAAGGGTCCACGAAGAAGCAACCTTGTCTATCCCACCATGGCCATCGCCCACGAAGGACTTGCCTCACTAGCGGTAGATCTTCATGAAGTAGGCGATCTCCTTGCCCTTACAAACTCCTTGGTTCAACTCCACAATCTTGTCGGAGGCTCCCAAGTGACACCTAGCCAATCTAGGAGACACCACTCTCCAAGAAATAACAAATGGTGTGTTGATGATGAACTCCTTGCTCTTGTGCTTCAAATGATAGTCTCCCCAACACTCAACTCTCTCTCACAGGATTTGGATTTGGTGGAAAGAAGATTTGAGTGGAAAGCAACTTGGGGAAGGCTAGAGATCAAGATTCATATGGTAGGAATGGAATATCTTGGCCTCAACACAAGGGTAGGTGGTTCTCTCTCAGAACATATGAGTTGGAAGTGTAGATGTGTTCCGATGGCTCTCTCCACGAATGAAGAGGAGGTGGAGGGGTATATATAGCCTCCACACAAAATCCAACCGTTACACACAATTTACCAATCTCGGTGGGACCGAATCAACAAACTCGGTCGGACCGAAATAGTAAACCTAGTGACCGTTAGAGATTTTCGGTGGGACTGACATGCAAATCGGTAGGACCGATATGGTTAGGGTTAGGGCATAACGTAATCTCGGTGAGACCGATTACACAAACTCGGTGAGACCGATTTGGTAATTAGCTACCCAGAGAGTTGGTCAGGTAAACTCGGTGGGACCGATTTGCTCTTTTGGTGAGACCGAAAAGTTACAAAAGGGAAACAGAGAGTTTACATTGCAATCTCGGTGGGACCGATCCACTCTTTTGATGAGACCGAAAAGTTACGAAAAGGAAACAGAGAAATTGCAATCCCATCTCGGTGAGACCGAGATCCCCATCGGTAGAACCAATTTGCTAGGGTTTGGCAGTGGCTTATGACATGTGAAACTTGGTGGCGCCGGATGGAAAGAATCGGTAGGACCGAGTTTGGCTTGGAGTTTAGGTCATTTGTGGATATGGGAAAGTAGCTGAGGATTTTGGAGCATATCATTGAGCACATGAAGCAAAAGGCTCATTAAGCAACACCTCATCCCTCCTTGATAGTATTGGCTTTTCCTATGGACTCAATGTGATCTTGGATCACTAAAATGTAAAATGAAGAGTCTTGAGCTTGAGCCAATCCTTTGTCCTTAGCATTTTGAGGGTTCCACTTTCACCATCCATGCCATGCCAATCATTGAGCTTTCCTGAAATAATTGTCTTGGAATAGCATTAGCTCAATGAGCTATATGTTGTTATGAATTACCAAAACCACCTAGGGATAGTTGCACTTTCAATCTCCCCCTTTTTGGTAATTGATGACAACATATAGATCAAAGCTTCGACAAATGATAATAAGAATGAATTATATCGTCGCTTTGAGACGTATGTGATAAGTAAGAGCTCTCCCTAAATTTGTGCATATTTAAAATTTGCTTTGGACTGCAAATGCACAAAGAGTTAGAATTATGGGTTACTCTTTCATGTCACATACATCTTGGTGGAGCGCTCAAAATGATAATAATGAAATACATGCACTCATCACCAAGGAAAAGTGAATGACCACATAAGATAGATAAAATATATCAAGCATGCACAAGTGTAGCTTATGATCAAACACATGATCATCAATGTCTCACAAGCATATCAAAGTAACTCGACCAAAAGCAAACAGTGTTTGAAAAACCACCAAATAAAGCAAGAGAGAAAAAACAACACTCTCTCTCGAAGCCTATGATCTATACATTTTTCTCCCCCTTTGGCAACAAGTTACCAAAAAGTTCCTAGAAAATGCATAGTGCTAGATCGACACTCAGGCTTGATCTTCTAGTGGTGGTGGAGTCTGGATCACTCCAAGGACGAAGGCTTCTGTAGACGTGGTTGGAGTTGGAGCTGAAGTAGATGCTGGAGCTGGTTGGGCTGGTGCTGTGGCTGGAGCTGAGGCGGTGGCTCTTGTGTCAGGAACTGGCACTGCAAACGACCTCGGACCTCGTGGCACTCTGGCAAATGCATCAGTGGTAGTCTTCCCTTTCCTCTCCTGCATGTCATCTTGAAGTTGCTCCACTGCTGTTTGAATCTCTGTCACCTTGACATCCAAGTCATAGAACTTTTGTTCTACGATTCTCTCTAAGCTCTCCTGGTTCTGAGTGAGGGTGGCCAGACCTTTCTCAATCCTCAGGGTGGATGCAATCAGGTAACTAAGCTGCTCTTGCTTGTTTTTCAAGAAATATTCAGATGCCTCCTCTTGAGTTGGCATCTTGGCATCTTTCTCCTTCCTTGCCTTCTCCTTCTTAGCTTGTGCTTGGGCTGATGATGGTTCATTTTCATTCATCACAACTTGGTTGTCCTTGAAATCTGGATGAATAGGCAAATGTTCCTTGTCCAACAAGTATGTGTCTGTGCCCATTCTTGAGTTAATCAACATCTATATCTGAGGGGCATAACCACAGCTCCTCTTCTGATCTGCTGCAGTCCTCTTGATAGTCTCTACTATGAGGCTCATGACCTTAAATTTCTGAGGCACATCAAATATATGTAGCAGGTTAATGGCATGACCTCTGATCATCCTGTGATCTCCAGACTTGGGCAAAAGTGTGTGCCTAAGGATCCAGTTGATCGTAGGCAGTCCTGACAACAAGTGTTTTACAGACCCAAACTGGTGAGTGTCAAGATCATCTGCTGGAATCTCCTTGTACATATTTGCCATAGTGTTATGATCCATCTTTTTCTTGGCATAGACATCCAAGTCATATTCATTTTCCTCTGGGGAATTGATCAACCTTGCCCATTCCTCAACAGTTGAGTGGTACCTTGTACCTTCAGACATCCATGTGATCCTTCCATCTGGATAGAAATGTGATGTGGAATAGAATTGCATGATCAGCCCCTCACTCCACTTTGTGAGCTTCTGCCCAACAAAGTCAGCTACTCCACATGCCTTGAAGCTGTCTTGTACTCCAGGGTAATGCTCTTCATTGTCCTTGATGTATTCCCAGTCGACCCATCTCATATCACACACAATGGGCTTCTTGTCCAACAAGACTGTCTCATAGAAGTCCTACTGTTCCTTAGTGTGGAACCTGTAGTCAACAGCAGTCCTCCTCCTGGTAGCATATGGATCCTCTGCTCTCCACTTTCTTAGCCCAGAGTCTCTTCTGATCTTCATATCCTCAGCCACAAGATGAGCATCATTGTGGTCTGGGATCTTGGGCTTCAACTTTCTCAGTACTTGGCCTTCCTCTTCTTCTGCAGTGTCAGGCACTGGGGCCTTGTTCTTCTCAGCAGCTGGGATGCTCCTTGTATTTCTCTTTGGTTTTGGCTTTGGAGCTGGCTTGGCATTGGATGCAGCCTTGGGGGCTTCCTTGGGCTTAGAAGCAGTAGCCCCTGATCTTATAGCATCACCCATAAGCTTGGGTGCCTTAGGTGCTGGTGCAGCAACCTCTTCTTCTTCCTCATCAGAAGAATCTCTCCTCATAGAAGGCTTGCCAACAACTCTGGCAGTGGTTGTTCTAGCTCTCTTCTTTTTCTTGTCCTGGCCAATTTCTTCCTCTTCAGATTCTATAGTGAATTTTATAGTTTTCTCAGGAACAGCCTTCCTAGGCTTGGAGGTAGGAACTCTCCTAGCAGGTGCTTTCTTGTGCATTCCTGGCTTGATGGCTGCAACTGAGCCATACTCCTTCTTGAGCACAACTCTCTTGGAAGTTGCTTCCTCCTCTGCCACATAGTCCTCATCCTCTGATTCTGAGGTTCTCTTTTTCCTTTGTCTTGTGGCAGCTTTTGGCAGGTTGCTGGGGGTGCTCCTGCTGCCTTCATCTGAAGAGCTGGAGGGACTAGTGCCCTCACTCATCTGCACTGGCTGTTCTTATATGTTCTGGCTATCACTCTGGTCTGACATGATGAACAAGCTGACTGCTGACCCTGTCAATAGTTTAAAGATGAGCTAGAGTGGATGAGCATCACAAAATGCAGAGATTTTTGCAAAAGAATGATTCAAAAACTTAGTTTTAGTTTCCCGCAGAAAGCATTTCGGATCTACCGATTTTTAAACTCGGTGATACCGAAGCAGTTTTTGGAACCTAAACTAGTGAACTCGGTCAGACCGAGTCACAGTTCGGTGGCACCGAGACTGCTAGGGTTTCACAAAGTTCCAAAATCGGTCACACCGATTAGCAATACTCGGTTAGACCGAGTCTTACTTGTGCAATGGCATAAGCCAAACCGGTGGGACCGAGTTTTTCAACTCGGTGGGTCCGAGATGGTTTCGGCGGAAACCTAACCCTGAAATTTTCGAATCAAACCTATTCTACGAGTTCATTGACTAGATAGGAGTTTATCAAACGTGGCTAGAATCAATATGATCACAATGTGCTAGGAATCGGATTGGGGAATAGCACAAAGATCGAGTCCATACCCTAGTTCGGCAGAGACTCGCTACGGCGGCAACGGCGGGGTTGATTCCTGTTGACGGCGATGGAGACCAGCAACTGGAGGCGGCTGGCGGCGAGGAGACGATCCGGAGACCACGTTGGCAGAGCGAGCTATCGCGCGGGCGAAGGGGTTCGGAGAAATTTCCAAATTTTTGCCCGTGTCTATATATAGCCCGACCCTGTCGGTGTGACCGAGTGGAACAACTCGGTGGCACCGAGATGCAAAACTGTGTACAGTTATTGCAACTCGGTGGCACCGAGATGCAAAACTGTGTACAGTTATTGCAACTCGGTGTGACCGAATAGTTCAAATCGGTTGCACCGAGATCGAAAACATAGATCAACTTAATGATCTCGGTAAGACCAAAACTGGGGTATCGGTCAGACCGAGAATCACAAAGAGGTTTTGGAAGTTTAAGTCTATGACGAATCGGGGACTCTGAGTCCTCCTCACACAGAGTGGTTCGAATCTGACTTGATCAATTTTGTGATGTAGCATGAATAGAGTTTGAGACGAGAAAAGCATAGATAGCTAGAGAAGGTTCTTAGGCATTCTTGTCCATCCACTTGGCAAAAGAAAAATAAAGCCAAACAATCAAAACAACAAGTGGATGTCCTCGAATGAGTAAAATATGCAACCAACATGCTCACAATAAAATGGCAATTGAAATATGTGACAAAGCATGCACAACCAATTCTAGCATCTATCAAGCAATTGGCGATGACTAGGTCATCTATATATGAGTATATTGACATAGGAGTCAAATGAAAAACATTTGATCATAGGTCATACTCATCGTTTAAGCTCAAGTGGGGTTACCACTTTTACATAAAGCATTGTTGAGTTCACATCATTAGAGTTGGTTTAACTCAAGTCTTAGAGTAAAGCTCCCCCTAGATGTGATATCCCCCCTAAGAGGGATGAACTAACCTTGGGTTTTGTCGATGATGACTTCATGTAGATGTTGAAGATGTGGATGCTCAATGTAGATCACTTGGAGCTATCCTTTTGAGTGAATTGCACTTTCAATACCTACATGGGTTAGTCCCACAAGGAACAAACAAGGATATCCATAGACATAGAGTGATGCACACACAAGATGATGTCTATGAAAGCTTTTAGGTTACCTTGTCCCTTGTCTTACCAACAAGAGGGTTTGTGACTCCTTGAACTAGTGCAAGATGTGGAAGTTGATTGCACTTGTTCTTGCCAAAATGATAAGAGTGAAGTATGTTGGCGGAGTCACCCTCAAGAACTCTCTAGTTCTTCTTATTTTGGATCCACACCATCTTGATGGGAATCCTTGGAGTTGTAGTCGTACTTGATGAAGTGGAACTTGAACTAGTCTTGGGAATCCACTTGACTAAGGTCTTAGGAGCTTCTTCAAATGCATCAATTTCCTCTTGAAGCTTGTCCTTGCCTTTTTGCTTGTAGTCTTGTGGTGGAAGATCATCTTGAGTTTGTGTCCCCTTGAAAGAAGTAGGATCATACTTCTCTTGTTGAGGAACAAACTTTGTCTTGGGGTATTGATCTTCTTCCCACTCAACTCCATTGGCATTGAACTTTTGTCGTGGATTTGTCACGGCAGATGTCCTAGCCAAAGGACTTAGTCGTGGAGCCATCGCAACGGGTTAACTCGAAGGGGTTAAAGCGGACACAGAGTTTATACTAGTTCGGCCCCTTCGATGAAGGTAAAAGCCTACGTCTAGTTTGTGGTAGAATTGATGAAGTCTCGATGACTAGGGAGCAGATAAGCTTCGCCTAGACCTCGAGTTGTTGTCCCCTGAACCGATATCGGGTCATCCCCTTATATGCACGGGTGACGCCCGTCGGTTCATAGAGTCCCAACCTCCGGTTTATACTCGTACCCGGGTTGGTCTCTTGCTTATTCCTAACTTACAATACAAGTTGAACTCAGGCCGGTTCACGGCTACAGATGTTAAACCGACTATAGCCTCGGCCTTTACATAGCCTCCTGGGCTTTAACATTCTTGAGCTACTGATGAAATTAACCCGGCCCGGACGGTCGGTTTAGGCCCAGTAGTCTTATCCACAACATTAGGCCCCAGGTTGATTTGAAGGATCTCATGGCAACCCTTAACATAACCCTTCATACTCGGCATCCTCACTTTATTGCTAAACCGATATGTCGTCATTTCCTCTAGCGGCCGTAAACCGGTATGACATCATCATGAAGCTAGCTTTTATGATGCTTTCTTTGTTTAACCAATTCGCAATAATCAAGGCGACAGCTCTGCTTCCGAAACCTGTGGCTCCTGGATTCGCGCACCCGACCCACGTGCCTTGCCTTATAAATAGGGGTGAAAGGTCATTTCGTTCTCTCCTTCCTCTTCGTCTTCTCCGCGCCGCCAGCCACCAAGCTCCGTCGCTGCCGCTGACCTCCGCACCACTTCGGGCCGCTGCATCAACCTGACCGGACCAGAGAAAACTGCGGCGTTTCTCCGCATCTTCCGGAGCTCCGGTGAGATTCCATCTTCTCACTCAACCCCGCCTCTAGGGTTTGCTGTGTTCTTCCCGTTCCTCAAGTTCTTCGCGTTCTTCGCGTTCAAACTAGGATATACTTTCAGATGACCCCGCGACCTTTGCTCCGTTCAGTAACAGTTTTCCGCCTCTGTTTTCAGGGTAATATACTTAGATCGTAGATCTGATCCACAGTTTTGACCTTGCTATTCTTGCACAATCTTAAAAAGCTCATGATTTTTTTTCTTTTCTTTATGAAACCACCTCAGATCCAATATCACACTGAGACAATGTAAAACCTGTTTCCGCACTTGTTCTTTTGCATTTTCAACTGTTCCACGGTCTTCGATCCAGTGGTTTTAACCTTGCTGTAGACAATCACCAAATCGGTGCCTACCATTAGTCCCCTTGTTGAACCGCCAGCAACCTTTTGACAGACCGCGCCGCTTCATTAAAGTCAGATTTGTAATTGATTTCCTCCGGTTTAACATTGATAGTATTAACACGATAAAATCTGTGCAAAACATAAATCCTGAACCGGAATCATTTTCCTTTTGTAGACTTCCCCATGGCTAAGCAAGTGTATGAGTGCAACTGGGCTCCTTCTCGGGTCACCGAAACTCAGCTGAATAATCTGGTCCTGACCGGTGCATTGAGCAGCAAAAACGCGATTCATTGGAGGGTGCCAGGCAAAGAGTGCCCCCCTACACCCCGAGATGGCGAAGTCGTTGTGTTTGCGGATCACTTAGCCCGCGGTTTTAACCCGCCCGGTTCAAAATTTTATCGCGACGTTTTGGCTAATTTCCAACTCCATCCACAAGATATTGGCCCCAATTCTGTCACTAACATATGCCACTTTCAAGTGCTCTGTGAGGTGTTTTTTCAAGAGGAACCCACAGTTGAGTTGTTTCGAGATTGCTTTCACTTAAACCGCCGCACAAAATTTACTGATGGCTCCAACATGGAACTGGGTGGCGTGTCAATCCAGAAGAGGAAAGAGGTCACTTACCCTCATGCGAAACTGCATAGTCACCCCCAAGAGTGGAATAACTCCTGGTTTTATTGTAAAGACACCTCACCAGAGAACGAGAATATCCTGCCCGGTTTTCGTCCAGAACGGCTTAGCAACACTCACCCCCTTCCTCAGAGGCTGACTGCTAAGGAGAGGAGTAAATACGCTCCTCAACTGTCCAAGCTCAGAGCCTTCATGGCCAACGGTTTAACGGGAGTCGACCTCGCTCGTTGCTGGATATCTTGGAGTATAATGCCACTCAATCAACGCCCCGGTTTGATGTGTGAATACTCAGGCCGTGTTGATGATCCGTTACGTCATGTAAACATTCAGCTTACGGATGACGAGGTCACCGAAGCCGTAAAGAAGATTTTAAATGAACCGGAACGCGTCTGTGCACGAACTGGCCTTCTTCCCTTCTGCGCCATCAACAAGCCACCAGCGGTAAATCAAATTTCTTCTCATTAAGTCTGATGCTATTTTGTGCGCATATGACCGATTCTAATGTCTGTTGACACAGGGTGATGACCCATTCTGGAGCAAGAAACTTCCTCAAGGAAAGGCGGATAAACCGGAGCAATCGACCCGGCCTAAGACGAGAGTCGTCAAAAAGTCTGCTCACAAGAGGAAAACCACGGCCTCTTCCGACCCTGCCGATGACGAGGTGGGTAATCCGGGTTTTGAAGCTGATCTTGACTCCCTTGGTTTGTTGTTCGTACAACTTATTGACGATGCAATTTGTCAGGATGATGCCGAAGCGAGCCATGCTGATGATGCAGAGGTAATTACCATTTCTTCTGATTCAAGCCTTCTGTCTTCCCGCAAAATCCGTCAGGCGAACCGTAAAGTTAAATTTTCCCATCCTCTTGCTTACTTGGATCCCAACTTTCTTATGAAGACCCATCAGCACGAGGTGCGTCGTACAACCCGACACAGCGGCCAGGTAGTTACCTCCGCCGGTTTACCGAACAGTCCGGTTCGGAGACGTCGTTCAGAGGTCTCTAACTTGCTTGTCAAATTTTGTCCTAAAGCGGGCTGTTTTCGTCAACCGCTTAATCCGTCTGACTCCGATTATCAGGTCACCTCGCACTCATCCTCTGGCGAGTCAACTGGTACTCAGCTGCCTCCGCTCAAAACCGTGCTTGGGTAAGCTTACTTTCCTCATCAAGTTGTCCATTGTTGTAATCTTCACCATATGTTGTCTTCAACTTTGCTGCTTCTTTCAGAGCTAAACCAAGGCCGAGCAAAAAAGCTCGCCAAGACAAAGCAGGAGAAGAAAACGCTCCTCCTGAACCGGACACTGCCCCGAACGTTGAAACGACCACCCCTGAAGATGCAATTGATGACCCATTAGCCCGAGATGAAGTCATTATTCCTGAAGAAGGCTCTGTTAACCCCTCCGGCCCATCGGATCAACCAGCCAGCCCGATTCGCGCTGAGAAAACCATTAGTTCCTCAAAGCCTGTCGAGAAACCGACCGTGCTAGTCCAGACCGACGACCACGACGATGATGAAGTCATGATTACCGGCATAGGTCATACCGAACCGGGAAATCCCATCGCTTTGGCCAAGCACACTGCTAAAGAAGAAATTTCTGCTTTAAGTAAAGGCAAATGGGATGTTGATCTGGCCACGTACTCCACTCTTGGCGCTCAAGACATTCATTCTGGCTATTTAAACCGGCTATATACTAGCCGTGACTATGAGGCCAATCTTGTGAAGATGATGAAAGACAAATTCGAGGTAACTTCCATGCCCTCGCTCCTGCTTCTTGCCACCGTAGCCCCCAAGGGTCGGTTTAACTTTATCATAATTGAATCGACGCTTGCAATCATCATACCGTAGCATCAGAAATATCATTAAAGCAAATAGCCATTAGCCCCCAAGTGCCGAGTTGAATATTTGTATTGAGCTTGGGACTTTGACAATGACCTGAGGACTTGAGATCAAATAAGCATTAGCCCCCAAGTACAAAGTATCTAACGTGTTATGTGCTTGGTACTTCCTTTGTTTAAACTGTATAACTTGGCGGACTGCAGGCTGAACTGAAGGTTAAAGAGAGCCAAATCGCTGATCTTCAAGAGAATGTGAAGTCCCAGCAAGCAGAAACTTCCAAAACCAAGGAGGAACTAACCAGTGCTTTAGGCAGCATGGAACAATTGAGGGAAGGTTTTGCGAAGGAGCGGGCGGACTGGGTTACAGAAAAAGCCGCTTTAACCAAGAAGATTGAAAACGCAGAAGCTGCCCTTAAACCGATAACGGATGAGTTGACCAGCGTGAAGCGACAGGTGCACGCAATGACTGCAGCCATCTTTCGTAAGCCTCCTGTAACATGTGTAATGACCTTGATTCTTCTATAAAACGGCTCGGTTTACGACCTGCTGATCGTATTACAGGCACTCGTATCCATCACTTGGGATCAGACGTGCGTATGAAGCTGAAAGCGGTTTATACCTTAGTCGAGCAGCTGTACACAGGCGCTCAGCGGATTATCACCACTGCTTCACACAACAATCCGGCACCCACATTGATCCAGGACACCCTAAAGAGGTTGTCGATGCTCCCTGCTCGGATTGAAGAGCTAAAAAGATCTGCCGCTCGAACCGGAGCCATTAATGCCTTAATCCGGGCCAAAGCATGGGTGCCTGATTTTGATCCCGTTGAAGCGGCTCAAGGCTATCCTAGCTTAAAGGAAGACGGATCCGAATTCGATGAAGAAGAATTGAGAAGAATAAACCGGGCAGTGCGCCCTCTGGCCTGCCAATTGGTAGAAGAAGCAAACTTGTCTCATTATCAAGCCCAGTATGACGATCAGAACAAGCGGGTAGCCGTGCCAATCCCTGAAGCGGAAAACTTAATTCCTCCAATCCATAAGCACACTTATGCCCCTGATATTGAACCATCGTCACTGATACATGAGGAAGCCGTTTTTCAAGCATTAATGGGGATCGATTGGACCACTGTTGACTTCCAGCCGCTGGGTAGGGAGGACGCTGAAGTGGAGCAGGATGATCCAGAACCATCAAACCGGAACGACATGCAGGCGTGAACCAAGGGCAATTTTAACTGGCTTCCTCTTGATACTTTGCCAAGAAACAATCATCTTATTCGGGCACCGTGTTGCCTTGTAATAGGATAGACCGTACCTTGTGCTTCATGAGATGCCTTCGCGCATCAGCACTGATACCCTCCTTTGGAAAATCATTATTGCCAACTTATATCTCCTGCGATCACAAAATTTTAAACTACCAGGGCGGTTGTACCGTCATCCAGTTTGTGAATTATCATGGTTACGCAAGGAAACTTGCAAGTATGATCAAATTTTTGTGATATGAAATACCTGTTATATAATGGGCATGAAATAGGCGTTCGTAGACAATGTTGAAGCGGGAGTTGATAGCTCTTAAACCGTCATGGGAGAATCGAACCCCTGTGTATATAACACCGGTTTACAATGTAAAGCGTCCTTTAATGATAGCAGCTTTTCATTGCTCGAAAGAGGATATTTAGCAGAAAAAACTCAAACCGAGCCAACAATCTCAGATTTTTGAAAAAGAGGGCCGTGTTCCGCCAAATTGGCTATGTTGGACCGGTGCCAAATGTTGTCGGTTTAAGAGAAAAGCAATCAACTATCAACTCTTAAAAAAGGAAAGAGATCAAAATATGGTGACAAAAACCTTTTGCAAAAGAAGGGCCCTATTGAGCGTGGTCAGACGGAATTACCATGGTCAGACGCAACCAAGCCCCCCGAAGGTGTAGCGATGGTGCCAGTCAGCCAGGACCCCAGAATGACGCGTGGCATTATGCGGCCAAGTGGCATTGCTATGGTTCGGGTTCGACCAAGCCCCCAAATGACTCTAAGGCCTGTAGGCCGACCAAGAGGCGTGACCGGTTCAGACGTGACCGTGTCCCCAAATGATTCTAGTGGCTTTCGCCGGCCAAGAGGTATTGCATCGGTTCGGACACGACCGAGCCCCCAAATGACTCATAAGGATAGCTATGTTCTCTTTGGTTCGCACATGACCTATGTTTGAACAGGAAGCCTCAAGTGATCTTGTTAAGACTTGCAAGGGGTAAACCGGATGTTGCTTAAAGACAACCCCGTGTAACCACACATGATATAAAAGAACAAATGCCCCGCTTTAGCTGAGGATCCGGTTTATTATAATATATACATAATCATGATATATACATAAGCAGAGCCCATGGCTCAGGTATAGTAAGGCCAAAGATGAGCTATATTCCATGGTCTGTCGGTCTCTTGCCCTGATCTGTGCGAGTCTTTGTGCTCTCGAACATCCATCAGGTAATATGAACCATTGTGTAGATTCTTGCTAACCACGAAAGGCCCTTCCCAAGGCGGAGACAATTTATGCATCTCGGTTTGATCTTGAATAAGTCGAAGCACCAAATCTCCCTCTTGAAAGGTTCTGGTCCTGATCCGACGACTGTGATAGCGACGAAGATCCTGTTGGTAGATCGCTGAACGGGCAGCTGCTATGTCTCGCTCTTCATCTAGCCGGTCCAAAGCGTCCTGTCTAGAACTTTCATTGTCTGTTTCAACGTAAGCCGCCACACGAGGTGAATCGTGTCGTATGTCACTAGGAAGAACTGCCTCTGCCCCATAAACCATGAAGAACGGCGTATATCCAGTTGACCTGTTAGGCGTGGTGTTGATGCTCCATAACACAGAGGGTAACTCTTCGACCCAACAACCCGGCGTCCGCTGCAAAGGAACCATAAGCCTGGGTTTAATGCCTCTCAAGATCTCCTGATTAGCTCTTTCTGCTTGACCATTGGACTGTGGGTGCGCCACTGACGACACATCAAGGCGGATGTGCTCTCGTTCGCAAAACTCCTTCATGGCACCTTTAGATAAATTGGTACCATTCTCTGTGATGATGCTGTGTGGAAAACCAAACCGGTAAATCACTTTTTTGATGAACCAAACCGCGGTGGCCGCATCACACTTGCTAACGGGCTCTGCTTCTACCCACTTTGTAAATTTGTCCACCGCCACCAGAAGGTGGGTCTTCTTGTCCTTGGACCTTTTGAAAGGCCCAACCATGTCCAGCCCCCAGGTTGCAAATGGCCAAGTAATTGGAATCATCCTCAATTCTTGAGCCGGGACGTGAGCGCGTCTTGAGAATTTTTGACAACCATCACACCGCCTGACCAGATCCTCCGCGTCCGCATGAGCAGTCAGCCAATAGAAACCGTGGCGAAAAGCTTTTGCCACTAAAGACTTTGAATCGGCGTGGTGACCACAGTCTCCTTCGTGGATCTCACGCAAAATTTCACGGCCTTCCTCGGGAGATACGCATCGTTGAAAGGCTCCTGTCACACTGCGATGATGTAGTTCGCCATTTTCCACTACCATGGACTTGGACCGCCGTACTATCTGCCTGGATAGAACCTCATCCTCTGGCAACTCCCCTCGGTTCATGTACGCCAGGTAAGGGAGCGTCCAATCCGGGATGACATGTAATGCCGCGACCAATTGAGCCTCTGGGTCAGGAACCGCCAAATCTGCTTCGCCAGGCAGTTGAACCGACGGGTTGTAAAGCACATCAAGGAACACATTAGGTGGTACCGGTTTACGCTGTGACCCTAGTCGACTTAAAGCATCCTCCGCCTCGTTCTTTCGTCGGTCCACATGGTCCACCTGATAACCTTTGAAGTGACCTGCGACCACATCAACCTCACGATGATAAGAAGCCATGAGTGGATCTTTAGAATCCCATGTACCAGACACCTGCTGGGCCACCAAATCAGAGTCGTCGTAGCACTTAACCCGGCTTAAATTCATTTCCTTAGCCATCCGGAGACCATGGAGCAAGGCCTCATATTCTGCTGCATTGTTAGTACAAGGGAACATTAAACGGAGAACATAACAAAACTTATCACCTCGTGGGGAAGTTAGTATGACTCCAGCCCCCGATCCTTCCAATTGACGTGATCCGTCAAAATGAATGGTCCAGTAAGTGTGATCCGACTTCTCTTCAGGGACATGCAACTCCGTCCAATCATTGATAAAATCCACCAATGCCTGAGACTTTATCGCAGTGCGAGGCACATACTTTAAACCGTGCGGTCCAAGCTCTATAGCCCACTTGGCAATCCGACCGGTCGCTTCCCGGTTCTGGATGATATCACCCAAAGGAGCAGAACTGACCACCGTGATAGGGTGGCCTTGGAAATACTGCTTCAGCTTTCGGCTTGCCATAAAAACTCCATATACTAGCTTTTGCCAATGCGGATATCGTTGTTTGGATTCAATTAGCACCTCGCTGATGTAATAAATCGGATGCTGAACCGGGTATTCTTTGCCTGCCTCCTTCCGCTCTACCACAATAGCCACACTGACCGCGCTAGCGTTAGCAGCTACATACAACAGCAATGGTTCCTTATCAGTGGGAGCAGCGAGTACGGGCGGATTGACCAGCTATCGCTTTAAATCCTCGAACGCCTGATCAGCGGCAGAATTCCAGACAAACTGATCTGTCTTTTTCAACATTTGATACAGAGGAATTGCTTTCTCTCCGAGGCGGCTGATAAACCGGCTTAACGCAGCAATTCTGCCTGCCAGACGTTGGACGTCATTGATGCATTTCGGTTTAGCTAGAGAGGTGATAGCCGTAATTTTATCCGGATTAGCCTCAATTACCCTGTTGGACACCAAGAAACCCAATAGCTTGCCAGCTGGTACACCAAAGACACACTTGGCCGGATTGAGCATCATCTTGTATATCCTTAAGTTATCAAAGGTCTCCTTCAAATCATCAACCAACGTTTCCTTCTTCCTTGACTTGACCACAATGTCGTCCACATAAGCGTGCACATTACGGCCAATCTGCTTGTGGAGACAATTTTGCACACACCGTTGATAAGTTGCCTGGGCACTTTTGAGCCCAAAAGGCATAGATACATAGCAGAAGGCTCCAAAGGGAGTAATGAACGCCGTCTTCTCCTGGTCCTTAACCGCCATCTTAATCTGATGATAGCCAGAGTATGCATCCAGAAAGCACAAACGCTCGCAACCCGCCGTAGCATCAATGATTTGATCAATACGGGGGAGGGCAAAAGGATCTGCGGGGCAGGCCTTATTAAGATCTGTATAGTCTACACACATACGCCAAGTGCCGTTTTTCTTAAGGACCAGCACCGGATTAGCCAGCCATTCAGGGTGAAAAACTTCAACGATGAAGCCGGCCGCTAAGAGCCTGGCCACCTCTTCTCCAATAGCCTTTCTTCTCTCCTCGTTGAACCGACGGAGGAACTGTTTCACCGGTTTGTATCTAGGATCCACATTAAGGGTGTGCTCAGCGAGTCACCTCGGTACACCTGGCATGTCAGAGGGCTTCCATGCAAAGATGTCCCGATTCTCACGGAGGAACTCGATGAGCGCACTTTCCTATTTTGGATCCAGATTGGTACTGATGCTGAATTGCTTGGATGAATCACCAGCCACGAAATCAACAAGCTTGGTCTCCGCGGCTGACGTGAATTTTAAAACCGGATCATGCTCTGTGGTAGGCTTCTTTAAAGGAGTCATATCCGTCGGATCAACATTATTCTTGTAATACTTGAGCTCCTCCGTAGCACAAACCGATTCCGCATAAGCGGCATCTCCCTCTTCACACTCCAAAGCGATCCTGCGGCTCCCGTGAACCGTGATGGTTCCCTTGTGGCCTGGCATCTTGAGCTGCAGATATACATAGTAGGGTCGTGCCATGAATTTGGCATAAGCCGGCCGACCAAACAGGGCATGGTAAGGGCTTTGGATCTTCACCACCTCAAAAGTCAGTGTTTCTGATCGGGAATCGTGATCATCTCCGAAAGCCGCCTCCAATGCTATCTTGCCCACGGGATACGCAGACTTGCCTAGCACCACGCCATGAAAAACCGTGTTTGAAGGCCGTAGATCTTTATCCTTGAGCCCCATACGTCGAAAGGTCTCATAGTACAGGATGTTAATACTGCTGCCCCCATCCATGAGCACCTTGGTGAACTTATAACCTCCTACCTGAGGCGCCACCACCAAAGCCAGCTGACCCGAATTATCCACCCGAGGAGGGTGATCCTCTCTACTCCAGGTGATCGGCTGCTCTGACCATCGTAGATATCGGGGCACAGCCGGTTCAATAGAGTTAACTGCCCTCTTCCGGACCTTTTGGTCTCGCTTGTCCAAGCTAGTGGTGAATACATGGTACTGGCCACTGTTTAACTGCTTCGGATTTCTCTGGTACCCCGACTGCTGCTGATTATAGCCCCCTTGATCATTCTGGTTATGTTGATTACCATGTCCGCCCGGATTACCAGTCCCGCTCGGATTACCATTAAACCCTGACCCGGAGTTTCCTCCATCGTGGTTTGGCCCGGATCCTGAACCACCACCGGGATTGTGATCATACCGGAAGGCGTTGGAATTCTTGAACTCTCGCATAATGTAACAATCCTTCCATAGATGGTTTGCTGGTTCCTCCGTCGTTCCATGCTTTGGGCAGGGCTGATTCAACAAACTATTTAAGCGCTCTGGATTGGGGCTGGGTCCGCCACCGCGGCCCTTGCCCCTACGCGGGCGGCCCCTATTCTGCACATTGGTGTTAGCCACGAAATCCATGGAACCATCCGCTTTACGCTTGCCTCCAACGCCGCTCCCTGGGTGATGCTGCTGACCTCTGAAGTTGCCGTTCTTCTTTCCCTTCCCTGCCTTTTCATCATCAGACTCGGGATCCTTGGTACTATCCGAATCAGCATACTTTACCAAAGCAGCCATGAGAGTCCCTATGTCAGTGCAATGGCGCTTCATTCGTCCTAATTTCAATCTCAAGGGCCCAAACCGGCAATTGCTTTCCAAAGTCACAACTGCAGTGTCAGCATTGATGCGGTCTGATGAATGCAAGATTTGCGAAACGCAGCGCACCCAATGAGTGGTTGACTCCCCTTCCGCCTGGACGCAGGCGGCTAAGTCCACTATCGACATGGGCTGCCTGCACGTATCTTTGAAATTACTGATGAACCGAGCTCGCAATTGAGCCCATGAACCGATGGTATTGGGCGGCAGGCTTTTTAACCAAGTGCGGGCCGTTCCTTCAAGCATCATAGAGAAATATTTTGCACATGCAGCTTCATCTACGTCAAGCATCTCCATGGCCATCTCGTAACTCTCCACCCACGCCTCCGGGGGTTGATCTGCTGTATAATTTGGTACCTTACGCGGCCCCTTGAAGTCCTTAGGCAAGCGCACATTGCGCAAAGCAGGTATAAGGCAAGGCACCCCCAAAGCGCTAGAAGCAAGCCCTGGTTCGACCGAAGTGGTGGGACGAACCGGCGTAGTCTGATGTGCTGCCAATGCGGCTTCTCTGCGTGCATGGGCCCGGTCTACCAACTCCTGAGCATCAGGAGCCGGATTGTTGCCGCGGGGCCCTCCATGCCGTGCATTGCTAGACTCAGCCTGTTCTTCTAGGTGCCTGTTATAACTCCGGATTGGACGTGGAGTAGAATGAATCCGCTCGCGGCTGTATGAATACGCCTCCTGTTGGACCAGCGCTGTTCTGAGGAGCTCCTTGACCCGGCGCGTCTCTATGGCCTGTAACGAATCTCCCTCGACCGGAATAGCCTCTAGCCGTGCTGCCGCAGCAACAAGATTATCCAGCGGGTTGGAGTAATGATCCGGGGGTGTGGTCACAATCCGCGGCTCCGGGTTATAACGGGGGAGATCTACTATGCGGGGCTGAACCGGCGCGCTTGTTCCGGGCGCCTCTGTTCGGTTTACCACTGGTTGATTACTGGTCCCTGCTCCAGGAGTTTTGAAAAGATCCCTTCCTTCAAAAACCGGTCACAGGCGGGACCGATATTTCCTCCTCATGACCTCCTGCGAAGCGTTCTGATCCAGCATGAACTTATAGGTTTGCGCGTCCAAAGCGGCCCGTTCCGCAGTCATCCTGACCTCCTCGGCCGCCAGATCCGCCTTGGCCTGACTGATCTGCTCTCTCACCTTTGCAATCTCTGCGTTATGAGCATCGCGATCCGCCGGATTAGCCTCTGTCAAGAGCGCCGCCAGTGCGTCAAACAGGTCGGATAATACTTGAACCGGTGGGCACACAGAACCTCCTGCTCCGGCAGCCGTCGAACCGAAAACCATTGCTACGGCCGTCGATGAATGAGGCGCTGCTTGGGTGCCAGCCATGAATATGCCGACCCGACTAGGCAGATCGGAGGGCTCCGGAATACTGTTGCCATCAGAACGGCCCCCAATCCGATCATCATGCACTTGATACAGGGACTCAGTCTCCCCGGTTGACGACTCATCACCGGAATAAACAACGGTTTCGCCACCAGATTCTGATCCGTCCTCATAGTTTCGCCCGTGGATGACTCCCACAAAGGCACGCTTCACGGCTGGCTTAACCCGGGCAGGTCGCCCATGCTGAGCTGTCTTAATAAGGTCGGTGCAGGTGTCCAGCTGAGGGCCCGGTTCACCAATCTTGCCGATGAAAACGTGTATTCCACCAAAGGGGACCCAGTACCCGTACTCAATTGAGCCGGCCTCAGGGCCCCAGCTTGCGTCGTCGATGTAGATCTTGCCGCGGCGACTCTTGGTCATCCGGCCCACGGCATATCCCTTGAGTCCTTCAAAGCGGCCCTCCAAGAACTTGAAACCATCGTGCGATAGCCCCACGGTGGGCGCCAACTGTCGTGGATTTGTCACGGCAGATGTCCTAGCCAAAGGACTTAGTCGTGGAGCCATCGCAACGGGTTAACTCGAAGGGGTTAAAGCGGACACAGAGTTTATACTAGTTCGGCCCCTTCGATGAAGGTAAAAGCCTACGTCTAGTTTGTGGTAGAATTGATGAAGTCTCGATGGCTAGGGAGCAGATAAGCTTCGCCTAGACCTCGAGTTGTTGTCCCCTGAACCGATATCGGGTCATCCCCTTATATGCACGGGTGACGCCCGTCGGTTCATAGAGTCCCAACCTCCGGTTTATACTCGTACCCGGGTTGGTCTCTTGCTTATTCCTAACTTACAATACAAGTTGAACTCAGGCCGGTTCACGGCTACAGATGTTAAACCGACTATAGCCTCGGCCTTTACATAGCCTCCTGGGCTTTAACATTCTTGAGCTACTGATGAAATTAACCCGGCCCGGACGGTCGGTTTAGGCCCAGTAGTCTTATCCACAACAACTTTCGTTCAAAACCAACACCTTGATTCTTCCGGTGCCTTCCTTGCTTGCGTACAATCTCCTCGAATTGCTTACTTCCGGCAAGGCTTTTGTACACTCCTTTCTCTATGATTCCCTTCAATAAGCTATTTTCTTGCTCAAGAGTAACTTGGCTAAGAGAATCGTTAGTGGAATCAAGAGAACTACTAGAAGCAACAATATTGGATTTAACATGATCATTGTTACTACTAGAGGAAGAACCTTTCTTGTTCTTGTTATTAGACTTGACTTGAGGCATGTAAGTGGATAAGAGTAAATGCTTGGCAATGTAAGAAGAACTTTTCTTGCAGAGATCATCATTGATTGCCTTTAAAAAACTCTTGCTCTTGCTCAAGATTGAGCTATTCAAAGCGTAACTTCTCATGAGCTCTTAAAAGTTCTCGATGATCTTCGAAGATAGTTTCATGAGCTAACTTAAGAGTGTTTAGTTCTTTAGTTAGAGCCTCAATTTTCTCCTTATCATTGTAATTTGTTTTATCTTGATTAGCAAGATTAATTGACGTTTCATCATAGTATGCATCACTAGAGTTGTCAACAAGTAAATCATCATCACCTAACAAGTCATCTTCATCACTATTGAAATCAACATACTCAGGATGAGTTACCTTAGGACCTTTGGCCATGAAGCATCTTCCAATTCCTTCATTTGGTGAGTCAAATATGTCGTAGGAGTTGGTTGACACAAGTGCTAGACCGGCAACACCTTCATCTTGAGTATATTCGGAATCGGAGTGATAACTTCTCTCGGAGTGGTTGTCGGAGTCGGAGCCGGATACCCATTCACCAACATGAGCTTGATGTATTCGTTTTGTGTAGCTCCTTGATGATTTTTCCTTTCTTTCCGAATCCTTGCTCCTCTGTGAGTATCTTCGTTCATAACGATCATCTCTACTTCTTCTCTCTCTTGATGGTGATTCTTCTCTTTTGCCTCTTCTTTTTGGAGAATCTTCTCTTCTTTTGTAGGGAGCCGTACACTCATTGGAATAGTGTCCGGGTCTTCCACAATTGTAGCAGTTTCGCTCTCGACTAGAAGATCTTTTGTCATTGTAGGACCTTGACTTGGAGCTTCTATCTTTGCTTCTACTCTTGTAGAACTTGTTGAAGTTCTTCACCATTAGGCTCAATTCTTTGTTGAAGTTTTGTTTCTCACTTGATGATGTGGGGACTTCACATGAGGCTTTGTAGGCACCACTTGATTTGTTGCGAAGTTCCTCTTTATCCTTGAGCGACATCTCATGAGCAACAATTCTTCCAATGACCTCCGTTGGCTTGAGATCTTTATAATTTGGCATCATTTGGATCAATGTGCACACGGTATCATATTTTCCATCAAAGGCTCTTAGGATCTTCTTGATGATGAATCTGTCAGTCATCTCTTCAC
This sequence comes from Aegilops umbellulata, assembly GCA_032464435.1. Taxonomy (NCBI): domain Eukaryota; kingdom Viridiplantae; phylum Streptophyta; class Magnoliopsida; order Poales; family Poaceae; genus Aegilops; species Aegilops umbellulata. The sequence goes on from CP136058.1 coordinate 355,450,255, forward strand.
TCCCTAAACCGGCAATCTCGTTTGTGATGAGAGCAAGCCTAGAGTACATTTCAGCGACACCTTTACCATCCTTCATTTTGAACTTGTCAAGTTGACTTTGAAGCACATCCAATTTGGATTCCTTGACGGAGTCGGTACCTTCGTGCATATCAATCAAAGTATCCCAAATTTCCTTTGCATTCACAAGACGGCTGATTTTTTTGAATTCTTCGAGGCACAATCCGTTGAAGAGAATATCACAAGCTTGAGCGTTGTATTGTAGCATCTTCAACTCATCCGCGGAAGCTTCACGGTTTGGTTCTTTCCCATCGAAGAAGTCACCTTGCAAACCAACACACACAATAGCCCAAACGGCGGGGTTATGTCCAAGAATATGCATTTTCATTTTATGCTTCCAACTAGCAAAATTAGTACCATCAAAGTAAGGACCTCTACGGTGATAATTTCCCTCGCTAGACGCCATACTCTCATAGGTTGTGAAACCAAGGCTATGACCACCAAAAACTATGGAAATCAAAGCAAATGGAGACCAAAGCTCTGATACCACTTGTAGGATCAGAAGTATGTCTAGAGGGGGGTGATTAGACTACTTGACCAAATAAAAACTTAACCTTTTCCCAATTTTAGTTCTTGGCAGATTTTAGCAACTTTAGGACAAGTCAAGCAATCATCACATAATTCAAGCAAGCATGCAAAGAGTATGTAAGCAGCGGAAAGTAAAGCATGCAACTTGCAAGAATGTAAACAGAAGGGTTTCGAGAATTCAAACGCAATTGGAGACACGGATGTTTTTCCCGTGGTTCGGATAGGTGGTGCTATCCTACATCCACGTTGACGGAGACTTCAACCCGCGAAGGGTAACGGTTGCGCGAGTCCACGGAGGGCTCCACCCACGAAGGGTCCACGAAGAAGCAACCTTGTCTATCCCACCATGGCCATCGCCCATGAAGGACTTGCCTCACTAGCGGTAGATCTTCACGAAGTAGGCGATCTCCTTGCCCTTACAAACTCCTTGGTTCAACTCCACAATCTTGTCGGAGGCTCCCAAGTGACATCTAGCCAATCTAGGAGACACCACTCTCGAAGAAGTAACAAATGGTGTGTTGATGATGAACTCCTTGCTCTTGTGCTTCAAATGATAGTCTCCCCAACACTCAACTCTCTCTCACGGGATTTGGATTTGGTGGAAAGAAGATTTGAGTGGAAAGCAACTTGGGGAAGGCTAGAGATCAAGATTCATATGGTAGGAATGGAATATCTTGGCCTCAACACAAGGGTAGGTGGTTCTCTCTCAGAACATATGAGTTGGAAGTGTAGATGTGTTCTGATGGCTCTCTCCACGAATGAAGAGGAGGTGGAGAGGTATATATAGCCTCCACACAAAATCCAACCATTACACACAATTTACCAATCTCGGTGGGACCGAATCAACAAACTCGGTCGGACCGAAATAGTAAACCTAGTGACCGTTAGAGATTTTCGGTGGGACTGACATGCAACTCGGTAGGACCGATATGGTTAGGGTTAGGGCATAACGTAATCTCGGTGAGACCGATTACACAAACTCGGTGAGACCGATTTGGTAATTAGCTACCCAGAGAGTTGGTCAGGTAAACTCGATGGGACCGATTTGCTCTTTCGGTGAGACCGAAAAGTTACAAAAGGGAAACAGAGAGTTTACATTGCAATCTCGGTGGGACCGATCCGCTCTTTCGGTGAGACCGAAAAGTTATGAAAAGGAAACAGAGAAATTGCAATCCCATCTCGGTGAGACCGAGATCCCCATCGGTAGAACCGATTTGCTAGGGTTTGGCAGTGGCTTATGACATGTGAAACTCGGTGGCGCCGGATGGAAAGAATCGGTAGGACCGAGTTTGGCTTGGAGTTTAGGTCATTTGTGGATATGGGAAAGTAGCTGAGGATTTTGGAGCATATCATTAAGCACATGAAGCAAAAGGCTCATTAAGCAACTCCTCATCCCTCCTTGATAGTATTGGCTTTTCCTATGGACTCAATGTGATCTTGGATCACTAAAATGTAAAATGAAGAGTCTTGAGCTTGAGCCAATCCTTTGTCCTTAGCATTTTGAGGGTTCCACTTTCACCATCCATGCCATGCCAATCACTGAGCTTTCCTGAAATAATTGTCTTGGAATAGCATTAGCTCAATGAGCTATATGTTGTTATGAATTACCAAAACCACCTAGGGATAGTTGCACTTTCAATTGCGTTGTCTTCAACAAGGTAGTCCACATCATCCATTCTAGTTCGAGTATGTCATTCTTTTGAACTCCTTCAAATGATCGGTTGTGATTGCCTTAGGTTGGTATAAAGAGTCTCAATGATCTATGAATCAAAAGTAATTCTTTTTGCCACTTAAGGGATATTTCTGCAAGTCACCTTCCTTAAGATGTCTCATTATGGTATCATGGCAACTCAACTCCTCGCTACGTTGACAACCATTCACCACCTTCTTAAGCGTGAAATTGTTGCCTACCTAGTGAACCTTCATCATCTGTTCCACTCCATCTTTTTGGATGTGTACTTCGTGTCTCAGCTCGAGAGATGTTGCTATGTCTCACTCCGTGAGTTGATCCTGAGTTATCCGATCTTCGAGAAGATCGATCCCTCTAGAGTTTCCCCTTTCCTCTCGTTGCCATGTTGGTTGGACTTCTCAGAGCAAGACATGGAGACAATGATGGTGATCGAATCAACGTTCTAAAAGCAGTGCAAGTTGGATCGAGACGATTGTGCTAGTTTGTGACCTCCTTTCTTCTTACCTCACGTCTCGAATCTCTGGATGAGATTCTTGTTTAGTGGGGGTGAGTTGTCACATCCCTAGCTTTACCTTGGCCTTTGGACTATCTTGGTTGTTGTATCATATTTAAATTCAAGGAAAATTGAATTGAGGGAATTCCCAAAGCCTCAGAAATCTTTTGAAAATGAGCAAGTTAAAAATTTCTTCAAATGAGCCCAAGGAAATGTTCACTTTAATCCCTGAAAATATTGGCAAGAGGTAAAAATCCAAACCAATATTTTCGGGCATTGAGGGTAATTAATTTGGGCATTTTGAATTAAACCATAATGTATTTGAATTGGCTTTATTTTTGTTATAAAAGAAATGCATGTCCAATAATTTTGGAAATTATTGTGGGACTCTAGAGTAATATATCTAGTCCATACAATAATTTACAGAAGCAACAAAAATGGTTTAGTTTTAAAACTAAATCAAAACAGAGGAAATAAATAGAAAACAGAAAAGAGAGAGAGAGAGAGAGAGAGAGAGAGAGAGAGGAAGGATCCCAGATCCACTTACCCGGCTGGGCCGGCCCACCTGGCCTATGCCAGTCGTCACCCACCTCTGCCAGTAGGCAGAGGAGGGACAGCACACGGCGCGCGCGCGGGCGCCACGCCACCAGGCTGCCTGCCTGCGTTGCCTGGCCACCGCGACGCCTCGCGGCTTCTCCCCAGTGCCGCCTCGACCTCCCTGGACACCACTCCCCCCCCCTTCGCTCTCTCCCTCGTCCTCTCCCGCTATGGCCGAAGCGCCCGTAAGCCGCCGCCGCCGTAGTTGACGGCACCGCCTTCCCCCCGAACCCCTCGTCGTGCCTTATAGCTCTGCCTCGACGTCTTCGACCTCCTCGCGCCACCACATGTCGCCGGACGCGCTCCTCCGCCCTCACTAACCTCATCCTCGACCTCTCGTCGCCGAAGATCCTCTCGCCGCCTCGTTCCGCTCCGACCTCCTCCGAGCTCGCCGTCCACTCCACTACATCCACCGTTTGCCCCTGCCCCTAACCCCCCTCCTCTACGCCTCGGTTGTGCCCCCTAGTCGTCATCTCCACCGAGCCCGAGCGCTCTGCTCTGCCAGCGATGCCGCCGTCATGGCCACAGCCACGCAGGCTCGAAACCGAGCGCGTCACCGTGTTTGCCACACTCCCAGGAGGCCATAGCCCCTCTCCACGCCCCTGTTGTGCATCCCAGCACCGAACCCGAGCATGGCCAAGCTCCGGCCGCCGCGGCCGAGCTCCCCGCCGTCGCCTCCGGCTACCTCAGGCCCGGCTAGTGCCACCGTCCGACGCGCGCTGGCCTGGGCTCTCGAACGAGCCCAACCACGCTACGAACGGGGCCCCAGAGCCCGTTCCCGCGGCCCTCTGCCGCGTCTAGTCATCGCCGGCGGTTTAGCCCCGGTTGACCAGGGGTTTGACTTCCCCCCTGACTCACTGACGTGTGGGCCCGAGGCCACTAACTAAACTAGCTTAGTGTTAGTTTAACGCTAATTAAGTTTAATTAGTTTAACTAACTACTGACACATGGGACCCACTGGTCAGTTTGACCTGGACCGCCCCGTTGACATGCTGACGTCATAGTGACGTAGTGCTGATGTAGTAACTCTTTTTCTGGATTTATTCTTTTACAGGAAATTCCAGAAAATAGTCGAAACTTCTAAAAATCATAGAAAATCAACCGTAGCTCCAAATCAAACAAATTATATACGAAAAATGATCAGAAAAATCCAATCTATCCATCGGTAGCATTTTCATGCATGTTAGAACAACAACTTATGGCTGCTGTTTAGGCCAAATCATATAAATGGAATTTAAACTCTCACATATGGAGTTTGAATTTGAACCTAGGGTTCAAACCAACTCCATTTAACATGGTGCTAGTTGCATTAGCTCAAAACACAACATATTGACATGTCATGATCATGCATCATATTGTGCACTGCATTGATTGTGTTTTCCTTCTCTGTTGCCGGTATTTGTCCCCTCTCAATAGACGTGCTTCCGACGATGAGTTCGATGACACCAATGAAGAACTATATTATCTTCAGAAGTGCCAGGCAAGCAAAACCCCCTTGTTCATTCTGATACAATCCCACTCTCTCGCTCCTGCTCTCTTTTACTGCATTAGGACAACAACGATTCATCTGTTACTTACTGCGGTAGCTGAACCCCTTTATCCTTTGCATGACCTGTCATTGCCACAGTAAATAGATGAAACCCACTAGCATGAGTAGGAGTTGTTTGAGCCCTGTTGTGCCTACTCATTCATGCTTGTTTGTCATGCCTGCTATGCTTAGAGGTGTGTCAGGTCTGATTCATCGGGGATAAATTGGAACAGTGATGAACATGTCCTACTGTGTGTGAGCTAAGTGTGTGAATACGATTTGGTAAAGGTAGCGGTGAGAGGCCATGTAGGAGTATATGGTGGGTTATCTCATTGAAGCCGTCCTCAGGAACTGAGTTCTGTGTTTGTGATCCATGAAACAGTTACTACCACGCATTGGGCCCGAAACCAATGGACCCTCTCGGCTTCTTGATCACCCTTGTCATCTGTCCAGGAGTTGCAAGTAGTTTCTGGTGTTTGTAGTATGCTGGAGGCCGTGGGCAGCGCTGACCCGAGGGGTGGGCTATGATGCGGTAGGCACGTGGCCGGGCATGCCGGGAGCCCGTTTGGTGTCTCGGAAACCTGTACACATCGTTCGGGGCCGTATGTCCCTGCGAATGGAACCTGAATAGGCGATAAACCTGGACTAGAGACTTGAGTGTTTAAGTAGGTCATGGCCGACACCCTCGTTGGGCTTCCGCTTGAAGGTTGCTGAGTACATGTCGTGTAAACGGCGGTAAGTGGTGAGAGCGTGTATGAAGAAGTACACCCCTGCAGGGTTAACATCATCTATTCGAATAGCCGTGTCCGCGGTAAAGGACTTCTGGGTTGCCTGTACAGTTCATAGACAAGTGAAAGTGGATACTCTAAAACTTGCAAGATAAGTGTGAGTGCTATGGATGGCGTTCTCGTAGGTAGACGGGAGCGGATCCATAGTGGTGTATTGATTGGTGAATACGTGGACTCGTGTGCGCGACCTCAAAAGAGTTGCTTGCAGTCGTTGTTCAGGTTAGCCACTGAGTCAAAGCTGGCTCGCTGCAGTTAAACTCCACTACCCCCTTTGTTGATACCGATGAATATGTAGTTAGTTCTGATGTAAGTCTTGCTAGGTACGTTTGTACTCACGTTTGCCTATTTTATGTTTTTTGCAGAGAGACGTTAGTCTTGCTAGTAGTTCTGCATGGACTTCGACGTTTAGCTTGTTACCTCAGCTACGATCTTGTGCCCTCGGCAGGGTCTTGTAGATAGTCACACTTCTCGGCCTTCTTCATTTTTAGTTGTCTGTACTCAGACAAGTTAAGCTTCCGCATGTGCTTGTTGCTTGTATGCTCTGTATGTTGGGTCATGAGACCACGATTGTAATACTTGGCTCCTCGGAGCCTAATGAATAAATACTTGTGTTGTAGAGTCATGTTGTGATGCCATGTCGTATTTGCACATATTGAGCATATTGTGTGTATGATTGAAATGCTTGGTATGTGTGGGATCCGACAACCTAGTTGTTTATACTTGGTAGCCTCTCTTATGGGGAAATGTAGTCTTGTGCTTCCATGAGCCATAGTAGTCCGCTACAGCCCGGTTCACCGGAGTCCTGCTAGCCCAGCACTACTGCTCCGGAACACTTGACTGGCCGGCATGTGATTCACTTCGTTCCTGTGTCTATCCCTTTGGGGAAATGTCACGCGGTGACATCCGGAGTCCTTCCTAGCCTGCTACAGCCCGGGTTCCCGGAGTCCTGTTAGCCCAGTGCTACAGCCTGGATACGCACGCTGCTGACCGACATGCTCGATGTTGACTCATGTATGCGTGTCCCCGTAAGTTAGTGCCACTTTGGGTTCACGACTAGTCATGTCGGCCTGGGTTCTCTGTCATATGGATGCTAGCGACACTATCGTATACGTGAGCCAAAAGGCGCAAACAGTCCCGGGCCATGGTAAGGCGACACCCGTGGGAATACCGTGCGTGAGGCCGCAAAGTGATATGAGGTGTTACAGGCTAGATCGGTGTGACTTAGAATCGGGGTCCTGACAGCAGTCTTGGAATTGTTCCCAACATTCTGCCTTGCCTCCCCTTGGTGTGCGTCATGTCTTGCCGTAGGTGCTTCGGTTCTTTCTCCGGAAGGGTTGGCTGCCGTGGCTGCTGCCTCGTCCACTTCTCGCTATGCCACCTGCGCTGCACTAACCACTTGTTTTGTTGTAGCTAAGTATAGCAACAACGACTCTTGTGGTTTAGGCGCAACCAAGGTGGGAGCAATGGAAAGGTAGGTTTTCAGGTCTTGCAGCTTGCTTCTGCCTCCGGGGTCCACTTTACCGGGCCAACCTTTTTCAAGATTTTGAAAAAAGGCATGGCACGCTCAGCAGATTCGAAGATGAACCTACTTAGTGAGGCAATGCATCCAGTTAAACGTCTCACGTCTTTGACAGTCTTGGGTGCTTGTATCTACTCGATTGCTCTGATCTTGTTGGGGTTGGCTTCTATCCCCTGGTGAGACATAAAGAAACCAAGTAGCTTGTCGGACGAGACACCAAATGCACATTTCTCAGGGTTTAATTTACAATTTATCTTGCGCAAATTTGCAAAGGTCTCTTCCAAGTCTTGAATGAGCATTGATATATCCTTGGTTTCGACCACTATATCATCCATATAAGCTTCCACGTTTCTGTGCAGCTGTGGTTCGAAACCGATCTTTACTGCTCTTGCAAAAGTGGATCCATCGCTCTTTAACCCGAAAGGCATACATACAAAGTAGTATGTGCCACATGGTGTAATGAACGCGGTTTTCTCTTCATCTTCCTTGGACATGAATATCTGATGGAACCCGAAGTTAGCATCCAAAAAGGAAAGCAGACCACACCCAGAACTGGAGTCCACAATCTGATCAATGCGCGATAGGGGGAAAGGGTCCTTTGGGCATGCCTTGTTCAGGTATGTGAAGTCAATGCAGAGCCTCCATTTCCCATTTGCCTTGCACACTACCACTAGGTTTGCCAACCATGTTGGATGCAACACTCCTCTGACCAAACCAGCTGCTTCAAGTTTCTTGATCTCCTCGGCAATGAACTATTGCCGCTCTAAAGCTTGCTTCCTAACCTTCTGCTTGACAGGTCGAGCGTGAGGGCAGGCTGCAAGGTGGTGCTCGATTACCTCCCTGGGAACAATGCGGATGTCAGATGGTTGCCAAGCAAACACATCGACATTCGCCCGCAGGAAGGCAACAAGAGCGCTTTCCTATTTGTCACCGAGGGCGGCTGTCGTGCAGGAACACGATCACCTATGGGGCCATGGGCCCCTTGTGGTTCGACATGGGGGAAATCACGTTGCACAAAGAGCAGAGGCCATGATGCAGCACAGCGATGGTGAGACTAGTGGTTTTTACCCAGGTTCGGGCCGCTGTGAAGCGTAAAACCCTATTCCTGTTTTGGTGGATTGGATGGAGGAACACAACGAACGCGCGGCGCTCAAGCCCGGCAAGGTGGCCTCAAGGAGAGAAACTACGTGCATACAAGTGTGCAAGGGTCCAAATCCTTTGCTAGGTAGCCTTGGACCTCCTAGCTTAAGGGGTAACCATAGTGGCAAAATAGTCTTTATCTATCCATTAGATAGCTAATAGTGTTATCGTACCTAACTCTGGCAGTTAGGACAAAGTGCATTAAGTGCACTGCTAGGTGTCATGCTGAGGACGAAGCCCAGCAAGCCTGCCGTGCCGCTTAATCATCGTCTGCTTATCTTTTCGACACGCCTCTGGACGGGTGTCACACGAAGATAACCTGTCTTCCAATGGGCTGCCACGTGCTTAGTGGAAGCCACTTAATCACTTGCAGGCTCGACACCGCACTGATGAGTGACTAGCGTCACCGTGCAGTGCAGCGGTGGTGCCTTGGCGGGATTTCTTGCCCTTAGTGGCCCAGCAAGCCTATTGGGGAAATCTTGGACTTGCCCTCGGGGTGGTCTCGATCTGTCCGAGCTTTCCTGCCCGACAAGGGAGGCCTCGCCAAGGTGATGCTCTGTTTTCTTGTCTATTTGTCTTGGTCTTCTTGATCCATTCCTTGATCTCGCAAAGAGCGGTTCTCCTGGCTGGGCCTTGCTTTGTATGTTGGTGCTGGACATGCGATGCTAGTACGCCTGCGTATAAGTCCAGGCAACAAACATGAATGTTCGTTGCACTGACAGGAGTCCCCGAGCCTGGCCCATACGTGCCACTTGGCATCGTTGGGGTAGGCCCCAACAAATACACAGGCGCATGCTTTTGCCAAGTCATCATGGGATTCATATCTTTCTTGATATCCTCCTTGTTTCTTCATTAACCTGTGATTGAATCAGTTTTCGATTTCCCCGCGAGTCATGTTGAACGACGTGGGGCGATCCACATTGTGGTCCATGGGATGCCCACTCTCACGGGGAGGTAAATGCCATTTTACTCATCCCACTACTCTTGTCGTTTCCGCCATGTACGCTGCATGCATTGCGCAGGGTTGGTGGCGGATGCGTAGGGCGCTGAAAAGAGTGACATGGCAGAAAACCCAGCACCGTGGATAGGCACATGATGGCGGTCGCTGATTATGGACGTTGCTAGTGACGCAGAGGGATGGGATTGGCGAAATGGTGTGGTTGCCTTATGGGTGGTGAGGAGCCAGCCCTTGGCCATGATCCCTATAAAAAGGGGCACCTGCGGGAGCCTCATCCACACACATCTCCTCCTTCTTCTTCTTGGATCTTTCTTCCACTATGGTGAGGGAAAGAGGACACGGTCGAGCTCCGCTGGTGGTGACAAGGGTCTCTTCTTGGCAGGCCTTCCTGCCCCTGCTGGGGATGCAGGGCAGAATCCGGTGAACAAGGAGGTGTAGCAGGACATGGATGCGACCGTCGTGGCACTCGGGGCCGAGGAGGACGTAGTGGCGCTCTGGTCATTCCTACCCCGGTCGTCCCAGCTCTGATGTCGGGGACCAGCCGTTGGAGTTCATCGCAAGGGTGATGGAGGTAGAACAGCCGCCAGGGTTGAGACCGCACATGAGGGGTTGCTGCAATGGCACCATGCGGGTGGACATGTGAAAGCACAAGTGCTCCCTGGGTGGTTTTGGTAATTAATGTCAACATATCTCTTGTTGGACTAACACTTTTACCTAGTATGTTTCAGATAAGTTCAACAATGGAGTGGCATGGACTAAAGGATGTGGAACCCCTTCAAGATGCTAAGGACAAAGGATTGGCTCAAGCTTCAAGATCAAGACTCTACATTTTCTATTTTAGTGATCCAAGATCACATTGAGTCTATAGGAAAAGCCAATACTATCAAGGAGGGATGAGGTGTTGCTTAATGAACCTCTTGCTTCATGTGCTTAGTGATATGCTCCAAAATCCTCAACTACCTTTCCATATCCACATATGACCTAAACCAAAAGTCAAACTCAGCCCCGCCGATTCTTTCTATCCGGCGCCACCGAGTTTCACATGTCATAGCCACTACCACAAACCCTAGCAAATCGGTTTCACCGATAGGGATCTCGATCTCACCGAGATGGGATTGTAATCTCACTGTGTATGTTCATTGCCAAAATCGGTCTCACCGAGTTTGAGCAATCGGTACTACCGAGATTACAATGCAAAACCTCTGGTTAGCTCATTACCAAAATCGGTCCCACCGAGTTTGTGTAATCGGTCTCACCGAGTTTGCCCGACCAACCCTTGGTTAGCTTATTACCAAAATCGGTCCCACCGAGTTTGTGTAATCGGTCACACTGAGATTACGTTATGCCCAAACCCTAACCATATCGATACTACCGAGTTGCATCTCAGTCCCACCGAAAATCCTAATGGTCACTAGGTTTGCTAAATCGGTCCGACCGAGTTTAACGATTCGATCCCACCGAGTTTGGCAGATTGTGTGTAACGGGTGTGAAGGCTATATATACCCCTTCACCCACTCTTCATTCAAAGAGAGAGCCATCATAACAGATCTTCACTTCCAATACACATTTTCTGAGAGAGAACTACCTACCCTTGTGTTGAGCTCAAGATATTCCATTCCTACCATATGAATCTTGATCTCTAGCCTTCCCCAAGTTGCTTTCCACTCAAATCTTCTTTCCACCAAATCCAAATCCTGTGAGAGAGAGTTGAGTGTTGGGGAGACTATCATTTGAAGCACAAGAGCAAGGAGTTCATCATCAACACACCATTTGTTACTTCTTGGAGAGTGGTGTCTCCTAGATTGGCTAGGTGTCACTTGGGAGCCTCCGACAAGATTGTGGAGTTGAACCAAGGAGTTTGTAAGGGCAAGGAGATCGCCTACTTCGTGAAGATCTACCGCTAGTGAGGCAAGTCCTTCGTGGGCGACGGCTATGATGGAATAGACAAGGTTGCTTCTTCGTGGACCCTTCGTGGGTGGAGCCCTCCGTGGACTCGCGCAACCGTTACCCTCCGTGGGTTGATGTCTCCATCAACGTGGATGTACGATAGCACCACCTATCGGAACCACGCAAAAACATCTGTGTCTCCAATTGCGTTTGAATACTCCAAATCCTTCCCTTTACATTCTTACAAGTTGCATGCTTTACTTTCCGCTGCTCATATACTCATTGCATGCTTGCTTGATATGTATTGTGAAAGTCAAACTTGTGCCTAAACTCCACTTGAACCTCAGAATATTAAAAACTGCAACTTTTGGTACTTAGTGTCTAATCACCCCCCCCCCTTTAGACACCTCTTCTCGATCCTCACAATTGGTATCAGAGCATTGGTATCCATTGCCTTGGTTTAAACACCTTTGGAGGAAGATGGATGTGTCTACTTTAGGGAGTCTTAGACATAGAGTGCCCATTCTTGATGGAGAGTATTTTCATGAGTGGAAAAATGAAATGCTTGAGATTTTCAATGAATATCACTTGAACAAGTACATTGCTAGTCCTTGTGCACCTCATATTGATCCTTTGCACCCTACCCTAGATGAAGATATTGACATGATTCGCAATCTTAGAACTGTTGAGCTCATCATTAGAGGATTGCCCAAAAATTTGATTGCTAGTTTACCTACTCTTAATTGTGTCTATACTATATGGAAATTTCTTGAGGAACGATTTCCCGATTATTCCTTAAAAATTTAGACGAAATTCTCCATAAGTCCATTGCTTTGAGTAAGATGAACTCTAGTGATCCTAGTTTTGGTGATTGTCTATTTGAGCTTACCAATCTCATGCGTGCTAAAGGAAATGTTGGAATCATTAGTGATATCATATCCAAAGCTATAAGAATTCGTAAAGGTAACCACATTGATGATCATTTACCTAATGAATTACCCTCTCTAGGAATTGATCAATCACAAGATTGTCGGTGTTCTGGGAACGGGGTCCCCAGATTTGCCTGCCTGCGGCCTGCGGCGTGGCTCAAATGGGAGCCCAGCGTGGCCCATCTTCATCAACACAAGGCTCAAGACCCTCGCGAGGGGCCAAGCCTCGCGAGGCGGACGACATGGCGCTTCCTCAAGCACGGCCTCCTTAGGCTGGCTCGCGAGGAGGCGGAGAGATCAAGGCGGGTACCTCACGAGGTGCCCATGACGCAAGCCATGACGACCAAGGGTGCCAAGCGGGCGCCAGCCCGCGCAGCGTCTCCCTTTCCTCTTTGGTGCAAAGGGGGCAAGCGCAGGCGAGAGGATCAAGCAAAGGCACCCATTTCGGTGCAACGAGACCAAGACCAGTCTAACGGTGGGAAGGAGGTCACCATGGAGCCCAGGACGGCGTCACCACAGGGCCTTTGGCAGGCGAAGACCAACTTTAGTCAGGATAAGTGTACCAGATGTTCCCCTTCAAATTGGCCAATTGTTGGCGCCCTTCCCGCTCAATATTTGGGAAGAGGCCCAGGGCCTTTGCCTATAAATAGGACTAGCCACCCCCAGGGTAGAGGCATCTAATCCGGCATCTCACAGAGAGAGAGAAGGGCGATCGAACTCCCCCTAGCAGTTCATCCCCTGGCCAAGAACAGACCCTCACGAGGCTGTTCTTCCTTGTACTGTTCTTCCTCATCAGCCCAAGAGGCAATCCACCCACCACAAACTAGAGTAGGGTATTACACCACAATGGTGGCCCGAACTAGTATAAACCCTGTGTCTCTTGTGTTGTTCTTCTGGTAGTTAGTGCTCTGCAAGACGGAGAGGTAGAGGGCACGATCTCCGCGCGCACCCCAGAGTTCGAACCTTAAGGGTCTGCCGGAACCCGTGATCCGACAAAGATGACGTTGAACATGGATATTATGATGAAGATGATGATAGTGACTATGATCTTGACGATGCAATGAGACATTTTGGTCTTATGGCAAATCTTCGCGGCTACATGGCTGGAGGAAAGGAGTGGGTCCTTGATAGTGGATGTACTGATCATATGACCGGAGATGAAGAGATGTTCCGTGAGCTTGCTGAAAATGACGGCCCTCGAAAATATGTCACCTTTGGTGATAATTCAAAGGGTAAGGTGGTTGGCCTTGGTAAGGTGGCCATCTCACACGATAGCTCCATACAAAATGTCATGCTCATTGAATCCCTTGGATACAATTTACTTTCAGTTTCTAGACTTGCGGATTTCGGTTTCAATGTCTTATTCACTGAAGTAGATTGCCAAGTGTTTCGTAGAGACAATCATAAAATGGTCTTTACCGGTATACGTAGAGGAGATCTTTACATTGTTGATTTCACTAAAAAGGCTCAACCTAAAACTTGCTTAATTGCTAAATCTTCTAAAGGCTGGTTGTGGCATAGAAGACTAGGTCATGTTGGAATGCGAAATCTTGATAAGCTTATTAAAGGTGATCATATCCTTGGAATAAAAGATGTCGTATTTGACAAGGATAGACTTTGTAGTGCTTGTCAAGCAGGGAAACAAGTTGGAGGAAGTCACCGTGCGAAGAACATCATGACCACAAGAAGACCACTCGAGCTACTTCACATGGATCTCTTTGGTCCAAAAGCATACAAGAGTCTCGGTGGTAACTGATTTGGTCTAGTCATAGTTGATGATTTTTCAAGATTTACGTGGGTGTTCTTTCTTGATGACAAGTCGCAGGTCCAAAAGATCTTCAAAAACTTTGCTAGGAAGGCCCAAAATCAGTTTGACGTGAAGATCAAGAAGGTTCAGAGTGACAACGGAACGGAGTTCAAGAACGCAAATGTGGACACCTTTCTTGACGAAGAAGGGATTTCACACGAGTTCTCGGCTACGTACACACCTCAACAAAATGGAGTTGTTGAGAGGAAGAACCAGACTCTTATCGAGATGGCAAGAACGATGCTTGATGAGTACAAGACGCCAAAACACTTTTGGGTGGAAGCAGTTGAGACAGCTTGTCATGCAACAAATCGCTTGTATCTTCATAAGCTACTCGGCAAGACGGCATACGAGCTCCTCACTAGTAACAAAACCCAAGTTGCATACTTTCGAGTATTCGGCTCAAAGTGCTACATTCTTGATAAACATCGTCATTCTAAATTTGCTCCTAAGTCTCATGAAGGTTTTCTACTTGGTTATGGCTCAAACTCTCACACTTACCGTGTCTACAACAATTTCACCCGAAAGGTTGAAGAGACGGTGGATGTGAAGTTTGATGAATCTAATGGCTCGCAAGTAGAGCAATTGCCAATTGATGTAGGAGACAAAGACCCTTCGAAAGCAATTCAAGACTTGTCCATTGGCAAGGTTCGTCCAACGGAAATGAAGGAGAGTACCTCGTCTGTCCAAGTGGAAGCTTCTACCTCACGTCAAGGTGAACCAAGAGTTGATACGGAAGCATCCACAAGTGGGACACATCAAGATGAACAAAACGAGGAAGTACACCAAGATGAACATCAACAACCTCCTTCTCCACCACGACAAGAGAACAACAACGTCAACAATGAAGAAGGCCAAGAAGAAGAAGAAGAACAAGATGAAGAGGATGTTCCACCCCGACCCAAGCAAAAGCTTTTACGAGTTCGAGCAAGAATTGCCAAAGATCATCCCGTCGAACAAATCTACAATGATATCCAAACCGGGAGAATTACTCGCTCTAAAACTCGTTTAGCTAACTTTTGTGAACATTACTCATTCATTTCTAAAATTGAACCTATGAAGGTTGAAGAAGCATTGAAGGATCCGGATTGGATAAACGCTATGCATGAAGAGCTACACAACTTTGAGAGAAATCAAGTATGGACATTGGTCGAGAAGCCCGACAACAACCACAACATCATTGGTACCAAATGGGTGTTTCGCAACAAGCAAGATGAAGATGGACAAGCGGTTCGCAACAAAGCACGTCTCGTCGCCCAAGGCTATACACAAGTTGAAGGTATGGACTATGGTGAGACATATGCTCCCGTTGCTAGACTTGAATCCATTCGCATCTTACTTGCCTAAGCTAATCACCATGATATCACCTTATACCAAATGGACATTAAAAGTGCTTTTCTAAATGGAAAAATTGAAGAGGAAGTTTATGTTAAGCAACCTCCCGGCTTTGTCAATCCTAAGAAACCTAATCATGTTTACAAACTTCACAAAGCCCTTTATGGTCTTAAACAAGCTCCTAGAGCATGGTATAAATGCTTGACCAAGTTCCTTACTGAAAAAGGCTTTGAAATTGGTAAAATTGACTCTACTCTTTTTACTAAAAGGGTTAATGGAGAACTATTTGTGTGCCAAATTTATGTTGATGATATCATATTCGGTTCAACTAACCCTCATTTTAGTGAAAAGTTTGGAAAGCTAATGTCGGAGAAGTTTGAGATGTCTATGATGAGTGAACTCAAATTCTTTCTCGGTTTGCAAATCAAGCAAACTAAGGAAGGTACATTTGACTCTCAAACGAAGTACACCAAAGACTTATTCAAGAATTTCAATATGCAAGAATGCAAAGGTATGCCTACACCCATGCCTACTAGTGGACATCTTGATTTGACCAAAGATGGTGAACCGGTTGATCAGAAAGTTTATCGCTCTATGATTGGTTCATTGTTATATCTATGTGCCTCTCGTCCTGATATTATGCTAAGTGTGTGCATGTGTGCACGATATCAAGCTGCTCCTAAAGAATGTCATCTTAAGGCTGTGAAAAGGATAGTGAGATACTTAATCCATACACCAAATTTTGGCATTTGGTATCCTAAGAGGTCCTCTTTTGATCTTGTTGGTTACTCCGATTCGGACTATGCCGGAGACAAGGTTGATAGAAAGTCCACTTCGGGTACTTGTCAATTCCTTGGTAGATCTCTTGTGTCTTGGTCTTCCAGGAAACAAAACTCGGTATCCTTATCCACCGCCGAAGCGGAATACATTGCCGCTGGTTCATGTTGTGCTCAATTACTTTGGATGACCCAAACTCTTAAAGATTATGGGATATATGTGAAACATGTTCCATTGCTTTGTGACAATGAAAGTGCTATTAAGATTGCTCACAATCCCGTGCAACACTCTCGAACTAAGCACATTGAAGTTCGTCATCATTTCATTCGAGATCACGTTGCCAAAGGGTACATTAACCTTAAGCATGTTCACACCGATAAGCAATTGGCGGATATATTCACTAAACCACTTGATGAGAAAGTGTTTTTCAGGTTAAGAGGTGAATTGAACATCATTGATGCTTCAAACTTGGAGTAGGAACTCCATTTGATACATGCGAGGCATGAGCCTATGACTAATCCTTGATATTTCTCTTATGAAGCTATTCATATGTCTTGGATATATTTACACCTTGCATGTTATCTAACCCGTGTAGGTACTTGGTTGAATCTAATTCTATGAGATTACAACTCACTCACATCTTGAGCAATCTCTACATCACCAAGTCTCTACACAATGGTGGTTGAAGTCAAGGAAGCACGAAACCATTCAAACATATCCTTTGACAAATTCTATGTTGAGTTTCATGATAGTCATTTTGAATACACAAGTACTCTTCCTTGCAAGACTAACCCATGTAGGTAGATGAACTCAAACTCCAAGTGGTGCTCCCAACTCTTGATGAACTACATCAACCTTGAGCAACCCACACAAGTTCAACTACATGAGCAAGACCCACACCACCACCCAAGGTATGTTATTCCATCTTAGAGAAGCTTTACTCCAAGACATGAGTCAAAGCAACTCAACAAGATGTGAATACATCAAGATGCTTAAACGAAAAATGGTAACCCCATTTTGAGCGTAAACGATGAGTATGACCTATGATCAAGTGCTCTCACTTGACTCCTAAGTCAATATACTCTAACATAGGTGACTTTGTCGCCGCCCAACTCTAGATGAAGTTCTCTTGTGTCCTTTTCTGTGTTATTGCATTTGTCTCTTGCATATTTGTTTTCCCTTTAAAAAAACTTAATCTAGAACCTTTTAGTTTATTTTCTTTCCTTTTTGTTCTGCATTTTCTGCATCCAATTCATTGCAAATCTCTCAGTTAATTCCTTGTAAATCTTTGTGAGATTCTACTTGTCTAGTGAGCTGAGGTGACAAGTGGTTCCACTCTGATGAACTCGGTCACACCGGTTTGTTCTCTTCGGTCTAACCGAAATCTTTCGGTGCAACCAAAGCACACAACTCGGAGTCACCGATTTCATCACAGGAAAACCAACTTGCCACTTATTTCTGATTTCTATTTGCTCCAGCTCCACTCAATGATTCTTGTCCTCTACCAGCATCATGTTACACATGCTGCTTTGCTCTGTGACTCAAGGACCAACCCATTTGTATCACATGTCCAGAAAACCCTTCTTGGAAATTGATGTCAAAGGGGGGGAGAGAGATCACATCAAAGCTTAATACCTCCTATAAGGGGAGAAAGATAGAATACTCAGGGGGAGAGAAAGTAATATCATCAATGACCCCAGATGCTTAATGTTCAAGAGGAGAGATGTAACATGTCTTTAAAAGGCGAAAGACATGTTTGTTTGCTTGCCTTAGCTCAAGCTCAGCTGTTTATTTTCTATTGCTCTGATCTTCTGTTCCCTATCTTCTCCCAATATCTCATGTTAGATTCAGGGGGAGCAAGACATCAAAGGGAAGAAAATCTCTAATTTTATTGCATATCTTTATCTTTGGGGACATGTCTATATCCAATGAAGTACTTAGTACTCACTCTACATGTCATCCCAGTCTTGGTTCTCTTGTGGTTTCTTTTGTTTGCTCTAGTTAGTAGGTGTATCTGTGTTATCTAACCTTGTTTGTGCAGGTTCATCCCATCCTAAGCCAACTCAGGACTACAAGGTAAGTATATGCATCACTGTCATGTGAATGAGAAATTCTTGCTGATGTACATACTGTTTGCAAGAAGGACTCATAAGCATGAAGGTACTTTTTCTCATAGTCACATCATTTGCTTTGATGCATATAGCCAAGATACATGTAACACATTGCTTACTCTGTCATGTTTATGCATTCACATGCTCCTATATTCCATATTCACATGATTGCATACATGTAGGGGGAGCCTATGCATGTTACATGTCTTTCCAAAGCTTTACTTGCTATTCTCTATATCTTTATCTAAAGCATTGATGTATGTTGTCATCAATTACCAAAAATGGGGAGATTGAAAGCACAAGTGCTCCCTAGGTGGTTTTGGTAATTAATGTCAACATATCTCTTGTTGGACTAACACTTTTACCTGGTATGTTTCAGATAAGTTCAACAATGGAGTGGCATGGACTAAAGGATGTGGAACCCCTTCAAGATGCTAAGGACAAAGGATTGGCTCAAGCTTCAAGATCAAGACTCTACATTTTATATTTTAGTGATCCAAGATCACATTGAGTCTATAGGGAAAGCCAATACTATCAAGGAGGGATGAGGTGTTGCTTAATGAACCTCTTGCTTCATGTGCTTAGTGATATGCTCCAAAATCCTCAACTACCTTTCCATATCCACATATGACCTAAACCAAAAGTCAAACTCGGCCCCACCGATTCTTTCTATCCGGCGCCACCGAGTTTCACATGTCATAGCCACTACCACAAACCCTAGCAAATCGGTTTCACCGATAGGGATCTCGGTCTCACCGAGATGGGATTGTAATCTCACTGTGTATGTTCATTGCCCAAATCGGTCTCACCGAGTTTGAGCAATCGGTACTACCGAGATTACAATGCAAAACCTCTGGTTAGCTCATTACCAAAATCGGTCCCACCGAGTTTGTGTAATCGGTCTCACCGAGTTTGCCTGGCCAACCCTTGGTTAGCTTATTACCAAAATCGGTCCCACTGAGTTTGTGTAATCGGTCACACCGAGATTACGTTATGCCCAAACCCTAACCATATCGGTCCTGCCGAGTTGCATCTCAGCCCCACCGAAAATCCTAACGGTCACTAGGTTTGCTAAATCGGTCCGGCCGAGTTTAACGATTCGGTCCCATCGAGTTTGGCAGATTGTGTGTAACGGTTAGACATTGTGTGAAGGCTATATATACCCCTTCACCCACTCTTCATTCGGAGAGAGAGCCATCAAAACAGATCTTCACTTCCAATACACATTTTCTGAGAGAGAACTACCTACCCTTGTGTTGAGCTCAAGATATTCCATTCCTACCATATGAATCTTGATCTCTAGCCTTCCCCAAGTTGCCTTCCACTCAAATCTTCTTTCCACCAAATCCAAATCCTGTGAGAGAGAGTTGAGTGTTGGGGAGACTATCATTTGAAGCACAAGAGCAAGGAGTTCATCATCAACACACCATTTGTTACTTCTTGGAGAGTGGTGTCTCCTAGATTGGCTAGGTGTCACTTGGGAGCCTCCGACAAGATTGTGGAGTTGAAACAAGGAGTTTGTAAGGGCAAGGAGATTGCCTACTTCGTGAAGATCTACCGCTAGTGAGGCAAGTCCTTCGTGGGCGACGGCCATGATGGAATAGACAAGGTTGCTTCTTCGTGGACCCTTCGTGGGTGGAGCCCTCCGTGGACTCGCGCAACCATTACCCTCCGTGGGTTGAAGTCTCCATCAACGTGGATGTACAATAACACCACCTATCGGAACCACGCCAAAAACATCCGTGTCTCCAATTGTGTTTGAATACTCCAAACCCTTCCCTTTACATTCTTGCAAGTTGCATGCTTTACTTTCCACTGCTCATATACTCATTGCATGCTTGCTTGATATGTATTGTGAAAGTCAAACTTGTGCCTAAACTCCACTTGAACCTAAGAATATTAAAAACTGCAAATTTTGGTACTTAGTGTCTAATCACCCCCCCCCTTTAGACACCTCTTCTCGATCCTCACAACATGGAGTTCCCCGCACCTCATGTCATGCTCCTCCCGCGCGGCTGGAAAACCTTTGCTCGTGCCCATAGCTTTGTGGCGGGGCATGTTCTTCATTTTAAATTAATGGAGGCCACCATGCTCTCCATCAAGGTCTTCGGGCGTTCGGGTGCTCGCTTAGGGTGCTGCGCGAAGAGCTCGACCAATGACAAAAACTCCTCCTCGAGTGACAACAACGAAGAGGACAGTGATGACGATCACGATGGTGCCAAGCGGGAGGACGGAGGCTCGGACTCCAGCTGAACACCGGCCGCATCATCACCGTCAGCAAGGCGCCAGCAACGCCAGCATCTGCACCTGGGTCTTCTTTCCCCCCGGCAGAGCGATTTGCCGGGGTGTCGGGTGTGGATGTCTCCACCTCCTCCAGCTAGACCACGACAGGCTTCCTCGTGGACTTCGTCTTTGTCTTCCCTGCCGGTGTCCCTCCTGCCGTGTTCCACTGGTCCCGGCAGTGGTGACCAGGGCATCACCTAGCCGCTCACTTCGTCCAATATCTTCATTTAGGCTTGCTGTTTCTTGAGAATCATGTGGAGAGGATGAAATTGCATTCTTTATAAGAGTATTGCGTCTCATATTAACCCACGCGCGTGACTGTCTCATCATAAGCGATAGACGCAGGATACACAAGAACAGTAGTTTGATGTAAGAACATGGTGTGATAGGCAGATGTAGTATGTACCAAAAACAGAAAGGCGTGTCATATTCACATGTATAATGTGTAAGCTAAGGAGACGCAGTTTAACAAATTAGGAGCATTGATGAGGGATACACAAGAAAAGTAGTTTGATGTAAGAACATGGTTAATAGAAAGACATAGTATGTACCAAAAACAGGAAGGCATGTCATATTCACAGGTATAATGCGTTAACTAAGCAGATGCAATTTACCATAATTAGAAGCATTACAAGGTAGACACCATATGCAACATGCGACCACATATCACACTGCCAAGTAAGAGCAAGCACCTGTGATGGTGGTGTGGGGGAATTGCGGTGATCAACTAGAGAGCTACGTTGACTATCTTCATTTAGCCCTGCTGTTTCTTGAGAATCATGTGGGGAGGATGACACTTCACTCTTTAAACGAGTAGGGCGTCTCACAGTAACCCACTCGGGTGACTATCTCATCATAAGTGATTGATGAGGGATACAAAAGAGCATTAGTTTGATGTACGAACATGGTTAATAGACATATGTAGTATGTATCAAAAACAGGAAGGCATGTCATTATCAAAGGTATAATGTGTAAAGTAAGCAGATGCAATTTAACCAAATTGGAAGCAATACAAGCTAGACACCATATGCAACATGCAACCACATTTGACAGCGTGAAGTTAAAGCAAGCACCTGAGATGGTTGTGTGTGGAAATTGAGATCATCAACCGCAGAGCTACGTTTACTGTCTCCAACTACTGACACTGCACCCGTTATAGCGCTGAAACGCTTAGTGCTTATCTTCGAATTACACTGGACCGACTTCTGTCTTTTCTTCTCTGCATTCATCAACACTGCGTCAGAGTCTGAAATACCCATGCATAAAAAAACAATAGTGTGAGTATGTGTGAAGTGTGTGCACAATTAGTACAGTGTAAAGGTAGCAGATAGCAGGTCGGTGAGAAATAAATGATGGGAGACATATGATAGCTCTACAACATACATGGCACACAAAATTACTATAGGATTCTATGAAAATAACAGTCGATTGAAAGCAAATAGGTCAATCCATTTTTTCTGCACCGTCCGATGTACAAAGAACGGGCAGATCGCCTTCATCTACCTCCAGCCAGTCAGTGTTGACGATCTTCCTCGAAACACCAGCGACCATCGGCCCAGTATTCTTCCCCTGCCTGCGCCCTCCCCTCGACCTCACCGCACCGCCGTTCTTGGCACCGCCCCCGACCATCCATTCAAGCCCCGCCGACCTCCAGATCGGGCGCAAGCAGCTCCTGCGCCCCACACCCCTATGAAAGACACCGATGCGCCGCTTCCCCGGGGAACAGGCGGACTAGGTGCTCCGCGCGCCTAAGCGGGTGCTGCTTCTTTTAATTGCGGTTCGACTGACCCTGATTGAAATCCAGGCGGGCTACTGACCTCTAGCAAAGGTGAAATAGTAAAAGGGAGGAAACCTTGTGCATTTAGTATCACGAAGAAGATGCAGTAAGAAGCGCTCAACTAGTTTCATTTGTGGGATGAATACGGTGTGAGCAGAGACGTAAGATTTGCATGAATAAGGGAAGAGGAGTACCTCTTTCTACTGGCAGTGTTGTGTCCTCCTTCTGTTTTTCCGACGATCTTCTTGTTGTTCGCCGGAAACCAGAAGTTGTGGAGGATGGTGCAGCCTTGGATGAACCCATGGCCAAGTTGTTGAGTGTGGTGCGGTGGTCGTCTGTCGACGGCGGGGAAGTAGATCCGAGGCGGCGAACGACGGCGTAGAGGGAACAACTCCGGTGCCGTGGACGGTTGCGACAGTGGAGCCGCAGTAGCGAGGCGCAGGACGGCGTGGTCGGAGTGGTTCTGGTACGGCGCACGTCGGCGTCGGCGTCGTGGAGGCAGCTCTGCCTTGGCTTCAGCTGCGAAGTCCTTGAGGGCGTTGCGGTTGCGGTTGCGTTGGACGACGACGTCGGGGTACCGGCTCCGGCGTGATGGAGGAGGGCGGCGGTGGATTGGCCGCTATGGGGTGGAGGACGGAGGAGGCTGGGGTTTTGCGGCTGGTGGAGAGGGCGTTTTCGCGCCCACGGAGTATGAATGGGGAAACGGAGGGAGGCGGGGAACTAAGGTGGAACAATGTTTCGATTTGAGACGCGCTTGTTTGAAATTTGGGGAAAGTTACAAACTTTGCCCTCATCTAAAAATTCGGACATATTGCGGGTTGGGGGTAGGACAGTCATGTCAGGTGTCCTAAATGTGGGCAGGATAAATTTCGGCCGAGCGCATGGGTAGGCGCCCACGGCGTATGAATGCTTCTCGGAGACGGTTGAGACTGGCGTCTTGGTGAAGTTACAAACCTACCCCGGTTTAGACCTTTGGACATCGGGCCGATAGGCTACACGGGCCAGAGTCAGGATAGTAATTTCCTACCACCAAAACATTAGTCGCGCGCGGTTTCGGGTGTCTAGAGGCCTATTTGGCGCTTCGTTCAATATTTGGGAGCAGAAGCATTAACGTTTTCGGTTTTCTTGAATTGAACTTTCAGGATTTGTCAAACTTCACAAATCTTTACTATTGAAAATACTAAAGCTACGATTATTTTGGAACGGAGGTGGTACATTTTACATTGTACACGAGTATATATTATAAAATATGCAACTTACCTCAGTTCATGCATAGTTCCAGATATAATCTCCTTGGTTGCAAAAAAGGTTAGATATGTGTATGAATATATATAGCATGTTCAAACTCACAACAAAGATTGATGCCCCCTTTTACATCTGATTTACAAATGCCATTATCTCGGGTTCAAATAGATGAATGCACTTTCTATGAATTCGAATCTTCGAAACCCCCTTTATGTTGAATCCGACATGTATTCTATTTGGTAGCTAGCAATTTGGAATGTATCCATGCAAGTGACAAATGTATAAAGTGCTTCACACTAACAACATGGAGTGCACTAATTAATGTTTATATATGAATTATAAAAGCATCCATTTCCTGTATTTCAAACCGCCCTCACTCTATAGATTGATAATTTAAATCAATAAAGAGGCTAGCCAACTCAGCCACCCACCGCTCCCCCAGTTTCGTGCTTCGTTGGCCCTTAGATCTTAGTCAAAACTCATCTCGGACGTCAGATTTGCGGTTGTTTCGTTTTGACCGCGCAGTAGCTTTTGCACGTCCATGACTGGTGGGCTCGTCCCAGAATTCTATTGGCTGGGTGAACGGTGCGAACGAGCCTATCCTCACGCGCCGCGCGTCATGCCTCTCCCCAAACCCTACACCCCTTCCCCCAACCCCTCCAGCCGCCGTTATCCCACCCGCACGGCCACACTCCTCCTTCATCCCGTGGATCCTCCTTTCTCTCCTCTCCTCCCTCCTCGTCCGCGCGCCCATCTTCGGGCACTCTCTCGCTCGCCTCCCGGACCAGCCACCACCGCACCGCTGGGGCTCGGCCGCCGCGGGCAGCGACAGGGGTAGGCTCGAGGCGGCGCACACTTCATGAGGTGTAGGGGAGGACAGGGTGAGCGCTAGGGCCAGGCAAGGAAGCAGGGCGTGACGCGGTCGGATCTGCCGGTGGTGTGTAGGAGCTCGAGCCAGAGGTTGAGACGGGGAAGGTCAGAAAATGGTGAGGCCTTTTCTAAATAAAAAATGGAGAGACCGGATGGAGGTGCTCGAGGCGGAGGAAGCTCGAGCTGGAGATGGTGAGATCCCCCTCCCCTTATCTATTCTCAGTTTTTTTGTCTCCAAGCCTTAACTGATGGTGTGTCTCCCTCAGCACAACTAGCGTCAGCGGCCATCCGATGGGTTGGAGCACGAGGCAACGCTCCCGTCGCGACGTGGTGGAGCTGCGTAGGAGCGGGAGGAGGTTGGCGACAGGGAACTGGGCCGGGGAGGAGGCAAGGTATGTGTTGTCCCATGTTTTTTCTCTTTGCATTTCCCCCCTTCCGTGCATCTGCTTGTTGTCAGAGTGGATTCATGCCACCAAATTCTTAGATATAATGAATGCCAAGATATGTATGCTGACATGTGAGTTAATTATTTGGAAAAAGTATAATCATATATGTATTGCCAACAATTTTTATGTTTAAAGCAACCAATTTTGTGAAAAGAGTAGAGAGAAAGATACATGTGCAATTTTCTTGATGTTACAGAGGATGGGTACTTGATGTTTCAGCATAAGCACAGATGAATAGGTACAAACTAGGAAATATGCCCGTGCGTTGCAACCGGAGAACAAACCATAGACATTTTTTTGGGGGGGGGGGGGAGCTTGTGTAGACATGTTAGATATCTAAAGCACTTGATAGACCTGTTTGACCTATATTAATGAATCATACCCCTCACATTTATCCATGCTAATATAGGGTTTGTTCCTTGACCTAAAATGGCGAAACCAGACGAGACGGAACAGTGCCAGGGGGAGCGCCCCATGCGCGCGCCCGATCCCCAGCACCAGACAGCTCCGCCCGACCCCGGCGAGGCTGCAGCGCCGTTGGCCTCGCTCTCCCTCACGTCACTCTGTGCTCCTCCTCTCCTGCTGCATCACGCCAGCATGGCCGAGCCACTCGCCTCCGTCCCCATGACGCTCGTGACCACAACCGCCGTGGCTGCACACTGCACTGCACCGCACCGCCACACTTCCTGCTCGTGTTGCGGTCTACTGAAGCAAGAAGCCGCCTCGTTCGACCTCCTGTCGCCACACCACCCCTACTCTCTCCCTTTTTCTCTCCCTCACCTCCTTGTCTTCTTTCTGCCCAGGAGCCGCGGCTGCCATGGTCTTCTCGGGAAGCCGCGCTCAGGCCTTGCTCGTCGTCACTGGCGACCCCGCCTCTGGATCCGCCTCCCTAGCCCATGCCACGCATAGATCCGGCTGTGCAAGTTCTAGCCCCACCGCCATTCTGCATCGCGGGTTTACAAAATATAGGGTCTTTTTTGTAAAAACAAAACGTATTCTCATATACCCACCTAAAGTAGGATTGCGGGTTGAATTCTCAAAAAGGGAGGGCTTTTATGCGAAAGCGCCGATGATGTATGACCAAAAGCAATAAGCGCTTTATTATTAGCGGTAATATATTGTGTAATTCATTTAAAGGATTTGTATATAATTATCAAAAGATTTAAATTCTAATTATTTTGATTATGTATGATTTTTTATTGAAGATTGTTTGATTTGTAAGATTGTATTTCATTCTTAATGGTTTGCTTTTCACTATTGGGCTTGGCCCAAACGCAAGAATTTTGTTATTTTTGTCTAAAAAAAGATGGGAAGAAAGATGCATCGTGCATTTGCTAAACCGCTGATATGTTGGTTGGAGCCAACACGTACACCACCACCTCCAAAACTATCCATTCGTCTACACCACCTCTCACTGTTTTATTTCTGTCGCTATCCATTGCTCTCATATCTATCTGCATCTCTTTCTTCACCAATGTAAACACAGGGCCCAGCGTTGTTGCCTACCCTGGTCCCTGGATACGGGCGGCTTCCCCCGAGCGCGCCTCCACCACACAACAATACTCCATCTCCAGCTCCCCTCGCCGCCGCCAGAGGCCACATCCAGGCCTGCGTCACTGCGTCAGGGCCTCTCCTCGTCTCATGCCCCTTGCGGCTGTCAGCCCGGTGCTCTGGAGGCGTGCGCCTGCTTCCCTCGCGGCTGTCAGCCCATGCTCCGGAGCCGTGCGCCCCCTTCCCTCGCAGCTGTCAGCCCGGTGCTCCGAAGGCCCGGTGGGGCGTCTCTCGGTTGCCTGTCGGCCGGCGGAGTGGCCCCTGATGGCAGATCGGGGGCGGCTGTTCCTGTCGGTCGGCGGAGTGGCCCCTGATGGCAGATCGGGGGCGGCTGCTCCCATGGCCGCGCCCTCCGGTCAATGGAGTGGCCCCCGGTGGCAGATCCAGGGCGGTTGCTTCGATGGCCGCACCCTCCCGTGACTTCCCGCGGCGCGCGCCTCGCCGCTCCTCCCCTTCCTCTGCCACCTACACGGTTGCCCGGTGCCGGCGCGCGTCCTCGATCTGCAGGATCTGGGTCCGTCCCACCCTCCCTCTCCTCTTCCTGTCTGCTCCGACCTTCCGGGGACAACGACTCAGCCCAGTCTTTTCTTGGGCTGGTTGTGGCTGCCATGGCCATGGAGCGTCGCCACCGCCGGTCTCCGCGCCGGATCCCGAACTCATCCACCTCGCCCGACGTCCGCCGCTTCCGTGCCTCCCAGAGCCGTGCCACCACCGGCCTCCACGCCGGATCCCGACCTCATCTGCCTCGGCCGACGTCCACCGCTTCCCCGCCACCTGGAGCCCTGCCGCCGTCGTCGTACATCATGTTTCGATCGGATCGGGAGCGGCGCCGCTCGATCTGAAGCCAACGGACGAAAAAAAATCTCAAACCGTTTTTTCTTCACTCATCAAGGACTGCGGGTTAAATTAGCTAAAACGCAGGGTGTTTTATGCAAAATTAGCGACGACGTACGGGCAGAAGCGTTAGCCGCTTTATTAGTAGGTAAAGATTCGAGGAAAGACCAATGATATAGTTGTCTGTACATGTGTGCCAGTTTTTTACCTGGTTGTCTGGTTGCATTATTTATCCGACACTTTCAGTTCAGCTTGAGTTGGTTGTTGTTAGTGAGTGATTCCTGCTACTATTGGTCGTCATGCACCAATCAGCATACCTATTTTAGGCACAGAAACCAACCATGACTGAAAATCGTGCATATAATTAACTATGATTCATGGTGGGGAAATCATGATTTAATAAACAAAAGGTGGTTTGTTTTGCTCACTTTTTGCTAACAGTAATGAGAATAGATGTATGAATCGTAGATCATGCGCTGCTGCTACAGGTTCCATGTTTTTAAGCTAGACAACGCGACGGTGCTTGTGTTATGTATAATTGAAGTGGCAGTTTAATATTCTTTGCTCGATGCTTGTGTTATATGTTGTTGAAGGGACATCCCTGTTAGTTTGCATGGTCTATGTTAAGGGGCAATACAATGCTGGTCAAGTTTGTTTATATTCTGATGGCTGTTGAATTTTGGTAAATGGAGATGTGATTTTTTTTATGTAGATAGGTACTAGCCATAGAATACTTTACTCATCGACGATAGGTAGCTTTAGAGAACTTCTAAAATTTCCAATCCAGGTTTTCTATGTTCCATTCAGGAAGAACTCACAGTCTGCACTAGGGTATAAAATTATCTACTGCTTTACATTTGTGCCTCGGCATATGCTTGTGATGCATCGTGCTACCAGAGGCCAGCTTTATCCAATATCATAGCGATGCTACAACTGCCTGTTGCTTGCTCCACTTTTTCTCACCTGATTTCTCATATATAGATATTAATTTCCTTTCATGGAAGGCCTTCATTACATTTCAGGATCCGGTGAGAATTAATTTGGATAATAGTCCAGGGGTAGGATATGGAAACATCTTTGACTGAATGAAAACACTTAATGACATAATTTATGTCATTTTTCAGAATGGTTTGTTTGCTTTGACAACTATTTACATTGTGGTTTCTTTTGGTTTCACCATATTTGTATGTACATATTTTCGCAGGTTGTGTATTGCATATGAGCTATTGGTGAAACCTGAATGTCTATGGTATGGTGGCAGCGAGATGTTTAACATGAGGTGTTGGAGCTAGGTACCTACTTCACTTGTTATCTTAGTTCAAAAAAGTGCTACGTGTTAATTGTGTGTTTTGCCATCGCCTTGCGCTTTTCTGACCAAAGTGCATGCTTATGCGCAGATTAAGCGCAGTTATGCGCTATGCGTTTTGCCATCGCCTAGAGCCTGGCCACACTTAAGCGCTCGCTTAGGCGTGCCTTTTTTAACTATGCTTGTTATTCTGTCCATTCTGCGGCTACTACTTTTGATTTAAAGGATGTTTAGAATCAGAACAAAAGTAAGAGAGAGTTTGGTTGTACATGCAAATTGGTCATTCAACGTGAATTTCTGCCAAACGAGGCTTAAACCTGAACAATAGTTGTTGTAGAGCCTTTGAGCTGGTCCATTTCAGTCTTAAACCTTAACAAGAAAGCACTGGTTGCTTTGTGTTTTTTATTTTCTTAGTGGACGTGTGAACATTTGAGCTGGTCCATTTCAGGGTGTATTTATCTACATGAAATTCCTCAAAGTGAAAGTTGCCGAGGGTTTGATCATCTTTCTGTATACTCATATGGTGGCTCTCCTACTTGATTACCAAGTAAATATTTGGAGGGTTACAATGATCCAACCTTTACAACACTACACGAGCATGGCTCTAAATCATCAGTTAACTACAAGAAACATTTGCTGTGGTGGCTCTCCTACTTGATTACCAAGTAAATATTTGGAGGGTTACAATGATCCAACCTTTACAACACTACACGAGCATGGCTCTAAATCATCAGTTAACTACAAGAAACATTTGCTGCAAGTGTCGTTGATGACATAGATTACAGGAACATGGCTGATGTCCTGTATGCAACATTTAAATTTGAAGTGTGCTGTTATTAGTCCAACCGGTTACCCAAGAGGTTGATCCAAGTTAACTTTATGTTCTATGTGATAGGATGTTTGACAGTGTTGGCATAATCGAAGTGAAAACTTATATAATATATTTTGTTTGTCCCAAGACATTGTGTCACCTCCATGCTAAACCTATCCAACTAACTACGTATCTGCACCAGGATTGCTCGCCGGGGATATAGATATATGCCTAACATCAGGTTATTACCACACTGCAGGACTTTCTAGGATAAGTGCATCATTGCATCTAAAGGTATATTTAGCAGGTTCTGTGATCTCCTGCTGTGGCTAATTCATCTATGTTTATTTAGCAGGTTCTGCGATCTCCTGTGTTACTGCATCTTGATCTTCCGCTTTGCTATAACTCTATTCCGCTGCTTGAGGTTTGCTTCCTTTTTTTCTAGCTACATGCATGTTTTCCTTTTGCTCACAGAATAGTTTAGTTATATTGAGTACTAGCATATCTATGTTATTAGATACACACTAGGAACGTGCTTCTTAGTGGCCTTTTTTTGTGAGAAGTGTGCCTTCTCTATTATGACAATTACTTATTTGTTGTTGCATTAAACTGAACTGTAAAATGGTTTAATGCCTCCAATTATAGCCTAATTTGTCCACAAAAGGAACAATTGCGTTTTTTTTCTGCTACCAAGTTGTGCATCAACAGTCAAACTCATTCTTCCAGTAGGCTGGAACTGTAGCATTTGTTTATGCTTCCAAGTTGTGCATCAGTGGTCGAGCTCATTCTTCCATTAGGCTGGAACTGTTTTGTTTGTTTCTGCTGCCAAGTTGTGCATCAGTAGTGGAGCTCATTTTTCAAGTAGGCTGGCATTTGCTCATAGATAAATATGATCTGTTATTTCTCAGGGACAACCAAGATCAAGAACCCGGACTTCGGCTCGATTCCCGCTTCTATGGTATTTCTGTGTGCCTTGACCCCAGCTCCATGCTTATTAATCAATTTTGCGAGCTTTAGGACTTCGAAAGTTTTCATTTGGAGGAGCATGAGTTTTTGGCCAAGATGGCGTCCAAATACGAACTAAATTATGTCTGATTCTTAAATTTAATGCTCTCGATTCTTGTATGAACATTTTGGTGTCCTCTTTTTGGGGTTGAAGATTGGCAATGCATGTGAACTACATTTTTTTAAAGCAACACCATTATGGAAGAAGTTTGGCTCCATTTTTAGTTCCACTTGATCAGTAGCCTGTTTGTTCTCACCTCGTCATTGTGGCCTTTCTCAAGGGTGTTCAGGCATTTTTTTCTTCTTCTGTAAATTAGTGGCATCATTATGTGGCACTAAATTAGTGGTATTCTATTCGCGTTGTGAACCCCAATATGGCATCTCACCAGTCGCCACGATCCACATGTTAACTGGATTTATTTAATGATAATATGATATCAACTGCCTTTTCTTCAGGATAAGGTGACACCTAATAAGGATCTTTAGAACAACAGAGATGCTAAGAAGGGGCGACCTTTTGGGGTTATGGATATGAACAACAACAGAGCTTATGAGGCCGAAGAGTGCTTCAGTGGCGTCTTTTGGTTCTTGAAGCCCTGCACTTTCTTGGTGGAGCAGCAAAATAATCCAGAGGCTTTAAAGCTACTGCACTTCATGTAGTTAGGATCGATTCTTTGTTTCGGTTTGAAATACCCCAAGTTCCTCCTATTTGATTGATTCATCTAATGGACATTCTGTTAGGCAAATAAAGAGAAAGAATATGTATTGTTACCAATGAAGCCATCCATACAGGTCAATATATTAATAATCCCATATGTGGAATTCAAGATATAGAGGAATGTTATTGTTCTGCTAATTGGTTGTTTGACCAAATGTACTACAAATGATGTTATTATTGTTCAGGATACAGATAATTGTTATTGTTCTTCATTGTAGTGAATGATATACATCCCAATTATTGAGATGATGAAAATACTATTGAGGAATTCGTCTCTGACTGAAAGGAGTTGCCGAGGAAGAAGGGACAAATAAATCACTTGATGTCCTGCCGTTTCATATTCCACTATAAGCGGGCCAGCCCAAGACAACGGCTCAGACATAAGTCTAAGTGGCACAGAAATACTCTTCCTTTTAAGTACATACAATTTTTTTTTGATAGGAACACTACTTATTTTATTAAAAAAGTATAAGTCATCCTTAACTGGTTTTTTACATGGTTTTTTACTGGATTCAACGTGTCTCTGCATCATTTAGCGCAACGGGTCACAGAAAGCATTGTTCGTGGGCTGGGATAAGCAATCTTATGGGCCACTACCGCTTCGTATTCTACTCCAAACGAGTCACACACAACATCGTTCTTGGGCTGGGCTAGGTGGCATATGGACCTCTCACAAGCTTGTGCATCCAAAAGCACAACACAAAGAGGTTTTTTTTTCTCCTCCACATGGAAAATAAAAGTTTAGTGCAAACGATATTAAAAAATATACCCTTAATTGGTCTTTACATCTTATACAACTCTGTAATTTGTTGAAAGAAAGAAATGGTAGTTTGAGTCTGTACTATGTTAATAAAATAGGAGTACATTTTAGGGTGATCATACGGTCACTGGCTCACCATACAACTCTGTAATTTGTTGATAACACGATCAATTGACCAGTCAAACGATCCACATTCAGCAGCGCACATTACCATAGGGCCCGCCCGTCAGCGCGTATATGAAAGACAGAAATGGTAATAAATTAGTGGTCGGTGGGTATTCAAAGTCGTGAGACCTCTGGTTGGCAGTCACCGGCGGTTGGGGGGCGTTCATTGGGCGGTGGGGTGGGGATCCCCGGAGAAAAAGCTCGGCAGGGGAGGGGGCTAGAGGGATGGCCGGTGCGGCGGCGGACCGGCGGTGGGGAGTGGTTTCGGGGAGGGCGGGCCAGCCCCGGGCGGCGGGGGCTGGCGGTTCGGCCGGTGGTGGCTGGCGGCTCACGGGGGTGGAGTTTGATGATAAACTGGAGGCCCTTGATTTCGTATCCAACGGCTGGAAAATCTAATGACCAGAGATGAAAAAGTCAGTCGACTGACGTGTAGCCTCACCCCGCACGTACACATGCACGCACACAAGACACGCACGCATGTAGGCGTGCAATACTGACATGTATACACGCACACATGCTGGCGTGCAACATTGACACGTACACATGCACTCACGAACACACGCACGTACGCACCCATGCATGCAACACTGAAAAGTACCCTTGCACGCACGCAACACTCGCACGCCTGCATGCACACAACACACGACGCAAGACACACGCTCAACCTATACGTGCATGCACCCTTTGTTAAGGACATGGATTGTTACGGGTATTAATCAATCTTATCTGTGATAAGCAGAACATTAATGTTTGCAGCGGTCTTTATGAATCACAATGTATCGAACGGGCTATCAACATAGTAGGCTTATCTAAATGAAAAAGATGACGTCACACTCAATGAACAATCATCGGTTTATGAAATGCCCGCTTCTGACCGCCCTGGCCCACCAAAGGTTCCTCCGCCGTGCGCTGCCTGCGTTGGGTCACCGACATGCAGGCCATGCACCCAAAGAGCCCACACGTTAGTGGAAGAATGGCGCAGTGTCCTAGGTCAGAGTCGAGGGCACCACTCACGGCACGCCCGGCTGAACACGCCTCCGTGCCGCATTTAAACGCCTCCATGAAACCCGCCCGTGTGGAAGCCGAGAAACCCACTTTGGACACACGTCCGTTCATGACCGGGCCGGCGTTTAATGCAACGCCGGCCAAGCTCCTCCCGTCCGCCGTCTATTTAATCTCCTATTTAAACGAGGCCAAACGCCGGCCAAGAATCGCACACCTCCGCCGCTCCCCTATCTCCTCCACCATTTTCTCCACTCTTACAATGGCTTACAAAGAGTAGTTATTCTGCATTCAAGCCGGCTGGGTAGCCCGCCGGATACGAGCTATGCATCTCGCTGATCCACCTCCCTACCCTCGCCCGACGGAGCCAGTTGCCGCCCCAAGCTGGCGCGCGGTTCAGCAACTCGCCGCTCCAGGCCAACTCGACGAGGAGCAGCGCACGGGCGTCGTTGCTGCCGTCCACGCCGCCGCCTCGTACCGCATCTCCCGTTTCTGTGGCCGAGACTCCCATGCCGGCGGCCGCGCCATGCAAGTAGTGACAGAAGCCGGGTGCGCGGAGAGCGATGAGTCGGTGGCCAGCGCCTCTGGGTCCGCCGCCATCATCGAGGAGAAGTAGAACACGGGAGGCCACCGCCGCTTGGGTCCCATGAAGGCCACCGCGGAGGCGACGCCGGCGTACACAACAGGTGTCTTGCCGGATCCTTTTGTTGCGAGGACCTTCGTCGACCCCGCATGGGCTTCACAGAAGAGGGGATTGTTAGGATGAACTCGAGCCAGTGCCGACCATGGCGAAGTAGTGGCCGGTGATGAACTCGAACCGGTGCCGTCCACCATCATCTTCGGCACCAGCCAATGATATCAGTTGGGAAGTGGGGAAGCGAGCCGTCCTTTGCGCTGAAGCATATACCTCCGGGGCTCCCGACAGTCCGGTGATCATGCTGCCGGACATGAGGAACACAAATCGATCGGCGGGCGACCATTTAGGACAGGTATTATATACCTGTGCTATCCAGAACTAGCACCGCGTAGTTCATTTGAATGTAATGAAATCCATCATGTTTGTATGAAAATCCGTTATTTTATATGATTTTCGTCGTTGTTTATATGAAATATCAGTTTGCCTACGTGTTTGCGTGAATTTCGTCCGGTTAGTTGAGTTGCTGTCATAATGTGTGCGGCTACGGTTGGATGGCGCAATTTGCGGGTTGCCGGTCGGTCTGCGGGTGGCTCGGGCGGCGTTGTGGGACAAAAAAACACAGCTCGTGTGAGCTCATCTCCAACGTGCGCGCTGGAGGATGCATGACAGCATGAGCACCCGAGCCATTCCTCATTCATCGGTGGCAAAGGCACCGGTGGACAAAAGGGTCGCCAATATTTTGGCTACCCCGGGCAAGATCCAAACAGCCCCTCCCAATAGATTCAAATCCCTCGTTCGCCGTGGAATTTTGCCATGTGTTGTTTTCATGGACTAGCAAGATGCCCGTGCATTGCACGGAACATCAAGATGCATTTTTTTACAAACTCCCGCATGCATGCAAGGGATAATTAATGTCCTCCTTTGCTAGTACCACGAGGCAAACACCATTAATGTTTCATCGATTAGTGTTAGTGGACTTGTATATCTGCAAATTGTAATTTTGATAGTGGCCCCTTGTATGTAAAAATGGAGGGAGAAAGATGAGAGATAAGGTGAGGAGGAGTGGGGCGTGGTGGTGACTGGTGGTCGGACTGGGCGGAGGCATGGGGATGGACGGCGCATTATGTCTAGGTTTGTATCTCTCTCACACACACTCACGTAGGTGGGGGACGTGCACGAAGAGAAGAGGTGCACGCACGGCGCACGTACTCCCGTCTCTTTCCCAACCACACCCGCGCGGGTAAATGGTGGAGCTCATTTCTGTACGAAAAAGGCAGCCCATGTGGTAATTTGGCACGTGTACTGGTTGTCCACTTGGTGGAGGGAGGATCGTCTACCACGGGTGAACAAACAAATTGCGACTTGACGCGTCATGTTAAATTAAAAAAAGAGGCAAACCATGTGGGGCCTACCTTAGAGGCAAGGCTCTATACACTGGAGTACTTCTGATGTGTCCTCTCAACTCGCAGAACGAGGAGAAGCTTGCTTAGTATGCCGTCTCCCCCGCCCACGGGCGCGGTGGCTCGCAGAATGAGGTGAAGCTTGCTTACGAGTACTACTACTACTACTATTACTACTACTGTACGCCTTTACGCCCGCTCCCTCGCCCACGCGCGCGGTGGCTCGCATCACGAGGAGAAATTTTTACTACTCCCTCCGTTTACTCCTCGTCCCTACTACATACTTTGGTTAGTACTCCCTCCATTTACTTATACAAGGACACTGTAAAAAAAATACATTTTGCATCTATACAAGGCCACAAATAGTAATCGAGACAAAAGTTACTACTCCCTCCTTTCCAGTTTATGGCTCAATTTCAATATCTCTCCAACCAAGGTAGACGGTGAGTGGTCGAATTAATTTCGTAGTTTGCACAAGTAATTAGTACGCTCATTTTTCTAAAGAAGTTATGTTAACCGAGGCATTAATTAGAACGAATGCATGAATGACCACTAAATTTCCATGAACTTGTCCATGCATTGGTTAGTTTCCTCTTGACACTGCTTGCGTCGGGTGATCTAACGCACCTCGAAATCCAACATGTAATGGTACTACTACTAGTATAGTAGAATTGAGACTTATCAAACGGAAAAACAAATGTTTTTTAGATGAGCCCTATAAACTATAGTGGGTACGTACTCCGTAAAAACAGATTTTTCCAAAACTAAGTCGCTCACTTTCATGAACTCTGTAGTATACTCCTCCGTCGACGCTCCCTTTCATGAATTCTGTACTTCCTGTCGCCGACATGTGGGACATATAGCAACCGGGTCGACGTGTCAAGCACCAAATAATAGTGCAGAACAGTAGGGGGACGCACCCCAGTCGTACCGGCCCAGTAGTAGTAATGAGCAATCAGACGTCAAATCACAATGCCGCACCTTCCCAGATGGATGAAGCAACCATTATTTAACACTTCAATTCGCCATCATCTCAAACCACGTAGTATTGCTTCTGACTCAAGAGGGACATGCGCATCGCCTTGGTACATCATGACACGTGGGACCGCATGACAGGCCATGTTCCCCCGCCGATCGCTCGGTAAAATCACCTCATTTTTACTATACTTCCTCCGTATCGGTTTACTACATGGCATGCACGTCGTTCTAGGTTGAGAATTTAACTGGCTATATATGTGATGAACAGTACTCTAGCCTTTTAAAAAATGTATACTTTTGTACAGTAGTACTATTGATGGATTGCGCCATGGAGCAAAAATTGAAATTAAAAAAAGTGGTACATATAGAGAGCACTCGTCGCCAAATTATGCATATAGTACTAGTGCAGTGCCAAAAACGTTCTTATATTATGGGACACAGGGAGTACTACTATTTATTGCATTTACCAAGGAGTGACCTCTTCCAATGAAATGATGTTGCTAAGTTTGCTTCATTTAATTAGCTATAGACTCAAAATTGTCTTTTCACCTAGGTACACGCGCTTAGCACCGTTTCTTCCTTGGGTCACCAAACTAGTCTCTCTCTTCTTGCTTAACTTGCTACATCAGACTTTATGCCTATGTGGCAAGCTTAAGGGAGCAAGTAAGTACAATAGTACGCTTTACATGGCATTTTTGCATATGCGGAGGAAAGAGAGGCAAGGAAAAAGTGGAGAAGTGGGCTCTCACGCAAGAGCCATCCTCTACTACATGGTGGAGCATTTGGAGAGGTACCTGTATGGAGGTGGTCAGGAATCGGGAGACTCACGCCAGTCATAGCGCTGCAGTTCAAATGATAATGGCAAGTCAAATCACGGGGCCCCACCCGTCCAACAGTAACTCGCTGTCAAATCACACAACCCTACGTTTGCAGTAGCCTACTCCCTCATCTTATCACGTCTCTATCGAACCGACTAGGCGGAACTGCCCCGCCGCCTATCGCGCAGGAAAAGCCCCTCCCTCGACTTTTAAATACAACTACATCCTCTTAAGAATCCAATGATATACTTTTTGTGACATAGTAACTCATATTTAGTTAGTCAAATGGATGACATAGAACTACATGCAGACCCTATAAACCGAGACACATAAAAATAAAAAACCCGAGACGGAGAGGGTAGTTCAGCACGTATCTTTTTAGATCAATATAATCGGGATTCACCAAGGAGCAAAACCAAGTGGTAGGCTGCTCCTGTCGTGTTGGTGTAGCAACTCAAGCAGGGTCAGTCCGCACACGAAATGGCGACACACTTAACAGGACCCCTTTGGCCGACATGTGGCTCATCCACCGTCTTGTTCCACATGTGATGCACCAAATTACAGTTCGGAGCAGCGGTTGGAATTGGAGGCACCCCGGTCGTAGCGCCGCAGTGGTAGAAAATGAGCGATGAGGGGTCAAATCACAAAGCCCCACCTTTCCCGCATTAAGCTGGACGGACGAAGCAACCATCATTTCACTCTAGAACGCAAGAGCATAAAGAAAAGAGAAAACAATGATGCGTGCAGCAGCTACCTAGGGCACCCTAGGGTAGGGGTCTCCACTACAGATCCTTTTTTTAAAGCGCCTCCACTACAAATCGGCTTCTCCCTCGTCCTCTTGAAGAAAACCGATGATGAGTGCGGCGGTAGGGTTTGTAGGAGTACTACAGCGTGCAGGGCCACGTCGTAGTAAACGAGTTTGAGTTGATGCCTTAAATATGTGTGGGCCGCTTGGTTTACGGGAACGAGGCAGCATTTTGGGTTCGGGGACCAGTGGAGATATAGTACGTACAAAAAAATTGTGGACGTAGGTTCGATCGAAAGGCAATGATGCATGGGCCCTGCATTTTGATATACCCGGGGCCGCGTGAAATTTTCTACTCTACTCAAAACTAGTAAGGTACACATGTATTGAACGCATGAGATTCCGAAACCAAATTATGAATAAATACACACTATAGCATGTAAAGCTTTGAGTCATATATGGATGATGTAGATTTTCGTTTAGTTCTTATAGTTCATCTCATTTAAAATCAATTAGTTTTATAAAAATGTTAAGATTCATGGGGTTGTGCATTGTAAATCATAAAGTAAAAAACAAATAATGGCAATTCATTTAGAAAATAATAATCAATTATGATACAAAAGATTCTAGAACAAAGGAGAAGTGCTTGTGTTTTGAGGTTTGTGCATTATGCTTAAGTTCAACCATGGAGTCTTCTAAATTGTACATGTGGCAGGTCTGGTGGAATGTTGATGATATACAACGTCCAGTAGTGCTCGGATTTGCCTATCTCTGCACTATCGGGTTAGCTTCATCCAGCGACCATCTTTCAAAGTTATTGGCACACCATATATTTCTTGTGCCGTAGTTGCATGTTTGGGAAAAGAGCTAGTAGTGGGTTGTACTATCTATTTAGGAATAGAAGATGTATACATGGAAGTTGTAGGGAAAGAGATGACATGGAGCATCTCAATTCCTATGAGTAGGGATTGGAAAAGAGATGTCATTTGGTTCACATCATAGGAACTTTTCTATTGAATCTAGAGATGAAATGTATCTCAATTCCTATGAGGAGGGATTAGAAAAGAGATGTAATTTGGTTCATATCATAGGAACTTTTCTATTGAATATACGCTAATGTTTATTTTCCTTTGAAATTAAGGGAGTATAGGAATCCATTCATATGAACCAAGTGGCTCTAAAGCTATAGAAATGATATCATGTTTATTTCCTTTGAAATGTGGAGTATATGAATCTATTCCTATGAACCAATTGGCTCTAAAGGAAAAAATCCTATAAAAATCATATCATATAGAGTTCCTATGATATTCCTCGACACTAAAGGATGCTTGAAATTGATGCGGGTGATATGATGGTCTTTCTTTGTAGACTCCTCACCCATCTTTATAGTTACCTCTCGAAGATGAATGAAATGATATATACATGGTATTCTACATGTGCAATTTGGTACACGAAAACTCGGTAAAAGTTTGCGAGGTTTGAATTTTCAATAAAGCTATATGCACTACATTTAGGAACGGAGGGAGCATATGGCAGTTGCTAACACTCACGTGGAAGATTTGTGTGTAGGAGGAGTGGCTGTTCTATTAAATGACATGGCAAAACTGATATTGTCGGATGCCGATCTAACGGTTCTTACGGCGTTCGTCAGGAAAAGGCTTGTGGTGAACGTTTGTCGGATAATGATTTACGGACACATGCATTGCATTGATACGTGCCCCCCTCTCTCTCACGCACACGCACCCTCATGAGTCACGACTCTCCCGAGTCCTCTCGCAGACTCGCACGTCGCACCCACCGTCTATCTGAAGGTAGACGTCACGCACATATGTGCTCTTCACACCCTACCCTCAGAATTTCTAAAAAACAAAAGACGGCATGCACATTTTATTTTAGCTCACACGTCACACACTTATACTATTACTCTTGCGGCGAACATTCTTTGGGCATAGTATATTGTACTCTCACGAAGAGAAGCGGTGCACGAACGCACTAGTTCTCTCACACCCACTCGCCGGTACACGTAGGAGCGCATTTTTTTGAAGCTGGTACAACAAAATCACTCCACTATATATAAAAGCAGGAGCCTTAGCGCTTGCTTTACTAGGGTTCCTCTCGTTCACTCTCTCATGCTCTCCTGATCTAAGCAACACATAGGTGGCCACACTCTCTCTCAGCTCACGACTGGTCACAAATCTGGCCGGACAACCTCGACCGGGGCAAGGGTGTAGGTGCATCGTTCACGCTGTCGTCGGCGGCGAGGGAGGAGACCAACGGCTGACCGCGCGTCCCGATCGGCGGCCGTGCTGTTCTCTCCAAGAGAGCGCCGGCTCGGGAGGGCCTCCGACCCCTTCTTCCTCCCTGCGGTATTGTGTCCATGATGCGGCCTCCCGACGCCGTCTTTGCCACATGCCGACGACCCTCAGGTATATATTCCTTCGAAACCTGCCTTGCTCTACTGCCCCAGCTCCCTTCGTGTGGATCCTTTTCTACTTCCGTCCGCTATTCCAAAGCCACCTAGACTTCTACTATTATTAGAAGTAAAGCTAGTTCATACAGTCGACTCAAAGCGTTGGTTCAAATAGGGAAGAAAGTGGGAAAGCTATAGCATGAATCTAGGACTTGGTTCTAAGAGGAAACGGGGGAAAGTAGTAATATATGTCACTGTTTAAATAACCGTATTTCGTATTTGCGCAAACAAGGATGTCTGTCTCCATATCGTTTTGGGATGTCTGTCTCCGTATCGTTTCTATCCGCGCAATCAAAAGCACACACCTCAGTTTTAGTACAACTGCGCAAAATGAGATAGCTATCCCTCGTTGCTGTCGTCTAACCTCCCGTCTTCAAGGTATCCCTACATTGGTAGTAACTAAGGTAGAATGACCAACGCAATCTAAAAGAAGCCGATTCGTATGTTTTACTTCCTGATTGCAGTGCAGGGACGAGCGAAAACAACTGCATCCTAGTCCGGAATGCACATTCTACCAGTTCATCCATGGACCGAGGACTAGCTGGCACAGCTGCACGGTGGTTTTTTGGACAGGTGCGCGGACAAGAGGCATTGTGGTCTGCTTATTTATGCAAATAGCGGTGCTTAAATTTAGTGGATTGCACAAGCATTTCAGTTGGTCAGTACACTGCATGGTTCAGTTCAGCATTCCAGCTGAGACCATGATTATAATTGGTTATTCTGGAATGAGAGAACCTAACCCTGGATGGTGGCAACAAGAAAAAACTAGAGCGAACTCCAGGAAATTTAAGTCTGCCGGGAGGCCCTTTGCTCAGAGAAGCCTTGCTTGTTTTTTCCTGATTTGTAAACCTTCTCACAACTTTGTCTTTTGCTGTGAACTAGTATATGTTTGTTATGTTCTGTGAATCATTGAGATGTATAAAATTGCTTAACTTATGCTTTTCAAGTTTTTTATGAAGACGAGTTTAATGTGAGTGTTCCACATGAGCGCTGGACTAGTGTGTGAACGTTTGGAATTTATTACATTGTGGCCTCAATTAACTGCATGAACCACTGTAACAAGATACATAGTTGCTTATATGTCAGACATCAGATTGTTGATTGTTAGCTGGTCGATAGCCTAGTGTTAAAGCGAGCTGAGCCAATGTGCCGTGTCTTGCACAACTGCTTACAAGTGGGGTAGCACCAACAGTGTTTACAAGTACTTATGTATACGTCAGCGCATGGTTCTCAAACGAGTGCTCTATTTCATCAAAACACACACTGCTCGTATGATAAACCGTGATAACTTATGTCTTACCATGCCATATTCATGAAAAAACTAGTGAGGACGCATCTGTTTCGGCAACAATTACAATGGTTCTCACATGATTCACGGGCACACAAAAGTAGCTGCAGTTCCCATAGACGGATTCAAACAGAGTACTAGCCCCAGAAGGGTCGATAACAGGCAAGGTTCGGATAATTAGACACAATCCAAACTACTATTGAACACTAGCTGGGGCAACTATTTCATGCTTCGATCTAATTTGGGCTGGACACAAGACGGACCTTGCCATGAACATCGTCGAGGACGTCACGTAGCAGCTCAATCCTGTGGACCTTCATGAAGACAACCTTGTGGCCTTGCCACTGATAAACTTGTTTGTGGAGGCATGCCACGTCATCTTCCTGCGTAAGCTTGACAAGAACAGTATGCCTCACAAATGAAGGAGTAGCTTTGAACTTCTTGTGCTTCAGTACACCCTGGACAACACGCTCTTCCTTTTCTAAAAAAAATCACCACATACTTAGATGAAAAACCACAATCTTCGGCAAAGAAGGAAATCACCTTGGGCAGCTCAACGGGGGGGGGGGGGGGGGGCACATCCTCGAAGGGGGAAAACTGCTGCTGCAGTGCCACGGGGGCTGTAACCTCAAACGGGGTGTTGACCATCTCAGTAGTGGCCGTGAGTGTATCTGGGGCCGGCTCGGTGGTTGCCTCCATCTTCTTGGAGCTCTCTGTCTCGTGGGGGTCAGCCTCCCGCGTCTGCTCCAATATCGGCAGATCTTTGCATGGTTCTCCTTGGTCCATCATGAAACTAACGAATACTAGGAGACCACTGAAAGGAAAACACAATCGCAATGACAATGAAACAAAAAAGAGAGTGAGGATCAGTTACTGCTTTGCAAAAGTTCTTTTTTTCTCTGAATGAAAATATACCAACATCACGGATCCGCTTACCTTCCCTTCATTCAGAGAGAAGAACAGTGGCAGATGCGAGTGTTGCCTTTCTTGAAGACGGTGAGGGAGAAGGGATTCAACGAAGAGTGAAATGATGGTTGCTTCATCCGTCAAACTTAGACTGCGGGGAGGTGGGGTTTTGTTATACGACGGCTCGTTACTGCCGCGCTACGACCGGGGTGACTCTCCGCCTGCATACTGCCTTCTAATTTGGTGGATGGAATTTGGGCCCGCGCGCTGCATGGCCGGCATGTCGGTGAACAAAAGTATAACGACATTCAGTAGAGGGAGACGTTTCAATGGCCTAGGAGGAGCCAGAAGCGGTAGAGTGTCTCCACTGTACTAGTAGTAATTGTTTTTCTGGGTAGCTGTAGAGTGTCTCCGCTGTACTAGTAGTAATTGTTTCTCTGGGCCCAAGACAAAACAGCCCATCCACACTAGTAAATCGTAAAATCAATTCAAAAGCCCAGATATTTACTGAATGAGAGGCGCTACCGACACCCAGCACACCGCCCCCCCAAAAAACCTGGGTGCTCTTCTTCATCCTCGCTCCCACCCACCTCACGTCAGCTCGCTCCACTCGTACCCCCAAATTCCTCACCTCACTCCTACAAAAAACCCCAGCTCCCCTTCTTCCTCACTCCTACAGAAAACCCCCAGCTCCCCTTCTTCTTCGCTCGCACTACAACTAGGCTCGTCATTCGTTACTCTGCTCAAATCTGTGAGCGCGACGCGACGCCCTCGAGGAAAATGGAGTCGGCTGACCCCAACGCCAAGAAGATGAGGCTCCCGCCAGTGGTGAAGCCTGTTGTAGATCCCGCACCCGACAGTGCGGGGAGAAGCGGTGACCCCGCACCCACCGGATCCCAGGAACCCGTAGAATCTCGGGTGGACCGCATCAGCGATCTCCCAGACGCCGTCCTTGGGGAGATCATCTCGCTTCTCCCCACCAAGGATTGCTGCCGCACCCAAGTCCTCTCAATTCGGTGGTGCCCTCTATGGCGTGCCGTGCCCCTTAATCTCGACCGTCGTCAGCTATCTCTCTTGAATGATTTTGAAATCCCCAGAGCCATCATCTCCTCAGGGCTCCGTTCAAAGCCTCTGCATCCCGTCATGATACCTGAGCAAGCATACCATGCCCTACACGGTGGACGCCTGGCTGAAATCCCCTGAATTCACAGAACTACAGCTGCTTGAGTTCTACTATTCCCCTGGAAATCACATAACACATACCAGACGCCATGAACTTGTGCCCTCAGCACCGATGTCCATCTCGCGGTTTTCATCCTCTCTCCACACCGCCACCTTTGCGCTGTGCTACCTACCAGACAATCTGGTACTAAACCTTCGACTTCCATTTCTCAAGAAACTTTCACTTGTGCGGGTTTGTATATCGGAGGCCTCATTGCACAACAACATCCACTCCAGTTGCCCTGCGCTTGAGTGCTTGGTGCTTGTTTTCACAGTTAGAATCGGTTGTCTCCAAATAAAGTCGCCTAACCTTGTAAGAATTGGAATTTCTTTTGACGGAAGGCAGCTCATCATCCAAGATGCCCCTTCACTTCAAAGGTTGATCCTTGATTCTAGTTATTCACCATTGCAAATAACCGTCCTCTTTGCGCCTAAACTGGAGACCTTGGGTGTAATACATGATCTCTGTGCTCATTTCAATATGGTGTTTGGCTTCACAGTTCTTCAGGTACTTTATGTTATCATCTACACTTGTAACCATAAGCTGCATTTTAAATTTCTGCGCATAATTTATATATCATCTTGGAGTACACATTTTGTACTAATATTATGTTCTATGCTCAATGAAGAGTTTCTCCATGGATGGCCTATCAAAGGTGCTGGATTCTGTCAAGATCTTATATATCCAAATGAATAGTTTTGATCTGAACAAGATTATTGGCTTGCTGCAATGCTTTCCATGTCTGTAGAAGTTGTATATAAAGGTGATAATTTCATGCACATTGGAAGCCCGCGTATAGTGTATTAGAATTAACCGTTCAGCTGTTGCTCTTTCGACACTCTTCTTTTAGACCTTAACTGTTTTCAATCTTCATGTCTATTTAGGCAACAAGACGGGGTAAGAAAGTTATAACCAATCGGTTGATTCGTAAGCATCGGGATTTTCTCACTTCTCACGAGATTCTATTGAAGACAATAACGCTAGAACGATATGTAGCCAACCGTGCAAACACAAGATTGGTCACATTCTTCCTGCTGAATGCGAGGTTACTATTGTCCATCAGGCTTAAGTTTATCAGCAGCATGGTTTTGATGGATGGGTATGTCGAAGAGCAAAAAAAAGGAGTTTCAGGTGGGCAAAAGAGCTTCTAAATGTGCCGGGCTTCTATTTACAACATATTGTAGTCATAATCCAGTAAATTTTACGACCCAGGATGTTCATTCTATGGACCTGACCGATCCATCTGACTATGACTGCCGAAAACAGT
Source organism: Aegilops umbellulata (assembly GCA_032464435.1). Classification (NCBI taxonomy): domain Eukaryota; kingdom Viridiplantae; phylum Streptophyta; class Magnoliopsida; order Poales; family Poaceae; genus Aegilops; species Aegilops umbellulata. The sequence continues at coordinate 355,494,903 of CP136058.1, forward strand.
GCTGGAGTTAGATGTTGTTGCCCTTTTCAATCTGGTTTTTTTGTAAACCTGATGAACAATTAACCCTCGTGCTTTTGTACAGTTTGTAAGCTGGAGTTAGATGTTCCTGCCCTTTTCAACTCGGCTGTGACTGTCATATTTTCTTTGAAACAAGGCAAATGGCTTGCCATTCGTTTAATTTAGAGTGAAATATTGTAACAAATCCCAACCAAGGGAAATAACATCACTCTCACCGGCTGCTTGAGCTCACTGTGCATTATAGAAGCCAAGTGATTAGCCCCCACCATCACCCACAAACTTATTTCGAACTAGCACATCAAATGGGCTGTAAATTTTCATAGGAAAGGCTGCATGACCGTGACAGATTTGGATTCTGACATTTGGGACCCGCGAGGAAATAGCCTATCCAAGGTGGTGTTGACTTACTAGCCAGTCAACAAACGATTCTGCCTACCAGCCGTTGGATTGACATCCAACATCTGTCGTGTATCTTCTATCTCTTGTCTTCTTCTTCCTCCAGCCGCCCAAACCAAACCACCCGGCGGCTCCGCCTGCTCCCGCCTCCCATGGCTGGCTGCACCTCCGCCGCCCTACCGTACGTACCCTCCAACATTGGCTAGTCCCTCCCTCTATTCCCCCACACATCCTGTTATTCTCCGGCGACATCAGGCCCAACACGCACCCACGCCCGAACTAGTCAACCCTCGTACTCCCCTCTGCCTGCGACTGGACCGGCGCATCTTCAACGGCTCTTGTTCGTTCCGTCTGCGGCCTCGCCGTCATCCTCCGCCTTGCAGCTTTGGTTCGCTCGCCGTGCGCGGTGCGCCGCCCTCTTGTGTTGTCAACGTCGTCAACTACCGAGAGGAACAAGGACATGACTGTACGTGGAGAGGATGACAGTAGGGACCCACCAGCATCATGGCAGTACGCAAGCAAGTGCCTCTATAGTACAAGCCCAAAAATATGGTTCCTCCTAATGGTTGGACATCTGGGGCTCACGCCATTATCAACATAGTCAATAAACGAGAGAATTACACTACGAGCGGCTGACACCAGGGACCCAGCAAGTCGCGCAGTTTTTTTTGAGGAACAAGCAGTTGTTATTTATACTAGTTTTAGCGATGGATCAGGGTAACAACGGGGCTGTGCGGGGGCTGTGGCCCGTCTAGCCAGGGTTATATTTATGTTTACCACATCATGAGCCCAGTTGTATTTTTTTCTTGCTGAAAATGGCTAGCCCAGTTCTATTATTTTAAAGAAATACCCAAACATGGCCTACTTGCTTTATCGGCCCTACTAGGCTGCAAATCTTTCAAGACGAGGAGAGTTTCATTCGGTTTGCCCAGAAATGAGATGTACATTTTTAAAACACATCAAACCAGCAATTAGTTTCAATTTTTTTTTCATTACAAGATCTTAAATTCCATTGATTTTTATGCGTGGACAATTATTTAGATTTTATATTTATATAAATTATTTTTCAAAATAGTTTGAATGTGAATCGATATTTCTGGATTAAAAATAGGTGGCCACACCAAAATATGCAAAATTTTGTATACTTTTTAACCGTGGCCACAATATGGGGTGTAATGCTAACAAAAAGAAGATGGGATCCAAAATAATTCTTAAGAATTAGCAAATGGGTTGTACATTATTAGAAATAATGGAAGATGGGCTGTATGCTGTTTTCCACAGATTTGAGGCTGACTTGTGCGCCTACTACAGGTTGACGCGTATGCTTTCATAAAAAAAAGATGGATGCACACGCAACGCCCTGTCAACTTAGTCAACACACAAGAGCAGTGACTGTTGGATGTCCATCCAACGACTGTCGTTCTTCTTCAATCTCTGCTCTTCATGCTCCAGCCGCTCAAACAAGCGCCGACGGGACTGCCTGCTCCCTCCTCCCGCGGCCGGCTATGTTGCCGCGCAGGCCTCACGGCCCCACCGTACTCCCATCGCTGGCCTAGCCATCCCTCTACTCATCCACACATGCTGTTATTCTCCTGGGACGGCAGACGAACCAGTAAGCCCTCGTACTCCTCCGCGTGGGAAACAACTGCCGAGTATTCCCTGGCTCCGTGTCGTTCCCTTCCTAGGCCTCGCCATCGTCCACCGCACTGGTGCTCTCGACGCAGCCTGGTCAATGTGGTCAATGAACGACATCCATCGGAAGTGGACTCTACGTGGAGAGGCTGACAGCTGGGTCCACGGCCGCACGCAAGGAAATGCCTCCTTATTACGCGCAAAATAATGATTCCTCCACCTGACATCTAGGACCCACAGGAAGGGCCTCTGTATTTCGTGAAAAAAACGTTCCCCCCGCTGACAGGTCAGACCCACCAGCTATATCTTCGCACGCAAGGAAGTGCCTCCTTATTACGCCCAAAAAAATGAATACCCCCTACTAGCTGGGACCCACCATATTGTTGGGCTGACTTGTGGGCCTACTAAGTTGACGGGGACGAAGGGCTTTGTCAACTTAGTCAATACTCCAGTGATCGTATGATGTCCATCCAACGGCCATAGTGCTTCTTCAACCTCTGGTCTTCTTGCTCCAGCCGCCCAAAGCAGTGCCGGTCGTGCCGCCTGCTCCTGCCTCCCGTGGCCGGCTGTGCTACCGCGGAGGCCTCACCGCCCCCATACTACCCCCACCACTGGCCAGGCCATCCCTCCACTCACCCACACCCCCTGTTATTCTGCGGCGACGACAGCCTCACACCGCAGCCGAACCAGTGAACGCTCGTACTCCTCTCCGCGTGGGCATCCACTGCCGCGTCTTGCCCGGCTCCGCGTCGTCCCCTTCCTAGGCCTCGCCGTCGTCCACCACCGTGGTGCTCTCAGCGCGGCGTGGTCAATGTGGTCAACGACCGACTTCCATCGGAAGAGTACTGTACGTGGAGAGGCTGAAGCTGGGTCCACGGCAGCGGCAAGGAAGTGCCTCCTTATTGCGCGGAAAATAATTATTCCTCCACCTGACAGCGGGGACCCACCAGACGGGCCACCAGTATTTTGCAAAAAAAAATCGTTTCCCCCTGACTGCTGGGACCACCGGACGGGCCACCATATTTCGCGAAAAAAACATCCCCCCCGCTGTCAGCTCGGATCCACTGGAAGTGCCTCCTTATTACGCACAAAAAATTGAATACTCCCCCAGCTAGCTGGGACCCACCTTGGTGGGAGGCTGACTTGTGGGCCTACTAAGTTGACGGGAATGAAGGGCTTTGTCAACTTAGTCAATATGGACGATTCTAGCTCCAGTGACCGTACGATGTCCATCCAACGGCTGTAGTGCTTCTTCAACCTCTGGTCTTCTTGCTCCAGCCGCCCAAGGCAGCGCCGGTCATGCCGCATGCTCCTGCCTCTCGTGGCCGGCTATGCTGCCGCAGAGGCCTCACCGCCCCCTACTATTCCCACCGCTGGCCAGGCCCTGCGGCGACGGCAGCCTCACACCGCAGCCGAACCAGTGAACCCTCGTACTCCTCTCCGCGCGGGCTTCCACTGCCGCGTCTTCCCCGGCTCCGCGTCGTCCCCTTCCTTGGCCTCGCCGTCGTCCACGGCCGTGGTGCTCTCTGCGTGGCATGGTCAACGTGGTCAAGGAACGACTTCCATCGGAAGAGTACTGTACGTGGAGAGGCTGACAGCTGGGTCCACGGCCACAACCCAGTTTTTTTGTGATTTGCCAAGTAAGTCGCTTTGTCAGGCCTGTTGGGCTGCAAATCTTTCAAGACGAGGAGAGCTTTCATTCGGCTGGCCGAGAAAATGGCCCATCAGTAACGAGAAATGGATTTTTAAAACACATCAAACCGGCAATTAGTTTCAAATATCTTTTTTTTCATTTCAAGATTTTAAATTACATTAATTTTTATGCGTGGAGAATTTGTTGGATTTTATATTGATATACATTTATTTTTAAAATTAGTTTGAATGTTAGTCGAAATTTCGGGATTAAAAACAGTTCGGACCGCATCGAAATATGCAAAATTTCGTATAATTTTTTGACCGTGGCCACAATATGGGCTGTAATGCTAACAAAATATGGGCTCCAAAAAAACCTTAAGAATTAGAAAATGGGCTGCAAATTATTAGAAATAATGGCAGATGGGCTGTATGCTGTTTTCCACAGATTTGAGGCTTTCCTAAAAAAAGGTTGACGCACAAGCACTGACTGTTGGATGTCCATCCAACGGCCGTCGTGCTTCTTCAATCTCTGCTCCTCCTGCTCCAGCCGCTCAAACAAGCGTCGGCGGGACTGCCTACTCCCTCCTCCCCGCGGTCGGCTGTGCTACCGCGCTGGCCTCACCGCCCCACCGTACTCCCATCGTTGGCCTAGCCATCCCTCTACTCACCCACACCTGTTGTTATTCTCCGGCGACGGCAGACGAACCAGTAAACCCTCATATAGTCGTACTCCCCTCCGCGTGGGAAACAACTGTCGAGTCTTCCCTTCCTCCGTGTCGTCCCCTTCCTAGGCTCGCCGTCGTCCACCGCCGTGGTGCTCTCGGCGCGGCGTGGTCCATGCGGTCAACGACTGACTTCCATCGGAAGAGTACTGTGCGTGGAGACGCTGACAGCTGGGTCCACGGCCGCAGCAAGGAAGTGCCTCCTTATTACGCGCAAAATAATTATTCCTCCACCTGACAGCGGGGACCCACCGAACGGGCCACCATATTTCATGAAAAAAAATGTTTCCCCCTGACTGCTGGGACCCACCAGCTACACCTTCGCATGCAAGGAAGTGCGTTCGGGCAAAAAAACAAAACGATTCGCCCCCTGACTGCTGGGACCCACCAGCTACATCTTCGCACACAAGGAAGTGCCTGACAGTCGGGACCCACCTGGTCGAAGCGTACGTAGCGTTGTCATTCTGGTCACGAACGTGTACGTACATATATACTGGTCGATGTAGAGGCACACACATGTCGTAGTAGTGGCGCGTACTTGTCATAGTAGAGGTGCACACGTAGCATGTACACGTACGTACAGCGGCCAGGGTGCAAGAAAGAGAATACGACCACGTATGTGTACATACGGGCGGGGTCTCGAATGCCTACTCGTGCATACGTACGGTCAGGGCTCGTGTACATGGCTGGGTCAGAACGGAGAAATAGCATCGTCGTCGTGTTCATGGGGAGGCAACGGAATGCGTTGTGTTCATGGGGAGGCAATGGAATGCTTCGTGTTCATCGGGAGGCAACAGAATGCGCCGTGTTCATCGGGAGGCAACGGAACGCGTGGGAGCCAACCGGCTGGGTCGGAACGGAATGCGTGGTCGTGTTCATCGGGAGGGCTTGGACGGAACAGGCGATGCAAACGAGGCCTGGTGTACCGCAGAACAGAGGAAACGGACCTCCTACGGTCAAAACGGGGGTCCTGTTGATCGGGAGGGGTGTGGCGTACCGCAAAACGGAGGAAACGGACCTCCTATGGTCGAAACGGGGGTCCTGTTGATTCGGAGGGGTGTGGCGTACCGCAAAACGGACGAAACGGACCTCCTACAGTCGAAACAGGGGTCCTGTTGATCAGGAGGGGTGTCGCGTACCGCAAAACGGACGAAATGGACCTCCTACGGTCGAAACGGGGGTCCTGTTCATGGGAGGGGTGTGGCGTACCGCAAAACGGGAATCCACGGGATACTGTTCATCTCCGCCGTCGACCTGCTCCAGCCTCCACGGGCTACCGTCGACCTCCTCCAGCCTCCATGGGCTCCTGTTCATGAAGCCTCCACTGCGCGCTACTCCACCGGCTACTGTTCAACCACCCCTCCACCGTCTACTGTTCATCCAGCCCTCCACACCACCGGGTCCTGTTCAACCACCCCTCCACGGGCACCCCTCCACCGTCTACTGTTCATCCAGCCCTCCACACCACGGGGTCCTGTTCAACCACCCCTCCACGGGCACCCCTCCACCGTCTACTGTTCATCCAGCCCTCCACCACACCACGGGGTCCTGTTCATCCAGAGGCAACGCCACCGCTCACTGTTCATCCAAACCCCCCCGCAACACTCACTGTTCATCCCAGAGGCAGCATCGATCGGCTTCAGTTTGTAGCAGTAGCGAAGGAATCGCTCGATCGGGTTCAGTTAACAGCCATCGATCGATCGCTCGGGTTCAGTTAGAGCCCAACGCCTCGCTTGGGTTCAGTTAGAGCCAACGCCTCGCGCACACACGCGTACTTTTATGAGAGAAACGTGCATCGCTCGGCCCCTGACCTCCCACCGTAACCGGGAACTCCCCGAAATTTTCCTCGCCCTTGCTTCTACCACGGTTTTTCCCGTCATGGACGGCCCAAAGAATGTGATGCAGCTGCGTCTCCGGCCCGCCCAGGATGAAAAGCCCATTTTCTGTCATGATTTTTTGTCATAGAAGTAGGAGCCCACCACATCTATGATGATACCGGGTTTTGTCACAATTATCGTCATAGAAGTGTCATATGTATGACAAAAAAAAAATTTCGTTCGGCCAAAAATGTCACGGATGTGTTTTTTTTGTAGTGGGATGAACAGTGTGCGTTGCTGAGGGGGTTTGGATGGACAGTTCCCGGTGGGGGGTTGGATGAACAGGACCCCGTGGTAGTAGAGGTCGTTGCCGCTGGATGAACAGGACCACGATCGAGCCGGTTGGGGGTGGATGAACAGGACCACGATCGAGCCGGTTGGGGGTGGATGAACAGGACCCCATGGAGGGCTGGATGAACAGTAGCCGGTGGAGGGCTGGATGAACGGTAGCCCGTGGAGGGGTGGTTGAATAGGACCCCGTGGAGAGGGCTGGTTGAACAGTAGCCGGTGGAGGAGCGTGCGGTGGAGGCTGGATGAATAGGAGCCCGTGGATGAACAGTCGCAGGTGGAGGCTGGAGGAGGTCGACGGTGGATGAACAGTAGCTCGTGGAGGCTGGAGGAGGTCGACGGTGGAGATGAACAGTATCCTGTGGAGTCTCATTTTGCGGTACGCCACACCCCTCACAATGAACAGGACTCCGTTTCGACCATAACGCTCCAACACAAGTCCGTTTCCTCCGTTTTGCGGTATGCCACACCCCTCACGATCAACAGGACCCCGTTTCGACCGTAGGAGGTCCAAGAGAAGTCCGTTTCCTCCGTTTTGAGATAAGCCAGACCCCTTGATACGTCTCCAACGTATCTATAATTTTTGATTGCTCCATGCTATATTATCTATTGTTTTGGACAATATTGGGCTTTATTTTCCACTTTTATATTATTTTTGGAACTAACCTATTAACCGGAGGCCCAGCCCAGAATTGCTGTTTTTTGCCTATTTCAGAGTTTTGCGAAAAAGGAATATCAAATGGAGTCCAAACGGAATGAAACCTTTGGGAATGTGATTTTCTCACCGAACGTGACCCAGGAGACTTGGACCCTAAGTCAAGGAAGCTTCGAGGAGGGCATGAGGTAGGGGGGCGCGCCCTCCACCCTTGTGGGCCCCATGTTGCTCCACCGATGAACTTCTTCCTCCTATATATACCTACGTCCCCCCAAACGATCAGATACGAAGCCAAAAACCTAATTCCACCGCTGGTACCTTCTGTACCCACGAGATCCCATCTTGGGGCCTGTTCTGGAGCTCCGCCGGAGGGGGCATCCATCACGGAGGGCTTCTACATCATCACCATAGCCTCTCCGATGAAGTGTGATTAGTTTACCTCAGACCTTCGGGTCCATAGTTAGTAGCTAGATGGCTTCTTCTCTCTTTTTGGATTTCAATACAATGTTCTCCCCTCACTCGTGGAGATCTATTCGATGTAATCTTCTTTTTGCGGTGTGTTTGTTGAGAAATATGAATTGTGGGTTTATGATCAAGATTATCTATGAACAATATTTGAATCTTCTCTGAATTCTTTTATGTATGATTGGTTATCTTTGCAAGTCTCTTCGAATTATCAGTTTGGTTTGGCCTACTAGATTGGTTTTTCTTGCAATGGGAGAAGTGCTTAGCTTTGGGTTCAATCTTGCGGCGTCCTTTCCCAGTGACAGTAGGGGCAGCAAGGCATGTATTGTATTGTTGCCATCGAGGATAACAAGATGGGGTTTTTATCATATTGCATGAATTTATCCCTCTACATCATGACATTCTGCTTAAGGTGTTACTCTGTTTTCATGAACTTAATACTCTAGATGCATGCTGGATAGCGGTCGATGAGTGGAGTAATAGTAGTAGATGCAGGCAGGAGTCAGTCTACTTGTCTCGGACATGATACCTATATACATGATCATACCTAGATATTCTCGTAACTATGCTCAATTCTGTCAATTGCTCAACAGTAATTCGTTCACCCATCGTAAAATACTTATGCTCTTGAGAGAAGCCACTAGTGAAATCTATGGCTCCCGGGTCTATCTTCATCATATCAATCTTCCAACACTTTATTTATTTCCTTTGCTTTCATTTTACTTTGCATCTTTATCACAAAAATACCAAAAATATTATCCTATCATATCTATCAGATCTCTCTCTCGTAAGTGACCGTGAAGGGATTGACAACTCCTTATCGCATCGGTTGCGAGGAGTTATTTGTTTTGTGCAGGTACGAGGGACTCGCGCGTAGCCTCCTACTGGATTGATACCTTGGTTCTCAAAAACTGAGGGAAATACTTGCGCTACTTTGCTGCATCATCCTTTCCTCTTCAAGGAAATCCAACGCAGTGCTCAAGAGGTAGCAAGAAGAATTTCTGGCGCCGTTGCCGGGGAGTCTACGCAAAAGTCAACATACCAAGTACCCATCACAATCCCTTATCTCCCGCATTACATTATTTTCCATTTGCCTCTTGTTTTCCTCTCCCCCACTTCACCCTTGCCGTTTTATTCGCCCTCTCTTTTCCGTTTGCCTTTTTCTTCACTTGTTTTTGTTTGCTCGTGTGTTGGATTGCTTGCTTGTCACGATGTCTCAAGATAATACCAAATTATGTGACTTTAACAATACCAACAATAATGATTTCCTTAGCACTCCGATTGCTCCTCTTACCAATACTGAATCTTGTGAAATCAATACTGCTTTGTTGAATCTTGTCATGAAAGATCAATTCGCCGGCCTTCCTAGAGAAGATGCCGCTACTCATCTAAATAGCTTCGTTGATTTGTGTGATATGGAAAAGAAGAAAGATGTTGATAATGATATTATTTAGTTGAAGCTATTTCCTTTTTCGCTTAGAGGTCGTGCTAAAGCTTTGTTTTCGTCTTTGCCTAAAAATAGTATTGAGGAACAAGTGCAAAGATGCTTTTATCTCTAAGTATTTTCCTCCCACTAAGATCATCTCTCTTAGAAACGATATTATGAATTTTAAGTAGCTTGATCATGAACATGTTGCACAAGCTTGGGGAAAGGATGAAATTAATGATATGTAATTGCCCTACTCATGGTTTGAACTTGTGGATGATTATACAAAAAATTTATGCCAGATTGAATTTTGCTTCTAGAAATCTTTTGGATTTGGCCACGGGAGGCACTTTTATGGAAATCACTTTAGGAGAAGCTAGTAAAATCCTAGATAATATTATGGTTAATTATTCTCAATGGCACATCGAAAGATCTACTACTAAAAAAGTGCATGCGATAGAAGAAATTAATGTTTTGAGTGGAAAGATGGATGAACTTATGAAATTATTTGCTACTAAGAGTGTATCTTCTGATCCTAATGATATGCCTTTGTCTACTTTGATTGAGAATAATAATGAATCTATGGATGTGAATTTTGCTGGTAGGAATAATTTTGGTAACAACGCTTATAGAGGAAACTTTAATCTTAGGCCTTATCCTAGTAATTACTCTAATAATTATGGAAATTCCTACAACAACTCTTATGTAAAATTTAATAAGATGCCCTCTGAATTTGAGACTAGTGTTAAAGAGTATGAATTCGCAAAAGAATTTTAATGCTTTGCTTTAAGAGAAATTGCTTAAAGTTGATGAATTGGCTAGGAATGTTGATAGAATTTCTCTTGATGTTGATTCTTTAAAGCTTAGATCTATTCCTCCTAAGCATGATATCAATGAGTCTCTCAAATCCATGAGAATTTCCATTGATGAGTGCAAATAAAGAACCGCTAGGATGCGTTCTATGAAAGATGCCTTTATTAAAGCGTGTTCTTCCAATTTCTATGAAAATAAAGATGAAGATCTAAAAGTTATTGATGTGTCCCGTATTAAATCTTTGTTTTGCAATTTGAATCTTGATAATGATGGGACTGAATATGATCCACCTTTACCTAGAAGGCGTTCCAGGAATTCGGAGTTTCTAGATCTTGATGCTAAAATTGATAAAAGTGGGATTGAAGAAATCAAAACCCTAGATGTTGCTAAACTCACTATTTTGGACTTCAAGGAATTTAATTATGAAAGTTTCTCTTTAATTGATTGTATTTCCTTGTTACAATCCATGCTAAATTCTCCTCACGCTTATGGTCAAAATAAAGCGTTTACTAAACATATCGTTGATGCCTTGATACAATCTTATGAAGAAAAGCTTGAATTGGAAGTTTCTATCCCTAGAAAACTTTATGATGAGTGGGAACCAACTATTAAAATTAAGATTAAGGATCATGAATTTTATGCTTTATGTGATTTGGGTGCTAGTGTCTCCACTATTCCCAAAACTTTGTGTGATTTGCTAGATTTCCGCGATTTTGATGAATGCTCTCCAAACTTGCACCTTGCGGATTCCACTATTTAGAAACCTATTGGAAGAATTAATGATGTTCTTATTGTTGCAAATAGGAATTATGTGCCCATAGATTTTATCGCTCTTGATATTGATTGCAATCCTTCTTGTCCTATTATTCTTGGTAGACCTTTCCTTAGGACGATTGGTGCAATTATTGATATGAAGGAAGGGAATATTAGATTCCAATTTCCATTAAAGAAAGGCATGGAACACTTCCCTATAAAGAAAATAAAATTACCATATGAATCGATCATGAGAGCCACTTATGGATTGCCTACCAAAGATGGCAATACCTAGATCTATCCTTGCTTTTATGCCTAGCTAGGGGTGTTAAACGATAGTGCTTGTTGGGAGGCAACCCAATTTTATTTTTATTTATTTTTTGCTTTTGCTTAAGTTTAGGAATAAATATTTGATCTAGCCTCTGGTTAGATGTGTTTTTATGTTTTAATTAGTGTTTTTGCCAAGTTAAACCTATAGGATCTTCTTGGATGATAGTTATTTGATCTTGCTGTAATTTCCAGAAACTTTCTGTTCACAAAAACAATTTTTGAAAATCACCAGAACGTGATAAAATAGTGATTCCAATTGATTCTGATCAATAAACAAATTTCCTAGGTCTTCCTATATTGGTAGATTTTTTCGAGTTCCAGAAGTTTGCGTTAGTTACAGATTACTACACTGTTCTGTTTTTGACAGATTCTGTTTTTCGTGTGTTGTTTGCTTATTTTTATGAATCTATGGCTAGTAAAATAGTTTATAAACCATAGAGAAGTTGGAATACAGTAGGTTTAACACCAATATAAATAAAGAATGAGTTCATTACATTACCTTTAAGTGGTCTTTTGTTTTCTTTCGCTAACGGAGCTCACGAGATTTCTGTTGAGTTTTGTGTTGTGAAGTTTTCAAGTTTTGGGTGAAATCTTTTGATGGAATATGGAACAAGGAGTGGCAAGAGCCTAAGCTTGGGGATGCCCATGGAACCGCCAAGATAATCTAAGGATACCAAAAAGTCAAAGCTTGGGGATGCCCCGGAAGGCATCCCCTCTTTCGTCTACTTTCGTCGGTAACTTTACTTGGAGCTATATTTTTATTCACCACATGATACGTGTTTTGCTTGGAGCGTCCTTTATGATTTGAGTCTTTTCTTTTTAGTTTACCACAATCATACTTACTGTACACACCTTTTGAGAGAGCCATACATGATTTGGAATTTGATAGAATACTCATTGTGCTTCGCTTATATCTTTTGAGTTATATAGTTTTGCTCTAGTACTTCACTTATATCTTTTAGAGCACGGTGGGGGATTTGTTTTAAAGAAACTATTGATCTCTCATGATTAACTTATATTATTTTGAGAGTCTTAAATAGCATGGTAATTTGCTTAAATATTCCTAATATGCTAGGTATTCAAGAATAGTAAAAACTTTCTTACGAGTGTTTTGAATACTATGAAAAGTTTGATGCTTGATGATTGTCTTGAGATATGAAGGTGATAATATTAAAGTCGTGCTAGTTGAGTAGTTGTGAATTTGAGAAATACATGTGTTGAAGTTTGCAAGTCCCGTAGCATGCACGTATGGTAAACGTTATGTAACAAATTTGAAACATGAGGTGTTCTTTGATTGTCCTCCTTGTCGGAGTAATGGGCCACGGGTAGGCTAACCCGGGACCTAGAACCTTTCAAGACATTGGGGCAGGCTACGCCCCTCAAAGAATCCCAAGACGATCGACCGACTCTGGGAGTCGGCCGCAGCATCACCGACACCCACTCGCGGCCGAGTCCCAGGGGCGGCTGTGACTCCCAGTTGGCGACTCCAGGAAAGCCGACTATGGGGAGTCGGCCACGACTTCGCCGCCTTCAGCCTTCTAGAAGAAGGACAGGACTGGGGATGGCCGGAGTACGGCCCTCCCCTACCCTGATTACCAAGGGCGGGTATGGCTACAATGCGACGTACCAGAGGAGATCTTCGGTACGGCGCGACACTGTGGCCATACCGGCCCTGACGTCCGCCCCAGCGGCGGAACCCTGTTCCCACGTTGGTCCACCGGTACGGCCTGGAGACGGCGGCCCCGCCAGTCAGCAGGGGAGTTAGAAGACGGCGAGAGCGCCCAAAGACGGACCCCGTGGGAGTCGGCCTCCAGGAGTCGGCCCGTTCCTCCCATGGGCCCCGCACACCATTAACCAGATAAGACGGGAAGTGGCCACAGTGATCGCCCGCCGGACGGTGGCACTGTTGCCACGACCCCGTGACCAAGACGACGTCATCAGAAGCGCGGCTACAGTGACCAGGTCAGCCGGCGGGGCCCACCAGCGGCGGGCCCCAGGAGTCGGCGGAGAAGACGGCCAATTGAGAGACAGACAGCTGGGACCCGCGCCCAGTCAGATTACCATTGTACCCCCGGGGGGTAGGCCTATATAAACCCCTCGGAGCACCCATGCAAAGGGTTGGATCCTTTTTCCACTAGACCAACAACATAGAGGGGGGGAGAGCTAGCCTTGCCTTCTCCTACCTCCAGAACACAACTCGAGGAGCAACTTTGTACACATATCTCCATAGTGATCATGCGGAGACCCCGCAGAGCAGTAGTAGGGGTATTATCTCCTCGGAGAGCCCCGAAGCTGGGTAAGATCCACCGGCGAGCATGTTTACGCCTCATCCCGCTTCCAGGCACCAGCGACGTTCTACTCGCCCCCACCATGATAAGCCATCCTTTGGCATATGTCGCACCTAACCCCCAACATTTGGCGCCCACCGTGGGGCGAGGTGCACCGTCGTCCGGAGATCTGTTCTGGACGGGAACCCTTTTCCTCCCTGGCGAGCGTAGCCAGCCCGGCACGCCAGAAGGAGTTCACACCAACGCGCTGCACGACGCTGAGACCATCTGCGCGGCCAGCTGCCTCGCCGGTCTTATCGGCGAGGTTAGCCTCTCCGACGAGCCTGCGTCCGGCGCAGGCACCGGCGGCCCCGCGAACCTTCTCGCGGGTCTCCTCGACGACCTCCACGTTGCTGGCGAGCCTGCCACCGACCTGGAATCCGTAGGCTCCACCGACCCGATGCTGGTCGATTCCGCACCGCGTCGCTCGACGCCTTCCCCACCAACGTGGTGGTCTACGACGAGCCGCTCCCTCGCGCGGAGAGCGGCGAAAGCACCGTCACTGAGGTGCTCGTCATCGACCATGGCGAGCACTCCGACGGGAGAGCTCGCGACCCGCTTGACGCGGCACTGCAAGACCTGGATGCGCCCATTGTAGAGGACGCTGACGCCGAGACACTGGAGGCGCGCCGCCTCCAGCTCGTCGAAGGCGCGAAGAAGCTGGCGAGCATGAGACGCTTGTCAGAGGCCTACCAGCGCGAGATGGATCGCGCCGTGGGCGGCTCGCCGGCCCCGGTGGGGCCAAGCCGCCTGAGCGCGGTCCGCCAGCGCGGCGCGGACATCGCCAGCATGTTCGGGGCCAACCGCCCCGTATACGCCACGCCCGCAGAAAACATTCGAGCCGCCCAAGCGGCGGCAGACGAGCTGGATAACCTTGAAGGCGAAGAGCGCCGACTCATGACGGAGCGAGTCCAGCGACGCCTCGACGCGACCGGCGCGCAGAACGCGGCCGGCTGCCGCACCGAAGGACCGCAGCAGAAAGATGACCTGCCACCCCGCCGAGATCAAGGCGCAACATCTCGGACGCCGACTGGCGGCGTCCGCGGAAGAAAAGACAAGGAGCCGGCTGCAAGCCGCAGTCGGACTCACCTCACCATCGAGCGCGACCAAGACGGCCACCTGAGAGCAGTAGAGCGGCGGGACGACTATGTGCCTCCGCCACCCCGCAGAGAAAGGCGAGTCTCTCCACCGCCCGTTGAACATCCGACTCTCGGAGGTCACCTAGGCCGCCGAGAGGGAGTCGGAGAGAATGATGCCCGCCTCCGGATCGACCGACTCCATCGATCTCTGGTGCTGGAAGAAGAAGATGAGCTGGGGCCGCCGTGTTTTGGTCCCCGCATCCGAGATGAGCCCTTCCCCAAAGGGTTCACTCTCCCCAGAAATACCCCCAAGTACACCGGCTCCGTGAAGCCGGAAGATTGGCTAGTCGACTACGCCACCGCCGTCGACATAGCAAGCGGCAACAAGCGCGTCGCCGTCAAGTACGTTCCGCTCATGCTCCAGGGCATGGCCCGGACATGGCTGAACAGCCTGAAGCCCCGCAACATCAACAGTTGGGTCGACTTCACCGAGGCTTTCGTCCGCAACTTCACGAGCACGTACAAGCGACCTCCCAAGCCTCGCCGGCTCTCCTTGTGCATGCAAGGCCCCGACGAATCCACTCGCGACTACCTCACGCGGTGGGCCGAGCTCCGAAACTCCTGCGAGGGCGTGCATGAGGTGCAGGCCATTGAGTACTTCACCGCCGGGTGCAGAGAAGGCACCCTCCTCAAGCACAAGCTTCTCTGCGACGAGCCGGAGACCCTGGATGAGCTGCTGATCATAGCAGACAAATATGCCACGGCCGACTCTTCTATGAAGACGGAGATCCAAGTCGGCACGACAGGCAAAGTCGCCCCTCAGGCTCCCAGAACCCCGGCTGGAGACGCCAGCCGGCGGCAGCAGCAGAACGATCACAAGCGCAAGGCCCCACAGCCGGCTTCCAATAGCCGGCAGGTCGCAACGGTCGACGATCAGCAACCAAAAGGGCAGCCTCCACCCAAGCGGCAGAAGGGCGGCAAGCCCAATTGGCTGCCGGCTTTCTCCTACGAGCAGACTCTGGATGGCCCCTGCAAGTTTCACAGTGGCGCGAAGCCATCAAACCACACCACCAGAAAGTGCCACTGGCTGACTAGGATTGCCAAGGGAGACGGCTTGGTGCCTCCTCCATCTGCTGGACAGCCGCCTCCGCCTCCACCCCAGCAGCCGGCTGCCAGGCCAGTCGGCGCAGTACAAGACGAGTACCCGGAAGAGCATGGAGCCTACGTGGTGTTCACCAGTGTGGCCGATGACAGACGCAGCAGGCGGCCGCAGCAGCAAGAAGTTAACGTAGTGGCATCAGACACTCCGAAGTTCATGCACTAGTCCGAGAAACCTATCAGTTGGAGCAGAGCAGATCACCCAAAGGTGATGCCAAATCCAGGTTCCTACGCCTTGGTCCTGGAGGCCACCTTTGCCACTGATAGGCGGGCAGCTCGCTTTTCGCGAGTTCTGATAGATGGAGGTAGCAGTATCAACATCCTGTATAAGGATACAATGGAGAAGCTGGGAATCAAGCAAAGACAGCTATAGAGCAGCCGGACCGTATTCCATGGGATCGTCCCTGGGCCTTCCTGCTCCCCAATTGGCAAGATTCTGATAGACGTCCTCTTCGGGGATAAGGAACATTTCCACCGAGAGCCAGTTTGGTTTGAATTGGTGGACCTCCGGAGCCCATACCATGCACTACTCTGCCGACCTGCCTTGGCCAAGTTCATGGCGGTCCCCCACTACGCCTACCTCAAGATGAAGATGCCGAGTTCCAAGGGAATTCGGACTGTGACCGGCGACTACAGGAAGTCGTCCGCTTGCGCGGCCGAGAGCAGTCGGCTGGCCGAGTCCCTGGTCATTGCAGCGGAGAAGCGGCTTCTTGACCGGGTTGTGGCGATGGCCGACAAGCAGCCTGAGTTGTCGCCCAACCCCAAGGAGTCGGAAGCTGAGGGCTCGTTCAAGCCGGCGAAGGAAACAAAGAAGATACCTTTGGACCCAGAGCACCCGGAGAGGTACGCAGTCATAGGTGCAAACCTTGACAGCAAATAGGAAGGCGAGCTCGTCGATTTTCTCCGTGAGAATCGGGACATCTTTGCATGGTCCCCCAAAGACATGCCAGGTGTACCGACGGAATTCGCCCAGCACAAGTTACATGTCCGGTCCGATGCAAAGCCCGTCAGGCAGCCCTTGCGCCGCCTGTCAGAAGAGAAAAGAAGAGTTGTTGGTGAAGAGATAGCCCGGCTCCTTGCAGCCGGCTTTATCATGGAAGTATTTTTCCCAGAGTGGTTAGCGAACCCAGTTTTAGTACTGAAGAAGAACAAGCAGTGGCGAATGTGTATCGACTACACAAGCCTGAACAAAGCCTGCCCCAAGGACCTGTTTGCTTTGCCAAGAATTGATCAGGTGATAGACTCCACAGCCGAATGCGAGCTGTTGAGCTTCTTAGATGCCTATTCAGGATATCACCAGATCAAGCTGAATCCGGCGGACCGATTAAAGACCGCCTTCATCATGCCGTTCGGAGCCTTCTGCTACCTGACCATGACGTTCGGCTTGAGGAATGCCGGCGCCACCTTTCAGCGTTGCATGCAGAAGTGCCTCCTCAAGCAACTTGGCAGAAATGCCCACGTCTACGTGGATGATGTGGTGGTGAAGACGGAGAAGCGCGGAACCTTACTGGAAGACCTCAAAGAGACCTTTGAGAACCTGCGCCGATTCCAGATCAAGCTTAACCCCGAGAAGTGCGTTTTCGGAGTACCAGCCGGCCAGCTACTCGGCTTCCTGGTCTCTGAATGCGGCATAGAGTGCAACCCCGTGAAGATCAAGGCCATCGAGAGGATGGAGGTGCCTAGCCGACTGTTGGACGTGCAAAAATTCACTGGCTGTTTGGCATCCATCAGCCGCTTTATCAGTCGGCTAGGCGAGAAAGCTCTCCCCTTGTACCAACTCATGAAGAAGACCATTTTTTTCGAGTGGAACCACAAGGCGGACGAGGCCTTTCTGCAACTGAAGAGGATGTTGGTTACTCCCCCTGTGTTGGCGGCTCCGACTCCCAAAGAGCCCATGCTCCTGTACATCGCCGCCACCAGCCGAGTAGTCAGCACGGTTATCGTAGTTGAGCGCAAGGAGGAAGGCAACGCACTGCCGGTCTAGAGACCCGTCTATTATCTGAGTGAAGTACTGTCGACCTCCAAGCAGAACTACCCCCACTACCAAAAGATGTGTTATGGCGTGCACTTCGCCGCCAAGAAGCTGAAGCCTTACTTCCAAGAACATCCAATCACAGTGGTCTGCACAGCCCCATTGGCTGAGATCATCGGAAGCCGAGATGCGTCTGGCCGAGTGGCCAAATGGGCCATAGAGTTGGCACCTTACACGATCTACTATCAACCCTGCACCACCATCAAGTCGCAAGCACTGGCCGACTTCCTCGTCGATTGGGCCGAGACCCAGTACCTGCCGCCGGCGCCCGACTCCACCCACTGGCGGATGCATTTTGACGGCTCCAAGATGCGCACCGGCTTGGGAGCCGGCGTTGTTCTCACCTCTCCCAAGGGCGACAAGCTCCAGTATGCACTGCAGATTCATTTCGCCGCCTCCAACAACGTCGCTGAGTACGAGGCTCTCATTCACGGGCTCCGGCTTGCCAAAGAACTCGGCATTCGCCAGATCCTGTGCTATGGCGACTCCGACTTAGTGGTCCAGCAATCATCTGGCGACTGGGACGCCAAGGACGCAAACATGGCAAGCTACCGCTTCCTCGTGCAGCAACTCAGCGGATATTTCGAGGGGTGCGAGTTCCTCCACGTGCCGAGGAACGACAATAACCAAACAGATACTTTGGCACGAATCGGCTCCACTCGCCAATCAATACCATCTGGCGTCGCTCTTCAGCGCCTCCTCAAGCCATCCATCAAGCCTTCGCCAGAGTCAGACTCCATTTTTGTGCCGGCTCCTCCAGAAGAAGTCGGATCCGACTCCAAAGCCCAAGCAAACGGCGCAAAAACCCTCGCAGATGACTCCAAGAACGCCGCAGTCAAAGTCAGCCCGGGGACTTCAGAACTCGGCCCGGGGACTACGGCGACCAGAGAAAAGACTCCAGAACTCGGCCCGGGGATTGCACCACTCGGCCCGGGGACTTCACTGATCCAGCAAGCGGCCGCGGACTCCAGCCCGCCGCCTCCCAGCCCGGCCGCCCTCGTCCAAGTTGCAGTTCTGGCGGTTGAAGAAATAATAGCACCCTCATGGGCCTAGCCCATCCTCAAATTCTTGGTAAACAAGGAGCTACCAACCGATGAAACCTTGGCTCGGCAAATACAACGCTGAGCGGCAGCATACACCATTGTCAACAGAGAGCTGGTCAGACGCAGCGTCACAGGCGTCTACCAGCGTTGCGTCGAGCCAGAGCAAGGCCAAGCAATTCTCAGAGACATCCATCAAGGCGAGTGCGGCCACCATGCGGCCTCAAGGGCGCTCGTCGCCAAAGCCTTCCGACACGGTTTCTTTTGGCCGACTGCCCTCGAAGAGGCCAAAGAATTGGTCCAGAAATGCAAGGGGTGTCAGAAGTTCCGATCCAAGCCGCATCAGCCGGCTTCAGCACTCAAGACTATCCCCATCGCCTGGCCCTTTGCAGTTTGGGGCCTGGATATGGTGGGACCCTTCAAGACGGCACGAGGTGGCCTAACTCATCTGCTTGTCGCGGTGGACAAGTTCACCAAGTGGATAGAAGTGAAGCCCATCAAAAAATTGAATGGTTCGACTGCCGTGACTTTCATCTCAGACATCACAATTCGGTATGGCATACCGCACAGCATCATCACCGACAATGGCACCAACTTTGCCAAAGGCGCCTTGGCCCGTTTCTGCGCAACGCAGGGCATCCGACTGGACCTAGCGTCCGTTGCCCATCCGAAGTCGAACGGGCAGGTGGAGCGGGCGAATGGCCTCATCCTGTCCGGCATCAAGCCTCGGTTGGTCGAACCGCTGGAGCGTTCGGCCGGCTGTTGGCTTGACGAGTTGCCGGCCGTCCTCTGGAGTCTGCGCATGACTCCAAACAAGTCGACCGGCTTCACACCCTTCTTCCTCGTCTACGGCGCTGAAGTCGTCATCCCAACGGATATAGAGTTCGACTCCCCGCGAGTCACGATGTACACTGCGGAGGAAGCAGAAGAAGCACGACAAGACGGCGCCGATCTGCTGGAAGAGGGCCGGCTGTTGGCACTCAGCCGGTCCAGCATCTACTAGCAGAGCCTACGTCGCTACTACAACAGGAAGGTCAGGCCGAGATCCTTCCAAGAGGGCGACCTTGTGCTCCGGCTGATCCAGCGAACAGCCGACCAGCACAAGTTGTCGGCTCCGTGGGAAAGCCCCTTCATCATCAGCAAGGTGCTGGGCAACGACTCCTACTACCTGATCGACGCTCAGAAGCCCCGAGCACGCAAGAGGGACGACTCCGGGAAAGAGATGGAGCGACCATGGAACGCGAATCTTCTTCGAAGATTTTACAGCTGATGCAGTATGTACCACGCTACCCTTTTGTATTAAAGTACCAAGACTCTGGGCCCCCCGAGATGGACTCGGGGACTGCCCCTTTTGACATCTGTATAATAAGTATTATGCTTCCGAGTATGCTACTCTTTGTTATGCCGCTTGGCGCCGGGCTCAACTAGTCGGCCCGGGGACTTGCCGTCTCGCGCTATGAAAACGCTTCGTGCGGTCAGACAAGTAGTGCGCGGCGCCTAAGCCGACTCCTGCTAAAGCCACAGCTCACAGAGCGACTGACTGGTGGGCCGGAGTAAGGTAGAATAGGCGCCCGCACGAAAAAAGGCTAAGGACTCAAAGCGTAAAAACATAGCCCGAGATGGCTTTGCAGCTATTCCTCACAAAACCGACTCCGAGTAGTCGGCTTGCCGCCTTTCTATCCGATTTGCTACAAAAACTCTAGAACGGCTAAGTACTTGCCTTCCCAAGGCGGCCAGGTATTTGGTCCAGCAGCAGTCCGCAGAGCGGCTGTCCGACTGGCAAAGACGGCACCCAAGGGAAGGCGGCAAAAGGAAAAAAGCCTAAAAGAGCAACAAGCAAGAAATGATAGAATCTAGACAAACATTTACGCCACAAAGGCCATTGGCCGAATCCATGAACAGATGTTCAAAATACACCAGTGGGTGGAAATGTGCGAATTAACAAAGTCTTTCAGAAACTACTAAGCAGATAAATAAAGCAAGACGGCGGCTTATGAAGCGGTAGACGGGTTTGGGAGCTCGGGGGAGATGGCGGTGTCGGACGTTGGGGCAGCCGGTTGGGCAGACTCGGCTTGATCACCTCCAGCAGCAGTTGGCGTAGTTGGGCGCGGCTCGTTGTTGGAGGCTCGGTCGAGCTGAGGCTGGTCGCCCGCTCCGGCTTCTGGCGCCTCCGTCTCGCCGCCGGCTTCCACCTCGCCTCCCTCCTCGACACTGGAGCCGATCACCTCCGCCGAGTCCTCGCCGTAGTTCGGGTTCATCCCGAACCACTCCGGTGGTGCCTCCTCGCCGTTGTCAGCTAGCTCAGGAACAAAGACATTGGGGTCGACGTACACGATGAGTGCCGCGGCGCGCTTGACAAAGTTATCCTTCATGGCTGCCAGCTCCGGCTGGGCCTCAGCCCAGAGCATGGCCAGCTGGTCTAGGCTCAGGTCCGGATACCACGCCTTGACAAACTCCAAGGCACAACGTGCTCCAGCGCATGCCGAGGAGCCTTTCTAGGTTTCCAAGCTGCCCGCTGCAACCTCCAGCCAGTTGGCTGTCCGGCTGGGGGTGCGCAGGATCGGCATCTCCGGCAATAAGGCGGCAATCGCCTGGGCGCCGGCGCGTTGAAGTCGGCGCAGCATCTGGTGAGCCGGCCGCAGGCGAGCCTCGATGCTCAAGAGTTGTTCATCAAGAGTCCGGGGGGCGTTGGCAGCAACATCCTCGCCGGCCGCCCTCCGCGCCTCACGGTCAACCTCGATGGCTTGAACGACAGTTTGTGCGTGACCCGAGAAGAAGTCTGCCAAAGACGAAAAAAGAAGCAAGTCAGAAAAAGCAAGAGTCGGCCCGACCCACAGTCGGCTGCTCAAAGAAAGCGAGCAAAGAAAACTTACCATCGACGATATCTTCAATTTTGTGGAAGCCGGAGGTCAGCATCGCCTCCTTGTCGGTCCAGGAGGAGCGTTCGGCTTCGAACTCAGCTTGGAGTCCAGTCTCCCTCTCCTTCGCCTCCTCCTGCGCCTTCTTGAGCAGCTCCTTCTGCTCCGCCAGCTGCGCGGCCAGCAGGTCGCGCTCCGTGACGAGCTCGCCACACTCCACCTCCTTGGCGCGCAAGGCGGTGTTGGCTTCGCCCAGCTGCTGCTGAAGAACGGCGTTGGCCTCTGAAGAAAGAAGAAAAAAGGACACAAGTCATCAGAAAAGGTCGCCAAGAAGATCCGGCCCGACTGCGCAGCAGTCGGCCCGAATCTCGGGGACTACAGCCCGCGGGTGCGCCAGCGCGCCCCCGCGAAGAAGCAAACTTACTCTGGCTCTCCGACAAGTCGGCAGTCCGCTTGCCCAGCTCTTCAACATTTCGGTTGAAGACGGTGGCTCGGAGGTTGTGGTAGCCCTACAGTGAGCATTTCAAAAAGAATAAGCGTTTGGAATTCGCCATTAGAGTTCCAACCCGCCTGCTCAGCAGCCGACCCGGAACTCAGGGACTACACCCAGTGGGTGCGCTGGCGCGCCTCCACAGAGAAGAACAAGAAAAAACAAGTCAGAAGGAACATACCCACATGGCCGCTCGTGTCGCCAGGTGCGCCTTTGTGCAGTGCTGGATGGCGTCGCTTTCAGCTCGCAGCTTCTCCTGGACGTCCAGGAGCGCCTGGTTCAGCGGGCCCGTGCCGCCTCCTCGCGCCCACCCGACGGGCGTGGAGCTCATCACCTCGACCTCTGGCGTGGCCGAGCTGGCCGCTCCGGTCTCCAGAGGGCGTGGCGCCGAAGTCGCCTTCTCCAGCCGACGACGAGTTGGCAGGGCGACTTGAAGAAGCAAGTTCGCCGTGGCTTCGTCTGTAGTCGGCGGTACCGGCGGGTCCGCTGACTGTTTATCCTTTGCGCCCCCCAATGACGGCGGGGGCGGTGGTGGCGGCACCACCGGGTCTCGCCTAGGGATCTCGCCGCCCTCCCTCTCCGCAATGGCGTACTCCCCGTCGGCTTCTCCATACCGCTCCGTATAAACCGGAGGCGGCGCCGAGTTCAACGGAACAACGAGCAGTGTTGATTGGCGGCGCGCGGCTTCTTCGGCCCGCTCTTGGGCAGCGGCGGCGGCTCCGGCTCCCTCCAGACCCTGCTGGGCGGGGGCGGCCGTCTTCTCGGCCTCCGCCTTCTTCCGACGGGCGGCTTCATCCTCGTCGCGTTTCTCCTGCGCGTTCCGCTCCGTCGCCTCTCGGAGGTCGGCGGCTGGGTCGATGCGCCGAGTCGTGGCGGACGATTCCACCGACCCCCTGATGGAGGCGGCGGCAACCCTCCCAAGGTGAGAGGAGCTCTGAAACGAGGAGAAGATGCAAAAACTCAGACTAAACCCACCAGAAGACAAAAACAAGACAGAGAAGTAGGGGCACTCACGTAGAGGACAGCGGCGGCTTCTTCACTTCCTTACAGAAGCGCTGGGCCTTTGCGGCCGCCTCTTCCCGTTTGGTCGCGGCGGCTGCCCCCTTAAACCTCTTCTCCCGGCCTCCGAGGGAACTCGGCCCGGCCCGGCGCTTCCTCGCGCCGTCTTGCCTCGGCTGGTGGTGCGGGGCGACTTCCCTTTCTTCGCCGACGGGCAGTCGGCGAAGGTGGCCGAGGGCCTCAGGCCGCCTTCTTCTCCTTCGCCGCCTCCTTCGGCGTCGGCCTCCAATGCCGCCGCCCCCAAGTCGGGGTCGTCGACATCGCTCTCCGCTCGATCAGAGGCGAACTGGCGAGGCGGTCCCGTGGCGCCAGATGAGGGCTGGAGAAGAGAGTTCTGGTTCAAAGGTCAAGAGAAATAAAGAGCAGAAGCCGGATTCGGCTGAAAAAGAGAAAGAGAAGAAAAGAGCAACTTACCACCGGCGGGGGGTTGGCGCGCGAGTATGGCTCCATGCCAAACTGCCAGTCCCCCGAGAGGCCGCAGTTCGCGATGAAGTTCACCGTGTCCGCAACCTCCGCGTGAGGAAGATCTTTGGTGCACGTCCGACTGGGGTCCCGGTGGCCGCTCATCTGACAGATCAGATGAGGCCGGCTTTGGAGCGGCAGGACTCGGCGTGCCACGAAGGCGGCCAGCAAGTCGGCTCCAGTCAGACCGGTTGACTGCGTCAACACCCGAAGTCGCTGCACGGCGGCGGCTCCAGCCGGAGTCAGCGTCTTGGCGCGGTAAGACCAGCTGGGCTGCCTCCCAGCCGGCGCGCCGGCTTCAAAGGCCGGCAGGTTGACCCAGTCGTCGTCTGCGGCGACGTTCCTTACATAGAAGTAAGGACGCTGCCACATCTTCACCGACTTGATCAGCTGGATGGCGGGGAATGGGTTGTCGGCAGTCGACCTCCGCAGCGCGATGAAGGCGCCGCATTGGGCTGGCACGCCGGCGACGTGCGTGCCGAGCTTAGAATGGAAGAACTCCCCCCACAGCTCGATGGTGGGGAGAACACCGAGGAATCCCTCGCAGAGCGAGGCGAAGGCCGCCAACAACACCACCGTGTTTGGAGTAAGGTGGTGCGGTTGGAGGCCGTGAAACTCTAGGAACGAGCGGAAGAATCCGCTCGCCGGCAGCCCCAGGCCGCGCATCAGGTGGGAGCGGAACACGACGCGCTCGCCCTCCGCCGGCACCGGCGACACCTCCCCCGGTGGCGGGTGCGGGCCTGCACGAGGTGCGCGCCGGGGATGCGGCGCGTCTTGCGAAGAAACTCGATGATGTCGTCGTCAACTTCAGAACCGTCCCACACGCCGGAGCGGATGGCGGCAGGCGCGGCGGCGGAAGAAGAGCTCATCGCCGGGAGCGGGGCATGGTCAGGCGCGGCAGCAGCAAGAAGAAGAAGGAGCGGGAGGAAGCAGAGGAGAGCAGGCGCGCGTGCTTCGCCGCCCCGCTCCCTCTGCCTACTTATAGGCCTGCGGGCTGAGGAGCCGAGGGGGCGTCGTGGGATTAACTGCGCCCACGCCCCCACGACCCCCACGATTTACCACGCGGAATTACCACGCGCATTTACTGCGCCGGAAGCCCAACCGCCCGCGTGGCCGCAGCGGATCCGCTCGAGGGCCGAGGCCCGGTAGTGGCGGGCCCCGCCCGCGGGCCTGTCCCGTCGCGCGCGTGGGCTGGCAGGCTTGCCCGGCCACGTGGCGCCCATGGAATGGTCCGCGGCGGGCGGCGGCTGTGTAGCTTCTCAAGCACGACGTTTGCGTCCCGCCACGATCTTCAAACTACCTAAAGAAGAGCAAGGCGACTTGAAGGCAAGTCTGACCTCTGAGAGACGACTCGACGAAGACGGCCGGAGCAGAATCGCCTCCCGATAATCGGCACGAAGGGAGACGGCAGGCGAGCTACGGCACCAACTCCTCGAAGGAAGAAACTGTTGAGGCTCCTCGATAGGTCTCCCTCGGCGCCTCACCAGCTTCGGGGACTACTGTCGGAGTAATGGGCCACGAGTAGGCTAACCCGGGACCCAGAATATTTCAATACATCAGGGCAGGCTACGCCCCTCAAAGAATCCCAAGACGATCGGCCGACTCTGGGAGTCGGCCGCAGCATCACCGACACCCACTCGCGGCCGAGTCCCAGGGGCGGCTATGACTCCCAGTTGGCGACTCCAGGAAAGCCGACTATGGGGAGTCGGCCCACGACTTCGCCGCCTTCAGCCTTCTAGAAGAAGGACAGGACTGGGGATGGCCGGAGTACGGCCCTCCCCTACCCTGATTACCAAGGGCGGGTATGGCTACAGTGCGACATACCGGAGGAGATCTTCAGTACGGCGCGGCACTGTGGCCATACCGGCCCTGACGTCCGCCCCAGCGGCGGAACCCTGTTCCCACGTTGGTCCGCCGGTATGGCCTGGAGACGGCGGGCCCCGCCAGTCAGCAGGGGAGATAGAAGACGGCGAGAGCGCCCAAAGACGGACCCCGTGGGAGTCGGCCTCCAGGAGTCGGCCCGTTTCTCCCATGGGCCCCGCACGCCATTAACCAGATAAGACGGGAAGTGGCCACAGTGATCGCCCGCCGGACGGCGGCACTGTTGCCACGACCCCGTGACCAAGACGACGTCATCAGAAGCGCGGCTACAGTGACCAGGTCAGCCGGCGGGGCCCACCAGCGGCGGGCCCCAGGAGTCGGCGGAGAAGACGGCCACTTGAGAGACAGACAGCTGGGACCCGCGCCCAGTCAGATTACCATTGTACCCCCGGGGGGTAGGCCTATATAAACCCCTCGGAGCACCCATGCAAAGGGTTGGATCCTTTTTCCACTAGACCAACAGCATAGAGGGGGGGGAGAGCTAGCCTTGCCTTCTCCTACCTCCAGAACACAACTCGAGGAGCAACTTTGTACACATATCTCCATAGTGATCATGCGGAGACCCCGCAGAGCAGTAGTAGGGGTATTATCTCCTCGGAGAGCCCCGAAGCTGGGTAAGATCCACCGGCGAGCATGTTTACGCCTCATCCCGCTTCCAGGCACCGGCGACGTTCTACTCGCCCCCACCATGATAAGCCATCCTTTGGCATATGTCGCACCTAACCCCCGACACTCCTTATGAGTGGCGGTCGGGGACAAGCGATGGTCTTTTCCTACCAATCTATCCCCTAGGAGCATGCGCGTAGTGCTTTGGTTTTTGATGGCTTGTAGATTTTTGCAATAAGTATTGAGTTCTTTATGACTAATGTTGAGTCCATGGATTATACGCACTCTCACCCTTCCATCATTGCTAGCCTCTTCGGTACCGTGCATTGCCCTTTCTCACATTGAGAGTTGGTGCAAACTTCGCCAGTGCATCCAAACCCCGTGATATGATACGCTCTTTCACACATAAACCTCCTTATATCTTCCTCAAAACAGCCACCATACCTACCTATTATGGCATTTCCATAGCCATTCCGAGATATATTGCCATGCAACTTTCCACCATTCCGTTTGTCATGACACATTCGTCATTGTCATATTGCTTAGCATGATCATGTAGTTGACATTGTATTTGTGGAAAAGCCACCGTTCATAATTCTTTCATACATGTCACTCTTGATTCATTGCATATCCCGGTACACCGTCGGAGGCATTCATATAGAGTCATACTTTGTTCTAGTATCGAGTTGTAATCATTGAGTTGTAAATAAATAGAAGTGGGATGATCATCATTTTCTAGAGCATTGTCCCAAGTGAGGAATAAAAAAAAGGAAAGGCCATAAAAAAAGGCCCAAAAAATGAGAGAAAAAGAGAGAATGGACAATGCTACTATCCTTTGCCACACTTGTGCTTCAAAGTAGCACTGTAATCTTCATGATAGAGAGTCTCTTGTTTTGTCACTTTCATATACTAGTGGGAATTTTTCATTATAGAACTTGGCTTGTATATTCCAACAATGGGCCCCCTCAAGTGCCCTAGGTCTTCGTGAGCAAGCAAGTTGGATGCACACCCACTTAGTTTCTTTTGTCGAGATTTCATACATTTATAGCTTTAGTGCATCCGTTGCATGGCAATCCGTACTCCTTGCATTAACATCAATCGATGGGAATCTCCATAGCCCATTGATTAGACTCGTTGATGTGAGACTTTCTTCTTTTTTGTCTTCTCCACATAACCCCCATCATCATATTCTATTCCACCCATAGTGCTATGTCCATGGCTCGCACTCATATATTGCGTGAAAGTTTATAAGTTTGAGATTACTAAAGTATGAAACAATTGCTTGGCTTGTCATCGGGGTTGTGCATGATGAGAGCATTCTTGTGTGACGAAAATGGAGCATGACTAAAATAAATGATTTTGTAGGGATGAACTTTCTTTGGCCATGTTATTTTAAGAGGACATAATTGCTTAGTTAGTATGCTTGAAGTATTATTGTTTTTATGTCAATATGAACTTTTGTCTTGAATCTTTCGGATCTGAATATTCATACCACAATTAAGAAGAATTACATTGAAATTATGCCAAGTAGCACTCCGCATCAAAAATTCTGTTTTTATAATTTACCTACTCGAGGACGAGCAGGAATCAAGCTTGGGGATGCCTGATACGTCTCCAACGTATCTATAATTTTTGATTGCTCCATGCTATATTATCTACTGTTTTGGACAAAATTGGGCTTTATTTTCCACTTTTATATTATTTTTGGGACTAACCTATTAACCGGAGGCCCAGCCCAGAATTGCTGTTTTTTGCCCATTTCAGAGTTTTGCAGAAAAGGAATATCAAACGGAGTCCAAACGGAATGAAATGTTCGGGAACGTGATTTTCTCACCGAACGTGATCCAGGAGACTTGGACCCTAAGTCAAGGAAGCTTCAAGGAGGGCATGAGGTAGGGGGTGCGCCCTCCACCCTCGTGGGCCCCATGTTGCTCCATCAATGTACTTCTTCCTCCTATATATACCTACGTACCCCCAAACGATCAGATACGGAGCCAAAAACCTAATTCCACCGCCGCAACCTTCTGTACCCATGAGATCCCATCTTGTGGCCTGTTCCGGAGCTCCGCCGGAGGGGGCATCCATCACGGAGGGATTCTACATCATCACCATAGCCTCTTCGATGAAGTGTGAGTAGTTTACCTCAGACCTTCGGGTCCATAGTTAGTAGCTAGATGGCTTCTTCTCTCTTTTTGGATCTCAATACAATGTTCTCCCCTTCACTCGTGGAGATCTATTCGATGTAATCTTCTTTTTGCGGTGTGTTTCTTGAGACCGATGAATTGTGGGTTTTTGATCAAGATTATCTATGAACAATATTTGAATCTTCTCTAAATTCTTTTATGTATGATTGGTTCTTTTCAAGTCTCTTCGAATTATCAGTTTGGTTTGGCCTATTAGATTGGTTTTTCTTGCAATGGGAGAAGTGCTTAGCTTTGGGTTCAATCTTGCGGTGTCCTTTCCCAGTGACAGTAGGGGCAGCAAGGCACGTATTGTATTGTTGCCATCGAGGATAACAAGATGGTTTTTTTATCATATTGCATGAATTTATCCCTCTACATCATGTCATCTTGCTTAAGGCGTTATTCTGTTTTCATGAACTTAATACTCTAGATGCATGCTGGATAGCGGTCGATGAGTGGAGTAATAGTAGTAGATGCAGGCAGGAGTCGGTCTACTTGTCTCGAACGTGATGCCTATATACATGATCATACCTAGATATTCTCATAACTATGCTCAATTCTGTCAATTGCTCAACAGTAATTCGTTCACCCACCGTAAAATACTTATGCTCTTGAGAGAAGCCACTAGTGAAATCTATGGCCCCCGGGTCTATCTTCATCATATCAATCTTCCAACACTTTATTTATTTCCTTTGCTTTCATTTTACTTTGCATGTTTATCACAAAAATACCAAAAATATTATCCTAATATATCTCACTCTCGTAAGTGACCGTGAAGGGATTGACAACCCCTTATCGCGTTGGTTGCGAGGAGTTATTTGTTTTGTGCAGGTACGCGGGACTCACGCGTAGCCTCCTACTGGATTGATACCTTGGTTCTCAAAAACTGAGGGAAATACATACACTACTTTGCTGCATCATCCTTTCCTCTTTAAGAAAATCCAACGCAGTGCTCAAGAGGTAGCACCCCTCCCGATGAACAGGATCCCGTTTCGACCGTGGTCGGTCAAACATAAGGCTGTTTCCTCCGTTCCGCGGTACACTTGGCCTCGTTTCCATCGGCTGTTCCATCCAAGCCGGTTGGCTCCCGATGAACACGACGACGCATTCCGTTCCGACCCAGCCGGTTGCCTCCCCATGAACACGACGACGACGCAGTTTCTCCATTCTGAACCAGCCACGTACAAGAGCCCTGGCCGTACGTATGCGCGAGTAGGCGTTCGAGACCCCACCATATCTACGTACGTGGCCGTATTTACTTTCTTGCACCATGGCCGTTGTACATACGTGTACATGCTACGTGCGCGCCTCTACTACGACACGTGCCTTCCTTACTCGGCCACGGTTCATCGCTGCAGCCTGCAGACAGACCGATCGACCAGTATGTACGTACACACTACTAGGAAAAGGGCTATAGATGATATGGCCACTAATGGCGCACCAGACATGTGGTGCGTCACTACTATATAGTAATGGCGCACCATGAGTCGGTGCGCCATTAGTAACAATTTTTTTTCCAAAAATACTAATGGCGCACCAGGGAAGAGTGCGCCATTACTAGTTTACACAGTGCGCCACTACTATCTTTTTTTGCAAAACTACTAATGGCGCACCTCAAGCTGGTGCGCCATTAGTAACGAGGGTTACTAATGGCGCATTTGTGGGTGGTGTGCCATTAGTAACCTGGGACCAGCTAGATATTTTGGACAGCCACACCTACACACTCACTTTCCCAACTTCATTCTCTCCACCTCCTTCTCCAAGCTTGTGTCGGCTGCCTCCTCCTCCTCACCTCATTTGCACCATAGATTCATCAAAATTAAGTGGTTAAATTACCTTTTTTGATAGGTAAGTAAGGGGAAAACTATCTTTATGTTGTAGGTCTACTTTTTTTCTCCCTAGCTCGCTCCAACAACATGCACATGCACTTTTTATGGCCTTGCTAGATCTATGTATGTTTGTGGTGTTGCATATGTTTGTGGTGTTGCATATATGTTTGTATTTACAGGTACCGGTATTTGAAATGCGATAGTTGCCAATATTTTGCCGGAATGTTGATTCATTTCCGTTTCGGCGAGAATTTTGGCACTATGCATTCTTTTTGGTCCTTTTAGGGAAAGTCATGCCAAATTTTTTCTTGGTTCTAAAATATCGTTTTGCTCTACCTCGCAGGCGACCATGGTTCGCACGATGACCGAAGGCATCGTGAATAGGTTTTTGAGCTCCGCGAAGGCCGAGATGCTTCAAAATAACGAGACGGAGATAAGATACCCGTGTCAAAGATGCAAGCTGAAGAGCCTTATTGCGGACCCGGATTCCGGGCAGGTGCGGGACCACCTGCTCTTGTGTGGTTTCATGGATGGCTATCGGTGGCAAGGTGATGAAGATGACTATGAAGTTGTCCATGGGGGCCGGGCAAGAAATGAGGAAGGGCAGCAAGACAACCACCGCGGCGAGGGCGGGCGAGAA
The DNA here is from genome assembly GCA_032464435.1 of Aegilops umbellulata. Classification (NCBI taxonomy): domain Eukaryota; kingdom Viridiplantae; phylum Streptophyta; class Magnoliopsida; order Poales; family Poaceae; genus Aegilops; species Aegilops umbellulata. The sequence goes on from CP136058.1 coordinate 355,525,557, forward strand.
GACGAAGAATCTCCATGACATGATCACGACGGTGATGCTGTACACAATCATCATGTAGAAGATGCCGGACATGATGATGAGGAAGATCAAGACGAAGGGCATGATCATGAAGATGAAGATGCCGGAGTAGACGACGATGGAGGCTGGGTGCAGGACCCTCATATTCAAGAGCTGCTTCTCAAGCAGACGGATAACGCAAGAGCTGCCACCCGAGAGAAAGCCAAGTTGGATCAACTGGAGATAGGCGCGGTTACTCCAATCTATGAAGGATGTAGGACCGAGGATACCCGCCTGAAAGTAACGCTCATGGCTCTGGAGATGAAGGTAAAACACAAAATGACCGACACATGCTTCGACGAGAACATGTCATTCTGGCACAAACGTCTTCCCAAGGGGAACAAGTGCCCGACCAATTCTGAGGAGGCGAAGAAAATCGTGTGTCCTCTGGATTTACCGCATGTGAAATACCATGTGTGCATGAACAATTGCATCATTTATCGGGACTAGAACGCGGAGTCTACCATATGTCCGGTGTGCGGCGTCACTTGATACAAGAAGAAAGCTCCTCGAAAAGTGGTGTGGTACTTTCCGATCACTCCTCGTCTGCTGCGGTATTTCGCGGACCCTAAGGTAGCAAAGCTACTGCGTTGGCACGCGGATAGGGAGGAGAAGAAGCGAGAAGATGACGGAAATGATCCAGAGATAAATAAGAAGACAAGATGCTGAGTCACCCTAAGGATGCGAGCCAGTGGCAATCGTTGAACTTCGAAGACCCAGAATTTGGGAACAATCCAAGGAACATCATGCTGGGCGCGAGCACCGATGGAGTCAATCCGTTTGGCAGCCAGAGAAGCACACATAGCACCTGACCTGTGTTTGTGTGGATGTACAACCTTCCCCCCTGATTGTGCATGAAGAGGAAGTACATTCACATGAGTATGCTAATTGAAGGGCCAAAACAACCAGGGAACAACATCAATCTTTATCTGGGGCTGCTGAAAGAGGAGCTAGACACGCTGTGGAAAACGCCAGCCAATACGTGGGACGCCGTAGAGAAAGAATATTTCCCTATGATAGCCGCACTGCTCACGATGGTGCACGACTATCTTGGTTACGGATATCTCGCGGGGCAGGTGGTCCATGGATTTTCTGGATGCGTCAGGTGCATGGATGACACAACGTATCGCCAGCTAGATAGAGATCCCGGGTCTTCGAAAACCGTGTTCATGGGACATCGAAGGTGGCTTCGCGACGATGACCCGTGGAGAAAACAAAAGGATCTGTTCGATGGTGAAACCGAACCCCGAAGACGCCCGCGTACGAGGAGCGGCGAGGAAATAGACGAGCTGTTGAAAAATTGGAAAGATTGCCCACTGCCGGGAAAGAAGCAAAAGGCACCAGAGCCGGGAAAGAAGCGAAAGGCGCCAGAGTCGCTGCTGAAGGTATGGAAAACGAGGTCTGTTTTCTGGGACTTGCCGTACTGGAAGATCCACCGTGTGCCTCACAGCCTTGATGTCATGCATATCACGAAGAACGTGTGCGAGAGTTTGCTTGGTACCCTGCTCAACATGCCAGAGAGGACCAAAGATGGGCCGAAAGCAAGGGCAGACTTGAAATCAATGGGCATCAGGGAGGACCTTCACGCTAATGGTGATGATGATGAGGCGAAGCAGGACACAGAAAGTCGTCGCAAAGGCAAAAAGGCCAAGAAGACCGAAAATGACTACCCTCCCGCGTGCTTCACTCTAAGTCAGGAGGAGATCGAGCAGTTTTTCACCTGCCTCGTAGGAGTAAAACTTCCTTACGGTTACGCGGGGAAGATAAGCAGATACCTAGACCCAACGAAGAAGAAGTTCAGCGGGATGAAGTCTCACGACTGTCACGTGCTGATGACGCAGATACTTCTAGTTGCAATCCGTGGGATCATGGACGCGCATGTCCGTGAAACGCTATTTGGCCTATGCAACTTTTTTGACGTCATCTCTCGAAAGTCGGTTGGCATGAGGCAGCTCAGAAGGCTACAGGAAGAGATCATGGTGATACTATGCGAGCTTGAGATGTACTTCCCGCCCGCATTCTTTGATGTTATGGTGCATCAGCTGGTCCATATCGTGGAGGATATCATCCAACTCGGGCCATTCGAAAGGATGAATGGTGTCATCAAAGGATACGTTCGCAACATGTCACGTCCAGAGGGCAGCATAGCCAGGGGCTTTCTGACCGAAGAGTGCATCTCCTACTGTACGAATTATCTAGGCATCGAGAACCCCGTTGGTCTGCCCGTCAACAGGCACCTCGGCAGGCTCGCTGGATGGGGTCACCGTGAGGGTCGCCGCGAAATGCATGTCGACTTCGAGGTTCGACTCGCCGACTTTGTAAGAGCAAACCTAGTCGCGCTACAACACATAGACGTGGTCGATCCTTGGGTGGTAGAGCACAAAACCTTTATTGAGAAGACGTACAATGACCGAGGCCAACAGAGGACGGACGAAGATATAATCAAAGAGCACAACTCATGTTTCACGCGTTGGTTCAAGCAGAAGCTTCTGTCGTACCCTTTACATGAGGATTCTTCCGCGAAAGAACAACTCATATTCGCCTTGTCACAGGGCGTCGAGCACAACCTGATGACCTATGAGGCGTACGATATCAACGGCTACACATTCTACACCGAGGACAAGGACAAGGACGGATACTACGGAAGGATCGAGGAGATCTGGGAGCTGAGCTACGCTGGAGAGAAGGTCCCAATGTTCCGTGTCAGATGGGCCAAGAGCGTCCTCAAAGAAGAACGGTATTTCACCACCATGGTTATACCCGAAGCCAAATCCAAGACCGCGGGCGCAAACGTCACCGCGAAAAATGAGCCATGGGTACTGGCTTCCCAAGTGGACCAATGCTTCTTCATTACCGACCCGTCAAAGCCCAGTCGCGTTGTCGTGAGGAGAGGCAAAAGGAAGATCATCGGAATGGATGGAGTAGCCAATGAGCAAGACTTCGACAAGTACGACGACCCGAAGATCAAACATGACGACGACGACGAAGTAGCAGCATACACCACAAGAAGAAGCAGGACCACCCTACCTAAAGGACGTCCGTTCCATAGAAGAACTCCATTTGCGAAAAAGAAGGGCAAGAAGATTGTGAACAGATAGCTAGCTAAGATCGATTGTATTTAAATCGTGGTCTTCATTTCTCGATTGTATTTCATGGGCACTTTTTGATATCATGAATATTTTTAAATTTCATGGGCACTTTTTGAATTCATGAATATTTTTTCAAATTTGATGATATTTTTATATCTCTCGATCGCTATCCCACCTCGTCAGATCACCCTCGCCGCCAAGCACCCCCGCACCCTCTCCCCACCTCCACTGCCGCCGCCGACCCACCGCACCCTCTGCCCCGCTCCACTGCCGCCGCCGACCCACCGCACCCTCCCCCGCTCCACCGCCACCGCCGACCCCCCACACCTTCCCCCGCTCCACCGCCGCCGCCGACCCACCACACCCTCCCCCGCTCCACCACCGCCGACGACCCCCCGCACCCTCCCCCGCTCCACCGCCGCTGCCGACCCCCCGCACCCTCCCCCGCTCCACTGCCGCCGCCGACCCCCCGCACCCTCCCCCGCTCCACCGCCGCCGCCGACCCCCCGCACCCTCCCCCGCTCCACCGTCACAAATGAATGCAACTAAAAATCCAAAGAAAACAAATTTGATTATATTTTCAAATAACAAATTTGATGATATTTTCAAATAATAAATTTGATGATATTTTTTCGATTCATAAATATTTTCAAATAACAAATTTGATGATATTTTTTAAAAAATTATTAATGTTTTTATAAAAAATTATTATTGTTTCATATTCATATTCATTTTCTAAAAAATTATTAGATGCAAACAAAATAATAATAAAAAATTACTTATGGCGCACCTCTGGCTGGTGCGCCATTGCTATGCAAAAAAAAAGTTACTTATGGCGAACCGCTGGGTAGTGCGCCATTGCTATCTAAAAAAGATTACTAATGGCGCACCGCTCGGGGGTGCGCCATTGCTATCTAAAAAAACATTCTAATGGCGCACCGCTAGGTGGTGCGCCATTGCTAAGCCTCCCCCCACACTAAAATCACCAATCTCTCACATTTCCCTCTAATCCCTCCCCTGCCTCATCTCACCCGTGCCCGACCACCACTGCCCCCGTGCTTGCCGTCCCCGGCCGTGCTCGGTGCGCCGGCCGCACCCGACCACCACCGCCCCGAACGCCCCCTCCCCGAGCCGAGCGCCGCCTCCCTCGCCGTCCCCCTCTGCTCGCGCCCGCGCCCTCGACGTCCTCCCGCCCAAGCGCCCCCTCCCCCCGCGGCCCCGCCTACGTCAACCTTGTGCTCGCTGTCCAACACCGCGCGGCCTGCCCAGGAGGACTGCCGCCGTCTTCCTCTTCGACTACGAGGACACGAACAAGCTCGGACGCGCGCTCTCGAGCCATCCCTTCGACGCCCGCCGATTTCCTCCGCCTCGGCCACCATCGCCACCGCTCGACGCCGAATTCGCGCCGCCTCGACTAGCTCCTGCTACCCCGAGTCGCCCTCGACCTCCCCAGTGAGCACCCGAGCCGCTTCCCCCTCTTCCCCCTCTTGATTTCCTTCTGATGTGTTCTAGGGTTGGGGGTTGGAGAATTTTGGACAAGGAAAGGGGGTTTGAGAATTAAGTAGCTAGGGTTGGGGAATTAAGTATTGGAAATATGCCCTAGAGGCAATAATAAAATGATTATTATTATATTTCCTTGTTCATGATAATTGTCTATTGTTCATGCTATAATTGTGTTATCTGGAAATCGTAATACATGTGTGAATACATAGACCACAACATGTCCCTAGTGAGCCTCTAGTTGACTAGCTCGTTGATCAACAGATAGTCATGGTTTCCTGACTATGGGCATTAGATGTCATTGATAACGAGATCACATCATTAGGAGAATGATGTGATGGACAAGACCCAATCCTAAGCCTAGCACAAGATCGTGTAGTTCGTTTGCTAAAGCTTTTCCAATGTTAAGTATCATTTCCTTAGACCATGAGATCGTGTAACTCCCGGATGCTGTAGGAGTGCTTTGGGTGTGCCAAACGTCACAACGTAACTGGGTGACTATAAAGGTATACTACAGGCATCCCTGAAAGCATCTGTTGGGTTGACATGGATCGAGACTGGGATTTGTCACTCTGTATGACGAAGAGGTATCTCTGGGCCCACTCGGTAATGCATCATCATAATGAGCTCAATGTGACCAAGTGGTTGGTCACGGGATCATGCCTTACGATATGAGTAAAGTGACTCGCCGGTAACGAGATTGAACGAGGTATTGGGATACCGACGATCGAATCTCGGGCAAGTAACGTACCGATTGACAAAGGGAATTGTATACGGGATTACTTGAATCCTCGACATCGTGGTTCATCCGATGAGATCATCGAGGAGCATGTGGGAGCCAACATGGGTATCTAGATCCCGCTGTTGGTTATTGACCGGAGAGTCGTCTCAGTCATGTCTGCGTGTCTCCCGAACCCGTAGGGTCTACACACTTAAGGTTTAGTGACGCTAGGGTTGTAGAGATATTAGTATCCAGCAACCCGAAAGTTGTTCGGAGTCCCGGATGAGATCCCGGACGTCACGAGGAGTTCCGGAATGGTTCGGAGGTAAAGATTGATATATAGAAAGTCCAGTTTCGGCCATCGAGAAGGTTGCGGGGTTAATCGGTATTGTACCGGGACCACCGTAAGGGTCCCGGGGGTCCACCGGGTGGGGCCACCTATCCCGGAGGGCCCCATGGGCTTAAGTGGGAGGGGAACCAGCCCCCGGTGAGCTGATGCGCCCCCCTTGGGCCTCCCCCTGCGCCTAGGGTTGGAAACCCTAGGGGTGGGGGCGCCCCACCTGACTTGGGGGGCAAGTTCCCCCCCTTGGCCGCCCCCCCTTGAGATGCATCTCTAGGAGGCCGGCGCCCCCTGGACCCCTATATAAAGAGGGGGGAGGGAGGGCAGCCACACCTAAGCCATGGCACCTCCCTCTCCCTCCCGCAACACCTCTCCCTCTCGTTGAGCTTGGCGAAGCCCTGCCGAGACCCCTGCTGCATCCACCACCACGCCGTCGTGCTGCTGGATCTCCATCAACCTCTCCTTCCCCTTGCTGGATCAAGAAGGAGGAGACGTCTTCCCCAACCGTACGTGTGTTGAATGCGGAGGTGCTGTCCGTTCGGCACTTGGTCATCAGTGATTTGGATCACGGCGAGTACGACTCCATCATCCCCGTTCTCTTGAACGCTTCCGCTCGCAATCTACAAGGGTATGTAGATGCACTCCTATCCCTCTCGTTGCTAGAGAACTCCATAGATGATCTTGGTGATGCGTAGAAATTTTTTGATTTCTGCTACGTTCCCCAACAGTGGTATCAGAGCTAGGTCTATGCGTAGTTACTATGCACGAGTAGAACACAAAGCAGTTGTGGGCGTCGATATTGTCAATATCTTGCCGTTACTAGTCTTATCTTGATTCGGCGGCATTATGGGATGAAGCGGCCCGGACCGACCTTACACGTATGCTTGCGTGAGACAGGTTCCACCGACTGACATGCACTAGTTGCATAAGGTGGCTAGCGGGTGTCTTCTCTCCCACTTTAGTCGGATCGGATTCGATGAGAAGGGTCCTTATGAAGGGTAAATAGAAATTGGCATATCACATTGTGGTTTTGACGTAGGTAAGAAACGTTCTTGCTAGAACCCTAATGCAGCCACGTAAAAAACTTGCAACAACAATTAGAGGACGTCTAACTTGTTTTTGCAGCATGTGCCGTGTGATGTGATATGGCCAAAAGATGTGATGAATGATATATGCGATGTATGAGATTGATCATGTTCTTGTAATAGGAATCACGACTTGCATGTCGATGAGTATGACAACCGGCAGGAACCATAGGAGTTGTCTTTATTTATTATATGACATGTGTGTCATTGAATAACGCCATGTAATTACTTTACTTCTTTGCTAAACCGTTAGTCATAGTAGTAGAAGTAATAGTTGGCGAACAACTTCATGGAGACACGATGATGGAGATCATGATGATGGAGATCATGGTGTTATGCCGGTGACGAAGATGATCATGGCGCCCCGAAGATGGAGATCAAAGGAGCAATATGATATTGGCCATATCATGTCACTATTTGATTGCATGTGATATTTATCATGTTTATGCTTCTTATTTGCTTAGAACGACGGTAGTAAATAAGATGATCCCTCACAATAATTTCAAGAAAGTGTTCCCCCTAACTGTGCGCCGTTGCAAAAGTTTGTTGTTCCGAAGCACCACGTGATGATCGGGTGTGATAGGTTCTAACGTTCGCATACAACGGGTGTAAGCCAGATTTACACACGCAATACACTTAGGTTGACTTGACGAGCCTAGCATGTACAGACATGGCCTCGGAACACAAGAGACCGAAAGGTCGAACATGAGTCGTATGGAAGATACGATCAACATGGAGATGTTCACCGATGATGACTAGTCCGTCTCACGTGATGACCGGACACGACCTAGTTGAGTCGGATCATGTAACACTTAGATGACGAGAGGGATATCTAATCTGAGTGGGAGTTCATTAAATAATTTGATTAGATGAACTAAATTATCATGAAATTAGTCTAAATAAACTTTGCAATATGTCTTGAAGATCAAATGGCCCACACTAATGTCAACCTCAACTTCAACGCGTTCCTAGAGAAAACCAAGCTGAAAGATGATGGCAGCAACTATACGGACTGGGTCCGGAACCTGAGGATCATCCTCATAGCTGCCAGGAAACAATATGTCCTAGAAGCACCGCTAGGTGAAGCATCCATCCAAGAGAACCAAGACGTTATGAACGCTTGGCAGCAGCGTGCTGATGATTACTCCCTCGTTCAGTGTGGCATGCTTTACAACTTAGAACCGGGGCTCCAAAAGCGTTTTGAGCAACACAAAGCATATGAGATGTTCGAAGAGCTGAAAATGGTTTTCCAAGCTCATGCCCGGGTCGAGAGATATGATGTCTCCGACAAGTTCTACAGTTGTAAGATGGAGGAAAATAGTTCTTTCAGTGAGCACATACTCAAAATGTCTGGGTTGCACAACCGCTTGACTCAGCTGGGAGTTAATCTCCCGGATGACGCGGTCGTTGACAGAATCCTTCAGTCGCTCCCACCAAGCTACAAGAGCTTTCTGATGAACTTCAATATGCAGGGGATGGAAAAGACCATTCCTGAGGTATATTCGATGCTGAAATCAGCGGAGGTGGAGATCAAAAAGGAACATCAAGTGTTGATGGTGAATAAAACCACTAAGTTCAAGAAAGGCAAGGGTAAGAAGAAGGACGACAAGGGAGTTGCCGCGCCTGGCAAGCCAGTTGCCGGGAAGAAGCCAAAGAATGGACCCAATTTTGAAACTGAGTGCTTTTATTGCAAGGGAAAGGGACACTGTAAGCGGAACTGCCCCAAATACTTAGCAGACAAGAAGGCCGGCAACACTAAAGGTATATGTGATATACATGTAATTGATGTGTACATAACCAGTACTCGTAGTAGCTCCTGGATATTTGATACCGGTGCGGTTGCTCATATTTGTAACTCAAAACAGGAGCTGCGGAATAAACGGAGGCCGGCGAAAGACGAGGTGACGATGCACATCGGGAATGGTTCCAAGGTCGATGTGATCGCCGTCGACACGCTACCTCTACATTTACCTATGGGATTAGTTTTAAACCTCAATAATTGTTATTTAGTGCCAGCTTTGAGCATGAACATTGTATCTGGATCTTGTTTAATGCGAGATGGCTACTCATTTAAATCCGAGAATAATGGTTGTTCTATTTGTATGAGAGATATGTTTTATGGTCATGCCCCGCTGGTGAATGGTTTATTCTTAATGAATCTTGAACGTAATGTTACACATATTCATAGCGTGAATACCAAAAGATATAAGGTTGATAATGATAGTCCCACATACTTGTGGCTCTGCCGCCTTGGTCACATAGGTGTCAAACGCATGAAGAAGCTCCATACAGATGGACTTTTGGAGTCTCTTGATTTTGAACCATTTGACACGTGCGAACCATGCCTCATGGGGAAGATGACCAAGACTCCGTTCTCCGGAACAATGGAGCGAGCAACCAACTTATTGGAAATCATACATACTGATGTGTGCGGTCCAGTGAGTGTTGAGGCTCGCGGTGGCTATCGTTATGTTCTCACTCTCACTGATGACTTGAGTAGATATGGGTATGTCTACTTAATGAAACACAAGTCTGAGACCTTTGAAAAGTTCAAGGAATTTTAGAGTGAGGTTGAGAATCAACGTGACAGAAAAATCATGGTCTTGGATCAGATCGTGGGGGAGAATATTTAAGTCACGAATTTGGTACGCACTTAAGGAAATGTGGAATCGTTTCACAACTCACGCCGCCTGGAACACCTCAGCGTAACGGTGTGTCCGAACGTCGTAATCACACTCTATTGGATATGGTGCGATCTATGATGTCACTCATTGATTTACCGCTATCATTTTGGGGATACGCTCTAGAGACAGCTACATTCACTTTAAATAGGGCACCGTCTAAATCCGTTGAGACGACACCGTATGAATTATGGTTTGGGAAGAAACCTAAGCTGTCGTTTCTAAAAGTTTGTCGATGCGATGCTTATGTCAAGAAACTTCAACCTGAAAAGCTCGAACCCAAGTCAAAAAAATGCGTCTTCATAGGATACCCTAAGGAAACCATTGGGTATACCTTCTACCTCAGATCTGAAGGCAAGATCTTTGTTGCCAAGAATGGGTCCTTTCTAGAGAAAGAGTTTCTCTCGAAAGAAGTGGGAGGAAAGTGGAACTTGATGAAGTATTGCCTCTTGAACCGGAGAGTAGCGCAACTCAAGAAAATGTTTCTGTGGTGCCTCCACCAACTAGAGAGGAGGTTAATGATGATGATCATGAAACTTCAGATCAAGTTGCCACTGAACTTCGTAGGTCCACAAGGACATGTTCCGCACCAGAGTGGTACGGCAACCCTGTCCTGGAAATCATGTTGTTAGACAACGGTGAACCTTCGAACTATGAAGAAGCAATGGCGGGCCCAGATTCCAACAAATGGCTTGAAGCCATGCAATCCGAGATAGGATCCATGTATGAAAACAAAGTATGGACTTTGACAGACTTGCCCGATGATCGGCGAGCGATAGAGAATAAATTGATCTTTAAGAAGAAGACGGACGCAGATGGTAATGTTACCATCTATAAGGCTGGACTTGTTACTAAGGGTTATCGACAAGTTCAAGGGGTTGACTACGATGAGACCTTCTCACCCGTAGTGAAGCTGAATTCCGTCCAAATCTTGTTAGCAATTGCTGCATACTATGATTATGAGATATGGCAAATGGACGTCAAAACGGCATTCCTCAACGGCTTTCTTAAGGAAGAATTGTATATGATGCAGCCGGAAGGTTTTGTCGATCCTCAGAATGCTAACAAGGTATGCAAGCTCCAGCGCTCCATTTATGGGTTGGTGCAAGCATCTCGGAGTTGGAACATTCGCTTTGATGAAATGATCAAAGCGTTTGGGTTTATGCAGACTTATGGAGAATCCTGTGTTTACAAGAAAGTGAGTGGGAGCTCTGTAGCATTTCTCATATTATATGTGGATGACATACTTTTGATGGGAAATGATATAGAACTTTTGGATAGCATTAAGGCCTATTTGAATAAGTGTTTTTCAATGAAGGACCTTGGAGAAGCTGCTTATATATTAGGCATCAAGATCTATAGAGATAGATCAAGACGCCTCATAGGTCTTTCACAAAGCACATACCTTGAAAAGATACTGAAGAAGATCAATATGGATCATTCCAAGAAGGGGTTCTCGGGTAGGGGGTCCCGAACTGTGCGTCAAGGCCGGATGGTAACAGGAGATAAGGGACACGATGTTTACCCAGGTTCGGGCCCTCTCGATGGAGGTAAGACCCTACTCCTGCTTGATTAATATTGATGATATGGGTAGTACAAGAGTAGATCTACCACGAGATCAAGGAGGCTAAACCCTGGAAGCTAGCCTATGGTATGATTGTGTATGATGATGGTTCTGTCCTACGGACTACAACCCTCCGGTTTATATAGACACCGGATAGGGTTAGGGTTACACAGAGTCGGTTACAATGGTAGGAGATCTTGAGTATCCGCATCGCCTAGCTTGCCTTCCACGCCAAGGAAAGTCCCATCCGGACACGGGACGAAGTCTTCAATCTTGTATCTTCATAGTAGAGGAGTCCGGCGAAGGTATAGTCCGGCTACCCGAACACCCCCTAATCCAGGACTCCCTCAGTAGCCCCTGAACCAGGCTTCAATGACGACGAGTCCGGCGCGCAGATTGTCTTCGGCATTGCAAGGCGGGTTCCTCCTCCAAGTCCTTTATAGAAGATTGTTAACACCAAAAATAGTGTCCGGCTCTGGAAAATAAGTTTCCACATATTGCCATAGAGAGAATAATATTAACACAAATCAAATCTGCTGACGTATTCCGCAGTGCGTCATCACACTGCGGCCAAGCTCTTTATACAAATCGTTTTTACTTCTCCACCTCAGCGTGTTTAGCGAGGCGGTTTCCTTGGCACGTCTTGTCAAAGCAGAGATCGTGTGCCCCTTTTAACGGGATCCTCATAAATACGGACGTGGCTAACCCAATCGTGCCGGTTAGCATGTTCCCTCGATTAAAGGCGAGTCCAAAACGGTTACGGGGAGGGATTTTAGTATTTAGCTTCTTATAAAGAGTCTAAGGCCTCGCTCCTTTTCTTAATCTCAAACGAGTTCGCCTGTCGCCTCGAGTTCCAACACCCCAAGCTCCAGATTCCAGGCGCTTCGGACCTTCGACAATGTCCGGTTCTGACCTTCAAGGTCTATGGACGCCTTCCTCCATCACGGAGGAGGACGTATTAAGGTTGAGGGAGGCTAAGTTCCTGACCGGCGAGATTTCACATAGGTTGCCTGTTCAAGGACAGGTTATTCCCAGTCCACAACCCGGCGAGAGCGTGGTGTTCACGTCTCACTTCCTCCGAGGGTTAGGCTTCCCCATGGATCCCTTTGTGAGGGGACTGTTGTTTTACTACGGGCTGGATTTTCATGATTTAGCTCCGGAGTCCATCCTCCATATCTCCTCATTTATCGTCGTGTGTGAAGCGTTCCTCCATGTTACCCCTCACTTCGGATTATGGCTCAAGACCTTCAACGTGGAGCCGAAGATGATCGAGGGGCGACACACAGAGTGCGGAGGCGCTGTCATAAGAAAAAATGCCGATGCTCCATGGCCCGAGGGCTCTTTTCAAGAGGAGCTTGGCTTGTGGCAACGAGAGTGGTTTTATATCACCGCTCCCCGGGGCACCACATGGGTGGCGCCTCCTGCCTTTCGCTCGGGTCCCCCACCATGGCTAGCGCCGTGGATCAACATAGGGTTAGATTGGGACTTGCCCAAAGATGTACCCTTGCTGCAGGGCCGCATTAAGGATCTCTTGGAAGGAGACCTCAACTTGGTCAAGGTGACACAGGTCATGCTGATTCGCAGGACACTGCCCGGCAAACGTCGCCCCCTTCGCCTGTGGGAGTTCAATCCAGAGGGACCACGAGCTCTCCGGGATTTTATGAGCGCGACGCCCGCGGAGAGGTATAAACTGTTCTTCGGATCACAAGAAGTGTGTCCGGATTTGACCGAGGACGTAGGCCTAAGCCGCAATCGCCCGGATACTCAAGTAAGTAACCTTGTGCCCGGACCTTCTATCCGCATAATTATCTTGCCCTTAAAAGAGCTCCCCTTTTAAATAGGAGTGGATAGCGAAGGCGAAGCTGATCAGGTGTCCGGCTCCCCTTCCCGAAACCAGGCCGGATCCCGTGCTAGTCAGCATGCTGGAGGTAGTGCCTTTGGAGGGAAGCAAGGGGGAGGACAAGGAAACTATGGCCTCCTCGAAGGAGGATGCTCCGAAGGGAGGAATCGACGATTCCTCTCCTAGGGGAAAGAAGAGAGCCGCCTCTGACGATCCGAAGACTGTGGTCTTGAGGCGGGGGAAAAGATCCTCGTCAGAGGGTCCGGCGCCGGGGAGTTCCTCAGCTGGACTACGTACTCAGGGAGACCAGCCCTCCAGCGAGCCGTAAGTAGAGAAAGATTTTCCTTTCAAGGGATGAAAGAAATCCATGATTTATATCTGAGAAATTTAACTGAATTTTTACCTTGTAGTTCGGACCTCAGCCCTTCTCAGCAGAGCTCGTCTTTGGGGGATCTTCTTCCGGAGAAGATGGAGAGCGGGACGCCTCCTTCTGCTGGGCCGCCTAACGAGGTGGGCGACCCTGAGGTGTCGTCACGGAGGGTTTCTCCGAGTCCGGCAGGGGCGGAAGATAGCGATGGGGCCCCCCGAAGTTCTCCGCGTCCGGCCTTCGAAAGAGGTCATGGGACGAGTCCGACACCTTCTGGTGTTCGGCCGGAGGAGCTAAAGGTTCTGCTAGGGCGAGCTTCTATTTCATAGGAGCACCGTGCATTAATAGGCACGGTTATTGAAAAGATTTCCTCCGCAGAGAGCGGATTGCGTGTGGCCGTCGAAAGTTTATTGACGGGTTTTGAGGTACATTAGATAATGTGTACTTTTGTCAGTTGCGCGTAAATAAGATGCGCCCTATGTAGATAGTAGCCCCTGAGACTCTGCATGTCGTCAAGAAATGACGACACGCGGAGGATCATAATCCCAGGTCTAAAATGTCGCCTTTTAATGTAGGCTGCAGGGTGTCCAGAATCAAGCCGAACTGCTGGTTTTGCCGAACTAAAGCAACAACTGGACGTGGCAGATGTCAACATCGCGCTTGTCAACAAGCGGTTGGATGAGGCTCAAGGTATGTGATTCCTTGGGCAGCATTAGGTAAGAAGAGGTTTATGCCAGCGTCTTACGATATGTGTGCTTGACGCAGATGGTGCGGCCGCCATGGAGAGTCTTAGGGCAGAACTTGCCCAAGCTAAAGATGAAGCCAGGAGAAGTGATGCGGCTGCCAAGAAGGCCCTTGAAGAGCTGAGAGCCGAACAGGCTGCTCGTTGCCGAAGCAAGGAAGAGATGGCCACTATGGCCGAAAAGTTAAAGAGCACTGTAGACCGTTGCAGACTTCTTGAGAAAGAAGACCAGGCGAGACAGACGGTCCTAGAAAAGGCCGTTGCTGATGCCAAGGACGCGCGCTCTGCAATGAGAGCTGCAAAGGAGGAGCTGCGTCAGGCCGAACAGATTGCGGCTGGAAAGCCCTTCATGCTGCGAAGAAAATTTTGCGATCCGAAGTTTGCTCCGTTGGACCGGATGTGGAGTGTGGAGGACACCTATCTAGATTTGGCAGCGAGTGCTGCTGATGCGACCGAACACTTCCGAGATCTGGAAGATCGTGAAGTGGAAAAACTGTTCTGGTCGCAATTTCACAATCCGGAGCGTCCACTAGCAGTGGACGATTGTTTGGCTCAATGGGCCGAACTTAATAGGTTGTCCGGACTCGCCATGAAGTATGTCATGGGTCATCTGTGGCTGGGGAGGTCGGAGCCGAAGAGTTATTTTAGCTTGGTGCAGCAATTCCTTGACACAGTGCCGCGCATTAATGCAATGAAGAGGTCGGCGTGTATAGAGGGTGCAAGGATGGATCTTGCCCGTGTCAAGACATACTGGGCAGAGATGGAGACCACCGTTATTGCGTCCCTAGATTCGGAGAAAAGCCGAGTATCCTCCGAGCTCTATTTTCAGGAAGTCCTTGAAGGCGCTCGTGTAATAGAGTCGCAGTGCTCGAAGGATGCGAAGTTATTATAGCATATGTAATGATGAAGTAATATTTTTATAAACTGTAGTGGCCTTTTTATACTTGTGCCTTCAAGTATTGTGAACACCTCCTGTGCGGCCGTTTAAAATGTATGTATAAAATCTGAAAGATTGCAGTCGTTGGCTTCAACCCCCACGCACATAGTACGGGGGTGCTCGTAGAAGACGCATTTTCACACTTAACCCAACGTCTTGGTCCTACAAAGGAGGTGATAGCGCAGCGGGCCAGGCAACCGGACTATAATGCTTTAACACTTTCACTTAGCCATAGGAGCTTGACAGTGGGACTATTTAGGTAGCCCATTCGTGGCGACTGCGCTCGCCCGAGTTCGGGGCGCGTATGTGCCTGACCGAGAAGCGGCCCTTTGTTAACGCGGAGGAATCCGATAGATTCCAATAGGTCATCGAGTGGCTGACCAGTCTCACGCTACATCATGAAAGTCAGTTTTCGGCTTTCTCTACTGAGGTGCTCGCCCGGCCGAACCGGGGCACAATCGCAGTAGTTCTCCTGGTGCTACCTTAGCCGATAAACCGGAACATAAGATAGCCGAACTCAGGAGCTGGGCAACCCAACATTTGACCAAAGACATGATTCGGAGCTGATGCATATAATGCCAAAACTCGTGACGCCGAACACTCCCTAAGGTGTTCGGTCTTTATGAGTGCAGGCTAAACAACACTCTTTGCTAAAAAAGCCCCTAGTGTCCAGGTACGTGCAAAAAATTCTGACGTGGCCACATGCCAAGACGCCAGCCTCCTCCTTGGCTATGTCGGAAAGAACCAGGGGATGTATTGCAACAAGAGACAGTAAAAAAGGTTTACGCAGGGTCTTAATCTGAAAAGAATCCTTTAGGACGGGTCCCTACTGCATGTCTGCGCCTGTGTCTCCGTTGTGCCATATCCTGGACGGGCGTCGCACGACGTTCATCTGTAAAAGAGAGGAACTAAACTGAAAACGGGTCGTGCCGAACAAAAGGTTTTAAAATAAATGAAGTATAAAGTAAAATGTAAAATTGAGCTTTATTGTCTCTGCGTATAGCCCCTAGTACGGGGGGATATGGCCTCTAAGCCTGCGTTGATGATGGACTTGTGCCGAACTCGTCTATTCCGGGTCTGTGGCCTTTAATGACCTATGTCAAAAAGTTTTTTGGCTGGTGAGGCCATTTTATTGTGCGGCTGTCTAAGCGGCCGCACAGTCCTCCGCTTGGGGGAGGTGCACTCTAGTGCGTCCCCTTCAGAGAGATGATGCCTCGTGGACCGGGCATCTTAAGCGTGAGAGATGCATAGTGCGGTATTGCATTAAAGCGAGCGAAAGCTTCGCGTCCCAGTAGTGCTTGATAGCGACTTGTAAACGGGACGACATGGAAGGTCAGCTTTTCGCGACAGAAGTTATCGGCAGAGCCGAATATAACTTCGAGCCGAAGAAAACCCATGCAATGGGTGTCCGGACCAGGTGCTACCCCTTGAAAGGAGGTTTTGCTGCGGCGGATTCTTGCTGGGTTTATCCCAATGTGATGGATTGTATCCTGATATATCAGGTTTAGTCCACTGCCACCGTCCATAAGGACATTTGTAAACTGGAACCCGCCAATTATTGGGTCGAGTATCAGGGCAGTCCAGCCTGCGTTTTTGATATTTCTAGAATAATCTAGCTGATCAAAAGTGATTGGTTTTAATAACCAGTGGCGGGACCCCTTGGGGATAGGTCGTATTGTGCGTACCTTTATGGGTGCCACACGTTTTGCTACATGAAGTAAGTTCACTGTTTTTACTTCGTGTGGGAAGTTCTTTTGTTTCCTGGTGCTCTGCTTCTGGGGTTCGTCCTCGTCTTCGCTTGGTGTGTCGAGCCCCTTGTGTTCGGCATTGAGTCTTCCGGATTGTTTAAAAACCCAACAATCTCTGTGGGTATGGTTAGCAGGCTTCCCAGGAGTACTGTGTATCTGACATATCCTGTCCAGGATTCTGTTTAAGTTGGACGGATCATCCCTATTATCCTGGAGGGGTGGTTTTGTCTAATTTTGTCGCGAGCCTTTGAATCCGGCATTGACTGTCATGCTCTTCGGATTTTTTTTCTTTAGTTCGGCGACGATCCTTGTTGCGTCGCGGTTTTCCGTTTCCATCCCTGATTTCGGATGTACTTGGGTCGCTGGGGCTGCATCTTGCCAACCAGCTGTCCTCTCCTGCACAAAAGCGGGTCATGAGGCTTGTGAGTGCGGCCATTGTTCTTGGCTTTTCCTGGCTGAGGTGTCTGGCGAGCCATTCGTCTCAGACATTATGCCTGAAAGCTGCTAAGGCTTCGGCGTCCGGACAGTCGACTATCTGATTCATTTTAGTAAGGAACCTATTCCAGAACTACCGAGCTGATTCTCCAGGCTGTTGAGTTATGTGACTGAGATCGTCTGCATCCGGAGGGCGGACATAGGTCCCTTGAAAATTTTCTCAGAAAGCATCCTCGAGCTCTTCCCAACCTCCAATTGTGTTTTCGGGAAGGCTTTTAAGCCAGTGCTAGGCTGGCCCTTTAAGCTTAAGGGGTAAATATTTGATGGCATGAAGATCATCTCTTCTAGCAATATGTATGTGGAGGATATAATCCTCGATCCAGACTCCAGGGTCCGTTGTTCCATCATACGCCTCTATGTTGACGGGTTTGAATCCCTCTGGAAATTCATAGTCCAGAACCTCATCGGTGAAGCATAGGGGGTGTGCGGCGCCCCTGTATTTGGGTGTGCCGGATTCTGATGATGCCTTTTTTGCATTGCTTGCAAGAGCTTGCTTTCTTGGCCCATAAATGGACCTGGCTGGGCCATGATGCGACTCCTTAGGTGGGTCGCATACCGATTTGAGTGCGATGCCACTTGCCACCTTATTGGGTCGTCTATCCGACCATATGGCTTTTTTATTTTTCGAGTGCGAGGGCTCTAGGGCTTCTTCGTCGAATTCGGGCAGTAGCTTTCTCTTTGGATAGCTTTTAGTACGGCGATCGTCGCCGTATCTGTCTGCGGTGTTGATTACTTTGTTCCATTTAATACGGAGTGCATCTTCCGCTGTCTTTAGCTTCCGCTTCTGCTTTTTCAGGCTTCGTGCAGTTGCAACGAGCCTCTTGTGGAGACTTTTCTGCTCCATGGATTTATCCGGCGTAAGGTTGTCCAGAATGCCGTTTTCTCCAGGGGAGGGAGTTTCGGTTTCTCTATCCGTGTTGCCCTGTTCGGACGGCTGCTCTAAGGCTTGCTCGTCGTCTACCGGCTTGTCCTGCTCTATGGCTGGGTTTTTATCGAGGCGGGGCTTGGGTCGGCGTTTATGCCGACGCTTTGATTGCTTTCCAGGGGGTCTATCTCCCGTTCCATCCCCTTTTTCCTCGTTATCGTTTCCCTTAGGGGTATCCACCATGTACACATCGTGAGATGGGTTGGATTTCTAGTGCCCTATGAGCGTTGGTTCATCGGTATCTCCTGCATCGTCATCCATGCTGTCGATGTCTGCGGAGTCGAAGTTGAGCACGTCGTTTAGGCTGTCGACGGTGGCTACAAAGTGGGTGGTGGGTGGGATTTGAATTTCTTCATCGTCCGTATCCCATCCTTGCTGACCGTAATTCGGCCAGGGCTCTCCTGATACAGAGAGAGACTTAAGAGAGTTCAAGATGTCGCCAAGAGGCGAGTGCTGAAAGATGTCCGCGGCGGTGAACTCCATTATGGGTGCCCAATCGGATTCGGTTGGCAGGGGCACGGGGGGTTCGGAGTCCGGATAGGAGTCTGGACCCTCGGAGTCACGGGCCGTGCGGAGTGCAGGGCTGGCGTTCAGCTCAATTGCCTTTGAGATCGCAGCCCCCGAGGTGACGTTCAACCGCTCATCCTCGATAGGTGTAATAGGCTCCGAGTCTAAGGTCGGAACCGGCGCATGTGCGACCTCCAGGACACTGTTCGGAGGCAGAGCTAGATCATGCCCCTCGAGATAGTGCGGCGCGCTTGGGTGTGGCTCGAACGCGTCGAAGATCAAGTCTCCGCGGATATCATCCGTGTAGTTTAAGCTTCCAAACCTGACTTGATGGCCAGGGGCGTAGCTTTCGATCTGCTCCAGATGACCAAGCGAATTGGCCCGCAGAGCGAAGCCGCCGAAGACGAAAATCTGTCCGGGGAGAAAGGTCTCACCCTGGACCTCATCATTGTTGATGATCAGAGGAGCCGTCGGGCCTAAAGGCGACGACACAGAGGAACTCTCAATGAAAGCACCAATGTCGGTGTCAAAACCGGCGGATCTCGGGTAGGGGTCCCTAACTGTGCGTCAAGGCCGGATGGTAACAGGAGACAAGGGACACGATGTTTACCTAGGTTCGGGCCCTCTCGATGGAGGTAAAACCCTACTCCTGCTTGATTAATATTGATGATATGGGTAGTACAAGAGTAGATCTACCACGAGATCAAGGAGGCTAAACCCTAGAAGCTAGCCTATGGTATGATTATGTATGATGATGGTTCTGTCCTACAGACCACAACCCTCCGGTTTATATAGACACCGGATAGGGTTAGGGTTACACAGAGTCGGTTACAATGGTAGGAGATATTGAGTATCCGCATCGCCTAGCTTGCCTTCCACGCCAAGGAAAGTCCCATCCGGACACGGGACGAAGTCTTCAATCTTGTATCTTCATAGTCCAGGAGTCCGGCGAAGGTATAGTCCGGCTACCCGAACACCCCCTAATCCAGGACTCCCTCAGACGTCAAAACGGCATTCCTCAACGGCTTTCTTAAGGAAGAATTGTATATGATGCAGCCGGAAGGTTTTGTCGATCCTCAGAATGCTAACAAGGTATGCAAGCTCCAGCGCTCCATTTATGGGCTGGTGCAAGCATCTCGGAGTTGGAACATTCGCTTTGATGAAATGATCAAAGCGTTTGGGTTTATGCAGACTTATGGAGAAGCCTGTGTTTACAAGAAAGTGAGCGGGAGCTCTGTAGCATTTCTCATATTATATGTGGATGACATACTTTTGATGGGAAATGATATAGAACTTTTGGATAGCATTAAGGCCTATTTGAATAAGTGTTTTTCAATGAAGGACCTTGGAGAAGCTGCTTATATATTAGGCATCAAGATCTATAGAGATAGATCAAGACGCCTCATAGGTCTTTCACAAAGCACATACCTTGAAAAGATATTGAAGAAGTTCAATATGGATCAGTCCAAGAAGGGGTTCTTGCCTGTGTTGCAAGGTGTGAAATTGAGCTCAGCTCAATGTCCGACCACGGCAGAAGATAGAGAAAAGATGAGTGTCGTCCCCTATGCCTCAGCCATAGGGTCTATCATGTACGCCATGCTGTGTACCAGACCTAATGTAAACCTTGCCGTAAGTTTGGTAGGAAGGTACCAAAGTAATCCCGGCATGGAACACCGGACAGCGGTCAAGAATGTCCTGAAGTACCTGAAAAGGACTAAGGACATGTTCTCGTATATGGAGGTGACGAAGAGCTCGTCGTAAAGGGTTACGTCGACGCTAGCTTCGACACAGATCTGGATGACTCCAAGTCACAAACCGGATACGTGTTTATTTTGAATGGTGGGGCAGTAAGCTGGTGCAGTTGCAAGCAAAGCGTCGTGGCGGGATCTACATGTGAAGCGGAGTACATGGCAGCCTCAGAGGCAGCGCATGAAGCAATATGGATGAAGGAGTTCATCACCGACCTAGGAGTCATACCCAATGCGTCGGGGCCAATCGCTCTCTTCTGTGACAACACTGGAGCTATTGCACTTGCCAAGGAGCCCAGGTTTCACAAGAAGACCAGACACATCAAGCGTCGCTTCAACTCCATTCGTGAAAATGTTCAAGATGGAGACATAGATATTTGTAAAGTGCACACGGATCTGAATGTCGCAGATCCGTTGACTAAACCTCTTCCGCGAGCAAAACACGATCAACACCAGAACTCTATGGGTGTTCGATTCATCACAATGTAACTAGATTATAGACTCTAGTGCAAGTGGGAGACTATTGGAAATATGCCCTAGAGGCAATAATAAAAGGATTATTATTATATTTCCTTGTTCATGATAATTGTCTATTGTTCATGCTATAATTGTGTTATCCGGAAATCGTAATACATGTGTGAATACATAGACCACAACATGTCCCTAGTGAGCCTCTAGTTGACTAGCTCGTTGATCAACAGATAGTCATGGTTTCCTGACTATGGGCATTAGATGTCATTGATAACGATATCACATCATTAGGAGAATGATGTGATGGACAAGACCCAGTCCTAAGCCTAGCACAAGATCGTGTAGTTCATTTGCTAAAGCTTTTCCAATGTTAAGTATCATTTCCTTAGACCATGAGATCGTGTAACTCCCGGATGCCGTAGGAGTGCTTTGGGTGTGCCAAACGTCACAACGTAACTGGGTGACTATAAAGGTATACTACAGGCATCCCTGAAAGCATCTGTTGGGTTGACATGGATCGAGACTGGGATTTGTCACTCCGTATGACGAAGAGGTATCTCTGGGCCCACTCGGTAATGCATCATAATAATGAGCTCAATGTGACCAAGTGGTTGGTCACGGGATCATGCATTACAGTTGTGTGCACTAATGTGAAATGTCCTTTCTACATTGCAGCTTCTGTTGTTGCAAATGAAACTACTTTTTGCACCAGAAAGGCTAATATTCTGCACACATGCCCAGCAGTAGCAGAGAATACAAAGGTCACAAGAAAATGGGTGGCACACCAGTGTGAGGATATGCTGAGAATTGATATTGGCACACTAATCACCACAATAATGCAGAATTTGAAGAAGAAATATGGAGTAGAGATCTCAACCCATATGGCCTATAGGGCTAGGAAACAAGCATTTAAGGTTGTCCAAGGACACCAGAGAGGTCAATACACTAGGATTAGAGATTATTTGCAGGTTGTTTTGGACACAAACCCAGGAAGTAGATGTGTTGTGACCACTAAGCTTTTGCCACAACACCCAAGCAAGAACCCAAGGTTCCATGGCCTGTTCTATTGTCTTAATGCTTGCAAAGAAGGGTTTTTAAATGGATGTAGGTCATTCATAGGTACATGATGTTGTAACTTGTGTAGTGTTTTTGTTATTTGGCCACATTAAATACACTGTCTTCTCACATTTGTCACTTTGCAGGGGTAGATTGTTGTTTTATCAAGCTGTCAACAAGTCAGCAGATCCTTGCTGCACAGGAAGGGATGGAAACAACAACATATACCCTATAGCATTTGGAGTTGTTGACAAAGAGGACACAGACAGCTGGACCTGGTTCTTAACACAACTAAAAGATGCACTTGGTGGAGAAAGTGGAAAGTTTGGGTATTATACTATCATTTCTGATAGGCAGAAGGTAAACTTCTCTTCTCATATTTCTATTGCACTATTAATTTTTCATATGCACATTGCTTTGTGAACAATTCAAATGGACAAATATTTAGCTCTAATTCATATTGTGTCAACAGGGCCTTTTAAATGCAGTAAACCATGTTTTCCCAATTGTCCACAAAGATTCTGCCTTAGACACATTTATCAGAATTTCCAAACTGCTGGTTTTAGAGGTGATGAATTAAAGAAACACATGGATGCAGCTAGTTACTCTTATACTAAGAATGAACACCTAGCTGCAATGAATGATTTGAAAAGAGAGTGTAAGGAAGCTTGGGCATGGCTTAATAAAGTACCAGTTCATACATGGGCTAGACATGCAATGGATTTTACCTGCAAGACTGACCTAGTTGTGAACAACATCAGTGAGGTGTTTAACAAAATGATCCTAGATGTTAGAGGGAAGCCAATAAAGACCATGCTGGAAGGAATTAGGACTAAATTGATGGTCAAATTTAACACCAATAGAACTAAGACAGAGACAGAAAATTGGGAGATTTGCCCAACATATGCAGAGATGTTAGAGGAGGCAAAGTACAACTCAAGGTGGTGCCAATCTTTGATGGCTGGTCCTAACATTTACCAAGTTAGTAGTGGAGATAACACCTACTCAGTGAACTTGCTGCACAGAACTTGTTGGCTGGTTTGAACCATATGTTGAACTTGTTGCCTTTTGATGGTTGTTGAACTTCATGCTGGATGTTGATCGTAGTTGCACCTAAATGAGTTATAGTTGATGCCTTTTGTTTCCTTTTGATGGTTGTTGAACTTGAATGCATGATGTTGATGCTTGTTGAACTTGATGGTTGATGGTAGTTGCACCTAAATGAGTAATAGTTGATGCCTTTTGTTGCCTTTTGATGGTTGTTGAACTTGAATGCATGATGTTGATGCTTGTTGAACTTGATGGTTGATGGTTGTTGAAATTGATGCATAAATGAGTCTAGGGTGCCTCGACGTCGAAAAAACCACCTAAATGATTCTAGGGTGCCTCGACGTCGAAAAAACCACCTAAATGAGTCTAGAGTGCCTCGATGTTGAAAAAACCACCTAAATGATTCTAGGGTGCCTCGACGTCGAAAAACCACCTAAATGAGTCTAGGGTGCCTCGACGTCGAAAAAACCACCTAAATGTCATACTTCTCCTGGAGCTTGCTCTCATCAGGCTTCCTTTCCATCTAGGCCCTCCTCTCATTCTCATCCAAAAGGGCTTGAACATCTCCAACCAACTTGTCATAACTGGCCTGCAGCTTGATCTTCTCTTGTGTCAGATTATGAACAGCAAATGAGTTCATCAGGTTGTCCTCGGTCATGTTTCTCTTGGACTCTTCATACATATCCCACAACTTGGACAGTGCATTCTCCATTGTAGCTGGCCAAGATGGATCAACCCATTCAACTAGTCCACAGTTTTTACCATCCTGTTAAATTACAGCATTAAACAACAAGATATGAGCTACATGCCAAGATGAGTTATTTACTAATAACAAGTAGGCACTCCAACCAGTACCAACAATTAGGAAATCTAAATAATGAGTGCTTACTAAATAAAAGCAACTAGGGCAGCAGTACTTAATAACAATTTTTAATAAGTGCTTCCAACCCCATGCACATGCTTGACATATAAACAAACCTCACTTGTTCACACTGTCACATGCTGACATATTAACAAATGACCTCATTTATCAACA
Source organism: Aegilops umbellulata (assembly GCA_032464435.1). Lineage (NCBI taxonomy): Eukaryota > Viridiplantae > Streptophyta > Magnoliopsida > Poales > Poaceae > Aegilops > Aegilops umbellulata. Next base: position 355,549,516 of record CP136058.1, read on the forward strand.
CTGTCACATGCTGACATATTAACAAATGACCTCACTTATCCACACGGTCATATGCTCACATATAAACAAATGAACATGCCACAACACTCTGCACAAATGCTCACATAAATACAATGACTTCACCGAGCCAATAAGCATTGGGCACATATCTAAACAGCCTAACTAACAAGCCAGATCTGCTAAATACCAAAATAGGTACTAAACAATGACCAAATGATTAGACCACAACAGCTAATTAGCAGAAATTTGACACATACCTTCACAACACAGGCAAGGAACCTCCTGCCAGTATGGATGCCCTCGAAAGCAACAAGTCTTTCTGCTCGCTACCGGTGTTCATGGCACAAAACAAAATCTTTGCCCTCGAATTCGGAGTCATCCCTGGTAGCAGGGATCTGCACGTGCAAAGGAAAGCAAGAGATTTGGGAAGAAAACTTCAGATCTACCTCAAGAGGAAAATCCCCAAATCCAAACCCTAACCCTATTTCTACCAACTCACCTGCACGATGCCGTCGTCTGAACCTGAGGTGGCGTACTGGTAATACATGCCGTGTGAACCTTCACTGCTGCCAGAGTCCTCACTCCAGGAAACCATGGCGACGCGGTGGCGGTGGAGGCGGTCGGAGATGTGGACGTGTCGACGACGGCGAATGAGTGGGAGCAGAGAGCGCGAGCGAATGAGGGTTGTGGTGGGTGGGCCTGTAACGATTCGAGGGCAGGGATCGGTCAAAAGGGTTCCGGCTCGAGCCGGCCCGCCGCACGGCGTCTGACGGCGTCTAACGAGTCAAACAGATGAAGGGTTATGCCACGTCCACAAATGCGGGTCCCACCTGTCATAATCCCACTTAAAACGAGCGAACCGAGCGACTTGTGGTTTTTGCAAAAAATTAGCCCCGGAATTAGTGTTTTTGGGCACAAAACTAGAGACTTGTGATTTCTGCAACCCTAGCCTTCAATGTCGATGTTTTTTTGCAATTCACTCCCCGCGCCGCTGCTGGGTGAAAGAGAACAACTGCGCCGGTAGTGGATTCCCTCCCTCGCCGACAGCGACACCGGTAAGCCTCCTTCCCTTCCTAGTAGATGGATCTTGTCGGATCTTTGACTAGTAGTGAGGGGAGAGAGAGAGGCCAACAAATTCTTGTTTAGATCTAAAGAGGGTGAGAGAGTGTGAAGAGAGCAACTACAAGCGCTGAGGCTCCAGCGTGTATATATGTAGTGGAGAGAGAGTGTGAAGAGTGCAAACCCTAGAAAATAAGCGCCGAGGCCGAGATCATATAGCTCCGTATCCATCCATTTTGACCAGTCAAAGCATCCTCCTGGCACCGCCCCAGATCACTTTCTCTCTCTGTCATGCGGGGCCTACCTGTCATTGGGTGTGTCGGTGTCAAAACCGGCGGATCTCGGGTAGGGGGTCCCGAACTATGCGTCTAGGAGGATGGTAACAGGAGACAAGGGACACGATGTTTTTACCCAGGTTCGGGCCCTCTCGATGGAGGTAAAACCCTACTCCTGCTTGATTAATATTGATGATATGGGTAGTACAAGAGTAGATCTACCACGAGATCAGAGAGGCTAAACCCTAGAAGCTAGCCTATGGTATGTTGTTCTGTCCTACGGACAAAACCCTCCGGTTTATATAGACAGCGGAGGCGGCTAGGGTTACACAGAGTCGGTTACAATGGGAGGAGATCTGCATATCTGTATTGCCAAGCTTACCTTCCACGCCAAGGAAAGTCCCATCCGGACACAGGACGAAGTCTTCAATCTTGTATCTTCAAAGTCCAACAGTCCAGCCAAGGGTTATAGTCCGGCTGTCCGGACACCCCCTAATCCAGGACTCCCTCAGTAGCCCCTGAACCAGGCTTCAATGACGACGAGTCCGGCACGTAGATTGTCTTCGGCATTGCAAGGCGGGTTCCTCCTCCGAATACTTCATAGAAGATTTTGAACACGAGGATCGTGTCCGGCTCTGCAAAACAAGTTCCACATACCACCGTAGAGAGAATAATATTTCCACAAGTCTAATCTGCTGACGTATTCTGCAGCGTGATATCACACCACAGCCAAGCCTTCATTCGAATCGTTTTTACCGTCCCACCTCAGCACGTTTTGCGAGGCGGTTTCCTTGGCACGTCTTGTCGAAGCAGAGATCGTGTCCCCTTATCACGGGATTCTCATCAATACGGGTGTGGGTAACCCAACCGTGCCATTGATTACGGCGCTTGGGGGATAAGCAAGTTTTACCAGGCTGGTGGGGACGCATAGTTTCGTCCGCCCATATAAAGGGATAAGGATTCACCTTTTCATCCATGCCTTCTTCCTCCTTTGCTCATCCATTTTCGCACACTCGAGCTCTAGCGCCCAAGTCCGCATTTCCCACCTCAACCTTCTCCAACCATGTCCGGAGCGGGAGGCAGGTGGATGGTCTCCTCCGTCACGGAGGGACACATCAAGAAGCTAAGGAGAGTCGGATACCTGCCCGACGACATCGCGAACCGGCGCCCAGATGAGGGGCAGCTCATCCCCACCCCAGGCCCCACGAGAGGGTAGTGTTCCTTACCCATTTCCTTCGCGGACTGGGATTCCCTCTCCACCCATTCGTTCGGGGGCTCATGTTCTACTATGGCCTGGATTTCCACGATCTAGCCCCGAACTTCATCCTCAATATCTCGGTGTTTATCATCGTGTGCGAGGCCTTCCTCCGCATCAAGCCCCACTTCGGCTTATGGCTGAAGAACTTCAATGTCAAGCCGAAGGTAGTGAGCGGCCGCCAGGCGGAGTGCGGAGGCGCCATGGTGGGCAACATGCCCAACGTCACATGGCACGAGGGCTCCTTTGTGGAGACCATAAAGGGGTGGTAATCGGGGTGGTTCTACATCACCGAGCCGCGTGACCCTAAATGGCCAGCGGCCCCCGAGTTCCGATCTGGCATCCCCACGCGGCTCACCTCCTGGCAAGAGAAGGGCCTGTCCCGGGGTAGTTCGGGAGAGCTGGCCGGACTCCAAACATGTATCCAAAACATGGTGAGCAAGAAGCTCAAACTCGTCAACGTAGTCTAGGTCATGCTCATCCGCCGGATCCTCCCGTGTCAACAACGGGCTTTCAACTTGTGGGAGTTCGACCCGGCCCAGCACCAAATTCTGAACAGGCTCTTCGACATAACACACGAGGATGCCTGGAAGGTGCTATTCAAGGGCGCCGAGGTTCCCCCTCCCACTACCGAGGATCACGGATTCTGCGTGAAGCGCCAAGCCAGCGCGGTAAGCTATTTTACCGCTTACAAGATACTCGTTTTTCATAGTTTGACTCTATGCGGGATCTAAGCTCCTGTACCTTTGACAGGACTGGCGGGAGACGGCCGGACAAATCGACCGTCCGACTCCTTTGCCTGAAGGCCCAGCAGAGCCTATTTGGCGGAGCTGCTGGTTCCGGCACCTTAGGTGGTGCCGGAGAAGAAGGCCAAGAAGAAGGCCACGGGGACCCGAAATAGTTCCCGGCGCCCGGCGGTGTCGGACTCATCGTCCGATGACTCCGAGGCGCACTCCTCCCACGAAGATGAGGAGGAGGAAAAAGAGGCTTCTTCCCCTCCAGCAGGGGGAGAAAAGAAAAGGAAGGCCGCCCCAACTGGGGAGGCCGGAGGGTCAAAGAAGGGAAGGACCCTTCCTCTGGACTACTCCACTAACGCCGCCGACAACGAAGAGGAGTGGCCGCCCAGGGCCAAGCCCCTAGCGAAGTCGTAAGTATTCGGACACCAGAGTGACTCATAGTGTTCCTTTATTGCACAGCTTCTCCTGACGCCGAATATAATCATGCAGTACGCCCCGAGCCCGGCTTGACGTGTCGTTGAGCGGTTCCTAGGGTTCGTTGGATGTGAACAGCCTTTCAATTCCAGCTGCCTCCTCCCCACACCCTACGGACAATGCCGAGGTATTGTCTCAAGGGGTTCCAAACCGAGGGGAGGTAGGCCTGGGGGCGCCTCAAGGCGACATCCCGGACTATAGGCGCAAAGGGAGCAAGGCTCCCAAGGGCTCCAAGTCCGGCCCTAGGCCGAACACCGCACCAGAACCTTCAGTGGTTCCGGACTCTGGCAGGCGGCCCCCTAAAAAGGGCAAGCCTACCACGCCGGTGACCTCCGTCCAACCGGAGGCACCGGATAACTTGCTGGAGGTGCTTAATGGGGCCTCCATCGACGAGGAGCACCGTACTATTATGAGTACCGTGATCTAGAAAGTTCAGTCCGCCAAAAGCGGGCTGACTGAAGCCTGTGCCGGCCTTCTAACAGGCTTTGAGGTATGTAAAAAATATATGAAAATATTACCGCATAGACAGTAGCCCCTGATGCTCTGTTTGGTGTTCACAAAGAAAAGCCGAATAGAGGATCTGATAATAAACGCAGGAGTCTAACATAAATATGTCAATATGGGTATGCAGGCTGCGCTGCTGACCTCTGCCGCACTGACTGCAGAGGTCGCTGCGTTGAAGCAGAGTCTCGAGCGGTCCGAGAAAGAGCTCGGCCTTGCCAAGAAGCAGCTCGAGAAGAAAGAAGGTAAGTAATACCTCGTGTAAGTATATATTGAAAAGATGTGGTTACAAAAAATGACAGGATCATCGTGGCTATGGCAGGGGCCACAAACGAGGTGGCTACCCTGAAGCAAGCGCTGTCCGAGGCCGAAACAAAGCGGCCACGGAGAGCACCGAGCGAGGGAAACATGAAGTGCGGGTGGAGGAGGTGCAGCAAGAGCTCCAGGCACTTGTGGAAAAACACGAGAGTTAGGAGCTTGACTCAAAGACGCGAGAGTCCGAGCTTGCAGCGGCCCTTGAAAGCGCCAAGTCTGCCAAGGCCGAAGCCCAAAAAGCCCTCCAGGGAAATGAGGCGATAAAGAAGGTAGCGGCTGGTAAGGCCTTCATTATGCAAAGCAAGCATGTGAAAGTGAATTACTTGTTACTTACCCGAGTCCGGAGCTCTCCAGGAGCATTCACAGATTTGCCCCGCAGCGTGTCCGATGCCGCCACCTACTACCGGGCCGAGGAAGGGAGCTCGACGGAGAAGGTGTTCTGGTCTCAGTATGCTGAGACCGGACATCCGGTGCCCTTGAGCGACCAGCTGAAGCAATTGGTCGAGCTCCATAAGGTGGCCGAACAGGCCATGAAGGGTCTCATAGTCCGGCTGTGGCCTGGAGAGGCCATGCCTGGGAGCTACTTCGGGCTGGTGAGGCGGCTGGCGGATGCCTGTCCATGGCTTGAAGTCATCAAGCGCTCTGTCTGCATTGAGGGCGCCAACAGGGCGCTTGCCCGTGTTAAAGTACATTGGGGCAAGATGGACGCGGAGCGGCTGGTGAAGGACGGGCCACCGCAGGGCAAGGAGTATCGCCACCCGAGATGTATTATGAGGGTGTCCTGAAGGGTGCCCGCCTTGTGGCGGATGAATGTTCCAAGGATGTAATATTTGAGTAAATTCGCTCGTGTGATCCTGTACGCTGAAAACTTGTTCATATGCGCTATGCAACGCTGGTTTGGATTTAAAATATTACCTTCTATGCGGCCATTTATTAAATCTGAGAGATGGTGAGTCGTCGGCTTCTGCCCCCATGCCACGAGTGCTGGGGTGTTCGGGATAAACCTGAGCACCCTTTTTCCCATTCTTGGGTCCTTCGAGGGAGGTGCTCAGCACAACAAACAAGGCAATCATACTATAATGCGTTATCACTCTCACTTAGCCAGAGAATTCTATAATTTTAAATTTCGGCGAAGCCCCTAGTGTTTGGAAGACCGAGTTCGGGGCACTATACACGCCTAGGCCGGACAAAGCCAACTCCTTGCTCTAAGCGGCATAAGTCTTTAGGGACTCGAAACCTCTCGAACAGTGACCAGTTCTCGCCCTATCATGACAGTCGGTTTTAGCTTTCTCTACTGAGGTGCTTAGCCCAGCTGAACCGGGGCACAATCGCAGTAGTTCTCCCAGTGCTACCTTAGCCGATATAGCGGACTGTAAGGTACCAAAACATGGGAGCCGGGCAAACCCAACTATTGACCAAAGACATGATTCAGAGCTGATGCATATAATGCTATAAGTTCGGAGTGCCGCACTTGTGAAAGTGTTCGGACTTCTCACGCCGTATGATGGGGTGCTTGAGCCCCTGGCGTATTAGCCGTACCAAAGTGTACGGGTGCTAAATGTCATGAATGAACATATATACATAAAAAGGAATGAATAGAGAATGCAATAGTAGACTGAAGCTAAGCATTGTTTATTCAAAAAAAGGTGCGTTAAAAGCAAGGCGATACAAATAGTGCGATAAGCAATAGATGGGACTATTTGACGTGTTCCCTGCAGGGGCGAGCTGCGGGATAGTATTTAAGATAGGTATTTTGCTCGTTACAGAGACCACCTGGGAATTCCACAGTGTGACGTAGCTTTCTGCCTCCATGGTTGTTGTATCGTATGTTCGGCAATTGTACTGCCGAGAAGGTCTTCCGGAGATCGAAGTCCTGAAAGTAAGAAAAAATAATAAAATCGGCAACCCCTAGTGTGGTTGAGCCGCGTTTTGGGCGTGCCGTGGTCGTGCCCCTCCCCCTGTGCCCATGGTATTTTCAGAGCGTAATTATGTACGCGTAGCACGGATTTCGCCGTTTCTTGAGGGTTGGGGTTGGGGCCGCATTGCTACGCTTGCTGGAACGTGCCAGGCGGTCTAGTTGTAGGTTACTCGGGCGCGCTTCACGGTGTCCGGACGTTTTATCGCCGGACTGGAGAATTGCCTTGAGAGGCTGCTTTGTACTTCCGCCGTGAGGGCCGCCGTGTGCTCCTTTGTTCGGAGAGAGCGTTCGGTGTTTCCATTGACTGTGATGACTCCCCGATGTCCTGGCATCTTGAGCTTGAGGTATGCGTAGTGCGGCACCGCATTGAACTTCGCAAATGTGGTTCGCCCGAGCAGTGCGTGATAGCCACTGCGGAACGGGACTATGTCAAAGATTAACTCCTCGCTTCGGAAATTAGCCGGGGATCCGAAGACCACTTCAAGTGTAACTGAGCCTGTGCAATGGGCCTCTACACCTGGTATGACGCCCTTAAAGGTCGTTTTTGTGGGTTTAATCCTTGAGGGATCTATGCCCATTTTGCGCACTATGTCCTGATAAAGCAGGTTCAGGCTGCTACCGCCGTCCATAAGTACTCGAGTGAGGTGAAATCTGTCAATTATTGGGTCTAGAACCAATGCGGCAAATCCGCCATGGCGGATACTAGTGGGGTGGTCCCTGCGATCAAAAGTGATCGGACAGGAGGACCATGGGTTGAACTTTGGGGCGACTGGCTCCAACACGTATACGTCCCTTAATGCACGCTTCCGCTCCCTCTTGGGGATGTGGGTTGCGTATATCATGTTCACCGTCCGCACTTGTGGGGGGAAACCATTCTGTCCTCTATTGTTCGGCGGCCGGGGCTCCTCCTCGCCGTCGCTATGTAGCCCCTTGTCTTTGTTTTCGGCATTTAATTTGCCGGCCTGCTTGAACACCCAACAATCCCTGTTGGTGTGATTGGCTGGCTTTTCAGGGGTGCCATGTATCTGACACGAGCGATCGAGTATACGGTCCAAACTGGACGGTCCCGGAGTGCTTCTTTTGAATGGCTTTTTCCGCTGACCGGGCTTAGAGCCTCAGAATCTGGCGTTAACTGCCGTGTCCTCCGTATTGTCGCTGTTAATGCGGCACTTGTGCTTGTTGCGACGTGACCTGCCATTGCTGTCCTTGGTATCCGAATTACCAGGGCTCTTTGACATGTTATTGCTGTGAGCCAGCCAGCTGTCTTCTCCCACGCAAAAGCGGGCCATGAGTGTCGTGAGGGCTGCCATAGATTTCGGCCTTTCCTGCCCAAGGTGTCGGGCAAGCCACTCGTCGCGGATGTTATGCTTGAAAGCCGCTAGGGCCTCTACGTCCGGACATTCGACGATTTTGATTTTTCTTAGTTAGGAACCGTGTCCAGAATTGTCTGGCCGATTCCTCTGGCTGCTGAATTATGTGGCTCAGGTCATCGGCGTCTGGCGGTTGCACATAGGTGCCCTGGAAGTTGTCGAGGAATGTGGCTTCCAGGTCTTCCCAACAACCAATGGATTCCTCTGGCAAGCTATTAAGCCAATGTCGAGCTGGTCCTTTAAGCTTGAGTGGGAGGTATTTGATGGCATGCAGATCGTCGCCACGGGCCATGTGGATAAGAAGGAGATAGTCCTCAATCCATACCGCAGGATCTGTCGTACCATCGTATGATTTAATATTTACGGGTTTGAAACCCTCTGGGATTTGATGATCCATTACCTCATCTATGAAGCATAGAGGGTGTGCGGCGCCTCTGTACTGGGCTATATCACGACGTAGCTCAAATGAGTTTTGTCTGCTGTGTTCTGCCCGGCCGGATTTACTTTTGCTCTATCCGGCATGACGGTTATCATCTCGTGTCGTGGGGCGCCCACGCGATCCGTAGATCGATCTTGTTTACCTTGCTTTGTCCTCAAACATATCTCGCAGGTCTAGCGCATTTCCCTTGCCTTGGTATTTTTTGAGCGACGCCGGGGTGCGGCTTGAGTTGTGGGCCGAGAGGCCTCTCTGTCGCGGCCACGAGGTGGCCGGTCAGCCGCGTCATACGCTAGAGATGTAGGTTTAGATGCTTCCTCCTCTAATCGGGGTAGCAACCTGCGCTTTGGGTAGCTCTTGGAGGGGCGTTCGAGTTCATATTCCTCAGCCGCGAGGACTTCAGTCCATCTGTCAGCTAGCAAGTCTTGATCAGCTCTAAGCTATTGTTGTTTCTTCTTAAGGCTATTTGCCGTGGATATAAGCTGGCGCTTGAAGCGCTCTTGCTCAACGAGATCCTCAGGTACGACAAATTCGTCGTCATCGAGGCTTGCCTCGTCTTCGGAGGGAGGCATGTAATTGTCATCCTCTTCCTCTCTGTCCGCCGCTCTCTCATGAGGGCTGGCTTCTCCATCCTCCTGCGCTGAATCTTGCTGGAGGGGGTTGTCTTCGGCACTGTCCGTAGTGCTATTATCTCCTGTGCCGGAATCACCGTTTTTGCTCTGCCGAGACTTAGAGCGGCACCGCTGGCGCCGGTGCTTAGGTTGCTTCTTGGAGGGGTCATCCTCCGCTGTCCCGTTGCCATTGCCTTCTTTGGGTGTGTTCACCATATATATGTCATACGACGAGGTGGCTTTCTAGTGCCCTTCAGGCGCTGGTTCCTGTTCGTCTCCTGCATCGTCGTCCATACCGTCGATGTCTTCGGATTCGAAGTCGAGCATGTCGGTTAAATCATCGACAGTGGCTATGAAGTGGGTGGTAGGTGGGCGTCGAATTTCTTCGTCGTCCGCATCCCAATCCTGCCGGCCATAATCCGGCTAGGACTCTCCTGATAAAGAGAGAGAGCTTAGTGAATTCAGTATGTCACCAAAGGGCGAGTGATGAAATATATCCGCCACGGTGAACTCCATGATCGGCGCCCAATCAGATTCGATTGGCAGGGGCACGGAGGGTTTAGGGTCCGGAGAAGAGTCTGACAATGTGGAATCATGGACCTTGCGAAGAGTAAGGATGGTGTTCGGCTCGATCGCCGTTGAGGCTGCGGCCTCCGTGGCGGGGTCTAACCACCCGCCCTCGGATGGCGCGGTTGGCTCCGAATTAAAGGTCGGAGCTGATGCAGGTGCGGTCTCGAGGACACTGCTCGTCGACAGAGCTAAATCATGCCCATCGTGACAGTGCGACGCACTCGGCCGGGGCTCAAATCTGTCGAAGATCAAGTCTCCGCGGATATCGGCCGTGTAGTTCAAACTTCCAAACCTGACCTGATGGCCAGGGGCGTAGCTTTCAATCTGCTCCAGATGGCCAAGCGAATTGGCCCGCAGTGCAAACCCGCCGAACACGAAGATCTGTCCGGGGAGAAAAGTCTCACCCTGGACTGCATCGCAGTTGATGATCGGAGGAGCCATCGGGCCTAAAGATGACGACACAGAGGAACTCTCAATGAAAGCACTAATGTCGGTGTCAAAACCGGCTGATCTCGGGTAGGGGGTCCCGAACTGTGCGTCTAGGCAGATGGTAATAGGAGGCAAGGGACACGATGTTTTTACCCAGGTTCGGGCCCTCTCGATGGAGGTAAAACCCTACTCCTGCTTGATTAATATTGATGATATGGGTCGTACAAGAGTAGATCTACCACGAGATCAGAGAGGCTAAACCCTAGAAGCTAGCCTATGGTATGATTGTTGTTGTTCTGTCCTACGGACTAAACCCTCCGGTTTATATAGACACCGGAGGGGGCTAGGGTTACACAGAGTCGGTTACAATGGGAGGATATCTACATATCCGTATTGCCAAGATTGCCTTCCACGCCAAGGAAAGTCCCATCCGGACACAGGACGAAGTCTTCAATCTTGTATCTTCAAAGTCCAACAGTCCGGCCAAGGGTTATAGTCCGGCTGTCCGGACACCCCCTAATCCAGGACTCCCTCAAGGTGGAAGAAAGAAGCCGAACAAAAACAAAATTATGCTCAAGTGTGGTTATCGAACCCGATGTCATGGTTCTAGGACTGATAGTAGAATGGGGGTAGGTATGAGGAGGCAAGATCCTAGCTATGGTGAAGTTGTGCACACAAGATTTACGAGTTCAGGCCCTTCTCAGAGGACGTAACAGCCCTACGTCTCGGTGCCCGGAGGTTGGTCGATTGGATTATGCGTGAAGTTACAGGCGGTGCGAACCCTTGTCCCAAAGGATAGGGTGGCTTATATAGAGTGCGCCCGGATCCCAGCCATCCCCCGTTACATACGGTTCAATGTACATAAAGAGGGGACGTTACTATTAACGTCAGTATTAAAGACATATAAATGATCATTAAGACTACGGAGTGAACGCCTAACCGTTGTCATCCAGAGTGACCTTAGGTCTTCTATACTCTGAGTGGTTTCTGATATGGTCGAATGATTGTATCCTGGTCGAATGGAATTGGGCTATCCGAGTGAACCCACAGTCGAGTGGGTTGCGTCCTGTGGTGATTTCAGTTGGTAGAATCTGATGTCCTTCTAATGTCCTTGACTATAGGGCAGTGTCCTTGGGTAGGGCGCTTAGATCAGGTCTATTGCCCTACCCTAGGTACATGTCATCGTCATTAGCCCCCGAATGGTTCTGTGTCTTGGGTAGGAAGCATTTTACTTGGATTGGTGAACCATGCAAAAACTTCTACCTCATCTTCAGTCGTCTTGAGCCATTCAGAGGTTGTCGAGGGAACTTTGTTGATAAGCTTCGAGTGTTTGATATAGCATAAAATCTCTGGCATGATTGACTGCTCTGTCGTTCCCGGTGTCGGATGTGGGGTTCCGGCAAACCCTTAAGGTTTGAACACTAGGGAGCGCGCGAAGTCTTTCCCTCCTACCGATCTATGCCCTAGCTCGCTAAGATCTCGTGGAAGAACTCAACGAACTCGCAACACAGAGAGACACGAGGTTTATACTGGTTCGGGCCACCATCGTGGTGTAATACCCTACTCCAGTGTGGTGGTGGTGGATTGCCTCTTGGGCTGATGAGGAACAGTACAAGGGGAGAACAGCCTCCTGAGATTGAGGTGTTCTTGTGCTCGGTGAGCTGGTGGATCCGAACTCTCCCCCTCTTTATGGTGGTTAGCTCTACTTATATATAGGCCCTGGTCCTCTTCCCAAATATCGAGCGGGAAGGGAGCCAACAACGGCGGGCAAATTTGAAGGGGGACAGCTAGTACAAGCTATCCTGACAAAAGGTGGCCTTCGCCTGCGTAAAGCTCTGGTGGTGACGCCGTCTTGGGCTCCATGATGACCTCCGCCTTGTCGTCCTCCTGGTCTTGGTCTCGATGCACCAATATATCAACCTTTGCCTGATGCCTCGGTACTCCTCGCCTGCGCTGGCCTCCTTAGCACCAAAGAGGAAACAAGGACGTTGCGCGCGATGGTGCCCGCCTGGTGTCGATCGTCATGGCTCACGTCACAAGAGCCTCGTGTGGTTTTGCCCCGCCTTGATATCTCCGCTCCTGTGAGCCTGCCTGGCTAGGCCACTCCCGAGGAGGTCTTGCGTCGTCCGCCTCGCGAGGCTTGGACCCTCGCGAGGGTCTTGGATGCCTTGTTGATGAGGATGGGCCGTACGGCCTGCTGGCTTAGCCACGCCGTGGGCCGCAGGCAGGCAGGTCTGGGGACCCCCGTTCCCAGAACGCCGACAGTAGCCCCCGGGCCCAAGGTGCGCTCGGGCTTGGCTTCGCGGCGAAGCCAAAGGTCAAGTTCGGAGCACTGCGGGCCCCAAAAGCCCGCGGCCTCGGTTGACGCGTGGCGGTCGATTGGACGCGGGCGTCTCCGCTTCCCCATGCTGCCTTCGAATCCGCCTGGCTATGCGGCCCCTGCGGCCTACACAGTTATTCTTCCTTCGCCCATGCCTGGCTCTTCCAATCTCCCTGCTTCCTCGAGGCCCTGCTCTGCCTTGCCAATCCGGCTTACGCTCCGCCTGCTTCATGGCGCCGAAACAAGCTGAAAAGGGGAAGAAACCCCTGTCGTTGCCAACTACGCCTCCGTCTTTTGAGCTAGCGCTCGGCCGCCCTCGTGTGCTCAACGACGAGGCCATGGACAAGGTGCGCCTCATGCTTGCCTCCAGCTTCAACGAGTGGGGAGAGACGGTGGCTTGGCCCGTGTCTCGCACCCGCATGGATCGGGCAGCCACTAAGTTCTCGATCTTCATTGACGCCCTCTGGGCTGGCTTGATTCCTCCCTTCTCCACCTTCCTCAACGCAGTACTCGAGCATTACCAGATCCATATGCTTCATCACGACCCTCAATCTGTGAACCTTCTCACCGTCTTCGCCTTCTTGTGCGAAGCCATGATGGGCATCTCTCCTTCTGTGGCCCTGCTTCACCACTTCTTCTCATTGCATCTAACCGATCCTCGGCAGAGCTCGGGGTGTGGGTGATACGTCTTCGTCATACCTAAAATTTTGATTGTTCCATGCCAATATTATTCAACTTTCATATACTTTCGGTAACTTTTTGTACTATTTTTGGGACTAACATATTGATCCAGTGCCCAGTGCCAGTTCCTGTCTGTTGCATGTTTTTGGTTTTGCAGAATATCCATATCAAACGGAGTCCAAACGGGATAAAAACGGACGGAGATTATTTTTGGAATATTTGGAAAATATGGAAGAAAGATCAACGCGAAACGGTGTCCGAGGTGGGCACGAGGTAGGGGGCGTGCCCTACCCCCCAGGGCTCGCCCCTGACCCTCATGGGCCACCCGTAAGGCGGTTGATGCCCTCCTTCGGCCGCAAGAAAGCTAATTTTTGGTAAAAAAAATCACGGCGAAGGTTTCAGTCCAATCGGAGTTACGAGTCTCCATATATATACGAAACGGTGAAAGGGCACCAGACGAAAACGCAGAAACAGAGAGAGACAGAGAGACATATCCAATCTCAGAGGGGATCTCGCCCCTCCCACGCCATGGAGGCCAAGGACCAGAGGGGAGACCCTTCTCCCATCTAGGGAGGAGGTCAAGGAAGAAGAAGACAAAGGTCCCCCCTCTCCCCTTCTCCTCCGGTGGCGCCGGAATGCCGTCGTGGCCATCATCATCACCGCAATCTTCACCAACAACTTCACCGCCATCATCACTAACTCTTGCCCCCTCTATGCAGCGATGTAACCTCTCTCTTACCCGCTGTAATCTCTACTTGAACATCGTGCTCAAAGCTATATATTATTTCCCAATGATGTATGGCTATCCTATGATGTTTGAGTAGATCCGTTTTGTCCTATGGGCTATTTGATGATCAAGATTGGTTTGAGTTGCATGTTTTATTATTGATGCTGTGCTATGATGCTCTCCGTGTCACGCAAGCGTGAGGGATTCCCACTATAGGGTTTGCAATATGTTTATGATTTGCTTATGGTGGGTGGCGTGAGTGACAGAAGCACAGACCCGAGTAAGTAGGTTGTTTGCGTATGGGATAAAGGGGACTTGATGCTTTAATGCTATGGTTGGGTTTTACCTTAATGATCTTTAGTAGTTGCGGATGCTTGCTAGAGTTCCAATCATAAGTGCATATGATCCAAGTAGAGAAAGTATGTTAGCTTATGCCTCTCCCTCAAATAAAATTGCAATAATGATTACCGGTCTAGTTATCGATTGCCTAGGGAGAAATAACTTTCTTGTGAAAAAAAGCTTTCTACTAAAACTAATTTAGTTGTGTCTTCGTCTAAACAACCCCTAGTTTATATTTACGCACTCTTTATTTTCTTTCCACCCTATCCAAATATACCTACAAAGTACTTCTAGTTCCGTACTTATTTCCGGTAAAGCGAACGTCAAGTGTGCGTAGAGTTGTATCGGTGGTCGATAGAACTTGAGGGAATATTTGTTCTACCTTTAGCTCCTCGTTGGGTTCGACACTCTTACTTATCGAAAGAGGCTACAATTGATCCCCTATATTTGTGGGTTATCAAAACCTTTTTCTAGCGTGGGGTGAATATTCTCGTGTGTGCTTGTTTTCTTTATCACTAAGTAATTTTTATTTGCTATTCTTAGTTGTTTTCTATCTTTAGTTATGGGTAGGAAACGCAAAATACCAAAAAAAATAGTTGTACCTACTGATCCAATGGTTGACGAACCACTCAAAATCTATCACACTCCTGAAGCTTTTTACTTGGATCATCTTTGATCCCTTTGTGCTCATGCTGAAACCCCAACTAGCTTAGTTGAGGGCAAATCTTTAGATGAGCATGCTCGTTATGCGCGACACCGAATATCTAAAAAAGGGAAAATTCTATTGGGTCAAATTCATCATTTGCAATGCTATGCTTGGAATTTATGTGAAATATATGATGTTACTTGTTGTTCTGAAAACCCTAAGAAACACCTTCCCTACCAATGTGAGTTTATTGATAATGGAATCCTATCTTCGTATGTTAAGGGTGTTTATAATTACTATGATATTCAACAAACTGAAGAATTTGTTGCTTTTAAGGGTGCTTACGAAATTGCTTCTTTGATTGAAACGTATGATGCTACATTTCACAAATTTGAAAATTTTGCCATACTTAAATATTGCAATGATAATTATGCTTCTAATGCCTATGTTGAACCATACGTTGAGGACTACTCCGTTGTCCAAGAAGAGACTAATATTTTGCAGGAGTCTATGGAAGAAGAAATTACTGAAACTGTGAGCTCATTGGATGAAAAAGATGAGGAGGAGAGCGAAGAACAAAAGGAGGAAGAGCGGGTTGATCACCCGTGCCCACCTTCTAATGAGAGCAACTCTTCAACTCATACATTGTTTAATTTCCCTTCGTTCTTACCGAAGGATGATTGCTATGATGATTGTTATGATCCCATTGATTCTCTTGAAATATACCTTTTTGATGATTCTTGCTATGCTTGTGGCCAAGATGCCAATACGAATTATGCTTATGGCGATGAACTTGCTATAGTTCCTTACATTAAACATGAAATTGTTGCTATTGCACCCACGCATGATAGTCCTATTATCTTTTTGAATTCTCCCGACTACACTATATCGGAGAAGTTTGCACTTATTAAGGATTACATTGATGGGTTGCCTTTTACCGTTGCACATGATGATTTTGATGAATATAATATGCATGTGATTGCTGCTCCTACTTGCAATTATTATGAGAGAGGAACTACATCTCCGCCTCCTTATGTTTCCAACACAATAGAATTGCAAGAAACTGCTTATACTATGCATGGGCCTTTACTATGTGTGCATGAGTTGTTCTTTTATGACATGCCGATGCATAGGAAGAGAGTTAGACTTCGTCGTTGCTTGATATATGTTGCTTTGTGCTCACTACTAAATGCTAAATCATTGCTAATTAAAATTGTCTTTGATATACCTTGGGATCCGGGTGGATTCACTACTTGAGCACTATATGCCTAGCTTAATGGCTTTAAAGAAAGCGCTGCCAGGGAGACAACCCGGAAGTTTTAGAAAGTCATTTATTCCTGTTGAGTGCTTTCATATAGTTTAAAAACAACACAAATAAAGAGGGGAACCCAAAACTTTTCAAAAAGGAAAGTGAAAGTGAGAAAGACAAGCATTGTTGAAGTGGGAGAGCTCCTTGAACTTTGTTCATGCTCACAGCAATTTTGTGAATCTTGATTACAGAAAATTTTCAACAAAAATAATTGTCCCCTTTTACAATTCCATTTTATTATAAAAATAATGTGCCAAAGTTTGCCTTTAGGATGTTTACAATGCTTGTTGGTTTGTACGGTGCAGGACAGAAACTTTGGCTGTAGTGCGCGATTTTTAATTTTTTACTGGAACGTCAAATGGTTCTGATACTTTTTGCACTGTCTTTATATACAATTGTTTTTATGTTTCCTAATTTTGGCATAATTTTTCAAGTATCATAAGTATGGTGAATGTTCATATTATTACAGACTGTTTTGTTTTAGGCAGATTCTGTTTTTGATGCATAGTTTGCTTGTTTTGATGAAACTATCAACTTATATCAGTGGATTAAGCCATGAAAAAGTTATATTACAGTAGACATAATGCAAAAACAAAATATGAATTGGTTTGCAACAGTACTTAGAGTAGTGATTTACTTTATTATACTAAAGGATCTTACCGAGTTTTCTGTTGAAGTTTTGTGTGGATGAAGTGTTCGATGATCGAGAAGGTTTCGATGTGAGAAGAAGGAAGAGAGAAAAGAGCTCAAGCTTGGGGATGCCCGAGGAACCCCAAGTAAATATTCAAGGAGACTCAAGCGTCTAAGCTTGGGGATGCCCCGGAAGGCATCCCCTCTTTCTTCGACAAGTATCGGTATGTTTTCGGATTCGTTTCGTTCATGCGATATGTGCAAATCTTGGAGCATCTTTTGCATTTAGTTTTAATTTTTATTTTATGCACCAAGCTGGTATGAGATGGTCCTTATTTGATTTATAGAATGCTCATTGCACTTCACTTATATCTTTTGAGTATGGCTTTATTGAATGCTTCATGTGCTTCACTTATATCATTTGAAGCTTGGATTGCCTGTTTCTCTTTACATAGACAACCGCCATTTGTAGAATGATCTTTTGCTTCACTTATATTTGTTAGAGCATGGGCATATCTTTGGTAGAAAGAATTAAACTCTCGTGCTTCACTTATATCTATTTAGAGAGATGACAGGAACTGGTCCTTCACATGGTTAGTCATAAAATCCTACATAAACTTGTAGATCGCTGAATATGATATGTTTGATTCCTTGCAATAGTTTTGCGATATAAAGATGGTGATATTAGAGTCATGCTAGTGGGTAGTTGTGCATTAGTAGAAATACTTGTGTTGAGGTTTGTGATTCCCGTAGCATGCACGTATGGTGAACCGTTATGTGATGAAGTCGGAGCCTGATTTATTTATTGATTGTCTTCCTTATGAGTGGCGGTCAGTGGCGAGCGATGGTCTTTTCCTACCAATCTATCCCCCTAGGAGCATGCGCGTAGTACTTTGTTTCTATAACTAATAGATTTTGGCAATAAGTATGTGAGTTCTTTATGACTAATGTTGAGTCCATGGATTATACGCACTCTCACCCTTCCACCATTGCTAGCCTCTCTAGTACCGCGCAACTTCCACTAGTACCATAAACCCACCATATATCTTCCTCAAAACAGCCACCATACCTACATATCTTGGCATTTCCATAGCCATTCCGAGATATATTTCCATGCAACTTCCATCATCATCATATACATGACTTGAGCATCATTGTCATATTGCTTTGCATGATCGTAAGATAGCTAGCATGATATTTTCATGGCTTGTCCATTTTTTGATGTCATTGCTACACTAGATCATTGCACATCTCGGTACACCGCCGGAGGCATTCATATAGAGTCATATCTTTGTTCTAGTATCGAGTTGTAATATTGAGTTGTAAGTAAATAAAAAGTGTGATGATCATCATTATTAGAACATTGTCCCATGAGAGGTTATCAAAATTAAAGAGGCCGAAGAAGCCCAAATAAAAAAGAGAAGCCAAAGAAGCCCACCAAAAAAAGAGAAAAACATAAAAAAATGAGAGAAAAGAGAGAAGGGACAATGTTACTATCCTTTTACCACACTTGTGCTTCAGAGTAGCACCATGTTCTTCATAGAGAGAGTATCCTATGCTTTATCTTTCATATACTAGTGGGAATTTTCATTATAGAACTTGGCTTGTATATTCCGATGATGGGCTTCCTCAAACGCCCGAAGTCTTCATGAGCAAGGAAGTTGGATGCACAACCACTTAGTTTCCAGTTTGAGCTTTCATACAACTATAGCTCTGAGTGCATCCGTTGCATGGCAATCCCTACTCACTCACATTGATATCTATTAATGGGCATCTCCATAGCCCGTTGATACGCCTAGTTGATGTGAGACTTTCTCCTTTTTTGTCTTCTCCATATAACCCACACCATCATATTCTATTCCACCTATAGTGCTATGTCCATGGCTCACGCTCATGCATTGCGTGAAAGTTGAAAAGGTTTGATAACATCAAAAGTATGAAACAATTGCTTGGCTTGTCATCGGGTTGTGCATGATTTGAATATTTTGTGTGGTGAAGATGGAGCATAGCCAGACTATATGATTTTGTAGGGATAACTTTCTTCGGCCATGTTATTTTGAAAATACATGATTGCTTTATTAGTAGGCTTGAACTATTATTGTCTTAATGTCAAATGATAGACTATTGCTTTGAATCACTCGTGTCTTAATATTCATGCCATGATTAGATTACATGATCAATATTATGCTAGGTAGCATTCCACGTATTATTTGTTTATCATTTACCTACTCGAGGATGAGCAGGAATTAAGCTCAGGGATGCTAATACATCTCCGTCATATCTATAATTTTTGATTGTTCCATGCCAATATTATTCAACTTTCATATACTTTTGGCAACTTTTTATACTATTTTTGGGACTAACATATTGATCTACTGCCCAGTGCCAGTTCCTGTCTGTTGCATGTTTTTTGTTTTGCAGAATATCCATATCAAACGGAGTCCAAACGGGATAAAAACGGACGGAGATTATTTTTGGAATATTTGGAAAATCTGGAAGAAAGATCAACGTGAAACGGTGTCAGAGGTGGGCACGAGGTAGGGGGCGCGCCCAACCCCTCAGGGCGCGCCCCTGACCCTCGTGGGCCACCCGTAAGGCGGTTGACACCCTCCTTCGGCCGCAAGAAAGCTAATTTGTGGTAAAAAATCACGGCGAAGGTTTCAGTCCAATCGGAGTTACGGATCTCCATATATATACAAAATGGTGAAAGGGCACCAGACGAGAACGCAAAAACAGAGAGAGACAGAGAGACAGATCCAATCTCGGAGGGGCTCTCGCCCCTCCCATGCCATGGAGGCCAAGGACCAGAGGGGAAACCCTTCTCCCATCTAGGGAGGAGGTCAAGGAAGAAGAAGACGAAGGGGCCCCCTCTCCCCTTCTCTTCCGGTGGCGCAGGAACGCCGCCGTGGCCATCATCATCACCGCAATCTTCACCAACAACTTCACCGCCATCATCACCAACTCTTCCCCCCTCTATGCAGCGGTGTAACCTCTCTCTTACCCGCTGTAATCTCTACTTAAACATGGTGCCAATGCTATATAATATTTCCCAATGATGTATGGCTATCCTATGATGTTTGAGTAGATCCGTTTTGTCCTATGGGCTATTTGATGATCAAGATTGGTTCCAGTTGCATGTTTTATTATTGATGCTGTCCTATGGTGCTCTCCGTGTCGCACAAGCGTGAGGGATTCCCGCTGTAGGGTTTGCAATATGTTCCTGATTTGCTTATGGTGGGTGGCGTGAGTGACAGAAGCACAGACCCGAGTAAGTAGGTTGTTTGCGTATGGGATAAAGGGGACTTGATGCTTTAATGCTATGGTTGGGTTTTACCTTAATGATCTTTAGTAGTTGTGGATGCTTGCTAGAGTTCCAATCATAAGTGCATATGATCCAAGTAGAGAAAGTATGTTAGCTTATGCCTCTCCCTCAAATAAAATTGCAATAATGATTACCGGTCTAGTTATCGATTGCCTAGGGACAAATAACTTTCCCATGACAAAAAGCTTTCTACTAAAACTAATTTAGTTGTGTCTTCATCTAAACAGCCCCTAGTTTATATTTACGCGCTCTTTATTTTCTTGACACCCTATCCAAAAACACCTACAAAGTACTTCTAGTTTCATACTTGTTTCCGGTAAAGCGAACGTCAAGTGTGGGTAGAGTTGTATCGGTGGTCGATAGAACTTGAGGGAATATTTGTTCTACCTTTAGCTCCTCGTTGGGTTCGACACACTTACTTATCAAAAGAGGCTACAATTGATCCCCTATATTTGTGGGTTATCAGTGGGCTTCCAGGCCATGGCCGAGACTGCGGGCATGGGGATTGACTTCGAGCTCCCTTCACCCACGAGCGGGTTTCGCACGCGATGGGTGTTCGTTGACGCCGGTGTGCTCAGCCCTCTGCTCCAAGTTTCGGCGGGGCCTACTATTCCGAACTCCGGCTGGGGCCATCAGAAGCTCTCGAGCCCCCGCCTCACTCTCGTCTGGGCCAGGCTGAGGCTGCTGAAGGACCGCGGCGTTACCGCGCCTATGGTGGTGAAGGAGTTCGTCAAACGCTGGGTTGCTCCGCTTCAGCGCCACCCTCGCCCAATGTGGACCTTGCTCAATAGTCAGGACCACATGAGGTTCCAGGAGTCTGGGCTCCCTCTCGGGACGCGGTAGAGAGTGCTCAAGGTCTTGACGGGTCTCCCTCTGCCGGCCAAAATGCCTGGGAAGAATTGCCTGTTGTATCGCTGCAAGAACAAGGATGAGTTTGCAGCGAGCATGCCTTCTTTCGATGAATGGGGGCTGAGGCTGGTCGGACTGGTGGGGCCCCACGAGAACCCCGTCGTAGTGGTTCCCTTCTTCACCGCTGGCGCCGAGCTCGCCCCAGGTGAGGGTGCGGGAGGGAGAGCTCCGACGGGGGCTGGTGGCTCGAGTACTATGGAGCACATGCCGAGTGGTGATCCTGGGGCGTCGTCCTCGGGGGCCTGCGGCCCCCCTCCTGATGCGCCGATTATTGAGGAGGCGCAGCATGCGGCTCCCGAGGCCAAGGCTCCAGGAGCCTCGGGAGGTTGTGGTGAGACGGTGCCCGGCTGTTTGCCGCAACCGAGCACCCCTGAAGACATCCTTCCAGGCTCTTCTTCGGCCCCGCCGCGCACTGGCCGTCACGTCCAGCGTTTCGGTCGTCTTTGTGTGGACTTCGAGGAGCTCCGCAAGAGGAAAGGATCCCCTAGCGGCAGCAACATCTTCGGGCCATTGAAGCAGCGAAAGTACATCGCCATTGACGCGTAAGTATCTCGTTGTCATGGCTTCCTGCGTGTAGTCTCCTTATCCTGATGTTGGTTCTCCAGGGCCCCTGACGTTGGTTCTCCAGGGCCCCTTCCGTTAAAGCTGTTGCGTCTCCCGAGAAGCGGCCTCCTCCTCCATCAACTCTCTCATCGGCCTTGAGCATTCCTGGCCTTCTTACCACCCTTTGAGCAGGGCCGGTTGGAGGAGCATCTCTGCCTTCGTGGCACGTTGAGCCCGCAGCTTGGCCACCCTTCCCCCTCGGTCTGGCGTGGAGCTTGGCGGGCGTGCCCAAGACTCCTCCCTTGCTCATGGGCAGCAGCTGGTTGGCTTCGATCTTTGGTTCCTCTTCAAGCAGCGAGCCCCGACCGGCTCGAGCTTCTCGCGAGGACGGGCTGGCGGCAGGTGTGGCGTCAGCCCCCAGCCCCCTGCCGGGAGGTGGCACGCCACTTGGCACCCCGCCCGCAAGCCCCGAGGTGGAGGACGAGGTGGGCCGAGCGTTCGAGTTCGAGCGCGGGCGGATCATAGTTCGTCACGAGCTCTTCCAGGAGGCGATGGGCGCGATGAGCCGACTTGGTGAAGAGCTCGCGGGTGTCAACTCACGCCTTGAGGCTGAAGGTCTCCGGCTGGTGGAGGAGCGGTGCAAGTTGAGGGTGGCCATCAACCTCGGTCGCTACCAGTGCGACCTTGAGAATGTGAAGGCCGAGGCGTCCCTCAAGATCGGCCATGAAGCCCGCTCGCGAGCCTTGGAAGAGACTCGCGAGGCTGACCGCCGCCGCGAGGCTGCGGAGGAACGCGCGTGGGAGCTCCAGGCTTGGAGCGCGTCCCTTGAGCTGCAGGTGGAGGTGCGCAGGGCCGCTCTTGCATCGCTGAGGGGGATGCCCGCGGAGGATGAGGAGGTCCGGAAGCGCGGTGAGACGCTGGCCCTAGAAGCCGTGGAGCGCAGCCTCGAGCTTGAGCGACTGGAAACGAGGGAGCGTCAAGTTCGCGCGGACCTGGAGGGTAGGTATGACCTGAAGCTGATGCTCGCGGGTACGGAGGGTGCGGGCAGGGCCGCTGCCCTCAGGCCCAGGTTGGATGAGGCCGAGAGGCGCGTGGAGGCCACGGCCGCCGCCCTGGTTATGGCGCAGGCAGACTTGGCCTCCGCCCACGCCGAGCTGTGCTCCCTTCGTAGGCGGGTTGACGACGCTGAGGCCATTGCACGGCAGAACACGGAGGAAGTGCTCCGATGATGAACGCTGGAGTGCGAGCATGCTCCTATGCTTCAGGATCTACGGAACAGGGCCAACGCCGCCTTAGGCCATATTTGCGACGTGGAGGTGCCAGCCCCTCACTCGAATGACTATGCGAGCCATCTGATCTTCTTCACCGAGGTGGTGACGCGCTTGGAGGCTCGATCTGCCAGAGCTCGCCGGCTTGTGGAGGAAAGGGGGCATGGCCTGCTTGAGCGTGCTTTCTCCCGTGTTATCGGCCACCTTTTGAATGCCGACCCCAACTTTGATTTCGACGCCGCCATCGCCCCCATTCCCATAGTCGTCCGAGACGACCTGGCGCGTTGGGTTGAAGACAACATGGACGCGTTGGTCAGGGCCTTCACTTCGGAAGATGATGGGGTGGTGGTCACTGCAGACGAAGGCGACGTGGTTAACGACGG
Organism: Aegilops umbellulata; assembly: GCA_032464435.1. Lineage (NCBI taxonomy): Eukaryota > Viridiplantae > Streptophyta > Magnoliopsida > Poales > Poaceae > Aegilops > Aegilops umbellulata. Next base: position 355,572,543 of record CP136058.1, read on the forward strand.
CCTCGGGGGCGTCACCTGTGGCGGCGACGATGCCGATGAAGACGATGATGACGCGAGTGACGCATCCACTGGTGATGTAGCGAGCGACATTTCTGGCTGATCCCATGTTCTCTTGTCATTTCATCCTGCACACGAAGCTCGGGCATGGCCCTTGAAAACTAGTAAGAGCATTTTGGGAGGGGGAGCCCCTCATGTAAGCAAATTGCAGTTTTACTTTCCTATGCGGTGTGAGTTTGTATCCTCGCGGACTCATGAATCCAGGGGCGATTTCTCTGTCATGGTTTACCTTAGTCAGCGCCAGCTTTGAGCTGGGTGGCAAGGCGTCGAGTTTCTGAGAATCCTGCGGAACTTGTCGCCCCGTCAGAAAGGGGCCCCACAAGAGGTGAGCACCAGTTGCAGTGCTAGCGCGCGCTTGGCGTGCGCGTGCTTTGTGCAGTCCCGCTCGCGAGGAGATCGTGAGGGGAAGGCGATGGACATGAGTCCCAGACAAAACAAGATCCAGAAGGCAAGGAATTGCTCGAACAAGAAAAAGGCCCCCCCGCGCACATCGATAAAAAATCAGCTTCAACTCAAATCCAGATCCAGAAAGCAAAGCTACAGAAAGAGAGATCCAAAGCAAAAGGTCGCGTCCGACACCTAGTCTAGTCTTCTGGTCTTCAAGTCTTCTCACCAGCGCGGAGCTAAGTGCTGCCACTAGGCGTGGGAGGGAGCCCCAGGGCCTGAGGCCGGCACCCCTGAGACTCTGGGGCGTGTACAACCCCAACTCATTATTACGTGAGAGTGTCACGGGCGGCGAGCTTCACAGGCACTGGGCCTTCTTCACAGGTACCGGCCTTGCTTCATATTGCCAAACGAGGGCCCCACCTTGCGCCACCCTTATCCTCCTTTGAGCAGACCGGCCACCAGGATGACACAAAGGAGGGAAAGAGGAAGCCAGCGGTGCCCTCGGCGACCACAGGTCCTCGGTCGGGGAAAGGGTTGTCAAGGCCTCCCCAGTAGAGGGCCTACCTCTGGGTGTCGCCAGGCGTCGCGCGCCGCGGAGAGGGGCCTTGCTCGTGGCTCCCTCCTGGCGGCCCCCAGCGTGTCTCCATTTTTGGAACGGGTGCTGCCGTGCCAGGGTCGTCGAACGACGCTGCAACCTGATTAATCTGCAGCCCATGGTTAGCATAAGCCTGTTCATAAGAGATTAGCGATACCCTGTAGTTGTCGTTGCCGGCGCTATCATCGTGGTTCTCTGTTGGTTCTTGGAAGGCTTCGGCTCCTAGCGCCCCCTCTCCCCAATCTTTTCAATGAATGAGCAGGGGTCGTCCTCTGGTGCGTACTCTTGGTCCATCATGCGGGGCACGTAGGCCTCCGGGGCCGTCACCTCGAACACCTCGCCGTGGTGCCCCATGCTCCATGTTGCTCGGCCCAGGGTGTCGTCCTGAGGATGGTAGCATGGCATCCGGATGGGACCATGTGGGCGACGCATGTGCTCGTGCTTGTCGCGGGCGGCATGGGGGCAGCGGAGCCCCCTACGCCGCTGGCCGTGCTGATGTTGATGAAGCCCCCGGGCATAGCTGATAGCGCGCGGCTGTGGTGAAGTTCGCCACATGGCCCTGCAGTGGCATGAGGAGGAAGTTGATAGCAGAAGGGTAGTGCTCCCGACGCCGCTGCATCCAGCAGCTCGGCAACACGCTCCAGCAGTGTATCCCGGCCGCTTTCCATCAGCCTGCATCGCATCAGCTCCCTTGCCATGGTGAGCGCTGCCCGTATATTTGCTTGCTCCCGCCGTGAGTGCGGCGCCGTTGCGATGACATGGCTCGTTGTTCTTGCGGCGGCCCGTACTTGCCACGGGGTGATGGTGGACGACGCCTGGCTGCGCTGCCCGCGCCCGGCGGAGTTTGGCGGCGCTCGCACCGCCTGGAGCGCGGGATCGAGATCTTCATGGGCAGGCGACGCTGCCCGGGCTGGCCAGGCTGCCCAGCGGTCAGAGCCGGCCCTTGATTCGCCGGACATCGTGGCTGCGGAGCATCGGCGAGCTGGTTGGTGGAGAAGAAGCTCCGGCGCACCCCTACCTCGCGCACCAAATGTCGGATGTGGGGTTCCGGCAAACCCTTAAGGTTCGAACACTGGGGTGCGCGCGAAGTCTTTCCCTCCTACCGATCTACGCCCTAGCTCGCTAAGATATCGCGGACGAACTCAACGAACTCGCAACATAGAGAGACATGAGGTTTATACTGGTTCGGGCCACCGTTGTGGTGTAATATCCTACTCGAGTGTGGTGGTGGTGGATTGCCTCTTGGGATGATGAGGAACAATACAAGGGGAGAACAGCCTCCTGAGGTTGAGGTGTTCTTGTGCTCGGTGAGCTGGTGGATCCGAACTCTCCCCCTCTTTGTGGTGGTTAGCTCTACTTATATAGGCCCTGGTCCTGTTCCCAAATATCGAGCGGGAAAGGAGCTGTCGGTGGGAATCGACACCTATGGGATCACAGGAATCCCTACTACGGTTGCGGGGTGCGGGGTTGTGAAAAGAGCAGATCAAACAGATACACACGGTTCCTTTACCCAGGTTCGGGCCGCAAGGATGCGTAAAACCCTACTCTTGCTTCGGTGGATTGTATATCTGAGTTCCTGAGCTAGCTATGGGGCGTCGAGAGCTCCAAAAAGCCAAATCCTCCTCCTGGTCGCCTTGGGCCTCCTTTTATATGAAAGGGGTCGCCACAGTGGCACACAGGAGGTGGAAAGGGTACAGTAGTGCGAGGTTATCCCTCGCATTACATGACAAGGCACATTTAATGCGCCTTGCCTAGGTGTCCTTGCTTTATCGAGGACGGGGGAGAGCCTCGTCTCGTCCGTCGCCGCTCCCTCTTGCGTTGACACGCGCCCTGGCCAGCGGTGCTTGTGGTGCCATGTAGGCAGGCAAACACCTGAGGTGGCGCAGTGGTGGGTCTCCACGAAGATCTGTATGCCACCACGCAGGTGCCTGCCCAACTGGTTGGGTCGGCAGCTGCATGCGAACGGCGGTAGGGGTGCGACTGGCGCGGGCCTGATGGTGGCCCCACAGACGTCCTTGGCAAGGGCCTTGCTGCGGCCCCAGCAAGGGTCTTGCCGCGCCCCCGGCAAGGGTCTTGCCGCGGCCCCGGCAACGGTCTTGCCGTGGCGCCTACTGTCATCCCCGGCAAGGCTCTTGCCGGGGGCCTTGTGGTCGTCCTTGGCTGGGATCCCGCCAAGGATCATCATCTTCTAAAGTGGGTCTCTGATCTTGAATGTCTTCACAAAGATCTGCATGCCACCACGGGGATGTCTCCCGAATCCTTGCCCCATGGGGGCAGTGGACTCGAGGGTGACTCCGCTCCGTAGGTGTGGGGCGAGCTGCCACGGCAAGGGTCTTGCCGGGTTACCTAAAGCTGCCCCCGACAAGGATCTTGCCGGGGGTGGGTCTGCTCTGTCCCCTTTGCTCTTTGCGGTCTTGGCGTCGTTCTGCTTCCTTTCAGCTTCGGCCTTACCTTGGCTTACCTCCCTTGCCGTGCTCGGTGTGGCGACGCCTGCGGCTCAGACTGCCCATGCACAGTTATAGGGGTACAAAAAGTGTACCCCCTTTTTGTACACTGACAGGAGCCCCCGGGCCTGGGCCACACATAAGCGCAACGTGTTGTTGGGCTAGGCCCAAGAACGGTGCGCGGGCAGGCACGGCGGTTTTTACCGTGGTAAGTTTCTTCGCGCGTTGCGCTTCCCACGCGTTCCGCGCATGGTGCGGAATGGGGTGGCGTGCGTGACGTGGGCGGCATGCGTGGGGCTGAGCCCCGCACGCATGCGTCACGTCATAGTAAAGGGGGCGGTTCGCGCCTTCCCCATAAACGGAGGGAGGCGTGGAGGCGCGACCCATTTACTAAACGGGGCCGAGGCATGGTCTTCAAGGCGTCCACTCCGTGTGATCACGGGGTGGGGAGAGGTCGCCTCACCCGTCGCCTCACGTGGCTCCCGTGCGCTTGGGGTGGCGATCGGTGGAGGCGGGAAACCAGGCCATCGCGGGCTGGGGCAGCGGGTCGGTCCCGGTTCCCTGCGCCTTCCGCGTCTTGATTGGCGGAGCGGGGCGGCCGAGCCCCCACACCGTCCCTTTATAAAGAGCGGGAGGGGCGATGGCGTCCTGCATTCCTTCATCTCCTTCCTTCTTCAGCTTCTGCTCCCCTCCCTTCCATTCGCCATGGAGAGAGGGAACCCTGGTCCTTCAACGGTGGCGACGCGGGTCGCCGCTCGACAACGCGTCCCTCCTTCTCCTGCACCCGTGGAGGCAGAGCCAGCCGCAAGGGGAAGGGGGAGGGGCGAGGCCGTGGGCGAGGCCGAGGCGCTCGGGGAAGAGGAGGACGGGGCGGCGCGCCAGCCTCCCCTCCGCCAGCATCTCCTCCCCCCATGGAGGGTCATGTTGGGGACGACCCTTGTGAGTTCTTCGTCAGGCTGCGCCGGCCGCCTCGCCGTCGCCTTCGTCTCCTGACCCCATTCGCGCGGGAGATGGAGCTGGATCCACCGGAATCACTGCGGCTGCACATGAGGGGCTGTGGGATCAGCGGTACGTGGGTTCGCGTTGACTTCCCAGCCCCTCACGTGATGTATCTTTGTCGGGGATGGAAGACGTTCGCTCATATCCACCGCTTGATGGAGGGGCTCACTCTCCATTTCAAGCTGATGGAGGGCGGCCTCCTCTCCGTCAAGGTCTTCAGGTGCTTCGGGACCTGGGCAAGGTGCTGCGTGGAGAGCTCTTCTGATAGCGAAGACTCCTCCTCGGGCGGGAGTGACGAGGAGGATAGCGGCAGCGACGATGAGGGTAGCAGGTGGCAAGATGACGGGTCCGACTAGGTGTCGGGCGCCGCCTCGTGCGGCACCGGCGACCCCATCATCCGTGTCGCCGGCTCCCTGAACTTCTCGGGGTCGTCTCCTTGGGCGGCTGGCGTTGGGAGGTTGCGGAAGAGGAAGAGGGCGGGCGGCAAGGCCGTCAACTCGGAGTACGCGGGCACCGACGCCTTCGACGCGTGCTGACGTCCTGCCGCCTCGTCTTCGAGCTCTGCTTCCGGCGCCGCCATCACCATCCAGCCTCCGGACGGCCACCGAGATGTTCTCTTGGTGTCTTCTGCCACCCGTAGCTCGCCTAGGCACCCCTTTTGCCCTTTTTGCCTCCTTGACTTGCCTCCTGAGGAGAGAGACAAGAAAGGTATTATGGGCACCTTATCTCTTTTTAGTTTGTAAGCCTTCGGGCCTTAGCTGAATTTAGAACTTGTAATCCCATCATTCATGTTTTTCATTCCCTATGGACTATACCTGAGTGGAATGTTTTTAATGAAAAAGGGATGCTTGCCGGGTCATTTGTTTGCGGGTAGAACCCACGACAAGGAGCAAATCCTTGATATCTTTAAGATAAACATTTCCTCGCCCGGCAACAGGCCTTGCCGTCTCCCCACTTCACTCGACCTTCCTCACGCCCTTGGCGGAGGCAGGGATGAGGCGGGTTCAGGCTCCTCGTTTCATCCTTTCGCTGCCGCGACTATGACCAAACCCGACTCCAGGAACGAGCCCTAGGGCCTAGAGTTAGGGGAGCACGGTAGTTTTTAGGAAAAACGAGGTTTCACATACCTCAGTCCATAAGGGAATGCATGATAAGGGATGAAGGACTTTGTCGGATTTCGGGTTCCGGCAGACCCTTGAGGTTCGAACTCTGGGGTGCGCGCGGGGATTACGCTTCCTCCCTACCTGTACCCCTCCGCCTCACAAGAATCTAAGCTACCAGAAGAACGGCACAAGAGACACAGAGTCTATACTGGTTCGGGCCACCGATGTGGTGTAATACCCTACTCCAGTGTGGTGGTGTGGTGGAGTGCCTCTTGGGCTGATGGTGAACAATACAAGGAAGAACAGCCTCGCGAGGGACTGTTCTTGGCTGGGGCGATGAACTGCTAGAGGGGTTCAGTCGCCCTTCTCTCTCTCTGTCTGATTGCCAATCAGTCTGTTTCTCAATCTCTCGATCTCTGAATCTCTGGATAGATGCCTCTACCCCGGGGGTGGCTAGTCCTATTTATAGGCAAAGGCCCTGGGCCTCCTCCCAAATATTGAGCGGGAAGGGCGCCAACAATTGGCCATTTTGAAGGGGAACATCTGGTACACTTATCCTGACTAAAGTTGGTCCTCGCCTGCCAAAGGCTCTGGTGATGACGCGGGCTTGGGCTCCACAATGACTTCTTCCTTGTCGCAGAGCTGGTCTTGGTCTCGTTGCACCGAAATGGGTGCCTCTGCTTGATCCTCTCGCCTGCGCTTGCTCCCTTTGCACCAAAGAGGAAAGGGAGGACACTGCGCGGGCTGGCGCCCGCCTGGCGCCCGCCTGGCTCCCTTGGTCGTCATGGCTTGCATCATGGGCACCTCGTGAGGTACCCTGCCTTGATCTCTCCGCCTCCTTGCGAGCCAGCCTGGTGAGGCCGCGCCTGAGGAAGCTCCGTGTCGTCCGCCCCGCGAGGCTTGGCCCCTCGCGAGGGTCTTGAGTCTGCGTTGAAGAAGATGGGCCGTGCTGGGCCCTCCTTGAGCCACGCCGCAGGCCGCAGGCAGGCAAGTCTGGGGACCCCTGTTCCCAGAACGCCGACAGTAGCCCCCGGGCCCAAGGCGCGCCCGGACTTGGCCGTGCAAGGAGGCAAAAAGGCAAGGGCGAAGCGCCGCGGGCCCTAGCAGCCTGCGGCCTTGGGCGCCGCGTGGCGGTTGATTGGACGTGGGCGTCTCCGCTCCCCGACGACGCCTCGGCACTGCACGGATTGGACAAGTCCCTGCATGCAAAACGGGTCATGATTACCTGAGATCGTGGAGGCCGATGGTTGGCCTTTGCCGGCTATAAGTACGGAACGGCATGCGCCCTTCCAGTCCATCCCCCTTGCTTCTCCTTCTTCCCGATCCTTGCTCCGTCTCGCTGCGATGGCTCCGATCCGCCGGTTCTCGGCGGCAGAGAAAGGAAAGGCCCCCCGAGAGGAACCAAACCCGCTCCCGCCGAAGAAACGGCTCGCCCTCCGCCGTCGGGATGAGCGGACTCTTCAGGTGGTGTCGAGGCCCTGGGGCGAGCGGGCACCGCCGGGGTTCCTGCTCCCCTTTTACGCCCACATCGAGGGCCCTGACGGGGTTGATGCCGATCGCCACGGGCGGCACCGCCATCGGCGCCGACGGATCACGAAGGTGTGGGTTGTCCCCCCTGGGGTCCACACCGAGGGCTCTTCCGGAGAGTTCGCGCTCCACGTCGCCATGCCTCCTCAGTCTTGGATTCGCCTTCCTCCCTTCTTTGCCTCCATCATCCCGCAGGGAGAACTCCTGGAACTGTGGCTGCAGCACCCTTGCGACCGAGGCGAAGGTCGCAGTCGTTGCCCCGGGCGAGGTCTTCATGACTCGAGGCTGGGGCGAAATCGCCCGGGTTTGCAGGACGAGAGGCGCCCTCGTGATCCACTTGGAGTTCGACGGTGCTTTGGTGATGTTCTTCAAGGTCTTTGACGCGAATGGACGCCGGCTGGAGTGCTGCCCCAGGAGAGGTGGTCGAGACCCTGCCACGGCGAGGACCGGGCCCGCCGACCGCCCCCTTGGCGGCTCCTCGGGCGACGGAGGCGTCGGAGGATCCAGCGACTCCGGCGAACTCTTCGTGACTCCGGAGACGAGCGACGACAGCTACGAACCCCTGAGCCGGCGCCGCTCCTGGAGCAGGGCGGGCTCGTCTGGTCGTCGCCGACTCTGATCTGGATGGGGTTGGCTCCGGTGCTTGACGGCCCACTGTTGATGATGGCGCCTTTTGCAGGGGCGCATGTAGTTAGCGTCCCTCTAGGATCCGTTCCCTGTGAGGAATCAAAGTCGCGCCCCGCGGGGGCTTGTAAGGTGTCTGTGATCATGTTTGTTGATACTACCCTTGTCATAGAATCGTGCGAGTTGCTCATTCCGTCTTAGCTCTGTCCTTCCTTTCAAACCTCACAAGAGCTTGGTGCTCTATGCTGACAGGTCCCAGTCCCAAGGCGGCTCCAGCCGTCGCAGGTATGCCAGGTCGCGATGCCGTGGTCAAGGCCAGGAGGTGAGCGACCCGAGGTCCGGTAAGAGCCCCTGAGTCGCGATGCTCAGGAGGTCCCCCATGGCGCTCAAGCAGCCATCGTTCGGTGAGAAGGGAGAGCGGCGTCGCTAACACAGGATTGCATTAGGTGCGGGGACAGTGCCACGGTAGCTGGTACTTCCGGGTAGTGACTTATCTCGAGAATCAGGGATCGCTCCCTGGTGTGTCGCCAGGTCCGTGCGTCTGCTGGCATGAGGTTGCTCGGCGAGGTCCTCGCGTGTCCCTCCCCTCTCGCCTTTGCTCCCCTTTCTGCTCTACGTCCTCGGGTCCCGGCCCTCGAGCGAGTCTCAGCCGTCGCTGGTATGCCAAGTCGTGATGCCGTGGTCAAGGCCAGAGGGTGAGGGCTGGAGAGCCAGTAGGAGCCCTGAGTCGCGATGCTCAGGCACCCCCCCCCTTTAACGTGCAAGCGGTTCGCGCGGTTGAGAGTGAAGGAGGCTCCGCAAGGGCCTTGCCTGACGTGGCTCCTTTAGGGGATCCTGCAGACCATCATAGAAAGAGCGAGGGGTTGCCATGGCAATTGACAGTCAGCCGTTGGTTGCTTCCGAGGGGTGGTGAGGCACTGAAGGCTTGACGAGGTGGGGCAGTGCGGGGCTGCCGCGGCCAGAGCTCAGCCACTCAGGTTTGTCGGCGTTGCAGGGACGGACCCATGCGCAAGCGTCGCGCCGTTTGGGAGCAGCTCCGTCAGTTGGCGTCAGTTGAGTGGGCAACTAGGTCAAGCACATTAGCCGCGAACGAGTGGATTCATTCAAATAGATGTTGGGAAGGTAGGCGTCACCGGGTCAGGCCCGAGCGACCTGGGGATGATGCAGCCCGAGGGGCACCCCAACAAAGTAAGCTAACGACACAAAATAAAAAGGGATACATGCCGCTGGGACGGACCCACGCGGCCTGGGAATAATGCAGCCCTGGGGGGGCGCTCCCAGCTGGAAATGAAACTTAAAAGATGTCACCTGATGATGTTGAGGACGAACGAGTGTTGGTGTAGCAGACTCGGTGGGCTGCGGAAGCCGATCCTCACGAGCCCCCAGGCCCTGGGGCCTCGGGAGGCTCCGGAGGCGCTGGTGGCTCCTCGCGGACCGTCTCCATCTCTGCCAGGGCTGCGGAACGCTTGGCCTCTTGTGCTTCCATGATGCCCCTCATGAGGCGCTGGTATGTGGCAGCCGCGTTTGGCAAGCCGTAAGGCATGCGAACATAGCTGTGGGGTGGACCTTCGCAGCGCCCCACTTGCGAGGGCCAGAGGCGCTCCAGAGAGGCGACTCGGTTGAGCCCTGGTACGTCGACGCAGACGCGCAGCCCACCATCCTCGCCAGGATGGGGAACCACAGCTGGTAGGCGGTGGCCGCCTCTCATGACTCTTGACTCCTGTAGCTCTTGAACGGCCTTGCTGACGAACTCCTGAGGGTCTGGCTCCCCTTGCTTTACTCCTTCTTGACGGAAACGTGCTTCGAAACATGCCTCCATGTGGTGCCCAAGCGCCTCCCTCATGACCTTGGCCAGGTCGGTGGCCCTCCAGGGGAGAGCCCCCCAAGCCCTGCCTGAGGAGGGCGCCGGGCGCGCTTTCCTATGCGATGGAGGGAGGATCCCCCTGAGCAGGCACGGGCCCTGAGGGGCCTGCCTCCTGAGGGACCGGGCCAGACGATGTCTTCTTCTTCTTGGGGGTGGTCTCAGGAAGCCTCCTGCTTCCACAGTTCGGGTCTTCCAATGATGCGGCCTTAAAAGCTCGTTCCAGGGAACACACTGCGTCCTTCTCTTCACAGGGCACCGTGATGACTCCGCCACTCCCTGGCATCTTGAGGACGTTGTAGCCATGGTGAGTTACGGCCATGAACTTGGCCAGCGCCGGGTACCCAAGGATGGCGTTGTACGGCAGGCGAATGTGAGCGACGTCGAAGTCGATGAGCTCGGTGCGGTAGTTGTCGCGTGCTCCGAAGGTGACAGGGAGGCGGACCTGCCCGATCGGGACCGTGGAGCCGTCCGTGACTCCGGAGAAAGGCTTGGTTGGCTGAAGCTGGTTGTAGGGCACTTGGAGATTGTTGAATGTTTCCACGGATAGGACGTTGAGCCCTACCCCGCCATCGACGAGGGTCCTGGTGACCACCACGTTGCTGATGATTGGGGAACAAAGCATCGGGAGGACTCCGACTGTGGCTGCACACTTGAGCTGATCCGCTGAGCTGAACGTGATGGCGCATGATGACCACCAGAGAGGACGTGTGGCTTCGAGCTTGGGGAGGACTGCATTCACTTCGCGGGCGAACTTCTTGAAGAAGCGCTGAGAGGCTGGGGCTTGAGCTCCGTCCAGGATGCAGGCGATCGCGCGCGGCTCCTGGAAGCCCCCAGCCTCTTCGTCCTGGTGGCGGTCCTCGTTTCTTCTTGGATGCGGCGGCAATGGGGGGAGGCCTGCGTTACCTTGCTGGCAATCCTCGCGAGGCTGATCCCTCCAGTCTCCCTCGCGAGGCGGGTCATGCCAGCGGTCCTCGCGAGGTCGATCGCGCCACCCTTGGCGTGGGCTGCTGTCTTCCCAACGCCCTGCGTTCCTTCCTCCTCCTCGACCGTAGCCCCGGTCGACACGGTCGGGGCGACGGCCGATCCTCCCTTCTCGCACGGCTCGGAGCTCTTGGCATTCGTTGGTGTTGTGGGTGTGGAGGTCGTGGTACACACAGTAGCGACTGCCCTTGGAAGACTCGGGCTGATCTCTGCCCCGCTTGGTGTCCGGTTCTGCCGCGAGCACGGCAGCCCCCTTGCACTTCACGTCCTTGGCCTTGGACTTCTTCTCTTATGGGTCTGCGACAGGCAGCTCGAGGAGGGAGAGACGCCCTTCCTCAGCCCTGGCGCACTTGGTCGCCAAGTTGAACAGCTCCAAGGAAGTGCACAGGTCTTCGTGCATCGCCAGCTCCTCCTTCATCTTGACGTCGCGCATGCCGTCGGAGAAGGCTGAGATGATGGCCTCCTCGGACACCCTGGGAATCTTGAGGCGTGTGTTGTTGAAGCGCTGGATGTACTTTTGCAGGGTCTCTCCGGGTTGTTGCTTGATACGGCGCATGTCGCTCGCGGCGGGCGGCCGGTCGCGAGTACCTTGGAAGTTGGCGATGAAGCGGGTGCGCATCTCGTCCCAAGAGGAGATCGTGTCTGGGGCCAGGTTCAGGAGCCAGGTGCGGGCTCCTTCCTTGAGCTCCATGGGGAACCAGTTCGCCATGACCTTCTCATATCCGTTGGCAGCTTCGATGCCCAGCTCATAGAGCTGGAGGAACTCCGCAGGGTCGGCCGTACCGTAGTAGCGAGGAGGCAGGTCTGGCTTGAACTTGCCGGGCCACGCGACGTTGCGCAGCTCGGTTGTGAAGGCACGGCAGCCCGCTGTGGCCACGGGAGGCCTTGGGTGACGGAGAGCTTGGTCTTGCAGGTCCCCGCGTGCTGCAGCTGGGAGCAGCGCGGGGTCTTGACGTGCGGGAGCAGGAGCATGGCCGTGGCGTGTCGGAGCATGGAGCGCCCAGGCGGCTTCTTGCGGGCGAGGGTCTTCTTGGCAGCTCTGCTCTTGCCGCGCTGGTGCCTGGCGGAGCGGGTTCCAGCCAGGGGCCACGCGCCTTGCGGCTGGGGCGTCTTCTTGGTGAGGAGGCGGCTGGGGCGCCCCCGGAGCTTCGTCGCCCGCGCCGGCGGGGGGCGGTGCAGCGGCACGGATGGCGCAGGAGAGCCCCCCGCGGCGCGGACGAGCTCAGCGACGTGGTCGAGCCACTCTTCGTAGACGTCATCGACGGTACGGTAGCGCAGGAGCTCATTTGCCGCGATGAGCGCAGCTCGAGCCTCCAAGGGCGCGCGGAGCGCGCAGGACGAAGAACCAGCTGGGGTGAGCGAAGGAGTAGCGGTGCTGCCGTCTCGCCACACGGAAGGATGCTGAGACGACGCTTGCTGCTTGTTCCTCGCCAGGCCGGTGGCGGCGTTGATGGCAGGCGACGGGGAACGGTGGGGACGCCCGCCGACAGGGGCCGTCTGGGCGACGCGGGAAGCGAGAGCAGCTCGGCGCTCGGCGCGGGCCTGACGAGCGTCAGACATGGACGCGATGGTCGGAGGGGAAACGGGCGGTGGAAGACGAATTCCGGCGCACCCCTACCTGGCGTGCCAAATGTCGGATTTCGGGTTCCGGCAGACCCTTGAGGTTCGAACTCTGGGGTGTGCGCGGGGGTTACGCTTCCTACCTACCTATACCCCTCCGCCTCGCAAGGATCTAAGCTACCAGAAGAACAACACAAGAGACACAGAGTCTATACTGGTTCGGGCCACCGATGTGGTGTAATACCCTTCTCCAGTGTGGTGGTGTGGTGGATTGCCTCTTGGGCTGATGATGAAGAATACAAGGAAGAACAGCCTCGCGAGGGACTGTTCTTGGCTGGGGTGATGAACTGCTAGAGGGGTTCAGTCGCCCTTCTCTCTCTCTCTCTCTCTGTGTGTGTGATTGCCAATCAGTCTGTTTCTCGATCTCTCGATCTCTGAATCTCTGGATAGATGCCTCTACCCCGGGGGTGGCTAGTCCTATTTATAGGCAAAGGCCCTGGGCCTCCTCCCAAATATTGAGCGGGAAGGGCGCCAACAATTGGCCATTTTGAAGGGGAACATCTAGTACACTTATCCTGACTAAAGTTGGTCCTCGCCTGCCAAAGGCTCTGGTGATGACGCGGGCTTGGGCTCCACAATGACTTCTTCCTTGTCGCGGAGCTGGTCTTGGTCTCGTTGCACCAAAATGGGTGCCTTTGCTTGATCCTCTCGCCTGCGCTTGCTCCCTTTGCACCAAAGAGGAAAGGGAGGACACTGCGCGGGCTGGCGCCCGCCTGGCGCCCTTGGTCATCATGGCTTGCATCATGGGCACCTCGTGAGGTACCCTGCCTTGATCTCTCCGCCTCCTCGCGAGCCAGCCTGGTGAGGCCGCGCCTGAGGAAGCTCCATGTCGTCCGCCCCGTGAGGCTTGGCCCCTCGCAAGGGTCTTGAGTCTGCGTTGAAGAAGATGGGCCGTGCTGGGCCAGCCTTGAGCCACGCCGCAGGCCGCAGGCAGGCAAGTCTGGGGACCCCCGTTCCTAGAATGCCGACAGACTTATCTGAAGCTGTAGCCCCCGGCAACTTTGGTTTGTCGTGGGTGAATCTTTGCTCTTGCAGCCCCCGGTAATACTGGCTTGTCAGGGTCTAGATGCTGGTCTGTCCTTCTTCTCTTCTTCATCCTCAAGTGATCCGACAAGGATATCAGTGAGTCCTGCGAACCAAAGGAGACAAGAGAACGGCAAGGGGACGCACACTCCACCTCTAAGCCAGGGGTTAGCCGCCGCCAAGCACTATCAACCCTAACCAAGGACGAGACTCGACCTAGCATGCATGCTATAACTTAGGGCGCCAGCGCTTCATTTATTTATGCTCAGGGTCTGCGCCTGGCTTTGTACATAGGGTTACATGCATCATCGGCAATGCTTGTACAAAAGGTGGCTTGCCGGGGGGCCCGGCAAGCCGCGCCTCACGGGTAAAACTTGCGAAGATGCTCAATGTTCCAGGAGTTACTCACCGAAATGGCATCTTCGGTCTCCAAGCGGACTGCGCCGGGCCTGGTGACTCGTATTACCCGGTAAGGGCCTTCCCACTTTGGCGTCAACTTGTTGGAATTCTTGGCCGATTGAACGCGCCGAAGGACAAGGTTGCCTTCCTCAAGGCTTCGAGCATGAACCTTGCGGCTATGGTAGCGGCGCAAGGCTTGCTGGTAGCGTGCTGCTCTCACAGCCGCCCGAAGACGATCTTCCTCAAGGAGCAGTGCGTCATCTTGCCGCAGTTGCTCTTGCTCAAGCTCATCATAAGCGAGCACTCGAGGTGACCCGTATATGAGTTCAGTGGGGATAACTGCTTCTGCCCCTTATACCAGGGCAAAGGGCATCTAGCCGGTGGCTCGATTTGGTGTCGTCCTGATCGACCAAAGAACCGTCGGCAACTCATCAATCCAGCGCCTTCCGCTCTTGTGCAGCCTGTCAAAGGTCTTGGTCCTTAAGCCTTGCATCACTTCAGCATTTGCCCTCTCAGCTTGACCATTGCTTCGCGGGTGAGCAACGGAAGCGAAACAGACTTTGCTGCCGAGGTCTTGATTATATTGCATGAAGGTGCGGCTTGTGAACTGTGTGCCGTTGTCGGTGATGACCCTGTTGGGTACACCGAAACGGCACACTAGCCCCTTGAAGAACTTGACGGCTGACTGAGCTGTGACCTTCCTCACTGCTTCCACCTCTGGCCACTTTGTGAACTTGTCGATTGCAACATACAAGTACTCAAAGCCCCCGACAATGCTGGGGAAAGGGCCCAGTATGTCAAGCCCCCAGACCGAGAAGGGCCAGGAGAGAGGAATGGTTTGAAGTGCTTGAGCTGGCTGATGAAGCTTCTTTGAATGGAACTGACACGCTTCACACCTGGTGACGAGTGTCATCGCATCCTGGAGGGCGGTGGGCCAGAAGAAACCTTGTCGGCAAGAGCCCTTGACCTGATGTGGGATCCACATATGCCTCCGTGTATCTCCGCCAACTGCTCCAGTCCTTTCTCTCGAGGGATACACTTCAATTTCACACCGTTCGGCCTCTTCCTGTATAGGACATCATTGACGAACTGGTACATGGTAGAGCGACGGGCTACTTTTTCCGCTTCTTCCTGCTCCTCAGGAAGTTCCCCTGTTTGGAGGAATTGGATGGTATGCTGTGCCCACGCTGGAGCCTGGGGCTCGGCGGCGAGGACTAAAGGCATCTCCTCCGCTATAGGAGCGGCTGTCTCGACGGCAAGAGCTTGACGCTCCGCTGGAGCTAGCCGTCCCGTGGCGGGCTCAGTGTCCCCGGCAACATCCTTGCCGGCGGCTTCGGGGAGCTCAGCGGGAAAGTACTTGCGGGGCCCTGATTTCCTCCTCTTGTTCTACTCTATTGATGGATCAACGGATGGCTGAGTTAGCTGAAGCACAAAGGTACCTGGTTCCACAGGTAGCTTGAGGGCAGCGCGCTTCGACAGGTAATCGGCGATATCGTTCTCCGCTCAGGGAACGTGTTCAGCCTGTATACCGTCGAAACGCTCTTCCAGCTTTCTCACTTCATCAACGTAGGCCTTCATCAACGGGCTCTGGTAATCCTTGTTGACTTGCTTGACGACAAGCTGCGAGTCGGCCCTGACGATGAGCTTTTTGATTCCGAGGTCCGCCGCGATCCTAAGACCGGCAAGCAGCCCTTCGTACTCTGCCGTATTGTTTGTTGACACCTCCCTGGGGAAGTGCATCTGGATAATGTACTTGAGGTGCTCTCCGGTGGGGGCGACGAGCAGTATGCCAGCCCCGACACCTTGTAGGGAGAAAGCCCCATCAAAGTACATGACCCAATTGCAACTTGCCTCCTTGCCGGAGAGAGCAGTCTCTTGGGCTTCTTCGTCAGGTGTTGCGGTCCACTCTGCAATGAACTCCGCCAGGACTCGGCTCTGGATCGTCGAAGTACTTTCAAACTTGAGGCCAAAGCTGGACAGCTCCAGTGCCCATTCCACAATCCTCCCCGTCGCATCTGGATTGTGCAATATCCGTTGCAGAGGGAGGCGAGTGACGACAGTGATCTTGTGTGCCTGGAAGTAGTGACGCAGCTTCCTCGAGGCCATGAGGAGGCCGAAGAGCAGTTTCTGCACACCGGAGTACCTTGATCTAGCCCCCTACAGGAGGGAGCTAACAAAGTAGACCGGGTGCTGCATCATTTTCTTCTTCGGCGGCACTTCGACTGGTTGTGTCATCTCCGCATTGGTGGTGTCGGGCTCTGTCGCTGCCATTACCTCGTCGTCAACCTCTCTCTGCGCTACTAGTGCGGCGCTGACCACCTGGTTCATTGCCGCTAGGTATAGCAGCAACGGCTCCTGGGGCCTAGGCGCAACTAGTGTTGGCGCGGAGGAGAGGTACTTCTTCAAATCTTGCAATGCTGCTTCGGCTTCTGGCGTCCACTCCACCGGGCCCGCCTTTTTCAGGATTTTGAAAAAGGGGAGGGCGCGCTCGGCAGACTTGGATATGAACCTGCCCATGGCAGCGACACAACCAGCAAGCCGACGCACATCCTTGATTTGCTTGGGTGCTTCAATGTGCTCTATAGCTTTAATCTTGTCCGGATTGGCCTCTATCTCACGCTGTGACACAAAGAACCCGAGAAGCTTGCCGAATGGGACGCCAAAGACGCACTTCTCAGGGTTTAGCTTGAGATTGATCTTGTGCAGGTTTGCAAATGTTTCTTGCAAATCTGTGATGAGGGTTACCCTGTCCTTGGTTTTGACCACTATGTCGTCCATATAAGCTTCCATATTTCTATGGAGCTGGGGTTCAAAACCAATCTGGACCGCCCTTGCAAACGTCGAACCAGCACTCTTCAACCTGAAAGGCATCCGTATGAAATAATACGTACCACATGGGGTGATGAATGCTGTTTTCTCTTCATCTTCTCTTGTCATGAAGATCTGGTGGTAGCCGGAGTAGGCGTCAAGGAATGACAACAGATCACACCCAGCCGTTGAGTCAACAATCTGGTCGATGCGCGGCAACGGGAAGGGGTCTTTAGGGCAAGCCTTATTGATATCTGTGTAATCAATACACAGCCTCCACTTCCCATTTGCCTTGCGCACTACGATCGGATTGGCCAACCACGTTGGATGGAGCACTCCTCTTACCAAACCCGCTGCTTCCAGTTTCCGGATCTCTTCTGTGATGAACTCTTGTCGTTCCAAAGCTTGCTTTCTGACCTTCTGCTTGATAGGCCGCGCATGAGGACAGACAGCAAGGTGGTGCTCAATCACCTCCCTAGGAACGCCGGGGATGTCGGAAGCTTGCCAGGCAAACACATCGACATTCGCCCGCAGGAAGGTGACGAGCGCGTCTTCCTATTTGTCGTCAAGGGTGGAGCTTATAGTGAAAGCTCCTCCCGTGTCGTCCTCATTGATAGAAACCTTCTTAGTTCCCGGCGGTATGGCCCTGGGCTCTTGTTCCCGCCGGTGGAGCTCTCTGGCACGTCCTCGACGGCAGCGCTACACTCCGAAGAGGTGCGCTTGCCGGAGTGGGTGCCCGAGGTCTCACCGGTCTTCTTCTTCTTCTTCTCCCCTCCCGAGGTCCCAACGGCAGGAGCAAGTGCCTTAGTGGTGGCAGCTGCTGCAACTGCTTGCTGGTATAGTTGGTCAGCACAAATCAGCGCATCTTTCTTGTCGGAGGGGATGGTGATGATCGTCACAGGCCCTGGCATCTTCAGGGTGTTGTATGCGTAGTGTGACGCCGCCATGAACTTGTCCAGCGCTGGGCGGCCAAGGATCCCATTGTAGGGCAAGGGGATCTTGGCAACATCAAACACGATCCTCTCCGTCCTGAAGTTCAGGTCGCTTCCAAAAGTCACGGGCAGCGTGACCTTTCCCTTGGGTTGGCTTCTCCCTGGGTTGACCCCTTGAAACGTGCCCGTCTCTTCGAGGTCTCCGTCAGGAATCTGTAGTTTCTCGATCATGGCAGGCGAGATTAAGTTCAGACCGGCCCCGCCATCGACTAGCATCTTTGTCACCTTGAGGTTGCGTATTGTTGGTGAAACCAACAACGGCAAGCATCCGACCATAGTAGTGCAATCAGGGTGATCCTCAGTGTCAAAAATGATAGGTGTGCTGGACCACTTCAGCGGCCTTTGGGCATCAAACGACGGCTCTGCCGCTGTAATCTCTCGCGCCCACTGTTTAAGCCGGCGGTGAGAAGTATGCAACGACGCGCCGCCGTCGACCCACATGGCCTCTGTAGCTTTCTGAAACTCTTGGTCATCGGACTCGTCGTCCTCTTCGTGATCGTCGTCTTCTGGCTTCCTGTCACGGCCCCGGGCGGGCCTCTCCTGTTTTTTATCCTTGCCGCGACGGCCCGCCTGGCCGTCACGCTTCCTGCCGGACCCCTCAGCACCGTCTTGGCCCTTCTCCTTGTCCCGCCTCTCATATTCAGCCCTCGGCTTCTCAGCGAGGAGCTCAACCTGTCGGCAGTCTTGGAGAGAATGGCCTTTGGTGCGATGGATCTTGCAGTACCGCTTGTCGAAGTTTCCTGACTTCTCGGTGGCCGCCAAGGCCCGACAGGCGACACATCCAGCAATTTCCTTGCCGAGGTCATCTGCCTTAGTTTTCTTGGTGGAGCCGGTGTCATCAGATCCCTCGACGGCAAGCACGGCTTTGCCTTTGCGCTTCCTGTTGCGGCGCCGGCCTTTCTTTGCCGGGGCGGCAGTATCCTCATCTGAGGAGTCGGTTTCCATGCCGGCATCTTCGCCGGGGTACTTCCTTCCCTCTTCAGCCCGGGCACATCTGTCAGCAAGAACATACAGTTCTGCTACATCTTTCACCTTGTTCATTGCCAGTTCTTCGTGCACCTTGCGGTTACGCACGTTCTGATGGAACGCGCTGATTATGGCGGCAGGATGAACATCACGGATGTTGTACTGTATCCGGCTGAACCTCTGTATGTACTTGCGGAGACTCTCGCCTCCCTTCTGGGGAATGATGTGCAGATCTCTTGCTTGGCCATGAGCTTGGTGACCGCCAGTGAAGGCGCCCACGAACTCATGGCACAAATCCGACCAGGAGGAGATGGAGTCTACCGGCAAGTGCATCAACCATGACATGGCGTTGGGTTTAAGAGCCAACGGAAAGTAATTCGCAAGCACCTTATCATCGCGGGCTCCGGCAGCCTGCATCGCGATGGTGTAGATGCTGAGGAACTCGGACGGGTGGGTCTTGCCGCCGTACTTCTCGCCCATGTCAGGTTTGAAGGTGCGATGAGTGGGCCACTGGAACTGCCGCAGCTCACGGGTAAAAGCCGGGCAGCCTCCCTCGTAAGGCAGGCCTCCAGGGCTCTCCGGTGCCGGGTGGTCCACAGCAGGCCCTGCTCGCCTGTCTGACTGGTGGCGCGCTCCGCGCCGGCGCTCGATAGTGGTCCGAGCGTCTTCATGTTCCCGATCTCGAAGGACCTGGCGCTGGTCACTGTGGGTCCGCGGGTCGGACGACGCTATGGAGATTTCGTCGCTCCTAACATCGCGATGGGCAGGTGTCCGTGGTTCCGGGGGAGGAGGAGGCGAATGCACTGTGGTCACGGCGCCGCCGGCTTTCCTGCCACTGGTACGCGGGACTCCGTCGGAACGTCGACCCGAGGGCTCCGCCGGACTTGGTTCGTCTTTGTTGGCCACCGCAACAAGGCTTTGAATGGTGGCTCGCCATTCGTCGAGTTTCCCCATGGTGGGAGGAAAATAGAGGAGCAACTGCGCGCGTGCCAAGGCTTCTGCTGGCGTCCGTGGCAGCGAAACCTTCACAGATCGCGACGCGCTTCGACTTCTGACCATGTCATAAGGAGCTCTATCACGATCGCGCGGTCACATGCCATCTTCACCAGCGCCTCGGCGAGCGGGCAGGTCTTCGACATCCCGGGAGTGGCGCTCGGGGCTCTTCCCGCGGCGACGCCCGGGGTCTTCGGTGCGATTACGCTGTTCGTCGCGCGCCGGTTGAGAGGAGCGCACCGTCGGCGGCAGCGTGGGAGTCTTGGAAGCCCTTGCGTCGCCCTCAGGCGGGGCGGCAGCGATCCTGGAAGGCCCCGCACCACCCGCGGAGGGCCTGCCTCCGTCTTTGGACTTGGCGGCATGCGGCCCGTTACCAGGCGCACGAACATCGCCGCCTCCCAAACTCCGGCAGCTGGGACGGTGTTGGTGTTCGCGAACAGCGCCCCGGGTCCTTTCTGCGACCGGTCCGCTGCTCGCCCGCGTCGGGACGGGACGCCCGGCCTTCGACGGGCCAACCGCCACCGTTGTCTTCTTCTTGGGCGCCAGGACGATGAAGAAGCGTCGAACTAACTGCTAAAGCCGATTCTCACAACTGTGCCCCCTACCTGGCGGGCCAAAGATGTCGGTGGGAAACGACACCTATGGTATCACAAGAATCCCTACTACGGTTGCGGGGCGCGGGGTGATGAAAAGAGCGGATCAAACAGATAGCAGACGGTTCCTTTACCCAGGTTCGGGCCTCAAGGATGCGTGAAACCCTACTCCTGCTTTGGTGGATTGTATATCTAAGTTCCTGAGCTAGCTATGGGGCGTCGAGAGCTCCAAAAGGCCGAATCCTCCTCCTGGTCGCCTTGGGCCTCCTGTTATAGGAAAGGGGTCGCCACAGTGGCACACAAGAGGTGGAAAGGGTACAGTAGCGCGAGGTTATCCCTCGCATTACATGACAAGGCGCATTTAATGCACCTTGCCTAGGTGTCCTTGCTTTATCGGGGACGGGGGAGAGCCTCGTCTCGTCCGTCGCCGCTCCCTCTTGCGTCGACACGCGCCCTGGCCAGCGGTGCTTGTGGTGCCATGTAGGCAGGCAGGCAACTGAGGTGGCGCAGTGGTGGGTCTCCATGAAGATCTGTATGCCGCCACACAGGTGCCTGCCCAACTGGTTGGGTCGGCAGCTGCATGCGAACGGTGGTGGGGGTGCGACTAGCGCGGGCCTGATGGTGGCCCCACAGATGTCTTTGGCAAGGGCCTTGCCGCGGCCCCAGCAAGGTTCTTGCCGTGGCGCCTGCTGTCATCCCCGGCAAGGCTCTTGCCGGGGGCCTTGTGGTCCTCCTTGGCTGGGATCCCGCCAAGGATCATCATCTTCTAAAGTGGGTCTCTGATCTTGAATGTCTTCACAAAGATCTACATGCCACCACGGGGATGTCTCCCGAATCCTTGCCCCATGGGGGCAGTGGACTCGAGGGTGACTCCGCTTCGTAGGTGTGGGGCGAGCTGCCACGGCAAGGGTCTTGCCGGGTTAGCTAAAGCTGCCCCCCGGCAAGGATCTTGCCGGGGGGGTCTGCTCTGTCCCCTTTGCTCTTTGCGGTCTTGGCGTCGTTCTGCTTCCCTTCAGCTTCGGCCTTACCTTGGCTTACCTCCCTTGCCGTGCTCGGTGTGGCGACTTCCGCGGCTCAGACTGCCCGTGCACAGTTATAGGGGTACAAAAAGTGTACCCCTTTTTGTACACCGACCCGAGCCAACAACGGCGGTCAAATTTGAAGTGGGACAACTAGTACAAGCTATCCTAGCAAAAGCTCTGGTGGTGACGCCGTCTTGGGCTCCACGATGACCTCCACCTTTCCGTCCTCCTGGTCTTGGTTTCGTTGCACCAATATAGCAACCTTTGCCTGATGCCTCAGTACACCTCGCCTGCGCTGGCCTTTTTAGCACCAAAGAGGAAACAAGGACGCTGCGCGCGCTGGCGCCCGCCTGGTGTCGATCGTCATGGCTCACGTCACGAGAGCCTCGTGAGGTTTTGCCCCGCCTTGATATCTCCGCTCCTCGTGTGCCTGACTGGCTAGGCCAGTCCTGAGGAGGTCTTGCGCCGTCCGCCTCATGAGGCTTGGACCCTCGCGAGGGACTTGGATGCCTTGTTGATGAGGATGGGTCGTACGGCCTGCTGGCTTAGCCACGCCGTGGGCCACAGGCAGGCAGGTCTGGGGACCCCGGTTCCCAGAACGCCGATACCCGGATCTCGCAGGATTTGAACTTTAGGGAAGCGCGCGGGGCGGAGAGGGACGCCGTAATCAGAGTGGATTGGGCAGGGGCGCCTCGATCCCTGCGCCACCTTTTTTGCCACGTACTGCGTGCGCGGCCATTGCGGGATTTGACAGGATTGCCTGGGCCCACAAGTCAGTCACTCGGGGAACAATCCCATAAGGCGTCTAGGTCGGTGCCTTTGCACTGTGCGCCCCATTTCCTTTCTTCCTCCTCTGCTTCTCCACTGCGTCCGCCTCCTCCTTCTCGGAGTGGTAAATCTCTCGGATGAACTCAGCTGCTAGAAGCCGAGCCACTTCCTTGCCAATTGCTTTTCTTTTCTGTATGGCGGACCGTCAGAGATGCTCTTTGACTGGTTTTACTTTTGGGTCAACTCGCAAACGGTGCTCAGCCAGTCCCCTGGGCACACTTGGCATGTCACAAGGTTTCCATGCGAAGATGTCCCAGTTCTCACGGAGGAACTAGATGAGCGCTTCTTCCTATTTGCTGTCGAGTGTTGTTGAGATATGAGTTGGAGCAGCATTGGGATCAGTCGGGTGAATATGAACTGCCTTTGTTTCACTAGACGACTTAAATGTAGAGTCTGAAGCAGGCTTCTTTGGTCTCAACAAATCACTCGGATTTGTAGTCTTCTTGTATTCCTCCATTTCTACTGCTGCCATTTGTTCATCGGCAATCTTAGAGCCCCTCTGGAGGCACTCTTCTGCTCGTTGCTGATTACCAGTGACTGTGATCAAGCCCCTAGGGCCAAGCATCTTTAGCTTGAGATACACGTAACACGGTCGAGCCATGAAACGAACATATGCAGTTCTGCCCCGGATGGCATGATAGGCACTGTGAAAATCCACAACTTCAAATGTCAACTTTTCCTTACGGTAATTCTTTGAATCACCGAAAACCACGTCAAGAGTGATCTGGCCGAGTGAACCGGCTTTCTTCCCAGGGATGACTCCGTGGAATCGCATGTTGCTTTCGCTGAGTTCGGACATCGGAATGCCCATCCCTCAGAGAGTTTCAGCATACAAGATGTTCTAACCACTGCCTCCATCCATCAAGACCTTGGTCAGTCGGGTGCCCCAATGACTGGGTCGACCAGCAACGCTTGCCTCCCAGGGGTGGCAACACGTGGGGGGTGGTCAGACTAGTCGAATGCGATGGGAGTCTTCGACCACTTCAAATATGTCGTTGTTGCCGGAGCAACCATGTTTACTTCTTTGTTGATGACCTTCAATCAACTTTTTCTTTCAAAGTCAGCAAAAATCACCAAAGTGGAATTGACGTTGGGAAACCATCATCATCATCTTCCTTGTCCTCGTCCTTATCAGACTCCTTCTCGCTGGGTTGTTTATCTCAGAACTGCTGGATAGGAGCCGACATTGCCGAGTGGTATGTTTGGGGTAGATCAGATTACCCTCTTCGTCCTTCTTGGTGTGAACATGACATGGCAAATCCAACACATCATTTCCTGCTTGATCTTTTACCTTCTTGGGGATCCAGGGCCCTTTGGGCTTCCCCTTGAATTTTCCTTGAGCTATAACTAAAGCTTCACTAGGACGTGCTGGCTCGGCTTTGCGTTTCTACTTCCGGCCTGCTCCGGCGTCTTGGGCGACTGGTTTGCCCTTCCCGCTTCGGAGTCGATCCTCTTCTTCCCCATTAGCGTACTGAGTGGCTATTTCCATCATCTGAGTCAGAGTTATATCACCTGTCCGACCGAATTTCAAGTTAAGCTCTCGATACCGAACGCCTTCCTTGAAGGCGCAAACTGCTTGGTGCTAAGACACATTTTCCACTGTGTGATGCAAAGTGTCCACCTCTGGATGTGATCTCTCGAAGTCTCATTCGGTTTTTGTACGCAATGCTACAACTCGGCCAATCCCGCAGGTCATTTGCAGGTACCCTCAAAAGTTCTGAAAACACTCGAGCCAATTCTCCCCAACTAAAAATACTGTCAGGAGCTAACTGATTCAACCATGCCCTGGTTGAACCCTCCAACATTAGAGGAAGATGCTTCATAGCTACTTCATCATTTCCACCACCGATCTACACGGCCACTCGGTAGTCTTCTAGCCAAGTGTCAGGCTTCGACTCACCCGTGAACTTACTAACTCCAGTCGCCAACCTGAAGTTGGGAGGAATCTCCGCAGCCTTGATGGCTCTGCTAAAACATTCGGGACAAAAACATGCACTCTGCTTCTAGTCGAGTGACCTTTGTCTTGTCCTTCTCTGTGTGCTCGGTTCCTGTCAACCAGACCTTGCACCAGAATTGACCTTGCATCAAATCCTGGATCTCCTGGGTCGACTGGCAACCTCCGCTCATCACTGTACGGGCGCCTGTAATCATAATGTCGGGGAAAATATGATCCGCCCCTCGAAGGGGGTGTAGGCACTTGACGGCGGTCATCCCGGCCGAGTCGATGATTATACTTCTCATGATTCTGACCCAAGTACAGCTCTTGGCGATGCCCACGTCCCTCACGCCTCAGAGGCGATCTTGGGCTGTGAGCCGACTGGACTGTGTCAGCCACCACAGATCTGCTATGGATTCTATTACGGGACTGAGATGTTGTTGTGTTTTGCTCTCTTGCTTCGCGGAGCAACGCTCAAACATCTTCCGGCCTCCGATTGGGACGGCTGAATAGACTCTGCTATACAGGCTGTAGTTGTAAGATTCTGAATCGGAGTGCGGTATACCTGAGGTTCAGGCGGGAATAGTTGTCGCTGCCATCGACTGGACTCAGAGATCTGCTGTCGGGCATGTTCGTCGACTGTGTGCTAAAGGTTTGCCAGTCGTGTGCGCTCAGCCAAAGTGGCCAGGCGCGCTCCCTCCAAGGCCCGAGCCTCAGAGGTCTCTCCAATAATAGGTGTGTGGAGCGCCTCCATGTTGCGGCGGTGAAGTTCTTCTCTCTGCTGAGAAGAAAGGGTTTCAGGGTGGTACTCCTCATGAACGCACGACGGATCGCCGCCGCCACCATTGCGATGCATGCCAGGCGGGCTGCACGGCGTGTCGAGCATCAGGACTTCCGCCACGGGGTCACTGCTGTCGCACTCGGATAGGGTCTCGACGAAGCCAGTTGAACAGGCCATAGAGAGATTCGTCGGGCTCGATTGCCGTGACTTGAGGGGTGGCCAACTGATGTGCCACATCATGCTTCATCCACCGCTGAAGCCGCAATCGATCGGATCGCTTGCGACGGTGAACAGCGGGGAGCGAAGACACCGCGGGAGCCAACCGATACTGGGTCGACGGCTTCCGCAGAAGGATGCCGCGAATGCACGCGCGAAAGTGCGTCGCCCCGCGGACGGGGAGTGTCTCGATGTCGAGGGGGGCCTCCTTGAGCGAGGCGGAGTCGTCGGAAATGAAGACGAGCGCGCCGAGATGGATCTCGCGGCCCTCAGCCAAACCATCGCCGGAAACCATGATAATGGGAATCAGAAAAATCGCAACCTCACCGGAAAGTCACTAAGATACCTGCCCCATGGTGGGCGCCAACTGTCGTGGTTCTAAGACTGACAGTAGAATGGGGGTAGGTATGAGGAGGCAAGATCCTAGATATGGTGAAGTTGTGCACGCCAGATTTACCAGTTCAGGCCCTTCTCAGAGGAAGTAATAGCCCTACGTCTTGGTGCCCGGAGGCTGGTCGATTGGATTATGCTTGAAGTTACAGGGGGTGCGAACCCTTGTCCCAGAGGAGGGGAGTGGCTTATATAGAGTGCGCCCGTACCCCAGCTGGGGGAGTCCTAGACTAAGGGGTCCTCGGGCGTCCAGCCTGATAGCCATGGGCCGGACTAATGGGCTGTGAAGATACAAAGACCGACGAATCTACCCGTGTCCGGATCGGACTCTCCTTGGCGTGGAAGGCAAGCTTCGTGACCAAATATGAAGATTCCTTTCTCTGTAACTGACTTTATGTAACCCTAGTTCCCTCCGGTGTCTATATAAACTGGAGGGCTAGGTCTGTAGAGGCGAATAATCATAATCATAGTCATACAGGCTAGACTTCTAGGGTTTTAGCCATTACGATCTCGTGCTAGATCGACTCTTGTAATACTCATATTCATCAAGATCAATCAAGCAGGAAGTAGGGTATTACCTCCATAGAGAGGGCCCAAACCTGGGTAAACATTATGTCCCCCATCTCCTATTACCATCAACCTTAGACGCATAGTTCGGGACCCCCTACCCGAGATCCGTCGGTTTGACACCGACATTGGTGCTTTCATTGAGAGTTCCGCTGTGATGTCGCGTCGAAAGATAGGATCGATGGCGTTCCTTGTTATCAAGGACAATGTCACCTACGAAGGAGCACTGGCCCCAGGCCAAACCCTCCGGCTGGGCGGCTTTACCATGACCGCCCGTTCGGCTGTTAAGCCGACGATGACTTCTTGGCTCATCGAAAATCCCCTCCATGTTGACTCTAAATACTCCAAGCAGATGGATCCGGCGGAGTTGTCGTCTTTAAACAGGCTCCTAGATCGCATCGCCGCCCTCGGGGTCGCCACAGACTATTATCGGATTGGGCTTAAACCCAACCAGAGGGAAATTAAAACTCCACCAATCACCCATCAATTTGCGGTAGTTGAAGAGCAAGACGACAACTCTTCCTCCGTACTGAGGATGAACTCTGTTCGGATCTCTGAGCTTGAAGAGCCAGACACCTGCCTGCTAAAAGACACGTCCTGTCCGCTGAACATAGAATCGGATGACAAGCCTAAAAAATCAGTTGATATCCCGGAGCGTGAACTATTAAGTTTGGAAGTTCTTCAAACTCCAGATCCCAAATTGGGCCAGGATTCATATTTAAATCCACCCACCCACCCAAATATAAGCGCTCTCAAGGGCATACGACAACAGTCTCAGGAAACAGTCCACCACTTCTGGGCCAGATTCCTCCTTGTCAAAGACAAGATTAAAGATTGCCGCGACGGAGACGCGATCTCAGCATTCCGCAACAATTGCACGGATGAAGGTATCCCCAACGCCATCAACCGACGTCGCGTATCATGCTTCGCAGACTTGGAAAGCATAGTACACAAGTACTACACAATGGAAAGGGCCTGGAAAACTCAGGTAGCTCACTGGGAACCACTGGTTTCCACCCAACCCCTCATTCAGGCGAAAAGGACGCACCCTCGTGGCACGCCCGGCCCAATAGTAAAAAATATATAAGCCCATTACGGGGCATGGAACCGCTGTAGAGGGATGGCTCGATGGGCCATGGAAAATACACACAACACCGGATACCATATCAACCCACAGCCTTTGAGCATGCTGGATACTCCGGCATGTGGACAAGAGCGGTGAGGATATCCTCACCAAAAACACCCCAGAGCAACATCCCCCAAAAGAAGACGACCTCGGAGTACTGACGGTCTTCGAGACCTTTGCTTCAAACAATAAGCGCAAAAGGGCACTCCGCGACCGCGCCGAAGTCTGCCAAATCACAACAATAAACCCTTGGAACGACACGGCCATAAGTTTTAATGCCGGCGACGAACCAAAATTCAGGACAGTCCGGGCACCAGCCACCTTGGTCCTCAGTCCGATCGTGGACGGCTTTCGGCTCACCAAGGTTCTCATGGACGGCGGCAGCGGACTAGACCTCATTTACGAGGATACACTCAGCAAAATGGAAATAGATAGGAGCCGCATGGAGCAAAGTAGCACGACCTTCCGAGGAATTACTCCTAGTCAGGAGGTGCGATGCGCGGGAAAAATCACGCTCGACGTGTGAGGGAGTCTTGGATTAGGGGGTGTCCGGATAGACAGACTATAACCTTTGGCCGGACTGTTGGACCATGAAGATACAAGATTGAAGACTTCGTCCCATGTCTGGATGGGACTTTCCTTGGCGTGGAAGGCAAGCTTGGCAATACAGATATGTAGATCTCCTTCCTTGTAACCGACTCTGTGTAACCCTAGCCCCCTCCGGTGTCTATATAAACTGGAGGGTTTAGTCCGTAGGACAACAATCATACCATAGGCTAGCTTCTAGGGTTTAGCCTCTCTGATCTCGTGGTAGATCTACTCTTGTACTACCCATATGATCAATATTAATCAAGCAGGAGTAGGGTTTTACCTCCATTGGGAGGGCCCGAACCTGGGTAAAAACATCGTGTCCCTTGTCTCCTGTTACCATCCGCCT
The DNA here is from genome assembly GCA_032464435.1 of Aegilops umbellulata. Taxonomy (NCBI): domain Eukaryota; kingdom Viridiplantae; phylum Streptophyta; class Magnoliopsida; order Poales; family Poaceae; genus Aegilops; species Aegilops umbellulata. The sequence goes on from CP136058.1 coordinate 355,600,321, forward strand.
AGACGCACAGTTCGGGACCCCCTACCCGAGATCCGCTGGTTTTGACACCGATATTGGTTCTTTCATTGAGAGTTCCTCTGTGTCGTCATCTTTAGGCTTGATGGCTCCTCCGATCATCAACAGCGATGCGGTCCAGGGTGAGACTTTTCTCCCTGGACAGATCTTCGTGTTCGGCGGCTTTGCACTGCGGGCCAATTCGCTTGGCCATCTGGAGCAGATTGAAAGTTACGCCCCTGGCCATCAGGTCAGGATTGGAAGCTTGAACTACACGACCGACATCCGCGGAGACTTAATCTTCGACGGATTCGAGCCCCGGCCGAGTGCGTCGCACTGTCACGATGGGGATGATCTAGCTCTTCCGCCGAACAGTGTCCTGGAGGCCGCACCCGCATCCGCTCCGACCTTTAATTCGGAGCCAACCGCGCCGTCCGAGGGCGGGTGGTTAGACCCCGCCGCGGAGGCTGCAGCCTCAACGGCGATCAAGCCGAACACCAGCCTTACCCTTCGCGAGGTCCGTGACTCCACCTTGCCGGACTTTTCTCCGGACTCTGAATCATCCGCGCCCCTGCCAATCGAATCCGATTGGGCGCCGATCATGGAGTTCACCGCCGCGGATATCTTTCAGCACTCGCCCTTCGGCGACATACTGAATTCACTAAGGTCTCTCTCTTTGTCAGGAGAGTCCTGGCCAGATTATGACCGGTAGGATTGGGATGCGGACGACGAAGAAATTCGACGCCTACCCACCACCCACTTCATAGCCATTGTCGATGATTTGACCGACATGCTCGACTTCGACTCCGAAGACATCGACGGTATGGACGATCATGCAGGAGACGAACAGAAACCAGCGCCTATAGGGCACTGGAAAGCCACCTCGTCGTATGATATATATATAGTGAACACACCAAAAGAAGGCAATGGCGACGGAACAGCGGAGGATGACCCCTCAAAGAAGCAACCTAAGCGTCGGCGTCAGCAGCACCTCTCTAAGTCTCGCCAGAGCAAAAACGGTGTTTACGGCATAGGAGATAATAACACCCCGGACAGTGCCGAAGACAACCCCCTCCAGCAAGATTCAGCGCAGGAATGGAGAAGCCAGCCCTCATGAGAGCGCGACAGATAGAGAGGAAGAGGATGATAATTACATGCCTCCCTCCGAAGACGAAGCAAGCCTCGGCGACGACGAATTTGTCGTGCCTGAGGATCCCATTGAGCAAGAGCGCTCCAAGCGCCGGCTTATAGCCACGGCAAATAGCCTTAAGAAAAACCAGCAGCAACTTAGAGCTGATCAAGACTTACTAGCTGACAGATGGACCGAAGTCCTTGTGGCTGAGGAATACGAACTCGAACGCCCCTCCAAGAGCTACCCAAAGCGCAGGTTGCTACCCCGATTAGAGGAGGAAGCATCTAAACGTACATCTCCAGCATATGACGCGGCTGACCGGCCACCTCGTGGCCGCGACAGAGAGGCCTCTCGGCCCACAACTCAAGCCGCACCCCGACGTCACTCAAAAAATACCAAGGTGCGGGGAAATGCGTTAGACCTGTGAGATATATTGGAGGACAAAGCAAGGCAAACAAGATTGATCTACGGATCGCGTGGGCGCCCCATGACACGAGATGATGACACGCCGGATACAGTAAAAGTAAATCCGGCCAGGCCGAACACAACAGACAAAACTCATTTGAGCTGCGTCGTGATATAGCCCAGTACAGAGGCGCCGCACACCTGCTATGCTTCACAGATGAAGTAATGGATCATCAAATCCCAGAGGGTTTCAAACCCGTGAATATCGAATCATCTGATGGTACGACAGATCCCGCGGTATGGATCGAGGACTATCTCCTTCATATCCACACGGCTCGTGGTGACGATCTACACGCCATCAAATACCTCCCACTCAAGCTTAAAGGACCAGCCCGACATTGTCTCAACAGCTTGCCAGCAAATCCATTGGTTGTTGGGAAGACCTGGAAGCCGCATTTCTCGACAACTTCCAGGGCACCTATGTGCGACCACCAGACGCCGACGACCTGAGCCACATAATTCAGCAGCCAGAGGAATCGGCCAGACAATTCTAGACACGGTTCCTAACCAAGAAAAATCAAATCGTCGACTGTCCGGATGCAGAGGCCCTAGCGTCTTTCAAGCATAACATCCATGACGAGTGGCTTGCCCGGCACCTTGGGCAGGAAAACCTGAAATCTATGGCAGCCCTCACGACACTCATGACCCGCTTTTGCACAGGACAAGACAGCTAGCTGGCTCGCAGCAATAACATGTCAAAGAGCCCTAGTAATTCGGATACCAAGGATAGCAATGGCAGGTCACGTTGCAACAAGCACAAGAGCCGCATTAATAGCGACAATACCGAGGATACGACAGTTAATGTCGGATTCAGAGGTTCTAAGCCCGTTCAGCGGAAAAAGCCATTCAAAAGAAGCACTCCGGGCCCGTCCAGTTTGGACCGTATACTCGATCGCTCACGTCAGATACATGGCACCCCCGACAAGCCAGCCAACCACACCAACAGGGATTGTTGGGTGTTCAAGCATGCCGGCAAATTAAATGCCGAAAACAAAGATAAGGGGCTACACAGCGACAACGAGGAGGAGCCCCGCCCGCCGAACAACAGAGGACAGAAGGGTTTCCCCCCACAAGTGCGGACGGTGAACATGATATACGCAACCCACATCCCCAAGAGGGAGCGGAAGCGTGCATTAAGGGACGTATACGCGTTGGAGCCAGTCGCCCCAAAGTTCAACCCATGGTCCTCCTGCCCGATCACTTTTGATCGCAGGGACCACCCCACTAGTACCCGCCATGGCGGATTTGCCTCATTGGTTCTAGACCCAATCATCGATGGATTTCACCTCACTCGAGTCCTTATGGACGACGGTAGCAGCCTGAACCTGCTTTATCAGGACACAGTGTGCAAAATGGGCATAGAACCCTCAAGGATTAAACCCACAAAAACAACCTTTAAGGGCGTCATACCAGGTGTAGAGGCCCATTGCACAGGCTGAGTCACACTTGAAGTGGTCTTCGGATCCCCGGATAATTTCCGAAGCGAGGAGTTAATCTTCGATATAGTCCCGTTCCGCAGTGGTTACCATGCACTGCTCGGGCGAACCGCGTTTGCAAAGTTCAACGCGGTGCCGCACTATGCATACCTCAAGCTGAAGATGCGAGGACCTCGGGGAGTCATTACAGTCAATGAAAACACCGAGCACTCTCTCCGAACAGAGGAGCACACGGTGGCCCTCGCAGCAGAAGTACAAAGCAGCCTCTCAAGGAAATTCTCCAGTCCGGCGATAAAACGTCCGGACACCGTCAAGCGCGCCCGGAGTAACCTACAACAAGACCGCCTGGCATGTTCCGAGCAAGCGTAGAAACGCGGCCCCAACCCCAGCCCTCGCAAAACGGTGAAATCCGTGCTACGCGTACATAACTACGCTCTGAAAATACCATGGGCACAGGGGGAGGGGGACGACCACGGCACGCCCCAAAACGCGGCTCAACTGCACTAGGGGCTGCCGATTTTATCATTTTTTCTTACTTTCAGGACTTTACTCTCCGGAAGACCTGCTCGGCAGTACAATTGCCGAACACATGATACAACAACCAGGGAGGCAGAAAGCTACATCGCACTGTGGAATTCCCAGGTGGTCTCTATAACGAGCAAAATACCTGTCTTACATACCATTCCACAGCTCGCCCCTGGAGGGGACATGTCAAATAGTCCCATCTCCTGCTTATCGCACTACTTGTATCGTTCTGCTTTTAATGCACCTTTTTCGAATAAACAATGCTTAGCTTCAGTCTATTATTGCATTCTCTATTCATTCCTTTTTATGTATATATGTTCATTCATGACATTTAGCACCCGTACACTTTGGTACGGCTAATACGCCAGGGGCTCAAGCACCCCATAATACGACATGAGAAGTCCGAACACTTTCACAAGTGCGGCACTCCGAACTTATAGCATTATATGCATCAGCTCCGAATCATGTCTTTGGTCAATAGTTGGGTTTGCCCGGCTCCCATGTTTTGGTACCTTACATTCCGCTACATCGGCTAAGGTAGAACTGGGAGAACTACTGCGATTGCGCCGCGGTTCAGCTGGGCTAAGCACCTCAGTAGAGAAAGCTAACACTGACTGTCATGATAGGGCGAGAGATGGTCGTTGTTCGAGAGGTTTCGAGCCCCTAAAGACTTATGCCGCTTAGAGCGAGGAGTCGGCTTTGTCCGGCCTAGGTGTGTATAGCGCCCCGAACTCGGTCTTCTGAACACTAGGGGCTTCGGCAAAATTTAAAATTATAGAATTCTCTGGCTAAGTGAGAGTGATAACGCATTATAGTCCGATTGCCTTGTTCGTTGTGCTGAGCACCTCCCTCGAAGGACCCAAGAATGGGAAAAAGAGTGCTCAGGTTTATCCCGAACACCCCAGCACTCGTGGCACGGGGGCAGAAGCCGACGACTCGCCATCTCTCAGATTTAATAAACGGCCGCATAGAAGGTAATATTTTAAATTCAAACAAGCTTTGCATAGCGCATATGAACAAGTTTTCAGCGTACAGGATAACACGCGCGAGTTTACTCAAATATTACATCCTTGGAACATTCATCCACCATAAGGCGGGCACCCTTCAGGACGCCCTCATAATACATCTCGGGGTGGCGATGCTCCTTGCCCTGCGGTGGCCCGTCCTTCACCAGCCGCTCCGCGTCCATCTTGCCCCAGTGTACTTTAACACGGGCAAGCGCCCTACAGGCGCCCTCGATGCAGACGGAGCGCTTGATGACTTCAAGCCATGGACAAGCATCCGCCAACCGCCTCACCAACCCGAAGTAGCTCCCGGGCATGGCCTCTCCAGGCCACAGCCGGACTATAAGACCTTTCATGGCCTGTTCGGCCACCTTATGGATCTCGACCAATTGCTTCAGCTGGTTGCTCAAGGGCACCGGGTGTCCAGTCTCAACATACTGAGACCAGAACACCTTCTCCGTCGATCTCCCTTCCTCGGCCGGTAGTAGGTGGTGGCATCTAACACGCTACGGGGCAAATCTGCGAATGCTCCTGGAGAGCTCTGGACTCGGGTAAGTAACAAGTAATTCACTTTCGCGTGCTTGCTTTGCATAATGAATGCCTTACCCGCCGCTATCTTCTTCATCCCCTCAATTTCCTGGAGGGCTTTTTGGGCTTCGGCCTTGGCAGACTTGGCGCTTTCGAGGGCCGCGGCGAGCTCGGACTCTCGAGTCTTCGAGTCCTGCTCCAAAGTCTCATGCTTCTTCACGAGAGCATGGAGCTCTTGCTGCACCTCGCCAACCCGTGCCTCATGTTTCTCCCGCTCGGTGCGCTCCATGGCCGCCTTCTTTTCGGCCTTGGTAAGTGCTTGCTTCAAGGTCGTCACCTCGGTCATGGCCCCTAGCACACCAATAACGATCCTATCATTTTTGCAACTGCATATTTTTTATATATACACACACGAACAAGGCATTACGTACCTTGGTTCTCCTCGAGCTGCTTCTTGGCAAGGCCGAGCTCTTTCTCGGACCGCTCGAGGTTCTGTTTCAGCACATCAACCTCCGCTGTCAGTGCGGCAGAGGCCAGCAGTGAAGCCTGCATACGCATATCCACATAATTATGTTTAACTCCTGCGAATATTATTAGATCCTCTATTCGGATTTTCTTTGTGAACACCAAACAGAGCATCAGGGGCTACTGTCTATGCGGTAATATTTTCATATATTTTTTACATACCTCAAAGCCTGTTAGAAGGCTGGCACAGGCTTCAGTCAGCCCGCTTTTGGCGGACTGAACTTTCTGGATCACCGCACTCATAATAGTGCGATGCTCCTCGTCTATGGAGGCGCCGTTAAGCACCTCCAGCAAGTTATCCGGTGCCTCCAGTTGGACGGAGGTCACCGGCGTGGTAGGCTTGCCCTTCTTAGTGGGGGGGCGCCTGCCGTAGTCTGGAACCCCTGAAGGCTCTGGTGCGGTGTTCGGCCCAGGGCTGGACTTGGAGCCCTTGGGATCCTTGCTCCCTTTGTGCCTGCAGTCCGGAAGGTCGCCTTGCGGCACCTCCAGGACCACCTCCCCTCGGCTTGGAACCCTTTGGGACAACACCTCGGCGTTGTCCGCAGGGTGAGGGGTGGAAGCGGTCGGAAGTGAAAAGCTATTCATATCTGACAAATCCAAGGAACCACTCGACGATATGTCGACTTGGGCTCGGGGCGGACTGCATGATTATATTCGACGTTAGGAGAAGCTGTGCAATAACGGAACGCTATGAGTCACTCTGGTGTCCGAATACTTACAACTTCGCCAGGGGCTTGGCCCTGGGCGGCCACTCCTCTTCGTTGTCGGCGGCGTTGGTGGAGTAGTCCGGAGGAAGGGTCCTTCCCTTCTTGGACCCTCCGGCCTCCCCAGTTGGGGCGGCCTTCCTTTTCTTTTCTCCCCCTGCTGGAGGGGAAGAAACCTCTTTTTCCTCCTCCTCGTCTTTGTAGGAGGAGTGCGCCTCGGAGTCATCGGACGATGAGTCCGACACCGCCAGGCGCTGGGAACTCTTTCGGGTCCCCATGGCCTTCTTCTTGGCCTTCTTCTCCGGCACCACGTAAGGTGCCGGAACCAGCAGCTCCGCCAAGCGAGCGTCTGTTGGGCCTTCGGGCAAAGGAGCCGGACAGTCGATCTGTCCGACCGTCTCCTGCCAGTCCTGTCAAAGGCATGGGAGCTTAGACCCCGCATATGATTAAACTATGAAGAATGAATACCCCATGAGAGGTAGAACAGCTTACCGCGCTGGCTTGGTGCTTCGCGCTGAATCCACAATCCTCGGTAAGGGGAGGGGGGACCTCGACGCCCTTGGATAGCACCTTCCAAGCATCCTCGTGTGTTGTGTCGAAGAGCTCGCTCAGAGTTTGGTGCTGGGCTGGGTCGAACTCCCACAAGTTAAACGCCCGTTGTTGGCACGGGAGGATCCGGGGATGAGCATGACCTGGACTATGTTGACAATCTTGAGCTTCTTGTTCACCATGTTTTGGATGCACGTTTGGAGTCCGGTCAGCTCTCCCGAACTACCCCAGGGCAGGCCCTTCTCTTTCCAGGAGGTGAGCCGCGTGGGGATTCCGGATCTGAATTCGGGGGCCGCCGCCCATTTAGGGTCACGCGGTTCGGTGATGTAGAACCACCCCGATTGCCACCCCTTTATGGTCTCCACGTAGGAGCCCTCGAGCCATGTGGCGTTAGGCATCTTGCCCACCATGGCGCCTCTGCACTCCGCCTGCTGGCCGCGCACCACTTTCGGTTTGACACTAAAAGTCTTCGGCCATAGGCCGAAGTGGGGCTTGATGCGGAGGAAGGCCTCATACACGACGATAAACGCCGAGATGTTGAGGACGAAGTTCGGGGCCAGATCGTGGAAGTCCAGGCCGTAGTAGAACATGAGCCCCCGGACGAATGGGTGGAGAGGGAAGCCCAGTCCACGGAGGAAATGGGTTAGGAACACTACCCTCTCATGGGGCCTGGGGGTGGGGATGAACTGCCCCGTATCTGGGAGCCGATGCGCGATGTCCGCGGACAAGTATCCGGCTCTTCTTAGTTTCTTAATGTGTCCCTCCATGACGGAGGAGACCATCCACTTGCCTCCCGCTCCGGACATGGTTGGAGAAGATTGAGGAAGAAAATGTGGGCTTGGGCGCTGGAGCTCAAGTGTGCGAGAATGGATGAGCGAAGGAGGAAGAAGGCATGGATGGAAAAAGGTGAACCCTAATCCCTTTATATGGGCGGACGAAACTATGCGTCCCCACCAGCCTGGTAAAACCCGCTCGTCCCCCAAGCGTCATAATTGATGGCGCAGTTGGGTTACCCACCTCCGCAATAATGAGAATCCCGTGATAAGGGGACACGATATCTGCTTCGACAAGACGTGCCAAGGAAACTGCCTCGCAAAACATGCTGAGATTGGGTGTAGAAAACGTTTCGCATAATGGTTTGACTGTGGTGTGATGTCAAATTACAGTATACGTCAGCAGATTAGATTTGTGGAAATGTTATTCTCTCTACGGTGGTATGTGGAACTTGTTTTGCAGAGTCGGACACGATCCTCGTGTTCAAAATATTCTATGAAGTATTCGGAGGAGGAACCCGCCTTGCAATGCCGAAGACAATCTGCGCGCCGGACTCATCGTCATTGAAGCCTGGTTCAGGGGCTACTGAGGGAGTCCTGGATTAGGGGTTGTCCAGATAGCCGGACTATAACCTTTGGTCGGACTGTTGGACTATGAAGATACAAGATTGAAGACTTCGTCCCGTGTCCGGATGGGACTTTCCTTGGCGTGGAAGGCAAGCTTGGCAATACAGATATGTAGATCTCCTTCCTTGTAACCGACTCTGTGTAACCCTAGCCCCCTCCGGTGTCTATATAAACAGGAGGGTTTAGTCCGTAGGACAACAGTCATACCATAGGCTAGCTTCTAGGGTTTAGCCTCTCTGATCTCGTGGTAGATCTACTCATGTACTACCCATATCATCAATATTAATCAAGCAGGAGTAGGGTTTTACCTCCATCGAGAGGGCCCGAACCTGGGTAAAAACATCGTGTCCCTTGTCTCCTGTTACCATCCGCCTAGACGCACAGTTCGGGACCCCCTACCCAAGATCCGCCGGTTTTGACACCGACAACGTGGTATTCGGCACACCAGAGAACTATCGGTCCGAAGAATTAACCTTCCAAGTGGCCCCTTTCAACAGTGGGTACACGCCCTATTGGGGCCACATGCATTTACACGTTTCCAAGCTATACCTCACTACGGGTATATGAAGCTCAAGATGCCCGGGCCCAACGGCATAATCACTCTCGCCATGATCCGGACATAGCACTCCGCACAAAAAATAAAACCGCATCCCAGGCCCTTGAGGCATTATCTGAAGCCCTCACGCCCGAAGAATTAACCGCATTGCGCTCCACGGTGGATAGGGACGATGTAATCTTGGACAAACGACCCAAATCCACCTCCTTCAAACCAGCACAAGAAATAGTCAAATTCCAGGTCCATCCAACGGACCCAGGAAGACATCATCTATCGGGGCACAATTAGACCCAACGGTCGACACCGTGCTATGAGAGTTCCTGCGTGAGAACTGGGATATATTCGCCTGACACCCTTTTGATATGCCAGGAATCCCACACAGATTGGCCGAACACAGCCTCAATATATTGAAGCGATATAAACTGGTCAAGCAAACACTGCGGCGCTTTTTCGAACCCAAACGTCAAGCTATGGGGGAGGAGCTAGCCAAGCTAATCGAGGCCAGATTCATTAGAGAAATAAAACACCCGGACTGGCTAGCAAACTTGGTGATGGTGCCAAAGAAGGATAAATCCTGGCGCCTGTGCGCCGATTTCAAAGACCTCAATAAGGCCTGCCCTAAGGATCCCTTACCCCTCCCCCACATCGACCAGATCATTGATGCTACCGCAGGACACGACTCACTGTGCTTCCTTGACGCATATTCTGGATACCATCAAATCAAAATGAAGGAGTCCGATCAAGCCACCAACGGCATTCATTACCCCATATGGGCCATTCTGCTTCAACACCATGCCCATCGGGCTCAAAAACGCCGGGGCAACCTACCAACGGATGATTCAAACATGCCTGGAGAGACAAATCGGCAAGACAGTTGAAGCATACGTGGAAGACATCGTCATCAAAACTAGGCACGTCGAGTCACTGATAGACGACTTACATCTCACATTCGACAACCTCCGTGCATATGACATCAAGCTCAATCTGGAAAAGTGTGTTTTCGGCGTCCCCGCTGGAAAACTGTTGGGCTTCATAGTTTCCAATAGTGGAATTGAAGCAAATCCAGCCAAAATCTGAGCTTTGTCACAATTGGCTACGCCAACGGACCTCAAACAAGTCCAAAAACTCGTCGGATGTGTGGCAGCTTTAAGCCGCTTTATCTCCAGATTGGGAGAAAAGGCATTGCCACTCTATCACCTTCTCCGGCGCACCGATCACTTCGAGTCGACGGATGCGGCAACGGCCGGACTGGAAGAAATAAAAGCCCTTCTAGCGAGCAACCCAATCCTGGCCGCGCCAAACATCGGCGAACCCATGTTATTATACATATCGGCAACACACCAGGTGGTGACTGGTGAGCGCCGTGCTCGTCGTTGAACGACAGCAGGACGGACACAAATTCCTGCTTCAGAAGCCGGTATACTACGTATCCACTGTCCTCACACCATGCAAATCCAGGTACCCTCATTATCAAAATATCGCATACGCGGTCTTCATGGCATCCCGGAAGCTACGGCACTACTTCCAGGAGTGTTCAATCATGGTGGCTTCCGAAGTACCACTCAATGACATAATAAACAACCGCGATGATACGGGCCGGATTGCCAAATGGGCCATCGAGTTCCTTCCATTCGACATAACATACAAACCGCGTCAAGGCATTAAATCCCAAGTACTGGTTGACTTCGTCGCCGAACGGACACAGGCCGAACTCCCTAAAGAGTACGACACATACTCCAACTGGGTTATGTATTTCGACGGTTCCAAAATGTTGGCAGGGTTAGGAGCTGGCGTCGTTGTCGGTGTCAAAACCGGCGGATCTCGGGTAGGGGGTCCCGAACTGTGCGTCTAGGCGGATGGTAACAGGAGACAAGGGACACAATGTTTTTACCCAGGTTCGGGCCCTCTCGATGGAGGTAAAACCCTACTCCTGCTTGATTAATATTGATGATATGGGTAGTACAAGAGTGGATCTACCACGAGATCAGAGAGGCTAAACCCTAGAAGCTAGCCTATGGTATGATTGTTGTTCTGTCCTACGGACTAAAACCCTTCGGTTTATATAGACAACGGAGAGGGCTAGGGTTACACAGAGTCGGTTGCAATGGGAGGAGATCTCGATATCCGTATTTCCAAGCTTGCCTTCCACGCCAAGGAAAGTCCCATCCGGACACGGGACGAAGTCTTCAATCTTGTATCTTCATAGTCCAAGAGTCCGGCCAAAGGTTATAGTCCGGCTATCCGGGCACCCCCTAATCCAGGACTCCCTCAGTAGCCCGTGAACCAGGCTTCAATGACAACGAGTCCGGCGCGCAGATTGTCTTCGGCATTGCAAGGCGGGTTCCTCCTCCGAATACTTCGTAGAAGATTTTGAACACAAGGATAGTGTCCGGCTCTGCAAAATAAGTTCCACATATTGCCATATAGAAAATAATATTTACACAAATCTAATATGCTGACGTACTCCCTAGTGTGACATCACACCGCGGCCAAGTCTTTATTCGAATCGTTTTACTGTCCCACCTCAGCGCGTTTAGTGAGGCGGTTTCCTTGGCACGTCTTGTCAAAGCAGAGATCGTGTCCCCTTATTCCGGGATTCTCATCAATACGGGCGTGGGTAACCCAACCGCGCCATTGATTACAGCGCTTGGGAGATATGCGAGTTTTACCAGGCTGGTGGGGACACGCAATTTCGTCTGCCCATATAAGGGGATAAGGATCCACCTTTTCACCTAGGCCTTCTTCCTCCTTTGCTCATCCATTTTCGCGTACTCGAGCTCCAACGCCAAGTCCGCATTCCCCACCTCAACCTTCCCCAGCCATGTCCGGAGCGGGAGGCAAGTGGATGGTCTCCTCTGTCACGGAGGGAGACGTCAAAAAGCTGAGGAGATCCGGATACCTGCCAGACGACATCGCGCACCGGCTCCCTGATGAGGGGCAGCTCATCCCCACCCCCAGGCCCCATGAGAGGGTTGTCTTCCTTACCCACTTCCTCCGCGGACTGGGATTCCCCCTCCAGTCATTCGTTCGGGGGCTCATGTTCTACTACGGCCTGGACTTCCACGATCTAGCCCCGAACTTCTTCCTCAACATCTCGGCGTTTATCATCGTTTGCGAGGCCTTCCTCTGCATCCGGCCCCACTTCGGCTTATGGCTGAAGACCTTCAATGTCAAGCCGAAGGTTGTGGGCGTCCGCGAGGCGGAGTGCGGAGGCGCCATGGTGGGCAAGATGCCCAACGTCCTATGGCTCGAGGGCTCCTTTGTGGAGACCATAAAGGGGTGGCAATTGGGGTGGTTCTACATCACCGAGCCTCGTGACCCCAAATGGGTCGCTGCCCCCGAGTTCCGATCCGGAGCCCCTACGCGGCTCACCTCCTGGAAAGAGAAGGGTCTGGCGTGGGGCAGTTCGGAAGAGGTGACCGGACTCCAAACATGTGTCCGGAACCTGGTGAGCAAGAGGCTCAAACTTGTCAACGTGGTCTAGGTTATGCTCATCCGCCGGATCCTCCCATGCCAACGACGGGCTTTCAATTTGTGGGAGTTCGAAACGGCCCAGCACCAAACTTTGAGCAGGCTCTTCGACACAACGTAGGAAGATGCCTGGAAGGTGCTATTCAAGGGCGCCGAGGCTCCCGCATCCGCTACCGAGGATCACGGATTCAGCATGCAGCATCAAGCCAACACGATAAGTTGTTTTTACTTATAGGATATTAGTCTTTCATAGTTTGACTCTATGCGGGATCTAAACTCCCATACCTTTGATAGGAGTGGCAGGAGACGTCCGTGCAGATAAGCTGTCTGGCTCCTTTGCCCGAAGACCCAGCAAACGCGCGTTTGGCAAAGCTGCTGGTTCTGGCACCTTACATGGTGCCGAAGAAGAAGGCCAAGAAGAAGGCCACGGGAACCCGGAAGAGTTCCCGGCGCCCAGTGGAGTCGGACTCATCGTCCCATGACTCCGAGGCGGACTCCTCCCACGAAGACGGGGAGAGGAAAGAGAGGTCTCTCCCCAGTGGGGGGAGAGAAGAAAAGGGAGGCCGCCCCAACTGGGGAGACCGGAGGGTCCAAGAAAGGAAGGACCCTCCCTCCGGACTACTCCACCAACACCGACGACGGCGAAGAGGAGTGGCTGCACAGGGCCAAGCCCCTGGCAAAATCGTAAGTGTTCGGATACCAGAATGACTCATGGCGTTCCTTTATTGCATAGCTTTTCCTGACGCTGAATACAATTATGCAGTCCGCCCAAAGACCAGCTCGACGTGTCGTCGAGCAGTTCCCTGGATTCATCAGATGTGAATTCGCTTCTGAGCGCTACCTCCCCCCGCCCTACGGACGACGCCGAGGTGTTGTCCCAGGAGGTTCCAAGCCAGGAGGAGGTGGTCCTGGAGGCGCCACAAGGCGACCTCCCGGACTCCAGGCGCCAAGGGGACAAAACCCCCAAGGGTTGCATGTCCGGCCCTTTGCCGGACACCGCACCGGAACATTCATTGGTTCCGGAGTCCGGCAGGCGGCCCCCTAGTAAGAAGGGCAAGCCTACGACGACGGTGACCTCCGCCCAACCAGAGGCACCGGATAACTTGCTGGAGGTGCTTAACGGCGCCTCCATCAACGAGGAGCACCGCACTATTATGAGTGCGGTGATATAGAAGGTTTAGTCCGCCAAGAGCGGGCTGACTGAAGCCTGTGCCAGCCTATTGACAGGCTTTGAGTTATGTAAAAAATGTTTGAAAATATTACCGCATAGACAGTAGCCCCTGATGCTTTGTTTGGCGTTCAGAAAGAAAAGCCGAATAGAGGATCTAATAACATTCGCAGGAGTCTAACAAAATTAAGTCAATATGTGTATGCAGGCTTCGCTGCTAGCCTCTGCCGCACTGACTGCGGAGGTGGATGCACTGAAGCAGAGCCTCGAGCGGTCCGAGCAAGAGCTCGTCCTTGCCAAGAAGGAGCTCGGGGAAACAGAAGGTAAGTAATACCTTGTGGAGTATAATATAAAAAGATGCAATTGCAAAAAATGATAGGATCGCTATTGGTGTCATAGGGGCCACGACTGAGGTGGCGGCCCTTAAGCAAGTGCTGTCTGAGGCTGAAAAGAGGGCGGCCACGGAGCGCACCGAGCGGGAGAAGCATGAGGCGCGGGCTGGCGAGGTGCAGCAAGAGCTCCAGGCTCTCGTGAAAAAACACAAGAGTTTGGAGCTTGACTCAAAGACGTGAGAGTCCGAGCTCGCGGCGGCCCTTGAAAGCGCAAAATCTGCCAAGGCCGAAGCCCAGAAAGCCCTCCAGGAAGTTGAGGCGATGAAGAAGATAGCGGCGGGTAAGGCTTTCTTTATGCAAAGCAAGCACGTGAAAGTGAATTAATTGTTACTTACCCGAGTCCGGAGCTCTCCAGGAGCATTCACAGATTTGCCCCATAGCGTGTCAGATGCCGCCGCTTTCTACCGAGCCGAGGAGGGAAGCTCGACGAAGAAGGTGTTCTGGTCTCAGTATGCTGAGGCCGAACACCCGGTGCCTTTGAGCGAACAGTTGAAGCAACTGGTCGAGCTCCACAAGGTGGCCGAACAGGCCATGAAGGGCTTTATAGTTCGGCTATGGCCTAGAGAGGCCCTGCCTGGGAGCTACTTCGGGCTAGTGAGGTGGCTGGTGGACGCCTGTCTGAGGCTTGAAGTCATCAAGCGCTCCGTCTACATCGAGGGTGCCCGTAGGGCGCTTGCCCGCGCTAAAGTGCAATGAGGCAAGATGGATGCGGAGAAGCTTGTGAAGGATGGGCCACCGCCGGGCAAGGAGCATCGCCACCCCGAGATGTACTATGAGGGCGTCCTGAAGGGCGCCCGCCTTGTGGCGGACGAATGTTCGAAAGATGTAATATTTGAGTGAAACTTGTTCGTTTTATCCTGTGCGCTGAAAACTTGTTCATATGCGCTATGCAACGCTTGTTTAATTTAAAATATTACCTTCTATGCGGCCGTTTATTAAATTTGAGAGATGGCGAGTCTTCGGCTTCTGCCCCCATGTCACGAGTGTTGGGGTGTTCGGGATACACCTGAGCACTCTTTTTCCCATTCATGGGTCCTTCGAGGGAGGTGCTCAGCACAACGAACAAGGCAATCAGACTATAATGCGTTATCACTCTCACTTAGCCAGAGAATTCTATAATTTTAAATTTAGGCGAAGCCCCTAGTATTTGGAAGACCGAGTTCAGGGCGCTATACACGCCTAGGCCGGACTGGGCCGACTCCTCGCTCTAAGCGGCATAAGTCTTTAGGGACTCGAAACCTCCCGAATAGCGACCAACTCTCACCCTATCATGACAGTCAGTTTTAGCTTTCTCTACTGAGGTGCTTAACCCAGCTCAACCGGGGCACAATCGCAGTAGTTCTCCCAACGCTACCTTAGCCGATATAGCGGAACGTAAGGTACCAAAACATGGGAGCCGGGCAAACCCAACTATTGACCAAAGACATGATTCGGAGCTGATGCATATAATGCTATAAGTTAGGAGGGCCGCACTTGTGAAATTGTTCGGACTTCTCACGTCTTATTATGGGGTGCTTGAGCCCCTGGCGTATTGGCCGTACCAAAGTGTACGGGTGCTAAATGTCATGACTGAACATATATATTAAAAGAGGAATGAATAGAGAACGCAATAATGAGCTGAAGCTAAGCATTGTTTATTTTAAAATGCTGCTGTAAATGCAGAACGATACAAATAGTGCGATACGCAAGAGATGGGACTATTTGACATGTCCCCCTCCAGGGGCGAGCTGCAAGATGATATGTAAGACAGGTATTTTCTCGTTATAGAGACCACGTGGGAATTCGACGTAGCTTTCTGCCTCCTTGGTTGTTGCATCGTGTGTACGGCGATTGTACTGCCGGACAGGCCTTCCAGATGATGGAGTCTTGAAAGTAAGAAAAAATGACGAAATCGGGAGCCCCTAGTGCGGTTGAGCCGCATTTAGGGCATGCCGTGGCCGTGCCCCTCCCCCTGTGCCCATGGAATTTTCAGAGCATAGTTATGTACGCGTGGTACTGATTTCGCAGTTTCCTGAGGGCTGGGGTTGGGGCCGTATTGCTACGCTTGCTCGGAACATGCCAGTCGGTCTTGTTGTAGATTACTCCGGGCGCACTTGACGGTGTTCGGACGTTTAAAAGCTGGACTGGAGAATTTCCTTGAGAGGCTGCTCTGTACTTCCGCTGCCAGTGCCGCCATATGCTCCTCCGTTCGGAGAGAGCGTTCGGTGTTTCCATTGACCGTGATGACTCCTCGAGGGCCTAGCATCTTGAGCTTTAGGTATGCGTAGTGCGGCACCGCATTGAACTTTGCAAATGCGGTTCGTCCGAGCAGTGCGTGATAGCCACTGCGGAACGAGACTATGTCGAAGATCAACTCTTCGCTTCGGAAATTATCCAGGGATCCGAAGACCACTTCAAGTGTAACTGAGCCTGTACAGTTGGACTCTACACCTGGTATGACGCCCTTAAAGGTCGTTTTTGTGGGTTTAATCCTTGAGGGATCTATTCCCATTTTCCGCATTGTATCCTGATAAAGCAGGTTCAGGCTGCTTCCACCGCCATAAGGACTCTAGTGAGGTGAAATCCGTCAATGATTGTGTCTAGAACCAATGCAGCGAATCCGCCATGACGGATGCTAGTGGGGTGGTCACTTCGATCATAAGTGATCGGGCAGGAGGACCATGGGTTGAACTTTGGGGCGACTGGCTCCAACGCATATACGTCCCTGAGTGCACGCTTCCGCTCCGCTTGGGGATGTGGGTTGCGTATATCATGTTCACCGTCCGCACTTGTGGGGGGAAGCCCTTCTGTCCACTATTGTTCGGCGGCCGGGGCTCTTCATCCTCGTCGCTGTGCAACCCCTTGTCTCTATTCTCGGTATTTAACTTACCGGCCTGCTTGAACACCCAACAATCCCTGTTGGTGTGATTGGCTGGTTTTTCGGGGGTGCCATGTATCTGGCACGAGCGATCAAGTATTCGGTCCAATTTGGACAGGCCCGGAGTATTTATTTTGAATGGGTTTTTCCGCTCACCGGGTTTAGAGCCTCTGAATATGGCATTAACTGCCGTATCCTCTGCATTGTCGCTGTTAATGCGGCGCTTGTGCTTGTTGCGACGCGACCTGCCATTGCTGTCCTTGGTATCCAAATTACCAGGGCTCTTGGTTATGTTATTGCTACGAGCCAGCCAGCTGTCTTCTCCCGCGCAAAAGCGGGTCATGAGTGTTGTGAGGGCTGCCATAGGTTTCGGCTTTTCCTGTCCTAGGTGCCGGGCTAGCCACTCGTCACGGATGTTATGCTTGAAGGCTGCTAGAGCCTCTGCGTCCGGACAGTCGATGATTTGGTTTTTCTTGGTTAGGAACCGTGTCCAGAATTGTCTGGCCGATTCTTCTGCTGCTGAATTATGTGGCTCAGGTCATCAGCGTCTGGGGGTCGCACATAGGTGCCCTGGAAATTGTCGAGGAATGCGGCTTCCAGGTCCTCCCAACAACCAATTGATTCTGCTGGCAAGCTGTTAAGCCAATGTCGAGCTGGTCCTTTAAGCATGAGTGGGAGGTATTTGATGGCGTGTAGGTCATCGCCGCAGGCCATGTGGATATGAAGGAGATAGTCCTCGATCCATACTGCAGGATTTGTTGTGCCATCGTATGATTCAATGTTTACGGGTTTGAAACCCTCTGGGATTTGATGATCCATTACTTCATCTGTGAAGCATAGCGGGTGTGCGGCCCCTCTGTATTGGGCTATATCACGACGTAGCTCAAATTAGCTTTGTCTACTGTGTTCGGCCCGGCCGAACTTACTATATCCGGCATGACGGTTATCGTCTCATGTCATGGGGCGCCCACACGATCCGTAGATCAATCTTGTTTGCCTTGCCTTGTCCTCCAACATATCGCGCAGGTCTGGCGCGTTTCCCCGTGCCTTGGTATTTTTTGAGCGACGCCGGGGTGCGGCTTGAGTGGAGGGCCGAGAGGCCTCTCTGTCGCGGCCGCGAGGTGGCCGATCAGCCGCCTCATGCGCTCGTGATGTAGGTTTAAGTGATTCCTCCTCCAATCGGGGTAGCAACCTGCGCTTTGGGTAGCTCTTGGAGCGGCGTTCGAGTTCGTATTCCTCGGCCGCAAGGATTTTAGTCCATCTGTCGGCTAGCAAATCTTGATCAGCTCTAAGCTGTTGCTGTTTTTTCTTAAGGCTACTCGCCGTGGACATAAGCCTGCGCTTAAAGCGCTCTTGTTCGACGGGATCCTCAGGCACGACAAATTCGTCGTCGCCGAGGCTTGCCTCGTCTTCGGAGGGAGGCATGTAATTATCATCCTCTTCCTCTCTGCCTGCCGCCCTCTCAGGAGGGCGGGCTTCTCCATCTGTAACGCCCCGAGACCGATGTGCCAAGTGTCGTTCAGTTATTCGCCGTTGTTGCTTTGTCATTTGCTTGCGTGTCGCATCTTGCCATGTCATCATCTGCATTTCATGTCATGTCATCATGTGCATCGCATTCGCATACGTGTTCGTCTCGTGAATCCGAGCATTTTCCCCGTTGTCCATTTTGCAATCCGGCGCTCCTACGTCCTCCGGCGTCCCCTTTTACCTTGCTTCGTGAGTGGCCGAGAAATGTTCCCGAAATGGGTTGAAACTTGGCGTCCGATCTTATTATAGTGTAGACAGAGCGCCTGTCAAGTTTCGTCGCATTCGGAGCTCATCTGATAGCCCAACCGTCAATCCTGTAGCGGTACCGTTGCCGTTTATTCGTCTGACGCTTCAGTATCCGAAATTGTCGCCAGGCCTCTCTCTCTTCTCTCTCGCAGCCCAACTCCTTTTCTGAGTCCACCTAGGTCCACCCAAACCCCTCTCTCGATCGGATCCGTCGGATCGCGATCGAAGGCTCCGAAAACCCCTCCTAACCCCCCCTCAAACCCTAACCCTCTCTATTTATACACCCCCATTCCAAATTTGGCATCCCTAGCCCCTCCACCTACCTCTAGCCTTCCCCCTCAAAATCCACGCCGCCAGCCACTGCCAACCTCCCTCCTCCTCAAATTCCGGCGAGATCCACCCCTCCATCGCCACTTGGCGCGCCCCTATTGGCTCCACCGCTGCACAGCGCCGCCCGCGGCCAATCCCCTTTTGCCACCTGTCCTCCCCGCGCCTCCCTGCCGCGCGGCCCACCCAGGCCCGGCGCGAGCCCGCGAAGCCCATCGGGACCCGGGCGCTCCGCCGCCGCCGCCCGAGCGTCCGCTCCAGGGAGCCCTGCCCCGAGCGCCGCCCTTCCTCCGCGCCTCGGCCTCCCCGCTCCCCGCGCCATCCTCCTCGTCGGCAGGAGCCCCGCCACAGCTTCTGAAGGAATTATGCCCTAGAGGCAATAATAAAGTTATTATTTATTTCCTTACATATCATGATAAATGTTTATTATTCATGCTAGAATTGTATTAACCGGAAACATAATACATGTGTGAATACATAGACAAACAGAGTGTCACTAGTATGCCTCTACTTGACTAGCTCGTTAATCAAAGATGGTTATGTTTCCTAACCATGAACAAAGAGTTGTTATTTGATTAACGAGATCACATCATTAGTTGAATGATCTGATTGACATGACCCATTCCATTAGCTTAGCACCCGATCGTTTAGTATGTTGCTATTGCTTTTATCCATGACTTATACATGTTCCTTTGACTATGAGATTATGCAACTCCCGTTTACCGTAGGAACACTTTGTGTGCTACCAAACGTCACAACGTAACTGGGTGATTATAAAGGTGCTCTACAGGTGTCTCCGAAAGTATTTGTTGGGTTGGCGTATTTCGAGATTAGGATTTGTCACTCCGAATGTCAGAGAGGTATCTCAGGGCCTTCTCGGTAATGCACATCACATAAGCCTTGCAAGCATTGCAACCAATGAGTTAGTTGCGAGATGATGTATTACAGAACGAGTAAAGAGACTTGCCGGTAACGAGATTGAACTAGGTATTGGATACCGACGATCGAATCTCGGGCAAGTAACATGCCGATGACAAAGGGAACAACGTATGTTGTTATGCGGTCTGACCGATAAAGATCTTCATAGAATATGTAGGAGCCAATATGGGCATCCAGGTCCCGCTATTGGTTATTGACCGGAGACGTGTCTCGGTCATGTCTACATTGTTCTCGAACCGTAGGGTCCGCACGCTTAACGTTACGATGACAGTTATTATGAGTTTATGCATTTTGATGTACCGAAGGTTGTTCGGAGTCCCGGATGTGATCACGGACATGACGAGGAGTCTCGAAATGGTCGAGACGTAAAGAATGATATATTGGAAGCCTATGTTTGGACATCGGAAGTGTTCCAGGTGAAATCAGGATTTTACCGGAATACCGGGAGGGTTACCGGAACCCCCCGGGAGCCTAATGGGCCAACATGGGCCTTGGTGGAGAGGTGAGAGGGCTGCCCTCATGGGCTGCGCGCCTCCCCCTCCCCTAGTCCTATTAGGACTAGGAGAGGTGGCCGGCCCCCTCTCTCTCTCTCCCCCTTGAGGAATCCTAGTCCAACTAGGATTGGGGGGGGGATCCTACTCCCGGAGGGAGTAGGACTCACCTGGCGCGCCAAGCTTGGCCGGCCAGCCCCTCCCCCTTGGCTCCTTTATATACGGGGGCAGGGGGCACCCCAAAGACACACAATTGATCGTTGAGATCTTTCCTTAGCCGTGTGCGGTGCCCCCTGCCACCAAATTCCACCTCGGCCATATTGTCGCAGTGCTTAGGCGAAGCCCTGCGCCGGTAGTACATCAAGATCGTCACCACGCCGTCGTGCTGACGGAACTCCTCCCCGAAGCTTTGCTGGATCGAAGCCCGGGGATCGTCATCGAGCTGAACGTGTGCTAAGAACTCGGAGGTGCCGGAGTAACGGTGCTTGGATCGGTCGGATCGGGAAGACGTACGACTACTTCCTCTATGTTGCGTCAACGCTTCCGCTTCGGTCTACGAGGGTACGTAGACAACACTCTCCCCTCTTGTTTCTATGCATCACCATGATCTTGCGTGTGCGTAGGAATTTTTTTGAAATTACTACGTTCCCCAACAGTGGTATCACAGCCAAGGTTTTTATGGTTTGATGTTTTGCACGAGTAGAACACAAGTGAGTTGTGGACGATACAAGTCATACTGCCTACCAGCATGTCATACTTTGGTTCAGCGGTATTGTTGGACGAGACGATCCGGACCAACCTTACGCGTACGCTTACGCGAGACCGGTTCCCTCGACGTGCTTTGCACATAGATGGCTTGCGGAAGACTGTCTCTCCAACTTTAGTTGAACCAAGTGTGGCTACGCCAGGTCCTTGAGAAGGTTAAAACGGAGTCTATTTGACAAACTATCGTTGTGGTTTTGATGCGTAGGTAAGATGAGTTCTTGCTTAAGCCCGTAGCAGCCACGTAAAACTTGCAACAAACAAAGTAGAGGACGTCTAACTTGTTTTTGCAGGGCATGTTGTGATGTGATATGGTCAAGACATGATGCTATATTTTATTGTATGAGATGATCATGTTTTGTAACCGAGTTATCGGCAACCGGCAGGAGCCGTATGGTTGTCGCTTTATTGTATGCAATGCAATCGCCCTGTAATGCTTTACTTTATCACTAAGCGGTAGCGATAGTCGTAGAAGCATAAGATTGGCGAGACGACAACGATGCTATGATGGAGATCAAGGTGTCGCGCCGGTGACGATGGTGATCATGACGGTGCTGCGGAGATGGAGATCAGAAGCACAAGATGATGATGGCCATATCATATCACTTATATTGATTGCATGTGATGTTTATCTTTTATGCATCTTATCTTGCTTTGATTGACGGTAGCATTATAAGATGATCTCTTACTAAATTATCATAGTAATAGTGTTCTCCCTGAGTATGCACCGTTGCGAAAGTTCTTCGTGCTGAGACACCACGTGATGATCGGGTGTGATAGGCTCTACGTTCAAATACAACGGGTGCAAAACTGTTGCACACGCGGAATACTCAGGTTATACTTGACGAGCTATGCATATAAGATATGACCTCGGAACACGGAGACCGAAAGGTCGAGCGTGAATCATATAGTAGATATGATCAACATATTGATGTTCACCGTTGAAACTACTCCATCTCACGTGATGATCGGTCATGGTGTAGTTGATATGGATCACGTAATCACTTAGAGAATTGGAGGGATGTTTTTCTAAGTGGGAGTTCTTAAGTAATATGATTAATTGAACTTTAATTTATCATGAACTTAGTCCTGGTAGTATTAGCATATCTATGTTGTAGATCAATAGCTCGCGTTGTTGCTTCCCTTTGTTTATTTTGATATGTTTCTAGAGAAAATTGTGTTGAAAAATGTTAGTAGCAATGATGCGGATTGGATCCGTGATCTGAGGTTTATCCTCATTGCTGCACAGAAGAATTATGTCCTTGATGCACCGCCAGGTGACGGACCTATTGCAGGAGCAGATGCAGACGTTATGAACGTCTTGCTAGCTCAATATGATGGCTACTTAATAGTTTAAGTGCACCATGCTTAACGGCTTAGAATTGGGACTTCAAAGACGTTTTGAACGTCATGGACCATACGAGATGTTCCAGGAGTTGAAGTTAATATTTCAGGAAAATACCCGAGTTGAGAGATATGAAGTCTCCAACAAGTTCTATAGCTAAAAGATGGAGGAGAATCACTCAACTAGTGAGCATGTGCTCAGATTGTCTGGGTACTACAATCGCTTGAATCAAGTGGGAGTTAATCTTCCAGATAAGATAGTGATTGACAGAATTCTCTAGTCACCATCACCAAGTTAGTAGAACTTCGTGATGAACTATAGTATGCAAGGGATGACGAAAACGACTCCCGAGCTTTTCATAATGATGAAATCGATGAAGGTAGAAATCAAGAAAGAGCATCAAGCGTTGATGGTTGACAAGATCACTAGTTTCAAGTAAAGGGCAAAGGGAAGAAGGGGAACTTCAAAAGAACAGCAAGCAAGTTGCTGCTCAAGTGAAGAAACCCAAGTCTGGTCCTAAGCCTGAGACTAAGTGCTTCTACTGCAAAGGGATTGGTCATTGGAAGCGGAACTACCCCAAGTGTTTGGTGGATAAGAAAAGATGGCAAAGTAAACAAAAGTATATTTGATATACATGTTATTGATGTGTAATTTACTAGTGTTCATAGCAACCCCTCAGTATTTGGTACTAGTTCAGTTGCTAAGATAAGTAACTCGAAACGGGAGTTGCAGAATGAACAGAGACTAGTTAAGGGTGAAGTGACGATGAAAGTTGGAAATAGTTCCAAGATTGATATGATCATCATCGCACACTCCCTATACTTTCGGGATTAGTGTTGAACCTAAATAAGTGTTATTTGTGTTTGCGTTGAGCATAAATATGATTTGATCATGTTTATTGCAATACGGTTATTCATTTAAGTTAGAGAACAATTGTTGTTCTGTTTACATAAATAAAACCTTCTATGGTCATACACACCAACAAAATGGTTTGTTGGATCTCGATCGTAGTGATACACATATTCATAATATTGAAGCCAAAAGATGCGAAGTTAATAATGATAGTGCAACTTATTTGTGGCACTGCCGTTTAGGTCATATTGGTGTAAAGCGCATGAAGAAACTCCATGCTGATGGAATTTTGGAATCACTTGATTATGAATCACTTGATGCTTGCGAACCATGCCTTAAGGGCAAGATGACTAAAAACACCGTTCTCCGGAACAATGAAGCAAGCAACAGATTTATTGGAAATCATACATACTGATGTATGTGGTCCGATGAATATTAAGGCTTGCGACAAGTATCATTATTTTCTGACCTTCACAGATGATTTGAGCAGATATGGGTATATCTACTTGATGAAACATAAGTCTGAAACATTTGAAAAGTTCAAAGAATTTCAGAGTGAAGTGAAGAATCATCGTAACAAGAAAATAAAAGTTTCTACGATATGATCGTGGAGGAGAATATTTGAGTTACGAGTTTGATCTTCAATTAAAACAATGTGGAATAGTTTCACAAACTCATGCCACCTGGAACACCACGACATAATGGTGTGTCCGAACGTCATAGCCGTACTTTATTGGATATAGTACAATCTATGATGTTTCTTACCGATTTACCAATATCGTTTTGGGATCATGCATTAGAGACAGCTGCATTCACGTTTAAAAAGGGCACCATCTAAGTCCGTTGAGACGACACAATCTGAACTGTGGTTTAGCAAGAAACCAAAGTTGTCGTTTCTTAAAGTTTGGGATTATGATGCTTATATGAAAAAGTTTCATCCTGATAAGCTCAAACCCAAATCGGAGAAATATTTCTTCATAGGATACCCAAAGGTGACTGTTGGGTACACCTTCTATCACAGATCCGAAGGCAAGACATTCGTTGCTAAGAATGGATCCTTTCTAGAGAAGGAGTTTCTCTCGAAAGAAGTGAGTGGGAGGAAAGTAGAACTTGATAAGGTAACTGTACCTGCTCCCTTATTGGAAAGTGGTTCATCACAGAAATCGGTTCCTGTGACTACTGCACCAATTAGTGAGGAAGTTAATGATGATGATCATGTAACGTCAGATCAAGTTACTACCAAATCTCGTAGGTAAACCAGAGTGAGATCCGCACCAGAGTGGTACGATAATCCTATTCTGGAAGTCATGTTACTAGAACACGACGAACTTGCGAACTATGAGGAAGCGATGATGAGCCCAGATTCCGCGAAATGGTTTGAGGCCATGAAATCTGAGATATGATCCATGTATAAGAACGAAGTTTGGACTTTGGTTGACTTGCCCGATGATCGGCAAGCAATTGAGAATAAATGGATATCCAAGAGGAAGACGGACGCTGATAGTAGTGTTACTATCTACAAAGCTAGAATTGTCGCAAAAGGTTTTTGACAAGTTCAAGGTGTTGACTACGATGAAAGTTTCTCACTCGTATCTATGCTTAAGTCTGTCCGAATCATGTTAGCAATTGCCGCATATTATGAAAATCTGGCAAATGGATAAAACAAAACTGCATTCCTTAATGGATTTATTAAAGAAGAGTTGTATATGATGCATCCAGAAAGTTTTGTCAATCCTAAAGGTGCTAACAAAATATGCAAGCTCCAGCGATCCATCTATGGACTGGTGCAAGCATCTCGGGGTTGGAATACACGCTTTGATAAGTTGATCAAAGCATATAGTTTTATACAGACTTGCGGTGAAGCCTGTATTTACAAGAAAGTGAGTGGGAGCACTACAACATTTCTGATAAGTATATGTGAATGACATATTGTTAATCGGAAATAATGTAGAATTATTCTGCAAAGCATAAAGGAGTATTTGAAAGGAGTTTTTTCAAAGGAAGACCTCGGTGAAGCTACTTACATATTGAGCATCAATATCTATAGAGATAGATCAAGACGCTTGATAAGTTTTTTCAATGAGTACATACCTTGACAAGATTTTGAAGTAGTTCAAAATGGAACAGTCAAAGAAGGAGTTCTTGCCTGTGTTACAAGGTGTGAAGTTGAGCAAGACTCAAAACCCGACCACGGCATAAGATAGAAAGAGAATGAAAGTCATTCCCTATGCCTTGGCCATAGGTTCTATAAAGTATGTCATGCTGTGTACCAGATTTATTGCATACCCTACCACTAAGATTGGCAAGGGAGTACAATAGTGATCTAGGAGTAGATCACTAGACAGCAGTCAAAATTATCCTTAGTGGAATAAGGATATGTTTCTCGATTATGGACGTGACAGAAAGGTTCGCCGTAAAGGGTTACGTCGATGCAAGTTTTGACACTGATCTGGATGACTCTAAGTCTCGATCTAGATACATATTGAAAGTGGGAGCAATTAGCTAGAGTAGCTCTGTGCGGAGCATTGTAGACATAGAATTCGCAAAATACTTATGGATCTGTATGTGACAGACCCGTTGACTAAAATTATCTCACAAGCAAAACATGATCACACCTTAGTACTCTTTGGGTGTTAATCACAGAGCGATGTGAACTAGATTACTGACTTTAGTAAACCCTTTGGGTGTTGGTCACATATCGATGTGAACTATGGGTGTTAATCACATGGTGATGTGAACTATTGCTGGTAAATCACATGGCGATGTGAACTAGATTATTGACTCTAGTGCAAGTGGGAGACTGAAGGAAATATGCCCTAGAGGCAATAATAAAGTTATTATTTATTTCCTTACATATCATGATAAATGTTTATTATTCATGCTAGAATTGTATTAACCGGAAACATAATACATGTGTGAATACATAGACAAACAGAGTGTCACTAGTATGCCTCTACTTGACTAGCTCGTTAATCAAAGATGGTTATGTTTCCTAACCATGAACAAAGAGTTGTTATTTGATTAACGGGATCACATCATTAGTTGAATGATCTGATTGACATGACCCATTCCATTAGCTTAGCACCCGACCTTTGACTATGAGATTATGCAACTCCCGTTTACCGTAGGAACACTTTGTGTGCTACCAAACGTCACAACGTAACTGGGTGATTATAAAGGTGCTCTACAGGTGTCTCCGAAAGTATTTGTTGGGTTGGCGTATTTCGAGATTAGGATTTGTCACTCCGAATGTCGGAGACGTATCTCAGGGCCTTCTCGGTAATGCACATCACATAAGCCTTGCAAGCATTGCAACCAATGAGTTAGTTGTGAGATGATGTATTACAGAACGAGTAAAGAGACTTGCCGGTAACGAGATTGAACTAGGTATTGGATACCGACGATCGAATCTCGGGCAAGTAACATGCCGATGACAAAGGGAACAACATATATTGTTATGCGGTCTGACCGATAAAGATCTTCGTAGAATATGTAGGAGCCAATATGGGCATCCAGGTCCCGCTATTGGTTATTGACCGGAGACGTGTCTCGGTCATGTCTACATTGTTCTCGAACCGTAGGGTCCGCACGCTTAACGTTACGATGACAGTTATTATGAGTTTATGCATTTTGATGTACCGAAGGTTGTTCGGAGTCCCGGATGTGATCACGGACATGACGAGGAGTCTCGAAATGGTCGAGACGTAAAGAATGATATGTTGGAAGCCTATGTTTGGACATCGGAAGTGTTCCAGGTGAAATCAGGATTTCACCGGAATACCGGGAGGGTTACCGGAACCCCCCGGGAGCCTAATGGGCCAACATGGGCCTTGGTGGAGAGGTGAGAGGGCTGCCCTCATGGGCTGCGCGCCTCCCCCCTCCCCTAGTCCTATTAGGACTAGGAGAGGTGGCCGGCCCCCTCTCTCTCTCCCTCCCTTGAGGAATCCTAGTCCAACTAGGATTGGGGGGGGGGAATCCTACTCCCGGAGGGAGTAGGACTCACCTGGCGCGCCAAGCTTGGCCGGCCAGCCCCTCCCCCTTGGCTCCTTTATATACGGGGGTAGGGGGCACCCCAAAGACACACAATTGATCGTTGAGATCTTTCCTTAGCCGTGTGCGGTGCCCCCTGCCACCAAATTCCACCTCGGTCATATTGTCGCAGTGCTTAGGCGAAGCCCTGCGCCGGTAGTACATCAAGATCGTCACCACGCCGTCGTGCTGACGGAACTCCTCCCCGAAGCTTTGCTGGATCGAAGCCCGGGGATCGTCATCGAGCTGAACGTGTGCTAAGAACTCGGAGGTGCCGGAGTAACGGTGCTTGGATCAGTCGGATCGGGAAGACGTACGACTACTTCCTCTACGTTGCGTCAACGCTTCCGCTTCGGTCTACGAGGGTACGTAGACAACACTCTCCCCTCTCGTTGCTATGCATCACCATGATCTTGCGTGTGCGTAGGAATTTTTTTGAAATTACTACGTTCCCCAACAGCTTCTCGTCACCGGCGCCGCCCTGCAGGATCCCGCGCCGGCGCCCCGCCGTCGCCTGCTCCCTCTGCCTGTCCCCGAGTGCGCCCGCGTTCCGCGCCTTGCCTCCTCGTCCGGCGTCGCCCTCCGCCTTCGAGATCAGACGGATCCGGCCCGGATCCGGCCACCTGCGACCTCGCCCGACCGGAGCTCTACCGTCGCCGGAGTCCCGCGCCTCTGCAACTCCCGCTGCCGCCTGCGTCCTCTGCTTCCAGGACGAGGCGCTCGCTCGCCCCTTCGCCCGTTGACCCGCGCCTGGGTCGCATCCAGCACGCCAAGGCCCAGCGCCTCTTCCACCGACTGGGCTTGGCCCAATGTGAGCAACTCCCCTCAACCCAGTACAACTCAGATTCGGCACAAGTGTTTTTTTTCTCTGCGCTGCGATTTTGTCTAATTTCCAGTAAATTGCTGTTTTACAGAAAAGCCCCTCTACTTCATGCATATAATAACTCATGAATGGTGCATCATATTAAAATGTTTTATATATGAAACTTGCTCAGAATTTTGTGTAGATTAATAATTTGCAACTTTTGCCCATGTTTCAAATGGTTAAATTGTTGTTTGCATCAATTTGCTTAAATGCCATGTTAAAATGATTCAATTCATAACTAATTAACCGTAACTCGGATTTAAATAAATTATCTATGCAAATGGGGTAGAATTTTGCCTAGTTTAACATGTTGCACTTTATTTTCCTGTTTAACAACATTAAAATTGTGTTTAGGTCAGAACAGTACCAAATTCATAATATGCATATGAGGATATTTCCGGACTTGTTGTTTGTTGTTCCGGCCTCATTTAAATTGCCTAGATAGGTAGTTTTGTTGTGCTTCACCCCTTGCCATGTTTAACAACATTTAATATTGTTGGGTACATAAACAAGATCGAACTAAATAAATTGATGTGGTGTTTCTCCAATATGCAACCCGTTGCATATTGAGCTCCACTTAATGTGTAGTATTGTTTGTGCACTTTGCCATGCCATGCTTCATTAAACCGGACATGCATCATCCTTGATTGTGCATCATGCCATGTTTATGATTGTGCGTTTACTATGTTGTTTGTTTGTTTCCGGGTTGCTTCTCTCGTTAGCTTCGGTTTCGTTCCGGAGTTGTGAGGTTTCGTTCGACTACGTCCGTTTGTCTTCTTCATGGACTCGTTCTTCTTCCTTGCGGGATCTCAGGCAAGATGACCATACCCTCGAAATCACTTCTATCTTTGCTTGCTAGATGCTCGCTCTTTTGCTATGCCTATGCTGCGATACCTACCACTTGCTATATCATGCCTCCTATGTTGCCATGTCAGCCCCTAACCATCCATGTCCTAGCAAACCGTTGTTTGGCTATGTTACCACTTTGCTCAGCCCCTCTTATAGCGTTGCTAGTTGCAGGTGAAGATGAAGTTTGTTCCTTGTTGGAACATGGACTTGTTGTTCCTTGTTGGAACATGTTATACTTGTTGGGATATCACAATACCTCTTATTTAATTAACGCATCTATATACTTGGTAAAGGGTGGAAGGCTCGGCCTTATGCCTGGTGTTTTGTTCCACTCTTGCCGCCCTAGTTTCCGTCATATCGGTGTTATGTTCCCGGATTTTGCGTCCCTAACGCGGTCGGGTGATTTATGGGACCCCCTTGACAGTTCGCTTTGAATAAGACTTTTCCAGCAAGGCCCAACATTGGTCTTACCATTTGCCTCACCACCACCTACTTTTCCCTTGGGAGTCGCTCTCTCGAGGGTCATCTTTATTTAGCCCCCCGGGCCAATGCTTGTCTAAGTGTTGGTCCAAACTAGAGCACCGTGCAGGGCCGTCCCTTGGCAACTTGGGTTATGTTGGTTCCTGTACGCTTCGCTTATCCGGTGTTGCCCTGAGAACGAGATATGTGCAGCTCCTATCAGGATGTCGGCGCATCGGGCGGTTTTGCTGGACTTGTTTTATTACTGTCGAAATGTCTTGTAGCCGGGATTCCGAGACTGATCGGGTCTTCCCGGGGAGAAGGAATATCCTTCGTTGATCGTGAGAGCTTATCATGGGCTAAGTTGGGACACGCCTGCAGGGTTTGATCTTTCGAAAGCCGTGCCCGCGGTTATGTGGCAGATGGGAATTTGTTAATGTCCGGTTGTAGAAAACCCGAAGTTGATCTTAACTAAAATACACCAACCGCGTGTGTAACCGCGATGGTCTCTTCTCGGCGGGGTCCGGGAAGTGAACACGGTTGTTGGAGTTATGTCTGACGTAAGTAGTTTCAGGATCACTTCTTGATCATAGTTGTTCGACCGTGCTTTTGTCTTCTCTTCTCGCTCTCATTTGCGTATGTTAGCCACCAGATATGCTAGTCGCTTGCTGCAGCTCCACCTCATACCTTTACCCTACCTATAAGCTCAAATAGTCTTGATCTCGCGGGTGTGAGATTGCTGAGTCCTCGTGACTCACCAGATACTTCCAAACCAGTTTGCAGGTGCCGATGAGACCGTGCAGGTGACACACCCGAGCTCAAGGAGGAGTTCGATGGAGATCTTGCCCTTTATGTTGTTTCGTTCTAGACGATCAGTAGTGGAGCCCAGTTGGGGTCGATCTTGGACCTTTGTCGCTTTTGGGGTTTCTTCTTTTATTTTGGCTCCGTAGTCGGGCCCTGATTGTAACTGTATGATGTAATGTTTTATTCATGTATTTGTGTGAAGTGGCGATTGTAAGCCAACTATGTATCTCTTTCCCTTATGTATTACATGGGTTGTGTGAAGATTACCTCACTTGCGACATTGCTTTCAATGCGGTTATGCCTCTAAGTCATGCTTCGACACGTGGGAGATATAGCCGCATCGAGGGCGTTACAAGTTGGTAATCAGAGCCTTCCCCGACCTTAGGAGCCCCCACTGATTGATCGTTTTTAGTGGCCGAGTTGTGTCTAGAAAAATGTTTTGAGTCATCTAGGAATTATATATCGGAGAGTTTAGGAATTCTTTTTACTTCCCAGTCTCCTCATCGCTCTGGTAAGGCATCCTGATGTAGAGTTTTGACTCTTCTCTTCTCAAATTTCACTAATTTTTTTTAGGATCACGCGGGTATCTTAGAATCGTTCCGATGGTTTTATGATGACAACATTGTCTTGGTTGCCTCCCGTCAGCAGGGGTTTAGTGGAGGTGTCCCGTGGAGTTGAGCTCCGAGGTGTTGTCGTCATAATTTTATCGTTACAATTCTGGAATACCTGAGTTTAGTACGCCGACATCGAAAATCTCTTTTGTACAGTTGTTGGTGAGATAACCCTGATAGCCCAGTACTGAGGCGAGTGCGGGAGTATTGCCATGACTCATATAACGGATGCTTTTCGAAGGTTGAGGTAGACGATTTCCGAAGGTTTCTTGGTTATGTGTTGAAGGATGGATACAGCTGGATCTAGGTATTGTTAGTTTGGGTGATATATTTTGTGTCCCCTGTATCCCCAACACCTGATTGCATAACCAGAAAGTTTTGGGAGTTTATAGGTGGGAAGTCAAGTACCTCGTAGGATATCTTTTCAACAGACACATGATACGATATGGGATCTATCATATGTTTGTTTCCGGCTTATTCTGCGAGCCAATCCTTTATTTTGTTTTACTTGTGGTATTTGAGTTGCTTCGAAGTCAAATGTTGATTCCATACCTTTTCCAAGTGGTGTTCTCATATTCCTATGTGGATACCAATCCTTCATGATAACTGAGAGCGTCATGTCAATCCTTTTCAACCGGTGTGATTCTCTTCAAATTGATCCGATCACTTCAACATTCGCAAGATCAATTATCAGTTCTTCTCAATGGTGTTTGCTTCATCCGTTCCAAGTGGTCTTTGTTTTCCCGCCCTCCCACCCTCTTTCTTCAAGGACCCAGATTTCTCAATCAAGTATCCTTTTTATTGATGTGAAGTCTCTCCATTCTTTTCCGTCAATGTTCTTAGCCGGTGATTCTCATGAAGATGCTTAGGAGTTTCAAGTTCATCAATTGTCATTCTTTTCTTCTCCGGTGGTTCCAATTCAAGCTTTATCGATCATATCTTTTCCTCGTTTCTAATGTTTTCTCATACCGGTGCACCTCTTAATCATTCACCTCTCGCTATTCATTTGTTTCGGAGTGATGAAGATATCTCAGAAGATTCAAGTTTCCATTCTCATTTCACTCAAGTTCTTTTTGAGGATGTCATCTCATTGAAGCCATTTAAATCAACCGGTGCAATCTCTCTTTTCAAGCATTCTTTTCAACGGTGTTTCTTTTGAGTGGGCCCTAACCCACAGGTCTTTTCCCAGGATCTTACCTGACTCTTCTAATTTTCCCGGAGCTATTCTAAAGTTCATTTAAAAGTTTGATGTAAGAATGAATTGTCATCAGTCATATGTCTTTCTCCAAGATCCTTCAATTCTTTCATCGTTGGTTCAACCTTTCTAATTCTCATTCCGGAGTGACTCAACAATTCATGGTGGTGCTTCTCATCGTCATTCTCAACATTTGAAGACCGAAGAAGAGTTTCTCTAAATCTTGCCCCATTCTCTTCAAGATTCTTGATTCTAGCTTGATGCCATCCTCTCATAATTGTTTTCGATTGTGAGAATTCTTTTCATACCCATCCGGAGCATTTCAGGAGTCTTTTCAGTTTCATTCTCTGGAGCCATCATCTCTGAATTATTCAATCCAGCTTTCAGCTCTCGTTCTCCAGATCTTACCGGTGCATCGTTCAAATATCCTCTAATCAACTCGTGATCTATTCATTCATTTGTATCTAAATTCTCTCAAGTATCTTCGTTCATTTGCTAATTCTTCCCGGTGTTTCTTTATATTTTCTTCGTCCATTTTAAATTCTTACGGTGGTTCGTTCAAGATCCTTCTTCCTTTGTTATCATATAGATTCATTCTTTCTTTCCAAATCCAACCGGTGGTTCATTGAAGACCTTTCCAAGTTTGTGCTATATCTCTCTTGATCCTTTCTATGAGAATAAGTGGTATGCCAAGTCCATTGCTTGTCATCAATTTAAATTGGTGAAGGATACGCATAACATAATTCCTATTCTTGATTCACCCAAATGTTTAATTTCCTATTATGGAGGCTAATCAAATTCTCGGTTTCATTCGTTTCATCTTTCTTTCCCGGAGTTCCAAGCTCTAACTGTCACGGAGATCCATCTAAATCTTTACAAGGTTTCACCTTGTGCTTTCAACTTCTCTTCCTTTTCGTTTGATCATCCTTTTGTTACCGGAGTTCTTCATGGAGGTTCTACATGATGGTTCTTCAAGGATTTAACTCCTTCTCGAAGGGTTCATCAAGATTCTTTTCAGAGGAGCTCAAGCATTCTTCTTCTTGTAATTCGGAGTTCATTTCTTTCTACCATATCATTCGAGGTGGTATTATGTCATTCTTGATAATTTGAGTTCATGTTCCATGATTCACATGTTGTTAAGAATGAGATACTTTAAATCCATCAATCTTGTCATTGGAGTTATCTTGGGTTATATTTCACCTAAAGCCTTCCCTAAGGATTGTTGCTATTCATGGTGCTTATAAATGACCCAAGATCTTCATTTGTCCTCTCGGCGAAATAAGTTTCTCGTCTCCTTGTTGATATCAATCCAATCATTTGTTTCCGTTGGTGGCAGAAGCTCACCTAATAGTTTTGAGAAGTTTTCCATAAGCCCACATCAAGCCTACTCTTTTGTTGTTGTTGCTTTTCCAACAACTCCGTTCAATCCTTCTTTTTAAGGAGGCTCTTTCAAATTCAATTGTGATAGAAGTTGTTGTTCTCTTCTCTGTTCTCTTGATTCCACTCTTTCATTTGTCCCGAAGGCATTGTGATTTTGCTCTCTTCGAACCATCTTCTTGTTCTGTCAAGCTCATCTTCTTTTCTTGCTTATTCATTTAACCGGAGTGTTGTATCATCTCTTCAATATCTTTTCATCTCATCAAGTTTTCTTCTCTTTTCTACCGGAGTACTGCCCAAATTATACCATTCTTATTCCTTCCCTTCTGGTTTTAACCGGAGTGGTGTAAATATCTATCTTGTCAATTTACCTCTTCGTTGATATCGTATCCCATGTTCCTCTTATCTAACGGGGTGTTTTTCAAGTTCGTTCAACTCCGTTGTGTTCTTTCTTTCAACTTTTCAACCTCTCAAGGTTCCTTGGTTTCACTCTTTTGTCAAAGAAGCAACTTAGTTTTACCTCTTCTCTTTCTCTTCCGTTTTCCCCTCCGGTGCCATTCTAGATCTCGGGACGAGATCCTCTCGTAGTGGTGGAGTGTTGTAACGCCCCGAGACCGATGTGCCAGGTGTCGTTCAGTTATTTGCCGTTGTTGCTTTGTCATTTGCTTGCGTGTCGCATCTTGCCATGTCATCATCTGCATTTCATGTCATGTCATCATGTGCATCGCATTCGCATACGTGTTCGTCTCGTGAATCCGAGCATTTTCCCCGTTGTCCGTTTTCCAATCCGGCGCTCCTACGTCCTCCGGCGTCCCCTTTTACCTTGCTTCGTGAGTGGCCGAGAAATGTTCTCGGAATGGGTTGAAACTTGGCGTCCGATCTTATTATAGTGTAGACAGAGCGTCTGTCAAGTTTCGTCGCATTCGGAGCTCATCTGATAGCCCAACCGTCAATCCTGTAGCGGTACCGTTGCCGTTTATTCGTCTGACGCTTCGGTCTCCGAAATTGTCGCCAGGCCTCTCTCTCT
Organism: Aegilops umbellulata; assembly: GCA_032464435.1. Lineage (NCBI taxonomy): Eukaryota > Viridiplantae > Streptophyta > Magnoliopsida > Poales > Poaceae > Aegilops > Aegilops umbellulata. The sequence continues at coordinate 355,634,732 of CP136058.1, forward strand.
TCTCTCTCGCAGCCCAACTCCTTTTCCGAGTCCACCTAGGTCCACCCAAACCCCTCTCTCGATCGGATCCGTCGGATCGCGATCGGAGGCTCCGAAAACCCCTCCTAACCCCCCTCAAACCCTAACCCTCTCTATTTATACACCCCCCTTCCAAATTTGGCATCCCTAGCCCCTCCACCTACCTCTAGCCTTCCCCCTCGAAATCCGCGCTGCCAGCCACTGCCAACCTCCCTCCTCCTCAAATTCCAGCGAGATCCACCCCTCCATCGCCACTTGGCGCGCCCATATTGGCTCCACCGCTACACAGCGCCGCCCGCGGCCAATCCCCGTTTGCCACCTGTCCTCCCCGCGCCTCCCAGCCGCGCGGCCCACCCAGGCCCGGCGCGAGCCCGCGAAGCCCATCGGGACCCGGGCGCTCCGCCGCCGCCGCCCGAGCGCCCGCTCCAGGGAGCCCTGCCCCGAGCGCCGCCCTGCCTCCGCGCCTCGGCCTCCCCGCTCCCCGCGCCATCCTCCTCGTCGGCAGGAGCCCCGCCGCAGCTTCTCGTCACCGGCGCCGCCCTACAGGATCCCGCGCCGGCGCCCCGCCGTCGCTTGCTCCCTCTGCCCGTCCCCGAGTGCGCCCGCGTTCCGCGCCTCGCCTCCCCTTCCGGCGTCGCCCTCCGCCTTCGAGATCAGACGGATCCGGCTCGGATCCGGCCACCTGTGACCTCGCCTGACCGGAGCTCTACCGTCGCTGGAGTCTTGCGCCTCTGCAACTCCCGCTGCCGCCTGCGTCCTCTGCTTCCAGGACGAGGCGCTCGCTCGCCCCTTCGCCCGTTGACCCGCGCCTGGGTCGCGTCCAGCACGCCAAGGCCGAGCGCCTCTTCCACCGACTGGGCTTGGCCCAATGTGAGCAACTCCCCTCAGCCCAGTACAACTCAGATTCGGCCCATGTGTTTTTTTCTCTGCGCTGCGATTTTGTCTAATTTCCAGTAAATTGCTGTTTTACAGAAAAGCCCCTCTACTTCATGCATATAATAACTCATGAACGGTGCATCATATTAAAATGTTTTATATATGAAACTTGCTCAGAATTTTGTGTAGATTAATAATTTGCAACTTTCACTTATGTTTAAAATGGTTAAATTGTTGTTTGAATTAATTTGCTTAAATGCCATATTAAAATGATTTAATTCATAACTAATTAACCGTAACTCGGATTTAAATAAATTATATATGCAAATGGGGTAGAATTTTGCCTAGTTTAACATGTTGTACTTTATTTTCCTGTTTAACAACATTAAAATTGTGTTTAGGTCAGAACAGTACCAAATTCATAATATGCATATGAGGATATTTCCGGACTTGTTGTTTGTTGTTCCGGCCTCATTTAAATTGCCTAGATTGGTAGTTTTGTTGTGCTTCACCCCTTGCCATGTTTAACAACATTTAATATTGTTGGGTACATAAACAAGATCGAAATAAATAAATTGATGTGGTGTTTCTCCAATATGCAACCCGTTGCATATTGAGCTCCACTTAATGTGTAGTATTGTTTGTGCACTTTGCCATGCCATGCTTCATTAAACCGGACATGCATCATCCTTGATTGTGCATCATGCCATGTTTATGATTGTGCGTTTACTATGTTGTTTGTTTGTTTCCGGGTTGCTTCTCTCGTTAGCTTCGGTTTCGTTCCGGAGTTGTGAGGTTTCGTTCGACTACGTCCGTTTGTCTTCTTCATGGACTCGTTCTTCTTCCTTGCGGGATCTCAGGCAAGATGACCATACCCTCGAAATCACTTCTATCTTTGCTTGCTAGATGCTCGCTCTTTTGCTATGCCTATGCTGCGATACCTACCACTTGCTATATCATGCCTCCTATGTTGCCATGTCAGCCCCTAACCATCCATGTCCTAGCAAACCGTTGTTTGGCTATGTTACCGCTTTGCTCAGCCCCTCTTATAGCGTTGCTAGTTGCAGGTGAAGATGAAGTTTGTTCCTTGTTGGAACATGGACTTGTTGTTCCTTGTTGGAACATGTTATACTTGTTGGGATATCACAATACCTCTTATTTAATTAACGCATCTATATACTTGGTAAAGGGTGGAAGGCTCGGCCTTATGCCTGATGTTTTGTTCCACTCTTGCCGCCCTAGTTTCCGTCATATCGGTGTTATGTTCCCGGATTTTGCGTCCCTAACGCGGTCGGGTGATTTATGGGACCCCCTTGACAGTTCGCTTTGAATAAGACTTTTCCAGCAAGGCCCAACATTGGTCTTACCATTTGCCTCACCACCACCTACTTTTCCCTTGGGAGTCGCTCTCTCGAGGGTCATCTTTATTTAGCCCCCCGGGCCAATGCTTGTCTAAGTGTTGGTCCAAACTAGAGCACCGTGCAGGGCCGTCCCTTGGCAACTTGGGTTATGTTGGTTCCTGTACGCTTCGCTTATCCGGTGTTGCCCTGAGAACGAGATATGTGCAGCTCCTATCAGGATGTCGGCGCATCGGGCGGTTTTGCTGGACTTGTTTTATTACTGTCGAAATGTCTTGTAGCCGGGATTCCGAGACTGATCGGGTCTTCCCGGGGAGAAGGAATATCCTTCGTTGATCGTGAGAGCTTATCATGGGCTAAGTTGGGACACGCCTGCAGGGTTTGATCTTTCGAAAGCCGTGCCCGCGGTTATGTGGCAGATGGGAATTTGTTAATGTCCGGTTGTAGAAAACCCGAAGTTGATCTTAACTAAAATACACCAACCGCGTGTGTAACCGTGATGGTCTCTTCTCGGCGGGGTCCGGGAAGTGAACACGGTTGTTGGAGTTATGTCTGACGTAAGTAGTTTCAGGATCACTTCTTGATCATAGTTGTTCGACCGTGCTTTTGTCTTCTCTTCTCGCTCTCATTTGCGTATGTTAGCCACCAGATATGCTAGTCGCTTGCTGCAGCTCCACCTCATACCTTTACCCTACCTATAAGCTCAAATAGTCTTGATCTCGCGGGTGTGAGATTGCTGAGTCCTCGTGACTCACCAGATACTTCCAAACCAGTTTGCAGGTGTCGATGAGACCGTGCAGGTGACACACCCGAGCTCAAGGAGGAGTTCGATGGAGATCTTGCCCTTTATGTTGTTTCGTTCTAGACGATCAGTAGTGGAGCCCAGTTGGGGTCGATCTTGGACCTTTGTCGCTTTTGGGGTTTCTTCTTTTATTTTGGCTCCGTAGTCGGGCTCTGATTGTAACTGTATGATGTAATGTTTTATTCATGTATTTGTGTGAAGTGGCGATTGTAAGCCAACTATGTATCTCTTTCCCTTATGTATTACATGGGTTGTGTGAAGATTACCTCACTTGCGACATTGCTTTCAATGCGGTTATGCCTCTAAGTCGTGCTTCGACACGTGAGAGATATAGCCGCATCGAGGCATTACACCATCCTCCTGCGCTGAGTCTTGCTGGAGGGAGTTGTCTTCGGCACTGTCCGGGGTGTTATTATCTCCCGTGCCGGTATCACCGTTTTTGCTTTGGCGGGACTTAAAGCGGCGCCGCTGACGCCGGCGCTTGGCTTGCTTTTTGGAGGGGTCATCCCCCATTGTTCCGTCGCCATTGCCTTCTTTGGGTGTGTCCACCATAGATATGTCATATGACGAGGTGGCTTTCCAGTGCCCTATAGGCGCTGGTTCATGTTCGTCTCCTACATCGTTGTCCATACCGTCAATGTCTTTGGAGTCGAAGTCTAGCACGTCGGTTAAATCATCGACAGTGGCTACGAAGTGGGTGGTGGGTGGGCATCGAATTTCTTCGTCGTTCGCATCCCAATCCTGTTGGCCATAATCCGGACAGGACTGTCCTGACAAAGAGAGAGACCTTAGTGAATTCAGAATATCGTCAAAGGGCGAGTGCTGAAAGATATCCGCGGCGGTGAATTCCATGATCGGCGCCCAATTGGATTCGATTGGCAGGGGCGCGGAGGGTTCGGAGTCTGGATAAGAGTCCGGCACCTTGGAGTCACGGGCTTCGCAGAGGATAAGGCTGGTGTTCAGCTCGATCACTGTTGAGACTGCAGCCCCTGAGGCAGGGTCTAGCCACCCGTCCTCGATCAGCGCGGTTGGCTCCGAGCTAAGGGTTGGAGCTAACGAGGGTGCGGCCTCCAGGGCACTGTTCGGTGGTAGAGTTAGGTCATGCCCATCGTGACAGTGCGCCGCGCCCGACTGCGGCTCGAATCCGTCGAAGATCAAGTCTCCGCGGATGTCAGCCGTGTAGTTCAAGCTTCCAAATCTGACCTGATGGCCAGAGGCGTAGCTTTGAATCTGCTCCAGATGGCCAAGCGAATTGGCCCGCAGTGCAAAGCCGCCGAATACGAAGATCTGTCCGGGGAGAAAAGTCTCACCCTGGACCGCATTGTTGTTGATGATCGGAGGAGCCATCAGGCCTAAAGATGGCGACACAGAGGAACTCTCAATGAAAGCACCAATGTCGGTGTCAAAACCGGCGGATCTCGGGTAGGGGGTCCCGAACTGTGCGTCTAGGCGGATGGTAACAGGAGACAAGGGACACAATGTTTTTACCCAGGTTCGGGCCCTCTCGATGGAGGTAAAACCCTACTCCTTCTTGATTAATATTGATGATATGGGTAGTACAAGAGTGGATCTACCACGAGATCAGAGAGGCTAAACCCTAGAAGCTAGCCTATGGTATGATTGTTGTTCTGTCCTACGGACTAAAACCCTCCGGTTTATATAGACACCGGAGAGGGCTAGGGTTACAGAGAGTCGGTTACAATGGGAGGAGATCTACATATCCGTATTGCCAAGCTTGCCTTCCACGCCAAGGAAAGTCCCATCCGGACACGGGACGAAGTCTTCAATCTTGTATCTTCATAGTCCAAGAGTCCGACCAAAGGTTATAGTCCGACTATGCGGACACCCCCTAATCCAGGACTCCCTCAGTCGTTTTAACATCCCCCACTGGAGACGTAGTCCAGTACGTACTCCAAATATTATACACAATCTCCAATAACGCAGCCGAATACGAGGCCTTATTGCATCGTCTTCGGATGGCTGTCCCCATGGGCATATAACGCCTGGAAGTGCGCGGGGACTCAAACCTCGCAATATCTCAAATAAATGGATATTTGGATGCCAAAGATCCAAAGATGGCAGCTTACTGTAATGCCATTCTCAAAATGTCATATCGATTCGAGGGGCTCGAGTTCCATCATGTGGCTCGAGAAAGCAATCAAGTGGCGGATGTCCTTTCTCGCATTGGTGCCAAGCGCGACCCCGTCCCACCTAATATCTTTCTGGAAAGGCTTTTTAAGCCTTCTGTGGTGTGGCAATGGGAGAGCGGCAACACCAGTACGGATACGACCACATCCCCAGATTCCGAACACACTGACACCATCGGCGGCTCAGCCATCGAAATAACACCGTCAGCCCATCTCATCATGGCAGTCATGGACCCATGGACTGAACCCTTCTTGGCCTACCTTAATAGGCGAGAACTCCCTAAGGATCAGAATGAGGCTCGCTGCATTGTCCGGCATTCGAAAGACTACAAGGTTCACAACGGAGAACTCTACAAGAAAAGCGCTACCGGAGTACTTCAAAGATGTATCTCGGAGGAAGAAGGGCGGCAGCTCTTGGCTGAAATTCATGCCGGTCTCGGTGGTCACCATGCCGCGGCTCGGGCCCTCGTAAGCAAGGCCTTCCGTACATGTTTCTATTGGCCAACGGCCTGAGCAGATGCATAGGACCTTGTCCAACGTTGCGTCGGATGTCAGCTTTTCGCCAACCAAAGCCATATGCCACCCACTGCCCTATAAATGATCCCCATCACTTGGACTTTCGTACTCTGGGGGCTGCGGAATGATGACCCACAAGTATAGGGGGTCTATCGTAGTCCTTTCGATAAGTAAGAGTGTCGAACCCAATGAGGAGCAGAAGGAAATGATAAGCGGTTTTCAGCAAGGTATTCTCTACAAGTACTGAAATAAGTGGTAACAGACAGTTTTGTGATAGGATAATTTGTAACGAGCAACAAGTAACAAAAGTAAATAAAGTGCAGCAAGGTGGCCCAATCCTTTTTGTAGTAAAGGTCAAGGCTGGACAAACTCTTATATAGAGAAAAGCGCTCCCGAGGACACATGGGAATATCGTCAAGCAAGTTTTCATCACGTTCATATGATTCGCGTTCGGTACTTTGATAATTTGATATGTGGGTGGACCGGTGCTTGGGTGTTGTTCTTACTTGAACAAGCATCCCCCTTATGATTAAACTCTATTGCAAGCATCCGCATTACAACAAAAGTATTAAGGTAAACCTAACCATATCATGAAACATATGGATCCAAATCAGCCCCTTGCGAAGCAACGCATAAACTAGGGTTTAAGCTTCTGTCACTCTAGCAACCCATCATCTACTTATTACTTCCCAATGCCATCCTCTAGGCCCAAATAATGGTGAAGTGTTATGTAGTCGACATTCACATAACACCACTAGAGGCTAGACAACATACATCTCATCAAAATATCACGAATACCAAATTCACATGACTACTAATAGCAAGACTTCTCCCATGTCCTCAGGAACAAACGTAACTACTCACAAGCATATTCATGTTCATAATCGGAGGGGTATTAATATGCATAAAGGATCTGAACATATGATCTTCCACCAAATAAACCAACTAGCATCAACTACAAGGAGTAATCAACACTACTAGCAACCTACTAGTACCAATCCCGGACTTGGAGACAAGAATTGGATACAAGAGATGAACTAGGGTTTTGAGAGGAGATGGTGCTGGTGAAGATGTTGATGGAGATTGCCCTCTCCCGACGAGAGGAGCGTTGGTGATGATGATGGCGATGATTTCCCCCTCCCGGAGGGAAGTGTCCCCGGCAGAACAGCTCTGCCGGAGCCCTAGATTGGTTCCGCCAAGGTTCCGCCTCGTGGCGGCGGAGTCTCGTCCTGAAAGGTTGCTTATGATTTTTTCCTCGACGAAAGACCTCATATAGCATAAGATGGCCACCGGATAGCCAACAGGGGGCTGTCACACCCTGATTTCCATGCCACAACACTTAAGCTAATAAATCATGATAAATGTGGTTTGACAAAAACTTTTGATTGTTTTGGACTTTGCTTGATTTGATTTTTGTGTGTTGTTTGCAAGTGCTCTAAAAAACAAATAAATCCTCCAACTCTTATACTCCTTCTCCTTGATCCAAAACCTTTTCCCAATGATCATGCCATGTGTATAGTACAATATAGTATTTTCTTACAAAAATAATTTGGCCAAATAGTATTTTCAAAAATTAGTTTTCCAAAAACCCCTTGATTGAGGATTGCGCTGCAAGTACTTAATTAAGGCCAGTAAAAATCTTTCCAAAAATATTTTTGATTCCTATTAGATATAGGTTACCCAGAAACCACAAAAATATAATTTTAAAAGTTATTTACATATTTTATTTAAAGGATTTTTCTTAAGGCCAGAAATGGTCTTTAATAGGTTAAAATTATTTTAAAGCTTTAAAAATATTTGAGAAAAATTAAGGAGACTCAATGGACATATATTTTCCATATATATGAGTTTCAACATATGGTCATGATCAAAATATTGGACAAAACCTCCCAAAACCATTTCTGCTCATTTCAAGGATTTGAAATATTTCTACAGGAAATATTTTCATAAAAATCCAAGAAAATTCTAACATGTCACATATGACATTTTTGATGATCTTGCCAAGTACCATGTCATGGAGAATAGTATAACCCCATGAAACCTTCTCAAAACCACTTCTGTCCTTTTTCAAGTTTGAACAGCTTTGCACTGTCAAACATGTCCAAATGCTCTCAAACTTGGTGCACATTCTCAAATGGTGTAATAATGCATCTAGACCAAATGTCACAAGTTGGAGAGAATTTTATCTTGATCAAAGTACCCCAAAACCCTCTTTGACCAGAATCAAATTTGAACAAGTTTGTACTGCCAACTTTTTCTCCTTGACCCCAACTTTTGTGAGCATGTTCACATGACCAAATGAGGCCACTACACCAAGTGGTGCATCAAGGAGAAATGATTTTATCAACTAGATCTACACAAGTCCATTTCTGCTAATTTCTAGGGTTTACAAAAGTTGCATTGGCAACTTTGCCCAAATAATCTCAAAATAGGTGGAAGGACCTAATTATATGTGCCATTTCACTCTGTGGAGTCTCATGCCAAATGAAGTTCATTTGCTTTCCCAAACCTACATCAAACACCTTCTGGCAGAAATTAAAAATGTATGTTTTGTCCACTTCCACTAATCTCCATGAGCTAAGCTTTCTCCCACAGCATCATCTGGTCCTCCTCTAACCCTTGCATCTTCCCCTGCCCGAGGAGCCATGATGATGGGGGTGAAAAGCTCTTTTTCCCTCTCTGGACAACACTATTTCTCTCTCTCTCAACCTCCCTCCTCACTCCAGTGGATCCCCAGGGCATCCCATGCCATATCCACATTGTTTACTCCCCCTGCAACCACCTGACACAAGTGGATGTGCGGGTGCGCGCAAAAAGCCGCGGGTGCCGGCCATTTGCACGCTCTGGAGCGCCTGGCAGGGTGTTCGACCATTGACGCCGCGTCCTCCGGCCACCTAGGGCCTCTCCCTCGTGTCCCCCGAGGTCACCTCGACGTCCGCAACACGCCACCACGCTGGCCCCCTCCTTTCCCTCTCTGTCATGCCCGTGCCGCGCGTGCCAGGAGCCGCCCGAGCCCGCCATTGTGCGTGCGAGCTCGTGGCTCCACCCGGAGCTCGCCCCACTCCCTCTCTCTCTTCCCGGTGCCCTACTCCACCCCCACGAACGCTGTAGACAACCCCACTCCCTCCCTCCTGGCCGCTCGAGCCGTTGCCGCGGCCACCCGTAGGCCACGTCCACGGTAAGCCACGGCCTCGCTATATAAGGCCGCCCGAGGTCTCTCTCTGGAGCCCTTTCGCCCTCTCTCCCTCCCCTACGTCACCCAGACCCAGCCAACCCTCTCGCCGAGCCCTCCGTCGCTCCCCATGGCCGGAGCCGAGCCATCGGACTCCGCCTGAATTTGTGCCCACCGCTCCTCCTCCTCCCCTCTAAACCACTCTAGCACCCCCTCACCACCCCGAAAATGGTGGCCTGTAGTGCCGGCAAGCCGCCATCGACACCGCCCCTGCCCCTGCTCTGTTCAAGCGGGAGGTTGGGGATGAACCCGAAAGGCAGGCCCCGCTCGTCAGTGGCCCAGCCTCCAGGCCATGCTGGCAAGTGGAGGCGTATTCCAGAGATCCGCCTCCGACGTGGCCCTTGCGCACGTGCGGCCGAGCCACTGGGCCGGCCCAGTGGCGCCCTGCTGCTAAACCTCGCCATGTGCGCGCCGCCGCCGCCCAGATCCAGCCCGTTTCGGTAAATCCTTTGTGTTTTTTCCTTTTCCAATCAACTTCAAAAATCCATAAATAAATCAACAGAACTCCAAATTTGATGATTCAAATTTGTAGTAGTTCATAAATTCATGATCTATCACATGGTGATATTTGCACATTTTTCCAGAGACCTTTTCTTCACAAATATTTATCAAATCCTATTTTCTTATTTTTGTGCTGAACTTTAGAAAATCTCTGTGAGCATAAAATTGATCCAAATTCCATGATTCAAATTCCTAGATACTTCTAAGTTCATAACTTAGTTTATGAACATTTTTATTAATACTTTCTGTGCCACACAATATAATGAGCCATTTCTTCATATTTGTCAACTTTGCAAATTCATAGGAAATTCATTTGAACTCCAAATCCAGTGAGACCAACTCCTAGATGCTTCTAAAATCATGATTTGTTAAATGGGTGCCTTTGCTCATTTTCCAAAAATTATATTTCTGTACACTTCTGGCAAATCCATAAACCCCTTGAATCCATCATATTGAAATGTTCAGAGATATCCACTGATCCAATTCCAATGAAACCACTCTGGTCATTTTTCATATAGCCAGAGATGTTCTAGAAAAGTCAAATTAATATTTTTAGAGCACTTTTATTTTTTGCCTTGTTGTGTTGCTTATTATGCTTGCTTTCGACGATAGTTGACGAAGTAGACGGAATGCTCAGAGTTGGACCAGAGATATTTGAAGACCTCGAAGACTTTGTTACAACAGGCAAGCAGCCCTTTGACCATGACACCCCTTTTGTTCATCGGTGCCCTTTTTTCCGATTGCATGATGATGAAATATGACGGTGGTAAACTTGTGGGGAACCGCCCATGCTGCATACCCCTACTCATGACCTTACCTTGTTCATGATTGCATTGTCAAGAAACTAGTTGATGCCTAATGATGCATGTGTACCATGAACTCTTCGTGGTTACAATCTTTCGAAAACCCCATCGGGTGCCCCTAATGCCCTTGGGAGATGTTGAACTAAGGTCACCACTCGAGGAAGAAGTGGTGTACCGAAGAGAGCTTTTGGAGTGTGTGTGTATGTGTGTGTGTGTGTGTGTGTAAAATGATGGATTAGATTTATGTGTGATTACCGTCCCAACCAAACATGTGCAGCCACTCTACCCCTTTATGGGACGGGGCATTATTGATTACTTAGGCTGATACTAGCATGGTGCCCACATTACTAGTGACGGGGGTGACTTGAGGTCACTCTCGGGACGGGGTCGTGCTTGGATAGGCGGCCATGACTGTTTTCACAGGGCATCGGACACACCGTTGGTCCCTTCGTGTATGCGTAATAATGTAAAAAGGGCTAAGTCCCACGATCTTTCTCTTATACACGAGGGTCGTGTATCAACGAGTGGACCCTATGTTAGTGTCGTCTAAAGAAAGGTAATGATCGGGTGCTTCCCCCGAGTACTTGTGGTACTGCGGGATCATGGATGACACGAAAGCTTCCCGGATCTTGTGGGTAAAGTGCGCAACCTCTGCAGAGTGTCAAACTATTCGAATAGTCGTGTCCACGGTCATGGACAGTTGGGAGGTGCTACTTAAACTATGTCCAGAAATTTACAACCTCGGTGCATGTGTGTGTGTGGAAGAGAACTATTTATGTGAAGGTGGTGACTTGACATGTTGGGAGACATGGCATTGATTTAAATTCTATTTATGTTGATATCTGTGACCTGTTCTCAAGGTTGCCCATGTTCATTGATGCATATCTCACAAGTTGAAGGGACATCTCAACTAGCTTGAAGCTAGGCTGCTTACTTGTTGTACAGTTGCATTGTTTCTTGAACCAAAACATGGGTTGCTTGCGAGTACATTCAAAGTACTCATTGGCTTGCCACTGGTTATTTTATTGGCCAGGCATGAAAGAACATGATATGAAGAAGAATACTGTTGTGACGAACATGCGAGCTAGGATGCTTCCCAGTCAGAATGCCTGTAGGGTTAAGGCAGATGGCATGGGTCCAAGTTATCGACGAAGATTTCCGCTGCAATGTTATACTCAAGACTTGACCATAATGGTCCTACTTGTGTAATACGGTATGTATGAATGTAAGACTCTTGTTATTCAGTTTCTGTGTGTTCATTGAGCATTGATCTCTGGGATCACTGTACACGTGCATTCGGTGATCACGACTTATGAGTCGGGGTCCCCACAGGGCCCACGAGGCAGGGGGCGCGCCCTGGGGGGTAGGGCGCACCCCCCACCCTCGTGGCCAGGTGGGCCCCCTCTGACGTACTTCTTCCGCTCAATATTTTTTTATTATTTCCAAAAATGACTTTCGTGGAGTTTCAGGACTTTTGGAGTTGTACAGAATAGGTCTCTAATATTTGCTCCTTTTTCCAGCCCAGAATTCCAGTTGCCGGTATTCTCCCTCCTTATGTAAACCTTGTAAATTAAGAGAGAATAGGCATAAGTATTGTGACATAACGTGTAATAACAGCCCATAATGCAATAAATATCGATATAAAAGCATGATGCAAAACGGACGTATCAACTCCCCCAAGCTTAGACCTCGCTTGTCCTCAAGCGGAAGCCGATAACGATAAATATGTCCACATGTTTAGAGGTAGAGGTGTCGATAAAATAAAATACGGACATGAAGGCATCATGATTATTTTCATAACAGCAACATATATGGATATTGTCATATGATTTCTTATGCTTAAGTAATAATCTATTCACAATGCAAAAGTATGACTCAAAAACTTTATTGAGAACTAACAAACTATAATCTCAGTCATTGAAGCAATCGCAATTTATCATAACATCAGAAAGAGTCTACGTCAGAGCTTTCTAGCAAGTCCACATACTCAACTATCATTTAGTCTTCCATAATTGCTAACACTCACGCAATACTTGTGGTTACGGAGTTTTAATCGGACACAGAGAAAGATAGGGGCTTATACTTTCGCCTCCCAACCTTTTACCTTAAGGGTAATGTCAACAATAATAACTCATGCTCCCCTACATCCAATTAGATATATCTATCAGGATCTTTACAACACCCTGTGCTTGCCAAAGGATAAAATATAAAAAGGAAAGGTGAAGATCACCATGACTCTTGCATAAGGTAGAAGATAATAATAAAAGATAGGCCCTTCGCAGAGGGAAGCAAAGGTTGCCATGCGCTTTTATGGTTGGATGCACAAAATCTTAATGCGAAAAAACGTCACTTTATATTGCCCCTTGTGATATGAACCTTTATTATGCAGTCCGTCGCTTTTATTTCTTCCACATCACAAGATCGTATAAAGCTTATTTTCTCCCAAACTAATAAGTCATACATATTTAGAGAGCAATTTTTATTTCTTGCACCGATGACAACTTACTTGAAGGATCTTACTCAATCCATAGGTATATATGGTGGACTCTCATGGCAAAACTGGTTTAAGGGGGTTTTGGAAGCACAAGTAGTATCTCTACTTGGTGCTAAGAATTTGGCTAGCATGAGGGGGAAAGGCAAGCTCAACATGTTGGATGATCCATGAAAATATACTCTATCTCAGATATAAGAAAACATAACCCATTACGTTGTCTTCCTTGTCCAACATCAACTATTTAGCATGTCATATTTTAATGAGTGCTCCCGATCGTAAAATATGTCCATGATAATATATTTATATGTGAAACCTCTCTTTCTTTATTACTTCCTATTAATTGCAACGACGACCAAGGCTATGTTTGCCAACTCCCAACAACTTTTAATCATCATACTCTTTCTATGTGAAGTCATTACTCTCAATAAGATCAATATGATCTCTTATTTCTTTTTATTCTCTTTTCCTTTTATTCACTCAAGATCATGGCAAAATAATCAAGCCCTTGACTCAACACTAATCTTTGTTATATAGCTCACGGACTCGATTACATAGAGAGATCATAAAGCAAAACTCAAAATTAGATTATACCAAAACTTTATTCTACTAGATCAAGATACTACTAATAGGATCGAACTAAGAAAAACGGTAAAGATATGCAGTTGCCAAGGGGAGTGCCCATACCCATGTGATTATGTCTCCTTCTTTGTTGTTGGTGAAGAAGGTGGAGGTGTTGTTGATGATGCGGGCTTGTAGTCCATCTTCCAAGGCATAGGATCACCATCATAGAAGGATGATCGAGTCTCCCGGATCCTCAAATCTGCAGCCGAACTCATCCTTTTGAATCTATATTCATACTCACAGTTTTGGTTTTGCAGGTCATAGATTTGGGCTTGAAGGTGCTCGATCTTCTCATGGAGCTTGAAGATGGCCTCCCCGATGTTGTCAGCATCCAGCTTGTGGTTGCTGGTGAACTCCGCGATCATCATGTGGTTGGAGTTGAGTCCACATTCCACCATCCCCTGACACTTGAAAACTTGTTGCTCCATTGCTTTGAGCCTCATCTCCACGCTTCCGGTCCCCTTCGGTCCCTCAACATCGCGGATGTGCAGCAACCCATCACGCATCTCAATGGTTATAGGGTGTCGCAACACCTCCGCGAGGTAAGGGTTGATGACCTTCTCGAAGATGGGCTAGCACATTTTAATATTTGTTGAATGGAAAAGTTTATATGTATAATAAGCGTCATAAGGAAAAAGTTTTTGTTATTTATAGTTAACTAAGCACGTAAATATTGATGTTTTTTCTTGCATATTTAACATCACAGCTGTTTTGAAATAATGAAATCAATAAAATTAGAGCTCTGTAATTCCAAAGTTGAAAAGATAGTGTATTAGTGCGAGTGCATTTTTTTATGTTTAACCAAACATTATTTCAAAATTGAAAATTTATTTTCATGTTTTTCTTCTTAGTCGTTCACTCTACATCGGGTATATCAGTATATGTGTGTAACGTGAATATGCACATGGTTGTGCTATCCATACTCTTGGGGCATGCGAATCAACCTGTGCTTGAGTTGGTTAGGTGGACAGTCGTATCCCCAACCCACCAGGGTTCAAATCCTGGTGCTCGCATTATTCCTGGATTTATTTCAGGATTTCCGGCGATGCGCTTTCAGTGGGAGGAGATGTTCCCGTCGACGACGAGGCGCCTACGGTGACTTCGTAAATCTCAAGATGATATGCCGGCTCAGTCTCTCGAAGGTGCTCATAAGGGTAGGGTGTGCGTGTGTGCGTTCATAGGGGTGAGTGTATGCGCATGTATATGAGCGCTTGTGTGATGCTAAAAAAACAAAATACTCTTGGGGCGTACATGTGCGATGTAGTTTTTTTTTCGGGGCATGTACGAAGTAGTTGAAAGGTAAATAAATATAATACTCGAGTAGTATACTGTAGCCTGCTATACTGCGACCCATGTGTCAGGTAAATAAAGAAAGGCAAAGATTTCGTCCTATACTTTCTTCCTTCTGCCGTTTCCTCCCTCATCTCCCAAAAATGGGCATCTCCAGCCATGGCAAAGATTGATCCAAGAATCCGCCGGGGTGCAACGCCTAGTCGACGCTAGTTCCAATCCCATGGGCGGCGCTGACTGCTCTCCCTCTCTCCACTCGCCGTTCCCCCAAACTGAAACCCTCGATCCAACCACTGTTCATACATGCTGTTCCCAGTCCTTCAATTTCCCAGCGATAAATTTGACAAAGCAACCACTATGAGATACATCAGGTGTGGTTAAATCATTTGATTTTGTGTACGTGTTATCTTAATAATTGAAAACTTGCTTTGAGGGATGCTGTTAGAGTACGTAATGGGCCTGGGCCCGTTAGTCTTAGGGTTATTTAGAGATAAGGGTCGCTTGCTTAGGGGTCAAGTAATCCTTACTTGGGAGTCAAGTAAACCTCTCTATATAAAGAGAGGAGATGTATCAATCTAATCAAGCAAGAATTAAGAAGGAAATCCCTTCCCTCTTGCCCGGCCGTGGGCAAAAAGCCCCCGGCCGGCACTCTCGCGCCCTCCTTCTAGCAGCGCCATAACAATTTGGTATCAGCTAGCTTCGGTTCGATCATGTCTTCCTTCGTCGCGCCCGCCCCCGCCGTCCTCACCTCGGAGGAGGTATCCGGGGTGCTGCGGGACCTAACCCAGGCGGTCCAGGGGATCCACCTGTTCTTGGTCGGGTCCTACGGGCCGCACCCGGCTGCGCCGCCCATCGCCGCCACCGCGCCGCCGTGGCTGCCGTGGCAGCCGCCGCACCTGGCGGCCTTCGCCGCGCTCGCCGGGTCGCACTAGGTTGTGCCGCCCATCGCCGCCATCGCGCCGCCATGGCTGCTGTGGCAGCCGCTGCACCAGGTGGCCTCCGCCGCGCTTGCCGGGCCGCTGCAGCTGCCATCCACCGCCCCACCCTGGCTGCAGTGGCAGCCGCCGCTGCCCGGCGCGGCACCGCAGCAGCCGCTGCAGCAGCCACCGCCGGTCAACTCCGGCCCCGCATTGACCGCGCCTGCCGGAGTCCCGATCCACCAGATCAAGTTCCCGCCGTCGCCATCATCGCTTCCCCAGGGCGTCCCCATCCAGCAGATCAAGTTCCCGTCATCGCCGTCACCGCTTCCGGCTTGGATCACTACCCACCACGTGTCGGCGGCGGTGAGGCTGCAGGCTGCTGCGCGCGGCTTCTAGCGCGTCGGCATGTGTGGGAGATGCATGGTCTGCAACTGCCGCTCCTCCCAGTTGCGCTTCGCTGCGCAAAGGACCTCGATCTCGTCCGCTGCGTCGGGGATCTTGGGCATCTTGTTTTCCCCATGGACAGCAACCTCAAAGTCTGCGACATCGGCGGTTGGGGGGGCGCACCCCTCCTCGTCATTCTTCATCGACAGCCCTCCACTCTTCTCTGTGTGGTGCAGACCAACAGCCTTCCGGTGGGGAGAAGGCATGGTGTCACCGACAAGAGCACACGACGTAGCACCACTGCATTCCGCCGCCGGCCGCTGCGAGGGCGCCTCTGCTGGTCGCTCTTGCGACCACTTCCAGGTGGCCATACACATACACTTTTTTTGTCCAGATGGTTTCCATGGGATCCAGGTGGCTGTACACTTGCACGTCCAACGTGTGGATGGTGTCCACTTTATGTTCAAGGGTCCAAAATAAAGCGTTCCAGTCCATTTCAGGTTGAGAGTAATAAACCAAGCCGAGATGTAAAAGGCTTGTTTTTAGGTGTTAGGTTTGTGTTGCGTCGAGTCATGATTATAAGTTGGTTAGGCTGCAGCTCGAGGACAAGCTGCATGTCCAGGTGGGGTGTAGTGTTAGAGTACGTAATGGGCCTGGGCCCGTTAGTCTTAGGGTTATTTAGAGATAAGGGTCGCTTGCTTAGGGGTCAAGTAAGCCTTACTTGGGAGTCAAGTAAACCTCTCTATATAAAGAGAGGAGATGTATCAATCTAATCAAGCAAGAATTAAGAAGGAAATCCCTTCCCTCTTGCCCGGCCGTGGGCAAAAAGGCCCCCGGCCGGCACTCTCGGGCCCTCCTTCTAGCAGCGCCATAACAGATGCCTTATTTCTTTTTTGGTTCTGTGCAGATGTGCAGTGAGGTGATGTAGGTGTTGTGTAGAGATGGGTGGCAGAGGAGTCGCCAAGTAGACTTGAGCTGAATCGGTTTGTGAATTTGTAGGATGAAACCTGTAATAGAGCACATTTATGCATATAACGTGGGAATCAGAAGAAGATCCAACCGCTCCATGGTTAATGACACCACACAGATTGCCATTGACAGAATTCATCTTGGCATGTTACCAAAATGATAATCAAATCTAGCCCTTGCTTGGTCGGTTGTACATTCAGTTTATATTGTGGTCATGTCAGAGCTATGAGACAGATTAGGGCATGAGTCGTGACATCCAAACTGCGGATACTTAGTAAACCATTGAAGGTACACATTCATGATTCATCTAGTTCTTTTTTTAATACTGATTATGCAATGCACATAACACAGATTGTTTTAGTCATCAACCCGTGCTACTGCACGGGCTAGGAGTTCACATAATAAATAGAAAAAAGTGGAAAGTGAAATAAGGTATTATAAATTTTTGGAAAATGATCACTTAGAAACATGTAATATTATTTCTTAATTATAGTTGTGTGAAGATGCATTCTTAATTTGGGACTCCTATGTTAATGTGTTACCATCAGATATTTTCATAATTATATCACACGAAATTTTTTATCCATTGTCGAAGGGAGTGTTGCTTTTCAATATTTATTCCACTAAGGATTGTCTCAGAACAATATTAGAAATGTATTGCTTTCTTACTATATATATTAGGTTTAGTTAGGTTGAAATTACAGTATATGCATAACGTCCTCTAAATATGTTTTATATTTAGTTAGGTTGAAATTACTATATTGTATTCACATTTGTTTTCTTTGCCCCCTGCCACAAATTTATTATCCATCAGAATTGCACAATACGTCTGAAAGAAGTAATTAAAATAATTATAGGCAATACAAAACCTGTACGGAGGATATTGAAGAAAAATATGAGCAATATCAGGTAACAAAGAAACTTGAAGCGCTTACTTCTTAAAGATCCATAGTCACTGAACTGTGCCGAGATTATTTTGTAATCTTCTGTAAATATTTGGCAAAACCTGAATCGAATCGAACAAATACTAAAATAGGAAAGAGAAGTTCTGTAACCTGTCAAAGCGGACGGTAGAAACTGTACCAAAACTAAGCCATTTTAAACCATTTTCAACAATCATTACTCCATACGTACAACCTGAATGTTACTCCATGGTTGTTCTCCTATATATGAAAGGCATCAAAAACATGACATTAGAGCATGTATAGGCAGTAAAATATAGGGCTGATCATGTGTGTCCGCAGAAATATCTGATTCATCTAAAAACCGTATGAAATTCCTTTATAAGAAGGTTACATAGAGTAAGATAGAAATATTCTAAGGTATCTTGACTAAAGGATCTCCTTCTACACAATATTTTTTGCCGAATTATTTTCCTTAGATTCTTCATCTGAAATTAGAATTTTAAGTCCATCTCTACTTGTGACTCTTGATACCGCTACATAGAGTTGGCCATGTGCGAACACCTGCTTTGGTAAATATAGCCCCACATGTTTTAGTGACTGCCCTTGACTCTTATTTATCGTCATTGCAAAACAAATTGATATCGGGTACTGCCTCCTTTTCAACACAAATGGCCATTTTGAGTCACTTGGTGACATAATAATCCTTGGAATATATACCTTGTTTCCAATGTTTGTCCCTGTTATTATCTGAGCTTCTATGAACCATTTGCCTAGCTGTGTTATAGTTAGTCTCGTACCATTGCATAAGCCCTCACTTTGGTTGATATTCCATAGCAACATAACTGGGAGTCCAACTTTCAGCCGTATTTGGCGGTCTGGTATTCCAGGGCATTTCAAGCTATTCAGGAATTCTGTTGGGTACAAATGGTCTCCATCTTCTGAATTTGACATTGCTTTGCACACTGTATCTGAACTTCGATAGGTTACCTCCTCACCTTCTATTCTACCCATGATGTAAGAATTTACCTCATCGACCATCTCATTTCTTGGACATAAGATGGCTCTCTCTTCTAAGTACGTTCGGTTCATGTAGTTCGTCCATAGGTTTGGATAGGTGCTGTTGATGATTGTTTCTAATTGGTTCTCTCCTTTCTGCAGTAGCAAGTCTTCCGGTATATGTACCCATGCCTCTTCTTCTTTATTTCCAACTAATGCATCTCCAATATTTAGAATCCAGTCCGCAAAATCTGCGTTCTTCTTTTGTTCTTCTGGAGTATCTGTTAGTGCAGAAACGCGCATGTTCTGAGTGAGCTTGAATTCCTCGAAGTGGTTCCATAAGTAGGAACGTTTTAAGGATGCATCTACAATGTGAGATCTTCGCCCTTTCGGTATTACTGGCAGGATTTGTCTGAAGTCACCTCCCATCACTACCGTCATCCCTCCAAATGATTTTTCTGCACTATTTTCATTTGTGAACCTTAGGATGTCTCTCAAGCTCTTGTCTAATGCTTCGAAGCAATGTCTGTTCGCCATAGGTGCTTCATCCCATATAATTAAGGATGTTTTCTTTAGCAGGTCTGCAAGATATGATCCTTGCTTGATGTCACATGTGGACTCATTAGTGATGTTTAGTGGGATGTGAAATCTTGAATGTGCAGTTCTTCCCCCGGGTATAAGAAGTGCCGCTATTGCACTTGATGCTACTGCTAAAACTATTTTTCCTTCAGATCATAGTGATGTCGTGATTGCCTTCCAAAGAAATGTTTTTCCTCTTCCACCATATTCATTGACAAATATCAATTTGCCTAGATTGCTATTTACAGATTGTAGTATTGCATCAAAAGCTTGTTTATGTTCTCGATTTAACTTTCCAAGTAGTGCCACTTTGTCTATTTGTAGAGAATCTCTGTCATAGTTAAGCTCTTCGCTTACCAACCTATTTTGCAGACCTTGTAGTGAGTTGCTATCTGGTAATGGAATCCCTTCATAATCTTTTAATGACTTTCCACCTCTCCTTAGCAACATCTCTATCTCTATAAGTGTGAGATTTTGTATTTGTTCAGGATTAAGCCGAAGTTCATCGAAGCTCAAGATTTTCCTCTGACGCCACTGAATGTCGTCTGAGAGTAATTCCCATGTAGATTCCCATAGTTTCCCTAGATTTGTGACCTCACAAAAAATGAGTATTGTGCAGAAAAGTCGTCGCATTTGTTGTGCAGAAGCCCAATGTGATGCTTCCTTAATACAATCATCCCACTCTTGGTCATCGTTGAGTAATCCAAGGGCATAACATGCTGATTTATAGGTTGGGTGTAAAATACCATTTACTTTTCTGATGTCCTCATTTTATTTACAACCTTTGACAGTATTTAGCAGAATCCTTAGGTAATATTTCTCACCACTTGCTGGATGGGCATAGTAGATCCTCCCAATAGACCGTTTCCCGCCTTTCCTTGGTTTCCATATTTTCTCCTTTGCATGCCACGTCCACTTAGTGGGAAATTCTGCATATGTCAGATTACGGGCCCCCTCATACAATTGATTAGCGGTCATCCATTCGGTGAAAATTGTTTCCTCTATGCCAGGTCTATGTACAATTTTCTCAATATCAGTTGAGTCCGGTAACACGACCATTTGCTCATCTTGAAGGTGGAATTGCAGTCTCTGTACAGAAGGCTGTCGGTGCTGAAGTTCAAATCCAAAGATACGCCAAGATGCTTCACCTGCAGAAAGGTATCGTGCATCAAGGTACATTTGTATCTCGTCATAGTTATTTCCTGCACCCAAAATTACAGTTGCTCTACCCTCTCCTTTGTGGATGTACTTGAAAAAAATACTTTATGGATCTTGATTTATTGCACCATTCCACGTTTATGTGGGCCTGGTACTTGACTATCAGGTCCCTGTTGTATGGAACAACATACCTGCTATCTAGCTGTACTCCATTTTTTTCTACTGTCCTGCCATTATTTCTTCTTTTGTATATTGGGAATCCTTCTTCATCGATGCTTGTTTCCTCACAGAACATCTTAGGGAAATGTTTTGAGCACTTCCCATTGATCATGCATGGTGACTTGTAGCATGTCTGTCCACATGGTCCACGCATCATGAAATTTTCAACTGCCATGTAACCTTCTGGATCAACATCCTTATCTGGCACCTCTGCTGATATGATCTGGTGAATATTTTGGGGGCTAGGATCCCTGTCATCTGGATCCAAAAATAATAGTATATGTGCATGAGGTAGACCTATTTTCTGGAACTCGATGGTGTAGACAACTGCAACAAAACATTATAATTTCATTAGTCATGTTTTAAATTTGCGTAGTAATTTACAGAGGTATATGAATATAAGGTACATAACAAACTTAGTTGTGATGATAGGTATGAGTTGGCCGAAACTTTTTTGACTTACTTGCTATTGCTTTTCCAAACCTCTTCTTTTTGTATATGTCTTCTATTAGTTCATTCAGCTTTATAAGGAACACTCTATTGACAATGTCTGGACAATCTTCTGGTTTTTGTCCTGGTATGAAGTCCAGCATGGTCTGTATTTCTGGCCACTTTGGGTTGCATGTGAAAGTGATAAACAGATCTGGATATCCAGCCCACCTACATATGGCCATTGCATCCTGGTAGTACTGCTGTTTATTCCTCAGACTTCCATTATATGATGAAGGTAGTATAATTCTTTTACCTACTTGATTAGTTCTGGTGTCACCATTATCCATTGCATCTTGCAGATCGCTATATAGCTCTCTTCTAAGTGTCCCTTGGTGCATCCTGTACCAATTGAGCCTCCATTGCTCAATGCATGTTGCTGCGTCTACGATGAACTGAAGGAACAACTTGCCACTCGTTTGCAAGACTACTGATTGGTTTAGTCACTGCTGGATGCGATATGCATAATGCTCCATCATGGTAACATTCTTTCTCTTTCCTTCGACACCTTTTGTTTTTTCTAATTTTATTTTCGGTCTGAATCCATCTTCTCCGTACGGGAATAATAACGGGTATTGCATAGACATAAATCTTGGATGTACTTCCGAAATTCACTGGAGTTGTTTATCTTTGTTTTCTACTATTATATCACGTTCAACATTTTCTCCTGTCTGTTCCCCAACAATGAGTGTAGCTATTTCAGATGCAGTTGGTAGGTTGTATTGTCTTCCATCACTGGATCTTGTACCAATTAATCGCAACCTGACATTTTCGAGATCCGACTCTTGGTATCTATCCCTTGCCATACAGAATGATTTCACTAACTCATTGTGATCATCAAGCATCTGCAATAATCCAGACACAATGCCTTCATCAAGTTGTGTTTTCCTTTCCTTTGAGGTTGAAGCCTGCATTCTATTTCTGACCTCGTTTTCTGTATCATAAATGTACAATTGAGCAAACTTTGGCCTGAGAGCACTATCTCCATTATCTTTAGGTAGCAATGTGCCAATTTGATGATAGTTTTGGCCATTCAAGCGAAAAACATATGGTGCTCCCCCTTTTTTGTTTATCTCGTAATCGACCTGGCCACCCATCGAAGTAAATGCAAACATTGAATTATAGTTCCTGATATTGTCTCTGTAATTTGACGATTCTCCCTTTTCATTAGATGTTAGTAGCTGCTGAAGGTATGCTGGAGGTTTTTTCAATGGTGGCAGTTTGACTTTGCCTTCCTTGCAACAAAGTCCGAATGTTGGTCTTGATTTGTTTGTGTTATGCTTGCTTCTCTCTTGATGCCACATTATAGCATTGCAGAATGGGCATACGCATGTTGGTTTTCCAAAATTTGAAACCTCACTTGGAGAGCTATGAGAGTTACCTCCTTTTTTCATCGCATGTAATTTCTTTCTATTTGCTCGATTCAACTTGCTTATCTCTTTTCTTCTAATCAAATCACTATCTGATGAGCTTCTAGCAAAATTTGATGCTTCTAAAGCATGTTCACCAGCTGTTGTACTCAAAGCAAACTCAGTTTCACAATTTTGTTTTCTTTGAACCAACCTTGCACACTTGCTGCTTTGATTTTCATGGACCATCTGTTTCCTCTTTCTTGGTTTTTGTTTATTTGTACCTGGTGAAATCCTATAACAAATATATTTGGTAGTTGTTAGTCCATTATATCAGGCACGGGCTAGCGGCCATGATTATGTCGTTAAAGGGGGCACCTTTCTTGCTCTTCGTTTATTGTAGAATGATCATTGGGTATTCCCTGTAAATAAAAGGAGTTAAACTTGATCTGCATAGCACGCTAAAAGAAATTTGAAGAGATAATAAATATATGATTACCATTTTATTCTCCTGGCAAGCTACAACGGCAGTGGATGTATATACACATGTGAATAGCCTGTAATATATTTATTTCATGATCAGTTATTTTTATAGGTACATGTATTGAGTTATTTTCTTGTTTATTAATAACTAATAATGTATAATGCAAGCCAGTACCTTTCATTCTGATGGTGTAGGCTGTCTTGTTGGACATGAATATCCGACTGGTTGCCCATCATGCTTAATAACTTTGGACGCTTGTTATTTTTTGTTTGGTTTGGAGATTGACTTTGCTTTCTCCTAGCTTGTCTGCGTTCATTTTTTCATCATTATAATGTAATGTATTTTCATTTGTTAGTTAGACTGTAGATGTGCTAGAGGCAATAAATTGTGTCATAACATACCGGTTATTGCCTTCCACTCTAATTTGCTGAAAATTTCATTTGGAAAGTCAGGGCAATATATTCAAGGGTACATTCAACATTGTTATAAGAATAGGATAGAAGTGTTGTAGTCAAGTTTGTACCTTGTTTTCGTCAGGTAATTTGTCTTTTTTGCCCAAGATGACCCTGCAAGTGGTACGGACTCTTATTAGAAATAGTTTAAATATAAACTGATATTGGTTTTGCTGCAAGGCACTATCTGAATCCTTCACTTAAAATATGGGAAGGAAATAGTTGACATATTGCTAAAAACATATGTTGAACACCATTATCTATTCTACCTTCGGTCGGTTTTATCCTCCTTTTGGATCACAGGCACATGATTATTCGACATGGTGGCCGGGGCTAGTGCTTATGTGTTTGTCAATTTCAGATCGACCCTCTGAAACAACAGATGACTTCTGTGTCTTCTTCGCACCTAATGAAGATTTTAGTAAAATCTAATAAGTTAATACTTATAGAAACAACATCATCGAGAGTAAGCATGAACTAATATGTTAAAAAGTTGATCCTACCTCTTTTTTCTCTTTATTCCGTGTCTTTGGTAGCTCTGGATCGTTATGAGACGCGGAAGCTCCGGATCGTTTATGTGTAAATCGTGTGAATACATGCCCTTATATAAAGGCAGATGTGTTCGAGTTGGACTCTGCAGGCCTTGTTTATTCCAGACTGTATAAATAAATAATATAAGACCAAGCCGTAGCCGTGTCCCATGGTCATGTTTAAGTCTCTGACTCCAACACGTGAACTTCTATAATAGAAATAGCCTGGTCGTTCTTTTTTAGATATGTTCTGGTGTCATACGATTATATTATTTTTCTAGTTTGATTAGCCGGCTGCACAAAATTTAGTTGCTTATTTTGGTAATATTTTTAATATGTTCATTTGTCCGTGTGGCATTGTTTCTTTTCAATGCTACTACCTTTTGTTAGATCAAAATATCAGCTAACTGGTACGTATAATTAGTCATGCTTCCATCGACTATGGTGTCTCCTCCGATGGGAAAATGTTATATATATCAGCCATCGGATCCATTAAAAGGAACGTAATATTTGTACTCATATGCTACCACGTATGGGAGCCTTCAAGGTAATGTGCTACCACATATTGGAGCCTTCAAGGTAATGCAAGTAGGAAATATTGGGAAAGTGGCCTGTGACTTCGTTGTTTGGCCACTATTGGGGTTGCAAACATTGGTCCAACCGTAGGAATTTGTGCTAAATGAAGTTGGGTGCATTACAAATCGAGTAGGTAGCGATTCTAAATATAAGTCATTCTGGATATTTCAATATGAACTACATACAGATGTATATAGACGTAGTATAGAGTGTAGATTCACTCATTTTGCTCTGTATGCAGTCCATATTGGAATCTCTAAAAAGACTTATATTTAGGAACGGAGGGAGTAGTGGTTAGCAATTTCATACATGAGTTCAATAAGAAAATATTTTTCCAACTGAAATTAATTAATGGTTGATAACTGTCTCAACTTGATTCATGCATGGCAGGGAGTATATGCAGGAATATTCAGTTATATAACATGATAGAAAAAATATGAAATTGTAACATAGTACTATCTGTGTCGTCAAGTACAAAAGATCTATAGATTGTATTCTAACAATCAAATTCCAAATATTACAAATTATTTCTTCCTCCCCCGTTGTGATCTGCAAGGTTGTTGTACATCATCAAGGCAGTGTGCATGCTTTCGCGCTTTTTTTTGGTTGTTGAATTGCTCTTCCGAGTCTTCATCGTCATCAAGAACAACAACTTGTCTCTTAATTCTTGTACTCCTTCATATCACTTTGAATTCTTCTTCTTCATCATCACCACTCTCATTGTGTATATCATCTTCAATATCTTCTTTTGGTTCCTTTTTAATGATGACACCTTTTGGAATTTTCATCAAGTTACCCTACATATAATAAGAGAGTTAGTCCAATTTCTTTGTCTTGAAATATGGTTTTTTGAATGAGGAACTCCATATATTTTTTGAATACCTCATCATCTTTTGGAGTATCAAGTGCCATAGTTCTCTGCTTGCCAGAATCTTCATAACGTTTCAGCTTTCTCCTACTCGTGGTCTTATTTTTGCATCTTTCATCATTGTTTTTATCATGTATCTGAACAAATCGACTCTCTTCACCTGGCTCAGGTTTAATGACACCATCTTTTGAAAAATTCTTCGGCTTACTCTACAAAAGCATCAGAAGATCAGTCCACTTCCACCGTGTCTAAAATATAGTATATTTTCAAATAGATGTTGCATAAGGGAGTGTAATATACAGATAATTAGGAATGTTGTTACTGTTCATTTTGTTCAATTTTTTAACACAAATATTAACTTTGAGAAATATAATAGAATGGAGGAAAATCAGTAAATGTCATACCGTTTCATTGTTGTCACTCTTCATAGATGAACTACTGGCGTCCAGAAAGAATAGTCTTGAGACTGTGTAGTCTGGTCTACAACTTGTGAAATTGTAGTCTGTCAATCTAAACTGGAAGATACAGTCTGACCACAAATCTCTTGGATTGGTTTTTGAAGATTGTCACTTTCATTACCAATTGATGCGACCATGTTTTCTGCCGACTCATGAATTAATTGTTGAGCTTCTTTTTCAAAAAGTACGCAAGATGCAGATGCTGCTGAATCACTGATTTGAAGCTTAATCTTATATCTGCAAAAATATGTAATGAATTAATTTTAAAAATAGACTATTAAAACTATAAAGATAGAGATATGTTAAACTCTGTACCGTGGTTTGGGTTGAGCTTTCCTATCGCATTTGGTACAATAGTAGTAATCAGTCCTCTTTTCAAGTAGCTTCTTGCAATTATTTTCACTGCAGGATATGTAGTACCAACCATACCTTGTATTAGCATCATTAATTACTGCTTCCACGGTAAATATCCTTCCCTGTAGAGAAAATATAAATATATTTATGCTTCTGAGTGGGAAAAACAATTCATTATTATCGCTAGATTACGAACCTGATTTGATGAGTCTAACAGAATGCCATTTAACTCTTCTAAAGTTTTTCTATTGTAGCACATTTCCTCTTCCAGCGCATTTGCTCTTCCATCTCATCATGTAGTTCTTTGATAATTTTTTCCTTGGAATAAATGCTATTTGGAAACAAAAAATTATGAGCCAGGGTAGGTAGTACTGACATTGACATTAAAAGGGCAATGTTTGTAGGAATTTCGCTTACCTGTTTTGTACATCCATAGTCTCAGGAATATCTGAATTTATAAAAACTTGAGTTGCACTATTTGACGATAGAGAATATCCTGCATGGTGGTTTAAATCATCATTTTCCTATGTAAAACCAAGCAGAGAGATAATAAAATAAGTGATTAAAATTTGAAAGAAGACATACTGCCAAATTTCCTCACCGTTGTTGATGTAATTATAATGACATTACCTATTGACTTGACATCAACTAGATCAGCTTTGTCACCCCATAATCTAACTTTGACTTCCTGGTCTCTGTCCACAAAAAGTAAAACAATTGTGAAGACATGACATGAGAACCTTGGCTGCAAATAAGATTTATTTTTTGGCTTACTCGATTAGAAGGAAAATATCACGGATTCTGGAGAGCCCAAGATATGTTCTAGTTTCTTCAATTGGTCCTATGTGTGTTGCAACTCCAATAACATCTGTTAGCACATGAATTTAGAAGGCATTTTATACATGACATGAAAAAATATGGCATATTGTATCTAAAAAGTTCAATGATATCATACCTGAGAGATAAGTGTCAACGTTTACTCTTTGGGAGAGTACCTCCATGCTTGAAAAGTTGAAACCATGCTTTGGAATATCTTCACTATCTTTTTTTTAAAAAGGCTTTCGCCCCGCTTTATATTATAAAGCCAACCGCACAATAAGCATCCGACATAAACCAACACACCACAAACACACACACACGGAGGTCCACAGGAACCAAAGTAGTACATTAAAGGGTCATTGCTGAGGGCACAGCACAACAAGCCCTAAAATCAAAAGACGCACGCCACAATCCGCACAGACGCCAGGCGGACTAATCAGGCTCTGGGGGAGGAGGCGGCAGCGAGGGAGCCAAGCGGAGCGCCATCGAGCGGAGATCGGAGAGGAGGGCTGTGATGGCGTCCCGGTCCTGTGGGCGGCTAAGCGGCCGCCAAAGCTGCAGGTAACCACACAGTTTAAAGATTGCGTCAGTCGCACGACGAAGGGGCACCTTCTGAATAACAAGCTTATTACGGATGTTCTAGAGTGTCCAGGCAAGAACCCCTACGCACATCCATCTAATATGGTGGAAGCGGGCAGGGCAGGCGTTAAGCTCAACAAGCAGGTCGGGGAAGTTGGTATTACACCACTGTCCGCCAACCGTTTCGCGGAAGCAGGCCCAAAGGGACTGGGCAGAGTGGCACGAGAAAAAGATGCGGTTAGCATCCTCAACGGTGCCACAGATGGGGCACATTCCATCACCCGGGCCATTCCGCTTGAGGACCTCAACACCTGAGGGGAGCCGGCCACGGATCCATTGCCATAGGAAGATTCGGATCTTTAGCGGGAGACGGATATCCCAGATCAGGCTAAATGGTTCCGGGGCCAACGAAGGTGCAATGGCACCGTATAAGGACTTTGTGGAGAAACGCCCGGAAGGCTCTAGGTGCCAGGACAGAGCGTCCCGGTCCTCCGCCACCTCCATCGGTAGAAGAGCAATGTCCTGGAGGAGGGCGTCCCAGGCGGCCACCTCAGGGGGACCAAACGGGCGCCGGAAGGCGAGACGCCCTAAGTCAATAAGGGCCGTCTCGACCGATACGGGGGGTCAACTGCAATGGCAAATAGCTCAGGGAAACACGCCGCCAGGGGGCGTTCCCTAGCCAACGGTCGAACGAAAACAGGGTCGAGGCTCTGGAGCCAACCGATATAGAGGTGCCAATGCGTAGTACGGGCAGGAGCTGGATCACAGACTGCCAGAACTGGGAACCGCCCGTACGTTGGCAAAAGGCGAGAGGCTGGCCACGAAGATATTTATTACGGATGATGGTGAGCCAGAGGCCTCCCTCTCCGTTGGCAATACGCCACAGCCAGCGGGTCAGGAGGGCAATGTTCATGCGTCGGGAAGAGAGGATGCCAAGACCCCCCTGGTCTTTGGGCTTGCAGATGTCGGGCCAGCTCACCATGTGATACTTCTGTTTGCCATCCTCGCCAGCCCAGAAGAATCTTGATTGGTATCTGTCCACCTCCTGGTGGAGGGTCTCATGGAGGCAGTAGAAGCTTAAGAGGAACTAGAGGAGGCTCGCCAGCGAGGAATTGATAAGGATCACCCTGGCGGCTTTCGACAGCCAGCGGCCCCTCCAGGGTTCAACCCTGTGCTGCATTCTAGTCACCGTCGGTCGAAGATCCGCGACGGTGAGTCTGGAGTCACTAATGGGCACCCCCAAGTAAGTGGTGGGGAAGGTGCCCAGGCGGCAGTTAAGCCGGTCAGCAATGGACAAGGCTTCGTCCGGGTTATAGCCAAGGACCATCACTTCGCTCTTGTCGAAGTTAATGGTGAGTCCGGACATTTGTTGGAAGCATAACAGAAGGAACTTCAGGTTGGCGATATCAGAGGTGGAGCCTTCAACCATGATGATGGTGTCATCCGCGTACTGGAGGAGGGAGACCTCTCCCGCACCAACCAGGTGAGGAACCACGCCCTGAATATGGTCGCAGGCCTTGGCCTTATCCAGGATGACAGCAAGTGCATCGACCACCATGTTGAAGAGAAACGGGGAGAACGGGTCTCCTTGGCGCACCCCGCATAAGGTGGGGAAGTAGGGCCCGATCTCACCATTGATGTTGACCGCCGTCCGACCGCAGGTGACGAGTTGCATAACCCGTGTCACCCAGCGGTCGTCGAAGCCTTTCTGAAGCAAAACTTCCCGAAGGAAGGGCCAGTGGACCGTGTCGTAGGCCTTGTGGAAGTCGAGCTTAAGGAACACCACGCGGAGGGGTTTCGCTCGGACTTCGTGGAGGACTTCGTGGAAGACTAACACCCCATCCAAAATATATCGGCCTTGAATGAAGGAAGACTGGTTGGGGTGGGTAATAGAATCAGCAAGCAGGGTCACCCTATTGGCGTACCCCTTGGCCAAGATCCTGAAGATTACGTTGATCACGGTGATGGAACGAAACTGGCGGATGTCCGAGGCCCCAGGAACTTTAGGGATGAGGGTAATGATCCCATAGTTCAGACGCCCCAGGTCCATGGTCCCGGAGAAGAACTCATCAAAGAGGGCCATGACCTCCGGCTTAATGGTCTGCCAGAATGTTTTAAAGAACAACACCGGCAGTCCATCCGGGCCCGGGGCCGAGGAGGGGTTCATTCCTTTGATCGCCGCAAGGACCTCCTCCGCCGAAAACGGTGCCACTAGAGCGCCATTGGCCTCGGCGGAGACAAGCTGGTTACCCGACCAGGTGTCGGGGGCCAGTGTAGCCCCACCCCGAGGGGTGGGGGTAAAAAGGGCTTTATAAAAGCCATCTACATGCGCGCGGATGTCCGATGGACGAACAAGCTGAGTGTCGTCCGCCCATAGGGAATGAATGGAGTTGCGGCGCCGCCGGCCGTTGGCGATCGCCTGGAAGTAGGCCGTGTTGGCGTCGCCCTGAAGTACCCAACGTTGGGTGCCGCACAACCGCCAGTAGGCCTCCTCGTCAGAGTAGATGGCCGAGAGCTGGTCCTCGAGATCGTATCACAACATCCACTCATCTGGGGAGATCCCGGACATGTCTGCCCGGGTATCCAAGGCCTGGATAGCGCTTAAGATGGCCTTCTTGCGCTCACGCAGATCCCGGCCAAGATTCGCACCCCAGCCCTTCATAAACTGGCGGGCTAGCTTGGCACAGAACTGCCAGGAGTCAACTGCGGACATGGAGCGGTGGGGGGAGACACGCGCGGCGGCCCACTTGGCTGCAACCGCCTCGCGGAACCCGGCTTGGTTGAGCCAGAATGCCTCGAACCGGAACCGGGGGGGGGGGGGAATGGGGGGGGGGCGTTCATCCGCCGTGGAGAGGAGGAGGGGAACATGGTCAGATCCGATCCTGGTAATAGCCTGAACAGAGGCCAGGGGCATCGAAGCTCCCAGTCTGGGGAAACTAAGACGCGGTCTAGGACAGACTGCGTCGGGTTCGCCTGGCGATTAGTCCAGATGAACCGGGCCCCCGTGCGTTCAAGCTCACGGAGACCAAGCTCCGCGATGCAGTCATTAAACATCTGCATCCGGGGGCGATTAACCCGGTCGTTATTCTTCTCATCCGGGGAGCGGATGAGGATAAAATCCCCTCCCACCACAACGGGGAGAGCGGACGCAGAGATCTTCTGCTGCAGCTCGGCGAGGAATGTCGGGGAGCGGCTGTGATCCGCCGGTCCGTAGACGATGATGACCTCCCATTTGAAGTTGATCGCACGCTCGAAGATCTCCATACTAACGAAGAACTCGCCCCGATCCATACCTCCCGCCTCAAAGGTGGCATCCTTAACACCTAACAGGATGCCACTTGAGTGGCCATTGTTCCCACTAGAAGGGAGCCAATGCCATGCGAACAGGTGGGAGCTAAGCCCGTCAAGCTCGGGGAGGCAAAAGTCCGTGCGCATGGTTTCCTGAATGGCTATGATGTCAATGTGCTCATCCCGGATGTACTCAACAAGCTGGCGGCGACGGCCGTCATGGCCGAAGCCGCGGATGTTCCAGAAAAGGGCGCGCATCTAAACTGCCATGGAGGGGCTGCTTGACCCCAGGACGGTGGAAGCACTGTGGGCTCGAAGAGCAGCAGTGCGGGAGCGAGTGCGGCCCCGAATCTCCTCAGCCGGCAACTCCGAAGGCTGAGGTGCCGGAGTGTGG
This sequence comes from Aegilops umbellulata, assembly GCA_032464435.1. Taxonomy (NCBI): domain Eukaryota; kingdom Viridiplantae; phylum Streptophyta; class Magnoliopsida; order Poales; family Poaceae; genus Aegilops; species Aegilops umbellulata. The sequence goes on from CP136058.1 coordinate 355,666,160, forward strand.
AGAAGGCGTGCCCGTGTCTCGGCAAGTTTCCCATCGAGAATCTCACGGGCCTGAATAGCCGCAATCAGTTGCAAAGGGGGGCCAACCTCCCCCCTAAAAACTATGGCCGATTCACGGGCCACCTTGGCAAGACGGCCAAGTGGAACGGCTTCGAGAGTAGAGAAAGAACAACTGGAAGAACTAGACGGGATATCGGTCGCACCTGTCTTGAGGTTCCGGGCTGCAGCCCGGATCTCAGCTCGCTCGGAGATGGACGGCGCCGGGAGGCCGGCCGGGCGGCCCGCGTCGAGCCGGGCGCTGCGGCGGGAGGCCGTGACCGGGGTCGACGAGGCCCGAGCCCGGCGGACGTAGGACACCGAACGAGGCGGGTGAGGGGCGACGGGGGTGACCACCTACCCGGAGGTCACCAGCAGCAGGCGAGTCGGGGAAGTAGACGCCGGGGGGATCAGACATGCATCAGACCCCGCCTAAGGAGAGGGCGGGTCCAGGGCCGGTGGATCCAGGGCCGGCGCGTCGACCACTGGTGCCTGGGAGGTGGCCGGGGGGGAGGCGGGTGGCGGCAGCGCATCCGCCCCAGATGGATCCAACAGGGGGGGCCCGAGGGGAGGAGGCACCGCTGATGGCGAGGCCGGAGGCAACAGAGGTGCCGAGGTCGGAGCTGGGGGGTCCGTGGCCACCGTAAGAGGAGCACACGGCGAGCGCGGCGAAGATGCCGGGAGGACGAGGAGGCTGATGCTGGAGGTGTTGCTGAACTCGGCCGAGGAGGAGGGAGAAGGAGCAGGCAACGTGGAGGTGGCGGCCTCGGAGGGGAGGGCCACCCCACGCGACCGGCCCGCACCCGAGTCTCCCCGCCCAGGGGGAGGAGAGGGGTCCCGAGAGGGGGAGCGGCTGCGGCCGGAGTGCTCGTCATCGTCCTCTGGGTCCTCGTGGCGGGAGGGGCGCGGCCGGCGGTAGTGGGAATCGTCGCGGGGGTCCGCACCGCCCCCATCGAAGAGATCTGCAGCGAAGAGGCGAGGACGGCCGACGTGGTTGTGGGGCTCGGGGTCGATCTTGAGGTCAAATCCCTAGTCATTGAAGAACACTCGAACTGTGGCACGGAGGGTGGAGGAGTCCAGACACTTGACCTTGACGCGGACCTCCTCCTCCTTGCGGAGAGAGAGCTCGTCCACGACCACCACCTTGCCCAGGAGCTTAGACATGCTCCGGATCACCTTCTCAGAGCGGGCGATGTCGGGGAGGCCCGCTATGAGAATCCAAGCAGTGTCCAGCACGGCAACGGCCTTGCGATCCAACATGGGCTCAGAGATGTTGACGACGAGCTTGTTGAGGGCGAGGGTGATGTCGTCGCTACGGGTGCAGAGGCCCAGGCTGAGAGCGTCGGGGAAGACCACGGTGAAGGAGTTGTCCGAGGTCGGGGTCACCTGCCAGTCCCAGACACGACGGCAGAGGTGGTTAAGCTCCGCCTCGATCATCTCAGGCGAGGCGACTCCGGCCTCCACGATGGTCACGACAGCAAGGAGCGAAGGGGACGGAGGGGGGACGTCTTCCACCTCAATGTGGAAGAATCCGAGGCCCTCGATGCCACGGCCGTACATCATGAGCTCCCCGGTCAATGGACGGTTGGGGCAGAGAACCGCGGGGTGGCCCGATTCCTTGCAAAGGTAGCACAACGGCGGGTTGGGGCAGTCAACCTGGAAGTGGCCAGCCTCACCACCGTTGAAGCGCAGAGGAAGGTCCCGGGGAGCGTCAGAGACGAGCGCGCCCGAAGGCGCGGGTGCCAGGGCAGCGTTAGCGGGGGGGGGGGGGGGGGCAGGACCCCGCTTCTTCTTCTTCTTGGCACCTTGGTGGCCATGGGCCCCGGGGCCCCCGCTGCCCGGAGGGTAGCTCGGCTGGGACCGAGGGGGCTGGTAGCGGCGGGTGGCCGCAGTGCCAGATGGCACAGCCCGAGGAGGGGGCGACGCGGGGAGCTCATGGCGACGAGCGGGCGAAGGGGAGCGAGGTCGGTCCCGACGGCTGTCCCGGGGAGGGGGGAGAGCCGGCGGTCGTTCCGCGCCGGGGAGCGGCCCGTGGAGCGACCGGGCGAGAGACGGTCGGGGCGGCAAGCGGCGGGAGTTGCGGGGCGGCGAGCGATGGGAGTCACGGGCATCGTGGGGAGGCGTCCGGCGGGCCTCTCGGGAGGAGGACCGGCGAGGATCTCACGGCGGGGACCGGTGCGAGTCGCGCGAAGGATCCCGACGTCCGTCGGATCCGTCGCGGTTGGCCAGCTGACGGCGGAGGTCGGCCTCGCGCCGCTGGCCCTCCGGCAAGGCGCGGCCCGGCGGACGAGGGTCCTCCAGGGGGCGTTTGGGGCGTCCCGCACCGTCTCCCCAAGAGCGCGTCATGGGGCCGAGCGGCGTCGCAGGGGGGGAGGGGGAAACCGGCGGCGGCGGGATATAGGGACGGAGGGCGCAAAGGAAAACCCTTCGGGAGCCAAATGCCTCCCCGGGCCGGGGGGAGCTGGGCCGAGGCCACTGGGCCGCCGCACGAAGGAAGGGCCGGCCCGTAGAGCGCATGCCTCGATCTCGGGCCGGCAACGCTAGGAGGGGAGGGGGAGGGAGCAAGCCCAGCTGACGACCAGGGCCCGACAAGGCGAGGCCCAGCCCAGGTGCCAACCCCTCATCCCCATCTAGGGTTCCAGCCGCCGCCCCGGCGACGAGGACGCGGCGGACGGCCGGGCCGGCGGGCGAGGGTCCGCGAGGCGGCAGGGGGATGGCGTGCAGCATATCCGGGAGGATCCGAAGAAGGCGATGAAGGGGCGGAACGGAGCGCGTTGGGATAGCAGCGGCACGCCGGCGGTCGAGGGCGACGGCGGGGCGACCGGCCGACGCGGGGCGGTCCAGGAGGGGACCTTCCAGGAGGCCAGGGCCGGACCGCGGTCCGCCCGACCAGCCACGCCCCAACCAGATGGGCGCCAGCGACGGCGGCCTTCCCCAATCCCGACTCCAAAGGCCGCACCTTTCCACGCGGTCACCGGCGAGGCGCGCGGCAACCGGCGGGGAGGGCGCACGCACGTCCGGGCAGCCGAACTCCCACCCCCGGGAGTAAGGCCGCCGGCGGAGCGTGGCGGCGTGGTGCGAGCCGGAGCGGGCGGAGGAACACGGTCACGACACTCGACCGGCCGGTCCGCGGCGCGGTCGTCGTCTTCCGCCCAGTCCGCCCAAACCACCCGCCCGGGAGGTCCAGGGGACGGGGGGAGAGGGGCCGGCGGGGAGGAGGGGGCAGCGGGGGGGGGGGGGGGCACAGCGGAAGGGGCCGGTGGCAGCAGGGGGGCTCGGCCGGGGAGGCGGCAAGTGGGGCGGCGGAGGCGCCCGAGTCGCCAGAGCCCGCGCCCGAGGCTGCCATTCAAACTTTTGGTGATCTCCTCTATATTTGTTGTGGGCAAGAAGTTGATCATCATCTCATTTTGTACAGGTCGAAATTTTGCTGCTGCTGGAATGACTCTCACACTTTTGATGAGGTACACATTGCCTTCTTGAATAAATGACCTTAACTTTTTGATGTATGCCTTATTGATAACTCCATGCAACATTGTACCCTTTAATTGTATTTGTAATTAGCATGTTGATTGAAGTTAGATTATGGAAATAATTCAAGAAAGGATGTTATTTCTATGAGAGAAACATAATACCTCTTCATCAATAAGGACCATGTCTAGACTAAGTATTTCACCATTACTGGTCAATATGAAATCCCATAGTCTTGATACTCTTGCCTTGATTGTTAATTCCTTCCCTCTACTGGAAGTATTGATTTGACAAAAGGTTTTGTATGCCATGGAAGACTTCGTCATTGAACTGCAACATCAAAGAGATAGTATTAGGAATACCTATGAGGATGCTTATGTGATTGATACTTGTACGAGGGAGCTATTTGTCCAAACCTGGGGGATTAGAGCGGATCAGAGAAGACGGCGGCCTGTTCTTGTTCGTGAAACCGAGGGAAGGTTCACTCCGTTGCCGAAGATGAGAGATGTTGTAGAAGCTGTTGTCGGCAGCGTGAAGCCGGAGATGTGTGCGGGAAGAATTATGAGGGAAGGTTCTCTCCGTTGCCGAAGATGAGAGATGTTGTAGAAGCGCGTGCGAGAAGAATTATGATGTATATGGGATGGCCTCACGTCAAGGAGATAACCTAGAGAAGGAAAAACACCTGATGTGTATGTGACCTATATATTGACATATATATATGCAGCCATGCATGTGTTTGTATTGCCAACGACACCACGTCTGGATGGTGACTATGTGCCTTTTTCCTTTTGGACAATTAATGTATGATATGTGGCCATTGAGAATAAAAATAAAAGAACAACATTTTTATTCTACAATTTTTTGCCCAGGGGAAGAGTCCAAGGGAAGGAATATTCGTGTACGTGGGATAGGAGATTCCAAGTGGAGAAAGAGTCGTGGGATAGGAGAGCACGTCTCGCCTCATTATGTTTCATCCGACGGCTATACACGCATTATATATTAAACGGACGGTCAATCTTCTTTAATTTCACGGTTAAACGTGGTGTCTCGTATGGTGCCTCCAATTAGTAAATATAAGATGCCTGTTGTGAGCTTGCAAGTACATTCAATGTACTGACCTGGCGTGTCATGCCAGATTTCAAGAAAGTACCATTGGAGAGGAGCGCTGTTCGAGTCTAGATCATGTCCACATCGGTGTCCCTGTGATATGGAGCTTCCGCCACGATGTTATTCCGCTGCCACGTAGTTGTTCGGATCGAGGCCCCTTTATATTCACTAAATAATGTACATATTCTTCAGCCGCACCGGGTGTGCCGCTTGGCCTTGACAGCTGTTGTAATGTAAACTCTGTTCCGCTAGCATCAATAAAGCGGTTGTTTTCTGTACCAAGATGTTGTGTGTTGCCACAAGAAATGGTCTCTGGGCTGGCAATGCATGGTAACCCGGTCGCTCTGAGCCGGGGTGCCACAACGCTTAGTATCAGAGCCGCGCTAACTGTAGGCCATGCTAGACTGCGACGTGTTAACTAGACGTTAGATACGAGTTTAAGTTGAGTGCCGGTAGTAATTTGTGCTGATTGTTGCGTTGCATGCATTCGGTTTATATATTTTTATGCTAACCTGCTAATGGTTGTGGGTGTAGATGGGTCCGGTGCCGTACCCGTGCCAGTTGCAGCTGATGCCGTACAGGTCACCGCACCTCCTTCGCAACATGTGGTGTCGGCTGTACCCTCTCGGAGACGACCCAGTCTATCGTGTGTACCGGGAGCATCTAGCTGACTCACTGTATGAGTATCACGCAGTGGTCACTCTGCGCACTAGTTCCGATTCCAGCTCTTACACTCGTACTTCTCGAAGCGGTTACGCCTCCACCGCTTCTCAGGCTGTCCAGTTTGCTGCATTCGAGGTCCTTGTCGAGCTCCGCTACAACGAGGTCCGAATGCAGAACCACCCATGTTTCTATTACTACCCATCCCTGCACGACAACGGTCGTGTTCGTTTCCCTCTCATTGATCCGGAATCTGATAGTGTTGCTAGCCACCTTGCTCGTTATGTCACTACTAGCTATCTCATGATCCACGAGCTGGCTCGAGAGCTGGCTCGTGCCTGTACTGCTTTAGCCGCTACTTTTGTCACTTCTAGATCCGCCACTATCCCATCTTCCCTGGGATTTACCCCTTATGTTCCAGTCAGCTCTAGCTCCCCTATTTCGCCGCTTACTCCTCCGAGTAGCACGGGCGTGTCGGCCATGAACCCTCTCAGTACTCCTGGCGAGTGGGTCTCACTTCTCGCTACTCTTGTAGCCCCGATGCTTCATCCTACACCTTCCCCTGAGGGAGAGCCCTCGAGGCAGCGCCGTCGTGTTACCTTTAACCCGGAGGTTTCCGTTAACCACTTCAGTTCGGTATCCGAGACCGCTTCAGGGGAGGACGCCGCAGCACCAGCAGAGCAGTAGTATCTTTGAGTATTCGTAGTTGTCTGGATGATGTACGGATGTAGTCGTACGAGTCATGATGTTTCGTTGCATGTATGAGAGTAGTTGAACCAGTCATGTTGTTTATCTTCATGTATGAGTCTATGTATAATTATGTTGAGACTTTATTCGCCGTATTTTCTTCGCTCTTTTGTTTTCTTCCGAGATTTATTGCTGGCTTTTCCCCAATTTTATTCTTGGGTGTTTCTCATCTCGATTGTGTTGTCTTGGGGAAAATCCACAATAGGATGACGTGTGGAGGCAGCAGTAGCAACGTTCGTGAGGGAACTCCTGCACGTCGTTCTGCACGACAGGCAGGACATTCTCCCGAGCCGTACGTTCCGCCACCACCTCCACCGCCTAATCCTCCCTCCACCGAGCAAATTCTGCGTATGTTTGAAGAGAAAAGGAACAATGATCTGATTGAAATATTGAGAAGTGTGCAAGCTATGGTTGGACAGAATGGAAATCAGAATGGTCATCACTCAAAGCTGTTAGATTTTAAGAGGACCAATCCACCCAGCTTTAGTCAGATTGTTAACCCATTGGATGCAGACGATTGGTTGCGCACAATGGAGAAAAAGCTTGAGATTGCTCGTACTGAAGGAAATGATAAAGTTCCCTTTGCAACTCATTATCTTGAGGGCGCAACTGCCATATGGTGGGAAAATACAAAGGCCATGTGGCCGGTTGATGAGGAAATCACCTGGGAAAAGTTTAAGGATCAGTTCCGAAAATATCATATCCCTACTAGAGTTATGAAGACTAAGCAGTGTGAATTTCTCGCACTCGTCCAAGGAAATCAGTCTGTGGCCGAATATCTGCAAAAATTCAATCATCTGGCCCGTTACTCTCTTTATGACGTGGCCACTGAAGAAAGGAAGATTGATAGATTTCTTGGAGGTCTAAATCCACAACTCCGGTGTACTCTCAGTATGCTTGATTTCCCAGATTTCCAAATTCTGGTGAACAAGGCCTTCATTGCTGAACGGGAGCACAAGCTTATAGCAGATAATAGACCTGTTAACAACGACAACAAGCGTAAGTTTGAGCCAAAGAAGGATGGGCAACCAGTGCAAAAGGCTCGTACCTGGCAACAGACTCAAGTGGAATACAGGCCAAATTGGCAGTAGAATGTTAACAAGACCACCACTCAAGTCAAGAATATTGTGACCAACCCAACACATGAGGAGCGTCAACACAATAATTCTTGCTTCAATTGTGGGCAGAACGGACATTATGCCAGATAGTGCCCCAAGAACAACAAGACGAATGCCCTAAGCCGACCATAAGTCAACTTTATAGAGTCGTGGCCAACCCCGCAAAACTTCACTAGGCACGTGCATCATATCTCCGCCGATGAAGCCCAAGAGAAGCTAGAAGTCGTCATTGGTATGTTTTTTGTTAATGACATACCTGCCGTAATTTTATTTGACTCTGGGGTTTCCACTACAAAAAAATACACTTCCGTGATGATACGTGTTTGTCATAGTAGGTCGCTTTTTTTGTCATGCATGTACATCCATGACAAATTTATGACAGAATCAAGATAGTCATACCTGTGCTGCCGTAGAAGTGTTCCATGACAGTACCAAAATTATCATCACGGAAGTGTCCACTTCCATGACGATAAATCGCGCGTCACAGAAGTGCTTTCGTCAAGGGTGACCGACACGTGGCATCCACCGTAACGGAACGCCGTTAAGCTATCAGGTCGGGTTTTGGATCCTATAACCCGTTAACAGCCCCGACCAATGGGAAATTTCCACGTGTAAAATTCTTATTGGCCGGACGAAACACGTGTCAGCTCGTCAGTGGGTCAGATAGGCGCCTATGATACGTCGACACGTGGCACGGCCCAACAGAGGCCCATTCTTGTGAAAAGGCCGGCCCATTTGACTTGGTCAAAAGGTGGCGGGCCGGCCCATGGAAAGCCTGTTAACGGCCTGTTCGCATATAGCCCATTTATAGCCCGCTAAGCCAAGGCCCATTACGCCCTATCCGAATTAGGCCCAGTAGCGTTATCTGGGCCGTCCAATATGATTCCAGCCCGTTTTCACTTTTGGCCCATGTATAGCCCATGACGTCTTTCGGCCCATATGAGGCCCTTTGTAACTCTTGGCCCATTAGCGGCCCGTGCAGAAACTGGCCCGTAATGAACAGTGTATTACTTTACACCCATTAACGGCCCGTGGTGAAACTGACCCGTAATGAATAGTGTATCACTTTATACCCATTAACGGCTTGTTATTCCGTTGGGCCGTTCCCAGCCCAAGTTAACTTCCGGCCTTCTGAGGGCCCATTTATTCTTGGGCTCATTTGCAGCATTCGGTTACTTACGACCCGTTACTGTCATTTTTTGCTTGTGGGCCAAATTCAGCCCGTCGTTACAGTCGGCCCGTTTGTGGCCTGTTAGACTGTTGGGCCAATTTCATAGCATCACCAAATACGGCCTATTAACGGCCCGTTATGGTCAGCCCATACAACGTCCAATTTCCATTAAAGGCCCGCCTATGGCCTATTAAAGGCCCGTACAAGACCCATAAATGAGCCGGCGGCCCATGGATCCTACGAGATGTATAAGGCCCATGGATCCAACGAGACGTAGAAGGCCCATGGATCCTACGAGACGTAGAAGGCCCATGGGTCCGACGGCCCGTGAAGGGCCATGGTCGGGCGAATTGGCCCCCGTTTGAATGATATAGCATATTCAAATAATTATCCTACTCAATACTATCACCTCTAAAAGTCCTACACTATTACAACAAAGATATCAAGGCATAGAAAGGTAGAATAATCCTACACTATACAATAAAGAAATTACAGCCGATTCTACCCACTCGGCATTATGGTTCGACATAGGTGATAATAAAGCATACACAAACAGCAAATTACATACACTGGGCAAATACATCTCATACATCATGGACGCGCATCAACTTAACTCCATTTGAACTATAATCTCTTCAGAAAATAGGATTGGCCGGATTCAGATAGCACAAATTTCAGTCTGCAAAATCTCCAATCCCTTCATGGTTACCTCAGTGTCTTGTTTCATTTTTTGACTCCTGCATCTAATACCTGCATGTCCAGTCTCAACTTGTTGATTATACGTTGACAATCATGTACACGTTGTCTTGCCACCTCTAGTTGATGCTCGAGAACATCAGCACATTCCAATTCCAATCCATAATAATTCGGTAACGGCCATGCCGCACTGCTCGCAGATCTTTGTGTTGATGTCACTTCATCCTGAAATGTTTCTGTAAGTACACAAGACACTATTTTGTACTACATGGCAAAACAGGACTAACAATAATGTTACACGTCACTTTAAAAAAAATATTACACGTAATGAATTATAAGCAGGTGATATTTTAAAAATTATAAAAAAGATAGTCTGTGCAGCCTACATACAGAAATCCCTCTTAGCTCACCAGAGGAGCATGATGTTGGGGCCCAATTGAAAACACAGACAAGTTACAATTTTTTTTTGACTATTTACTATAGAGCAACAGCCCCACAACCCTTTTTATTCCAGAAATTTTTGCCCAAGCCTGTTTAAATCCGCTCCCACCGGGAGTCGAACCCAGGACCTGGGGTGCTACTAAGGTCGCTGCAACCATTAGGCTACATGCCCGTTCGCACAAGTTACAAATTTAGACAACACGTTGCGTATAAGTAAGCAAGCAGTTGGCCATTCTGTGCCTCAATTAAAGTCTTAGGGAGCATAATGAACATCAGAGGGTTTCATTCAAACATACTACAGCAGGCAAAACTGTGCAATCATTAGCGTAGTATAAACTAGATTGTGAGCCTCATGCAATAATAGTTGGTTAATAGACTTCAAAGCTTCAGGCACACTTCGGTAGAGTAATTAAATGGTAAGGCCTTTAATTATGTCAACTAATAGTGATACAAGTACCGAACATTAGGCATGATTATTTGGGCATCTCATTAACTGAGGACAAATAAAGCAATTGAAAAGAGAAAATTAACTATGCCTGAAACATACAAGGAATTGAACTTTTGAGTTGCATACAGTGACTTACCTTAGCAGGTTGAAGAGGCTCAGCGCAGCTCCTACTTCTCTTGCAAGGCTCCTTTCTAACATCTTATACTTGGAAAATCCTCAATCTTATCTTCATTGCACCCCCTCTGCAAGGTGACACAAACTAGTTACTCGTCTCCTTGGAAGATAAATATTCATACTTTCTAGTCTGTGAACACAAAAGGATGAGATTATAACAAAACAACACCACATAATGAAACATGCCGCATCTCTTGCACTTGCACACAATGAAATGAGCATTTACTATGTCTGCACAGGTACTCTTGGAGAGCCTAATGTAGTGTACATCCAAACCTTTATGTCACCTATGAGTTAGACAAGGCCCCACTACAACATCCCTTAGTGTTTAAATCGTTGACAAGCTCTGTTAGAGTGTTAGGTCAAGAACAACAAGTAATCAAAGCAAACAATCCTAGTATGGCTGGCTGATGCAAACAAGCAATTGAACAGAAGTGTGAGCAAATCTTACATATGAAGAAAAGAAGCAAAGAAGGAGGCTTAAAGACCATCACTTGACTGACCAGATTTAAGGGGCATTTAAACATCATGTGCAACGTATGAACTAACATAAACATTGCATATTCCAGATTCTACAATGGAATGCACATGTATTAGGTTATGCCATGTATGATGATGCCTAAATGTACAGATTGCAGGGAGGAGTGATTCATCATTGCACGCACAATTGAATTGCAGGTTAAGGGCCAGTTCGATTCTGCCTTTTCAGGGCATATTGTCAAAATAAGCCATAAAAGTTGTAAAGAAGTCATTTTTGAGTTATGGGCTTGGGCTTAACTAATTTCTCTTTGGAGGGGGGGTGTTTTGGGTAGAACCTCACTAAAAATTGAAGGGAAGGGGAATAGTGAAATGACTCTGTTGTCTGCCTATATTAAACTCAAAATGCAACTGCTGACGCCCGTGTCACACCTGACCCTCAAGTAAAAACAAACACGCAAGCTTTCATTGCCCTGCCCGCTTGCATCTGCTCTCCCCTTTCCCTCTACCTCGATCCCCTGCCTGCAGCACTAGGGTTCCTCCAGCGAGCCGTCGCCACTGGTCCCATCTGGCCTTGTCCTCGACGATGCTATGTCCAGCTAGGCTACATGGCCGGTGGGTAGGGGCAAATCTCCCTGGCTTCTCCTTCCTCTGGCGCCGCCCCTCATTCTCATGGTCTCCAGCAGCTGCTCCACTGTGGTTCGTCCAACGCACTACTCCAGCGGGCGCTGCACAACTACGGCTGATGCTACACTGCAGCAGAAGGCACCTTATTCCCCCTCCCCTCCTCCCAGGCCATGGCCTTGAGGTGCTGTTGAAGGATGAGCTCATCCAACAAGGTGAGGATCTCCTCTGATTTTTTTTGCCAAATTTTCATTCTGATCCACTATATGATGAATTGCTATGAGCTGCTTCTGCTGCTGCTATATGATGCATTGCTATGAGCTGCTCCTGCTGCTGCTATATGATGAATTGCTATGAGCTGCTGTTGCTGTATGATGAGTTGCTATGAGCTGCTGCTGCTATATGATGAATTTCTATGAGCTGCTGCTGCTATATGATGAGTTGCTACAAGCTGCTCCTGCTGCTGCTATATGATGAGTTGCTACAAGCTGCTCCTGCTGCTGCTATATGATGAATTGCTATGAGCTGCTCCTGCTGCTGCTATATGATAAATTGCTATGAGCTGCTCCTGCTGCTGCAATATGATGAATTGCTATGAGCTGCTGCTGGTATATGATGAATTGCAGACTGCTGCTGCTGTATGATGAGTTGCTATGAGCTGCTGCTGCTGCTATATGATGCTTTCAGGTGGTGCTGCTATACGATAATAACCAGCCACTTGGACCATCGAATTTCAATAAATAATTGTTCTTATTTAAATGCGGGTCATGCGTTCTTTGTTTAAATTAGGCAATGGGATCTCTATGGAAAACATTGACCAAAGTAGATTGTGCCAAGTAGATGGTATCTTTGTATTTGCATTTTGAGCAAATAGTGATGGTCTGTTTTCCTATCATATTAATTGCTGCACTGAGTTCAATTTGTGATGTTTGCAAGTCAAATTAATTTCCATATGGGCAGCAAAATGAAAAAAAATATAATGCAATCTAGACTTTCCACTGATCATACCAAAGATAAGATGAAAACGCAATGAAAAGATCTGGTTGGCTTATTACATGGGGCTTATATTCACAAGTGCTTATTTTCTTAGGATAACTCATAATAACTGTCCCTAAGAAACTTGGCTAATAGAACTGGCATACAAATAACATGTCACGATGATTGCAATGGAGGAGTGACGTACCATAGCACACTGTATAGGCTCACCGCTGCCTGTCCTTTTTTTACGATGTTCCATGAAATTGCCACATACATCTTGTACTTTTTCATTGTGTAACCCTATCTGCAAGTTGACACGGCTAATTTCAGACATCTCTACATGATACTACATTGCATATCTGTCGGATTTCGGGTTCCGGCAGACCCTTGAGGTTCGAACTCTGGGGTGCGCGCGGAGATTACGCTTCCTACCTACCTGTACCCCTCCGCCTCGCAAGGATCTAAGCTACCAAAAGAACAGCACAAGAGACACAGAGTTTATACTGGTTCGGGCCACCGATGTGGTGTAATACCCTACTCCAGTGTGGTGGTGTGGTGGATTGCTTCTTGGGCTGATGATGAACAATACAAGGAAGAACAGCCTCGCGAGAGTCTGTTCTTGGCTGGGGCGATGAACTGCTAGAGGGGTTCAGTCGCCCTTCTCTCTCTCTCTCTGTCTGATTGCCAATCAGTCTGTTTCTAGATCTCTCGATAGATGCCTCTACCCCGGGGGTGGCTAGTCCTATTTATAGGCAAAGGCCCTGGGCCTCCTCCAAAATATTGAGCGGGAAGGGCGCCAACAATTGGCCATTTTGAAGGGGAACATCTGGTACACTTATCCTGACTAAAGTTGGTCCTCGCATGCCAAAGGCTCTGGTGATGACGCTGGCTTGGGCTCCACAGTGACTTCCAACTTGTGACGCCCCGAGACATTATGTGCCAGTTGTCCTCCAGTTATTCACTGTTGTTGCTTTGTCATTTGTTGGCATGTCGCATCTTGCCATGTCATCATCCGCTTTGCATCATCATGTTTTCAAAACTTGCATCCGTCCCGGTCTCATTTGTTCTCTCTGTTGTCCGTTTTGAGCCCAGACACACTTGCACGCGCCCGTGGCACGTCCGAAATATTATTTTATAAGTGGCCGGAAAATGTTCTCGGAATGGGTTGAAAGTTGGCATGTGGTGTTGTTATGTTGTCAGTAGGCCGCCTGCCAAGTTTCATCGCATTCGGAGTCCGTTTGACGCCCCAACGGATAACTATAGTGGCATTATAGCCGGTCTAATGTCGGACGTTTTCGGTCTCCGGAAACCGTGCCGGGCTGCATCTCTCCCCTCTTCGCTCAGACCAACCCGCTCTTCACAATCCGCCAGACCCAACTTAACCTCTCTCGTCAGCCCGCAGCCTTCCTCGCGCGCGCGTCCGAAAGCTGTCCCGAACCCAACCCGGACTGTCGCTACCGTTGTGTCCGGATCATCCCCTAACGTCTACAAAACATCACCGTTTTCTTATTTGGGCTCCCTAACTATTTTATCCGCAACCGCCCGATTTCGATCGGAGGATTCAGATTAGCCTCTAAGCCTAGTCCACCTGTTATATAAACAACCTATCCTAACCCTAACCCTAGCCCGTCCAATCCATCCAATCCCCCTCGCGCCGCCACCCACTAACTTTTCCACCTGGTCTCCCCCCTCCTCGGGATCTGTCTGATCCTTCCACCCAACCGGCGCTCTCCTCTGGATCCCCTCGATCCACCATCCAGTCACCACCGCGGCCTCCGACCATCTCCCTCGATTTGCGCCACCGCAGCCAACCAGCGCCGCGCCTCCCGCTCCCTCCTCGATCCAGATCGAGAGGAGATCGATCCCCAGCCTCCCCGTTGCCCTCGTCGCGAGGCAGGGAGAGGAGCTCCCTGTCGCCTCCCACCTCATGCCGTCCCCGACATCCACCAACAGGACAGGCCGGTCTCCCTCGCCCTCCCCCTGTTGTCCTTTCTTCTCCTACCCTCTTTCTCCTTTCCCTAAGCTCTCTCTCTCTCTCTCTCTCTCTCTCTCTCTCTCTCTCTCTCTCTCTCTCTCTCTCTCTCTCTCTTTCTTGCCTCTTGGACAGGAGCCCCGACGCCAAGGCCTTGCCGCGTCGGCGCCTCAAGCCGCCACAGTTTGCTCCAGATCCGGCCGGCCTCCGCCAGGTCGCCCGTTCCTGGCCGGATCCCGCCGTCCCAGACCTCCCCTGCAAGCTCTTGCCGCCGCGCTGAGTTCCTGCTGCCGCTGCTGCTTCGCTGGAGAGCTCCGCCGCGCCAAGTTCCCCTGCTTCCTCTGTGTCGAGCAGCACCTCGAGTGCTGCGCTTGCTCGCGTGCATCGCCCGCACGTGGGCTGCCTCATCCGCAGCGCCTCCTAGGCCCAGCCGTTGACCGCGCTTGTGCGGGCCTGCCAAGCCGGCCTGCCAGGCCTCTCCTCCAGCGCCAACCGGCCAAGGCCCATCGCCTCCTTCCAGCCTCCCTTTCCACCGAACCGGGCCGAAGCCCATGGGTGAGGCCACACCCCAGCGCCCCCTCCTCTGTTTTTACTCCTGTTGGGCCAGCTTGTTTCAGCCCGTTATGTTTTTTTCCTGTCCAGCGATTTTAGTAATTATCCAGTGAATTACAGAATTGCAGAAAACCCCCCAAGCAACATGCATATAATATCTCACAAACGGTGCATCATATGTAAAAACTTAATATATGAAACTTGCCTAAAATTTTGTGTAGTTTAATAATTTGCCACTTTCGTCCATGTTTAAAATGTTTAAATTGCTGTTTGCATTTATTTTGCTAAATGCCATGTTAAAATGATTTAATTCATAACTAAATAACCGTAACTCGGAATTTAATAAACTTTATATGTAAATGGGGTAGAAAAATGCATAGATTAACATGTTGCACTTTATTTTGCTGTTTAACAACATTAAAATTATGTGTAGGGCAGAACAGTACCAATTCTAAAATATGCATATGAGGATTTTTCCGGACTTGTTGTTTGTTGTTCCGGCCTCATTTAAATTGCCTAGATAGGTAGTTTTGTTGTGCTTCACCCTTTGCCATGTTAATCAACATTTAATATTGTTGGGTACATAAACAAGATCGAACTAAATAATTGATGTGGTGTTTTATCAATATGCAACTCGTTGCATATTGAGCTCCACTTAATTTGTAGCATTGTTTGTCGCTCTTTGCCATGCCATGAATCATTAAACCGGACATGCATCATACTTGGTTGTGCATCATGCCATGTTTATGTGTTGGTTGTTTACTATGTTGTTTGTTTCTTTCCGGGTTGCTTCTCGCGTTTGCTTCGGTTTCGTTCCGGAGTTGTGAGGATTCGTTCGACTTCAACCGTTTGTCTTCTTCATGGACTCGTTCTTCTTCCTTGCGGGATTTCAGGCAAGATGACCATACCCTCGAAATCACTTCTATCTTTGCTTGCTAGTTGCTCGCTCTTTTGCTATGCCTATGCTGCGATACCTACCACTTGCTTTTCATGCCTCCCATATTGTTAAACCAAGCCTCTAACCCACCTTGTCCTAGCAAACCGTTGTTTGGCTATGTTACCGCTTTGCTCAGCCCCTCTTATAGCGTTGTTAGTTGCAGGTGAAGATGAACTTTGTTCCTTGTTGGAACATGGAGATGTTGTTCCTTGTTTGGAACATGTTTACTTGTTGGGATATCACAATATCTCTTCTATTATTAATGCATCTATATACTTGGTAAAGGGTGGAAGGCTCGGCCTTATGCCTGGTGTTTTGTTCCACTCTTGTCGCCCTAGTTTCCGTCATATCGGTGTTATGTTCCCGGATTTTGCGTCCCTAACGCGGTCGGGTGATTTATGGGACCCCCTTGACAGTTCGCTTTGAATAAGACTTTTCCAGCAAGGCCCAACATTGGTTCTACATTTGCCTCAGCCTATTATTTTTTCCCTTGGGAGTCGCGCATCCCGAGGGTCATCTTTATTTAGCCCCCCCGGACCAATGCTTGTCTAAGTGTTGGTCCAAACTAGAGAACCGTGCAGGGCCGTCCCTTGGCAACTTGGGTTATGTTGGATTCCTGTACGCTTAGCTTATCCGGTGTTGCCCTGAGAACGAGATATGTGCAGCTCCTATCAGGATGTCGGCGCATCGGGCGGTTTTGCTGGACTTGTTTTATTACTGTCGAAACGTCTTGTAGCCGGGATTCCGAGACTGATCGGGTCTTCCCAGGGAGAAGGAATATCCTTCGTTGATCGCGAGAGCTTATCATGGGCTAAGTTGGGACACCCCTGCAGGGTTTTGAACTTTCGAAAGCCGTGCCCGCGGTTATGTGGCAGATGGGAATTTGTTAATGTCCGGTTGTAGAAAACCCAAAGTTGATCTTAATTAAAATACACCAACCGCGTGTGTAACCGTGATGGTCTCTTCTCGGCGGGGTCCGGGAAGTGAACACGGTTGTTGGAGTTATGTTTGACGTAAGTAGTTTCAGGATCACTTCTTGATCATAGTTGTTCGACCGTGCTTTGCCTTCTCTTCTCGCTCTCATTTGCGTATGTTAGCCACCATATATGCTAGTCGCTTGCTGCTGCTCCACCTCACTACCCTGTCCTACCTATAAGCTTAAATAGTCTTGATCTCGCGGGTGTGAGATTGCCGAGTCCCCGTGACTCACCAGATACTTCCAAAACCAGTTTGCAGGTGCCGATGAGACCATGCAGGTGACACACCCGAGCTCAAGGAGGGGCCCGATGAAGATCTTGTCCTTTATGTTGTTTCTTTCTAGTCGATCAGTGGTGGAGCCCAGTTGGGGTCGATCGTGGACCTTTGTTGCTTTTGGGGTTTCTTCTTTTATTTTGGCTCCGTAGTCGGGCCCTGATTGTAACTGTATGATGTAATGTTTTATTCATGTATTTGTGTGAAGTGGCGATTGTAAGCCAACTATGTATCTCTTTCCCTTATGTATTACATGGGTTGTGTGAAGATTACCTCACTTGCGACATTGCCTTCAATGCGGTTATGCCTCTAAGTCGTGCTTCGACACGTGGGAGATATAGCCGCATCGAGGGCGTTACACTCCTTGTCGCGGAGCTGGTCTTGGTCTCGTTGCACCGAAATGGGTACCTTTGCTTGATCCTCTCGCCTGTGCGTGCTCCCTTTGCACCAAAGAGGAAAGGGACGACACTGCGCGGGCTGGCGCCCGCCTGTCGCCCTTGGTCGTCATGGCTTGCGTCATGGGCACCTCGTGAGGTACCCCGCCTTGATCTCTCCGCCTCCTCGCGAGCCAGCCTGATGAGGCTGCGCCTGAGGAAGCTCCGTGTCGTCCACCCTGCGAGGCTTGGCCCCTCGCGAGGGTCTTGAGTCTGCGTTGAAGAAGATGGGACGTGCTGGGCCCGCCTTGAGCCACGCCGCAAGCCGCAGGCAGGCAAGTCTGGGGACCCCCGTTCCCAGAACGCCGACAGTAGCCCCCGGGCCCAAGGCGCGCCCCGGACTTGGCCGTGCAGGGAGGTGAAGGGATAAGGGTGAAGCGCCGTGGGCCCTAACAGCCTGCGGCCTTGGGCGCCGCTTGGCGGTTGATTGGACGTGGGCAGTACTGTTCCCCCACGCCCCCTTATTCCACGCCATGCTAGGCGGACTCGTAGTTGTACACAGTTGGTCCCTTCCTTTTGTTCATGCGCTCTCTGTCCTTCCTCCGCTCGAACTCTAGCTCCTGATCTCAGCCAAATCTCAAACCATCTCTCCCCCTTCCCATCGCCATGGCTCCGACGAAGAAGGGAAGAGGGAAGAAACCCACGCCTCCGCCTTGCTCGCCGGCGTTGGTGGCCCCCGCCGTCGGCCGGTCGATCATACTCAATCGAGAGGGCCTGGGCAAGGTCAGCTCGGCTCTGGCTACTATCTTCAACGAGTGCGGAGGACGACAGCTTGGCCCACGTCTCACTTCCCCACTGATAGGATAATCACCGAGTTTCATTATTTTGCTGATGCCCTGTGGGCGGGTCTGGTTTCCCCCTTTTCTGATTTCTTCAGGGCCGTGCTTTCCCATTACCAGATCCACATGATGCATCTGGGTCCTGAATCCATTGCCCTTCTTTCGTTCTTTGCTTTTGTTTGCGAGGCAATGATGGGCATCCTTCCTTCGGTTGCCTTGCTGCGCCACTTCTTCTCTCTGCGCCTTGTCGATCCTACCCAATGCTCGGCGTGCGTGAGCTTCGTCGCCGCGTTTGAGACATCGGCCTCAGGGATCGACTTCGGGCTCCCTTTGCCTTCGGCTGGGTTCCGTGAGCGGTGGCTGTATGTGGATGTTGGGGTGCCCAGCCCCCAGCTTTCGAAGCCAACCTCGCCTGCTGTCCCTAATTCGGGCTGGGGCCAGGAGACGCTCGAGAGCCCCCGGCTCGCCTTCGTCTGGCACCGCTTCGCGTTCTTGAAGTCGATCGGCGTGCCAACGCCCAAGGTGGTGAAGGAGTTCCTGTTAAGCGGCATTGCTCCTCTCCAGCGCCACTCCTGCCGGATGTGGGCCTTCAGTGGGCATGGTGATCGTATCAGGCTCCAGGAAGAGGATCTGACACCTGAAGTGCCGAGGACAGTGCTCTTGATCCTG
Organism: Aegilops umbellulata; assembly: GCA_032464435.1. Classification (NCBI taxonomy): domain Eukaryota; kingdom Viridiplantae; phylum Streptophyta; class Magnoliopsida; order Poales; family Poaceae; genus Aegilops; species Aegilops umbellulata. The sequence continues at coordinate 355,684,898 of CP136058.1, forward strand.
ACTGGTGACCCCAACCCGGGCAGCATCCAGCGGGTAGGGGCCCTGCTATACCTCTGCCAGAACAGGGACGATTTTGTGAAGCAGATGCCTATCTTTGATGAGTGGGGGCTGCGCCCTGCCGGCCTCCAGGGGCCTCGCGAGAACCCAGTGATGGTGACTGCCCTTGCAGTCGGCCAAGGCGACTCTTCCTCAAGTGGCGGAGCAGGGAGGCATGAGGCGCCAGAGGCCGAGGGGCATCCCGACGGGGTGACAGCGCCGGGTGATGCTCATGAGGGAGCAGCTGCTGGGGCCTGTGCCGCCGAGGCCGAGAGCGGCGAGCAGCTGCCCTCAGCGCCTGCGGATGAGGCCCCTGAGGCTCCAGTTGCTACTTCGGGTGAGGCAACCGGTAGTGCGCACCAGGCAGGTGCCCCTGGCGCGGATCGCCTTGATGCTTCGCCCCCGTCACAGGTTGATCCCTACGCTCAGCTCTTGGGCCGCTTCCGCGTGGACTTTGAGGCCCTCTAGAAGAAAAGGGAGGCCCTGGGCGACGATTGCCCTTGCCGCCTGCTGAAGCGTAGGAAGTACTTTGCCACTGATGAGTAAGCCTTCTCCTTATCCAGCTCCCGATCCTTCTGTTGCCCTTGCTGATCCTTGCTCCGCAGGCCCCTTCCAGCCGAGCTCGCAGAGATGGCTGAGGTTCTGTCCTCCTTGGCTTCGCCCCCTCTTCCGTCCTTGAGTGATCCGAGCAGCACAACCCTTGTAGTGAGGGCAATTGGAGGGGCGAACCGTCCCGAGGTGCATCGAGGCCCTACGCACCCCGCGGTCTTCCTTCGCGGGCCTTCTCGGGGCATAGCCAGCCTGCCGTGGGCTTCTCGCCTGGTCGTAGATTGCGATTGGCTGAGGCGCTCCCTGCGCTCTTCATCTGACGGCAGGCTGGCTCCAGGCCGGGCTTCTGGCGTGGTGTGCCCGACCGTCGCGAGGGTGCCAGTCCCCAGCCCCCTGCCTAGAGGGGTAGTGCCGATCCGTGGCCCCCGGCTCTTGCTTGGGGCAGGTGATGGTGCGGAAGACGTGCATGAGCGCGCTCGGGAGCGTCGCGCTCTTCGCCAAGGATTCCTTCGAAGGGCGGCTGATGCGGTGGACCTGCTTGGTGAGGAGCTTGCTGATGAAGACGCGCGCCATGAAGCCGAGGGCCTACGCCTGGCTGCAGAGAGGCGCGAGCTGGAGGGTGTCGTCGCCCTCGTGCGCCATCAGCGCGATCTTGACGATGAAAAGGCCAAGGCGTCGTTGGCGGCCTCTCATGAGGCCCAATCTCGGGCCACTGAGGAGGCCCGGGAGGCTGACCGGCGGAGAGGAGCTGCGGGGGAGCGGGCTCGGGAGCTCCTGGCTTGTGCCACTCACTGGAGGAGCAAGTGGAGCTGCGCGAGGCAGCCCTTGCGTCGATGAAGGTGGCCTCCGGCGACCCGACATGGCTCCAGAAACGTGAGGAGGCGTTGACGCTGGAAGCCGCCGAACGCGCCCGCGAGTACAAGCGGCTGGAGACGAGGGAGCGCTTGGTGACGCAGACGGAGGATGATGTCGCTGCACGGGAAGCCCGTGTCCTGGAGGAGGTTGGACGTCGGGTGGCGATGGCGCGCCAAGACCTCGAGCGCGAGTTCGAGGGGAGGTTGGGGTTGATCCGGGTCGAGGCTGAAGGTAGGACCGCTGCCCTGAGGACCAAGCTGGACGAAGCGACGCGGCGGGCCGATGCTCTTCGGGCCGCACTTGAGGTAGCGCAAGGGGAGTCAACCACCTCCCGGGCCGAGGTGCTCCGTCTTCGCCAGCGGGTGGAGGATGCTGAGGCCGTCGCGCGCCAAATTGCGGATGAGATACGTCAGCGGCAGGTCCTGGAGCATGAGCACGCCCCCATGCTCTCCACGCTCTGGGAGAGTGCCAACACAGCCTTGGGCAACATCTGCGAGGCGGCTATTGGCGAGCCGCACGCAATTAACTACGCCGGCAACCTTCAGTTCTTCACCGCCGTGGTGACGCAGCTGGAGGCGCGGTCGGCCAGGGCCGACAGGTTGGTGGAGGACAGGAGCCGCGCCCTGCTCGGGCGCGCCTTTTCCCGCGTCTTCAGCCATCTCCGGAACATGGACCCCCACTTTGACTTCGACGCCGCCATCGCCCCAGTCCCCCAGGCCGTCCGAGACGACCTGGCGCACTGGGTGGAAGACAATGTGGATGCTCTTGTCAGGGCCTTCGCTTCGGACAACGACGACATGATCGTGGTTGCTGACGAGGGCGGTGTGGTGAACGGCCCTGACGCCGCTGGCGGCGATGCAGACAGCGATGGCGAGTCTGGCGATGCCAGCTACGGTTCGGGAGGAGCTCCTGAGGACGCATTGGGGGATTTATCCGACTGATTACGCATTGTCCCTGTTTCCTTGCCCTGCATGAATAGAACTCAGGTGTTGGCCTAACGATTGTGAGAGCATTTTGGGAGGGGGAGCCCCTCATGTAAAATTTTTGCTCATCGTATTAGTAGACGTTACGCTGCCCGTGCGTCCGCACCTGGTGGTTGGCTAGTTTACCTTTGTTCTGTGCGGGCCTCGAGGTAGCCTGCGGGAGGCCGTGGCGTCTCGAGTGTCCTCTGATCAAATCCGTAGGATGTGAGAGTATCGCGGGCGGCGAGCTTCACAGGCGTTGGCCTTCTTCACAGGCTCCGGGCCTTTTCTAACAAGGGATAATCTTCATAGGCATTCGCCTTCTTCACAGGCTCCGGGCCTTTTCCAAAAGGATAATCTTCACAGGCATTCGCCTTCTTCACAGGCTCTGGGCCTTTTCCAAAAGGATAATCTTCACAGGCATTCGCCTTCTTCACAGGCTCCGGGCCTTTTCCAAAAGGATAATCTTCACAGGCATTCGCCTTCTTCACAGGCTCCGGGCATTTTCCAAAAGGATAATCTTCACAGGCATTCGCCTTCTTCACAGGCTCTGGGCCTTTTCCAAAAGGATAATCTTCACAGGCATTCGCCTTCTTCACAGGCTCCGGGCCTTTTCTAACAAGGGATAATCTTCATAGGCATTCGCCTTCTTCACAGGCTCCGGGCCTTTTCCAAAAGGATAATCTTCACAGGCATTCGCCTTCTTCACAGGCTCTGGGCCTTTTCCAAAAGGATAATCTTCACAGGCATTCGCCTTCTTCACAGGCTCCGGGCCTTTTCCAAAAGGATAATCTTCACAGGCATTCGCCTTCTTCACAGGCTCCGGGCATTTTCCAAAAGGATAATCTTCACAGGCATTCGCCTTCTTCACAGGCTCTGGGCCTTTTCCAAAAGGATAATCTTCACAGGCATTCGCCTTCTTCACAGGCTCCGGGCCTTTTCCAAAAGGATAATCTTCACAGGCATTGGAAATCCCCCCGAGGGGACGCGGCGGCGACAGTCTGGGCTGCGCGCAAGCTAGGCCTGACTTGGCTCGCGAGGGGCTCGCGAGAGGAGGCAGCTGAGGCAAAGTGGTAATCGAAACGTGAGAAATGGCTCGAACGAGACTAAGCACCCCTTCCCCGAACACACGCAAATTTCGAAATCGAATCCAACTTAAATCCAGCCGGGGGGGGGGGGGAATTACAACCAAAGGGAAAAAGCAATGAAGGCAAACAAAAGGCCGCGTCCGGCACCTAATCTAGTCTTGGATGTCTTCTCACTAGCGCGGAGCTAAGTGCTGCCACTGGGCGTGGGAGGGAGCCCCAGGGCCTGAGGCCGGCACCCCTGAGACTCCGGGGCGTGTACATCCCCACTCATTATTACGTGAGAGTGTCACGGGGCGGCGAGCTTCACAGGCACTGGGCCTTCTTCACAGGTACCGGCCTTGCTTCATATCGCCAGACGAGGGCCCCGCCTTGCGCCACACTCTAGTGCCATCAACGATGACCGGAAACCAGGACGCCGCCGATGGGGTAGAGCGGTCGCCAGCGGTTCCCCCGACGACCACAGGTCCTCCGCCAGGGGCAGGCCCTGAGGCACCTCCCCAGCAGAGGGCCTACCTCCTGAGAACGCCTTGCTCCGAACGCTGCGGTGGTGATATCGGATCTCTGCCCCTCTCTTGCAGCCCACTGCGCCCTCCTCCCGAGGGGTAGGAGACCGTGAGAGCGGGGCAGCTGCCCGCTGTGGTGACCTGCACCTCCTGTGATCCATGATTAGCGTATGCCTGCTCCTGAGGAAGTAGCGGTACCAGATAATCGTTGCTTCCAGCGTGGCCGGTGGGGCCATCCCTGGGCTCCTGGAAGGACTCAACTTCTGGTGCCTCGTTCCCCCAGCCTGGGCTGAGGAGCGAGCCTTGTTCGCCCTCGTGAGGGTGCCTCTGGTCCATCATGTGGGGCATGTATTCTTCCGGCGCCGTCATCCCGAAGGCCACGCCGTAGTGCTCTGCGTGCCATGCAGCTCCGCTTGACGCGCCCACCGTGGGGTGGTAGCGTGGCTGTCCGCTGAGACCGTGGGGCAGGGGTAGCATCACTGCCGGTCCGGTGCCGACAGCCTCGCTGGTGTTGGAGTAGCCCTGGAGCCCGCGGGCATGCGCGGAGCCCCCGCGTGGGCCGCCCTGGGCTTGAGGCGGGAGCTGGGTGCAGAAGTGGTGAGCCCTTGAGGCGGCAAAGCCCAGGAGCTCGGCGACCCGCTCCAGCAGCACGTCGCGGCCGCCTTCCAGCAGCCTGCACTGTAGCAGCTCTTGGGCCACCATGAGCGTGGCCCTCGAGTTCACCTGCTCCCGGCGGGTGTACGGTGTCGTGGCCGCGGCGTGATTGGAGGCCCTTGCTGCCGACCGTGCCTGCCACGGTGTGAGGGTCGTCGAAGCCTGTCCGCTTTGCCCGCGGCCCGCAGCGTCCTGCGGACCGTGAGCTGCCTGGGGCACGGGGTCGCTCGAGGCGAGCGGCTCTGTGCGGGCGGGCCATGCCGCCCATGGATCTGGGTTGCCCGCCTGGTCGCCGGACATGGTGATGACGACGCGGCGGGGCACGAAGTGGTAGAAGGTGGATTCCGGCGCACCCCTACCTAGCGCGCCAAATGTCGGATTTCGGGTTCCGGCAGACCCTTGAGGTTTGAACTCTGGGGTGCGCGCGGAGATTACGCTTCCTACCTACCTGTACCCCTCCGCCTCGCAAGGATCTAAGCTACCAGAAGAATATCACAAGAGACACAGAGTTTATACTGGTTCGGGCCACCGATGTGGTGTAATACCCTACTCCAGTGTGGTGGTGTGGTGGATTGCCTCTTGGGCTGATGATGAACAATACAAGGAAGAACAGCCTCGCGAGGGTCTGTTCTTGGCTGGGGCGATGAACTGCTAGAGGGGTTCAGTCGCCCTTCTCTCTCTCTTTGTCTGATTGCCAATCAGTCTGTGTCTAGATCTCTCGATAGATGCCTCTACCCCGGGGGTGGCTATTCCTATTTATAGGCAAAGGCCCTGGGCCTCCTCCCAAATATTGAGCGGGAAGGGCGCCAACAATTGGCCATTTTGAAGGGGAACATCTGGTACACTTATCATGACTAAAGTTGGTCCTCGCCTGCCAAAGGCTCTGGTGATGATGCTGGCTTGGGCTCCACAGTGACTTCCTCCTTGTCGCGGAGCTGGCCTTGGTCTCGTTGCACCGAAATGGGTACCTTTGCTTGATCCTCTTGGCTGCGCGTGCTCCCTTTGCACCAAAGAGGAAAGGGAGGACACTGCGCGGGCTTGCGTCATGGCTTGCGTCATGGGCACCTCGTGAGGTACCCCGCCTTGATCTCTCCACCTCCTCGCGAGCCAGCCTGATGAGGCCGCGCCTGAGGAAGCTCCGTGTCGTCCGCCCCGCAAGGCTTGGCCCCTCACGATGGTCTTGAGTCTGCGTTGAAGAAGATGGGCCGTGCTGGGCCCGCCTTGAGCCACGCCGTAGGCCGCAGGCAGGCAAGTCTGGGGACCCCCATTCCCAGAACGCCGACAATATCCCTTGCGCATATTTAAACCACCAATTAACGATTGTGTGCGTACCATAAACAAGCCATGACTCTATATGCTGGACTAGCAAGCACTCTAAGGGAGCCTAATGTAGTGCACTGGAATTCCTACATGCCACCTACGATTTTGTGTAATGTACTGCCCCTATTCCTAAATATATGTCTTTGTAGAGATTCCAGTATGGACCACATACAGATGTATATAGATGCATTTTCGATTGTAGGTTCACTCATTTTGCTCCGTATGTAGCCTATAGTGGAATCTCTAGAAAGACTTATATTTAGGAACGGAGGTACGAGGTAGTATCATGTATGACATCTACATATCTAATTTAGCAGCCAGTAGTAGAAATCATTGTCTGCACAAAGGGTTTACTGATCGAAAATCCTAGCAAAGCACGCTGGCAGGCATAGAACAATACAAGAGAGAGAGAGAGACGCGCTTACAAGATCATAGCAATGCCTCAGTCCAGGATCTTGGTTGGCCAAGCTATTAGATCCAGAAGAAACATCGTCCTTGTAGTTTTTGCCAGCTGCATAACAGGTAACAGCGACCGGTGAGTATATTTGAAGTACATCGGGCAGGTGATGCTGGACAGGTTTAAAGGTGACAAGTACCTAGGCCGTGGTGGGTGCTTGGCATCTCTCCAGTCTATGGGAATCAGGTTAGAAACATCGAGGGTGATGACGCTGCGCTAGCTGTCGGGGTTCGGTAAGGAGATCTAGAACCGTCGAGTCGGGTGTTTGTGGAGCGGCTCTGGTAGGGTGGACTACGGTGTGGGCAAAGCGGATCTATGGCCGTGGACGAGGGCGTAGGTGAAGCTGCTCCGGTGGTTGGGTTAAGGATGGTGTCGATGATGCGGATCTGCGGCCGTGGACGGGGCGTCAGAAGCTGCTCCGGTGGTTGGGTTAAGGGTGGTGTCGACGATGCGGATCTGCGGCCGTGGATGGGGCGTCAGAAGCTGCTACGGTAGGTTGGATGAGGGTGCGAGGAAGCGGATCTGAGGCCGTGGACTTGTGAGTTGGCAAAGCGGCCCTGGTAGGGTTGAGAATGGTGTAGGCGAAGCTACTCCGGTAGGGTTAAGGAAGGTGTCTGCGAAGCGGCTCCGGTAGGGTTGAGGAAGGTCTCGGCGAAGAGGATCAGAGGCCGTCGACGGGGGCGTCGGTGGGGCGGCTCCGGGGGTGTGGAGGAAGCGTCTCCGATGGGGAGTACGAATGAGCCGCTGCAGATGCGCGGAGGTTGACGAGAGTACCAGCGAAGCAGATCCGGCGCCGTGGACAAGGTCGGCACCGAATGGGCTGTGGTACAGTGGTGGATGAGCAGTCTACTTGTTTCTAGGGAAGGTGGGAGGGGTAGATGCGGCCGCAGAAGCAGATCCCGCGAGGTGGATGCCGCTGGCAGTGAATGGGCTATGGTACGCCGGTGGATGAGCAGTCTAGGGTTTCGAGAGGGGAGGGGAGAAAGGGCGATGAAGTACGGACGGCGTGATGTAAGATGCTCTGGTGCTGTGGAGTTAGTCGTTTTTGCGGGAGGGGGAGAGGAAATGGGGGTGCCGTGTAGTGGGGGAACCGGAAGTTACCAAAGCAGCCCCGACCTATCATGTAGATGAGGGCGGTATTGTAACTACTGGTCTCCGTGCACCAAGGACAAAAGGGGAATTTCGCATGCTAAACACTAAGGTGTCGGAAATTTTAGAAGGAGGCGGGAGATTTTGCCGCCCGCGGGATCGTTCGTATCCAGTTTCAACTAATTTTTGACTGTGCTAGCGGGAAGGTCATGCTAGACTGTGTACACGGGGCACGCGTCAGCAGTTAATAACTGGTGTGAAGTCCACCCAAGAAAAAAGACAATAACTCGGGATGATGTGCCGATAACTTGGACGTTCACACGGGCGCGGCCAATCGTACGGGTGTAGTGGCGCGTTCACAAAAAAGGGATCAAACGCTCAGCCTATGTATTTCTCGTGTAAATAGATAATTTAGTGCCATTGGTTATTCACTTTAAACATAATGCATTAACGTGTTAGTGTAGAGGCGCACAAAAAGAAATGGATATTGTAGTCGGCTACTTAAAAGTGTTACCTCATATGATTACATAGCATCCATTTCATAAATTGTGTACCCGTTGAATTCATATATGAATATTACATATATTACTTCAAAATAGAAACTTAAATCATCCAAGACTAATGAATTTGAATGCAAGAGTAACAATGGTGCATGTTCATGATAGCTACATTGGTTGTTTGAAGAAACATCACTGTAACTTTGGCATGCACAACTAAAAAAGCTTATTTAAATAGAAAAAATGTGATATGTGAGTGTCCAATCTTTATAGCGTTGAATCGATATTGTACCTTTGGCCACGATACGAAGTAGATATTGACTTATGTTCAAGTGATGCACATCCACGATCGCTAGATAGTGATACGTCAATGAATTGTGCAATCTCTCTCACACGCATACATATCTCATTTCCCTGTGGGCATTGAAATCACACACGTGCACTTCGTGTATTTCTCTCCCTCCGTCAGGGTTAAAAATCGTCTTTCTACCCCGTCCTACAAGTCTCTCACACAGAAAGACACACGCTCTCTATGTCTAACACGCCCACCCCTTTAATTCCGCCCACCCACAACCACTAATGTCTCTCACACATATGCTATCTACCTATCCCTTAATATAGCTAGATATGTGTCACACAAACTCCTTCTCCCTACTAGCAAGATGCCCATGCGTTGCACGAAACATCAAGATGCATTTGTATGAGAAGTTTATCTTGTGGGAGAAAAGGATGAACGAGGGAATGCCTTATTTGCAAATGCGAAGAGGGGTGTGGGTATCTTTTTGCAAAATTGCCATAGTTTCCTTCCTGTCCGTCGGATATAAATCGGATGGCCTATATTGCAGGATGGCAGGAACACCATAATCACCAACTTTGTTTTTTATAAGAGTAGAGATATGTGAGTGTCACTGCCCCCCCCCCCACACACACCCACACTTCCCAACACCGAAGGAGTAGGGTGACACCTCAATCTTGATACTAATCTATCGACTGGCTTCTCTCTCAAACATACACACACACTACCCGGCACCGAAGGAGTAGGGTGGCACATCAATATTGATAATAATCTATCTACTCCTCTTTCAAACACACACACACACTCGCTAGTTGTGCCTCTGTGCCTACCACGCACACTCTCAATACGTCTTTCTCTCCCTCCCACCCCAACAATGACAGTAGAAGGGTGACAACTCGATCTGATCATAATCTGTCAATTGGTTTCTCTCTCAAACATTGTGTCCCGGTGCCTCGCTCGGTAGCCCCCTCGATATGTAGACTTCTCACGCGCGCACTGCTGTAGTGACGATGACGCTGAACCTAGTGTGCCTTGTTTTTACCGGCCTCATGTGATAGTTTTCACCCTGTTTTCTGTTAATTAACAAGGCAACCTTTTCTTTGTTACTACTAGTGAATCTGAAGTCATTCGGGGCAGACATAAAATATATCACTTCAACCCAATTATCACAACAACTATTTAAAAAAAACTTAGCTAGCTGCCCGTGCGTTGCACGGAACATCAAGATGCATTTGTATGAGTAGTTTATCTTGTGAGAGAAAAGGTTGAACGAGGGAAGGCCTTATTTGCGAACATGGAGAGACGTGTGGGTATATTTTTGAAAAAATGTCATAGTTTCTTTCCTATCCGTTAGATATAAATCCGACGGCCTATATTGCAGGATGGCACGCATACCATCATCACCAACTCTTTTTCTACTCCCTCCGTCCAAAAATACTAGTCATCAAAATGGATAAAAAGAGATGTATCCAAAACTAAAATACGTCTAGATACATTTCCTTTTATCCATTTTGATGACAAGTATTTCCGGACGGAGGGAGTATTTGTCTTTTTAGAGATTTCAACAAGTGACTATGACCGGACCTTACGAACATACTCAAAAAAGTAGTCCATAATTTTGATGTTACCCTCTTTTCTTGGCGGTGCAGTGCCATCTGGGTACCTCATAAATAAATCAAGGACAAATCGGACCCCTTCCTGAAAAGACATACGGAGCAAAATGAGTGAGTCTACACTCTAAAATATGTTTACATACACATCTGTATGTGGTAGTCCATTTGAAATCTGAAAAAGACAAATTATAGGAACGAATGGAGTATATATAAGAGTAGACATGGAGATATATCTCCAGCATGGTCTACAACAAAAATGTGCTGGGCTGGTTAGCGCCGGATGCTCGCAACGCGATGACATGAGTTCGTATTCTGTCTTTTAACTTTATATTTTTATATTATATATTACTCTACTTATTTGATATATACTTCTTTCGCCACTGTACTGACAGTAGAACCCACAGAGTACTTAGAGTACAAGATTAAGGATGGACTTGTTTCTTTTTAACTTTCTGTATGAAGCTATAGCCACCCTGCAAGTCACGTGTACACTGTGCATGCAATTAACTTTTTTATAGAGGGACAATCATACAGGAAATTAGCTCAAATGGATTGGATGTCACTCTATTATTTCTAGCATAAGGCCCTCCACTATGTAGGCCAAAAGTGATGCCAAATACACTGTTGGTTCATTTGGCACCGATGCCCTCCATTACCCAGCCGGTGCCATAATATTTTTCCATGGAACCGGAGCAAGTTGCTGCACCGATGCCCATTTCTAGCATTGCAATAAAATATGTAAAGATGTGAAGGATCAAGGGGATGGGACAGAGGAGGACTAGAGAACTCGTACGAAGGATTGAGGGAAAGCTGGCTTGCTCTATTTTTTATGTATACATGTGGTCTCACTTTTCTATGGGCTGCAAAGGCATATAGTGTGACCGGTGCCATAGAAATTTCTCAGAGCATCGATGCCCAATCTGTAATAGTTTAATGTACCGGGCACCGACCACATAGTGGAAGGCCTAAAGAGCATCTCCAACGGCAGCCGGCAAATTTCCTCCCGCTTCATACGCAGCGGCATACATTTTTACAACTCTAACCAACCAGATGAAATTCGTGCAAACACGGACTGATTTCATATAAGCATGAAGGATTTCGTATAAAAAAGCCGGATCTTCATATAAACATCATGGATTTGATTACATTTACATGAACTAAGAGGTGCCAATCCGGCTCTCTTGTATAATTAATACTCCCTCCGTCCAGAAATACTTGTCCTAGAAATGGATGTATCTAGACTTATTTTAGTTATAGATACATACAATTTATCCATTCTTAGAACAAAAATTCCCCGTCAGCTGGACAGGGAGTACATAATCTAAATGGCCGCCCGTGGATCCCTTTGTCTTCCTCATGTCCGTCAGACACTTGCGGGGTCGAGGAAGGTCCTCGGAAGAGACGAAGCAGCAAAGGAACCACCTGATTCTGCGGTCGTCGCCTCGGGGGTGGCCTTCATGGGTCCCAAGTGGCGGCGGCCTCCCGTGTTCTACTTCTCCTCGATGATGGCGGCGGACACGGAGAAGCTGGCCACCGACTCGTCGCTCTCCATGCACCCGGCTTCTGTCTCTGCCTGCATGGCGCTGCTGCAGGCACAGGAGGCGCTCCCAGAGACACGGGAGGCGTGGCCACCGCAGACACGGGTGGCGCGGTATGACGCGGCAGCGGCAGCGCCCGTACCGGCGTGCTCGCCGCCGTGCCAGCGTGGAGCAACTCACCACTCCTCATCGAGCTGAACTGGAGCGGCGAGTTGCTGAACCACGCACCTGCTTAAGGCGGCAACTGGCTCCGTCAGGCCAAGCGAGGTTGGTGAAGCACCGAGTGGCCTCGCCCGTATCCGGAGGGCTCGGTGGGCCACCCAGCCGGGTAATATGCCGGAGAACGGCTCATCGGAAGCCATCGGAGGAGTGGAGAAAATGGTGAAGGAGGAGATGAGGGAGCGGCGGAGGGGTGCGATTCTTGCCCGCTGTCTGTCTGGCCTCGTGTAAATAGAGGGCGGCCGGTAGGAGCTTGGCCGGCGTCTGGCCTCGTTTAAACTGAGGGCGGACGGGAGGAGCTTGGCCGGTGTTGCGTTTAATTCCGGCCCGCTCATGAACGGACGTGTGGCCAGAGTAGGATTCTCGGTTTGCATGCGGGTTTAATGGAGGCGTCGGGCGTGCAATGGGCGGCGCAGTACTATTCAATTTGACAGCAGTAATGAGCCGTCAAATCACAAAGGCCCTCGCCTCTCGTGAAACCGACCGAGCTAGACCGCGCCGCCCTCTAGCCTTTTAAAAAATGTATATGCTCCACTTTTGTACAGTAGTAGTATCGATGGATTGCGCCATGGAGCAAAACTTGAAATTAAAAAAAAGGTGGTACATAAAGAGCGCTCGCCGCCAAATTATGCATATAGTACTATTAAAAAGGCTTGTCACAATAATGGTGTCCAGCACAAGTGCACAACCCACCCCTCAAATAAAACTAAGCACCCTGGAATTCTTTGACAAAACTAAGCACCCTGAAATTCTTTGACAACTAAACTGCTGGCTATATGATGTTGGCCATATATATTGTACGTATATAATGTGAAGAAACGAGTGGTAGTACTGTACCAACTAAAAGATGAAATGTAAGAAATACTTGTATGTACGTACTGAAGAGTTAAAGTAACAAGAAGAAACATAACATAGTTCTACTGGGGGCTCAGCACAACACACCCCTCAAATTAAATTAAGCACACCTGAAATTAAACTTTGCAACTATTCTGGTAGACACTGCATTAGAACCACCATGAGCAACGACACTGCCACCTTACTCAGAGTCCTCGTCCACGTCCTCGACTTCGTCCTTGTCCCTCTTCCTCTTGGCCGATACTTCTTTGCTTGAACCGCACACTTGGTTGTTTCTCTTCATCCAACCCTTGTAGATATTGAAGCAAAGGTAGCCATCCATTGCAGCGTAGTGGATGTGGTCTATATCTAGTACATTCTGCTGCCATGCATGACGATGAAACGTGTATGGAGGTTTCTCCAGTTTACCGTACAAAGGATGAACCATGGCTCCTGCTAGGGTTAGCATTGAAGGCTGAAGAGAGGACACCAGCCGATTCTTCTGGAGGTCAAAGGTGTTGCCTACAACGAGGCCTACCAGAAGCAAGACTTCTTTGTCGTTACCAAAGTCTACAATAATGAATTTGACTAGGTTGCTCCCGAGGAAGTCCTTAAAATCCTGGCGCTCAACGTCGGCATGGCATATGTGGTAGACCAAGCATAAGTCATGCACGCAAACCTGGATCACGGCGGGCTTCTTCCTCTCTTCGTCCTTTAGATCCTTTTCTCGTCCTAGGACTGTGGTGTACTCAACATCTAGCCTAGTGACCCACTCATCATCTGAGTTTTTGAACATGCGTTTGAAGCGAGAAAGGCATCCTTTCACCGTCGCAGAAGAACGGGTGTAGACGACATCGAACTCATCGCCGGTGATGGTTCTAACCTTGTACTCACCGCCGATCCTGGAGATTTGGGACACCATGGATTTGGGAGGAGGGTAAGGATTAGTGGAACTGCCGTAATGTGAATGGACGGGACGACTAGGAGCGAACCGTCGTAGTATTGAAGGACATGCGGGGACGAGTAGGAGCGAACTGCCAGCGTGCGAATGACAGGGTAGTGGCTTTCCATTCTCCCATGATACGGGCTTCCGAGAGCCCTTGGATCTGAGATCGAACGGTTGCATGGCGTGATTCTAGACCTATGGGTGAATATCCTATCCTGGAGGGTTATTCTACAAATTTTCAACAACTTAGCATGCGACCGTTTGATCTCAGATCCAAGGGCTGCCAGCAGCCCGTATCGTGGTCGCGCCTACCACGACCGTCGCGTCGCTCGTGCGGTCGCGCCCTTGGAGATTTAACACGGTGCGTTAGGCTATCTGATGTTTGGCATGTTATACATAGTCATCACTTAGTCACTCATACTACAACAAGGTTGGCTATAAGTGTATTTTTTACTCCTCTCTATCTCTTTCTTCGTACTCCCTCCGTCCCATAATATAAGAACATTTTTGACACTAGTGTAGTGCCAAAAACGTTCTTATATTATGAGACACAGGGAGTACTAGTATTTATTGCATTTGCCAAGGAGTGACCTCTTCCAATGAAATGGTGTTGCTAAGTTTGCTTCATTTAATTAGCTATAGACTCAAAATTGACTTTTCACCTAGGTACACGCGCTCAGCACCATTTCTTCCTTGGGTCACCAAACTAGTCTCTCTCTTGTTGAATAACTTGCCACATCAGACTTTATGCCTATGTGGCAAGCTTAAGCACTTGTAGGAGCAAGTAAAAGTAAGTACAATAGTGCGCTTTACATGGCATTTTTGCATATGTGGAGGAAAGAGAGGCAAGGAAAAAGTGGAGAAGTGGGCTCTCATGCAAGAGCCAGCCTCTACTACATGGTGGAGCATTGGGAGAGGCACCTGTATGGAGGTGGTCAGGAATCTAGGAGACTCACGCCGGTCATAGCGCCGCAGTTAAAATGATAATGGCAAGTCAAATCACGGGGCCCCACCTATCCAGCAGTAACTCGCTGTCAAATCACACAACCCTACGTTTGCAGCAGCCTACTCCCTCGTCTTCTCGCGTCTCTGTCGAAGCGACTAAAGCGCTATGTTACAATAACATATTATGTTACCACAAGCACCTCTTTCCTCATTAAATAGTTGCCAGATAAGCAAAATTGTCTTGGGATGTGTTAAGTTACTACCTAAGTTACTCCCACTATGGCTAGCCTAAGAAACAACGTGAGAGTTAATGCACCACGCCTATGTGTTTACTATTTGGTTTTCGTAAGATGACTTAATACTCACTTAGACGGAGGGAGTATTCGATTTGAAAGTGGGCGACGCAGTTCCCGATACGGCTTTAATGCAGACGAGGGAGGGAGTAGCGGTTCCCGATATGTTGAACGACCAATGCATCCTCCTCAATTAATGCAAGAGGGAAGTAATGGGAGGAGGTCCGGGAAAAGAGGTTGCACGATGTGAATGCAACGCAGTTTGCCCTCATTGCCCTCATATAAAGGTGCCCCTCCATTCCAATGCATCTACCACATCGTACGCACCTAAGCATTTGCCTAAGCACCTACACTAAGTGCAAAAGAGCTCACTCCAGACCCATGGCGGCGATGCGCGTGAGCGGCCAGTGGCTGCGCCAGATGGTCCACGACGCCGGCCTGCGGCATGGCGCCGAGGATCGTCTCCAGACGGTGTTGGAGACCGGCTGGTGGATGGTCGCCATCGATGCCAACTACGACTCTCAGTTGGACCAGATGATCGTTGACACCAGCAACAAGTTCACCGTCATCAAGAAGCTCGCGGACGACATCGCCGTACTCCTCCAGCCCGCGTGCTTGGGCTCCTCATTGCCTACCACCCTAGTCGGCCTCCATGGCTGGAACCTCTTTCAAGCACTGGTGGCCCTGTGACTGCCCGCCGACACCACGAAGAATGTCCACCTAGAGGTCGCGCTCGCCGCGAGGCACCTCGCCCTGCAAGAATTCGTCGACCTACACATCCACGTGTACGAGCAAATCGTGTACATAGGTATCTACAATGCCAGTGAGGACACTACGAGGTTGGCCTTCCTCAACCGGCTGGAAGCCTTGGATGCCTTTGGTGAGAAGCACCTCGACCTCGCCACAAAAGTCGTCGCTCCTTAGTTGCCGGTCGGTGGCCCGACACACTAAGTTGAGCAGGAGGAGGAGGTCGTACGTTCGTGGATCCATCTTTCTTCTTGCCTCCTGTAACCACCACTGCGATCGCATCATCGTGGCCATAATTCTTATTGTGTTGTTGCATTCTCGTTCCAGTCAATACCGAAATGTGTGATCCCTTTGCTTAATTATATGCATCACTGTAAATAGTACTCGATCCGTCAATTTATAAGTTGTGCTTACCTTTTCCATCAACTTCATGCAACGCGCGGGCATCTTGCTAGAAACACTAGAATATGTCTATATAATCCGTATGTGATAGTCCATTTGAAATCTAAAAAAAGACACATATTTAGGTACGGAGGGACTAATATATTAGGAGCATATCATGCACACAAAGGTAGAGGAGCGGTGGGGCCGAGAGGGATGAGGGGCACGTCGGGGGGATGAGGACCCCCTGACGCGAACAATCCTACCATTCTGTCACTGACATGTGGGACCCATAAGCGTGGGTCCCACCTATCAGCGAAGGAAAGGCAGGGCAAGGCAGTGATAGCCACGTTAGAGGATCCATGTCCACGTCGGGGGACGTCGTGCCGTGGGTTGGAGCGGCGTCGTGGGAATCGCGTGTGGGTGTGGCAGTGGTAGAAACAAGAAACGTGATGGTCGCCGTGGTTCAACTTCCATGGACAAGCTGTCATGTCTACTGAGACATGTATATCAAAACTAGAGTGTTTATATTTCAAGCACATGAACAAGTATTACTCTACTACTTTGGATCCATTGCAACGCACAGGCCAGCACATTGGTAGTAGTAGTGTTCATCTCTATCTCTAGAGGCCTTCCCTCGTTCATCCTTTTCTCTCACAAGATAAACTACTCATACAAATTCATCTTGATGTTCCGTGCAACACACGAGGATGTTTCCTTTGGGGTCTCTCCAGCGCGGCGTGGCCGTAGTTGCAAGTTGACGCCCCTTGAGATGCCGACGTTGAGGGGCACTCGGATTTCCTCCGATGAGCAGGTAAGATGAGTTTGATCTCATAGTAAATGCATTCTAAAGACTACTTCCGTGTCCATTTCCTAATTCTCCCCCTGCCCACTGTTTCACAGGTTAGGCTCGGTGCGAGTGGAGATTGGCTTGCATATGTACGGGAGGGTACCAACATCAATTTGCACAACATTTACAACGGTGACACCGTTCCCGTAGAACCTTTGTCCAACATTGGGATCATCCATGCAACAGGCCACCGCATGAATTGGTACAATGGACCATGGTGAGATTGAATAAGAAAGCACGAACCTTGCACATGGCGGTCAAAGGCGGACCATGCTGTCTGCGGCCGATTTGTTGCCATACGAGTAGGAAGACGTTGTGCTCCTTTCTAACCGCATCTTTGCGGTGACAAACCAGGGGACTTATTTTGTATGGGACACATCCTACGATATACTCCCTCTCTCCCAGTTTATTTTTCTGAATGTTTTCGTTTTATAAGTTTCAAATTTAAATTTAGAGCTCCGCATCACATGTTGAGATTACAATGTCCATTAAATCATTGTGTGCATGTATAGTAAAGAAACAAATCTCGAGTTTGGCACGAGTTCGTGCTACGGGAGCACCACAAGCCCTGGCGCAGGAGTTACATTTCCCTCTCAGGGCCGTCGGGACTGAGCTTCAGCGCCTTACTACACCTACCTTTGAGTCAATAACATGTGGACCCGATAGGTGACTGGTCCACATGTAATGCTCCCGTAAGCAGAGGGGCAGTGGGGCCAAGAGGGGTGAGCCGCAGGTAGGGGGACGTGTGGTTTCATGGGTTCGAGCGGCGTCGTGGGAATCACGGGTGGCTGTGGTAGAAACTTGATGCTCACCGCATTTTAGGTGGCCCACATGTCATGCACACAAAGGCAGAGGGGCGGTGCGGCCGAGAGGGGTGAGGCGCACGTCGGGGGGTGTGGTGCCGTGGGTTGGAGAGGTGTCATGGGAATCGCGAGATGAAACGTGATGGTCGCCGTAGTTGAACTTCCATGGACAAGTTGTCATGTCTACGGACACATGCACTGCATAGCGATCACTAGAAGGAGTAGCAGAGAAAACTATATATGCGGATAAATAGTTCCTTATAGTCAAGCGGACCCACGCTACTACTCTGTTCCAAAGACATGCACACCATAGAAATAGTCCATCTATATCAATATACACCGAGAGGGAATAATTTTTTTACAAGAGAGGAAATAGTTCATCCATCCATAATGCCCTCCTGCTGGTGCAGCCTTCTTCTTTCTTCTTCTCATTCTCTATTGGAGACGGCTTCGCAACAAGCTCTTTGGATCTTGCAGCTATCGTGAAACTCACACGGGCATCGAGGGCAACATATTTTATCCGCTCGTACGTCAAGGGATAATTCTCCCATCCAGACGACCTTAATGCCACCGTCTCATCACCCTTCTGAAGATTTGTACCGAGCACAAAATTTGCTACGTCGAATAGGGATGGTGTCTGTTTATCACAAACTTCTACAAGAATTTTGATTATGGTTTGTAGGTCAGCGATGCTTTTCAAATCAGGGTTGTACGGCTCCAGCTTCTGTTTGTCCCCTTCGATGGCTGCCCCGCAGAAGTATACGTCCTCCCGAGACAAGAAATTGTGAAGCTCACCTGGTATGCAGGGCGGGTGTATGATGTGGTACACCAAAACATCATCTTCGAGGCAGAGCTGAAGGACGGCGGCGCGCTGGTTCTTCCCAGGGGCACGCTCCGTGTACTCTGCGTCGAGACCGATGACCCTCGTCTCTACCTTTTCGAGGGAGTTGGATACATTGTTGATCCACTGTCGAACAACCCTTGGGTTGACGGTGACGGTGGCAACTATGTGCATCGAGCCTTCGACGAGGACATGTTGGACGCTAAAAACCTGCATCTCAATCTCTTTCGCCATTTGGAACCGCTGGAATGGAGGGCTATGGTTTGGAGAATTAGGATTAGATGGGTAGTCTAACTGAAGTAGTAGATGATTATTTAAAGAGGTTAAAACAATGTGAACGCAGTGGGGTTTGGATGCAAATGAAGACGAAGGGGAGGTGAAGAAGCCGAGGAGAATCGGTTCCCGATGGAGAAGGAGTAAATGGGAGAAGTGGCATGCAGGTAGTTGATTAGACGGCTAGGTATACTAAACGAAAAGGCTATGCAGGTAGACTGATGAGTCATACCTGTTCGTGTACGTGCCCATCCTTCCTGATAGGTGGGACCTATGCAAACAGATAAAAAATGTGTCGTAGTTTTTTTAGCGCGTGAGTGGGAGACACAACATTCTCTGGTTAAGGAATACTCCCTCCGTTTAGGTGAGTATAAGTCACCTCATGAAAATCAGGTTTTCCCAAAACCTTTAGGCGTGGAGCATTAACTTCCTGCTCGATCCCCTCCCAGCCTCGTTAGCCAGTGTTCTCTTCCTCTGCTGCCGCGTTCTACCTTTCCATTTCCCCTCTTCTCAAGTGTGGAAAGATCTGCATGCCGTCCTTGATGCACCAGAACGACCACTGCATGCATCGCGGCAGAGCGTTGATTGGGCATGCATGAGAATTTGGTTCTGCTCGCAATATGGATGATACCTGAACGATGAAGTGAACAGTCATGCTAGCACGGGAGACCTATTTACACTATACAATCCTGGAGTACTCATGAACCTACTACTACTACTACTACTACTACTACTACTACTACTACTACTACTACTACTACTACTACTACTAGTAGTAGTAGTAGTAGTAGTAGTAGTAGTAGTACAACTGTGGTACACTTGATGGTCAAAATACTATTCATCCAGTCCTCACACTGAAGTGACAACACCCTGCGCCTGACACTAGTCCAGGCGGCGTGTTCGGGTTACCAAAGTCAGCCTCACCCTATGCACAGTGCAGTTTGTCACCGCAACTGTACAGCACATTGGCGCCTCGCCTCGTCTCCCTCTCCGCTCCCATAGCACCACTCCATCTCCATCTCCTTCTCCATCTCCATATCACCGTGCCCCCGTGTACCGTCGCCTCACTCGCCTCCCCCAGTACCACTATTCCCTCGCTAGCCGCTCCAGCACCGACATCCTTCTCCCCCGTAAATCAAGCCCCCTTCCAAACTCCACCATGACCGAACGCGAACCGCGCAGCATCCATATGAGCCGCGATTGGAGCAATCTCCCCAGTGACATCCTCGACCTCTGTTGTTCGTGTATGGATATGTTGAGCGCCCTGCGGCTGGCCGCATGCTCGAGGGACATGCACACGGTCATCGTCGAAGCGAGGCCTAAGCTTTTCAAGACACCCTGCTTGCTGCTATCTGGTCTTGCGAGATTCGCTCACCATGATACGGAGGCGTGCATGATGCCCCTTGACTTCAATCCGATCTCCATTAGCCGAAACTTCTTTGCAGGTATGTAGTGGGTCGCCGTACATCATTTCCCTCGACATCGATCCGATCACCATCGCCCAAAACTTCTTGGCAGGTATGTACTGGGTCGGCATGAACTCCCACTGGATGGCTACCTTCAGAGAAGACGGTAAAAAGTTGGTGCTCGTGAACTTCCAGACCTCCCATGAGATTATCCTTCCTCCGTTGGATTATATAGAGTATTACCATCGCGGTCCAAGACATCTAGATTACTACGTCAGTTAGACAGACCTTGTTTTGCAGAAGATTGTAATCTGCCAAGTGCCCACACGACATGCAAATTACGCAGACTTCAAGCTAATTGCCTTGTTCGACCGCGGACTCGCCTATCTTTACACCGGTGCCTTCTTTAGCTGGAGACAACTCGGCTCGCAGTGGATCATCGTCAAAGCTGATACACACTTCTGTGATGCTATTGAACACAATGGCATCATCTACGCGATCGACAAAGCAGATGGCACCACGTATTGCTGGGACGGCGCATGTAAGTTGTTTCCTCTCATGTTAATGATGACGCCATGACACTGTTTGAACTTTTTGTGATGATTGGCATATCCCCGTTTGAGCAGAATTTGAGTAGAACTACGGCAATGTATTAGAGACGCCGTAAATCAGCTATATTTGGAATGAGTTAATTCATGCGATTGTGACCATGTTATTACAACCAATTTGTACCCTGTATAATCAAACGGTTAGGAATATATGGATATTATCCTTATTTTACAGTAATCTATAAACTACTACTAAATATGAGTGTGTATCAATGGCCATGTTAGTTTCCTCATTTTCATGATGTAGAAACATGCACCACACAGTTGGTTTCATCTAACCATACATTAGGGAAGTAATTGTGCATATGGAGAACTCTATATTTGGAAGTAGTGAAATCCTGCAATGCTTACCATGTGTACATACCTATATTCGCCCTTCAGCAATCAATGGCTAGAATAATATCCTCACAAAAGTTTTGCCCACAGAACACGAGTATATAACAATGCATAGTCTGTTAGTTACCTTGAAGAATTTGTTTGTGAGGACAGAACATGATTACATAACATGCATGACATGGTAGTTTCCTGTGAAGAATCGATTGCGAGATAACATGAGTATAACCATGCATGGCACTTCTATATTTTCGAACCCAGTATACATTTCCCTGTATTTTCCTCCCAGTTCCAACAGGGACATATGAATGATGTTTCTTGCATTATCCTACTCATACTCTGAACAATGCTGATCTTACATTAACAATGCCTGTCCTTTTTGCTATGATGCAGTGTCCCTACAGTTACTGCCCTTTGTAATCACACCACCTTTGCCAAAAACAGGGAAGCACAACTGGTTCCTCGCTCGATCAGATAACGACAAAAGACTGATGATCATTCGGACACATGAGCCGGAAACTTATGATCATTCGGACACATGAGCCGGAAAAGTTATATTGCAAAAACCCCACTGTATACAAGCACCGTGTAATACGTGAGTATCCGGACAATGGTTGTGACGTCTATGAGCAGGATACCAGCTTGTTGGGGCCTTTAGGATTTTTTAGTTGGATGAGGGTAAACAGCCTTGGTTCACACTCTCTGTTTCTCGGACACAATTATCCGATTAACCGGGAGATCACCGTTGCCAAGGACCTTGATGGAAGAGAGGCTCTGTTTGCTATGGAAAACTGTGTCTACACGGAGAGCCCTAGGAGTTCGAGAGCCAACTCCCCTGATTGTCAACGATACAGCCTGCAGCCAAAAGAAGGTGAGAATGACAAAGGCATCCGGATTAACTTTGATCCTTGGATGTCTCAATTACGACAGGCAGTGATGTGGTTCGAGCCTTCAGGTTGATGGGTAATTGGGCTGTTGCATCGAAAGGGTGGAGTACTGGTGTCTCCGGATCACTGGTCGCTAAAGCGGGGCTGCAAATTCTGATGGTGTTGGATCATCTCTTCGAATGACTTTGTTGTCTTTGCTGCTGGTTCTGGATGGGTAGTTCTTTCTTTTGTTATGCATATTCCTTGTCATTTGGTCATTCTCGTCTATGTCACTCTTACTATGTAGTAGTTGCTTCTGTTCAGAATGTCATTCTCGTCTGGATCATGAGAGTCTGAGCGCTGCAGATGGGTGCGTTTTGGTGGTGTAGCAAGACTTCTTATGAACTATCATGTCTTGCTGTTTATGTCAGTAGTAGTCACTAGTAAGTGTTTGAATGTTGTATATATCGTTGTTTCGAACTGTTTATTACTACTGGTGGGCTAAATGAGGGCATCACCATTCTCCAGTGTTCAGACTATATCTCCTTTTTTCAAGTTATATAATTTGAGCTCAGTGTCTTTTCGATGATGTACACTTGTTTGGGCCCGTGAGGTGTCGCTGAATATGGGCCAAGTAGTAACGCAATGCCAAACAGGTCAATTATGACTCTCAGGCCGGGCTCTCAAAAGATCCTGAAAAAAAGGCCGGGCTCTCCAAAAAAGAAAGGATAAGGACTCTTAGGCCGACATGTGGGTGCCACCAGTGTTTTCGTGCGCTTGCGCACCGAGAGCATATTGGCGCGTGCTTCAAATTCATGCTACCTTTTCACCCCCAGTCTCCCGCCCCTCCCCCACCTCTGGAATCTCGATTCCTACTCCAATTCCCCCAAATCCCCCTCATATACTCCCTGTACTCAAGCACACTATTATGTCGCCGGTCAACGCGGATCTCCGAGCCAGAGATCCTGAGGTCCGTCCTGCCTTTGGTCGCTGCGTGCTGTCACTCAACAGTGGCATGGCGGTGCTTGACGACTAGTTTGCAGGCAAAGTGCTGATGGTAACCATCAACGGCGACCGGCCTCCCGTCTCACCAAATGACCTTGTCAAAGCCCTTGGCATTGCGCACGGCATCCAAATAAGTGACTTGCTCGTCGAAGTATGTCCGCCACCGGCTGATTTCTTCGTCAGGTTCCGGACAACCTTCGACTGCAGTCATGTGTTTGAATCTTCCCGGCGTTTGTTCTGCGCTGGCGCACTAGTGAGCTTTGATCGATGGCACCCAGGATGGGGCTCGGTGCCCTCCGAGCTTGAGTTTTTAACAAAGCTTACCTTCCACGGCATGCCTCGACGTGCTTGGAACAGCGAGTCCATGAACGAGCTTATCAACGACCTTGGAGGTGAGCTCGTAAGTATGTTTGTTCCTCCAGACAGCTGGGCTCTGACGGTTATGGCATGGATGAAGAAGTCGTCCACCATACCGAAGGTGATTGGTGTTGAGATACCGGTGCATGAACCGGGGTTTTACTATTCGTCGCCGCCAAGGCCACCGCGGACCACGTTAGGGATGTACCTGTATCGAGTGTTCGTGCATGTCGAAGAAGTGGTCAATCCATCAATCGAAGTCCTGCCGCCGCCACTGGTGCCAGGGTCCGTTGACGACGTCCATTACAGGAGTCAACGTCAGACTTTCCCTGTGTTGCTCGGAATGATGGATGGCACAGGGCCTACTCCATCGCGCGGCGGAGGCCACTGCTTCTTTGGGAGAAGAGGCAGGGCTGGCTGCCTGGATGTGCTCTAATTTGAGGTAACAACTGAATCTTATCAAATACTAGTTAAATCTGAGCTATGGTTGTGAAGCACTGATATGCCAGTACATTTGATTGTGACATGTTCTAATTTTGTACCTGAACTTTTTTTTAGAAAGGGCTATACGTCAACTTAATGTGCTAGCAGAGCTTATTGTGCTGTCTGTCTGTTTTCTTTGCACAACATTCAAGATATTTCCCCGTCATTGATAAAGACGATGAACCGTTACGTACGACTTCGTTGGTTTCAACATAGCCCTTCCCGTAGCGATCCACTGCTTCCATCCTGATTGTGCCACCTGCGTGAAATTTTTGTATGCAAGTTCAGTGTGCTATGATGTTCTATATGATTGTGTCAACTATATAAGTTTTTACTGAGCATCAGCAATGCATATGGTTGAAAGTTGTATTTACGAGCATCGGCCAATGGGTCTCTCTCTCTCTCTCTCTCTCTCTCTCTCTCTCTCTCACACACACACACACACACACACACACGCACGCACACGCACACGCACAAGAGGGACCCATTGAATTATTTATTTGCTTGTGACAGCTTTTAATTAGGTTCCACTGTAATCTAACTTTTTTCTTAAGTTATTAATTGAGCTCAGTGACTTCAAAAAGTTGTACAAAAGCCTTTTTTGGGCCTTTCCGGCGTCGCTGAATGTGGGTTGAGTAACCATGTTAGGTTGTACTATACTACACAGGCCTTTTTTCGCTATTTTTTAAATAATACATTTTTTATTAATTTTCATAAATATTACGCTGGGTAAATTTTTTTCAAAAATAATACACCGTCGGCCCGGTGCAGGCCGACTAGCCCTAGTCAGCCCACAACTGGCCGATTGGATTCCAGTCAGCCTACAGCTGGCCGACTGGCCCCTGTCGGCCCACTATGGGCCGACTAGAGCTAATTGGCTCGCTGTGGGCTAATTGTTTTTGCAAAAGTGTTAATCATGTATTTAAAAAATATGTGTATGGTGACCTCATCCGCTCGCTGTGGGCCCACTGTTGACTAAAAAATATGTTTTAAAAATTGTTAGTCATGTATTTAAAAAATATTTGTATTGTGACCTCCTCCGTTCGCTGTGGGCCCACTGTTGACTAAAAAATATGTTTTAAAAAGTGTTAATCATGTATTTCAAAATTGTTAAATGTGTGTATAAAAATGTTCCTTATCTATATAATTTTTTTAAATGTGTGTATAAAAAATAGCTTTTTTTTCAACATCAGCAATGCAACTGGGCAGACAGTTGTACACAATATCTGGGTCAACTTGTTATTCTCCACCCCGGTGGGCTGCAAACTTTCCTAGGAGGTATGCATTAGGGTTAACAAGAAAATGGACTTTAAGAAATAATAAATGGGATGTAATTATAATAACTGGACAATTACTATGCACCAAACATGTAATTAGTTTGAAAAATATATTATTTTTGGAATTTGAAAATTTTAATATCATTACTTGTTGCGCGCGCAATATTTCGTTGGATTTTAACGTAATACAACTTTATTTTGAAACTATATTTAACCTGACTAGAAATTTCGGATAAAAATATTTCGGATCCCATCAGAATGTGGGATTTTTTTAATTCTATTTTGAGCGGTTGTTTGAAATTATTAATCATTGTCCTAGCTAGAAGTTGCGTTGTACTTTTAACAAACTATAAATGGGCTGTAGTAAATTCCATTAGAATTAAAAAATGGGCTGTACATTCTTACAAATCGAAAATGGGCTATATGTTCTCTGCCAAATTTGAGCTGTGGGCCTACTAAGTTGAAGCGTACCAAGGGCTTTGTCAACTTAGTCAATATAAACGATTCTAGCTGCAGTGATCGTACGATGTCCATCCAACGGCCGTAGTGCTTCTTCAACCTCTTGTATTCTTGCTCTAGCCGCCCAAAGCAGCACCGGTCGTGTCACGTGCTCCTGCCTCTCGTGGCCGGCTGTGATGCCGCGGAGGCCTCACCGCCCCGTACTACTCCCACCGCTGGCCAGGCCATCCCTCTACTCACCCACACCCCCTGTTATTCTGCGGCGACGGCAGCCTCACACCGTAGCCGAACCAGTGAACTCTCGTACTCCTCTCTGCGCGGGCTTCCACTGCTGCGTCTTCCCCGGCTCCGCGTCGTCCCCTTCCTAGGCCTCGTCGTCGTCTAGACCACCGCCCTGGTGCTCTCGGCGTGGCGTGGCCATCGTGGTCAACGATCGACTTCCATCGGAAGAGTACTGTACGTGGAGAGGCTGACAGCTGGGTCCACGGCAGCCGCAAGGAAGTGCCACCTTGTTACGAGCAAAATAATTATTCCTCCACCTGACAGCGGGGACCCACCGGACGGGCCACCGTATTTCGCAAAAAAATGATTCGCCCCCTGACTGCTGGGACCCACGAGCTACATCTTCGCACGCAAGGAAGTGCGTCCGAAAAAACGATTCGCCCCCCTGACTGCTGGGACCCACCAGCCCCCCGACTGCTTGGACCCACCAGCTACACCTTCGCACGCAAGGAAGTGCGTCCGGGCAAAAAAAACTAAACGATTCGCCCCCCTGACTGCTGGGACCCACCAGCTACATCTTCGCAGGCAAGGAAGTGCCTGACAGTCGAGACCCACCTGGTCGAAGCGTACGTAGCGTTGTCATTCTGGTCGCGAAGGTGTACGTACATACTGGTCGATGTAGAGGCGCGCACGTGTCGTAGTAGAGGCGCGCACGTAGCATGTACATGTACGTACAACGGCCAGGGTGCAAGAAAGAAAATATAGCCACGTATGTGTACATACGGGCGGGGTCTCGAACGCCTACTCGCGCATACGTACGGCCAGGGCTCGTGTACATGGCTGGGTCGGAACGGAGAAACAGCGTCGTCGTCGTGTTCATGGGTCGGAATGGAATGCGTGGTCATGTTCATCGGGAGGGCTTGGACGGAAGAGGCGATGGAAACGAGGCTTGGTGTACCGCACAACGGAGGAAACGGCTCTCCTACGTTCGGAACGGGGTCCTGTTGATCAGGAGGGGTCTGGCATACCGCAAAACGGAGGAAATGGAGCTCCTACGGTCGAAACGGGGGTCCTGTTGATCGGGAGGAGTGTCGCGTAACCCAAAACGGAGGAAACGGACTTGTGTTGGAGTGCTACGGTCGAAACGGGGGTCCGGTTGATCGGGAGGGGTGTGGCGTACCGCAAAATGGAGGAAACTGACTTGTGTTGGAGTGCTACGGTCGAAATGGGGGTCCTGTTCATCGGAAGGGGTGTGGCGTATTGCAAAACGGGACTCCACGGGATACTGTTCATCTCCACCGTCGACCCCCTCCAGCCTCCACGAGCTACTGTTCATCCACCGTCGACCTCCTCCAGCCTCCACGGGCTCCTGTTCATCCAGCCTCCACCGCGCGCTACTCCACCGGCTACTGTTCAACCACCCCTCCACCGTCTACTGTTCATCCAGCCCTCCACACCACGGGGTCCTGTTCAACCACCCCTCCACCGTCTACTGTTCATCCAGCCCTCCACACCACAGGGTCCTGTTCATCCACCCCTCCACGGGCACCCCTCCACCGTCTACTGTTCATCCAGCCCTCCACACCACGGGGTCTTGTTCAAACACCCCTCCACGGGCACCCCTCCACCATCTACTGTTCATCCAGCCCTCCACACCACGGGGTCCTGTTCATCCACCCCTCCACGGGCACCCCTTCACCGTCTACTGTTCATCCAGCCATCCACCACACCACGGGGGCCTGTTCATCCAGAGGCAATGCCACCGCTCATTATTCATCCAAACCCCCCCGCAACACTCACTGTTCATCCCATCGACCGAGTTCAGTTAACAGCCATCGATCGATCGCTCGGGTTCAGTAACGCGTAGCCTGCAGTGCAATCGCTCGGGTTTAGTTAGAGCCCAACGCCTCGCTCGGGTTCAGTTAGAGCCAACGCGTCGCACACACGCGCGTACGTGTACGAGAGAAACGCGCATCGCTCGGCCCCCGACCTCCCACCGTAACCGGGACTCCCCGAAATTTTCCTCCCCCTCGCTTCTACCACGGGTTTTTTCGTCATGGACGGCCCAAAGAATGGCATGCAGCTGCGTCTCCGGCCCGCCCAGGACGAAAAGCCCATTTTCTGTCATGATTTTTTGTCATAGAAGTAGGAGCCCACCACATCTATGATGATACCGGGTTTTGTCACAATTATCGTCATAGAAGTGTCATATGTATGACAAAAAAAATTTCGTTCGGCCCAAAATGTCACGGATGTGTCTTTTTTTGTAGTGTTCCCATTCTTTTATTTCTCGGAGTTTTGCTGCCCAAAACAATTTTCCTTGCACGTTTTTGGGCAAAAATATGCTGGTACAAACCCCGGGATCTATAATCAAGAGCAATCTGGTCTGCCGTGATCTGGAGATCAATATCAACGGAGTCTACTTTCCAACATCTCTGATAATCATTGAGTCTGAAAAGTTGGATATTATATTGGGTATGAATTGGTTGACCCGATATCAAGTTTGTATAAACTACCCAACCCGAGAAGTCACTTTGACCAGTCTGAATGGGCAGCTTACCAAATTCTACACTCGCAAGAATATACCCAAGCCAAAATTAGTTTGCACCATTGTGGCTGAATTGGAATTTATTCCTGTGGTCAGTGAGTACCCTGATGTATTTCTGGAAGAACTGCCAGGCATGCCACCAGATCAGGAACTGGAGTTTGCAATAGATCTTGTGCCCGGAACCGCACTTCTATACAAGAAGTATTATCGGATGCCCTCATCAGAATTAGTGGAGCTAAAGAAAAAACTTGACGAATTACTCCAGAAAGGTTATATTCATCCTAGCTCTTCACCATGGGGATCACCTACTATTTTCGTGGACAAAAAGGATGGTAGTCTCCGTATGTGCGTAGATTATCGCCAGCTGAATGAGGTAACTATCAAAAATAAATATCCGCTGCCAAGGATGATGATCTGTTTGATCAGCTCAGTGAGGCTAAAGTATTCTCTAAAATCGATTTACGGACCGGATATCATCAGCTCAAGATTAAAGAGGAGGATATTCCTAAGACCGCATTCACTACTCGGTACGGTCTTTACGAATATACAGTGATGTCCTTTTGTCGGGGGTTGGATGCGACATATGCCAAAGGATGGCTTATCATGGTGGGGGCGAGTAGAACGTCGCCGGTGCCTGGAAGCGGGATGAGGCGTACACATGCACGCCGGCGAATCTTACCCAGCTTCAGGGCTCTCCGAGGAGATAATACCCCTACTGCTGCTCTGCGGGGTCTCCGCATGATCACTATGGTGATATGTGTACAAAGTTGCTCCTCGAGCTGTGTTCTGGAGGTAGGAGAGGGCAAGGCTAGCTCTCTCCCTTCTATGCTTCTGGTCTAGTGGTAAAAGGATCGAACCCTTTGCATGGGTGCTCCGGGGGGTTTATATAGGCCTACCCCCCGGGGGTACAATGGTAATCTGGCTGGGCGTGGGTCCCAGCCGTCTGTCTCTTAGGCCGCCGTCTTCTCCGCCGAGTCCTGGGGCCCGCCGCTGGTGGGCCCTGCCGACTGACCTGGTCACTGTAGCCGCGCCTCTGATGACGTTGGCTTGGTCGTGGGGTCGTGGCAACAGTGCCGCCGCCTGGCGGGCGATCACTGTCGCCACTCCCCATCTTATCTGGTTAATGGAGCGCAGGGCCTGTGGGAGGAACGGGCCGACTCTCGGAGGCCGACTCCCATGAGGTCCGTCTTCGGGTGCTCTCGCCGTCTTTCGTACCCCCCGCTGACTAGCGGGACCCGCCGTCTCCAGGCCGTACATGCGGGCCAACGTGGGAACAGGGTTTCGCCGCTGGGCGGACGTCAGGGCCAGTATGGCAACAGTGCCGCGCCGGACGGAGATCTCCTTCGGTACGACGTACTGTAGCCATACCTGCCCTTGGTAATCAAGGTAGGGGAGGGCCGTACTCCGGCCATCCCCGGTCTCGTCCTTCTTCTCGAAGGCAGAGAGCGGTGAAGTCGCTGGCCGACTCCCCATAGTCGGCTTCCCTGGAGTCACCAACAGGGAGTCGGCTTATGTCGTAGCCGCCTCTGGGATTCGGCCGTGAGTGGGTAGTCGGTGATGCTGTAGCCGACTCCCAGAGTCTGCCCTTCGTCTCGGGATCCTTGAGGGGCAAAGCCCGCCCCGATGTCTTGAAAGGTTCTGGGTCTCGGGTTAGCCTACCCGTGGCCCATTACTCTGACAGTAGTCCCCGAAGCTGGTGAGGCGCCGAGGGAGACATGTCGAGGAGTCTCAACAGTTTCTTCCTTCGAGTGGTTAGATCTGAGGCTTGCCTGCCGTCTTCCTCCGAGTGGACCATGGGGAGGTGATCTTATTCAGGCCGTCTCCGACAAGCCGACTATGGGAAGCCGGACTCGTCGAAGGTCGTCTTGCTCTTCAAAGAATTTGAAAGTCTTGGCGGCATTCAGACGGCGTGCTTGATAAGCTACACGGCTGCCGCCCGCCGCGGACCTGCCAAGGGACGCCACGTGGCCGGGCCAGTCAGCCAGCCCACGCGCGCTACGGGACAGGCCCGCGGGTGGGGCCCGCCATTACCGCGCCTCGGCCTTCGAACAGATCCATTGTGGCCACGCGGGCGGTTGAGCTTCCCAGCGCAGTAAATGCGCGTGGTAACTTCTGTGGTAAATCGTGGGGGTCGTGGGGGCGTGGGCGCAATTAATCCCACGATGCCCCCTCGGCTTCTTAGCCCGCCGGTCTATAAGTAGGCGGAGGGAGCGGGACGGCGAAGCACGCGCGCCCGCTCTCCCCTGCTTCCTTTGCTTCTTTCTTCTTCCTTCTTTCTCCCACCGCTGCTGCGCCGAACTGCGCCCCGCTTGCAGCGATGAGCTCTTCCTCCGCCGCCGTGCACTCTGGCGCATGGGACGGTTCCGAGATCGACGACGACATGATCGACTTCCTCCGCAAGACGCGTCGCCTCCCCGGCGTGCACCTCGTGCAGGCCCGCGCTCCGCCGTCGACAGAGGTGACGCCGGCGCCGAAGGAGGGCGAGCAGCTCGTGTTTCGCTCCCACCTCATGCGCGGCCTGGGGCTGCCGGCGAGCGGGTTCTTCTGCTCGTTCTTGGACTTCCATGGCCTCCAGCCGCACCACCTCACCCCAAACACGGTGGTGCTGCTGGCGGCCTTCACCGCTTTGTGCGAGGGCTTCCTCGGCGTTCTCCCCACCATCGAGCTGTGGGGAGAGTTCTTTCAATCCAAGCTCGGCACACATGTCGCCGGCGTGCTAGCCCAGTGCGGCGCCTTCATCGCGATGCGGAGGACGACGGTCGACAACCCGTTCCCCGCCATCCAGCTAATCAAGTCGGTGAAGATGTGGCAACGCTCTTACTTCTATGTGAAGAACGTTGCCCTAGAAGGCGACTGGGTTAATCTGCCGGCTTACGTAGCCGGCGCGCCAGCTGGGAGGCAGCCCAGCTGGTCCTACCGCGCCAAGATGCTGACTCCGGCTGGAGCCGCCGCCGTGGCGCGACTTCGAGTGCTGACGCAGTCAGCCGTTTTGACTGGGCCCGACTTGCTGGCCGCCTTCGTGGCGCGCCGAGTCCTCCCGCTCCAAAGCCGGCCTCATCTGATCTGACAGATAAGCGGCCACCAGGACCCCAGTCAGATGTGCACCAAGGACATGCCCCATGCGGAGGTAGCGGACACGGTGAACTACATCGCGAACTGCGGCCTCTCGGAGGATTGGCAGTTCGGCATGGAGCCGTACTCGCGCGCCAACCCCCCCGCCAGTGGTAAGTGGTTCTTCTTCTTCTTCTTCTTCTTTTACAGCCGAATCCGACTCCTGATCTCTATTATTATTTTTGGACTTAGAATCCTCTCATCTATCCCTCGGCCGGCACCGCGGGGCCACCCCGTCAGTTCGCCCCCGATCGAGCGGAGAGCGACATCGACGACCCCGACCTGGGGGCGGCGGCGATGGAGGCTGATGCCGAAGGAGGCGGCGAAGGAGAGGAAGGCGGCCTCAGGCCCTTGGCCACCTTCGCCGACTGGCCCGTCGGCGAAGATGGGGAAGTCGCCCCGCGCCCTCCGTCGAGGCAAGACGGCGCGAGGAAGCGCCGGGCCGGGCCGAGTTCCCTCGGAGGCCGGGAGAAGAAGTTTAAGGGGGCAGCCGTCATGATCAAACGGGAAGAGGCGGTCGCGAGGGCCCAACGCTTCCGTAGGGAAGTGAAGAAGCCGCCGCTATCCTCTGGGTAAGTGTTTCTGTTCTTTGTCTTGCTTTATCTTTTGGTGGATTTTGTCTGGGTCCTTACATGTCTTCCCTATTCCAGAGCTCCTCTCACCCTTGGGAGAGTCGCCGCCGCCTCCATCAGGGGGTCGGTGGAGTCGTCCGCCACGACTCGGCGTATTGACCCTGCTGCCGACCTCTGGGAAGCGACGGAGCGGAACGCGCAGGAGAAGCGTGACGAGGACGAAGCCGCCCGCCGGGAGAAGGCGGAGGCCGAGAAGGCGACCGCCTCCACCCAGAAGGGGCTGGAGGGAGCCGAAGCCGCCGCCGCAGCCAAAGAGCGGGCCGAAGAAGCCGTGCGCCGCCAGTCGGCGCTGTTCGTCGTCCCATTGAACTCGGCGTAGCCTCCGGATTATACAGAGCAGTCTAGGGAAGTCGGCGGGGAGCACCCCATCATGGAGAGGGAGAGCGGCGAGACCCCCGGGCCAGACACGGTGGTGCCACCACCACCGCCCCCGCCGCCATCAGGAAGCGCGAGGGATAAACAGCCGGCGGACCCGCCGGTGCCGCCGACTACGGACGAAGCCATGGCGAACTTGCTTCTCCAAGTCGCCTCGCCGATGCGCCGCCGTCTGGAGAAGGCGACTTCAGCGCCGCGCCCTCTGGAGACCGGAGCAGCCAGCTCGGCCGTGCCAGACGTCGAGGTGATTAGCGTTGCGCCCGTCGGGTGGGTGCGAGGAGGCGGCACAGGCCCGCTGAACCAGGCGCTCCTGGACGTCCAGGCGAAGCTGTGAGCCGAAAGCGACGCCCTCCAGAACTGCACCAAGGCGCATCTCGCGTCGCGAGCGGCCGTCCGGGTATGTTTCTTCTGACTTTGTTTTTTCTTGCTCTTCTCTGTGGGGGCGCGCCAGCGCACCCACTGGGTGTAGTCCCCGAGTTCCGAGCCGGCTGCTGAGCAGGCGGGTTGGAACTCTATTGGCGAGTTCCAAATGCTTATTCTTTTTGAAATGCTTATCATAGGACTACCACAACCTCTGAGTCACCGTCTTCAACCGTAATGTTCAAGAGCTGGGCAAGCGGACGGCCGACTTGTCGGAGAGCCGGAGTGAGTTTCCTTCTTCGCGGGGGCGCGCTGGCGCACCCGCGGGCTGTAGTCCCTGAGATTCAGGCCGACTGCTGCGCAGTCGGGCCGGATCTTCTTGGCGACCTTTTCTGATGACTTGTGTCCTTTTTCTTCTTTCTTCAGAGGCCAACGCCGTTCTTCAGCAGCAGCTGGGCGAAACCAACACCGCCTTGCGTGCCAAGGAGGTGGAGTGCGGCAAGCTCGTCACGGAGCACGACCTGCTGGCTGCGCAGCTGGCGGAGCAGAAGGAGCTGCTCAAGAAGGCGCAGGGGGAGGCAAAGGAGAGAGAGACTGAACTCCAAGCCGAGTTCGAAGCCGAACGCTCCTCCTGGACCGACAAGGAGGCGATGCTGACCTCCGGCTTCCATGAGATTGAAGATATCGTTGATGGTAAGTTTTCCTTACTCGCTTTCTTCGAGCAGCCGACTGTGGGTCGGGCCGACTCTTGCTTTTTCTGACTTGCTTCTTTTTCCGTCTTGGTAGACTTCTTCCCGGGCCATGCGCAAACTGTCGTTCAAGCCATCGAGGCCGATCGCGAGGCACGGAGGGCGGCCGGTGAGGAGGTTGCTGCCAACGCCCCCCGGACTCTTGATGAACAGCTTCTGATCATCGAGGCTTGCCTGCGGCCGGCTCACCGGATGCTGCGCCGGCTTAAACGTGTCGGCGCCCAGGCGATTGCTGCCTTGTTGCCGGAGATGCCGATTCTGCGCACTCCCAGCCGGACTGCCGACTGGCTGGAGGTCGCAGCGGGCCGTCTGGAGGCTTGGAAAGGTTCCTCGACATGTGCCGGAGTGCGTTGTGCCTTGGAGTTCGTCAAGGCATGGTATCCAGACCTGAGCCTGGACCAGCTGGCCACGCTCCGGGCGGAGGCCCAGCCGGAGCTGGCAGCCATGAAGGACGACTTTGTCAAGCGCGTCGCGGCGATCGCCGAGTACGTCGACACCAATGTCTTCGTTCCTGAGCGAGTTGACAACGGCGAGGAGGCGCCGCCGGAGTGGTTTGGGATGAACCCGAACTACGGCGAGGACTCGGCGGAGGTGATCGGCTCAAGTGTCGAGGAGGGAGACGAGGTGGAGGTCGGAGACGAGATGGAGGCGCCTCAGCTCGACCGTGCCTCCAACAACGAGCCGCGCCCAACTGCGCCGACTGCTGCTGGAGGTGATCAAGCCGAGTCTGCCCAGCCGTCCGCCCCAACATCCGACACCGCCATCTCTTCCGAGCCCCCAAACCCGTCTGCTGCTTCATAGGCCGCCGCCTTGTCTTATTTATCTGCTTAGTAGTTTCTCGAAGAACTTTGTTAATTCGCACAATTCCACCCGCGAGGTGTATTTTGAACTTCCGTTCGAGGATTCGGCCAATGGCCTCTGTGATGTAAATATTTATCTAGGTTCTATCATTTCTTGCTTATTGCTCTTTTGGCTTTTTCCTTTTGCCGCCTTCCCTTGGACGCCGTCTTTGCCAGTCGGACAGCCGCTCCGCGGACTGCCACTGGATCAAATACTTGGCTACTTTGGGAAGGCAAGTACTTAGACATTCTAGAGTTTTTTAGCAAGTCGGATAGAAAACAGTAAGCTGACTACTAGGAGTCGGTTTTGCGAGGAACTGCTGGAGAGCCAGCTCGAGCTATGCTTTGGTGCTTTGAGTCCATAGCCATTTTTCGTGTGGGCGCCCATTCTACCTTACTCCCGCCCACTAGACAGTCGCTCCGCGAGCTGTGGCTTATGGCGGGAGTCGGCTTAGGTGCCACGCACTACTTGTCTGACTGCAGGAAGCATTTTCATAGCGCGAGACGGCAAGTCCCCGGGCCGACTGGTCGAGCCTGGTGCCAAGCGGCATAACATAGAGTAGCGTACTCGGACGCATAATACTTATTACACAGATAAAAAGGGGCAGTCCCCGAGTTCGTCTCGGGGGCCCCAGAGTCTCGGTACTTGAAATACAAAAGGGTAGCGTGGTACATACTGCATCAGCTGTAAAATCTTTGAAGAAGATCCGCGTTCCATGGTCGCTCTGTCTCTTTGCCGGAGTTGTCCCTCTTGCGTGCTCGGGGCTTCTAAGCGTCGATCAGGTAGTAGGAGTCGTTGCCTAGCACCTTGCTGATGATGAAGGGGCCTTCCCAAGGTGCCGACAACTTGTGCTGGCCGGCCGTCCGCTGGATCAGCCGGAGCACAAGGTCGCCCTCTTGGAAGGATCTCGGCCTGACCTTCCTATTGTAGTAGCGACGTAGGCTCTGCTGGTAGATGCTGGACCGGCTGAGTGCCAACAGTCGGCCCTCTTCCAGCAGATCGACACCGTCTTGTCGAACTTCTTCTGCCTCTTACGCAGTGTACATCGTGACTCGCGGGGAGTCGAACTCTATATCCATTGGGATGACGGCTTCAGCACCGTAGACGAGGAAGAAGGGTGTGAAGCTGGTCGACTTGTTTGGAGTCGTGCGCAGACTCCAGAGGATGGCTGGCAACTCGTCAAGCCAACAGCCGGCCGAACGCTCTAGTGGTTCGACCAACCGAGGCTTGATGCCGGACAGGATGAGGCCATTCGCCCGCTCCACCTGCCCATTTGACTGCGGATGGGCAACGGACGCTAAGTCCAGTCGGATGCCCTGCGTCGCGCAGAAACGGGCCAAGGCTCCTTTGGCAAAGTTGGTGCCGTTGTCGGTGATGATACTGCGCGGTATGCCATACCGGATTGTGATGTCTGAGATGAAAGTCACGGCAGTCGGACCATTCAACTTCTTGATGGGCTTCACTTCTATCCACTTAGTGAACTTGTCCACCGCGACAAGTAGATGAGTTAGGCCGCCTCGTGCCGTCTTGAAGGGTCCCACCATATCCAGGCCCCAAACTACAAAGGGCCAGGCGATGGGGATAGTCTTGAGTGCTGAAGCCGGCTGATGTGGCTTGGAGCGGAACTTTTGGCACCCCTTGCATTTCTGGACCAACTCTTTGGCCTCTTCAAGGGCAGTTGGCCAGAAGAACCCATGCCGAAAAGCTTTGGTGACGAGTGCCCTCGAGGCCGCATGGTGACCGCACTCGCCTTGACGGATGTCTCTGAGAATCGCTTGGCCTTGCTCTGGCTCGACGCAGCGCTGGTAGACACTAGTGACGCTGCGCCTGACCAGCTCTCTGTTGATTATGGTGTATGCTGCTGCCCGGCGTTGTACTTGCCGAGCTAAGGTTTCATCAGACGGCAGCTCCTTGTTCACCAGGAATTGGAGGATGGGTTGGGCCCATGAGGGTGGTGCTATCTCTTCGACTGCCAGAACTGCGACTTGGACGAGGGCGGCTGGGCTGGGAGGCGGCGGGCTGGAGTCTGCGACCACTTGCTGGATTAATGAAGTCCCCGGGCCGACTGGTGCAGTCCCCGGGCCGAGTTCTGGAGTCTTTTCTCTGGTCGCCGCAGTCCCCGGACCGAGTTCTGAAGTCCCCGGGCCGGCTTTGACTGCGGCGTTCTTGGAGTCATCTGCGAGGGTTTTTGCGCCGTCTGCTTGGGCTTTGGAGTCGGATCCGACTTCTTCTGGAGGAGCCGGCACAAAAATGGAGTCTGACTCTGGTGAAGGCTTGATGGATGGCTTGAGGAGGCGCTGAAGAGCGACACCAGATGGTATTGCTTGGTGAGTGGAGCCGATTCGTGCCAAAGTATCAGCTAGGTTGTTGTCGTTTCTTGGCACGTGGAGGAACTCACACCCCTCGAAATATCCGCTGAGTTTCTGCACGAGGAAGCGGTAGCTTGCCATGTTTGCGTCCTTGGCGTCTTAGTCGCCAGATGATTGCTGGACCACCAAGTCGGAGTCGCCATAACACAGGATCCGGCGAATGCCAAGTTCTTTGGCAAGCCGGAGCCCGTGGATGAGCGCCTCGTATTCAACGACGTTGTTGGAGGCGGCGAAATGGATATGCAGTGCATACTGGAGCTTGTCGCCTTTAGGAGAGGTGAGGACAACGCTGGCTCCCAAGCCGGTGCACATCTTGGAGCCGTCGAAATGCATCCGCCAATGGGTGGAGTCGGGCGCTGGCGGCAGGTACTGGGTCTCGGCCCAGTCGACGAGGAAGTCGGCCAGTGCTTGTGACTTGATGGCGGTGCGGGGTTGATAGTAGATCGTGTAGGGCGCCAACTCTATGGCCCATTTGGCCACTCGGCCAGACGCATCTCGGCTTCCAATGATTTCTGCTAATGGGGCCGTGCAGACCACAGTGATTGGATGTTCTTGGAAGTAAGGCTTCAACTTCTTGGCGGCGAAGTGCACGCCGTAGCACATCTTCTGGTAGTGGGGGTGGTTCTGCTTGGAGGTTGACAGTACTTCACTCAGGTAATATACCGGTCTCTGGACTGGCAGTGCCTTGCCTTCCTCCTTGCGCTCTACTACAATGACTGTGCTGACTACTCGGCTAGTGGCGGTGATGTACAGGAGCATGGGCTCTTTGGGAGTCGGAGCCGCCAACACAGGGGGAGTAACCAACATCTTCTTCAGCTGCAGAAAGGCCTCATCCGCCTTGTGGTTCCACTCGAAAAAATTGGTCTTCTTCATGAGCTGGTACAAAGGGAGAGCTTTCTCGCCCAGCCGACTGATGAAATGGCTGATGGATGCCAGACAGCTAGTGAACTTCTGCACATCCAACAGTCGGCTAGGTACCTCCATCCTCTCGATGGCCTTGATCTTCACAGGGTTGCACTCTATGCCGCGTTCAGAGACCAGGAAGCCGAGTAGCTGGCCGGCTGGTACTCCGAAAACGCACTTCTCGGGGTTAAGCTTGATCTGGAATCGGCGCAGGTTCTCAAAGGTCTCCTTGAGGTCTTCCAGCAGAGTTCCGCGCTTCTCTGTCTTCACCACCACATCATCCACGTAGACGTGGGAATTTCGGCCGAGTTGCTTGAGGAGGCACTTCTGCATGCAACGCTGAAAGGTGGCGCCGGCGTTCCTCAAGCCGAACGTCATGGTCAGGTAGCAGAAGGCTCCAAACGGCGTGATGAAGGCGGTCTTTAATCTGTCTGCCGGGTTCAGCTTGATCTGGTGATATCCTGAATAGGCATCTAAGAAGCTCAACAGCTGGCATCCGGCTATGGAGTCTATCACCTGATCGATTCTCGGCAAAGCAAACGGGTCCTTGGGGCAGGCTTTGTTGAGGCTTGTGTAGTCAATACACATTCGCCACTGCTTGTTCTTCTTCAGTACTAAAACTGGGTTTGCTAGCCACTCTGGGAAAAATACTTCCATGATAAAGTCGGCTGCAAGGAGCCGGGCTATCTCTTCACCAACAACTCTTCTTTTCTCTTCTGACAGGCGGCGCAAGGGCTGCCTGACGGGCTTTACATCGGACCGGACATGTAACTTGTGCTCGGCGAATTCCGTCGGTACACCTGGCATGTCTTTGGGGGACCATGCGAAGATGTCCCGATTCTCACGGAGGAAATCGACGAGCTCGCCTTCCTATTTGCTGTCAAGGTTTGCACCCATGACAGCGTACCTCTCCAGGTGCTCTGGGTCCAAGGGTATCTTCTTCGTTTCCTTTGCTGGCTTGAACGAGCCCTCAGCTTCCGACTCCTTGGGGTTGGGCGACATCTCAGGCTGCTTGCCGGCCATCGCCACAACCCGATCAAGAAGCCGCTTCTCTGCTGCAATAACCAAGGACTCGGCCAGCCGACTGCTCTCAGCCGCGAAGAGGACGACTGAAGGAAATATGCCTTAGAGGCAATAATAAAGTTATTATTTATTTCCTTACATATCATGATAAATGTTTATTATTCATGCTAGAATTGTATTAACCGGAAACATAATACATGTGTGAATACATAGACAAACAGAGTGTCACTAGTATGCCTCTACTTGACTAGCTCATTAATCAAAGATGGTTATGTTTCCTAACCATGAACAAAGAGTTGTTATTTGATTAACGGGATCACATCATTAGTTGAATGATCTGATTGACATGACCCATTCTATTGCTTTTATCCATGACCTATACATGTTCCTTTGACTATGAGATTATGCAACTCCCGTTTACCGTAGGAACACTTTGTGTGCTACCAAACGTCACAACGTAACTGGGTGATTATAAAGGTGCTCTACAGGTGTCTCCGAAAGTATTTGTTGGGTTGGCGTATTTCGAGATTAGGATTTGTCACTCCGAATGTCGGAGAGGTATCTCAGGGCCTTCTCGGTAATGCACATCACATAAGCCTTGCAAGCATTGCAACCAATGAGTTAGTTGCGAGATGATGTATTACGGAACGAGTAAAGAGACTTGCCGGTAACGAGATTGAACTAGGTATTGGATACCGACGATCGAATCTCGGGCAAGTAACATACCGATGACAAAGGGAACGACGTATGTTGTTATGCGGTCTGACCGATAAAGATCTTCGTAGAATATGTAGGAGCCAATATGGGAATCTAGGTCCCGCTATTGGTTATTGACCGGAGAGGTGTCTCGGTCATGTCTACATTGTTCTCGAACCCGTAGGGTCCGCACGCTTAACGTTTCGATGACAGTTGTTATGAGTTTATATGATGTTGATGTACCGAAGGTAGTTCGGAGTCCCGGATGTGATCACGGACATGACGAGGAGTCTCGAAATGGTCGAGACGTAAAGATTGATATATTGGAAGCCTACATTTGGATATCGGAAGTGTTCCGGGTGAAATCGGGACCGGAGTACCAGGAGGTTACCGGACCCCCCCGGGAAACATATGGGCCATATTGGGACTTAGTAGAAAGGAGAAAGGGGCTGCCTGAAGGAAATATGCCCTAGAGGCAATAATAAAGTTATTATTTATTTCCTTATATCATGATAAATGTTTATTATTCATGCTAGAATTGTATAAACCGGAAACATAATACATGTGTGGATACATAGACAAACAGAGTGTCACTAGTATGCCTCTACTTGACTAGCTCGTTAATCAAAGATGGTTATGTTTCCTAACCATGAACAAGGAGTTGTTATTTGATTAACAGGGTCACATCATTAGTTGAATGATCTGATTGACATGACCCATTCCATTAGCATAGCACCTGATCGTTTAGTTTGTTGCTGTTGTTATTCTTCATAACTTATACATGTTCCTATGACTATGAGATTATGCAACTCCCGTTTGCCGGAGGAACACTTTGGGTGCTACCAAACGTCACAACGTAACTGGGTGATTATAAAGGAGTACTACAGGTGTCTCCAAAGGTAGATGTTGGGTTGGCGTATTTCAAGATTAGGATTTGTCACTCCGATTGTCGGAGAGGTATCTCTGGGCCCTCTCGGTAATGCACATCACATAAGCCTTGCAAGCATTGCAACCAATGAGTTAGTTGCGAGATGATGTATTACATAACGAGTAAAGAGACTTGCCGGTAACGAGATTGAACTAGGTATTGGATACCGACGATCGAATCTCGGGCAAGTAACATACCGATGGACAAAGGGAACAACGTATGTTGTTATGCGGTCTGACCGATAAAGATCTTCGTAGAATATGTAGGAGCCAATATGGGCATCCAGGTCCCGCTATTGGTTATTGACCGGAGACGTTTCTCGGTCATGTCTACATTGTTCTCGAACCGTAGGGTCCGCACGCTTAAGGTTTCGATGATAGTTATATTATGAGTTTATGAGTTTTGATGTACCTAAGGAGTTCGGAGTCTCGGATGAGATCGGGGACATGACGAGAAGTCTCGAAATGGTCGAGACGTAAAAATCGATATATTGGACGACTATATTTGGACATCGGAAAGGTTCTGAGTGATTCGGGTATTTTTGGGAGTATCGGGGAGTTACGGGATTACGGGAGAAGTAATGGGCCTTGATGGGCTTTAGTGGGAAGAGGAAAAGGCTGCTGCGCCCCCCCTCCCCTCTAGTCCGAATTGGACTAGGGAATAGGGGGCCGGCCACCTTTCCTAATCCTCCTATTCCTTCTCCCTTCCTCCCCTCTTGGTGGACTCCTACTAGGACTTGGAGACCTAGTAGGACTCCACACCCTGGCGCGCCAAACCCTAGGCCGGCCACCCCCTCCCTTGCTCCTTTATATAGGGGGGCAGGGGGCACCCCATAGACACACAATTGATCATTGAGATCTTTCCTTAGCCGTGTGCGGTGCCCCCTTCCACCAAATTCCACCTCGGTCATATCGTTGCAGTGCTTAGGCGAAGCCCTGCGCCGGTAACATATCAAGATCGTCACCACACCGTCGTGCTGACGGAACTCTTCCCCGACGCTTTGCTGGATCGGAGCCCGGGGATCGTCATCGAGCTGAACGTGTGCCAAGAACTCGGAGGTGCCGGAGTAACGGTGCTGTGATCGGTTGAATCGTGAGGAGAACGTACGACTACTTCCTCTACGTTGTGTCAACGCTTCCGCTTCGGTCTACGAGGGTACGTAGACAACACTCTCCCATCTCGTTGCTATGCATCACCATGATCTTGTGTGTGCGTAGGAAATTTTTGAAATTACTACGTTCCCCAACAGTGGCATCCGAGCCTAGGTTTTTATGGTTTGATGTTATTTGCATGAGTAGAACACAAGTGAGTTGTGGACGATACAAGTCATACTGCCTACCAGCATGTCATATTTTGGTTCAGCGGTATTGTTGGACGAGACGATCCGGACCAACCTTACGCGTACTCTTACGCGAGACCGGTTCCCTCGACGTGCTTTGCACATAGATGGCTTGCGGAAGACTGTCTCTCCAACTTTAGTTGAACCGAGTGTGGCTACGCCCGGTC
Organism: Aegilops umbellulata; assembly: GCA_032464435.1. Taxonomy (NCBI): domain Eukaryota; kingdom Viridiplantae; phylum Streptophyta; class Magnoliopsida; order Poales; family Poaceae; genus Aegilops; species Aegilops umbellulata. Next base: position 355,726,542 of record CP136058.1, read on the forward strand.
CTTGAGAAGGTTAAAACGGAGTCTATTTGACAAACTATCGTTGTGGTTTTGATGCGTAGGTAAGATGAGTTCTTGCTTAAAGCCCGTAGCAGCCACGTAAAACTTGCAACAACAAAGTAGAGGACGTCTAACTTGTTTTTGCAGGGCATGTTGTGATGTGATATGGTCAAGACATGATGCTAAATTTTATTGTATGAGATGATCATGTTTTGTAACTGAGTTATCGGCAACTGGCAGGAGCCATATGGTTGTCGCTTTATTGTATGCAATGCAATCGCGATGTAATGCTTTACTTTATTACTAAGCGGTAGTGATAGTCGTGGAAGCATAAGATTGGCGAGACGACAAACGATGCTGCGATGAAGATCAAGGTGTCGCGCCGGTGACGATGGTGATCATGACGGTGCTTCGAAGATGGAGATCACAAGCACGAGATGATGATGGCCATATCATATCACTTATATTGATTGCATGTGATGTTTATCTTTTTATACATCTTATCTTGCTTTGATTGACGGTAGCATTATAAGATGATCTCTCACTAATTATCAAGAAGTGTTCTCCCTGAGTATGCACCGTTGCGAAAGTTCTTCGTGCTGAGACACCACGTGATGATCGGGTGTGATAGGCTCTACGTTCAAATACAATGGGTGCAAAGCAGTTGCACACGCGGAATACTCAGGTTTAACTTGACGAGCCTAGCATATAACAGATATGGCCTCGGAACACGGAGACCGAAAGGTCGAGCGTGAATCATATAGTAGATATGATCAACATAGTGATGTTCACCATTGAAACTACTCCATCTCACGTGATGATCGGACATGGTTTAGTTGATTTGGATCACGTGATCACTTAGAGGATTAGAGGGATGTCTATCTAAGTGGGAGTTCTTAAGTAATATGATTAATTGAACTTAAATTTATCATGAACTTAGTACCTGATAGTATCTTGCTTGTCTATGTTGTGTAGATAGATGGCTCGTGCTGTTGTTCCGTTGAATTTTAATGCGTTCCTTGAGAAAGCAAAGTTGAAAGATGATGGTAGCAAATACACGGACTGGGTCCGTAACTTGAGGATTATCCTCATTGCTGCACAGAAGAATTATGTCCTGGAAGCACCACTAGGTGCCAGACCTGGTGCAAGAGCTACGCCAGATGTTGTGAACGTCTGGCAAAGCAAAGCTGATGACTACTCTATAGTTCAGTGTGCCATGCTTTACGGCTTAGAACCGGGACTTCAACGACGTTTTGAATACCATGGAGCATATGAGATGTTCCAGGAGTTGAAGTTATTATTTCAAGCAAATGCCCGGATTGAGAGATATGAAGTCTCCAATAAGTTCTATAGCTGTAAAATGGAGGAGAACGGTTCTGTCAGTGAGCATATACTCAGAATGTCTGGGTATAACAATCACTTGATTCAACTGGGAGTTAATCTTCCGGATGATTGCGTCATTGACAGAATTCTCCAATCACTGCCACCAAGCTACAAGAGCTTCGTGATGAACTATAATATGCAAGGGATGACCAAAACTATGCCCGAGCTCTTCGCGATGCTGAAAGCCGCGGAGGTAGAAATCAAAAAGGAGCATCAAGTGTTGATGGTTAACAAAACCACTAGTTTCAAGAAAAAGGGCAAAGGGAAGAAAAAGGGGAACTTCAAAAAGAACAGCAAGCAAGTTGCTAATCAAGAGAAGAAACCCAAGTCTGGACCTAAGCCTGAGACTAAGTGCTTATACTGCAAAAGGACTGGTCACTGGAAACGGAACTACCCCAAATAATTGGTGGATAAGAAGGATGGCAAAGTGAACAAAAGTATATTTGATATACATATTATTGATGTGTACTTTACTAGCATTTATAGCAACCCCTCGGTATTTGATACTAGTTCAGTTGCTAAGTGTAGTAACTCGAAACGGGAGTTGCAGAATAAACAGAAACTAGTAAAAGTCGAGGTGACGATGTGTGTTGGAAATAGTTCCAAGATTGATATGATCATCATCGTAGTCTCCTTTTACATTCGGGATTAGTGTTGAAACTAAATAAGTGTTATTTGGTGTTTGCATTGAGCATGAATATGATTTGATCATGTTTATTGCAAAACGGTTATTCATGTAAATTAGAGAATAATTGTTGTTCCGTTTACATGAATAAAACCTTCTATGGTCATACACACCAACGAAAATGGTTTGTTGGATCTCGATCGTAGTGATACACATATTCATAATATTGAAGCCAAAAGATGCAAAGTTAATAATGATGGTGCAACTTATTTGTGCCACTACCGTTTGGGTCATATTGGTGTAAAGCGCATGAAGAAACTCCATGCTGATGGGCTTTTGGAATCACTTGATTATGAATCACTTGATGCTTGCGAACCATGCCTCTTGGGCAAGATGACCAAGACACCGTTCTCCGGAACAATGGAGCAAGCAACTGACTTATTGGAAATAATACATACTAATGTATGCAGTCCGATGAGTGTTGAGGCTAGTGGAAAATATCATTATTATCTGAACTTCACAGATGATTTGAGCAGATATAAGTATATCTACTTAAATGAAACACAAGTCTGAAACATTTGAAACGTTCAAAGAATTTCAGAGTGAAGTGAAGAATCATCGTAACAAGAAAAATTAAGTTTCTACGATCTGATCACAGAGACAAATATTTGAGTTACGAATTTGGCCTTCAATTGAAACAACGTGGAAATTGTTTCACAAACTAATGCCACCTGGAACACCATAGCATAATGGTGTGTCCGAACGTCATAAACGCACTTTATTAGATATAGTGTGATATATGATGTCTCTTACTGATTTACCACTATCGTTTTGGGATTATGCATTAGAGACAGCTGCATTCACGTTAAATAGGGCACCATCTAAATCCGTTGAGATGACACCATATGAACTATGGTTTCACAAGAAACCTAAGCTGGCGTTTCTTAAAGTTTGGGGCTGCGATGCTTATGTGGAAAAGTTTCATCCTGATAAAGCTCGAACCCAAATCGAAGAAGTGCATCTTCATAGATACCCAAAAGAAACGTTTGGGTACACCTTCTATCACAGATTCGAAGGCAAGACTTTTGTTGCTAAATTCGGAAACTTTCTCAAGAAGAAGTTTCTCTTGAAAAAGGTGAGTGGGAGGAAAGTAGAAACTTGATGAGGTAACTGTACCTGCTCCCTTATTGGAAAGTAGTTCATCACGGAAATCTGTTCCTGTGACTCCTACACCAATTAGTGAGGAAGCTAATGATGATGATCATGTAACTTCAGATCAAGTTACTACCGAAACTCGCAGGTAAACCAGAGTGAGATCCGCACCAGAGTAGTACGGTAATCCTGTTCTGGAGGTCATGTTACTTGACCATGACGAACCTACGAACTATGAGGAAGCGATGATGAGCCCAGATTCCGCGAAATGGTTTGAGGCCATGAAATCTGAGATATGATCCATGTATGAGAACAAAGTTTGGACTTTGGATGACTTGCCCGATGATCGGCAAGCAATTAAGAATAAATGGATCTTCAAGAGGAAGACGGACACTGATAGTAGGGTTACTATCTACAAAGCTAGAATTGTCGGAAAAAGGTTTTTCGACAAGTTCAAAGTATTGACTACGATGAGAGTTTCTCACTCGTATATATGCTTAAGTCTGTCCGAATCATGTTAGCAATTGCCGCATTTTATGAAATATGGCAAATGGATAAACAAAACTGCATTCCTTAATGGAGAGTTGTATATGATACAACCAGAAGGTTTTGTCGACCATAAAGGTGCTAACAAAGTGAGCAAGCTCCAGCGATCCATCTATGGACTGGTACAAGCATCTCAGAGTTGGAATATACGCTTTGATAAGTTGATCAAAGCATATAGTTTTATACAGACTTATGGTGAAGCCTGTATTTACAAGAAAGTGAGTGGGAGCACTACAACATTTCTGATAAGTATATGTGAATGACATATTGTTGATCGGAAATAATGTAGAATTATTCTGCAAAGCATAAAGGAGTGTTTGAAAAGAGTTTTTCAAAGAAAGACCTCGGTGAAGCTACTTACATATCGAGCATCAAGATCTATATAGATAGATTGAGACGCTTGATAAGTTTTTTCAATGAGTACATACCTTGACAAGATTTTGAAGTAGTTCAAAATGGAACAGTCAAAGAAAGAGTTCTTGCCTGTGTTACAAGGTGTGAAATTGAGTAAGACTCAAAGCCTGACCACGGCAGAAGATAGAAAGAGAATGAAAGTCATTCCCTATGCTTTGGCCATAGGTTCTATAAAGTATGCCATGCTGTGTACCAGACCTATTGTATACCCTACCCTGAGATTGGCACGGGAGTACAATAATGATCTAGGAGTAGATCACTGGACGGCGGTCAAAATTATCCTTAGTGGAATAAGGATATGTTTCTCGATTATGGAGGTGACAAAAAGGTTCGTCGTAAAGAGTTACATCGATGCAAGTTTTGACACTGATCCAGATGACTCTAAGTCTCAATCTGGATACATATTGAAAGTGGGAGCAATTACCTAGAGTAGCTCCATGCAGAGCATTGTTGACATAGAAATTTGCAAAGTACATGCGGATCTGAATGTAGCAGACCCGTTGACTAAGATTTTCTCACAAGCAAAACATGATCACACCTTAGTACTCTTTGGGTGTTAATTACATAGCGATGTAAACTAGATTACTGAATCTAGTAAACCCTTTGGGTGTTGGTCACATAGCAATGTGAACTATGGGTGTTAATCACATGATGATGTGAACTATTGATGTTAATCACATGGTGATGTGATTTAGACTCTAGTGCAAGTGGGAGACTGAAGGAAATATGCCCTAGAGGCAATAATAAAGTTATTATTTATTTCCTTATATCATGGTAAATGTTTATTATTCATGCTAGAATTGTATTAACCGGAAACATAATACATGTGTGGATACATAGACAAACAGAGTGTCACTAGTATGCCTCTACTTGACTAGCTCGTTAATCAAAGATGGTTATGTTTCCTAACCATGAACAAGGAGTTGTTATTTGATTAACAGGGTCACATCATTAGTTGAATGATCTGATTGACATGACCCATTCCATTAGCATAGCACCTGATCGTTTAGTTTGTTGCTGTTGTTATTCTTCATAACTTATACATGTTCCTATGACTATGAGATTATGCAACTCCCGTTTGCCGGAGGAACACTTTGGGTGCTACCAAACGTCACAACGTAACTGGGTGCTTATAAAGGAGTACTACAGGTGTCTCCAAAGGTAGATGTTGGGTTGGCGTATTTCAAGATTAGGATTTGTCACTCCGATTGTCGGAGAGGTATCTCTGGGCCCTCTCGGTAATGCACATCACATAAGCCTTGCAAGCATTGCAACCAATGAGTTAGTTGCGAGATGATGTATTACGGAACGAGTAAAGAGACTTGCCGGTAACGAGATTGAACTAGGTATTGGATACCGACGATCGAATCTCGGGCAAGTAACATACCGATGGACAAAGGGAACAACGTATGTTGTTATGCGGTCTGACCGATAAAGATCTTCGTAGAATATGTAGGAGCCAATATGGGCATCCAGGTCCCGCTATTGGTTATTGACCGGAGACGTGTCTCGGTCATGTCTACATTGTTCTCGAACCGTAGGGTCCGCACGCTTAAGGTTTTGATGACAGTTATATTATGAGTTTATGAGTTTTGATGTACCTAAGGAGTTCGGAGTCCTGGATGAGATCGGGGACATGACGAGGAGTCTCGAAATGGTCGAGACGTAAAAATCGATATATTGGACGACTATATTCGGACATCGGAAATGTTCTGAGTGATTCGGGTATTTTCGGGAGTATCGGGGAGTTACGGGATTACGGGAGAAGTAATGGGCCTTGATGGGCTTTAGTGGGAAGAGGAAAAGGCTGCTGCCCCCCCCCTCTAGTCCGAATTGGACTAGGGAAAAGGGGGCCGGCCACCTTTCCTACTCCTCCTATTCATTCTCCCTTCCTCCCCTCTTGGTGGACTCCTACTAGGACTTGGAGACCTAGTAGGACTCCACACCCTGGCGCGCCAAACCCTAGGCCGGCCACCCCCTCCCTTGCTCCTTTATATACGGGGGAAGGGGGCACCCCATAGACACACAATTGATCATTGAGATCTTTCCTTAGCCGTGTGCGGTGCCCCCTTCCACCAAATTCCACCTCGGTCATATCGTTGCAGTGCTTAGGCGAAGCCCTGCGCCGGTAACATATCAAGATCGTCACCACGCCGTCGTGCTGACGGAACTCTTCCCCGACGCTTTGCTGGATCGGAGCCCGGGGATCGTCATCGAGCTGAACGTGTGCCAAGAACTCGGAGGTGCCGGAGTAACGGTGCTGTGATCGGTTGAATCGCGAGGAGAACGTACGACTACTTCCTCTATGTTGTGTCAACGCTTCCGCTTCGGTCTACGAGGGTACGTAGACAACACTCTCCCATCTCGTTGCTATGCATCACCATGATCTTGTGTGTGCGTAGGAAAATTTTGAAATTACTACGTTCCCCAACACTGCCCTAGGGCTGGCCGCGCGCCTCCCCCCTCCCCTAGTCCTATTAGGATTAGGAGAGGTGGCCGGCCCCCTCTCTCCCTCTTTCCCCTTGAGGAGTCCTAGTCCAACTAGGATTGGGGGGGGGGGGAATCCTACTCCCGGAGGGAGTAGGACTCACCTGGCGCGCCAGGCTTGGCCGGCCAGCCCCTCCCCCTTGGCTCCTTTATATACGGGGGCAGGGGCACCCCAAAGACACACAAGTTGATCATTGAGATCGTTCCTTAGCCGTGTGCGGTGCCCCCCTCCACCAGATTACACCTCGAATATATCGTAGCGGTGCTTAGGCGAAGCCCTGCGTCAGTGGAACATCATCATCGTCACCACGCCGTCGTGCTGACAGAACTTTCCCTCGACACTCGGCTGGATCGGAGTTCGAGGGACGTCATCGAGCTGAACGTGTGCAGAACTCGGAGGTGCCGTACGTTCGGTGCTTGGATCGGTTGGATCGTGAAGAAGTACGACTACTTCCTCTATGTTGTGTAAACGCTTCCGTTGCCGGTCTACTAGGGTACGTAGACAACACTCCCATCTCGTTGCTATGCATCACCATGATCTTGCGTGATCGTAGGATTTTTTTTTGAAATTACTACGTTCCCCAACAACGACTTCCTGTAGTCACCGGCCACAGTCAGAATTCCCTTGGAACTCGGCATCTTCATCTTGAGGTAGGCATAGTGGGGGACCGCCATGAACTTGGCCAAAGTAGGTCGGCCAAGCAGCGCATGGTACGGGCTTTTGAGGTCCACCACTTCAAACCAGACTGGCTCTCGGCGGAAATGATCCTTATCTCCGAAGAGGACATCTATCAGAATCTTGCCGATTGGGGAGCAGGAAAGGCCAGGGACAATCCCATGGAATACGGTCCGGCTGCTCTGGAGCTGCCTTTGCTTGATTCCCAGCTTCTCCATTGTATCCTTATACAGGATGTTGATACTGCTACCTCCATCTATCAGAACTCGCGAGAAGTGAGCTGCCCGCCTATCAGTGGCAAGGTGGCTTCCAGGACCAGGGCATAGGAACCTGGATTCGGCATCACCTCTGGGTGATAAGCTCTGCTCCAACTTATAGGCTTCTCGGACCAGTGCATGAACTCTGGAGTATCTGACGCTACTGCGTTAACTTCTTGCTGCTGCAGCCGCCTGCTGCGCATGTCATCTGCCATACTAGTGAACACCACGTAGGCTCCATGCTCTTCCGGGTACTCGTCTTGTACTGCGCCGACTGGCCTGACAGCCGGCTGCTGGGGTGGAGGCAGAGGCGGCTGCCCTGCAGGTGGAGGAGGCACCAGGGCGTCTCCCTTGGCAATCCTGGTGAGCCAGTGACACTTTCTGGTGGTGTGGTTCGACGGCTTCGCGCCGCTGTGGAACTTGCAGGGACCATCTAGAGTCTGCTCGTAGGAGAAAGCCGGCAACCAGTTGGACTTACCGCCCTTCTGCCGCTTGGGTGGAGGCTGTCCCTCCGGTTGTTGATCTTCGACTGTTGCGACCTGCCGGCTACTGGAAGCCGGCTGCGGGGCCTTGCGCTTGTGATCGTTCTGCTATTGCCGCCGACTGGCGTCTCCAGCTGGAGTTCTGGGAGCTTGAGGGGCCACTTTGCCGGCCGTGCTGACTTGGATCTCCGTCTTCATAGAAGAGTCGGCTATGGCATACTTGTCTGCTATGATCAGCAGCTCGTCCAGGGTCTCTGGCTCATCACAGAGGAGCTTATGCTTGAGGAGGGTGCCTTCTCTGCACCCGGCAGTGAAGTACTCGATGGCCTGCACCTCGTGCACGCCCTCGCAGGAGTTTCGGAGCTCGGCCCAACGCGTGAGGTAGTCGCGAGTCGATTCATTGGGGCCTTGCACGCACAAGGAGAGCTGGCGAGGCTTGGGAGGTCGCTTGTACGTGCTCGTGAAGTTGCGGATGAAAGCCTCGGTGAAGTCGGGCCAGCCGTTGATGCTGCGGGGTTTCAGGCTGTTCAACCATGTCCATGCCGTGCCTTGGAGCATGAGTGGAACGTACTTCACGGCAACACGCTTGTTGCCGTTTGCTATGCTGACGGCAGTGGAGTAGTCAACCAGCCAGTCTTCCGGCTTCACGGAGCCGGTGTACTTGGGAGTGTGTCTAGGGAGAGTGAACCCTTTGGGAAAGGGCTCATCTCGGATGCGGGGGCCGAAACACGGTGGTCCCAGCTCGTCTTCTTCTTCTAGCGCCAGGGATCGGTGGAGTCGGTTGATCCGGTGGCGGGCATCATTCTCTCCGAATCCCTCTCGGCGGCCGAGACGGCCTCCGAGAGTCGGATGCTCAACGGGCGGCAGGGAGACACGCCTTTCTCTGCGGGGTGGAGGAGGCACATAGTCGTCCCGCCGCTCCACTGCTCTCGGGCGGCCGTCTTAGTCGCGCTCGATGGTGATGTGAGTCCGACTGCGGCTAGCAGCCGGCTCCTTGTCTTTCCTTCCGCGGACACCGCCAGTCGGCGTCCGAGACGTCGCGCCTTGATCTCGGCGGGGTGGCAGGTCGTCATTCTGTTGCTGCGGCCCCTCGGTTCGGCAGCCGGCCGCGTTCTGCGCGCCAGCCGCGTCGAGGAGTTCCTGGACTCGCTCTGTCATCAGTCGGCGTTCTTCGCCCTCGAGGTTGTCCAACTCGTCTGCTGCAGCCTGGGCGGCTCGAATGTTCTCTGCGGGCGTGGCGTATACGGGGCGATTGGCCCCGAACATGCTGGCGATGTCCGCGCCGCGTTGCCGGACCGCGCCTAGGCGGCTTGGCCCCGTCGGGGCTGGCGAACCGCCCACAGCGCGATCCATCTCATGCTAATAGGCCTCCGACAAGCGTCTCATGCTTGCTAGCTTCTTTGCGCCTTCGACGAGCTGGAGGCCGCGTGCCTCCAGCGTCTCGGCATCAGCGTCCTCTGGAATGGGCGCATCCAGGTCTTGCAGTGCCGCATCAAGCGGGTCGCAAGCTCCTCCGTCGGAGCGCTCGCCATGGCCGATGACGAGCACTTCTGTGACGGTGCTCCCGCCGCTCTCCGCGCGAGGGAGCGGTTCGTCGTAGACCACCACGTTGGTAGGAAAGGCGTCGAGCGACGCGGTGTCGGAGTCGACCAACATCGGGTCGGTAGAGCCTACGGACTCCAGGTCAGCGGCAGGCTCGCCGGCAACGTGGAGTTCGTCGAGGAGGCCCGCGAGAAGGCTCTCGGGGCCGCCGGTGCCTGCGTCGGACGCAGGCTCATCGGAGAGGTGAACCTCGCCGACAAGATCAGCAAGGCAGCTGGCCGCGCAGGCGATCTCAGCGCCGTGCAGCGTGTCGGCGCACACTCCCTCTGGCGTACCGGGCTGGCTGCGCTCGCCAGGGAGGAAATGGGTTCCCGTCCAGAACAGATCTCCGGACGACGGTGCACCTCGCCCCACGGTGGGCGCCAAATGTCGGGGGCTGGATGCGACATATGCTAAAGGATGGCTTATCATGGTGGGGGCGAGTAGAACGTCGCCGCTGCCTGGAAGCGGGATGAGGCGTAGACATGCACGCCGGCGAATCTTACCCAGCTTCAGGGCTCTCCCAGGAGATAATACCCCTACTGCTTCTCCGCGGGGTCTCCGCATGATCACTATGGTGATATGTGTACAAAGTTGCTCCTCGTGCTGTGTTCTGGTGGTAGGAGAGGGCAAGGCTAGCTCTCTCCCTTCTATGCTTCTGGTCTAGTGGTAAAAGGATCGAACCCTTTGCATGGGTGCTCCGGGGGGTTTATATAGGCCTACCCCCCGGGGGTACAATGGTAATCTGGCTGGGCGCGGGTCCCAGCCGTCTGTCTCTTAGGCCGCCGTCTTCTCCGCCGACTCTTGGGGCCCGCCGCTGGTGGGCCCCGCCGACTGACCTGGTCACTGTAGCCGCGCCTCTGATGACGTTGGCTTGGCCGTGGGGTCGTGGCAACAGTGCCGCCGCCTGGTGGGCGATCACTGTCACGACTCCCCGTCTTATCTGGTTAATGGCGCGCGGGGCCCGTGGGAGGAACGGGCCGACTCTCGGAGGCCGACTCCCACGAGGTCCGTCTTCGGGTGCTCTCGCCGTCTTTCGCCCCCCCCCCCCGCTGACTAGCAGGACCCGCCGTCTCCAGGCCGTATATGCGGGCCAACGTGGGAACAGGGTTTCGCCGCTGGGCAGACGTCAGGGCCAGTATGGCAACAGTGCCGCGCCGGACGGAGATCTCCTCCAGTACGACGTACTGTAGCCATACCTGCCCTTGGTAATCAAGGTAGGGGAGGGCCGTACTCCGGCCATCCCCAGTCTCGTCCTTCTTCTTGAAGGCAGAGGGCGGTGAAGTCGCGGGCCGACTCCCCATAGTCGGCTTCCCTGGAGTCACCAACAGGGAGTCGGCTTATGTTGTAGCCGCCTTTGGGATTCGGCCGTGAGTGGGTAGTCGGTGATGCTGCAGCCGACTCCCAGAGTCTGCCCTTCATCTTGGGATCCTTGAGGGGCGAAGCCCGCCCCGATGTCTTGAAAGGTTCTGGGTGTCGGGTTAGCCTACCCGTGTCCCATTACTCCGACACCTTTGGTCTCACCAATGCTCCTGCTTTCTTCATGCATATGATGAACAAAGTATGCATGGGCTTCCTCGACAAATTCGTGGTAGTCTTCATCGATGACATCCTCATTTACTCCAGGGGTGAAGAAGAGCACAAAGATCAAATCCGAGCAGTGCTACAATGGCTCCGCGACCATCAGCTATACGCCAAGTTCAGTAAATGAAAATTTTGGCTCAAGAAAGTTGGGTTTCACTGACATGTACTATCCGTCGAAGGTATAGCCGTGGACCCGAGCAAAGTAAAGGATGTGCTCGATTGGGTACCACCCACGACTGTGACGCAGATCCGGAGTTTCCTCGGATTAGATGGATATTATCGTCATTTTATTGAAGGGTTTTCCAAAATTGCTAAACCCATGACGGAGCTGCTCAAAAAGGACAAGAAGTTTAAGTAGACGGAGTATTGTGAAAAGAGTTTTAATGAGCTGAAGATACGTCTAACGGCTGCACCTGTATTGACTCTTCCAGACATTTATCGCAGTTTTGATGTGCTGCCATGCCTCCAGACAAGGTATTGGTTGCGTGCTTATGGAAGACAGCAATGTAGTAGCATATGCATCGCGACAGCTACGACCCCATGAGGGAAATTATCCTACTCATGATTTGGAATTGGCTGCGGTGGTTCATGCATTAAAAATTTGGAGACACTACCTCATTGGAAAAAGGTGCCAAATTTTTAAAGACCACAAAAGTCTCAAGTACATCTTCACTCAGCCAGATTTAAATCTCCATCAGCGAAGATGGCTAGAGTTGGTCAAGGATTATGGCCTTGGAATAAATTACCATCCAGGCAAGGCCAACGTTGTTGCCGATGCGCTCAGTCGAAAGCCCGTCAGCTTAAATGCCATATTGAAATCATTGCCTCCCGAACTTCAACAAGAGATCGCTCAGCTCAACTTGGTCATCGTGGATGCTGGCCTTGCTAATATTTTGGAAGTTACCCCCACACTTGAGGTCGAGATCTACAAGGCCCAGCCAGCTGACGCCAAGCTACAAAGACGTGCCCAGGGCCAGATGGCAAAGCAGGCCCCTGATTTCTCCAAGGACAAATTCGGTACCCTCCGATTCCATGGACGAATTTGTGTACCCAATCAACCGGACTTGAAGAAGAAAATCATGTCAGAAGCACACGAATCCTCATATTCCATTCACCCGGGAGGTACGAAAATGTACGAGGACCTTAGACAAATATTATGGTGGGATGGAATGAAGAAAGACATCGCCTATTTTGTGGCCTGTTGCGACATATGCAACAAGGTGAAAGCAGAGCATCAGAAGCCAGCCGGACTCCTCCAACCGCTGCCAGTTTCACAATGGAAATGGGATGACGTTTGTATGGATTTCATTACTGGATTGCCTAAGACTCAGTGAGGCAAAGATGCAATCTGGGTCATAGTAGACACCCTAACCAAGGTTGCTCACTTCATACCGATCAGCACCAGATACAGAGCAAATCAACTCGCACAGCTGTATGTATCCCGGATAGTCAGTCTGCATGGAGTACCTCAAACTATCACTTCCCACCGAGGTTCCTTGTTTACCTCCGCTTTTTGGTCCCGTCTCCATCAAGCCTTGGGGACAGCGCTGAAATATAGTACTGCCTATCATCCTCAGATAGATGGACAGACAGAGCGGGTAAATCAAATACTTGAAGATATGTCGCGGGCCTGTGTGCTAGCCAAGGGAGCTATAAATGGGAAGATTGCTTGCCATATGCCGAGTTTTCTTATAACAACAGTTTCCAGGCCAGTCTAAAGATGTCACCATATGAAGCTCTGTATAGCCGTAAGTGCCGCACTCCTTTAAATTGGTATCAAACTGGAGATAGCCGTATCTTCAGAACAGATCTCATGATGGAAGCTGAGAAACAAGTTAAGGAAATCAGAGACAGACTGCAATTGGCCAAATCTCGACAGAAGAGTTATTATGATGCAAAGTACTGGCAGGTCAGTTCTGAACTCGGAGAACACGTATACCTCCGAGTCAGTCCTATGAAAGGAGTCAGGAGATTTCAGACTCGTGGAAAGCTGGCCCCCATATTTATTGGTCCATTCCTGATTATGTCTCGAGTGGGTACTGTTGCATCTCAACTGGAACTACCCCCTGAATTGGCAGACGTGCACGACGTGTTTCATGTTTTGCAATTGAGACGATGCATATCCCCGCCTGAGAAAAGGACTGCTATGGCTGAGATAGAGTTGGCAAAAGATTTAACTTATGAAGAGAGACCGTTTAAAATTTTGGATCAAATGGAAAGGGTCACTCGCAGTAAAGTCAGAAAATTTTACAAGGTTCAGTGGGAGCATCACACAAAATCAAAAGCAACTTGGGAGCGGGAAGAATTCCTAAAGGATCAGTATCCAGAGTGGTTTTCCCAAGCAACCGAATCTCGAGGACGAGATTCATTCTAAGTGGGGGAGGTTTGTGACAGCCTGGTTTTTTCCCTCTCTTATTTGCTTGATCTTCATTTGAAATCTTTCTAAAACTTGGAGTTTTTGAATCTTTTCATATGGACTTAAACACTTGGGCATCCTTGGCTTTCACGCAAGTGCTTCACTTCCCTCCTAAATCATCATTTCTTTTCTGATCCATCCCAAAATAATATTTGGAATATTTTTCTTAAATGAAAAATATTCATTTCCTCTCAGAAACCCTAGCCAGATCAGTATGCTCCACAGCAACCCTAATATTTATGGCTCAAAAAAATCTAAGATAATTAACAAATATTCTGTGAACCCTAGGGCACCTTCCTGAGCAAAAATATTTCATGACTTTTTGGAATATTTTTGTTACAGAAAATATTTTCTATTCTGGACAGAAATGGTGGTTTCTACAGCAACTACCATTTTAGTTGCTCCATTTGACCCGAACTTTCTTGTGCATCTTTACATTAGTAACTCATGACTAGCCTCCAAAGCACAACCTCTAACTCCCAGCCGTTTGACCACAATAACTATTCAAAGTTACTGTTCAGAAACTTACCTGGCTTGTAAAAACCTCTCTACTAGACCTGGATCCAAACCAAATCGTGGTAACACTCAAAACTACCATGAAAAACATGCCAGCCATGAAGTCTATGCTTAGATCAGCCTGATGTCATATTTCACGCGGTGACCACGTTTGTCCAGGGGTGTTGGCATGCGTGTCGACGCGCTCTGAGTGCCGCCGAGCGCTCTGTTCGCGCGTGCTCGCTTCCCTCGCGTGCCCGAGCGTTCCAAACCGCGCCACCATCTTCGTCTCAATGCCATTAACCTCCCTCTGGCGCTCGCCGACGCCGGAGCTCGCCGCAGCGATCACAGGCAAGGTCCGGCCAGCCCAACAGTGCGGAGCGCACTGTGCTCATCGCCTTTCCCTCGATCCTGTGCTCGTCTCCGTCCGCCCACAGTTGCCGCGTGACCTACGTCGCCTTCTCCCCCTCTCACTGACGCTGCTCATCGCCGGGCGCCGTGGACAGGTGTCCACCGACGGAGCCCGAACCCCCCTCGCCGCTCGCCTATAAATTGAGCCACCCCCATCCTCGTCGGGCACCATCCAGCACTCCCACACATCCCACAATCGCATAGGAAGCCGTAGCCCGGCCGAGCAGGCCTTGGGCCGCCGACCCCGAGCTCAAGCTCGCCGGCCATCCCCTCTGGTCGCCGCGGAAGCTCTAGCATCTCCCAGGCCAGGGCAACCCCTCCAGGGCTTCCGCTTCTCTCCGCTGAGGCCGTCTCGCCCGCTTGGAGCCCCTGGAGTGGCCTCCGTTCGTCGCCTTCCTCAACTCCGTCAACCACCGTGTTGTGCCTCCACTTGCGAGCTTGATTCCGACGCCGTCCGACCACCCCTAGCCACGCTACGGGTACGGGCAGGTGCGCCACCGTCCCCTCTCTAAATCCCTCCCTCTTGTTTTGGCCGAGAAGCCCTCGTTGCCGGCGAGAGCTCCGGTGAAGCCGCAGCCTCCTCTGTTTCCTTCTCCCCTTCCCCCACCTGACTAGCGGGGCCTGCTAGTCAGCCACTCTGTACGCGCGCAAAGCGGTACGAGTGGTGGCGCCCTGAGGTTTTACGCCTTCGACGTCACCCCCCCTCAGATGTTTATTTAAATTCAAAATCATTTAAATTCCATAGAGCTTCAAACAGTTATAACTTTTCAACCATAAGTCTAAATGTATTGATTCTTTTTGCATTGTGTTCTTTGAAAAGAAATCTAGAAGCTCACCAAAGATGAGATATTTTTGAGTTGTTTAGAATTTCTGGTGATTTTCAGAAGTGTTCTTGATATTTGCTTTTTGTGTTTAAATTTATTTTCAGAGGGTGAGGCTTGTCTTGAGGATCACCAGAAGGTTTGTGAACCTCATCTGCACTAAGGCAAGCCACAACAACATTTTCATGGTGTCATTTCAATATTTATGATTTTCTTACTTGAATGAAATGATTTATCCATGCATTTAAAATTATTGTGTTATTTATATTCTCTTAAGTGTTTGCTAGTTAATATGCTTGATTTACAGAATGTGGAAACTAGCTTAGTTGGTGAAACAAAACTAGGATTTATTCATGGTGATGATAGAAATAACTTTTACTATGTATGTTAGTAATTATTTAAAATTATGTTCTTGCATAACTTTAATTGATAAAAATTTGCTAGAAATTATTATGTTAAGTACTTGTTTAGTCATTTTACTTGCCTTATAGGATGTTTGAACCTCACTTAGTTGGTAAAGAAATTAAGATTTGTTTGTGGTGAAATCTTTTGTTAACAATATGAGAAATTTATCGGAGTTACGTTCTTGCATGAGAAATTAATAAAACTTGTTGCAAAATATTTTGGTTAATATGTGAGTTATATTGAGGAGCAAAGTAATATGAGTTGTTGATGTTTATGCTTGGTGTGTATATGGATGACATCTATCATTTTTATTATTAAGTGATGCATGTGTAGTTTTGCATTTCATGGCATGCTATGACACCGGTCATTTTCATTTTAAGTTGAACCTGAATATAACTCAACTTGAATATACCATTGACTGGGTCATGGTACTGCTGAATCGAGTTTCTTTCCCAGTGCAACCACATTTGCCTTTTTGGGAAGGCCTTGATTCGGTCCATTGACATTGCCTCTGGTCGGTGCCTCCAACTAGGGAAGGTTACGTCGTGCTTACCCTGGCCTAGTAAGCAGGCATAACCTTGTGTGCCCGTTGATGAGATTATGGTACCGAGTCCCCGAGTGGGATTGTTTTGGCCACGACGGTGGTCGGTGTGTCTTTGGTAGACACAGGGCCACCCAAGACTAGCCCGTTGGGGATTGGGTCGGAGTGGCCGGGAGAATGCCGTGGCAATGGAAGGGTTTTGTCAGAATGCCGTTGGTCCACCCGAATGGGAGTGCGAGGCCATGGGTTCCGTGGTGTGGGTACAGTGCGCTACCTCTGCAAAGTGTATAATCTATCGATAGCCGAGTCCACGATCACGGACACCTCGTAGTAGGTCCCACCATGAGTCAACGTTTAATAAAAATTGCACACTAAGCTATGAACTTTGCATTGTTGATGGATGGCAGAAAGGCCATCGAGGCATTCGGGACCAGATGTTGGTCGTGGTTGTGATCGTCGTAAGGATCAAGAGTTATTCTTGTTAAAGACCACGTTGGTGGTTTGTTTGTGATCCGAGCATGATCACGGTTGGCAAGTTGTCCCGAGGGACGTTCGAGCATGATCACAACATGTTTGACATATAGTGTCGCATTATTAATAATTGGTTAAATATCATGATATTGTTTGCCATTATGATTATGCCTATTGTGAGCTTGCAAGTACATTCAATGTACTGACTTGGCATGCCATGCCAGATTTTAGGAAAGTACCGTTGGAGAGCAGCTTTGTTCGAGTCTAGATCGTCCCTGTGATATGGAGCTTCCGCCACGATGTTATTCCGCTACCACGTAGTTGTTCGGATCGAGGCCCCTTTATGTTCACTAAATAATGTACATATTGTTCAGCCGCACCGGGTGTGCCGATTGGCCTCGACAGCTATTGTAATGTAAACTCTGTTCTGCTAGCATCAATAAAGCGGTTGTTTTCTGTACCAAGATGTTGTGTGTTGCCAGAAGACATGGTCTCTGGGCTGGCAATGCATGGTAAATCGGTCGCTCTGAGCCGGGGTGCCACAATACTTTTCTGAAAAATTGAGTGGGCCTAGTCTGAACAATTCTACTTATGACAAAGAATTATATGCTCTTGTTCGGACCTTAGAAACATGGCAACATTATTTATGGCCCAAAGAATTTGTTATACATTCTAATCATGAATCTTTGAAACACATTAGAAGTCAAGCAAAATTGAACTGTAGACATGCTAAATGGGTTGAATTCATTGAGACTTTCCCTTATGTCATTAAACACAAGAAGGGTAAAGAAAATGTTATTGCTGATGCATTGTCTCGTCGTTATACTATGCTTTCACAACTTGACTTTCAAATATTTGGTTTGGAGACCATCAAAGATCAATATGTGCATGATGCTGAATTTAAAGATGTATTGCAGAATTGTAAAGAAGGTAGAACATGGAACAAGTTCATCGTTAACGATGGATTTGTGTTTCGTGCCAACAAGCTATGCATTCAAGCTAGCTCCATTCGTCTTTTGTTGTTGCAGGAGGCGCATGGAGGAGGACTAATGGGACACTTTGGCGTGAAGAAGACGGAGGATATACTTGCTACATATTTCTTTTGGCCAAATATGAGACGGGATGTTGAGCGTTTTGTTGCTCGCTGCACTACATGTCAAAAAGCTAAGTCACGACTTAATCCTCATGGTTTATATATGCCTTTGCCTGTACCTAGTGTTCCTTGGGAGGATATATCTATGGACTTTGTTTTAGGTTTACCTCGAACAAAGAAGGGGAGGGATAGCATATTTGTTGTCGTGGATAGGTTCTCGAAAATGGCACACTTTATACCATGTCATAAAAGTGATGATGCGGTTAATGTTGCTGATTTGTTCTTTCGTGAAATTATTCGCTTGCATGGTGTGTCAAATACTATTGTTTCAGATCGTGATACTAAATTTCTTAGCCACTTTTGGAGATGTTTATGGGCTAAGTTGGGGACTAAACTGCTTTTTAGTACTACTTGTCACCCCCAAATTGATGGTCAAACTGAAGTAGTCAATAGAACATTGTCTACTATGCTTAGGGTTGTTTTGAAGAATAATAAGAAAATGTGGGAAGAATGCTTGCCTCATATTGAATTTGCTTATAATCATTCGTTGCATTCTACTACTAAGATGTGCCCTTTTGAAATTGTGTATGGTTTCCTACCTCGTGCACCCATTGATTTGTTGCCTCTTCCATCTTCAGAGAAGGTTAATTTTGATGCTAAACTACGTGCTAAATTGATCTTAAAATGCATGAGTTAACTAGGGAAAAATTTGAGCGTATGAATGCTAAATATAAACTTGCTGGAGATAAGGGTAGAAAACATGTTGTCTTTGCACCTGGAGATCTTGTTTGTTTACATTTGTGTACGGATAGGTTTCCTAATTTGCGCAAATCAAAGCTAATGCCACGTGCTGATGGTCCTTTTAAGGTGTTAGAGAAAATAAATGATAATGCATATAAACTTGAGTTGCCTGCAGATTTTGGGGTTAGTCCCACTTTTAACATTGCAGATTTGAAGCCTTATTTGGGTGAGGAAGATGAGCTTCCGTCGAGGACGACTTCATTTCAAGAAGGGGAGGATGATGATGAGATCAATACCATTCTTACACCCACAACCCCTGCTACTATACATACTGGACCGATTACAAGAGCTTGCGCACGCCAATTAAATTACCAGGTACTTTCGTTTCTTGGTAATGATGTGAATGTTCATGAGAATATGATGCTGCCTAAATTGGATACATTTGTTTTGCTTACAAATGAAGGGCCTAGCTTGGAGAAGGATGAACATTGGAGCAAGAACAAGCATGGAGTTGATGGCATGCGCAAGGGAGACAAGAATAGAGTTTCAAGGTGATGATTTCAGGACTTTGAAGCCACCATAATGAGTGCATGAAGCCTTGGATGAAATATACAAGATGCCACTTCATAATTTTCGTCCAGAGGCTATTCTAGGTGCTGCGTCACCTTATTTTTGGGCCAGGCCCATGTAATTTCGAAATACTTCAATATAGGCTGTTTTTAGAGTCCGTATGTGTGGGGAAACAAGAGTTAGGGTGGGTTTCGGACCCCTCCTCCAAGGGCCACGAAATCCCCCCTCTTCCTCCATATGTACAACCCCTAGGGCATCGTTTAGACTTTGGGGTTTTGTTTAGATCAAAAGTTCGCCATAGTTGCAACTTCGCGTACTTCGTTTGTGTTCAACGACCAGACCAAGACGTCACAGAACGCCACCTTTATTAATAAAATTTCCTCTTATATTCACAATATCCAGATTGCAATCTTAGTTTCTTGCTTGTTCTTCGTTTGCTCGCAGGAAACATGCCCTCGTGGTCAGGTTGATCATACTCCGGCATGGTCAATAACCCTCGGAAGTTGGTTTAGCGATTGCTAAGGCACGATGTCTCGCACGTTCATAGTCGGATCATCAAGGTCGACTCCCACAGAAAACGATAGCCACCATCTCATCGAAACGTCAGGACACCTTTGCCTCTATCAGTTTTCTTACCTAATTAGACATTTATAGAAAACATAATGGCATAGATAACCTCCTTGCAGAACCATAGATGCCTATGCAACCATGGAGTCATCCATACTAAACAACAACTGAAAACATTTTTACATAATACTCACTGTCGAAAAATCAGTCCAGAATCTCTGGAAATACCAGGAAATAAGGTACATCTTACATATGTCTATAGAAGAACAAAGCAGAGGAGAATATAATGAGCATTCGGTGCTTCTTCATCTACGACCTCACACATGCAAGAATGTGCCGACAAAGCATAACATGCTGCCATGGATACTTATTACCTGAACATACATTCACATTCATTGGTGTGGCACTTAGTCGTAACTAAAATGCACGGATATTGGTGTTCCACAGTAATAGATACTTGAAGCCCCATGTTGTAATTGTAACTGAGCAGAGATATAACAAAATATTACAGATTAGATATTTACTTAGGAATCAATGAAGAGCAAGAAGGTTCACCTCTTCCCCAGCCTTATCCTCTGGAAGCAAACTGAGAATGCGTTTGCTCCCTGTAGGGTTCAGCAAGGAAGTCTACAAATAATCCCAGCAGGGCTCGCTGAGATATGAGAACAAGCCAAACTTACCACCGAGCCCTTTCCAGCCGCGGAGATGAGCTGATCCGCCTCCCTGGCAGGCATCCACGCCGCTGCTCCTTCTCTGGACGGCGATGCCCGGTTGAGCTCCTCCTCCCGCGGCTTCCTCGCGACGAGGGCTCGCCTCCTCCCGAGGCTTCCTCGCGAGCTGGGGTGGATAAGGACCTCAGGAGACGGTGGATCTTGCCGAAAGAACCGGCAGAGCTTTTGGGGCTGCGGGGGGGGGGGGGGGGGCAGTAAGAACCGGAGGAGGGTGGTGGCGCGGCGGCTGTATTGACGACGGGGGCAAGCCGATCCGCCTCCTTGGCAGGCATCCGCGACTCTCCTCCTTCTCCGGCCGGCGACGCCTGGTTGAGCTCCTCCTTCCATGGCTTCCTCGCGACGAGGACTCGACTCCTGGCTGCGGGGGGAGGAAGGACCGGAGGAGGCCGTAGTCGCGCTCGTCGGCGCCAGCGGGAAGGAGGAAGGAGGAGGAAGGGGAGAAGGGATGCGGCGGCCGGCGGCTATCCGGACGAGCAGCAAGGAGGGAGGGGGTGCGGCGCTGTCTAGCGAGGGAGGAAGGAGAGGTGTGGCGGCTAGGGTTGGTGCGGGTGTGGGCTTTGACGCAGCAACCCCGTGACCAGGATTGGGAGCGGAGCATGTGCTAGGATTGGGCGAAAGCCTTTTCCACCCGAGATCGATCGACCCAGCCAATAAACACGCGACACGAGCCCACCAGTCATTGGACGGCAAAAATGACGGTGAGGTGAAATCAGGTTTAACAGCAGGTAAAGATCCCACCGCTCAGACACTCTAGATGGCCAGATCCAATGGCCAGCGAAGGAACTGATCGAGGGATCATTCTCCAAGCGAGTAGGATAGCCTCTGTATTGTTTTAAATTCCTTAGGTCGAGCCAGAGATGTGTTTTTCCGAGCCCGCGAGTCCCGCCACGAGCTTGCCGCTATAATTTACCTTAGTCCGGACAAGTTCTGAACCGGCTCGTGAGGCCCTGAGCTTCTGAGGAGCCTACCGATCCGTCCGAGAGCGCCTTGCGAGAAGCAAACGCCAGCCATGGCAGAACGTGCGTGCAGCGTGTGTGCGTCGCGCCCAGCCCGCGCTCGCGATGAGCTCACGAGGGGGAGGCAGCGGGTGCGAACCCCGAATCAAGGGAAGGAACCAGTTTACAAGAAATCACACGAACGAGAAAAGGCACCCCCCGCGAACACCAATGAAAATTCAACTTCAAACTTAAATCCAAAGCCAGAAAACAGGACTACAAAAAAGAGGTCAAAAGCAAATGGTTGCGGCCGGCACCTAGCTAGGCTTCTGGTCTTCAAGTATTCCACCAACGTGGAGCGTAGTGCCTCCACTAGGACGTGGGCGGGAGCCCCCGAGGCCCGAGGTCGGCTCTCGGGAGACTCCGGGGCGTGTACAACCCCACTCATTATTACGTGAGAGTGTCATGAGCGGAGACCTTCACAGGTGCGAGCCTTACTTCATATCGCCAGACGAGGGCCCCGCCTTGCGCCCCCCTCGACCATCGTTGGGGCGTCCGGAAACCAGGACGATGCCAAGGGGCAAATGGGACGCCAGCGGCGCCCTCGGCCACCACGGGTCCTCTGCCGGGGGAAGGCTCCCCGGCACCTCCCCGGTAGAGGGCCTACCTCCGGGTGGCACTCTGCTCCGCGCGATGCGGGGAGGGGCCTTGCTCCCGGCCCCTCCCCCGCGGCCCCCAGCGCGCTCCTCCTGGCGGAAGGGAAGCTGCTGAGCTGGGGCCACTAAGGAGTCCTGGATTAGGGGGTATCTGGACAGCCGGACTATATCCTTTGGCTGGACTGTTGGACTACGAAGATACAAGCTTGAAGACTTCGTCCTGTGTCCGGATGGGACTCTCCTTGGCGTGGAAGGCAAGCTTGGTAATATGGATATGTATATCTCCTCCCTTGTAACCGACTCGGTGTAACCGTAGCCCCCTCCGGTGTCTATATAAACCGGAGGGTTTAGTCCGTAGGAAAACAACAATCATACCATAGGCTAGCTTCTAGGGTTTAGCCTCTATGATCTCGTGGTAGATCAACTCTTGTAATACTCATATCATCAAGATCAATCAAGCAGGAAGTAGGGTATTACCTCCATCTAGAGGGCCCGAACTTGGGTAAACATCGTGTCCCCTGCCTCCTGTTACCATCCGCCTTAGACGCACAGTTCGGGACCCCCTACCCAAGATCCGCCGGTTTTCACACCGACATTGGTGCTTTCATTGAGAGTTCCACTGTGCCGTCACCATAAGGCTCGATGGCTCCTTCGATCATCGGTAACGATGCGGTCCAGGGTGAGGTCTTCCTCCCCGGACAGACCTTTGTATTCGGCGGCTTCGCACTGTGGGCCAACTCGCTTAGCCATCTGGAGCAGATCGAGAGCTACGCCCCTGACCACCAGGTCAGGTTCGGAAACTTGAACTACACTGCCGACATCCGAGGAGACTTGATCTTCGACGGATTCGAGCCCATGTCAGGTACGCCACACAATCACGACGAGCATGATTTAGCTCTGCCGTCGGACAGTGTTCGGGAGGTCACACCTGCAACCACTCCGGCCCTTGATCCGGAGCAAATTGTTCCATCCGAGGACGGGTGGATAGACCCTGCCTTGGAGGCCACACTCTCAGTGGCGATAGAGCCGAATACTGACTTTACCCCTCGCGAGAGCCGTGCCGCCGAACCATTGGATTCGTCCCCGGCCACAGGCTCCGAACCGCCTGCATCCGTGCCTATCGAATCCGATTGGGCACCGATCATGGAGTTTACCTCCGCGGATATCTTTCAACGCTTGCCTTTCGGCGACATGCTAAATTCATTAAAGTCTCTCTCCTTGTCAGGAGAACCATGGCCGAACTATGTCTGGCTAGGATGGGATGCGGACAATGAAGAAATTCGTTCCCCACCCACCACCCACTTAGTAGCCACTATCGACGATTTAACCGACATGCTCGACTTCAACTCCGAAGACATCGACGGCATGGACGACAATGCAGGAGATGAATTGGAACCACCGCCCACAGGGCGCTGGACCGCCACTTCATCACACGACATATACATGGTGGATACACCCAAAGAAAACGATGACGAGGAACGGGAGGATGCAGCGAAGGATAGCTCCCTCGAGAAGCAACCAAAGCGCCGGCGTCGGCGCCGCTCGAAGCCCCGCCTCAGCAAAAACAGCGATAACAGCAGTGAACCAGCAAACGGCGAACATAGTACGGATATGCTGTCCGGACACGACGACGCCGAGGGTATAGCTCATAAACCTCCCTCCGAAGAGGAAAACAGTCCGGACAAAGAGGCACGCATCATCCCGGAGAGGCACTTGGAATAAGAGAACCTCCGCAGAAGGCTTATTGCCACCGCGAGGAGTCTGAAGAAGCAAAAGCAAAGGCTTAAAGCCGCGCAGAATACGCTCAACAGTAGATGGAACAAAGTGCTCGACAACGAAGAAAAGTATGGTGGTAGCTACCACACGAAGAGCTACCCAAAGCGCGAGTTGTTGCCTGAATTTGATGATGAGGCCTTAGAGCCCACACGGCCGAAGAATAAAACGGCCGACCGGTCGGATCAACCACCTTGTGGCGGCGATAGAGCGGCCAACAAGGCCGCCCATAAGTCCGCACACGCCTCACATGAAGACCCGCACCAGAAGACCGGCGCAACCAGATCCATCTATGGATCAAGGAAACGCGCTCCAGCGCACAACCAAAATCGAACACTATAACCGTCAGAACACCTCGAGACAACAAAATACAGGAGTGCCGCACACCCCCTATGCTTCACCGATGAGGTGCTGGACCACGAATTTCCAGAAGGATTCAAACTAGTGAACATAGAGGCGTACGACGGAACCACAAACCCTGGAGTCTGCATTGAGGATTTTATCCTCCATATTCATATGGCTCGCGGAGACGATCTCCAAGCCATCAAGTACTTGCCCCTCAAGCTGAAAGGACCAGCTCGGCACTGGCTGAAAAGCCTTCCCGAAAACTCAATTGAAAGTTGGGAGGAGCTTGAGGATGCTTTTCGGGCTAATTTTCAAGGGACTTATGTCCGACCTCCGGATGCAGATGATGAAGTCATATAGTTCAACAGCCCGGAGAGTCAGCCCGAAAGCTTTGGAACAGATTCCTCACTAAGAAGAACCAAATCATCGACTGCCCGGACGCCGAAGCCCTGGTAGCTTTCAAACATAGTGTCCGAGACGAATGGCTCGCCAGACACCTCGGCCAAGAAAAACCGAGAACAATGGCAGCCCTGACAAGCCTCATGACCCGCTTTTGCGTGGGCGAAGATAGCTGGCTAGCTCGTAGTAGCACCAGCGACCCAGGCACATCCTTAGTCAGGGATGGCAATGGAAAACCACGATGCAGTAAAAACAAGTGCCGGAATAAAGAAGACAACCCAGATAACACGGCGGTAAACGCCGGATTCAGGGGCTCTCGACCAAGTCAGCAAAAAAAGCCTTTCACAGGCAATAGAGACGGACCGTCCAGCCTAAACAAGATTCTAGATAAACTATGTCAGATTCATGGCACCCCCGATAAACCTGCAAATCACACCCACAGAGAATGCTGGGTCTACAAGCAGGCCGGTAAGCTAAACGCCGAACACAAGGGGAGGGAGACACCAAGTGAAGACGAGGACGAGCCTCGCCAGCAAAGCACTGGGGGACAGAAAAAATTCCCACCAGAGGTCAAAACAGTGAACATGATCCATGTGACGAAGAGGGGAAGCAGACATGCACTCCAAGACACACGAGCTGTAGTGCCCGTCACCCGTAAGCCCAACCCCTGGTTGGCCCACCCGATCAATTTTGATCACAGGGATCACCTGATAAACATCCGACATGAAGGATTGGCCGCCTTGATGTTAGACCCAATAATAACCGGATACCATCTCACACGAGTCCTTATGGACGGCGGCAGTAGTGTAAATCTGATATATCAGGACACAGTCCGCAAAATGGGGATAGACTCGACAAAGATCAGCCACAGTAATACTACCTTCAAGGGAGTAATACCAGGCCCAGAGGCCCGCTCCACGGGCTCTCTAATACTAGAGGTCGTATTCGGTTCACCCGACAACTACCGAAGTGAAAAGTTAAACTTCGACATCGCTCCATTCCGAAGCGGCTATCAAGCACTACTCGGATGAACAACCTTCACTCGTTTCAACGCTATACCGCATTATGCTTCTCTTAAGCCTAAGATGCCTAGTCCGCACGGCACCCTCACAGTTAATGGAAATACTGAGCGTTCCTTATGCGCAGAAGAACGTGCGGCTGCTTTAACAGCCGAACACTAGACGGCCTCACCAACCAGAACAAATGACCGGTCGTTAAGATCACGGACACGGTTAGACGAGTCCGGTGCATCATTAGATATACTTTCGATAGGTTTGATGGTTATACCCTTATAGACGGTACCAGGGGCTTCCCGCGTGTAAACAGGGCTAGTTTGGCTCAACTTTACTTATCTTGAATTTTAAATGGTTTATTTAGAATAACCAATTTTTTGCACGACAACTTTCAATTAAGTTCCTCTCTTTTACACATGACAATCGTGCTACACCCGTCCAGGATACGGCACAACGGAGACACAGGCGCAGACGTGCAGCAGGGACCCGCTCAAAGGTTTCTTTTTAGATTAAGACCCTGCGTAAACCTTTTTTACTGTCTCTTGTTGTTCACATCCTCCGGATTCTCAGTACAACCGAGAAGGATGCTGACGTTATTGGCATTTGGCCACGTCAGAATATTGCACGTACCTGGACACTCGGGGTTCATTATAAAGGGCATTGTTCAGCCCGGCATATGTTATAAAGACTGAATACCTTAGGGAGTGTTCGGCGTCGCGAGTTTGGCGTTATATTCATCAGCTCTGAATCATGTCTTTGGTCAAATGTTGGGTTTGCCTGGCTCCTGTGTTTTGCTACCTTACGTTCCGCTCTATCGGCTAAGGTGGCACCAGGAGAACTACTGCGATTGTGCCCTGGTTCATCCGGACGAGCACCTCAGTAGAGAAAGTCGAAAACTGACTGTCATGATAAAGCATGAGACTAGTCAACCACTCGATGACTTAGCGGAATCTTCGGGATTCCTCCGCATTAACGAAGGCCCGTTTCCCGGCCAGGCATGTACGCGCCCCGTATTCAGACGAGGGCGGAGCCACCAGGGGCTATATAGTAGCCCCACCGTCAAAATCCTATGGCTAAGTGAAAGTGTTAAAGCAATATAGTCCGATTTCCTAGTTCGCTGCGCTATCACCTCCTTACTAGACCAAGACGTTGGATCAAGTGTGAACACGCGTCTTCTACGAACACCCCCACATTATATGCGTGGGGGCTGAAGCCGACGACTGCAAACTTTCAGGTTATATACATATATACACAAACGGCCGCACAGGAGGCATCATAGTACTTTCAGGCAAAAAGTATAAACGCATCCTTTATAATTTAATAAACATTGTTTTTACAATGGGAATACATGTCATTAGAACATAATATTCTTCGAGCACTGAGACTCTATTGAACGAGCGCCTTCAAGGACTTCTTCAAAGTAGTGCTCGGCAGATACTCGGCCCCCGGCCAAACTATGGGTTGCAATTGCGGTGGCCTCCGTCTCTGCCCAGTATGTCTTGACACGGGCAGGTGCCATCTGCGCACCCTCTATGCATGCCGACCTCTTCATAGCGTTGATGCGCGGCACAGCACCAAGGAACTGTTGCACAAAATTAAAATAATTGTTCGCCCTTGGCCCTTTCGGCCACAGATGATCCACAACAGATCTCATGGCAAGCCCGGACAACCTATGGAGCTCGGCCCATTCGGCCATCAGCTCATTCAACGGAAGCGGACGCGCTGGAACATTAAATTGTGACCACAACAGCTTCTCCACTTCACGATCTTTTTGATCTTCGAAGTATCCGGCCGCATCAGCGGCACTTGCTGCCAAATCCATATATGCGTCTGCAGAACTCCACAGCCGATCAAGAGGAGCGTACTTAGGATCTCCAAACTTCGTCCGCAGCATAAAGGGCTTCCCAAACGCGATATCCTCGGCTTGACGCAGCTCCTCCTTCATCGCTCTAATTGTAGAGCGGGCGTCCTTGGCCGCGACCGTGGCGTTCTCCAGGTCCGTCATCTTCGCTCGATTTTCATTTTTGAGAAGCTCGTAACGGTCGGCGACATCCTTCAATTCCACAGCCATCTTGGCTATTTCATCCTTGCTTCGGCAATGCGCAGCCTGTTCGGATCTCAGCTTTTCGACTGCCTTTAGAGCGGCCGCATCACTTTTCCTGGCTTGTTCCTTGGCTCGGGTAAGTTCGGCCCGAAGGTCTCCACGGCGGCAGCCCCATCTACAGTCACAACATATTAAAGATACTAGCATCATGCTCCTATTACTATGTGTTGATCACAGGGGAAATCACATACTCTGTGCCTCGTCGAGCTGTTCGTTCACAAGCATGATGTCGGCATCTGCCGCATCAAGTCGCCGCTTTAGCTCGGCAAACTCATCAGTCCGGCTAGCCACCGGACCTCCCGCCACCTGCATAAGAAGGTGGCATGATTATTACCTTGGACTATGATCCTCTGTTTGCCGTCGTTCTCGACAGCAAACAGAGTCTCAGGGGCTACTATCTGCATAGGGCACACCTAACGTGTGCGGTACCATAAAAAACATACACTATTTCACGTACCTCAAAGCCTTTCAGCAGACTCATAAAAGCTTCATGCAACCTGCTTTCGGCGGATGAAATCCTCTCAATCACCGTACCCATTAGCGTACAATGCACTTCTGAGATAGCCGCTTGCTCTAGCAGATCCTTCAGTGCGTCCGATCGCACATCGGATGGTGCCGGGCTCTTTCGGTTGCTCTCTTCAGGAGCCGAATACTGAGGACTTCGGGGGGCCGAAGGATTACCCTCTGGCCTTGCCGGATCAGGATAAACCCTCCGTGACGACACTTCAGGGTCGCCCGCCTCATGAGGCGGGGTGGCATGGGGAGGTGTTTCGCTCTCCATCATCTCCGGAAGAAGATCCCTCGAAGACGAACTTTGTCGAGAAGGGCTACGATCCGACCTACAAGATAAATGCCTCGGTTATTGTCCTCATAAGTAAAGCAGGATATTTTTACTATTAAGTACCTTTTTACCTACAGCTCGGTGGAGGGCTGATCCCCTTGCGGGCACTGTGTGGCAAGGGCACCCCCCAGGGCAGGACCCTCTGGCAAACATTTCTTCCCCCGTATGGAAACCATTGTTTCCGGGTCTTCAGAGGTGGTCCTCTTCCTTCCTTGGGGAGAGGGAATTTCAGATTCTTCTCCCTGGTTATCCTCCTTCGCGGAGGCGTTAACTCCCCCGGTTTGGATGAACAGTGAGCGAGGTCCGCTTTCAGCCTCTTTATTCCCTCCTTTATCTTCCACTGAGGGCGCTTGATAAGGCGCAAGCTCCAGCATCCTGGCTAGTACAGGATCCGGTGAGACCTCAGGATGGGGGGCCGGACACCTGATCATCTTTGCCTTTGTTACCCAATCCTGGTCAAAGAGCGACTTTTCAGAATGATGTTGTCATAAATAAAAACAAAGCGTGTTCGGCTACGGGACTACTTACTTGGGTATCTGGACGATTGCAGCTCAGACCCGCATCCTCGGTGGTGTCCGGACACATTATTTGTGGTCCGAAGAACAATTGATACATCTCTTCGAGCGTCATGTCAAGGAAGTGCTGAATAGCTCGTGGTCCTTCTAGGTTGAACTCCCACATGCGGAGGGGTCGATGTTTGCAGGGAAGGACTCGACGAACTAACATGACTTGCATTACCGTGGCCAGACTGACATCTCTCTCGAGGAGATCTCGGATGCGGCTCTGCAATGTTGGCACATCCTTTACCGGCCCCCAGTCTAGCCCCTTGTTGATCCATGACGTCAGTCGTGGCGGGGGGCCCGAGCGAAAAGCAGGGGCGCCCACCCACTTGGTACCCCGGGGAGCTGTGATATAAAACCACTCCCGTTGCCATAATCTGGACACCTCCTGGAAGGAACCCTCTGGCCATGGGGCATAGGCACTTTTTCTTATTACGGCACCTCCGCACTCTGCGCGTCGCCCCTCGATCATCTTCAGCTCCACGTTGAAAGTCTTGAGCCACAGGCCGAAGTGAGGGGTAATGCAGAGGAAGGCCTCACATACGATGATGAACGACGAAATATGAAGGACTGAATCCGGGGCCAGGCCATGGAAATCCAGCCCGTAATAGTACATGAGCCCCCTGACAAAAGGATCTAGAGCGAGGCCTAGCCCTCGGAGGAAGTGAGAGATGAATACAACGCTCTCGCAGAGTTCGGTAGTGGGAATGACCTGCCGTCGAGCGGGCAGCCTGTGCGAGATCTCGCCGGTTAGAAATCTGGCCTCTCTTAGCTTCTTATTGTCTTCCTCTGTGATAGAGGAAGGTATCCACCGACCTTGAAGGTTGGACCCGGACATGGTAGAAGGTCCGAAGCGCCTGACCTAAGCCTCGGGTGTTGGAACTCGAGGCGGGGGGGGGGAGGATTCGATTGAGTTCGAGAAGAAAAAAGGATAGGCCTTGGTCTCTTTATAAAGAGGGTGAATACCAAGCGTCCTCCTCGTGACCGTTTCGGACTTGCCTAAAATCGAGGAGTCATACCTACGAGCACGATTGGGTTACCCATGCCCATGTTGATGAGAATCCCATAATAAGGGGTACACGATCTCTGCTCCGATAAGACGTGCCAATAAAATCGCCTCGCAAAGCATCTGGTGGCAGGATGATTGGGAAAAACGGTTCATGTAAAGAACAGGCCATGGCGTGATGTCACGTTATGAAGGGTCGTCAGCAGATTAGATTTGTGGAAATATTATGCTCTCCACGGTGGTATGTGGAACTTGTTTTGCAGAGCCGGACACTATCCTTGCGTTCAAAATCTTCTATGGAGTATTCGGAGGAGGAACCCTCCTTGCAATGCCGAAGACAAACTGCGCGCCGGACTCATCGTCATTGAAGCCTGGTTTAGGGGCTACTGAGGGAGTCCTGGATTTGGGGGTATCCGGACAGCCGGACTATATCCTTTGGCCAGACTGTTGGACTACGAAGATACAAGATTGAAGACTTCGTCCCATGTCCGGATGGGACTCTCCTTGGCGTGGAAGGCAAGCTTGGCAATATGGATATGTAGATCTCCTCCCTTGTAACCGACTCTGTGTAACCTTAGCCCCCTCCGGTGTCTATATAAACCAGAGGGTTTAGTCCGTAGGAGAAAAACAATCATACCATAGGCTAGCTTCTAGGGTTTAGCCTCTATGATCTCGTGGTAGATCAACTCTTGTAATACTCATATCATCAAGATCAATCAAGCAGGAAGTAGGATATTACCTCCATCGAGAGGGCCCGAACCAGGGTAAACATCGTGTCCCCTGCCTCCTATTACCATCCGCCTTAGACGCACAGTTCGGGAACCCCTACCCAAGATCCGCCGGTTTTGACACCGACATTGGTGCTTTCATTGAGAGTTCCACTGTGCGTCTACGGGACCCCCTACCCGAGATCAGCTGGTTTTGACACCGATAGCTGCCGTCCGCCGCTGTGACCTGATCCTCCTGCGACCCATGATTAGCGTACGCTTGCTCTTGAGAGATTAGTGGTACCCTATAGCTGTTGTCGCCGGCATGGTCGGTGAGGCTACCGGGCGGCTCCTGGAAGGCCTCAGCTTCTAGCTCCTCCTCCTCCCAGCCTGGTTCGAGGAACAAGCCAGGGTCGTCTTCCGGCGTGTACTCCTGGTCTATCATGTGGGGCACGTAGGCCTCCTAGGCCGTCGCCCGGAAGACCTCGCCGAAGTGCCCCATGCTCCACGTTGCCCGGCCCAGTGCACCATCCTGAGGATGGTAGGGCCGCATCCCGCTGGGGCCGTGGGTGGCAACGCTTGTGCCCGCGCCCACCGGTGGTGGCGCGGGTGCGATTGGGCATACGGCCGCGGCCTGAGGCGTAAGCAGGGAGCAGAAGGGTGGTGCCCCCGTGGCCGTGGCTTCCAGTAGCTCGGCGACGCGCTCCAGCAATGCATCCCAGCCGCTCTCCATCAGTCGGCATCGCAGTAGCTCCCGGTCCACTATGAGTGCAGCCCTCATGTTTGCCTGTTCCCTTCGGATGTGCAACGCCGTTGCCGCGGCGTGGCTGGAGGCTCTTGCGGCAGCCCGCGCATGCCGCGGGGTAAGGGTGGACAGTGCCGAGCCGCGCCACTCGCGCCTCGCAGCGTTTGGTGGCGCGCGTGCCGCCCGAGGAGCGAGGTTGAGGTCTTATTGGGTGGTTAACGCCGTTCGGGCTGGGCAGGGCGCCCAGTGGTCGGCGTTGGTCCTCGGGTCGCTGGACATCGGAACGGCGGAGCGTCGGAGGATCAATTGGTGTAAGAGAGGCTCCGTTGCACCCCCACCTGGCGCGCCAAATGTCGAATTTCGGGTTCCAGCAAAACCCTTGAGGTTCGAACACTGGGGTGCGCATGAAGATCTCTCCCTACCTAATCGCGCCCTCACCCTCACCGCGATCTCAAAGCTTAGCATGTCGAACCCACTGAAAGAGAGACACAAGAGTTTATACTGGTTCGGGCCACCGATGTGGTGTAATACCCTACTCCATTGTGGTGTGGTGGATTGCCTCTTGGGCTGAGGATGAACAGTTACAAGCGAAGAACAACCTCCTGAGGAGAGGTGCTCTTGTGCTTGGTGAACTTGTGTGTGGTTGAGGATGATCCGGATCCGTTGCCTCTTACTGTGGTGGCTAGCCCTATTTATAGAGGCCCTGGTCCTCTCCCAAAATATTGAGCGGGAAGGGATCCAACAACGGCCAAATTCGAAGGGACACAACTAGTACAGGTTATCCTGACTAAAGGTGGTCTTCACCTGCCAAAGGCTCTGGTGGTGACGCCGTCTTGGGCTCCACGGTGACCTCCGTCCTGCCGTCCTGCTGGTCTTGGTCTCGTTGCACCGATATGGAAACCTTTGCCTGATGCCTCGGGACTCCTCGCCTGTGCTTGCCCCTTTAGCACCAAAGAGGAAACGAGGACACTGCGCGTGCTGGCGCCCGCCTGGCTCTAGTCGTCATGGCTTGCATCACAGGAGCCTCGCGAGGTGTCCCTTTCCTTGATCTCTCGTCCCCTCGCAAGCCTGCCTGGTGAAGCTGCCCCCGAGGAGGTCTTGTGTCGTCTGCCTCGCGAGGGTCTTGAGTGCTTGCTGGTGAAGATGGGCCGTACAGGGCCGCTGGTGGAGCCACGCCGTGGGCCGCAGGCAGGCAAGTATGGGGACCCCCGTTCCCAGGACGCCGACACTCTAAGGCATATTTCCATCAAGCACCGCTCCACCCACATATCAAATATCAAACTAGCGAACGCAAATCAAACCAACCTGGTGAAACTGACTAGATGAAATTCCTGTGTGACCTCAGGAACGTTTTACTTATTGTCAAAGACTGTTCCGGCATGTCCTTTGCTACAAAAAGGATTAGGCTACCTTGTTGCACTTATTGTTAATATTGTTACTTGTAACTTGTTACAAATTATCTTGCTATCAAACTACCTGTTACTGACAATTTCAGTGCTTGCAGAAATTACCTTGCTAAAAACCACTTGTCATTTCCTTCTGCTCCTCATTGGGTTCGACACTCTTACTTATTGAAAGGACTAGGATTGATCCCATATACTTGTGGGTCATCAACGCCCTTTGCCATGAGGCACTTGGGGACGAGGTTCTCGTTGGGGGCGTTGAAGAGAGATACCGAGGTTAGGGAAGAGGTGGAAATGGCTACGGAGGCTCTTGTGATCCCTTCACCACTTGCATCATCATCATCATCATAATTGGAGTTGTACTCTTCTTGCGCCACCAACCCCTTTTGTGGCACCTTCTTTGAGAAGTTATTCTTGTTAGGGAAGGAATTAGCCTTGTCTTCGTGGGTGAGCTTGTCACCATTGTCTTCCCTACTCTCGTAGAGGCAATCCACGAAAAAGTGACTCACGTTGTAGCAAGTTCTCACCCGTTGCTTGCCCTTGGAGCCACTTGAGTTGTTCTTGGAGAAGTGGGTCCTTGAGGTTCTCTTGTTTCCCCCAAAATTTCGTTGATGTAAAAGCCATGTGCTCGTGGTAAGCATATTTGGTGCCTTCGGGGCAACTCTCCTCTTCCTCCTCTTCTTCTTCCAGTATGGCCTTGGCCTTCAAAGCAAGGTTGGCTTTTATTTGACCGTTGAGCACGCGTGATAACGCACAAGTATAGGGGATCAATTATTGCTTTTTTGATAAATAAGAGTGTGGAACCCAACAAGGAGCTAAAGGTAGAATTTATATTCTCTTGAAGTTCTATCGACCACTGATACAGCTCTACGCACACTTAACGTTTGCTTCACCTAGAACATGTATGAAACTATTTTGCGGGGATAAAACTAGAAGTACTTTGAGAGAATAAAACTAGGAGTAATTTACAAGATAATAAAAGTTAACTGTTTAGTAGAAAGCTTTTTATAACACAAAGAGAAAGATTGTCCATAGGCAATTGAATATAACATGGCAGATACTTATCATATGCAATGAGGAAGAGACATGATCTAACACACTTTCCGTACTTGGATCATATGCACTTACGATTGGAACTGTAGCAAGCATCTGCAAATACTAAAGATCATTAAGGTAAAACCCAACCATAGCATTAAGTAACAAGTCCTCTTTGCTCCCATACGCAAGAACCCCCTTACTCAGGCATAAGCTTTTGTCACTCTCACTACCCACTATAAGCAAATCATGAACGTATTACAAAACACTACAATGGTAATCCCGCACACTTTCAGGACATGGAGGGCACCATAGGGCAGCACCATATTAACATATAACTCATATCAATCACACCATACCACAATTAACCAATGGGATAAACAGAAATCTACTCAAACATCATAGGATGGAAACACATCACTGGATAATAATATGTGGCATAAAGCACCATGTTTAAGTAGAGATTAAATTGGGGAGAGAGAGGTTACACCGCTACATAGAGGGGGAGAGAGTTGGAGATGATGGCAGCGAAGTTGTTGGGGTAGATCGTCGTCACGATGATTGCCCCAGCGGGGTTCCGGTGCCATCGGGGGAGAGGGGTAGAGAGCCCCTCTACTTCTTCTTCCTTGGCCTCCCCCTAGATGGGAGGAGAGTTTCCCCTCTGGTTCATGGCTGACATGGCCCCGGAGGGCAGTAGCCCCTCCAAGATTGGATCTCTCAATCTCTCTCTCTCTCTCTCTCTCTCTCTCTCCCTCTCTCTCTCTCTCTCTCTCTCTCTCTCTATATATATATATATATATATATATATATATATATATATATATATATATATATACTCTTCTATTTCGC
The DNA here is from genome assembly GCA_032464435.1 of Aegilops umbellulata. Classification (NCBI taxonomy): domain Eukaryota; kingdom Viridiplantae; phylum Streptophyta; class Magnoliopsida; order Poales; family Poaceae; genus Aegilops; species Aegilops umbellulata. The sequence goes on from CP136058.1 coordinate 355,761,359, forward strand.
GTTCCTGTTTCCTGGCCGAAGACCGCTTCTTAAATTCCTAGAGATCCGTAACTCCAATTGGGCTAAAATTTTGAGGGGATTTCTATCTGGATATAATATTTCTTGCAGCGCAAGAAGGGCCCCAACCAACTTAAGAAGGAGACACAAGCCATCCGGGGACGGCCAAGGTAGGGGCGTGCCGTCCGTGCTTGTAGGACCCTCGAGCATCGTCTCACATCGATTTTTTCCCCCAAAATCACATATATTCCAAAATAAATATCCGTACATTTCTATCGCGTTTGGACTTTGTTTGATATGGATTTTCTGCAAAACAAAAAATATGCAACAAATAGGAACTGGCACTAGGCACTGGATCAATACATTAGTCCAAGAAAATCATATAAATTGTCGCCAAAAGTATCTGAAAGTTGTAGAATATTGGCATGAAACAATCAAAAATTATAGATACGATGGAGATGTATCAACGCGCAAGGGCATTGTCGGCGGCCTTGTTCGAGATGTTCATAGCAATTAATTCATCCAACACATCGCTTGAGGACAAGGTGTGGAATTCTGTTCTTTGACGAATCACGGAGGATGTGGTCTTGTTGTGAGGCATGACAGCCTTGAGGGACTTGTGCTTAATCCATTGTCAGCCGTATCCTTGCTCCCATGATCTCGGAGTGAGACCGGGAGAGTTGCCAATCTCCGGTAAAGCTCACGAGTATCCCCTTCATCATTCATCACAAACTCATCGGCCTCATCGAGGACCACCTCAAAGTTGGAGCGTTTAGTGCGTGAGCTTCCCTTGTACAAAGAGACATTGTGTTCCGATGCATCTTTTGCAAGAGTGAATGGGCACAAGTGAGCAAGATCTTGAGGAGGCATTGCGGCTTGGAGAATGAACAAGGCGAAATGATTGAATTGATTGCCCACTTCTTCTCTTGGAGTGAAGTTGTTTGGATCATGCGGGTAGAAGCCTTGCTCAATGATTCTCCAAAGATGTGTTGAGTTGTGATTCAAATGAGACTTGATACAAAAAACACAACTAGGAAAAACATTTAACACAAGCTTAGGAGGAGGACCAAGGTGGTTAATATGAGGTGAGGGGAACGGTCCACCATAGACCAGGGGAGGGGCAAGTGTGGCATGGGTGCCCGAACCATTCTTTCCTTGACGCAAAGTAGGTTTATCATGATTAGCCCCCTCCTTACCGGAGTTGGCATCCGACTCCGAGGTAGTGGGCTTAACCACTTGCAACGGATTGGTAGAGAGTTCGAGACCATCAAGGAATTCTTTAAACAAAGATTTGACCTCGGTCATCATAGCTGATTTAAGTGAGGCAATAGCCTCACTCATATCCTCTCATGTGACTGTGGCCACTTTCTCGGTCGCGGATAACTCCTCACCCCTTGGCTCATCGTTAACCATACTCTTTATGCAATAAATCCCTTAAAAAGAGACGATGCTCTGATACTAATGAAATGATCGGTATGGTTGATTAGAGGGGGTGAATAAGCAACTACCAATATTTAACTCTTTAATAAAATTAGGGTTAGCAACAAATAGGTTGTGTAGATATGCAACTATGTGGACAACCTATATGATGATGTCAACAACAACAGAAGCAGGAAAATGATACAACAGAAGATTAGCTTGCACAAAGTAAAGGTAAGAGATAACCCCAAGTGGAGTTGATGAAGACGAGGATGTGTGACCGAAGTTCCTTCCCTTTAGGGGGAAGTACGTCTCTATTGGAGAGGTGTGGAGGCACAATGCTTTCCATGAGGCCACTAGGGTCCTCGTATTCTCCTCACGCCCTCAAGATGTCATAATTCCGCTAGTGGTGCCCTTGAAGGCGGTGACCGAACCTTTACAAACAAGGTTGGGCAATTTCCACAACTTAATTAGAGGCTCCCAACACTATCATGAAGCTTCACTACAATGGATTGTGGCTCTGAGGTGACCTCTTCTGTCTAGGGTGCCCAAACACTCAAGAGTAACAAAATCCACACAATAAAGTATGGGGGAATCAAATTTCCTTTGGTGGAAGTGTAGATCAGGGGTCTCCTCCTTCTATCCCTATCAAATCAACAAGTTTGAGTGGCTAGAAAGAGAGATCGGGCAAGAAAGCTTGAAGGTCGTTAATGGAGGAAAAAGAGAGAGAGGCAAGAGGTAGGTGGGAGGTGGAAGAACCACCTCCGTATATAGGCTTACTCACTATCCAACTGTTACAAACGTTCTTACATTGCACTGGTACAACCGGTGGAAGCACCGTTAGTACTAGTTTTCATGGGGTACCCAAAAATGGGGCACCGAGTGGTACAACCGGGGGCTGCACCAATAGTACCGGTCTGCCAAGGCCAACCGAGAACTACCAGGCAACGACCAACCAACAACTGCAACTAGTCAAGAGGGGAGTCACCCCAAGCGGTACTAGAGCTGGTGCTATGTGTGGTACAACCGCGCGGACAAGGTGCTGGAGTGGCTAAGTCTAGAGAGGTACAACCGCTCCGAGACTGCTAGTTGTGCCTAGGCACGCATGCCATCGAAAACAGCTAGGCCACAACTGCCCAAGTATCACACCTAGTACAGAACAGGAATCACCCCGAAGCGGTACTTGGACGGTACCTGTTGGGTACAACCACCTCATAGAGCAATCCTGATGGTGGCTAAGTCGCAAGCGGTACAACTGCCTAGGACCTTGCGGTACAACCATTCACACCCACCTGGAGCACCCACAACCAGAGGGAATCACCCCTCCGGCAGTAGTTGCACTAGAAGTACCTGTCGCACCGGTACAACCGGTCCTGTGAGCGGTACAACCGCCGCAGTACTTCACCATTGTATAAGAGACTCTCTCCTCGAAGAAGAAGGAAACAACTAGGTGAAATATGAGTGTGTACGTGCATTGATTCACCCAGTACCTTCCAACGTGGATTCCCTCTTAATAGTATGGATTTCCTACGACCAAAGAAACAAAAGCATTGGAAACTCCGTCTTCAATCTTTTCTGTCTAGAGGGAATGCCTAACAGTCTTGTGTCAAACAAAGTTTACCTGAGTAACTAGGGCACACGATTAGACCGCAAAATGTATTGTCATCATCACCGAAACAGTAAAGGCAGGAAAATGCCCAAACAGAACCCTATACAGGGATCTGACGGGTTTCTACTCCGTCAAGCGGGGCTTCTCAAACCGGCCTCAAACGCCCGGATCATCCGGCGCCCCTCATATCTAGCCCAAATATAGGGCGAATCTGGGGTAGCCAGGGTGCGCCCGCCACGTCAGCCTGGCCCACCACCGACACCACAAATATTGCCTCATACAAACCCTAGACCTCATTCAGCTCAGTCCACTCCACTCTATCCATCCCCTCCTATTCCCAATCCGCCCCTTCCTCTTTTCAATATGATCCATGGCGGATGGCCGTAGTAGCTCCAGCTCGGCGGCGAAGATAGCGACACTGATGCGGTCGCTCTCCGCAATGCATTGTGGCGCTTACGGCTAGATCAGGGCGGCGACACCGCTCGCTCGGACACGTCCCCCCTTAGTCCGTTGTCATAGCGCGGGTGATGTTGTCAGGCCCTCTCGTCCGGCGTGTAGCACTGGTGGTAGTGTCACCTGCTCCGCTCTAGTCCAGTTAAGCCACCCCATCCCTTAGCCACCACCTGAGGGTGTCCGTGAACACTGTTGGGTGCTCGTGCCTTCGCCAGCATAGGGACGGTCGAGGACACCCGAGTTAGAGGCGCAGGTCGCACGTCGCGAGCGGCAAGGTGCGAGAAAGACGATGGAGGCGAGCGAGGCGTTGGCGAGGTGCCGGGAAAGCGCGAGCACGCCGGTCGATCCCGACCACACACTTATCGAGTTGGTCCTCTGTCGCTCCCTGACAATGGCGGAGTTGGATGCACGGCGGCATCGGCAAAAGAACGCCAAAGCGCTCGGGCTGTTCATCAAGCTTTTGGAGCGTAGGCAACGACGCAGACGACGATGAGGAAGCACGCTGAGGAGCAAGAGCGCTTGCTTCGGAGGCTACCCGAGGTGCAAATGGAACTGTCGGATGATGAGTTGGACGTCAGTGGTGGATCCCAGCTCCTCCTCCAACGACAACCCTCCGGCAGCCGACACCTACACCGACGGCCAAAGCAGCACCTCCAACCAAAAGGGGAAGGGGCCAACGACGAAATGGTGATTTGCTCCACCCTTACCCGTTTAATTTAGTTTTTTCATGCTTTCAAGTAGTGTTCAGCCGATGAAAACTTTTTATTTTGGTTGTCCGATGATCCTATCTATGAATTATGCCCGATTTATGTAGGTTTCTTGCTCAAGCATTGGTATATGTAGGTTAAATTCATGGGTTGCATGTGTTGTATGGTTATGAGGTGCCGAATTTGAAATATGCGGATACGGATGCGGACACACCAAAATGAAGAGTGCTCGGTCAGTGCCTTCAGACGTGTCCACGGACGTTTGAAGAGCCGGATTTGGTGACCGCGGTTGTAGATGCTCTAAGAGCATCTCTAGCATACACCGTATAAGTAGTCAAACCCTTATAAATTTTGCATTTTACAGTTTTGGTCGGAAAAAGTGTTCAGAACGGAAAACCTAAAAGTGGTCCCACACGTAAAAATTTTTAAGGGACACCGAAAATGCACACCCGAAACCCTTTATGTTTGGAGGTTGGAAGGCCGAACTGAGAGGGCCCCGTATACCGGTCAAACCTCGTCGGAGCAAACATGCCGCCGTGGAGTTTGCCGGAATACGCACTAAAATCGTCGGAATTCATCACCGCACACCAAAAAAGGCCGCTAGGTGCCGCAATCGATCGCCACCGGTTCGAATTGGACGAGCTGAACATCGCCGTGGCCTCCCATGACCTCAGCCTAGCCACCAGAATCCCCCCGGCGCGGAAGGAAAAGGGGCACGGCTCGGCTGGCGCGGCTAGCAATAGAGCAAGGCGCGGACGGCGGAGGCGACGGGGCACGGCCGGCAGGGACGGGGCATGGCCGACGGGCGATGGGGCGCGGCCGACGGGGTTGGTCGCGGCCGGCGTGGCCAGCTGGGGGAAGGGGCGACAGCGGCCGGACTTGAGGAAGGAGCCCTTATACCAGTTTTACAATATTTGTTCGGCCGTAGCTAAAATGAACCCTTAAAATGCATTTTTTGACCCATATCTCAGTTTTACAGTTTGTGATTTTAAGGGGTCTGCTAGAGATGCTCTAAGTGTGGAGAGGGAGTATGCTAGATTATACTCTGCACACACAAGAAGATAAAAATCATACACTAAAACCACACTATACAAGCAAATTTTGGTTCATGTATTTGTCTTTTTTATATGTGTGGCCTATGAATACATATATTGATGAATATCCGCAAACTCATAAATACATTCATATATACAAACTAATGTATTCGATATTTTTACCTTGATCCCGGAGCCCAGCCACAAAAAGGGCATTTTTGGTGTGCAGCACGCGAACTACGGCTCACGGGTTAAATGACGAAAAATGGAAAGCAGACCTTAGCCGAGTGCGGCGAATCTGCACCCGGGCTCATCTGCACCCGCGCTCATGGAAAAAATCAAAAAAAAATACTAAAAAAATTCAAAAAATTCCAAAAAAAATTCAGGTGGTAGATAATTAGGGGCGTGAGGTTCGCTGCAAAATGCAACTCGTTTGGACATTTGAGCAAGTCTGTGCAAAAAAGACAAAATCGGGGTCTGTGAAAAAGTTTACTGTTCACAAACTGTTTTGACCCGATTTGTCTTTTTTGCCGAGGCCTACTCAGATGTCCAAATGGGTTAAATTTTGGAGCGGACCTCACGCGTCAATTATCTACCACCCGAATTTTTTTTGGATTTTTTTGAATTTTTCTAGTATTTTTTTTGAATTTTTTGCTTATCAGGTGCAGATGAGCCCGGGCTCCAGGATGAATTATCGACCTTAGCCTTTCTATTGTTCAGTGAGAGACAGAAGCAGAGAAGGGAAAAGAAGTAAAAGAGGTCTGGGTGAGTGTTAAAGTTGACGCCACATGTATGAATGCATCCCCACCAGCTCCATCTTCCTGCAATATACATCACTCTTGCCTTGGGGATTTACTCTCTCCCAACACACCGGACGGAGAGAGGCAGTTCATCTTCTTCATAGCTTAGGATATCCTCTTCTCTCCTGTTCTTCCTCCTCCGGACCGAACTATCATGAGTGAGTTCTTTCATGTACAAATTATTTTGTTGTGCTTCACACACACAGGCATATATATACTCTGCTGTTCCAATGGGTTAACTTGAGTTTGTTGTTGCCGCCGTTTACCATTTTCTTTAGGTGAGCAGAGCGATGATGAGCAGTACGGTTCACAGGGGAGTGAGGAATCCGAGGACAGCACAGATCAGGTGCCAATGGAAACACGGCTGGTTCAACGTACACTTGACAGCCAACACCGTTCGGTTGTGCGAATACTCGTCAGAGGTGATGGAAACCAGAACTCAGTGTGCAGTGGTTGTGTTGCCCACAACAATGGAGCAGCATGTTCAGTGCTTACCACCTATCACATTTTCGAGCGATTTAGTCAGGACAATATGCAGGTGTCGGTTATCTTCCATGGTATGGATAAGGAGGTTCCTGCTAAAGTGTTAATTACAGAACCCGATAAGGATCTTGTTGTTCTTCTTGTCCCTGAGGCTGTGCCCCTCTTTCCTCCTGTCGAGTTCTCCGATGAGGTCGATTTATCTGGGAGATATGTTGTTATGATGGGATTCTTTGGCCTTGACTGTCACTCTATGGTCGTCGAACCAGGCGCATCATTTGGCCGTATAATGTAAAATCCCTTCTAGATAAGTCTAGTTCTTACTTCCTAGATCCTGTATTGTTGTCATATACGGATAGATCTAATTTGTTGATCTGTTTTGTTCACAGGAGTGAACCTTCTATTTACAAAGGTGTACCCTCCTTCGAGTGCTTCTACGCCAATTACACGATAGAGCCTGGCACGTCAGGAGGACCGGTCTTCCTGGATGAGAAGGTTGTTGGGGTTAATATGGAAGCTGACATTGGGAAGATCGTTGCTATCTCCATGAACACAGTAAAATGGGTGCTAAAGAGCCGGATTGCTGGTGACAATGTACGTTTGTATATATTGGTGCGAAACATAAGCAACAATTCAGCACATATATTGTTGATAAGAAGAGAAACTTCTTTTGCTTGCTTTTGACAGGTTCATGACCTAACAATCCCGGCGATGCTTCAACTAATTGCAAGCTAGTCCTAGGATTGACAAGCGTGTGTCCGTCATTTGTGATGAGGTAAATAGCTGATTAACATTTTCCATCATAGTAAGCTTTTCTCGTAACGGTGAAATGATATGGTCTTTGAGCTATCTGATTCCTACATAATAGTGTCTATTCAAATTTTGGCCATATGGACCATGTCTAACATTGGTCTTTTCTTTCCCAGAGTCCAGAACAAAATTGGTGAAGCAACGACTTGATTTAGGGAACACTCACATGCTGTCAGGACTCATGAGTCCACAAGGATTAACCGGAGAGTCCTCCTGCTTTCGAGCTATGTTAATTTCAGTTGCATTCTTCTGGGTCGATTAGTTTAGTCGCAGAGTACCTAGCTTGAGATTTCTATCTTGTTTAGGCCCCGTTCGGTAGCTCTCCAGCTCCGTATAATACGGGAGCGGACGGAGCGCCAGTTTTCCAACTCCACCAAAATGCACTGCGGGCTGCTCCGCTCCGGCCGCTCCAGGAGCAGAGCCGCGGAGCGGAGGGCTGCCGAACGGGGCCTTAATCTAGGTGTCATGTCGCAGGGTATCCTTAGTTTCCTTAGTAATCGAATGCTTGCAGTTATAATTTGTAACTTAAGACTGTATAAGCTACTTCTGTATGCTGCACTAGTTAAGTTTGTTAGACTCGGATTGTCTCACTATTTAATTAGCCATGGATTCCTCCAATTCTGTTGGGTCCTTACCATATACCCCTACTCTGATAAAAGGACAAACGTTTCTTACCTCTGTAATTTAGTACGTTTTTCTTCCTGCGTTGATTTTCCATGTGTCACTTCTTCGTCCATCCTTCTGTCACTCATTTTTTTCCCATACGTATAAAGCTTTGTTTGTTCACGAAAGTGTTGTTCTAATCCCGAGTTCACATGACCTTGGGTGAACAGTAAAACCAAAAGAACCTGAAAAAAAATCAAAACATTACGAATGTTTTTGTGTGAAACTTTAACAAATAGATTGATAGCTTGCAATTTTTTTTACCATATGACATTCGAATAAAATGTGACAAAAAACAAAATCGATGCTCCAAAATGCGTTTGAAAATAACTTTTGGAGCATCAATTTTTTGTTGCCACATTTTCCACGAATGTCATATTGTGATGAAATTTTGCAAGCTATCAAAACATTTGTCAAAGTCTTACAAAAAATCATTTTTTTCTTTTGATTTTACTGCGTCTGTTTGTTTACGCCTACCCTATCTAGGCCAGCCGCTACATTGGGCATCAGTTCTTTATTTCGCCCTGATTTCCAGTGCGGCCCAGACGATCCATGGAGACTGGAGAGGAAAAAACATAGACGTTGCCATCAAGGATCAAACACGTGATGTGCGCCCAGTCCCAAAGACTTTAATCCACTGAGCTACCTTATTGTAGTATGTATAAGGCAGGATTTGTTCGTCTATGAAATAGTTTCATCTTGCTCTCTTACATCTTATTCCACAAATTTATATATGTGTGCGATTTGAAATTAATAAGTGGCGTCAAGAATCAAGCCAGGGAGTGAGGAAACTACCCATTAGCTCACAAAATATGAGCAAGAAAGAAAGTAACTAAAAGAAGGAATTAGAGATCCATATCTATACCTATTAATAAAGGGAGGTGCGTTTGTCAAGAGCGACCAAGGAATTGGCACCCTCCGAAAGTTGACTTCCTATCCACATGGTCTCGTGCCCAATTCGAGTTCGAATATCCCATGGGATCAAAACTTACTTCTTTGGGATACCATAAGCCAAAGTTTGGGGTACGAGCCAAATATCAAAACGTTCACTTGACCGCCACATTGTGGCTTTCCTTAGGTGTGGCTTGAAATTGTGCACACATTCCCACACTCCACCTGATATCCGGTGTAGATACACAAATGTAAAGCAAGGATCCAATCATGGAACAATATACATTTTGATCCACCATTTACCTATTGGGATTAATGTCAAGTTGGTACATGGTTGGCGTTGGAGTCTTAGCCGGCTTGACATCATCCAACTTGAATCTCTTGAGCATGTCTTGGGTATATTTGGCTTGGTTGATGAAGGTTCATTAATCTTCTTTGCTTGACTTTGAACCTGAGAAAGAAGTTCAACTCTCCCATTATAGACATCTCAAACTCCTTGGTCATTAGTGCTGCAAACTCGTCGTTGAAATCTTTGTTAGGAGAACCAAAAATAACATCATCAACATATAGTTGGCATATGAATAAATCCCCTTTAACCCTCTTAGTAAAAAGAGTGGGATCAATTTTCCCAATTTCAAACCCACAGTCATGCAACACCTCGGTAAGGTGCTCATACCACACATGTGCGCTTGTTTAAGGACATAGAGTTCCTTACCAAGCTTGTATGCATGATCGGGAAACTTGGGATCCTCGAACACCAGGGGTTGTTTGACATACACCAGTTCATTAAGAGGACCATTAAGAAATGCACTCTTCACATCCATTTGTTGCAACTTGAAATTATGATGAGATGCATATGAAAGCAACATGCGAATAGATTCAAGGCGAGCAACGGGATCAAAGGTTTCACCATAGTCGATACCCTCGACTTGGGAGTAGCCTCGAGTACCAATCTTGCCTTGTTTTGAATGAGAAAACCATTCACATCTTTCTTGTTCTTGAAGATCCATTTGGTTCCGATGACATAATGGTTCTCCTTTGGCCTTGGCACTAGTTGACACACCTTGTTGCGCCCGAAGTTGTTGATTTCATCATGCATGGCTTCTAGCCAATCTGAGTCCCCGAGCGCCTCATGTACCATTTGGGGTTCAATACAAGAAACAAATGCATGATGCCACAAAATTTTGTTAATTGTTTATGAGTGGCTACCCCTTTCCTAGGCTTCCAAGGACATTTTCCATGACATGTTCTTTACATTTTCGTGTGGAAGCAATCTTGGTCGCACGACGCTCCAATAGCCCTTCAATAGGAATTTGAGGAGCACCATCTTGATCATCTTTAGCGTCGTATTGAGCTTGGTCTTGAACTTGAGCTTGCTTAGAGTCATGAACTTGATCTTGAGCATCACTTGGTGCATCACCATTATCATGAGGTTTATCTTGCCCTTGATCTTGTTCACTTGGTTCAGGGCGTTCACTTTTTTTCTTCGGAAGCATGTGGATCAAGTGTCGGTGATGGTTCCACTTGTGTAGAACATTGTCCTTCTTTGGCCACAAGGGGTTCCTTAGTGGGTAGGATATTATGAACAACCATTCTTCGTATTGCTTGGGGAGGAATTTCATCACCTACATCACAAAGACCACTTTGCTTCACGTGGGCGCCATTATTTTCATCAAATTGCACGTTACACGTCTCCTCAATGAGTCCATTGGATTTGTTGAGAACACGTTAAGCATGAGAGTTTGTAGCATATATAACCAACAAATATGCCCTCTTGATCTCTAGTTTCAAACTTAGACAAATGAGAACCATTCTTGAGAATGAAACACTTACAACAGAACACTCAAAAGTACTTGAGGTTGGGCTTGTTACCGGTAAGTATATCATAAGGAGTGTTCAAGCCTTTGCAGAGTTAGAGCCGTTTTGGTGCATGACATGTAGTGTTGATGGCTTCGGCCCAAAAGTTGTACCGAGATTTGAATTCCGCCATCATGGTCCTTGCTGCGTCCATCAAAGTTCAGTTCTTCCTCTCTGCTACACCATTTTATTGAGGGTATAAGGAGTAGAGTAGTTGTGCTTGATCCCCTCATCACTATGAAACTCATCCAAGGTGTAGTTCTTGAACTCGGTGCCGTTGTCGCTTCTAATCATCAACATCTTTGCATCATGTTGATGTTGAGATTCATTTGCAAAGTCGATGATGGTTTGTTGGGTATCTCTCTTCCTCTTGAAGAAATATACCCATGTGTATCTTGAATAATCGTCTTCAATTACCAAGCAATACTTTCTTCCCCCAAGACTATCAAATTATGGAGTACCAAAGAGAACCATCTGAAGGAAATCCAATGGCCCCTTTGAGTAAATAATAGTCGTGGGTCGATGAGCCGTCTCATGTAGCTTTCCTTCGATACAAGCACTACAAGTGCGATCTTTCGCAAAACAAACATTTGTTAGTACACGAACATGGCCCCCCTTGCGGATACTTTGCAAAGATCTCATATTGACATGAACTAAATGGCAATGCGAAAGCCACCCCACGTCAACTTTAGCCATTAGGCAATTCGCGGTCTTATCCGGTCGCTCTGAAAAGTTAACTACATAGAGACCATTCTTGACATGCCCAACAAAGGCTATTTTAAGAGTCTTGCTCCAAAAAAGGGTCAGGGCATCAAGATCAAAGAATGTGGCAAAGCCCATAAGTGCAAGTTCATGAGTGGAAAGTAAATTTTATGCAAGGGTCTCAATAAGCATGACCTTCTGAATGGATAAATCTTGAGAAATGACAACTTTCCCGAGACCCAATACCTTAGACATTGAAGCATCATCAAATTGGACATGAGTGGGCATAGATGAACTTGCATGCATGTCCACCACCAAATTCTTGCTTCCGGTCATATGATCTATCGCTCCACTATCAAGCAACCATGACACCGCTCCAGAAGCAAACTCCTACATAATATCGATGCTTGGATTTAAGTACCAGTTTTTGAATGGGTCCTTTGAGGTTAGTAACAAGAGTCTTCGGAACCCAAATAGACCATTCAATGTACTCATAAGGAGAACCAACAAATTTGGCATAAACATGCCCATCACTAGCACGACATAAAACATAAGAAGAGTTGAAATCGTCGGCTTCGTTGGGAGGAGTGGTTTTGCCCTTCTTGGCATCACCACCCACCACCTTGTTCTTGTTCTCCTTAGGAGCACCCTCTCCCTCTTTGACAAATACCTCTTTGAGAGGGAGAGGTTTCTTGGTCTTGCTTTTCTTCTTCTTCTTTGACTTGGGAGAATATCCAAGTCCCTCATTTGCTACAACTTCCTTTTGATTGCTCAAAAGTTCGTTGAGGTTCTTCTCGCCTTTTATGCAAGTCACAAGGCCCTTCTCAAGTTTCTCTTTCAACAAGGCAGTATCCTCCACAAGATGCACATGCTCACAACAAGGGTTAGTAGCATGGACATTATCAATTAACAGAAAAGGAAGACATGTGGGTATCTCCTTAGTGATCTTCACTTGGAGTTGGTCATGAGACTTGTTGAGTATAGCATGAGCACTCTTCAAGGCCTTGCGAGCCTTGTCAAGTAACTCAAACTCATCTTTGAGTCTAGCATGGCCAACCCCAAGCTCAGCATTCTCATATTTAAGCACACGAAGCATGAGGATGGTCTTTCTTTAATTTGGCAAGATCAACGTTGTCTGACTCGTCAAGAGCCAAACGCTGACCTTTCTCATTCTCAAGAGCATGAGAAAGATCCACAATGTCATCGGTATAATCACGACTGTGCACTTCCATGTCCGTGATAGTCTCTTTGTGAGACTCAATGATATCATTGGCCACCTTTGAGCTTACCCAAGAACTTATCGAACTAGGTCTCATCCGCTTTTACCTCCTCATTTTCATCCACACAATCCAACAAAGAAGGATTAGTAGAGATGGAGTTTCGGTGTTGGAGGTTACCTTGTTGACGCCTCATACGTCCATTTTGCATCATGTTTTCCTATTGTTATTTATAGTGTTTTTATTCATTATAACACTTTGTGGAATGATTCTAATGCCTTTTGTCTCATAATATGCAAGGTTTACACAAAGAGGGAGAATACCGATAGCTGGAATTCTGGACCTGAAAAGCTACGTCAGACATACCTTTTCTGCACATCTCCAAATAAACTAAAATTTTACACAGAATTATTTTTGAATATTTAAAAATACAGGAGAAAAGAAATACCGGAGGGGGTCACCCAGGTGCCTACTAGACACTAGGACGCGCCTCCCCCCTGGCGGGCCCTGGTGAGTAGTGGGAGCCCTGGCTCACCTCCGGTGCCCATCTTTAGGTACATAAGGTATTTTGACCTAGAAAAAATAGAGAGAGGGCTCTCGAGACAGAGCACCGCCGTCTCAAGGCAGAACTTGGGCAGGAGCACTTTTGCCCTCCGACGGAGCGATTCCGCCGGGGGAAATTCCCTCCCGGAGGGGGAAATCGAATCCATCGTCATCACCAACAATCCTATCATCTTTGGGAGGCCAATCTTCATCAACATCTTCAACAACGTCATCCCATCTCAAACCCTAGTTCATCTCTTGTGTTCAATCTTTGTATCAAAACCTCAGATTGGTACATGCGGGTGACTAGTAGTGTTGATTACATCTTGTAGTTGAAGCTAGCCAGTTTATTTAGTCGAAGATTATATGTTCAGATCCATTACTAGTAGTTACTTTTGTTCTTGTGGACACGGGACAAGTCATGTTGCAAGTAATCATTTGAATTTGATATTAGTTTGATATTTTGATGATATGTATGTTGTGATTCCCTTAGTGGTATTAGGTGAACGTCGAATACATGACACTTCACCATCTTTGGGCCTAAGGGTATGCATTGTGGATTAGTTTATTAGATGATGGGTTGCTAGAGTGATAGAAGCTTAAATCCTAGTTTATGCGCTATTTCGTAAGGGGCTGATTTGGATCCATATGTTTAGTGATATGGTTAGATTTTATCTTAATTCTTCTTTCATAGATACAGATGCTTGCGAGGGGGGTAAATCATAAGTGTGAGGCTTGTTCAAGTAAGAACAACACCCAAGCACTGTTGGGAAATGTTACATGGAAAACAAAAACTTCTACGCAAAAGCCAGATCTATCCATGGAGATGCATAGCAACGAGGGGGAGAGTGTGTCTACGTACCTGTCGGATCACGGGTTCCGGCAAAACCCTCACGGTTCGAACACTGGGGTGCGCACGAAGATTTCCCCCCTACCGATCCACGTCCTAGTTTTGCTAAGATCTCATGGACTAACTCGACGTACTCATAGCACAAGGGACACAAGATTTATACTGGTTCAGGCCACCGTTGTGGTGTAATACCCTACTCCAGTGTGGTGGTGGTGGATTGCCTCTTGGGCTGATGATGAATGGTACAAAGGGGGAAGAACAACCTCCTGAGGTTGAGGTGTTCTTGTGTTTGGCGAACTTGTGTGTGTGTGAGGATTCGATCATCTCATTGTTGGTCTCAAAACCGGCGGATCTCGGGTAGGCGGTCCCGACTGTGTGTCTAAGGCGGATGGTAACATGAGGCGGGCGACACGATGTTTACCCAGGTTCGGGCCCTCTCGATGGAGGTAATACCCTACTTCCTGCTTGATTGATCTTGATGATATGAGTATTACAAGAGTTGATCTACCACGAGATCGTAGAGGCTAAACCCTAGAAGCTAGCCTATGGTATGATTGACGGACTTAACCCTCTAGTTTATATAGACACCGGAGGGGGCTAGGGTTACACAGAGTCGATTACAAGGAAGGAGATCTACATATCCGTATTGCCAAGATTGCCTTCCACGCCAAGGAGAGTCCCATCCGGACACGGGACGAAGTCTTCAATCTTGTATATTCATAGTCCAACAGTCCGGCCAAAGGATATAGTCCGGCTGTCCGAATACCCCCTAATCCAGGACTCCCTCAGTAGCCCCTGAACCAGGCTTCAATGATGATGAGTCCGGCGCGCAAATTGTCTTCGGCATTGCAAGGCGGGTTCCTCCTCCGAATACTCCATAGAAGATTTTGAACACAAGGATAGTGTCCGGCTCTGCAAAACAAGTTCCACATACCACCGTAGAGAGAATAATATTTCCACACATCTAATCTGCTGACACATTTCGTAGTATGACATCACACCATGGCCCGGTCATTATTCAAACCGTTTTTCTCAACCAGCTCCGGCGTATATTGCGAGGCGGTTTCCTTGGCACGTCTTGTCGAAGCAGAGATCGTGTCCCCTTATCACGGGATTCTCATCAATACGGACGTGGGTAACCCAACCGCGCCATCAATTACGGCACTTAGGGAATAAGCGAGTTTACTAGGTTGGTGGGGGCGTACAGTTTCGTCCGCCCTTATAAAGGGATAAGAGTTCACCTTTTTTCACCCACGCCTTCTTCCTCCTCGCTCACCCATTCTTGCGCACTCGAGCTCCAACACCCAAGTTTGCGTCTTTCTCCTCAAACCATTCCAAGCATGTCCGGAGCAGGAGGCAAGTGGATGAAATCCTCCGTCACGGAGGAGGACATCAAAAAGCTGCGGGGAGCTGGATACTTGGCCGCGGATATCGCGCATCGGCTGCCCAACGCGAGGCAGATCGTCCCTACCCTGGAACCTCATGAGAGGGTAGTCTTCCTCACCCACTTCGTCCGCGGACTGGGATTTCCCCTCCACCCGTTCGTCCGCAGCCTCATGTTCTACTACGGGTTGGACTTCCATGATCTGGCCCCGAACTTCATCCTCAACATCTCGGCGTTTATCTTCGTGTGCGAGGCCTTCCTCTGCGTCCGGCCCCACTTCGGCCTATGGCTGAAGACCTTCAATGTTAAACCGAAGGTGGTGGGCGGTCAGCAAGCGGAATGCTGAGGCGCCATGGTGGGCAAAATGCCCAACGTCACATGGCTCGAGGGCTCCTACGTGGAGACCATAAAGGGGTGGCAATCGGGGCGGTTCTACATCATCGAGCCGCGTGACACCAACTGGGTGGCGGCCCCCGAGTTCAGATTCGGAATCCCCACGCGGCGCACCTCCTGGAAGGAGAAGGGCCTGTCCTGGGGTCCATCTGTGGAGCTGACCAGACTCCAGAAAGTTATCTAGAACATGATAAGGAAGGAACTCAAGCTTGTCAACGTGGTCCAGGTCATGCTCTTCCGCCGGATCGTCCCGTGTCAACGACGGGCATTCAATTTGTGGGAGTTCGACCCGGCCGAGCACCGGACGCTGCGAGAGGTCTTCGACATGATGCACAACGAAATCTGGAGGGTGCTATTCAAGGGCGCCGAGGTGCCTCCTTCCCTTACCGAGGACCGCAATCTTAGCGCGAAGCGCGCTGCGAGTCCGGTAAGTCTTTTATAAGATGTTTATTTTTTCCAATTTGTCCATGTGTGGGATCTAAACTCCCACGCCATTTTCCAAGACTGGGTCGAGACAGAGGAGTAGATTGATTTTCTAGCCCCCCTGCTCGAAGATCCAGCAGATGCTCTCTTAACGGAGATGCTGACTCCGGCACCTTATGAGGTGCCGGAGAAGAAGGCCAAGAAGAAGGCCACGGGGACCCGGAAGGGTCTCCGGCGTCGGGTGATATCGGACTCATCATCTGATAACTCCGAGGCTCACTCCTCCCATGAAGACGAGGAGGAGGAGGGGGAAAAAGTTCTCCCCCCAACCGGGGGAGACAAGAAAAGGAAGGCCGCCCCAACCGGGGAGGCCGAAGGGTCCAAGAATATAAGGACCCTCCTTCCGGACTGCTCCACGACCGCCGCCTACAGCGACGACGAGTGGCTGCCTAGGGACAAGCCCCTGGCGAAGTCGTAAGTATCTGGATACCAGAGTAATTCATGGTATGCTTTTATTGCACTGCTTCTCCTTACCATGAATATGATTATGCAGTCTGTCCCGAGCCCATATCGACGTATCTTCGTCGGACGAGTCTTTGGACCCGTCGGACATGAGTAGCGATACTCTTCCGACCGCCTCCTCCCCTCGCCCCACGGACAACGTTGAGCTGTTGTCTTAGAAGGCACCAAGCCGAGGGGAGGTAGTCCTGGAGGCGCCCCAAGGCGACCTTCCGGACCCTAGGCACAAAGGGCGCAAGACTCCCACGGGCTCCAAGTTCGGCCCTCAGCCGAACACTGTGCCTGAACCTCCTATGGTTCCGGACTCCGGCAGGCGACCCCCTGTTAAGAGGGGCAAGCCGTCCGTGCCGGCGACCTCTGTCCATCCAGAGGCACTGAACAACTTGCTGGAGGCGCTTGACGGCGCCTGCATCGACGAAGAGCACCGTACTATCATGAGTGCGGTGATCGAGAAGGTTCAGTCCGCCAAAAGAGGACTAACTGAAGCTTGCGCCAGCCTCCTAACAGGCTTTTAGGTAAGTAATTGAAATATGGGAAAATATTGTCGTATAGACAGTAGCCCCTAATGCTCTGTTTGGCGTTCGCGAAGAAAATCCGAATATAGGATCAAATGATAATCATAGGAGTCTAATCATAATATTTCTATGTGAATATGCAGTCTTCACTGGTGGCCGCTGCCGCACGTACTGCGGAGGTCGCGGCACTGAAACTGGACCTTGAGTGGTCCAAGGAAGAGCTCGGCCTTGCCAAGAGGCGGGTCGAGGAGAGCAAAGGTAAGCAATACCTTGTCTATATGAAAAAGGAATTGGTTGCAGAATAATTGGATCATCATGAATGTACGAGGGGCCACGACCGAAGTGGTGACCCTGAAGAAGGCGCTGTCCGAGGCTGAAAACAAAGCGGCCCAGGAGCGCACCGAGCGAGAGAAACAAGAGGCCCGAGTGGGCGAGGTGCAGCAAGAGCTCCATGCTCTCGTTAAGAAGCACGAGGCCTTGGAGCTTGACTCTAAGACGCGAGAGTCTGAGCTTGCAAAGGCGCTCGACGACGCGAAACATGCCAAGGCCGAAGCTCAAAAGGCCCTCCGGGAAATTGAGGCGGTGAAGAAGATAGCGGCTGAGGGAGTCCTGGATTAGGGGGTGTTCGGGTAGCCGGACTATACCTTCAGTCGGACTCCTGGACTATGAAGATACAAGATTGAAGACTTCGTCCCGTGTCCGGATGGAACTTTCCTTGGCGTGGAAGGCAAGCTTGGCGATGCGGATATTCGAGATCTCCTACCATTGTAACCGACTCTGTGTAACCCTAACCCTATCCGATGTCTATATAAACCGGAGGGTTGTAGTCCGTAGGACAATCATCTTCATACACAATCATACCATAGGCTAGTTTCTAGGGTTTAGCCTCCTTGATCTCGTGGTAGATCTACTCTTGTACTACCCATATCATCAATATTAATCAAGCAGGAGTAGGGTATTACCTCCATCGAGAGGGCCCGAACCTGGGTAAAAACATTGTGTCCCTTGTCTCCTGTTACCATCCGGCCTTGACGCACAGTTCGGGACCCGCTACCCGAGATCCATCGGTTTTGACACCGACATTGGTGCTTTCATTGAGAGTTCCTCCGTGTCGTCGCCTTTAGGCCCGATGGCTCCTTCGATCATCAACAACGATGAGGTCCAGGGTGAGACTTTTCTCCCCGGGCAGATCTTCGTCTTCGGCGGCTTCGCTCTGCGGGCCAACTCGCTTGGTCACCTGGAGCAGATCGAAAGCTACGCCCCTGGCCATCAAGTCTGGTTTGGAAGCTTAAACTACACGGCTGATATCCGCGGAGACTTGTTCTTCGACGGGTTCGAGCCGCAGCCAAGCGCGCCGCACTATCTCGAGGGGCATGATCTAGCTCTGCCTCCGAACAGTGTCCTGGAGGCCGCACACGCACCGGTTCCGACCCTTAATTCGGAGCCTATTGCGTCAATCGAGGATGAGCGGTTGGACGTCGCCTCGGGGGCTGCGATCTCAAAGGCGATCAAGACGAACGCCAGCCCCGCACTCCGCGTGACCCGAGACTCTAAGGGTCCGGACTCTTCTCTGGACTCCGAACCTCCCGTGCCCGTACCAATCGAATCTGATTGGGCACCCATAATGGAGTTCACCGCCGCGGACATCTTTCCGCACTCACCTTTTGGCGACATCCTAAATTCTCTCAAGTCTCTCTCTTTATCAGGAGAGCCCTGGCCGGATTACGGCCAGCAAGGATGGGATTCGGACGATGAAGAAATTCAAAGTCCACCCACCACCCACTTTGTAGCCACCGTCGACGATTTAACCGACATGCTTGACTTCGGCTCCGAAGACTTCGACGGTATGGACGACGAGGTAGGAGACGAACAGGAACCAGCACCTGTAGGGCGTTGGAAGGCCACCTCGTCATATGACATATATATGGTGGATACTCCAAAAGATGGAGATGGCGATGGAATAGCGGGGGATGACACCTCCAAGAAACAGCCGAAGCGCCGGCGTCAGCGGCAATGCTCTAAATCCCGCCAAAGCAAAAACGGTGATTCCGGCACGGGAGATAATACTACCCCGGATAGCGCCGAAGAACACCCAACCAAGCAAGATTCGGCGCAGGAAGATGGAGAAGCCAGCCCTAATGAGAGAGCGGCAGAACGAGAGGTTGAGGATGATAACTATATGCCTCCCTCCGAAGACGAGGCAAGCCTCGAAGACGACGAATTCGTCGTACCATCAGACCCTACTGAACAAGAGCGTTTCAAACTCAGGCTTCTAGCCACGGCAAACAGCCTCAAGAAAAAGTAGCAACAGCTTAGAGCTGACCAGGATTTGCTAGCTGATAGATGGACTGAAGTCCTTGCGGCCGAAGAGTATGAACTCGAGCGCGCCTCCACGAGTTACCCAAAGCACAGGCCGCTACCACGATCATAGGAGGAAGCGCCTACATCACCAGCACACGACATGGCAGACCGGCCACCTCGCGGCCGTGACAGAGAAGCCTCTCGGCCCTCCACCCAAGCCATGCCCCGACGCCGCTCAACTAAGGCACGGGAAAATGCGCCAAACCTGCGAGACGTACTGGAGGACAAGGCAAGACAAACAAGGTCGATCTACGGATCGCGCAGGCGCCCGACGACACGTGACGATGACCCTCACTCCGGATACAACAAATCCGGCAGGGCCGAACACAACAGACATAGCTCTTCCGAGCTGCGTCATGACATAGCCCAGTACAGGGGCGCCGCACACCCACTATGCTTCACAGACGAAGTAATGGATCATAAAATCCCAAAGGGTTTCAAACCCATGAACATCGAATCATACGATGGCACCACAGACCCAGCGGTATGGCTCGAGGATTATCTCCTCCACATCCACATGGCACGTGGCGATGATTTACACGCCATCAAATACCTCCCGCTCAAACTTAAAGGACCGGCCCGGCATTGGCTTAACAGCTTGCCAGCAGACTCAATCGGTTCTTGGGAGGACCTGGAAGCCGCATTCCTCGACAACTTGCAGGGCACCTATGTGCGACCACCGGACGCCGATGACTTAAGCCACATAATTCAGCAGCCAGAAGAATCGACCAGGCAATTCTGGACACGGTTCCTAACAAAGAAAAACCAGATAGTCGACTGTCCGGACGCAGAGGCCCTAGCAGCTTTCAAGCATAACATCCGCGACGAGTGGCTTGCCCGGCACCTGGGACAGGAAAAGCCGAAATCTATGGCAGCCCTCACGACACTCATGACCCGCTTTTGTGCGGGAGAAGACAGCTGGCTAGCTTGCAGCAACAACTTATCAAAGAACCCTGGTAATTCGGATACCAAGGACAAAAGTGGCAGGACATGTCGAAATAAGCAAAAGCACCGCGTTAGCAGCGACAACAATGAAGATATGACAGTTAATGCAGGATTCAGAGGCTATAAATTCGGTTAGCAGAAAAAGCCATTCAAAAAGAATACTCAGGGCCCGTCCAGTTCGGACCGGATACTCGATCGCTTGTGCCAGATCCATGGCACCCCCGAAAGGCCAGCCAATCACACCAACATGGATTGTTGGGTGTTCAAGCAGGCAAGCAAGTTAAGAGCTGAAAACAAAGACAAGGGGCTGCATAGCGATGACGAGGAGGAGCCCAGGCCACCGAACAACAATGGACAGAAGGGGTTTCCCCCACAAGTGCGGATGGTGAACGTGATATACGCAACCCACATTCCCAAGAGGGAGCGGAAGCGTGCGCTACGGGGCGTATACGCGATGGAGCCAGTCGCCCCAAAGTTCAACCCATGGTCCTCCTGCCCGATCACTTTTGATCGAAGGGACCACCCCACTAGCATCCGTCATGGTGGCTTTGCCGCATTGGTTCTCGACCCAATCATCGACGGATTTCATCTCACAAGAGTCCTCATGGACGGCGGCAGTAGCCTGAACCTGCTTTACCAGGATACAGTGCGGAAAATGGGCATCGATCCCTTAAGCATTAAGCCCACAAAGACGACCTTTAAAGGTGTTATACCAGGTGTAGAGGCCAATTGTACAGGCTCGGTAACACTGGACGTGGTCTTCGGATCTCCGTATAACTTCCGAAGCGAAAAGTTAATCTTCGATATAGTCCCGTTCCGCAGTGGCTATCACGCCGTGCTCGGACGAACCGCATTTGCAAAGTTCAATGCGGTGCCACACTACGCATACCTCAAGCTCAAGATGCCAGGCCCTCGAGGAGTGATCACGGTCAACGGAAACACCGAACGCTCCCTCCGTATGAAGGAGCACACGGCGGCTCTCGCAGCGGAAGTACAAAGCAGCCTTCTTAGGCAATTCCCCAGTCCGGCCGTTAAAAAGTCGGACACTGCCAAGCGCGCCCGGAGTAACCTACAACAAGACCGCCTAGCATGTTCTAAGCAGGCGTAGCAATGCGGCCCCAACCCCGGCCCTCGCGATATAGCGAAACCAGTGCCTCGCGTACATCACTACGCCCTTGAAATACCATGGGCACAGGGGAAGGGGCACAATAACGGCACATCCAAAATACGGCTTAAAACGTACTAGGGGTTGCCGGATTCCTTTTTTTATTACTTTCACAACTCCACACTTCGGACGACCTGTTCGGCAATTCGACTGCCGCACAAACGATGCAAGATCCAGGGAAGCAGACAAAACCATGCCGCATTATGAAACTCACAGGTGGTCTCGGTTACGAGCAGTATACCTATTTTGAATACAATTCCACGGCCTGCCCCTGGTCAGGACATGTTAAATAGTCCAATACATTTCTTGCTTATGGCACTACTTGTATCATTCGGCTCTGATAAATAGCCTCTCTATAAACAATGCATAGCTTTTTTGTCTATTTTTTGCATTATCCCGTTTTCATATACATATGATTTGACATGATTGCACCCGTACATCATGGTACGGCAAATACGCCAGGGGCTTCAGTACCCCTTATCATGGTGTGAGAAGTCCGTCCACATTCACAAGTGCGGCACCCCGAACTTATAACACTATATGCATCGGCTCCGAATCATGATTTGGGTCAATAGTTGGGTTTGCCCGGCTCCTATGTTTTGGTGCCTTACGTTCCGCTATATCGGCTAAGGTAGCACTAGGAGAACCACTGTGATTGTGCCCCGGTTCAACTGGGTTAAGCACCTCAGTGGAGAAAGCTAAAACTGACTGTCATGATGAGGCGAGAGACCGGTCGCTGTTCGAGAGGTTTTTCGAGTCCCTAAAGACTTATGCCGCTTAGAGCGAGGAGCTGGCTTTGTCCGGCCAAAGGCGTGGATAGCGCCCCGAACTCGGTCTTCCGAACTAGGGGCTTCGCCGAAATTTAAAATTATAAAGTTCTATGGCTAAGTGAGAGTGTTCAAGCACTATAGTCCGATTGCCTGGTTCGTTGTGCTGAGCGCCTCCCTCGAAGGACCCAACCATGGGAAAAAGAGCGCTCAGGTTTATCCTGAACACCCCAGCACTAGTGGCATGGGGGCAGAAGCCGACGACTGGCCATCTCTCAATTTCTTGATAAACGGCCGCACAGAAAATAATATTTTAAATTCAATAAGCATTGCTTAGCGCATATGAACAAGTTTTCAGCGCACAGGATAAACACGAGCGAGTTCACTCAAAAATTACATCTTTGGTGCATTCATCCGCCACAAGGCGAGCACCTGCAAGAACATCCTTGTAGTAGTTCTCGGGCTTGCGATGCTCCTTCCCCGCCGGTGGCCCGTCCTTCACAAGCTTCTCGCCATCCAACTTACCCCAGTGCACCTTCGCACGGGCAAGGGCCCTACGGGCACCTTCGATGCAGACGGAGCGCTTGATGACCTCGAGCCTTGGACAGGCCTCCACAAGCCGCCGCACTAGCCCAAAATAGCTCCCAGGCAGGGCCCCTCCGGGCCACAACCGAACTATGAAGCCCTTCATGGCCTGTTCGGCCGCCTTGTGGAGCTCGACCAGCTGTTTCAGTTGGTCGCTCAGGGGTAAAGGGTGTCCTGCCTCAGAATACTGAGACCAGAAAACACTCTCCGTCGAGCTGCCCTCTTCAGCTCGGTAGAATGCGGCAGCGTCGGACACGCTGCGGGGAAGATCTGCAAACGCCCCTGGAGAACTCCGGATTCGGGTAAGTGACAAGTAGTTTACTTTTATATTTCTACTTTGCATTAAGAATGCCTTACCCGCTGCTATCGTTTTCACCTCTTCCAACTCTTGGAGGGCCTTTTGGGCTTCGGCCTTGGCACCCTTGACTCAAGCTCCAAGCTCTCATGTTTTTTCATGAGAGCCTGCAGCTCTTGCTGCACCTCGCCAACCTGAGCCCCAAGTCTTTCTCGCTCGGTACGCTCCTCGGCCGTTTTCTTTTCGGCCTCAGATAGCGCACGCTTGAGGGTCGCCACCTCAGCTGTGGCCCCTATAATAAGCAGTATGATCCTGTTATTTTTTGCAATCACGCCTCTCTATAGGCACCTTTTTCTGTAGGGTATTTCTTACGTTCCTTTTCCTCAAGCTGCCGTTTGGCAAGGCTGAGCTCTTGCTCGGTCCGCCCGAGGTCCTTTTTTATGACATCCACCTGCGCAGTCAGTGCGGCGGTGGACAGCAGCGATGCCTGCATACGCATATTGACTCTTTATTGTTAGACTCCTGCAAAAATTAATAGATCCTCTATTCGGCTTTTCTTTCCAAACGCCAAACAGAGCATCAAGGGCTATTGTCTATGTGGTAATATTTTGACATATTTTTACTTACCTCGAAGCCTGTCAAAAGGCTAGCGGAAGCTTTAGTCAGTCCGCTATTGGCGGACTGAACCCTCTGGATCACCGTACTGATGATAGTACGGTGCCCCTTGTCGATGGAGGCGCCGTCAAGCACCTCCAGCAGATGGTCCAGCGACTCCGGTTGGACGGAAGTCGCTGGCTTAGAAGGCTTGCTCCTTTTGGAAGGAGTTCGCCTACCGCGACTCGGAACTGTTGAAGATTCCGGCACAGTGTCCGGCTCAAAGCCGGACTTGGAGCCCTGGGGGGTCTTGTCCCCTTCACTCCTGGAGTCCGGGAGGTTGCCTTGCGGCTCCTCCAGGACCACCTCCTCCTGCCCCGGAGCTTGTCGGGACGCCACTTCGGCGTCATCCGTAGTGCGGGGGGAGACATCGGGCGCAACGGAGTTCACGTCCGATGAGTCCAGGGAGCCGCCCGACGATTCGTTGTATTCGGCCTGGGGCCGGCTGCATAATTACATTCGACATTAAGGAAAGCTGTGCAACAAAGGAACGTCATGAGTTACTCTGACATCTGAACTTACGATGTCGCCGGATGCTTGGCCCTGTTCGGCCACTCCTCTTCTCTCTCTTCGGCGTCGTGGGAGTAGTACGGCGGAGGGGTCTTCCTTTTCCTAGACCCCTCGGCCTCCCCTGCTGGGGCGGCCTTCTTCTCCTCTTCTCCCTCCGCTGGGGGGAGAGCCTTCTTCTTCCTCCTCCTCGTTTTCACGGGAGGAGGGCGCCTCGGACTCGTCAGACGACGAGTCCGACACCACCACGTTACGGGCACTCTTTCGAGTCCCCGTGGTCTTCTTCTTCTTGACCTTCTTCTCCGGCACCACATAAGGTGCCGGAATCAGAAGCTTCACTAGGAGCGCAGGGGCTGGGTCCTCGGTCAGGGGAGCCGGACAGTTAATTGGTCCGGATATCGCCTGCCAAGCCTGTCAAAGGTAAGGGAGTTTAGATCCCGCACAGAGTCAAAACTGTGAAAGGAAAAAAGATCTTAGTATCCTGTAAAAGGCGAAGATAGCTTACCTCGCTAGCGTGACGCTGCGAGCTGTATCCGTGGTCCTTGGAGGCGGATGCGGGAGCCTCGGCGCCCTTGAAAAGCACCTTCCAAGCATCTTCGTACGTCGTGTCGAAGAGCCCGTTAAGGGTTGGGTGCTGCGCCGGGTCGAACTCCCACAAATTGAAGCCCCGTTGTTGGCACGGGAGGATCCGACGGATGAGCATAACCTGGACTATATTAACAAGCCGGATTGGCTTGCTCACCAGGGACTGGATACAAGTTTTCAATCCGGTCACCTGTTCTTCGTTGCCCCACGATAGACCCGTCTCTTTTCAGGACACCAGTAGCGTGGGGGGTCCGGATCGGAACTCGGGGGCTGTGACCCATTTCGGATCACGTGGCTCAGTGATGTAAAACCACCCGGCTTTCCACCCCTTTAGGGTCTCCACAAAGGAGCCCTCGAACCATAGGACGTTGGCCATCTTGCCCGCCATGATGCCTCCGCACTCCGCTTGGCTGCCGCGCACCACCTTGGGCTTGACGTTGAAGGTCTTGAGCCAGAGGCCGAAATGGGGGACGGAAGCGGAGGAAGGCCTCACACACGACGATAAACGTCGAGATGTTGAGGATGAAGTTTGGGGCCAGATCATGGAAATCCAGGCCATAGTAGAACATGAGTCCCCGGACAAATGGGTGGAGTGGGAAACCCAGTCCGCGGAGAAAGTGGGGAAGGGAAACTACCCTCTCATGGGGCCTTGGGGTGGGGAGAAGCTGCCCCTTCTCAGGAAGCCGGTGCGGGATGTCCTTGGACAGGTATCCGACCTTCCTTAGCTTTTTTACTTGGGCCTCCATGACGGAGGAGACCATCCACTTGCCTCCTGCTCCGAACATTGTTGGAGAAGGTTGAGGTGAAAAGAGCGGGCTTGGGCGCTGGAGCTCGAGTGCGCAAGAGAGGGATTGGCAAAGGAGGAAGAAGGCGTAGGTAAAAAGGTGGATCATTATCCCCTTATATGGGCGGATGCGGTTATGCGTCCCCACCTGCCTAATAAAACTCGCTTGCCTCCCAAGCGCCGTGATAAATGGCGCTGCTGGGTTACCCACGCCCGTATTGATGAGAATCCCGTAAAAAGGGCACACGGTCTCTGCTTCGACAGGACGTGCCAAGGAAACTGCCTCGCAAAACGTGCTAAGGTGGAAAAGTAAAAACGATTCGTAAAGAACTTGGCCGTAGTGTGATGACGCACTGCGGAATACGTCAGCAGATTTGATTTGTGTTAATGTTATGCTCTCTATGGCAATATGTGGAAACTTATTTTGCAGAGCCGGACACTATTTTTGGTGTTTACAATCTTCTATGAAGGACTTGGAGGAGGAACCCGCCTTGCAATGCCAAAGACAATCTGCGCGCCGGACTCGTCGTCATTGAAGCCTGGTTCAGGGGCTACTGAGGGAGTCCTGGATTAGGGGGTGTTCGGGTAGCCGGACTCCTGGACTATGAAGATACAAGATTGAAGACTTCGTCCCGTGTCCGGATGGAACTTTCCTTGGCGTGGAAGGCAAGCTTGGCGATGCGGATATTCGAGATCTCCTACCACTGTAACCGACTATGTGTAACCCTAACCCTATCCGGTGTCTATATAAACCGGAGGGTTGTAGTCCGTAGGACAATCATCTTCATACACAATCATACCATAGGCTAGCTTCTAGGGTTTAGCCTCCTTGATCTCGTGGTAGATCTACTCTTGTACTACCCATATCATCAATATTAATCAAGCAGGAGTAGGGTATTACCTCCATCGAGAGGGCCCGAACCTGGGTAAAAACATCGTGTCCCTTGTCTCCTGTTACCATCCGGCCTTGATGCGCAGTTCGGGACCCCCTACCCGAGATCCGCCGGTTTTAACACCGACAGCGGCGGGTAAGGCATTCATTATGCAAAGCAAGCACGTGAAAGAAAATTTCTGTTTACTTACCTGAGTTCGGAGCTCTCCACGAGCGTTCGAAGATCTGCCCCGCAGTGTGTCTGATGTTGCGGAGTTCTACCGGGCCGAGGAGGGGAGCTCGACGGAGAATTTGTTCTGGTCTCAGTATAATGGGACTGAACACCTGGTGCCCTTGAGCGACCAGCTGAAGCAACTGGTCGAGCTTCACAAGGCGGCCGAACAGTCCATGAAGGGTCTTATAGTCCGGATGTGGCCTGACGATCCACAACCTAACAGCTACTTCGGTCTAGTGAGGCGACTTGTGAATGCCTGCCCCGGGTTTGAAGTCATCAAGTGGTCCGTCTGCATCGAAGGTGCACGCAGGGCTTTGGCCCGTGCGAAAGTGCACTGGGCAAAGATGGACGCCGAGAAGCTGGTGAAGGAGGGGCCACCGCAGGGCAAGGAGCATCGCCACCCCGAAATGTATTATGAAGGTTTCCTGAAGGGTGCCCGCCTTGTGGCGGAGGAATGCACCAAATATGTAATTTTTGAATGAACTTGCTCATGTCATCCTGTAGTATGAAAACTAGTTCATTTGCACTATGCAACGCTTTTTGAATTTAAAATATTACCTTCTGTGCGGCCGTTTATTGATACGTCTCCAACGTATCTATAATTTTTGATTGCTCCATGATATATTATCTACTGTTTTGGGCAATATTGGGCTTTATTATCCACTTTTATATTACTTTTTGGACTAACCTATTAACCGGAGGCCCAGCCCAGAATTGCTATTTTTTTGCCTATTTCAGTGTTTCGAAGAGAAGGAATATCAAACGGAGTCAAAACGGAACGAAATCAACTAGAGAAGTTATTTTTGGAAGGAAAACTACCGGATGGACTTGGACCCCCACGTCAGGAGCAAAGGGAGGTGCTCACGAGGGTGGGGCCGCGCCCACCCCCCTAGGGCGCGCCCTGCCTCGTGGGGGCCCCGAAGCTCCACCAACGCACTTCCTGCATCCATATATACCTGCGTACCCTAAAACTTCCGAAACGGAGAATGGATCAAGAGTTCTGCCGCCGCAAGCCTCTGTCGCCACCAAAAACCAATCGGGACCCTGTTCCGGCACCCTGCCGGAGGGGGGAACCCTCACCGATGGCCATCTTCATCATCCCGGTGCTCTCCATGACGAGGAGGGTGTAGTTCACCCTCGAGGCTGAGGGTATGTACCAGTAGCTATGTGTTTGATCTCTCTCTCTCTCTCTCGTGTTCTTGATTTGGCATGAATTTGATGTATCACGAGCTTTGTTATTGTAGTTGGATCTTATGTTGCTTCTCCCCCTCTACACTCTTGTAATGGATTGAGTTTTCCCTTTGAAATAATCTTATCGGATTGAGTCTTTAATGATTTGAGAACACTTGATGTATCTCTTGCCGTGCGTATCTGTGGTGACAATGGGATATCACGTGATTCACTTGATGTATGATCAACTTGCGGGTTCCGCCCATGAACCTATGCATAGGGGTTGGCACACGTTTTCGTCATGATTCTCCGGTAGAAACTTTGGGGCACTCTTTGAGGTTCTATGTGTTGGTTGATTAGATGAATCTGAGATTGTGTGATGCATATCGTATAATCATACCCACGGATACTTGAGGTGACATTGGAGTATCTAGGTGACATTAGGGTTTTGGTTGATTTGTGTCTTAAGGTGTTATTCTAGTACGAACTCTAGGGATGTTTTTGGCACTTATAGGAATAGCCCAACGGATTGATTGAAAAGAATAACTTTGAGGTGGTTTCGAACCCTACCATAATATCTTCGTTTGTTCTCTGCTATTAGTGACTTTAGAGTGACTCTTTGTTGCATGTTGAGGGATAGTTATATGATCCAATTATGTTATTATTGTTGAGAGAACTTGCACTAGTGAAAGTATGAACCCTAGGCCTTGTTTCCTAGCATTGCAATACCGTTTACGCTCACTTTTATCACTTGCTACCTTGCTGTTTTTATATTTTCAGTTTACAAAAACCTATATCTACCATCCATATTGCACTTGTCTCACCATCTCTTCGCCGAACTAGTGCACCTATACAATTTACCATTGTATTGGGTGTGTTGGGGACACAAGCGACTCTTTGTTATTTGGTTGCAGGGTTTCTTGAGAGAGACCATCTTCATCCTACACCTCCCATGGATTGATAAACCTTAGGTCATCCACTTGAGGGAAATTTGCTACTGTCCTACACATCTCTGCACTTGGAGGCCCAACAACGTCTACAAGAAGAAGGTTGCGTAGTAGACATCAAGCTCTTTTCTGGCGCCGTTGCCGGGAAGGCTAGGTAAGCGGCACTCACAGCCCGTCAACTAAGCTCTTTTCTGGCGATGTTGCCGGGGAGGTGAGTGCTTGAAGGTATATCTTTATATCTTGCAATCGGATCTTTTTGTTTCTTGTTTTAGCACTAGTTTAATTTATAAAAGAAAACTACAAAAAAATGGAATTGAGTTTTCGTCATTCGCTTCATCTTTTTAATATCTTTCGTGGGAATGATGGGAAGGAAAATTGTGCTCAAGTACTAGAAGAAGAATTACATAGAATGCTTGGCATAAAATATTTGAATGAGGAGCATGATTGCAATGTTCTTAGTATGAATTTCTTGAATATCCATGATGCTAATGATATGCAAAGCCACAAGCTTGGGGAAGCTATGTTTGATGAAGATGATATTTTTTGTCCCCCAAGCTTTGATGAGCAAATTTACTATGATGAAAGCATGCCTCCTATCTATGATGATTATTGTGATGACTTGTATGCTATTAAGAATAATGATAACCATGAAACTTGTCATCATGATTTTAGTTTTCAATTGGATTATGCCTCACATGATAATTATTTTGTTGAGTTTGCTCCCACTATTATTAATAAGAAGAAATTTGCTTATGTGGAGAGTAGTAAATTTTCTATGCTTGTAGATCATGAAAAGAATGCTTTAGGTGATGGTTATATTGTTGAATTCATTCATGATGCTACTGAAAATTATTATGAGAGAGGATCATATGCTTGTAGGAATTGCAATAATATCAAGTTTCCTCTCTATGTGCTTAAAATTTTGAAGTTATGCTTGTTTCGCCTTCCTATGCTAGTTGATTATTGTTTCCATAAGTTGTTTGCTCACAAAATCCCTATGCATAGGAAGTGGGTTAGACTTAAATGTGCTAGTCATATTCTTCATGATGCTCTCTTTGTGTTTCAATTCTTATCTTTTATGTGAGCATCATTGAAATCATCATGCCTAGCTAGGGGCGTTAAACATTAGCGCTTGTTGGGAGGCAACCCAATTTTATTTTAGTTTCTTGCTTTTTGGTTCTGTTTAGGAATAAATAATCCATCTAGCTTCTGTTTAGATGTGGTTTTATGTTTTAATTAGTGTTTGTGCCAAGTAGAAACTTTGGGAAGACTTGGGTGAAGTCTTTATGATCATGCTGTAAAAAACAGAAACTTTAGCGCTCACGAGATTAGCTTCAACCTTTTACTGGGGAGTGCTATTTAGTTGATTCTTTTTTAAGATGATTACTAGACAAATTCCTCAGGTCCACCAATTTATGGTAGAATCTTTGGAGTTCCATAAGTTTGCGTTAGTTATAGATTGCTACAGACTGTTCTGTTTTTGACAGATTCTGTTTTCTATGTGTTGTTTGCTTATTTTGATGAATCTATGGCTAGTAAAATAGTTTATAAACCATAGAGAAGTTGGAATACAGTAGGTATAACACCAATATAAATAAAGAATGAGTTGATTACAGTACCTTGAAGTGGTGTTTTTTTCTTTCGCTAACGGAGCTCACGAGTTTTCTGTTAAGTTTTGTGTTGTGAAGTTTTCAAGTTTTGGGTAAAGATTCGATGGACTATGGAATAAGGCGTGGCAAGAGCCTAAGCTTGGGGATGCCCAAGGCACCCCAAGGTAATATTCAAGGATAACCAAGCGTCTAAGCTTGGGGATGCCCCGGAAGGCATCCCCTCTTTCGTCTTCGTTCATCGGTAACTTTTACTTGGAGCTATATCTTTATTCACCACATGATATGTGTTTTGCTTGGAGCGTCATTTTATTTTCTTTAACTTTGCTTGCTGTTTGAATAAAGTATCAAGATCTGAAATTATTAAAATGGGAGAATCTTCACATAGTTGCATAATTATTCAACTACTCATTGATCTTCACTTATATCTTTTGGAGTAGTTTGTCGTTTGCTCTAGTGCTTCACTTATATCTTTTACAGCACGGTGGTGGTTTTATTTCGAAGAAATAGATGAACTCTAATGATTCAATTATATTATTTTGAGAGTCTTAAACAGCATGGTAATGTGCTTAATCCTAATATTCTAGGTATTCAAGACTAGTAAAAACTTTCTTATGAGTGTGTTGAATACTAAGAAAAGTTTGATGCTTGATAATTGTTTTGAGATATGAAGATGGTGATATTAGAGTCATGCTAGTTGAGTAGTTGTGAATTTGAGAAATACTTGTGTTAAAGTTTGTGATTCCCATAGCGTGCACGTATGGTGAACCGTTATGTGATGAAGTCGGAGCATGATTTATTTATTGATTGTCTTCCTTATGAGTGGCGGTTGGGGACGAGCGATGGTCTTTCCATACCAATCTATCCCCCTAGGAGCATGCGCATAATACTTTGCTTTGATAACTTCTAGATTTTTGCAATAAGTATATGAGTTCTTTATAACTAATGTTGAGTCCATGGATTATACGCACTTTTTCCCATCCTTCCACCATTGCTAGTCTCTCTAATACCGCACACCTTTCGCCGGTATCATACACCCACCATATACCTTCCTCAAAACAGCCACCATACCTACCTACCATGGCATTTCCATAGCCATTCCGAGATATATTGCCATGCAACTTTCCACCGTTCCGTTTATTATGACATGCACGCTCCATCATTGTCATATTTCTAGCATGATCATGTAGTTGACATCATATTTGTGGCAAAGCCACCATTCATAATCCTTTCATACATGTCACTCTTGATTCATTGCATATCCCGGTACACCGCCGGAGGCATTCATATAGAGTCATATTTTGTTCTAAGTATTGAGTTGTAATTGTTGAGTTGTAAGAAAAATAAAAGTGTGATGATCATCATTTTTAGAGCATTGTCCCAAGTGAGGAAAGGATGATGGAGACTATGATTCCCCCACAAGTCGGGATGAGACTCCGGACGAAAAATAAAAAAAAGAGAAAAGAAAAAAAGAGGCCATAAAAAAGGGCCAAATAAAAAAAGAGAGAAAAAGAGAGAAGGGACAATGTTACCATCCTTTTACCACACTTGTGCTTCAAATTAGCACCATGAGAGAGAGTCTCTCATGTTGTCTCTTTAATATACTAGTGGGAATTTTACATTATAAAACTTGGCTTGTATATTCCAATGATGGGCTTCCTCAAATTACCCTAGGTCTTCGTGAGCAAGCGAGTTCGATGCACACCCACTTAGTTTCTTTTGTTGAGCTTTCATATACTTATAGCTCTAGTGCGTCCGTTGCATGGCAACCCTACTCACTCACATTGATATCTATTGATGGGCATCTCCATAGCCCGTTGATACGCCTAGTTGATGTGAGACTATCTTCCCCTCTTTTTGTCTTCTCCACAACCACTATTCTATTCCACATATAGTGCTATATCCATGGCTCACGCTCATGTATTGCATGAAGATCAAAAAAGTTTTGAAAATGTTAAAGTATGAAACAATTGCTTGGCTTGTCATCGGGGTTGTGCATGATTTAAATACTTTGTGTGGTGAAGATAGAGCATAGCCGGACTATATGATTTTGTCGGGATAACTTTCTTTGGCCAGGTTATTTTGAGAAGACATAATTGTCAATATTAAACTTTTGTCTTGAATCTTATGGATCTGAATATTCATACCACAATTAAGAAGAGTTACATTGAAATTATGCCAAGTAGCACTCCGCATCAAAAATTCTTTTTTATCATTTACCTACTCGAGGACGAGCAGGAATTAAGCTTGGGGATGCTTGATACGTCTCCAACGTATCTATAATTTTTGATTGCTCCATGCTATATTATCTACTGTTTTGGGCAATATTGGGCTTTATTATCCACTTTTATATTACTTTTGCGACTAACCTATTAACCGGAGGCCCAGCCCAGAATTGCTGTTTTTTTGCCTATTTCAGTGTTTCCAAGAAAAGGAATATCAAACGGAGTCGAAACAGAACGAAATCAACTGGAGAAGTTATTTTTGGAAGGAAAGCTACCGGATGGACTTGGAACCCACGTCAGGAGCAAAGGGAGGTGCTCATGAGGGTGGGGGCGCGCCCCCTGCCATGTGGGGCCCCCGAAGCTCCACCGACGTACTTCCTGCACCCATATATACCTACGTACCCTAAAACATCCAGAACGGAGAAAAGATCGGGAGTTCCGCCGCCTCAAGCCTCTGTCGCCACCAAAAACCAATCGGGACCCTGTTCCGGCACCCTGCCGGAGTGGGGAACCCTCATCGGTGGCCATCTTCATCATCCCAGCGCTCTCCATGACGAGGAGGGAGTAGTTCACCCTCGGGGCTGAGGGTATGTACCAGTAGCTATGTGTTTGATCTCTCTCTCTCTCTCTCTCTCGTGTTCTTGATTTGGCACGATCTTGATGTATCACGAGCTTTGTTATTATAGTTGGATCTTATGTTGCTTATCCCCCTCTACTCTCTTGTAATGGATTGAGTTTTCCATTTGAAATAATTTTATCGGATTGAGTCTTTAATGATTTGAGAACACTTGATGTATGTCTTGCCGTGCGTATCTGTGGTGACAATGGGATATCACGTGATTCACTTGATGTATGATCAACTTGCGGGTTCCGCCCATGAACCTATGCATAGGGGTTGGCACACGTTTTCGTCATGATTCTCCGGTAGAAACTTTGGGGCACTCTTTGAGGTTCTATGTGTTGGTTGAATAGATGAACCTGAGATTGTGTGATGCATATCGTATAATCATACCCACAGATACTTGAGGTGACATTGGAGTATTTAGGTGACATTAGGGTTTTGGTTGATTTGTGTCTTAAGGTGTTATTCTAGTACGAACTCTAGGGCTGTTTGTGACACTTATAGGAATAGCCCAACGGATTGATTGGAAAGAATAACTTTGAGGTGGGTTCGTACCCTACCATAATCCCTTCGTTTGTTCTCCGCTATTAGTGGCTTTGGAGTGACTCTTTGTTGCATGTTGGGGGATAGTTATATGATCCAATTATGTTATTATTGTTGAGAGAACTTGCACTAGTGAAAGTATGAACCCTAGGCCTTGTTTCCTAGCATTGCAATACCATTTGCGCTCACTTTTATCACTTGCTACCTTGCTGTTTTTATATTTTCAGTTTACAAAAACCTATATCTACCATCCATATTGCACTTGTATCACCATCTCTTCGCCGAACTAGTGCACCTATACAATTTACCATTGTATTGGGTGTGTTGGGGACACAAGAGACTCTTTGTTATTTGGTTGCAGGGTTGCTTGAGAGAGACCATCTTCATCCTACGCCTCCCACGGATTGATAAACCTTAGGTCATCCACTTGAGGGAAATTTGCTACTGTCCTAGAAACCTCTGCACTTGGAGGCCCAACAACGTCTACAAGAAGAAGGTTGCGTAGTAGACATCATTTATCAAATCTGAGAGTTGGCCAGTCGTCGGTTTCTGCCCCCATGCAGATAGTACTGGGGTGTTTGGGATAAATCTGAGCACTCTTTTTCCGATTTTTGGGTTCTCCAAGGGAGGTGCTCAGCGCAACGACCAGGCAATCGGACTATAATGCTTTATCATTCTCACTTAGCCATAGAAGTCTACAATTTTAAATTTTGACGAAGCCCCTAGTATTCGGAAGGCCGAATTTGGGGTCCGATACACGCCAAAGTTGGACAAGGCTGACTCCTCGCCTAAAGCGGAAAAAGTCTTTAAGGACTTGAGACCTCTCGAACAGCGACCAGCTCTCGCCTCATCATGAGTTTTGGCTTTCTCTACTGAGGTGCTCGTCCGGAAGAACCGGGACACAATCGCAGTAGTTCTTCCAGTGCTACCTTAGCCGATATAGCGGAACGTAAGGTAACAAAACATGGGAGCCGGGCAAACGCAACTATTGACCCAAGACATGATTCGGAGCTGATGCATATAATGCTATAAGTTCGGGGTGCCGCACTGTACGAAAGCCGTATTATGGGGTATACGAAAGCCCCTGGCGTACTGGTCGTACCAGAATGTACGGGTGCTGATTGTCGTAAATAAACATATATAAAAAGGAAGAACATATAATGCAATAATAGACTAATATTGTGCATTGTTGTTTAAATTTTACGTCGAAGCGTACTGATACAAGTAGTGCGATAAGAAAAAAGTAGGACTATTTGACATGTCCTATCCAAGGGCAAGCTGCGGACTGGTATTTAAAGTAGGTATTTCGCTCGTTATCAGAGACCACCTGGGGATTCCATTGTGAGACATAGCTTCCTGCCTCCTTGGTTGTTGTAGTATGTGTTCGGCAATCGTACTGCCGGATAAGGCTTCCAGATAGTAAGGTCCTGAAAGAGAAAAATGATAAGGGTATTCAGCCCCAGGGTGGTTGATCCGAACTGTTGGACGTGACCTGGTCGTGCCCCCGCCTATGCCCATGGTATTTTCAATGCGTAATTATGTACGCGCGGGACAGATTTCGCCGTTTGACTGGGACTAGGTCGGGCCGAATTGCTAGGCGAGGTCTGAACGTGCTAGGCGATCCTGTTGCAGGTTACTCTAGACTCGCTTGACGGTGTCCGGGGGCTTTATCGCTGAATTGGTGGATTGCCTTAAGAGGCTGCTTTGTGCTTCTGCTGCGAGGGCTGCAGTGTGATCCTCCGTGCGGAGCGAGCGCTCTGTGTTTCCATTGACTGTGATGACCCCCCTAGGTCCTGGCATATTGAGCTTGAGGTATGCGTAGTGCGGTACCGCATTGAATCTTGCAAATGCGGTTCGCCCGAGCAGTGCGTGATAGCCGCTGCAAAACGGGACGATATCGAAGATTAGCTCCTCGCTTCGGAAGTTATCCGAAGATCTGAAGACCACTTCCAGTGTGATTGAGCCCGTGCAATGGGCCTCTACACCTGGGATGATGCCTTTAAAGGTCGTTTTTGTGGGTTTGATCCTCGAGGGGTCTATATCCATTTTGCGCACTGTATCCTGATAAAGCAGGTTCAGGCTGCTGCCGCCGTCCATAAGGACTCGGTGAGGTGGAATCCGTCGATGATGGGGTCTAAGACCAATGCGGCAGATCCGCCATGACGGATACTGGTGGGGTGGTCCCTGCGATCGAAGGTGATCGGACAAGAGGACCATGGGTTGAACTTTGGGGCGACGGGCTCCATCGCATAGACGTCCCTTAGTGCACGCTTCCGCTCCCTCTTGGGGATGTGGGTTGCGTATATCATGTTCACCGTACTCACTTGTGGGGGGAACCTCTTCTGTCCTCCTGTGTCCGTCGGCCGGGGCCCCTCCTCATCGTCACTATGCAGCCACTTGTCCTTGTTTTCGGCATTTAACTTGCCGGCCTGCTTGAACACCCAGCATTCTCTATTGGTGTGATTGGCGGGCTTATCGGGGGTGCCGTGTATTTGACACGAGCGATCGAGTATGCGGTCCAAGCTGGACGGGCCCGGAGTGCTTCTTTTGAATGGATTTTTCTGCTGACTGGATTTAGAGCCACGGAATCAGGCATTGACTGCCGTATCCTTGGTGTTATCGCCGTTGTTGCGGCGTTTATGTATGCTACGACGTGGTCTGTCGTTACTATCCTTGGCATCTGGATTGCCAAGGTTCCTTGATATGCTGTTGCTGTAAGCCAGCCAGCTATCCTCTCCCATGCAAAAGCGGGTCATGAGTGTAGTGATGGCTGCCATAGACTTCGTCTTCTCCTGGCCGAGGTGCCGGGCGAGCCACTCGTCATGGATGTTATGCTTAAATGCCGCTAAGGCCTCTGCATCCGGACAGTCGACAATTCGATTTTTCTTGGTTAGGAACCGTGTCCAGAATTGCCTGGACGATTCCCCCGGCTGCTGAGTTATATGGCTCAAGTCATCGGCATCCGGTGGTCGCACATAAGTGCCCTGGAAGTTGTCAAGGAATGTGTCTTCCAGATCCTCCCAACATCCAACGGAGTCTGCTGGCAAGCTATTGAGCCAATGCCGAGCTGGTCCTTTGAGTTTTAGTGGGAGGTACTTGATGGCATGTAGGTCATCACCGCGGGCCATGTGGATGTGGAGGAGGAAATCCTCGATCCATACCGCGGGATCTGTTGTACCATCATATGATTCGATATTTACGGGTTTAAAACCCTCTGCGAATTCATGATCCATTACTTCGTCGGTGAAGCATAGGGGGTGTGCGGCGCCTCAGTGCTGGGCTACATCAGGATTCAGCTCATATGAGTCTTGCCTGCTGTGATTGGCCCGGCCGGATTTACTTTTACTGTATCCAGCGTGACGGTCATCGTCCCACGTAGGTGCGCGCCCTCGTGATCCATAGATCGATCTTGCGTGTTTTGCCC
Source organism: Aegilops umbellulata (assembly GCA_032464435.1). NCBI lineage: Eukaryota > Viridiplantae > Streptophyta > Magnoliopsida > Poales > Poaceae > Aegilops > Aegilops umbellulata. The sequence goes on from CP136058.1 coordinate 355,798,917, forward strand.
TGTCTTCCAATACGTCTCGCAGGTCTCGCGTGTTGCCCCGTGCCTTGGTATTTTTGTTTAAGTGGCGGCAGGGTGCGGGCTGAGCTTCAGGCTGGAATGCCTATATGTCTCGGCCACGAGGTGGTCGATCAGCCGCATCATGCACTGGTGATGTAGGTTTCAATGCTTCCTCCTCAAGTCGGGGTAGCAACCTGCGCTTTGGGTAACCCTTGGAAGGGCGTTCGAGTGCATATTCCTCTGCTGGAAGGACTTCAGTCCATCTGTCTGCTAGCAAATCTTGATCAGCTCAAAGTTGTTGTTGCTTTTTCTTCAGGCTATTTGTTGTGGCTATAAGCCGGCGCTTAAAGCGCTCCTGCTCGACGGGATCCTCAGGCACGACAAATTCTTCGTCGCTGAGGCTCACCTCGTCTTTGGAGAGAGGCATGTAATTGTCATCCTCCGCTTCTCTGTCCGCCGCTCGCTTAGGAGGGCTGGCTAGTTCATCCTCCGACTCTAAATCTTGCTGGAGGGGATTGTCGCCGTCTTAGACACTGTTTGGAGTGTTATTATCTCTTGTGCCGGTATCACCGCTTTTGCTGTGGCGAGACTTAGAGCGGCGCCGCTGACGTCGGCGCTTGGGTTGCTTCTTGGAGGGGTCATCTACCGCTGTCTTGTTGCCATTGCCTTCTTTGGGTGTATCCACCATGTATATATCATACGATGAGGTGGCGGTCCAGTGCCCTGTGGGCAGTGGTTCCTGTTCGTCTCCTGCATCGTCGTCCATACCATCGATGTCTTCAGAGTCAAAGTCGAGCATGTCAGTTAAATCGTCGACAATGGCTACTAAGTGGTTGGTGGGTGGGGAGTAAATTTCTTCGTCCTCCGCATCCCATTCTAGCCGGACATAGTTCGGCCAAGGTTCTCCTGACAAGGAGAGAGACCTTAACGAGTTTAGTACATCGCCGAAGGGCGAGTGCTGAAAGAAATCCGCGGAGGTGAACTCCATGATCGGCGCCCAATCGGATTCGATAGGCATGGTTGCAGGCGGCTCGGAGTCCGAGGCTGAGGATGAATCCAATAGTTCGGCATCACGGCTCTCGAGAGGGGTAAAGTCAATATTCGGCTCTATCACCACTGAAAGTGCGACCTCCGGGGCGGGGTCTATCCACCCGTCCTTGGATGGCGCAATTTGCTCCGGATTGAAGGCCGGAGTAGTTGCCGGTGTGATCTCCCGAACACCGTCCGACGGCAGAGCTGTATCATGCTCGTCGTGATTGTGCGGCGCACCTGGCGAGGGCTCGAATCCATTGAAGATCAAGTCTCCCCGGGTGTCGGCGGTGTAGTTCAAGTTTCCGAACCTAACCTGGTGGCCAGGGGCGTAGCTCTCGATCTGCTCCAGATGGCCAAGCAAGTTAGCCCGCAGTGCGAAGCCGCTGAATACAAAGATCTGTCCGGGGAGGAAGACCTCACCCTGGACCACATCGTTACCGATGATCGAAGGAGCCATCAAGCCTTACGGTGACGGCACAGTGGAACTCTCAATGAAAGCACCAATGTTGGTGTCAAAACCGGCGGATCTCGGGTAGGGGGTCCCGAACTATGCGTCTAAGGCGGATGGTAACAGGAGGCGGGGGACACGATGTTTACCCGGGTTCGGGCCCTCTCGATGGAGGTAATACCCTAATTCCTACTTGATTAATCTTGATGATATGAGTACTACAAGAGTTGATCTACCACGAGATCGTAGAGGCTAAACTCTAGAAGCTAGCCTATGGTATGATTGTTGTTGTTCTACGGACTAAACCCTCCGGTTTATATAGACTGTGGAGGGGGCTAGGGTTACACAGAGTCGGTTATAAGGAAGGAGATCTACATATCCGTATTGCCAAGCTTGCCTTCCACGCCAAGGAGAGTCCCATCCGGACACGGGACGAAGTCTTCAATCTTGTATCTTCACAGTCCAACAGTCCGGCCAAAAGATATAGTCCGGCTGTCCGGATACCCCCTAATCCAGGACTCCCTCACTCATGCTCAGTTGCCTTCTACTGTGGTGGCTAGTCCTATTTATAGAGGCCCTGGTCCTCTTCCCAAATATTGACGGGGACGGGAGCCAACAACGGCCAATTTGAAAGGGGACACCTAGTACAGCTTATCCTGACAAAAGCGATCTTCGCCTGCAAAAGGCTCTGGTGGTGACGCCGCCTTGGGCTCCATGGTGACCTTCGTCTTGCCGCCCTGCTGGTCTTGGTCTCGTTGCACTGATATGGAAACCTTTGCTTGATTCCTCGGTACTCCGCGCCTGCGCTTGCCTCCTTAGCACCAAAGAGGAAACAAGGACGATGTGCGCGCTGGCGCCCGCCTGGTGCCCGCTTGGTCTCGATCGTCATGGCTCACGTCACGAGAACCTCGCGAGGTTTGCCTTGCCTTGATCTCTCCTCCCCTCGCGAGCCTGCCTCGCGAGGCCGCTCCCGAGGAGGTCTTGCGTCGTCCGCCTTGTGAGGCTTGGCCCCTCGCGAGGGTCTTGAATGCCTTGTTGATGAAGATGGGCCATACGGGCCTGCTAGCAAAGCCACGCCACGGGCCGCAGGCAGGCAAGTCTGGGGACCCCCCCTTCCCAGAACGCTGACAGTAGCCGCCGGGCCCAAGGCGCGCTCGGGCTTGGCTTCAAGGCGAAGCCAAAGGTCAAGTACAGAGCGCCGCGGGCCCCAATAGCCTGCGGCCTTGGTCGAGGCATGGCGGTTGATTGGACATGGGCATCTCCACTTCCCCACGCTGCCTCGGCAACTGTCCGACTTGACAAGTCCCTACGGCATGCAACTAAAACCATCATTACCTGTGATCGCGGGGAGTGTTGGTTGGCCTTCTCCTGCTATAAATGGGGAGGGAGGCAGAGCCCCTGTCGCCCATTTCTTCCCATTCCGCTTCTTCCTCCTCCGCTCCACTGCTGACACCGATGGCGCCCATCCGAAGTTTTTCTGCTGCGGAGAAAGGAAAGGCTCCCCGCGATGAGCCAGGGCCGCTTCCGCCGAAGAAGAGGCCGGTCCACCACCACGACATTGTCGTGAGGGCGGAGGTGACGAGGCCTTGGTACGAACGGCCGCCTCCAGGGTATCCACTGCCTTTGTATGCCCAAGCCGGGGGCTCAAGAGGAAGAAACGGCGAGCGGCACTGCCCGCGCCTCGGCCATGGTGGCTGTGCCGTGGCGACGCATGCCGTCGCCCCTGGAATCCATGCCGCGGACTCCTCGCGCGAACTCGTGCGGTGGGCGGCGATTCCCCCGAGCTCTTGGGTCTGCTTCCCGCGGTTATTCTCTGACGTGATGCCGCCGAGGGTGTCGGCGTTCTGGGAACGGGGATCCCCAGACTTGCCTGCCTGCGGCCTGCGGCGTGGCTCGAGAGGGGGCCCAGCGCGGCCTTCTTCATCAACACGAGACCCAAGACCCTCGCGAGGGGACAAGCCTCGCGGGGCGGACGACACGGTGCTTCCTCAGGCACGGCCTCGTCAGGTTGGCTCACGAGGAGGCGGAGAGATCAAGGCGGGGTACCTCACGAGGTGCCCATGACGCAAGCCATGACGACCAAGGGTGCCAGGCGGGCGCCCGCCTGCGCAGTGTCCTCCCTTTCCTCTTTGGTGCAAAGGGGGCAAGCGCAGGCGGGAGGATCAAGCAAAGGCACCCATTTCGGTGCAACGAGACCAAGACCAGTCCAACGGTGGGAAGGAGGTCATCGTGGAGCCCAGAACGGCGTCACCACAGGGCCTTTGGCAGGCGAGGACCAACTTTAGTCAGGATAAGTGTACCAGATGTTCCCCTTCAAATTGGCCAATTGTTGGCGCCCTCCCCGCTCAATATTTCAGAAGAGGCCCAGGGCCTTTGCCTATAAATAGGACTAGCCACCCCTAGGCTAGAGGCAATTAGAATTGGACGGAACAGGCACAGAGAGAGAGAGAGAGGGAGAGAGAGAGAGAGAGAGAGAGAGAGAGAGAAGGGCGGCTGAACTCCCCTAGCAGTTCATCGTCCTAGCTAAGAGCAGCCCTCGCGAGGCTGTTCTTCTTTGTAGTGTTCATCATGATCAGCCCAAGAGGCAATCCACCCACCACAAACTAGAGTAGGGTATTACACCACAATGGTGGCCCGAACTAGTATAAACCCTGTGTCTTTTGTGTTGTTCTTTCAGTAGTTAGATCTTTGCGAGATGGAGAGTTAGAGGGCATAATCCCCGCGCGCACCCGAGAGTTCGAACCTTAAGGGTCCGCCGGAACCCAAAATCCGACATTTGGCGCGCCAGGTAGGGGTGCGCCGGAATTTGTCTTCTACCGCTCCGTTCACCTCCGGCCGTCGCGTCCATGTCTGACGCTCGTTGGGCCCGCGCCGAGCGCCGGGCCGCCATCGCTTCCCGCGTCGCCCAGACGGCTCCCGTCGGTGGGCGTCCTCGTCCTTCCCTGTCGCCTGCCGTCAACGCCGCCACCGGCCCGGCGGGGAACGAGCAGCAAGCGTCGTCTCAGCATCCGTCCGTGCGGCAAGACGGCCGCACCACTACATCAACACCTCCGGTCTTCGCGGCCCTCCTGGGCGGCTCGCAGGCGCCGCCCACAAGTCGCCACGTCAAGCCGTTTGTCCGCCGGGTCAGTGCCATTTCCGCACGGCAAGGGGCTCCCTCGGACCAGGTGGCGCGCGAGGTCGGCCTGACCTTCAGCTCGGAGGACCACCCCGCCAACTTGGCTGGCTCGGGCACGCTCCCCATGTTGTGCACCCCCACCATCTGCCAGGTGGCCGTCACCAGAACCCTCGTCAACGGCGGCGCAGGCCTCAGTGTGCTTTCGGTTGAGACCTTCAATCTCCTCTGCATACCCCAGGAGCGGCTGCAACCCAGTCGATCTTTCTCGGGCGTTGGGGGCGGAACATCCAGCTCCTTGGGACAAATCCGGCTCCCAGTAACCTTCGGCACCTACGACCACTTCCGCACGGAGATGGTCGACTTCGACATCGCCCCCATCGGTCTCCCTTACAACGCCATCCTCGGCTACCCAGCGCTGGCCCAGTTCATGGCCGCCACGCACCCGGCGTAAAACCTCATGAAGATGCCCGGGAGCAGCGGTGTCCTCACCGTGCACGGGGACACCGGGGACGCTCTGCGGGTACTCAAGCTCGCCTTCAAGACGGCGGCATCGGCACAGCCCGCCGACGCAGGGACCCCCGAGCCCAAGGGGGCTGCACCCGCCAAGAAGAAGCAGTTGTTCACCCAGGACGAGGCAGAAACCAAGCAGATACCTGTTGACGAGGACAGGTCCTCCGATGCCACTTTCACCATAGGCGCCAACCTCGAGCCTGAGCAGGAGGAGGCCCTAATCAGGTTCCTGCGCGCAAATAAGAAAGTATTCGCTTGGGAGCCTGATCAGTTGGCAGGGATCCCCAGGAGCGTCATCGAGCATCACCTCAACGTATGCCCAAACGTGCGCCCCGTGAAACAGAAAGCCAGACGGCAGTCCGCAGAGAAGCAGGCCTTCATTGTACAAGAAACCCGCAAGTTAGGAGCCGCTGGGGTCATTCGCGAGGTCCGATACCTGGATTGGTCGGCCAACCCTGTCGTTGTGCCCAAGAAGGGAGGAAAGGAACGCATGTGTGTCGACTTCACCAACCTCAACAAGGCATGCCCGCAAGATCCGTTCCCGCTCCCCCGCATCGACCATATCATCGATTCCACTGCGGAGTGCGACCTGCTATGCTTCCTGGACGCCTTCTCTGGATATCACCAGATCAAGATGGCGGTGGAAGACGTCGAGAAGACCGCCTTCCTAACCCCATGCGGGGTGTAATGCTATACATGCATGCCATTTGGGCTGCGAAACGCAGGGGCAACCTTTCAGCGGCTGATGCACATCACCTTGGGCCCGCAGCTCGGGAAGAATGTTGAAAATTACGTTGACGACATTGTGGTAAAATCTCGGGAGGCCAAGACCCTGATACAAGACCTGGAGGAGACCTTCGCGAGCCTCGACGCGGTGAACCTACGGCTCAACCCAGAGAAGTGCGTGTTCGGGGTTCCCTCAGGCAAGCTCTTGAGCTTTCTCGTGTCCCATCGAGGCATTGAGGCTAACCCGGAGAAGGTCAAGGCGGTCGAGGACATGAGCCCGCCAAAGACCCTCAGAGAAATGCAGAAGCTCACTGGGCGCGTGACCGCGCTAGGGCGCTTCATCTCCAAACTGGGGGAGCGAGCGGTGCCTTTTTTTCAGCTAATGAAGAAGAAGGGGCCCTTTGAATGGACTGAAGATGTAGCTAAGGCGTTCCAAGATCTCAAGAGGTACCTGACCAGTCCCCCAGTCATGGTGGCTCCGCGTCCTCGAGAGCCCCTGCTGCTCTACCTCGCCGCCACTCCCTACTCTGCCAGCGCAGCCCTGGTGGTGGTTAGGGAGGAGCGCCAAATCAGAACCACAGTGGCAACTCGAGATAAGGCAAAGCAGGAACAGGGAAGGCCCGCAGGAGACGTATGCGCGGCTGAAGAAGAACAGCCGCCGAAGAGTGCACCGAAGGCAGGAGGGGCCACCCGCCTGGACGGTCCGCCTCCCGAGGCCGCGTCAGCTCGCGAGGCGCCCTTTCCTCTGGAGGGTGCCACGAACACTGATGCTCTCAGCCTTGTTGAGCACCCAGTCTACTTTCTCAGCACGGTGTTACGGGACGCGAGGGCATGGTACCCTATGCCTCAGAAGCTCCTCCTCGCGCTACTGGTGGCCTCGCGCAAGCGGCGCCACTACTTCCAGGGTCACCCCATCAAGGTTGTCTCGTCAGACCCCTTGGAGAGAGTGCTCAGGAGCCCTAACTCAGCCGGAAGGGTCGCCGAATGGAACATAGAACTACAAGCGTTTCAGATCGAGTTCAGTACGACCAGGGTCATCAAAGGAGCAGCATTAGCGGATTTCGTGGCGGAATGGGCGGAGGCACGAGGCCTCAAGGATAATGGGGATCGGTCCCTCTCCCCAGGGAGCGAGGCGCCGGAAGGCTGGGTCATGTACTTCGATGGGGCGTTCTCCTGGCACGGCGCCGGGGCTGGAGCGGTGCTTATATCACCCACTCAGGATAAGCTCTACTATGTCGTATAGCTCTGTTTCCAGCAAGGTGAAAAGGTCTCCAACAACATAGCAGAGTATGAGGGTCTGATAGCCGGATTAAAGGCCGCAGCAGCTCTGGGAGTGATGCGCCTCACCGTCAAGGGCGACTCGCAGCTCCTTGTCAATTTCTCCAACAAGGTGTATGAGCCGAAGGATGAGTACATAGAAGCCTATCTAGCGGAGGTCCGCAGGCTGGAAAAATAGTTCTGGGGGTTGGAATTGAAGCATGTGCCTTGTGGCACCAATCAGGAGGCCGATGACATCGCCGGACGAGCGTCCAGGCGGTTACCTCAAGAGCCTGGCGTCTTCGAAGAGCGGCTACTCAAGCCCTCGGCCCAGCCTTCATTATCAAACACTGCTCAGCCTCAGAAGGAACTCCCCCAGCCACCTACCTCAGGAGCCCCCGCCTGCGGCCCTACCTCAGGGGCACGCCTGCTCCTGACTATGGAACCTCAGGAGGAGTGTTGGATCAGGGAACTCCGGAGTTATTTAACACAAGGGGCCCTGCCAGAGAAGGAGGAAGAAGCGGAGCGTGTGGCGCGGCAGGCAACGACATACTGCATCAGGAATGGAGAGCTCTACCGGAAGCGGCCGAATGACGTGTCCCTGCGTTGCATTTCCAGGGAGCAAGGAAAGGAACTGCTGGAGGACATACACGGCGGGGACTGTGGGCATCACTCGTCATCACGGGCCCTCGTTGGCAAGGCGTTCCGCAGTGTGTTCTATTGGCCCACCGCACTCAACGACGCCATCGAGCTGGTGAAGGCTTGTGAAGCCTGCCAATTTCACGCCAAACAGATCCATCAGCCGGCGGTAGGCCTGCAGACTATAACCCTTTCGTGTCCATTCGCAGTCTGGGGGCTGGACATTCTGGACCCGTTCCCTCGGGCGCCAGGGGGCTACAGCTACCTCTACGTCGCCATTGACAAATTCACCAAGTGGGCAGAAGTGGAGGCTGTCCGCACAATCCCCGCGGGTTCCGCGGTCAAGTTCATCAGAGGCATCATGAGCCGGTTCGGGGTGCCGAACCGCATCATCACAGACAACAATTCGCAGTTCACCAGTAACCTCTTCAGAACATACTGTGCTAACCTTGGAACGCAGATATGCTACGCTTCGGTGGCGCACCCGCAAAGCAACGGACAGGCCGAACGAGCCAACGCAGAGGTCCTGAGGGGCCTCAAGACCAGGACATTCAAGAAGAAGCTGGAGGCCTGCGGCAGAGGTTGGTACGATGAGTCCAGTCTGTGATGTGGTCCATACGCACAACCGCGACCAAGCCGACTGGGGAGACCCCGTTCTTCCTGGTCTATGGAGCCGAAGCAGTCCTCCCTCACGAGGTCAGACGCCGCTCCGCGCGGGTCCTAGCATTCGATGAGGCGCAGCAGGACGCCATGTGGGGGATGGACCTTCTACTGGGGGAGGAACGCCGCCGAGAAGCCGCCTGCGAGCGGCGAGGTACCAACAGGCGCTACGACGATATCACTGCCGCAACATCCGCCCCAGGACCCTCGAGGTAGGAGATCTCGTGCTCAGACGGGTTCTCTCCAGGGAAGGGCTGCACAAGCTCTCTCCCATGTGGGAGGGCCCGTTCAAGGTTGTTCATGTTTCCAGGCCAGGCTCCGTGCGCTTGGAGACTCAGGAGGGGGAGCCAATCTAGAACGCATGGAACATCCAGCACCTCCAGAGGTTCTACCCCTAAAAGGCCCAGAGCCTGTGAAGAAGGCAAACACCTGTGAAGACTGTCCTTTTTGGAAAAGGCCCAGAGCCTGTGAAGACTATCCTTTTTGGAAAAGGCCCAGAGCCTGTGAAGAAGGCAAACGCCTGTGAAGACTATCCTTTTTGGAAAAGGCCCAGAGCCTATGAAGAAGGCAAACGCCTGTGAAGACTATCCCTTTTTGGAAAAGGCCCAGAGCCTGTGAAGAAGGCAAGTGCCTGTGAAGCTCATTACCCCTAAGAAGAAAGGCCCGGAGCCTGTGAAGAAGGCAAACGCCTGTGAAGCTCGCCACCCGTGACAATCTCACGTAATAATGAGTGGGGCTGTACACGCCCCGGAGTCTCAGGAGCGCCGGCCTCAGGCCCAGGTGCTCCCTACCACGCCCAGTGGCAGCACTTAGCTCCACGCTGGTGAGAAGACGTCGAAGACTAGATTAGGTGCCGGACGCGACTTTTTCATTTGCTTTCCGCAGTTGGCTTGCTTTGTTCGCAGTTGAAGTCTTATTGGAGTTATTGCCAACGTTGGTTTATGTTTCGTCGATTTTCACTCGCCTGTTTTGATTCCTCTTACGAAAGGCCTCGTGAGGGAGGGAAGCCGAGCGCCCTCGCGAGGGTTCCTGTTCTAAATCATTCTGGAGTTTCACGACCCAGGTCCATTGCGGGAGCACCCCTCCCGTCCGTGCCCCTCGGGCATCGCGACACACACACAGGGCCTGGGTCGGTCGCCCCCCAATGGCTCGGGCCGGGAACTACCTACGTGCAGACACACAGCTGAAAAGCGCAAAAACGAAATCAAGGTAACTGTTGACAGCGATAACCCCCAACACGCCCCCACAGGGCTCCATGCAGCTGTTTTCTTTTACGCAGGAAACAAAAGGGAAAGAAAGAACAAGCCCGACGCGGCTCGGCTCACACCAGCCAGCGGAGGCGGCTCGGGATACCTCCGGGGCTCAGGCGGACTCCCTCTCGCGCTTCACCGGGGCGTGACGGTGGGCGGACGAACCGCTGCCTCCCAAGCAGGCTCGACGGCGTGGGGGCTTACTGTGGCCACCGCTGGAGGAGTCACTTGAAGAAGAGTTGATGAAGCTTGGGGAGCCTCGGGCGTCGCCAGCCGCGCGGGCGCTGCCCCCTCCATCGTCGTCGGGGCTGGGTCTCCGGCCGCGGTTGTCGTCTTCGGGGCAACACCCTGAGCGGCGAACATCTTCCCCAAACACCCTCACGTAGAGGGTGGCATTGCCATCGAACCTAAAGTGCAGGGTGCACCAGCGCCCTAGGCCGCGAGCACGGGCGAATGCCTGCCAGCCACGACTTAAGGCCAAGCTCCCAGTGGCGGAGACCTCCAGCGCAGCCCATGAGGACCGGCTGCAGCAGCCGTCCGCCTGAAGCCAGAGGCCACCCGGGGCACTAGCCGGGAGCTTGCCAAGGAGGAAGCGAGGGAGTTGGAGCCGGGCGCTAGTCGGTTCCGCCGACCAAATGACGAACTCCGGCAGCACCTGCGCAGCGCGAAAGCGCGGCCTAGGGGAGCGCGCGACGAAGGCGCGTCTCCCGGCCGTGGCGGCTCGCCCGCCACCACGCTGGGAACCGTCCCCACGACCGCGGGACGCTGCCGAGGCGGCCACGGGATGCTTCCGAGGGCGCCCACGACCGCGCTTGGGTGGAGAAGAAGCAAGCTCAACCTGGTGGGCTTTCCCCTTCTCTGCAGCCGAAAACCTCCTCGACGGGGCCATGGAGGAGAAGGAGAAAGCAAGGAGGGATGGACTGGAAGGGCACACGCGGTGCTGTACTTATAGCCGGCGAAGGCCAATCGTCAGCCTCCACGATTGCAGGTAATCATGACACGATTTGCATGCAGGGACTTGTCCAATCCGCGCGATCATCAAGGCGTCGTGGGGAAGCAGAGGCGCCCACGTCCCATCAACCGCCACGCGGCACCCAAGGCCGCAGGCTGTTAGGGCCCGCGGCGCTTCGCCCTTGCCCTTTCGCCTCTCAGCTCGGCCAAGTGCAGGCGCACCTTGGGCCTGGGGGCTACTATCGGCGTTCTAGGAACGGGGGTCCCCAGACTTGCCTGCCTGCGGCGTGGATCGAGAGGAGGCCCAGCGCGGCCCATCTTCATCAACACGAGACCCAAGACCCTCGCGAGGGGACAAGCCTCGCGGGGCGGACGACACGGTGCTTCCTCAGGCACGGCCTTGTCAGGTTGGCTCACGAGGAGGCGGAGAGATCAAGGCGGGATACCTCACGAGGTGCCCATGACGCAAGCCATGACGACCAAGGGTGCCAGGCGGGCGCCCGCCTGCGCAGTGTCCTCCCTTTCCTCTTTGGTGCAAAGGGGGCAAGTGCAGGCGGGAGGATCAAGCAAAGGCACCCATTTCGGTGCAACGAGACCAAGACCAGTCCAACGGTGGGAAGGAGGTCATCGTGGAGCCCAGAACGGCGTCACCACAGGACCTTTGGCAGGCGAGGACCAACTTTAGTCATGATAAGTTTACCAGATGTTCCCCTTCAAATTGGCCAATTGTTGGCGCCCTCCCCGCTCAATATTTCGGAAGAGGCCCAGGGCCTTTGCCTATAAATAGGACTAGCCACCCCCAGGGTAGAGGCAATTAGAATTGGACGGAACAGACACAGACAGAGAGAGAGAGAGAGAGAGAGAGAGAGAAGGGCGGCTGAACTCCCCTAGCAGTTCATCGTCCCAGCTAAGAGCAGGCCCTCGCGAGGCTGTTCTTCTTTGTAGTGTTCATCATCATCAGCCCAAGAGGCAATCCACCCACCACAAACTAGAGTAGGGTATTACAACACAATGGTGGCCCGAACTAGTATAAACCCTGTGTCTTTTGTGTTGTTCTTTCAGTAGTTAGATCTTTGCGAGACGGAGAGTTAGAGGGCATAATCCCCGCGCGCACCCAAGAGTTCGAACCTTAAGGGTCCGCCGGAACCCGAAATCCGACAGAGGGGACCCCTCGAGCTCTGGTTGGAACATGCTGACTGCGACACTCCGGCGACCGGAGCAGAAGTTGAAGCGGTCTCCTCTGGCAAGATCTTCATGACCCACGGCTGGGGCGAGATTGCGCGGGTTTGCCGCGCTGAGGGCGCCCTCGCGATCCACTTTGAGTATGACGGTGCCTCCACGTTGTTACTCAAGGTCTTCGATGCGGAGGGCTGCCGCTTGGAGTGTTGCCCTGGAGGGGAGCGCCAGGACGATGCGCGCCTCGCCTGCGGCTCCTCCATCTGCGGCATGTCTTGGGAGTCCATCGGTTCTCCTGAGCTCTACAAGACTCCGGAGACGAGCGATGACAGCTACGTGCCCCCGAGCTCTCGCCGTGCCCGGAGAAAGGCTGCAGAGTCCAGCCGCCGCCATTGCTGATCCGGACAGGGTTGGCGCTGGCCTCCCGTGGCCCACTGTTGAAGATGGCGTCGGCCGCGGGGGCATGTAGATAGGATTCTCCTAAGTTCTCATCTTTTGTCCCCTGCGAGGAATCAAGAAGTACCCCGTGGGGGCATGTAAAGGGTCTGTAATGTATTTTGTCAATATTATCCGTGTTACGAATTCGTGCGAGCGCGAGTTCTGCTTCAGCTTGGTCTCCCCTTTCCAACCTCGCGACGACTGGGCACTCTATGCTGACAGGTCCCGGTCCCCAGGCAGGCTGCAGCCGTCGCTGGTATGCCAGGTCGCGTGCCATGGTCAAGGCCAGGAGGTGAGCGGCCCGAGGTCCGGTAAGAGCCCCTGAGGCGCGATGCTCAGGAGGTCCCCTTTAGCGCTCAAGCAGCCATCAGAAGGTGGGAAAGGGAGGCGACGTTGCCATGGTAGGGCTGCGGCTAACGTGGTTCCTAGGCCTTAGCGATCTAGTTGATCCGAGCGCGGGACTTATCTTGACAGTCTGGAGTCGATTCAGGGTTGACTCCTCGTGACGCGCCAGGTTCATGCGTAGGCGGCCGTAGCATCGCTAGGTTGGGCCCATACGAGTCTCCCCCTCTCCCACGCTCTCCTTCGTGCTCTGCGTCCTCAGGTCCCGGCCCTCGAGCGAGCTCAGCCGCCGCCGGTATGCCAGGTCATGTGCTGTGGTCAAGGCCAGGGGGTGAGGGCTGGAGAGCTAGTAAGAGCTCCTGAGTCACGATGCTCAGGAGCCCCCCTTTTAATGCGCAAGCGGATTACATGGAAGAAGGGGGAGCTCGCGGTGCCATCTGCTGTTATCCTCATGAGATTCCTGCAAGCCAGCACAAGGAGGAACACGGTTTGTCATTACGGTTGCCGGTCTGCCACCGGTTGTTCCGCGAGGAAATGAAGGCACTGAGGGCTTGGTGAGGTGACGTGCGCGGGGCGTGCCGTGAGCTAGAGCTCGACCACTCAGGTTTGTCGACGTTGCAGGGACGGACCCGTGCACAAGCGTCGTGCCAGCGCGAGTAGCCTCCGTGGGAGGTGAGAGTCAAACAGGTGATAGTGATGGGTAGATTAAGCATGGAAAGCAAACTGGCTTAGGTAAATGCAAGGGAGATACATGCCACTTGGTCAAGCCCGAGCGACTTGGGGATGATGCAGCCCGAGGGGCGCCCCCAGCAAGGTAAGCTAAAGACATAAAAAGGGATACATGCCACAGGGACGGACCCACACGGCCTGGGAATGAAGCATCCTGGGGGCGCTCCCAGCTAAATAAACTTGGAAAATGTCACCTGGTTCTGTTGATGAAGGAGAGTTGGGGCAGCTGAAGGTACGCGGCGAAGGGGTTGCTCCTCATGAGCCATCGGTGCCCTGAGCCTCGGCGCTCTGGGGGTCCAGGTGGTTCCTTGAGGACCGTCTCCATCTCTGCCAGCACAGCGTGGTGCCTGGCATCCTGAGCAGCCAGGATGCTCCACAGGTTGCGCTGATAGGCGGTCGCCACGCTCGGCAGGCCAAAAGGCATGCGAACATAGCTGTGAGGTGGGCCCTCACAGTGTCCCACGCACGACAGCAAGAGAAGCTCCTGAGAGGTGGCCCTGTTGAGCCCTGAGACATCGATGTAGACGCGCAGCCCGGCATCCTTGCCTGGATGGGGAGCTGCGCCTGGTGAGCGGCGGCTGCTGCGCATGGTCCTTGCGTCTTGCAGTGCCTGAGTGGTCTTGGTAATGAACTCCTGAGCGGTGGGCGCTCCTTGCCCTGTGTTCTCCTGAGGGAAACGTGCCGTGAAGCACGCCTCCAAGTGGTGCCCAAGCGCCTCCCTCGTGATGTTGGCAAAGTCTGAGGCCCTCCAGAAGAGAGCCCCCGAGCCCTGCCCGAGAGGGGCGCCGGGCACGCTTTCCTATGTGATGGAGGAAGGCGCCCCAGGTGCGGGCGCCGATCCTAACGAGGCGCCACTTGCCTGAGGCCCTGCATGGTGCAGCTGCTTCTTGTTCTTGGGGTGGCCTTAGGAGGGCGCTCGCCCTTGCTGTCGGGGTCGTCGATTGCTGCATCTTGGAGGGCACACTTGAGGGAGCACACCACATCTCTTTCTTCGCACGGGACCGTGATGATTCCGCCGCTTCCCGGCATCTTGAGGACATTGTAGCGGTGATGGGTCACCGCCATAAACTTGGCTAGGGCTGAATACCAGAGGATCGCATTATATGGCAGGCGGATGTAGGCGACGTCGAAGTCGATGAGCTCGGTGCGGTAGTTGTTGTGTTCTCAGAAGGTGACAGGGAGGCGAACCTACCCTATCGGTGTGGTGGAACCGTCGGTCACTCTTGAGAAAGGCTTGGTAGGCTGAAGCTGGTCATATGGCACTTGGAGGTTGTCGAACGTGTCGACGGACAGGACGTTGAGCCCTGCGCCGCCGTCGATGAGGGTCTTGGTAACTTGCACGTTGCCGATGATAGGTGAACAAAGCATTGGAAGGGCGCCAGCGGTAGCTGCGCACTTGAGCTGATCTGCCGAACTGAACGTGATGGGGCACTTGGACCATCTGAGTGGGCGCGTGGCCTCGAGCTCGGGGAGAACTACATTCACTTCACGAGCAAATTGCTTGAAGATACGTTGTGAGGCTGGGGCTTGAGCTCCGCCCAAGATGCAGGCGATAGCGCGCGGCTCCTAGAAGCCCCCAGCCCCCTCGTCTTGATGGTAGTCGTCATTGCTTATGGGTGGTGGCGGTAGTGGAGGAAGGCCAGCGTTGCCTTGAGGACGATCCTCACGAGGCTGATCCCTCCAGGCGCCCTCACGAGGCTGATCCTACCAGCGGTCCTCATGAGGCCGGTCGCGCCACTCCTGGAGCAGGCTACGGTCATCCCAGCTTCCGCCACCACACCCTCCTCCTCGGCCGTAGCCCCGGTCGTTGCACTCGGGGCGTCGACCGAAGCGTCCTTATCGAATGGCTCTCAGCTCCTGGCAGTCACGGGTGTTGTGGCTATGCAGGTTATGGAAGGCGCAGAACGGTCGGCTGCTCTTGGATGACTCGTGCTGGTCCCTGCCGTGCTTCGTGTCCGGCTCCGCCGCAAGCACGACTGCTCCCTTACGCTTCACGTCCTTGGCCTTGGCTTTCTTCTCCTCCGGGTTCGTAGCCGGGAGCTCGAGGAGGGAGAGGCGCCCCTCCTCAGCTCTGGCGCACTTGGTCGCCAGGTTGAACAACTCCAGAGACGTGCACAGCTCCTCGTGGATGGCGAGCTCCTCTTTCATCTTGACGTCACGGATGCCATCAGAGAATGCGGAGATGATGGCCTCGTCCATCACCTTGGAAATCTTGAGGCGAACATTGTTGAAGCGCTGGATGTACTTCTGGAGGGTCTCTCCTGGTTGTTGCTTGACGCGGCGCAGGTCACCCATGGCCGGCGGGAGGTCGCGAGTGCCCTGGAAGTTGGCAACGAAACGGTTGCGCATCTCGTCCCAGGAGGAGATCGAGCCTGGGGGCAGGTTCAGGAGCCAGAAGCGGGCGCCATCCTTGAGAGCCATGGGGAACCAATTTTCCTTGACTTTCTCGTCGCTGTTGGCCGCCTCGATGCTCAGCTCGTAGAGCCGCAGGAACTCCGCGGGGTCGGGGGTGCCGTCGTATCGAGGAGGCAGGTCTGAACTTGCCATGCCAGGCGATGCTACACAGCTTAGGGGTGAAGGCGCGGAAGCCTACCGTGGTCACAGGGAATTGACGCTGGTGGAGAGCTTGTTCTTGATGGGGTCCGCGCACCGCCACCGCAGGCGGTGCGCGGGCTTGCCATGGTGGCACAGGGAGCGCGGGGCCTTTTCTTGTGGCCGTGGGACCTCTTGGAATTCTTTCTTCTTGCACGGGCGCCGGACGCGGCAGGTCGCACCGTGGGGCCGCTCGCCTTGGCGCCCAGACTCCGTCTTGGGGCAGAGGTGGTGGAGGCGCTCCATGGGCCACGCCGCCCATGGCTGACGGAGGACGAGGCAGCGAAAGGGACGGCGCAGGGGAGCCTCCTGCGGCGCTGACAAGCTCGGCGATGCGGTCGAGCCAGTCCTCATAGAGGTCATCGACGGGGCGGTAGCGCAGGAGCTCGCGCTCCATGCACAGAGCAGCCTGCGCATCCATGGGAGCGCGACGAGCATGGGACGACGAACCGGCCGGGGTCAGCGATGGAGTGGTGGTGCGGCCGTCCCGCCGCACCGAGGGGTGCAGCGAGGACGCTTGCTGCTCGTTACCCGTCGGGTCGGTGGCGGCAGGCGACGGAGAACGACGGGGTGGACCGCCGACGGGAGCCGTCTGAGCGACGCGGGCGGCGAGGGCAGCCCGGTGCTCAGCACGAGCGCGGCCAGCGTCCGCCATGGAAACGATGGAGCAACGGGATGCGAAGCGATGGAAAGGAAGCTTCGGCGCACCGCTACCTAGCGCGCCAAATGTCGGATCACGGGTTCCGGCAAAACCCTCAAGGTTCGAACACTGGGGTGCGCACGAAGATTTCCCCCCTACCGATCCACGTCCTAGTTTTGCTAAGATCTCACGGACTAATTCGACGAACTCATAACATAAGGGACACAAGATTTATATTGGTTCGGGCCACCGTTGTGGTGTAATAACCCACTTGGCACCTGCCTGGTCTCGATCGTCATGGCTCACGTCACGAGAACCTCGCGAGGTTTGCCTTGCCTTGTTCTCTCCGCCCCGTGCGAGCCTGCCTGCCGAGGCCGCTCCGGAGGAGGTATTGCGTCATCCGCCTCGCAAGGCTTGGCCCCACGCGAGGGTCTTGAATGCCTTGTTGATGAAGATGGGCCGTACGGGCCTGCTAGCAAAGCCATGCCGCGGGCCGCAGGCAGGCAAGTCTGGGGACCCCCGTTCCCAGAACACTGACAGTACCCTCGTAGACCGTAAGCGGAAGCGTTTAGTAACGCCGTTGATGTAGTCAAACTTCTTCATGATCCAACCAATCAAGTACCTGTGACACCCCAAAATTTTGACCTTGTTTTGTTAATTAAAATTCTGCCAAGAAATTAAATTTTTCATTTTTCTAGATTTTCTTTTGATTTCAAAATCATTACTTTCTTTGTTATGGAGTTTTTACCCCAAGTGAAAACTTTTCAAATATATTACTGGACTTGTTTAACCTCTCAAGAAAACTTTCCTTTTATCAATAGAAATAATTGCATAATTAATTTTTCTAATTTTTATTTCTTGAAAATTGGTTTCCCATGGTTTTATGGCCCTAATTTTAACTACAACCATTTGGTTAATTCATTTAAAATCCCAACCAAAATTTGGAGAAGTCATATGATGTTTTTTTAATCACTTTTATGCAAAAATATATTTCATTCACACAATGTTTTGAGCTCTACATCAATTTTTCAAATCTGGTCCAGTGGGCAATTTTGCACTACAACCCATTTAAATATTTCTTCCTAGCCTCCACCAAAATTATGGGATGTTCATAGGAGTATATAATTCAACTTTATGCAAAAACCCTTTGATGTTCTTTGAGAAATTTGAGTGAATCAACCTCACTTTCATTCTGGTCCAACTTGTTGGTTTGTACTACGACCATCATTTAACTTGCCCTTTTAGCTATGATTCTTTTTCCTACTTATAGCCCTTGCTACAAAACCCTTATGTCCAGAAGGGTGGACCCATTAGAAGATTTTTAGTGCATGCAACCAGGCCCTTTTCTTTTTGTCCAAAACTGAAGTTTTGCAAAGCTTGCACTAACAAGTTTCTGATTTTGTCAAACTAACCTCACCACCCTCTCTTTCATCTAAAGAGACTATGATCTGGGAGATTTGGCCACCGCAAGAGTTACCTAGTGTCAGCGTTCTGGGAACGGGGGTCCCCAGACTTGCCTGCCTGCGGCCTGCGGCGTGGCTCAAAAGGGGCCCAGCACGGCCCATCTTCATCAACACAAGACCCAAGACCCTCGCGAGGGGCCAAGCCTCGCGGGGTGGACGAGACGGTGCTTCCTCAGGCGCGGCCCCATCAGGCTGGCTCATGAGGAGGTGGAGAGATCAAGGCAGGGTACCTCGCGAGGTGCCCATGACGCAAGCCATGACGACCAAGGGCGCCAGGCGGGCGCCAGCCCGCGCAGTGTCCTCCCTTTCCTCTTTGGTGCAAAGGGGGCAAGCGTAGGCGAGAGGATCAAGCAAAGGCATCCATTTCGGTGCAACAAGACCAAGACCAGTCCAACGGTGGGAAGGAGGTCATCGTGGAGCCTAGAACGGCGTCACCACAGGGCCTTTGGCAGGCGAGGACCAACTTTAGTCAGGATAAGTGTACTGGATGTTCCCCTTCAAATTGGCCAATTGTTGGCGCCCTTCCCGCTCAATATTTGGGAAGAGGCCCAGGGCCCTTGCCTATAAATAGGACTAGCCACCCCCAGGGTAGAGGCATCAGGTACCCAGAGTAGAAGAGAGGAGAGATCGAGAGTCCGAGTAAGCGGAGACGATCAGAGAGAGTGAGAGAGAGAGAGAAGGGCGGCTGAACTCCCCCAGCAGTTCATCGTCCCAGCTAGAACACGCCCTCGCGAGGCTGTTCTCCCTTGTACTGTTCATCATCATCAGCCCAAGAGGCAATCCAGCCAACACACTGGAGTAGGGTATTACACCACATCGGTGGCCCGAACCAGTATAAACCCTGTGTATTTTGTGTTGTTCTTTCAGTAGTTAGATCTTTGTGAGACGGAGAGGTAGAGGGCATAATCCCCGCGCGCACCCCTGAGTTTGAACCTTAAGGGTCTTCCAGAACCAGAAATCCGACATTTGGCGCGCCAGGTAGGGGTGCGCCGGAATTTGTCTTCCACCGCTTCATTCTCCTCCGACCGTCGTGTCCATATCTGACGCTCGTCGGGCCCGCGCCGAGCGCCGGGCCGCCATCGCCTCCCCCGTCGCCCGCCGTCAACGCCGCCACCGGCCCGGCAGGAACGAGCAGCAAGCGTCGTCTCAGCACCCGTCCGTGCGGCGAGACGGCCGCACCGCTACTCCGTCGCTCACGCCAGCTGGCTCATCGTCCCATGCGCTCCGCGCGCCCTTGGAGGCTCGAGCTGCACTCATCGCGGCAAACGAGCTCCTGCGCTAGCATCCCGTCGACGACGTCTATGAAGAGTGGCTCGACCGCGTCGCCGAGCTCGTCCGCGCCGCAGGGGGCTCTCCTGCACCGTCCGCTCCGCTGCGCCGCACCCCACCCCGCGCAGGCCATGAAGCTCCGGGGGCGTACCAGCTACCTCCACTCCAAGAAGACACCATGGCTCCAAGGCGTGTGGCCCCTGGGCGGAACCCGCTCCGTCAGGCGCCAGCCCAGCAAGAACGGAGCTGCCAAGAAGTCCCTAGACCGCAAGAGGCTGCCCGAGCGCTTCCTGCGCCGGCTCGCCGTGACCCTGCTCCAGCTCCGGCACGTCAAGACCCCGCGCTGCTTCTAGCTGCAGCGCATGGGGACCCTCAAGGGCATGCTCTCCCTCGACCGAAGCCTCCTGTGGCCACTGCAGGCTGCCGCGCCTACACCACCGAGCTGCGCAGCGTTGCGTGGCCCGGCAAGTTCAAGCCAGACCTGCCTCCTCGCTACGACGGCACGACTGACCCCGCCGAGTTCCTCCAGCTCTACGAGCTGGGCATCGAGGCGGCCGGCGGGGAGGAAAAGGTCATGGCGAACTGGTTCCCCATGGCGCTCAAGGAAGGAGCTCGTACCTGGCTCTTAAACCTGGCCCCAGGCACGATCTCTTCCTGGGACCAGATGCGCACCCACTTCATCGCCAACTTCCAAGGTACTCGCGACCGGCCGCCCGCCGTGAGTGACATGCGCCGCATCAAGCAACAACCCGGAGAGACCCTACAAAAGTACATCCAGTGCTTCAATATCGCACGTCTCAAGATCCCCAAGGTGTCCGAGGAAGCCATCATCTCAGCCTTCTCCGACGGTGTGCGCGACGTCAAGATGAAGGAGGAGCTGGCGATGCATGAAGACCTGTGCACCTCCCTGGAGCTGTTCAACTTGGCGACCAAGTGCGCCAGGGCTGAAAAGGGGCGTCTCTCCCTCCTCGAGCTACCTACCGCGGACCCAGAAGAGAAGAGACCCAAGGCCAAGGACATGAAGCGCAAGGGGGCTGCCGTGCTCGCGGCAGAGCCTGATACCAAGCGGGGCAAGGATCTGCCCGAATCCTCCAGGGGCAGCCGATACTGCGTGTACCACGACCTCCACACCCACAACACCAATGAATGCCAAGGCTCCGTGCCGTGCGAGAAGGAAGGATCGGCCGACGCCCCGACCGCACTGACCGGGGCTACGGCCGAGGAGGAGGAAGAAACCCAGGACGCTGGGAAGACCGCGGCCCGCGCCAAGGGTGGCGAGATCAACCTCGTGAGGACCGCTGGCGAGACTTGCCTCGCGTGGGGGATTGGCGGGATCAGCCTCGTGAGGATCGCCTGCAGGGTAATGCAGGTGTCCCCCCACTACCGCCTCAGCCAAGGAGGAACGAGGACCGCCACAAAGACGAGGGAGCTGGGGGATTCCAGGAGCCGCGCGCAATCGCATGCATCCTGCGCGGAGCTCAAGCCCCAGCCTCCCAACGCATATTCAAGCAGTTTGCCCGTGAAGTGAATGCAGTCCTCCCCAGGCTTGAAGCAACGCGCCCTCTCAGGTGGTCGGCGTGCACCATCGTGTTCAGCTCAGCGGATCAGCTCAAGTGCGCGGCCACAGCCGGGGTCCTCCCGGTGCTCTGCTCCCCAGTCATCAGCAACGTACTGGTCACCAGGACCCTCATCAACGGTGGAGCAGGGCTCAACGTCCTGTCCGTGGAAACATTCAACAATCTCCAAGTGCCCTATGACCAGCTTCAGCCAACCAAGCCTTTCTCTGGAGTCACCGACGGTTCCACGATCCCGATCGGGCAAGTCCACCTCCCTGTCACCTTCGGGGCCCGCAGCAACTACCGCACCGAGCTCATCGACTTCGACGTCGCTCACATCCGCCTGCCGTACAACGCCATCCTCGGGTACCCAGCGCTAGCCAAGTTCATGGCCGTAACTCATCATGGCTACAACGTCCTCAAGATGCCAGGAAGTGGCGGAGTCATCACGGTGCCGTGTGAAGAGAGGGATGCAGTGTGCTCCCTGGAGCGAGCCTTTCAGGCCGCGTCACTAGAAGACCCAGATCGCGGAGGTAGGAAGCTTCCCGAAACCACCCCCAAGAAGAAGAAGGCGTCATCCGGACCGGCCCCTCAGGAGGCAGGCCCCTCAGGGCCTCCGTCTGCCAGGGTCACAAGGGAGGCACTCGGGCACCACGTGGAGGCGTGCTTCGAATCACGTTTCCCTCAAGAAGGAGCGAGGCAAGGAGAGTCAGACCAGCAGGAGTTCGTTAACCAGGCCGTTCAAGAACTACAGGAGTCAAGAATCATGACAGGTTCCGCCGCCTACCGGTTGTAGCTCCCCATCCAGGCGAGGATGGTGGGCTGCGTGTCTGCATCGACGTACCAGGGCTCAATCAAGTCTCCACGATGGACCGCCTCTGGCCCTCACAAGTGGGGCGTTGTGGAGGTCCACCCCACAACTATGTTCGCATGCCTTACGGCTTGCCGAGCGTGGCAGCTGTGTACCAGCGGCTCATGAGGGGCATCACGGAGACTCAGGAAGACAGGCGTTCCGCAGTCCTGGCCGAGATGGAGATGATTCGCGAGGAGCCACCAGCGCCTCTGGAGCCTCCTTAGGCCCCTGGGCCTGGGGGCTCGTGAGGATCGGCTCCCGCAGCCCACCGAGTCTGCTGCACCAACACCACTTCATCCGCAACAACTCCAGGTGACATATTTCAAGCTTCATTTCCGGCTGGGAACGCCCTCCCAGGGCTGCTTCATTCCCAGGCCGCGTGGGTCCGTCCCTGCGGCATGTATCCCTTTTTAGTTTTCGATCATTAGCTTGCTTTGTTGGGGGCGCCCCTCGGGCTGCATCATCCCCAAGCCTCTCGGGCCAGGCCTAGTGGCGTGTATCTTCCTTGCGTTTATTTCCAACTATGCATTCGCCTATCATGCTTGATTACTTGATGCCTATTCACGGCACCTCTTCTTCTCAATGTCGACCACTTGCATGTTAAAGGGGGGGTACCTGAGCATCGCGACTCAGGGCTCTTACTGGCTCTCCAACCCTCACCCTCTGGCCTTGTCCACGGCATCGCGACCTGGCATACCAGCGACGGCTAAGACAAGCTCGAGGGCCGGGACCCGAGGACGTAGAGTGCCGGCATCTAACCAAATCTGCAGGAACACATCTCAAGACACGGCCCAGTGCCAGGCACAACCCGCCTAGAGGTAGGGCCCCGTGAGTCCCGCGCTGGCTCACGGGTGCCCAGATACACCTCACCTAGCCCTACCGTGCCGGCCACGTGTCAGGGCAGGGCTGTACACGCCCCGGGGGCTCCTCCCGGAGGGGAGCCTCCTCCCACGTACCAGTGGAAGCACCATGCTCCGCGCTGGTGACGACACTGCCGAGGAGCGGCTATGCCCATACACATACGGAAGCTCTATGCTCCGCGCTGGTGATAAACAACTGAGGGTGGCCTCCGGGCCGCATCAACCTCAGGGAGCCCGGAGCTCAGTGTCTAGCCTCCTCGCAATGCCTCCGCTCGGGAGCGCCGCGCGAGGGGGCTAGGCACGGGGGCTACAACTGGGTCACGCCCAGGCGTACGCCACCCAGCCAGGCCCCTCGGGCCTGGTTCGTCGCGCGTCTCTCCCCGAGCGGAGCCAAGGTATGAAGGCCGTTTGAGCGTCAAGGGGGACTCCTAAGCATCGCGACTCAGGGGCCTAACTGGTCCCGTAGCCTCTCACTCCTTAGTTCCGAAAGGCTATGCTGGGTGAGGTACGCGCGGGGCCGTGCTCTGCAGACGTAGAACGGTGGTCTCACTCGCATCTCACCTCATCGCCCGCTGTTTGCGCGTCAAGGGGGACCCTGAGCATCGCGACTGAGGGGCCTAACTGGCTCCATAGCCCCTCACTCCTTAGTTCCGAAAGGCTATGTTGGGTGAGGTACGCGCGGAGTCGGGCTCTGCAGACGTAGAACGGAAGATACACCTACATCACACGTCCCTACTTGTTTTTCGTGCGCCAAGGGGGACTCTTGAGCATCGCGACTCAGGAGCCTAACTTGTCACGTAGCCCCTCACTCCTTTGGTCCCGTCCTGGTTTCCGGTCGGGGCTAATGCTGGGTGAGGTACGCGCGGGGCCGGGCTCTGCCGGCGTAGAACACAAGCAAGTAGGGAGGAAAAGCATAAAACTCAAAGAATTTAAAAGCAAATATTACAGTCCATACTGTCGTCTCAGTACCAAGCGCAAGTTTAAATGCCTCCAAGAGGCATGATGCATGTGCAGGAAGTAAAAGAAGAACAGGAGAGGCAGCGGAGTCACTCGTCGGCGGTGGGGCAGCGCGGAGTGGCCTCGCTTCATGGAGCAGTAGGGCCGGCAGCGCCTTGCTTCGGCTTGGTGCTGAAGAACCGGAACTTCCCCAGCAGCGCCTCCACGCACTACTAGAAAAACGGTTATAGGTAATATCACTGTTAGTGGCGCACCAGAGATGTGGTGCGCCACTACTATATAGCAGTGGCGCACCACAAACAGGTGCTCCACTAATAGTGACATTACTAGTGGCGCACCAGGTGTGGGGTGCGCCACTACTATTTTTTTGAACAGTAACCAGCCATGCCCAGGCTTACCAGTGGCGCACCAGGACAAGGTGCGCCACTACTATTTTTGATAGTAGTGGCGCACCTTGCCCTGGTGCGCCACTACTATTTTTTTGAACAGTAGCCAGCCATGCCCAGGATTACCAGTGGCGCACCAGGCCAAGGTGCGCCACTACTATTTTTGATAGTAGTGGCGCACCTTGCCCTGGTGCGCCACTGGTAAGGCTGGGCATGGTGGTCCAAAAAAAAAACATAGCAGTGGCGCACCCCTTCACTGGTGCGCCACTAGTATTCCTGGCTACTAGTGGCGCACCAGTGAAGGGGTGCGCCACTGGTAACCTGGGAGCAGTAGCTATAATTAGGCAGCCACACCTACCACACACTCACTTTCCCCCCTCCACCAAAACAGATTTGGTCGTCTTGCTCCTCCTCCTCACCTCATTTGCACCATAGATTCACCCAAATTAAGTGGTTAAATTTCCTTTTTTTGATAGGTAAGTAAGGGGAAAGCTTTCTTTATGTTCTAGATCTACTTTTCTCTCCGTCTCCAACAACGTACACACTTTTTATGGCCTAGAGATCTATGTATGTTTGTGGTGTTGCATATGTTTGTGTTTGCAGGTACCGGTATTTGAAATGCGATAGTTGCCAATATTTTGCCGGAATGTTGATTCATTTCCGTTTCGGCAAGAATTTGGCACCATATGCATTCTTTTTGGTCCTATTTTTAGGCAAAGTCATGCCAAATTTTTTTTTGTTCTAAAATATCATTTTGCTCTACCCCGCAGGCGACCATGGTCCGCACGATGACCGAAGGCATCGTAAATAGGTTTTTGAGCTCCGCGAAGGCCGAGATGCTTCAAAAGAACGAGACGGAGATAAGATGTCCGTGTCGAAGATGCAAGCTGAAGAGCCTTATTGCGGACCCGGATTCCGGGCAGGTGCGGGACCACTTGCTCTTGCGTGGTTTCATGGATGGCTATCGGTGGCAAGGTGATGAAGATGACTATGAAGTCATCCATGGGGGCCGGGCAAGCAGAAAAAAGGAAGGGCAGCAAGACAATAGCGGCGAGGGCGGGCGAGAAGACGAAGAATCTCCAGGACATGATCACGAAGTAGATGCAGGACACGGTCATCATGTAGAAGATGCCGGACATGATGATGAGGAAGATCAAGACGAAGGGCATGATCATGAAGATGAAGATGCCGGAGCAGACGATGATGGACCATCGATGGGCTGGGTGCATGACCCTCATATTCAAGAGCTGCTTCGCAAGCAGACGGGTAACGCAAGAGCTGCCGCCCGAGAGAAAGCCAAGCTGGATCAACTGGAGACAGACGCGGTTACTCCATTGTATGAAGGATGCAGGCCCGAGGATACCCGCCTGAAAGTAACGCTCATGGCTCTGGAGATGAAGGTAAAACACAAAATGACGGACGCATGCTTCGACGAGAACATGTCATTCTGGCACGAACGTCTTCCGAAGGGGAACAAGTGCCCGACCAGTTTGGAGGAGGCGAAGAAAATCGTGTGTCCTCTGGATTTACCGCACGTGAAATACCATGTCTGCATGAACAATTGCATCATTTATCGGGGCGAGCACGCGGAGTCTACCATATGTCCGGTGTGCGGCGTCACTCGATACAAGAAGAGGAAGAAAGCTCCTCGAAAAGTGGTGTGGTACTTTCCGATCACTCCTCGTCTGCAGCGGTATTTCGCGGATCCTAAGGTAGCAAAGCTCCTGCGTTGGCACGCGGATAGGGAGGAGAAGAAGCGAGAAGATGACGCAAATGATCCGGAGATAGATAAAAAAGACAAGATGCTGAGTCACCCTAAGGATGCGAGCCAGTGGCAAGCGTTGAATTTTGAATACCCAGAATTTGGGAAGGATCCAAGGAACATCGTGCTCGGCGCGAGCACCGATGGAGTCAATCCGTTTGGCAGCCAGAGAAGCACACATAGCACCTGGCCTGTGTTTGTGTGGATGTACAACCTTCCCCCCTGGTTGTGCATGAAGAGGAAGTACATTCACATGAGTATGCTAATTGAAGGGCCGAAACAACCAGGGAACGACATCAATCTGTATCTGGGGCTGCTGAAGGAGGAGCTAGACACGCTGTGGAAAACGCCAGCCAATACGTGGGACGCCGCAGAGAAAGAATATTTCCCTATGAGAGCCGCACTGCTCACGACGGTGCACGACTATCTCGGTTACGGATATCTCGCGGGGCAGGTAGTCCATGGATTTTCTGGATGCGTACGGTGCATGGATGACACAACGTATCGCCAGCTAGATAGAGATCCCCGGTCTTCGAAAACCGTGTTCATGGGACATCGAAGGTGGCTTCGCGACGATGACGCATGGAGAAAACGCAAGGATCTGTTCGATGGTGAAACCGAACCTCGAAGACCCCCACGTACGAGGAGCGGCGAGGAAATAGACGAGCTGTTGAAAAATTGGAAAGAGTGCCCACCGCCGGGAAAGAAGCGAAAGGCGCCAGAGCCGCTGCTGAAGGTATGGAAAACGAGGTCTGTTTTCTGGGACTTGCCGTACTGGAAGATCCTCCGTGTGCCTCACAGCCTTGATGTCATGCATATCATGAAGAACGTGTGCGAGAGTCTGCTTGGTACCCTGCTCAACATGCCAGAGAGGACCAAAGATGGGCCGAAAGCAAGGGCAGACTTGCAAAAAATGGGCATCAGGGAGGAGCTCTGGCGCCCTAATGATGATGATGATGATGATGATGATGATGAGGCGAAGGACACGGAAAGTCATCGCAAAGGCAAAAAGGCCAAGAAGATCGAATATGACTACCCTCCCGCGTGCTTCACTCTAAGTCAGAAGGAGATCGAGAAGTTTTTCACCTGCCTCGTAGGAGTAAAACTTCCTTACGGTTACGCGGGGAAGATAAGCAGATACCTAGACTCAGCGAAGCAGAAGTTCAGCGGGATGAAGTCTCACGACTGTCACGTGCTGATGACGCAGATACTTCCAGTTGCAATCCGTGGGATCATGGACGCGCACGTCCGTGACACGCTATTTGGCCTATGCAACTTTTTCGACGTCATCTCTCGGAAGTCGGTTGGCGTGAGGCAACTCAGAAGGCTACAGGAAGAGATCGTGGTGATACTATGCGAGCTTGAGATGTACTTCCCGCCCGCATTCTTCGACGTTATGGTGCATCTGCTGGTCCATATAGTGGAGGATATCATCCAACTCGGGCCGACGTTCCTGCACAGCATGATGCCGTTCGAAAGGATGAATGGTGTCATCAAAGGATACGTTCGCAACATGTCACGTCCAGAGGGAAGCATAGCCAGGGGCTTTCTGACCGAAGAGTGCATCTCGTACTGCACGAATTATCTAGGCATCGAGAACCCCGTTGGTCTGCCCGTCAACAGGCACCTCGGCAGGCTCGCTGGATGGGGTCACCGCGAGGGTCGCCGCGAAATGCATGTCGACTTCATGGGTCGACTCGCCGACTTTGAAAGAGCAAACCTAGTCGCGCTACAACACATAGACGTGGTCGATCCTTGGGTGGTAGAGCACAAAATCTTTATTGAGAAGACGTACAATGACCGAGGCCAACAGAGGACGGAGGGAGCTATAATCAAAGAGCACAACTCATGTTTCACGCGTTGGTTCAAGGAGAAGCTTCTGTCGTACCCTTTCCATGAGGATTCTTCCGCGGAAGAAAAACTCATATTCGCCTTGTCACAGGGCGCCGAGCACAACCTGATGACCTATGAGGCGTACGATATCAACGGCTACACATTCTACACCGAGGAAAAGGACATGAAGAGCGATTATCAGAACTCCGGGGTAACGATGGAATCCTACACCGGTAACGACAAGGACAGATACTACGGAAGGATCGAGGAGATCTGGGAGCTGAGCTACGCTGGAGAGAAGGTCCCGATGTTCCGTGTCAGATGGGCCAAGAGCGTCCTAAAAGAAGACCGGTATTTCACCACCATGGTTATACCCGAAGCCAAATCCAAGACCGCGGGCGCAAACGTCACCGCGAAAAATGAGCCATGGGTACTGGCTTCCAAAGTGGACCAATGCTTCTTCATTACCGACCCGCCAAAGCCGAGTCGTGTTGTCGTGAGGAGAGGCAAAAGGAACATCATCGGAATGGATGGAGTCGCCAATGAGCAAGACTTTGACAAGTACGGCGACCCGAAGATGGAAGATGACGACGACGATGAAGTACCATACACCACAAGAAGAAGCAGGACCACCCTACCTAAAGGACGTCCGTTCAAGAGAAGATCAATTCAAGGGGTTCCGGGGCTAAATTATTCAACCGCGAGGAAGAAGGGCAAGAAGATTGTGAAAAGATAGCTAAGATTGAATCACGACGTGTCGGCCGCGTGTGTGTGTGTGTCAGTGGCAAGCTCAATTATTACATGCAACTAAATAATTACATGTATCACTTGATTTCAACCATTATTAAAGATCTTTTAAACATTATATTACTTTACATGCAAACTCAATCTTAATTTGACGACTGTTATTTCATGTCAATCTTTGATGACTGTTATTTCATCTCACTTGATTTCAACCATGCCATAGCATTGTAAATGATTCTATATTGTGATTGAGTAAAGGAGATGCATTGTAAAAAAATTATACGCCCTATTTTTAGGAATGGAGGGAGTATTAAAATTGCCATGTGTTTATTTTAAAGTGTTTGGATGTTTATCATAAGGTTAAAATAAAATTTTAAAAAATATGCAAAAAGTGGGGTTGCCAGGATTCGAACCTGGGTGGTTCTGTCCATAACCAACGCGCCAACCACTAGGCCATGTGTGTGGTTCTGTCCATAACCACACACACAATTCTTATGACTTTGATATTGAGCTGTTTATGGCGCACGACGTAAAAGTGCGCCATTGATATCGATCTGTTATGGCGCATGTCCCCTGGTGCGCCATTTCTAGCTGGCCCTCCCCCTGCTTTCTCTTCTCCCCGCGCCTCCCTCTCCTCCCACTCCCGCACTTTGGACGAGAGCACCCAAATCCCCCCTCCCCGCCGCCCGCCCCCACCGCCGCCGCACTCCGCCCTCTCCCCCACCGCCGCCGCACTCCGCCCTCGCCCTCTCTCCTTCCCCGCGTGCTGCCGGCCTGGACCGCGGCCCCCGACCTCCTCCGACGCCCTCCTCGCGACCTCATCCGGCCGCTTCTTCCCATCTGGACGCCCTCCTCCGACGACCTCCTCCGACGCCCTCTTCCGACGACCTCCTCCGACGCCCTCCTCCGACGACCTCCTCCGACGCCCTCCTCCGACGACCTCCTCCAACGCCCTCCTCCGACGACCTCCTCCAACGCCCTCCTCCGACGACCTCCTCCGACGCCCTCCTCGTGAGTTCCCTTCCTCTCCCTCTCTCTTTCTCTAATCTAACTTCTCTCTGCTGCCAGCTCTCTGTCGAATTCGAGGGTTCCTGTTCTAGGGTTCATACCTTTTGATGATGCTCTGGTTCAATTGGGTACTAGCTTAGGGTTCCTAGGGTGTTAATCTAGCTTCTACTTCATTCTAGGGTTCAATTTAATTACTTGTTCGAGCTAATCATCTCTGTCTCAAAATTTGTCTGAACCTAAAGTTCAGTTTCGTCAGACATAAAGTGTTAAGTGGTTACTGTCAGTTGTTCTAGTATTCTAGTGTTCTAATGGCTTGGGTTGAATATCTACCAGTTGTTTTTTACCTAATTATCAATTGATGCACAAAATAAAAATGGGACCATGACTCAGGACTGCTTAAAGGTTAACATGACATTTTGAACACCCAGGAAAATGAGGGCATGGACATTCTTAGGTTGAGAACGCCTAGTAACTTTGGTTGCTTCTTAGGCGGAGTATGACTAGACAAGTTCTGCTAGTCAGTCGAAGTCCAACTCCTTCTCCCTTTGCTGACTAAAGTTTGACACGCTGCAGAAGGATAAGTTCTTTTTTCCACCATAATAACAAATACTACTGGTACTTTATGCATGTTCACAATCATCTTACTAGGGGCACATGCTTTTAGCTCTGGCTTAAGTTGCTTATATAATGTAAGGTAGGTTTCTGCTGCAGGCTAGAATAAATTGCCCCTCTGTAACTCTTCCAATACATCAATTGAAACGTCATGACAATCCAACAAGCCCGACGTCGCAATCATAATACCATATCATGCAAACCATCCTAACGTGCACTGAAACATGCTGTTGCCAACTTGCCATTGCAACCAAACCGCCATCGTGATCAAGCACCATTTGTTTTAAGGCGCCATGTTCCTATACAGGTTCTTATACTACTTTACTTAAATTATTATCATGGTTCTGAAAGTACACTTGTTCAGAATAGCACCAAGTCCTAGGGCAAACTGAATTCCGCTTCAGTATTGGACAATAGACTTGCTGCTCTGTTATTATACAGATTCAAACATAGTTTCTGTTCACCAAAAGAGTGATGGGCTTGCTGCTCTGTTGTGCCTATATGTAGGCCTTTTTTGTCCATATGAAAGCAGAGGACCATATGGTCTGTGGCCTTTTCATCCATATGAAAGTAGAGGCACATTGTGGTGCTAGTTTGCTGGGTTTTGTCTCCGACCATCGTGTCGTGATGATTTTGCAGGTACCCCGAGAGGCCCTTGAGTTTGCCGGAATGTCGATTAACTTCCGTTCCGGCAAGTTCGGGTACTCCATATGTCCTATTTTCAGCAAAGGTCATGCTGAAATTTTCCGTGAATTTTAGCATGACTTTGCTAAAAATAGGACATATGGGGTACTTGCGACTAATGCATGGGCCGGGGTATCTTAGTACTTAATTAAGTAGGATCAAGAATTAAGTAGGACTAGTTCTGAATAGCTTCTATCAACGGCACTCTAAATGATAAAACCGTAGCTTTTAGGATGCCTCGGTGTCGACAAACCCTAAGTGATGAGACCATGATAATTCCTCACAAACCCTAAATGATGAGATCTTGTTCCTTGACAATAACCAACTTTTTGACCAAACTTTTTTCCTATTTAGAGCGAACATGGCCGACAACGATGAGGCCGGCGGTTCGGGCGGCAAGCCATTCTGGGAGTTGTCCCAGGAGATGGAGGAATACCCTCACCGCTATGAGGACGCCGCGGAAGACACCGATCCCGACTACACAACCCCTAGTGGCGTCGGGGATGACACCACTGATGGTGCCGCCGGGGATGCCACCACTGATGATGGCAGCGAACGCACAGATGGCAGCCAACCGAAGAGGCAACGGAAGGACCGGCGCCCGAACGTGCTCGGCACCGTCAAGGAGGAATTTACTGAAGTGTCCTCCAGTGGGCATCCAGCGGCGCCCAAAGAATTAGTCAGTGGGTACGCGGGACAACTCGGGTGCATTGTCCGGAGCACCATCACGATCAACACCGAGAACCTAAGGCATCGTGAACGAGGGAATTTGCGGATCCTCCTCTTCACGAAGCTGCACGAACGATACAAGTTCCCCGGTGACTTCGCAAACACACGCCTCTCAGGGAATAAAGTGAACAGTGCCGCCCTCACGAAGATGAGCACGGCCCTGGCTTCTTGGAGAGCCCGGGTGAAGAAAATGATTGAAAGAGGTGATAGTTATGAGAAGATCAAGGAGAAAAATCCTTCGATCAACAAAGCTGACTACCTGGAGTTCAAGACCAAGTGCGAGAGCAACGCATCCGTGGAATCAAGTCAGTGGGGGAAAGAAATGCGGGAATTGAACTTAGGGGTCCACAAACTCGGTCCCGGCGGTTACAGAGTGGCGGAACCTAAATGGGACAAGGAGGACGCGGAGCGTGTCGAGCAAGGCCTACCGCCCCTCTTCGATAAATACCGCCATGAAAAGCAGACCAGGAACTATATCAGAGCCCGGTACAAGGAGGACCCGGTAACAAAGGAGCTTACCACGGATCCGAAGGTGAAGGCGCTTGAGCTTGTTCTGGTAAGGAATACACCCCCGCGTAATTAGCTCCATATGGTTGCATTCTAATTAATGAAGCCAAATTTCTAAATGGTTCACGTTCCTTCCGCAGGAAACTGAAAGCAGTAGCACGGGGTCTCAGAGCTCCCCGTCTGCCCCTTGGGACACCACTTTAAATAGGGCGTTGAATGTAATGAAACAGAAGGATAAGTTAACTAAGCCGACGTCAGCTGGTCGTGTGGCCGGCGAAGGCTTGTCCACGAAATGGTCAGAATACTATAAGACTGGGCGAAAGGAGAGAAAGACCAGCTTGGAAAGCCAGGAGGTTAAAGAACTCAAGGCAAAAGTGGCGCAGATTCCTCAGATAGTCGAAGAGCAAGTGCGAGACCAAGTGCGAGACCAACTGGGAGCGACGATCACCGCCATTATGCCTACCTTGCTTGAGGGGCTGCGGGGGTGGTTTGTGGGCGGCCAACAGGGGCCGCCCCCGATTCCCAGCTTGACGGGCAGCAACTCGCACAACGCGCCGGCAGTGGTGTCTCCGGCGGAGGCGTCATTGGTGTCTCCGGTGCCGGCGCCGGCATTGTAGCTTGATGCACCCGGGTGTGGGAAGAATACGCCGGCCGGCACCTCGGCAGCAAGCGGCCCCTCCGTCACTTGCACGCCCGCCGTTGGCGGTGCCTCGACATTAGCCGAGCTCGACGCCATCACGGTAACTAAGCCTCGGCCGATGACTTCATCTCCTTGCCTTTGACTGGGCATCCCTGACGCCCTACATGTTTTCGCAGGGCGCCGCCAACGAAGTTCCATGCACTCTCCTGCACTTCGTGGACGGCAAGTTGATCGATGTCGCCAAGGCCAAAATCGTTGAACCGGGCAACCGCATGTTCCACCATACTCCGATGCCACCCACCGTGTATAGGGTTCAACTGGTTCGGGTGCTGCGGGGCTGCGACGACTTGTTACCTCCGTATCGACCCCATGGGGCCGACGAAGAGGATGTGATGACCCTCGGCGCCTGCTTCAACTGGCCATTGCTTTGGCCGAAGAGCCAGATTCGTTTGGGGGCGGGGGTCACCACCCCATAGACAACACCGCCAGTCCTGCCGGCGCCAAGCCATGGCAAGACCGCCGCAACGCTACCGCCGTCAGTTGATCCGGGCATGCATATGGCACTGGATCCGGACGTCGACGACGGTACATTTGTCAACGTCGATGACTACTTCAACGAACATGGTGGGTACGGTGACGAATTCTTGGCGCCTCCTTCTCAAGAACCCAACCCTGCAAAAGTCGATCGCGATCTAGCTGGTACCGCGGAGAAACCCAATTGCAACAGGCGTCGTCTGTTCGGTTCTCAGGAGACGCCTCCAGCTGCCGCCTTCACCGAGACTCAAACAGCCGAGGTGGGAAATATTATCAGCCCCACCACACTCAAGAAGGTGGTCTCTGAGCAGACCTCGATCCCATTACGTCAGCAGAAGCCAAAGAAGGGACGGAAAAGAAAAACTAACAAGGGTGCGAGCCAGCCGGCACCGAGTACGATCCGTGCTCAGGACGGGCCACCAATACCTAAGGATATCATGAGGGCGGTGCATGTGGCGGGTAGGCCGATGCTACCGGCTAATCTGCTCAAGGCTGCAACCGGTGCTATGCGGAGTCTGCATGACAGTGTTCTTTCTATGGAGAAGCGGCGTCTCTCCGAGAAAGATGACTTATACCCGGTTTTCGTGGCCAAGGTGCCAGAGGGCAAGGGCTTTGTCGATGGCACCATCGGGAGTATGATCGTCCTGCGGTTTGATGACATCTTCGCTATGTTTAACCTTCATCCGCTGCACTACACCTTCATTCGGCTATTTTCGCTCAATATGGAGATGCAGATCATTAGAGACAAGACCCCGGACATCGTGATAGTCGACCCCTTCTACATGCGTGTCAAGCACTTGGACAGAGCTGGGGACCGGCAAGTCGTGAGTTCATACCTCGAAGGCGTCATTATGGCGAACAAAGATAAGGATACCTTCCTCGTGCCTTACTTTCCCGAGTAAGTCATCCCCTCACCGCCCCGTAACATATGATTTCTTAGATTTCGATCGTTCTTTTTTTTCTAACATTCCGTGTTTTGTGCAGTGACACACATTGCACACTCACCCTCTTAAGCCCGAAATATTCCACGGCCACGTATTTCGACTCGGACCGTCAGTCGAAGAAAGACTACACAAATATCAAGAAAGTTCTTGATGATGCTCTCCCCGGCTATGCCAAATCTGGAGGCACCTTCAGGAAGGAAATGTGTAGGTACGGCAAGCACGTGTTCACCCACGTAACGACGTTCCCCTGCGATAAGCAGCCGCCTAGCAGTCAGAAGGATGCCTACTACGCCCTCCATCACATGCGGGCGATCGTACGGGACCATAATCACCTTATGCTACCAAAGGGTCTCCAAGATTGGGCCGCACGCTTGTCGGCAATCCAGGACATGGACATCAGACAAGAATTCTTTCGCATCCAGTCAGAGTTTGCGGAAATCATCTGTCAAGATGTCCTTCATACCTCGGGGCAGTTCCACCTCAAATATCAACCGTCCAACAGGGAAATAGAAACAACGCTACAAATGCAGGCTGACAACTACCGCACATTCATGACGCCGACGGATGACGGCGGCTTCATCCATGCTTCGGTCCCTGAGTTGAGTCGAAGAAAGTATTGATGGTATGTAGTTCTGAAATGTCGATTAGCTCGTGTTGTAATTAAACTTTAATGAACTTGTATGTCTCTTTAGTTTGGACAGTCGTTCAACTTATATGTAATCGATGCTATTTATTAGTAGGACCATGAACCGTGCTATTAATGTGTTGCTTTTCTCTTCCGATCCTTTTGTTGCATACTTATATATTATCTGTGAATTGCTACTAACGTTTTGTTTGTCTAGTGCATAGAGATGCCGTCGTATGTCGTGTACAAGGGTAGGGTTCCCGGAGTCTATGACGACTAGGAGGAGTGTCGGAGACAGGTTCACCGTTTCAGCGGTAACAGTTACAAAGGGTACACCACTAGGGCGGAGGCGGAAGCTAGATACGAGCGCTATCTAGAGGGAGAGAGGAGGGAGCGGAGGAGGAACCGGATGAAGACTAGTTTCATCGCGATGATGCTCATCGTGACCGCAGCTCTCCTCTATGTGATGGTAGTTTAGATGATATCAACTTTGTAATGTGACGACAAACTCGCTACTCGGTCTCGAGACCTAAACTTGTCTAATATTTGAACTTTGTTCGCTATTTCGAATTCGGAGACTAATGTGATGAATTGTATTATGTGCTGTTTATATTCTGTGATGTATTGTATTTTGTAACCTGTGCAAATACCAGAAATGCAAAAAAAAATTCCTAGAATTAATAGTAGTGGCGCACCATATTGCACATTAGTGGCGCACCCAGTTAAATAACAGTGGCGCACCCATATGGATATCAGTGGCGCATCAGTAGGGACCCCTGCTGCAATACCAGTGGCGCACCATCTTGCACATTAGTGGCGCACCCAGTTAAATAACAGTGGCGCACCCATATGAATATCAGTGGCGCATCAGTAGGGACCCCTGCTGCAATACCAGTGGCGCACTAGGTGGCATACCAATGGCGCACCAGTGGTGCGCCACTGTTATTTGGATTAACAGTGGCGCATCAGAGGTGCGCCATTAGTATTCCTTATTAGTGGCGTGGTATTAGTGGCCCACCCATGGTGCGCCACTAATGGCAATATTGGGTGCGCCACTAATAGCCTTTTTTCTAGTAGTGCGCGCCCCTTCACGGCTTCGACAGCAGCGGCAGCACCCTCGCCACTCACCGGCTCCAACAGGCCGTCGAGGTCTGCGCTGGGATCGCGAAGGTAGATGTGGGCGAAGACCCGCGTCAGCGCAGCGGAGGCCAAGACACGCGCCTTGGCCTCGGCCGTGGGGCCGAGGCCAAGGGCAACATCCCCAAGGGCACGAACCAGGAAGGGAAGCAGCTTGGCGGGGCCGTCCTCGGCACCGGCTAGCGGGCTCTCCAGGCCGCTCTCGTAGAGCGTCTTCAGCGAAGCACGGGCCTCCTTCTCCATGTCTGCGAAGGTCATGCGATCCTCGGCAAGGACCCAGGCCTTGCGGTCCAGCTTGGCCTTCGTCACCTCTAGCTCCTTCTTCAGCGTGCCTAGGCGGTCGCGGCGCTTCTTGAGCTTGGCCTCCCGATCCTTGATGGCCGCCTCGTGAGCCTTCGCGCCTTCTTCCTGCTCTTGGCGAAGGCGGACATGCTTCGCGAGCTGGTCTCGCAGGCCTTGCAGCTCGTCCTCCAGCTCCTTGCAGCGACCACGGGCTTCAACCACCTCTCCTAGGGCCGCGTCTCGGGCAGCCTTCGCCTCGAGGGTGGCCTCCCTCTCTCTATCACAGGCCGTCGAGGCTTGAACTAGCGCCGCGCGAATCTAGGCATCAGAGCGAATCCACCCCGAAGCCAGCTCCAGGCGCCCAGCCACCAGGCGAGGGTCGGCGCCAAGAAGATCCTGCCGCAGCCAGTCCAGTTCAGCAACGGCACGCTCCAGGACGGCAGAAGAAGACGGAGAAGCATCGGCACGCTCCAAGGCGGCAGGAGGAGTTGGGGAAGCAGCGGTCGGTGGAATGGGAGGAGAAGGTAGCGGCGACGAGACCACAGCATCCTGAGGCGGAGTCTGCTGCGCCCCGACGACCGTGGTGCCGGCAGCAGGCAGGGGCACCTCAGGAGTCGCCTGGGCCATGGGGGCTGGGCTCGCCCCAGCCAGCTCAGCTATGCCATGCAAGGATGACCGGGTAGGAGAAGTCCGTGCGTCACGGTCACCTTCCCGTGCAGGCGGAGGCGTTGCCGCGGATGGGGCCTCGGGAGCCCCCTTCGGCTTCTTCGCCGGGGGCACCAGCCTATCCAAGAGAAGCGAACATCAAGCCTCAGCGGCAGAACAAGAAACAAAAGACGAAGGATCAAGCACTTACGGGTCGTCGCTGGAGAACTCGAGCAACCTCCGGCCATACTTGAAGCCAGAAAGCCGGGTGGAAGCATCAACCTCAGGAGTAGAAGGCGTGTCTGCGGACCGCCTCGAAGCTTAGGCGGACCCGCGGGGGATCAGCCCGGTTCTGCCCTTCTTCGGGATCGGGGGTGAGCTCCCGCTACCCAGCACGTCGTCGACCTCATCATCATCGCTTGACGAAAGGCGGAGAGTACGGGACTTGCGCCGGGGAAGGGGAGCCCTCGACTCTCCGTCAGTTGCCTCGGAGTCAGGGCCCTCCTCCCGCTCCTCTTC
Source organism: Aegilops umbellulata (assembly GCA_032464435.1). Taxonomy (NCBI): domain Eukaryota; kingdom Viridiplantae; phylum Streptophyta; class Magnoliopsida; order Poales; family Poaceae; genus Aegilops; species Aegilops umbellulata. The sequence goes on from CP136058.1 coordinate 355,835,971, forward strand.
GCCCTCCTCTCCGCTGGAGTCGCCAGAGGACACGTCCACCAGTCCCTCGGGAGCCACCGCAGGCACGGGTCCGTCCCCGTTGAAGATGGGCATGGACTCCACCACCTGCTTCCAGTCGTCGCGAAGGAACAAGGGCGCAGGCGCGCCCTCCAACCTTGCCACCTCGCCCTCGATCAGGGACTGGAGAACCGCGGTCAAATCCTCGCCGCCCAAGGCCACGGGGCTCGGATGAGGCCTCCACATCGGAGGTGAGTACCGCTGAAGCGGAGCCAGTTGGTGCTCCAGGAATTCCCTCAGCAGCGACGCGCCGGTCAGCTTCGCCGCCGCCGTGCCGGCCAGCTTCAAGTCGGCGTCCATCTTCTCCAGTACCAGCTTCGCCCGAGGGTCCGTGAGCTCCGCTCGGCACCGGTCGCTGGAGCTCGCGGGCTGCTCCGCGGGCAGGATCAGCCGAGGGTGGATGCGCCCGGCATCTAGCAAGACCCACTTGCTCCTGAAGCCCTCAATCCTCTTCCCGGGATTCGAAATGGCAATGGCGCCGCCGTATGCGATGAAGCTCGCGCATGCGGAAGGAGAACCACGGGTGACCCGGAGGGAGAAGTAGTGGCACAGCAAGGCCACTGAGGGCCGCACCCCCACATGAGCCTCGCAGTAGTAGGCGAAGATCGCCAGAAGAAGGATGGAGTTGGGGTGGAGATGCAGAGCTTGTAGGTTGTAATGACGGAGGACAGAGAGGAAGAACTCGGAGAAAGGAGGCACCAAGCCCGCAGTAATGGAGCTTACGAAGAGAGCGTAGAAGGTGCTCCCTCGGCCCTCGGGGGTGGCGGAGCCGACCTTGAACACCCGCACCCCGTCGATGTCCTGCGCCGCCGCCATCCGGCGCAGCCGGGCAAGGCTCGCCTCCGACACATTGGGCAAGTCCAGAGCCGGCGAGAACCAAGCTTCGGCAGGAGGCTGACGTGGCGCCATGTCTTCCTAGGTCACACAGGGGAGCAGATCTGGGAGTTTGGAGGAAGGAAGGAGAGGCACGAGAAAGGGGATCTGGGCAGCGACAGGAGAAAGAGAAGAGCAAAGACTGGGCAGACGCTGCGCCTTTAACCAGCGCGGTTGCGGAGGCGCCCAAGTCCAATCAACCACCAGGCAGCGCCCAAGGCCGCAGGCTGTTAGGGCCCGCGGCGCTTCGCCCTTGCCCCTGCGCCTCTCAGCACGGCCAAGTCCGGGCGCGCCTTGGGCCCGGGGGCTACTGTCGGCGTTCTAGGAACGGGGGTCCCCAGACTTGCCTGCCTGCGGCCTGCGGTGTGGCTCAAAAGGGGCCCAGCACGACCCATCTTCATCAACACAAGACCCAAGACCCTCGCGTGGGGCCAAGACTCGCGGGGCGGACGACACGGTGCTTCCTCAGGCGCGGCCCGATCAGGCTGGCTCATGAGGAGGCGGAGAGATCAAGGCAGGGTACCTCGGGAGGTGCCCATGACGCAAGCCATGACGACCAAGGGCGCCAGGCGGGCGCCAACCCGCGCAGTGTCCTCCCTTTCGTCTTTGGTGCAAAGGGGGCAAGTGCAGGCGAGAGGATCAAGCAAAGGCATCCATTTTGGTGCAACAAGACCAAGACCAGTCCAACGGTGGGAAGGAGGTCATCGTGGAGCCCAGAACAGTATCACCACAGGGCCTTTGGCAGGCGAGGACCAACTTTAGTCAGGATAAGTGTACTGGATGTTCCCCTTCAAATTGGCCAATTGTTGGCGCCCTTCCCTCTCAATATTTTGGAAGAGGCCCAGGGCCCTTGCCTATAAATAGGACTAGCCACCCCCAGGGTAGAGGCATCAGGTACCCAGAGTAGAAGAGAGGAGAGATCGAGAGTCCGAGTAAGCGGAGACGATCAGAGAGAGTGAGAGAGAGAGAAGGGCGGCTGAACTCCCCCAGCAGTTCATCGTCCCAGCTAGAACACACCCTCGCGAGGCTGTTCTCCCTTGTACTGTTCATCATCATAAGCCCAAGAGGCAATCCACCCACCACACTGGAGTAGGGTATTAAACCACATCGGTGGCCCGAACCAGTATAAACCCTGTGTCTTTTGTGTTGTTCTTTCAGTAGTTAGATCTTTGTGAGACGGAGAGGTAGAGGGCATAATCCCCGCGCGCACCCCAGAGTTCGAACCTTAAGGGTCTGCCGGAACTCGAAATCCGACACCTAGCTGTCCTTAGTATTTTTTCAAACACCTGGTATGCGTGGCCAGTTTTGGCATGATTTTTGTTTTGCACCGTGGTCTTGCCCCTCTATACATTTTGGCATGTCCACTAATCTCCCTAATACCTCTAGCCCAGACCTGCAAATTGCCAGCCTCGCGCGAGCACTCCAGAATGCCCTGGCATTTCCTCGAGCATGTCGCGTGCGTGCTCTGGGCGCGCCCAGAGCGCACGTTTTGCACGCGCGTGCACCGAGTCGCCGCGTCCCGCAGACGACACCCTGCGCTCTCCCTGGCCCTTCCCCTCTTCCAGTCGATGCCCCGACCCTCCCCCTCGCCGCAGAGCCGCCCCTGGTGCCCTACAGGGCCACCGTCAGGTCGGCCGTGGCCGCAAGCGGCCGGCCACAGCAGCCTCTGCCGTGGATGGCGCCGCCCGAGCCACTAGCGCCCGCCAGCTGCTCCCTTGAACAGCTCAAGCTCATCCACAACCTTGTCCGCAAGCCCTCGTCGTCGCCACGTCGCCTGCGGCAACAGAACAGCGGTCGCCGACGAGCTTATCCACGGCCGCCGCGCACCGATCTCGTTGCGCTATAAAAAGAGGCCCCCGAGCCCCTCCGAGCACTCAGGCAACCTCAGGCCACTCCCACGGCACACCCGCAGCCCGCAATCAACGGGGGAATGCCGTCTTCCCCGTCTCCAGCCGGTTCGGTCGCCGCCACGCCCCAACCCCGTTCGTCGCAGCCAGTGCCTCCCCCGACCTTCCAACACCTCCATTCGAATCCCCGTGACCCCGCGGAGCTGCCCAACGCCCCAATCCAGCTCGGGAACCACCATAGCCCCGACCCCCAAAAGCTCCCAAGGCTACCTCTGCCGAGGAGCTCGCCGCCGGGAGCTCCCTCCGTCCCCTCCGGCCTGGCGACCACCGGGAGGACCGCCTGGAGTGGCGGATCCATACCCGCCCCCGGGGCCCCGCGAGGAGACGCCAATCGCCGACGACGATCGCCGGAGTCCCGCCCCCTCTCGGGCAGAGGAAGAAGAGGGAAAGAGAGGACCTGTCAAACCTGACCAGTGGGTCCGTTGGACCCACTGTCAGTGACCCACGCGGCCGTCCATGCTGGATAAGTGAAGGCGTAAAACCCCAAGTGTGTATTCCCTGCTTCGAAAGCGTATTCTCATCGAAACGTTTTCTTTTCTGATTTAGTTTTAAAAATAGATTTTGACCAAAACTTCGACTGGCTATATCTTTTTAAATAAAACCCAAAATAAATTGATTCTTTTTCCTACCACTCTCAAATTTCACCTAGTTTATTTTAAGATTTATTTCAAGAATAATTTGGACAACTTTTGGTACTGTTTTTGAAATATGTGTTATTGGCATATTTTTGAAAATAGGATTTTTGGAGAGAGAAGAAAGTTAAACTTTCAAAAGTTTTGGAGAGAACCTCACCTCTCCACACCTTGAAGGCAAGCATTCTGAACCCTGGCATAATATTTTGTGGATCATTTGACACGGTTATAATACCACCTCGACATAAAGCATTAAATATTTTTATAACGATATGATCATACGTATTGAGTGAAAAATGAAAATTTTGCTGTTGGAGATGGATATGCTTGTGATAGCAATCACCCTCATATGCCTCTCATGCCTACCGGGAAGGGTCCGGGAAAGTCTCTGTCTTGGGTAGACACGAGCCTGTCCCTCGTCGAGACGGTTATGACCGATGGGGCAGAGGGGAGGTAGGATGAGTAGTGATTGGGTGTGATGAATGTGGAATATTATTCTTGAGCTAATCATGCAGGAAATACTTAAGCCTCCTGAGTCGGCCATAGATCGAGTCTTGTTCCAGTAACCCCCATACTTGTTTTGTGCTGCCACTTGTCCCTGCCATAGGTAGGGTACGGTTCAGTAAGTTGTCAACCCCTGTCCTAGCACACACCGTACAGAGAGGCCATGGTGGAAGATACCGGTTGCAACCGGTAGGCATGCCTCCTGGTCCTGGGGCATGGGTGTTTCCGGTTGGGACCGAGAGGGGAGGCCACCCCTTAGAGCGCGCGATAGAAATTTGATCCCATGCTACACGAGGTTGTAGCCTCCCACTTAGAGTTTTGCTTAACATGTGTCATGGGTGATTCCAGACACGAGTAAAAGCTGGCGTGTGCAAGTCAGGCGTGTTTTTGACTAAAAGACCGTAGACGGAATTAGTTCCGATGAACTAAAGAAACCCGTTACTCGTGGGTAAAGAGTACACCCTCTGCAGAGATATTAAACCTATTCGAATACCCGTGTCCATGGTTAAGGACTATAGTCTGGGATGGGTCAAGTGTCGGTCTTAGTGTCGGTCTTCGAAGGAGAAACTACTAAACCAGAATATGGATTATGACTCGTGATATATGATGGTTATGATTATTATCATTGTGGACTAACCGTTTGCATTGTTTGAGATAATGAATGTCCCTGGGACGGTACTACCTCCTGGATATTCACTGTGATTAGGTTTATATATACACCCTTTATGTGGCGTCGCTCAGACGCCCGACTGTGGCATGTTTGTTATTTCATTTACTTATAAGCCCTTTATGTGGCATGGCCCAGATGCCCAACTATGGCATGCTTGTTGTTTCGTTTACTTATAAGCCCTTTATGTGGCATGGCCCAGATGCCCAACTATGGCATGCTTGTTGTTTCGTTTACTTATAAGCCCTTTATGTGGTGTCGCGCAGACGCCCGACTGTGGCATGCTGGTTAATCCTTTTTATATATAAGCCCTTTCTGTGGTGTCGCTCAGACGCCTGACTGAGGCATGCTTCATAATTTTTTTTATCCTTTCGAGGCGTCGCTTCAGACACCCGATCGGTGCTTTATATTTTTTCACGCTGATTGTTTACTCATTATTTATTTAAATGATCTACTTGCGTGCATTGTGAACCTTATTTCATAACTGACGAAGTGATCATAGAATATCCTTAAAGCATGATTATCAGTGGCTATATTATACCTGTGTTCTTAATGTTTGCGAGTACATTCAAAGTACTCACTGGCTTGTCCCTGGCTATTGTCTTGGCCAGATATCTTGCGTGGAGAGGAGCGTTGTGATGACAGCCCCGGAACCTACGCAATGGAGTTAGAAGCCTCGCAAAGATAGGAGTTATCCTGGTCAGCTGTTCCTGTGGGAAATGGAGTCCCATAGACGCTGGTGACCCGCAAACCGCTTCCGCCTTCAGCCAATAGAAAACCAATTGTTGCACTCATAGGCCAGAACGGTCTTGTACTACATATTATGTACTTTTCTTGGAATTTCTGTATCAAGTTGGTGCCTCATCAGCTAACAGTAATTCTGGGGCTGATGAGCACAAGGGCCATTTTCTGGGGAATCATATCCCGAAAATCCGGTCCTGACAGTACCGAACGTACGACACCTCCGCGTTCAGCACACGTTCAGCTCAGTGACATCCTCGCCTTCTTGATCCAGCAAGACGGGCGAAGTAGTGGATAAGTTTCGGCAGCACGAAGGGTGGTGACGGTGGTGGAAATTCTTTCTCTGCAGGGCTTTGCCTAAGCACTACGAAAATATGACCAAGGGATGAAATTGTGGAGAGGGGTGCCGCACACGGCCAAGAGATTGTCGTTGTTGTGTGTGGAGCCCCCTCCCACATATATATATGTTTGGGGTGGGAAGAGTAGACAAGGAGGCGCCCCAAGTGGGGCCGAATCCCACTTGGGGTCCTGCCCCTTGTCGTGCCCCCCTTGCCTTTCTAGTTGCACGGGGAAAGGCAGGGGAAGGTGGCGCCCCCCTTTCCTTTCTCCCATGTGGAGGGGAAGGTAGGAGGGGCTAGCGCTCCCCCTTTCCTTGCCTGGGGCTGGCGGCTAGGGAGAGAGGCACGCCAGCCCCCTTGTAGGCTGTTGTGTCTCTCCCCTTGGCCCATTAGGCCCATAGACCTCCCAGGGGTGTCCGGAACCCCTTCCGGTGACCCGATAACTACCCGGTGCACCCCAAAACTCTTACGGTTTCAGAATATCATAGTCCTATATATCAGTCTTTACCTGCGGACCATCCCGGAGCACCTCGTCATATCCGTGATCTCATCCGGGACTCTAAACAACATTCGGTCACCAAATCATATAATTCATATAACACTATATCGTCAAGAATGTTAAGCATGCGTGTCGGCGTCCTAGGAACGGGGGTACCCAGACCTGCCTGCCTGCGTCCCATGGCGCGGCTACACCAACGGCCTGGTATGGCCCATCTTCAGCAGCAACCACTCAAGACCCCCGCGAGGGGCCAAGCCTTGCGAGGCGGACGAGACCAAGAGCTCCTCTAGGGCAGCCTCACTAGGCTGGCTCCTGAGGAGCGGAGATATCTATGCAAGGGGCACCTCGTGAGGTTCATGTGACGTGAGCCATGACGACCTAGGCCAGGCGGGCGCCAACGGGCGCAGTGTACCAGTTTCCTCTTTGGTGCTAAAGAGGCAGGTGTAGGCGAGGAGTCCCGAGGCGTCAGGCAAAGGTTTCCATATCGGTGCAACAAGACCAAGACTAGCAGGACGGCAGGACGGAGGTCATTGCGGAGCCCACCGCTGCATCACCACCAGAGCCTTTGGCAGGCGAAGACCACCTTTTGTCAGGATAGCTTGTACTAGTTGTTTTCCTTCAAAATTAGTCATTGTGGGATCCCTTCCCGCCTACATTTGGGAAGAGGACCAGGGCCTCTATAAATAGGACTATCCACCACCATAGGAGGCAACTCATCTTGGATTGGATCCATTCCACCAAGGCCATCTCACCAGCTCACCGAGCTCAAGAAACACCTCTCCTCAGGAGGCTGTTCTTACCTTGTGCTTGTTCATCCTCAGCCTACGAGGCAATCCACCACACCACACTGAAGTAGGGTATTACACCACAACGGTCGCCCGAACCAGTATAAACCCTCGTGTCTCTTGTTCTTTGGATTCGTCGAGCTAGGCCTTGAGATCGTTGTGCGAGCGAGCTAGGGAGAGAGAGTTCTTCGTGCGCACCCCAGAGTCCGAACCTCAAGGGTTTGGCGGAACACAGAATCCGACATTTGGCGCGCTAGGTAGGGGTGCGCCGAAGCTTTCCCTCCGTCAATCCACGCTCCACTGCTCTGCCGCATCCATGGTTGACGCTTGCCGATCCCGTGTTGAGCACCGGGCCGCCTTTGCCCCTCGCGTCACTCAGACGACGCCCATTGGCGGACCTCCCCGCCATTCTCCATCAGCCGCTGCCAACGCTGCCAACGGCCCGGCGGGAAACGAGCAGCAAGCTTAATCGTTGCACCCTTCTGTGCGGCGGGACGGACGCACCACCACCCCATCGTTGACTCCGGGCAGCACGTCGTCCCACGCTCGTCGCGTGCCCACAGACGCGTTACCACCCGATCGACGACCTCTACGAAGATTGGCTGGACCGCATCGTCGAGCTCGACAGCGCCGCAGGGGGATCTCCCGCACCGTCCCTCTTGCTGCCTCGCCCACCGTCCCTCAAGACGCCGCCCTCGCACCAAGACGCACGGCCCCGCGGCACGACCCATCGTGCAGGGCACCCGCGCATGAAGAAGGAAGCTGCCAAGAAGTCCCTCGGTTGCAAGAAAACACTCCTACACCCCCAGCACCACCGCGTCAAGACCGCGGACTGCCTGCGGCAGTGATGCGTGGATACCAGGACCAGGCTCCGCCTCCGCGACGGGCTCCAGTGACCACAGCAGGCTGTCGTGCCTTCACTCGCGAGCCGCGCAGCGTCGTCTGGCCCGACAAGTTCAAGCCCGGCATGCCTCCATGCTATGACGGCACCCCCGACCCTCCTGAGTTCCTGTAGCTCTATGAGCTGAGCATCGAGGCGGCCAACGGCGACAACAAGGTCATGGCAAACTGGTTTCCCATGGCCCTCAAGGATGGCGTGCACTCGTGGCTCTTGAACCTGTCCGCGGGATCGATCTCCTCCTGGGGGAGATGCGCGAGTGTTTCGTCGCCAACTTCCAGGGCACTCGTGGCCGCCCGCCGGCCGCGGGTGACCTGCGGCGCATCAAGCAGCAGCCAGGGGAGACCCTGCAGAAGTACATCCAGCGCTTCAACATCATCCGCCTCAAGATCCCCAAGGTGAAGGACGAGGCCATCATCCCCATGTTCTGCGATGGTGCCCGCGACGTCAAGATGAAGGAGGAGCTCGACATCCACGGGGATCTATGCACGGCCCTGGAGATGTTCAACATGGCAACCAAGTGCGCAAGAGCTGAGGAAGGGTGCCTTTCTCTCCTCGAGCTCCCACCTGCTGACCAGGAGGACAAGAAGGCCAGGACCAAGGACGTGAAGCGCAAGGGGGCTGCCGTGCTCGCGGCGGAGCGGGAGATAAAGCGCGGCCGTGACCACCCCGAGTATTCCAAGGCCAGCCGGCTGTTCTGCGCCTTCCACAACATTCACAACCACAACACCAACGACTGTCAGGAGTTCAGGTCCATCCGCGATGGGCGCTTCGGTCGATGCCCCGAGTGCAACGACCGAGGCTACGGCCGAGGAGGAGGACGAAGTGGAGGACGCTGGGATGACCGCGGCACCCGCGGGACTGGCGTTGTCGGATCACGGGTTCCGGCAGACCCTTAAGGTTCAAACTCTCGGGTGCGCACGGAGATTATGCCCTCTACCTCTCTGTCTCGCAAGGATCTAAAACTACAGAAAGAACAGCACAAGAGACACAGAGTTTATACTAGTTCGGGCCACCGTTGTGGTGTAATACCCTACTCTAGTTTGTGGTGGGTGGATTGCCCCTTGGGCTGATGATGATGAACAGTACAAGGGTGAACAGCCTCGCGAGGGTCTGTTCTTGGCTAGGGGGATGAACTGCTAGGGGGAGTTCAATCGCCCTTCTCTCTCTCTCTCTACTTGCTCTATGCTTGCTCTGAATGCTCGATCGTCGATCCGGTGTGCCTGATTGCTAGACACCGAATGTGAATGCCCCTACTCTGGGAGCGGCTAGTCCTATTTATAGGCAAAGGCCCTGGGCCTCTTCCCAAATATTGAGCGGGAAGGGTGCCAACAATTGGCCAATTCGAAGGGGAACATCTGGTACACTTATCCTGACTAAAGTTGGTCCTCGCCTGCCAAAGGCCCTGTGGTGACGCCGTCCTAGGCTCCAGATGACCTCCTTCCCACCGTTGGACTGGTCTCGGTCTCGTTGCACCGAAATGGGTGTCTTTGCTTGATCCTCTCGCCTACGCTTGCCCCCTTTGCTCCAAAGAGGAAAGGGAGACGCTGCGCGGGCTGGCACCTGCCTGGCACCCTCGATCGTCATGGCTTGCGTCATGGGCACCTCGCAAAGTACCCCGCCTTGAACTCTCCGCCTCCTCATGAGTGAGCCTGAGGAGGCCGCGCCTGAGGAAGCGCTGTGTCGTCCGCCCCGCGAGGCTTGGCCCCTCGCGAGGGTCTTGAGTCTTGTGTTGATGAAGTTGGGCCGTGCTGGGCCCCCTTTGAGCCACGCCGCAGGCCGCAGGCAGGCAAGTCTGGGGACCCCCGTTCCCAGAACGCCGACAATAGCCCCCAGGCCCAAGGTGCGCCCGGACTTGGCCGTGCCGAGAGGCGCAAGGGAAAGGGCGAAGCGCCGCGGGCCCTAATAGCCTGCGGCCTTGGGCACTGTGTGGCGGTTTGACAGGACGTGGGTGTCTCCGCTTCCCCACGACGCCTTGGCAACTGCGTGACTTGACTAGTCCCTGCATGCGTTGATACGGGTCATTATTACCTACGATCGTGGTGCTCGACGGTTGGCCTTTTCCGGCTATAAGTACGGGGCCGCGTAAGCTCCGCCAGTCCGCCCCTTCCTGCTTCTCTTCTTCTTCCTCTCCTTGGCCACCCGCCGCTCGCATGGCTCCAAAGAGGTTCTCAGCCGCGGAGAAGGGGAAGGCCAGTAGGGCGGGGCCCGACTCCCCTTCGGCCAAGCGCGGCCGGGGTCGTTCCCGCAAGCATCCCGGGATCCCCGTTGCAGCTCCCCGTGGCCACAGGGATGGTTCCCCGCGTGGTGGTGAGCGCTCTGCTGCCAAGGGAAGGCAGGCTATGACTGCGCGGCCCCCTAGGCTGCGCTTTCGCTCGGCGGAGGTGCTGTCGGAGTTCGTCGTGTGGTCGGCGGGCCCGACAAACACCTGGCTCCAGCTCCCTCGCTTCTTCATTGGCGAGCTGCCGGCCAGCGCCTGGTGCGGCTTTTGGCTCCAGGCTGACGGTTGCTGCAGCAGGGCCTCCTGGGTTTCGCTTGAGGTCTCCCCTTCTAGGAATGGGGCCCTGACTCGCGGCTGGCAAACATTTGCCCGCGCGCGCGGCCTGGGCCAGCGGTGCACCCTGCACTTCAAGTTCGACGGTGATGGCACCCTCTATGTGAGGGTGTTTGGGGAAGATGGTCGCCGCGCAGGATGCTGCCCCGAGGGCGACGACCATGGCCAGGGGCCTCGCTCCGACGACGATGGAGGAGACAGTGCCACCAACTCTTCTTCAGGCGGCTCCTCCAGCGGTGGCTGCAGCCAGCCCCCTCACCGTCGCGCTTGCTTGGGGGGTGGCTGTTCATCCGCCCGTCGCCGCGCCCCGGTGAAGCACGAGAGGGAGTCCGCCTGAGCCTCGGAGGTATCCCGTGTCGCCTCTGCAGGCCAATGTGAGGTGGGCCGCGCCGGGCTCGCCTTTTCCTTTTCCTTTTGTTTCCTGTGTAAGACAAAACAGCTGCATGGAGCCCCGCGGGGGCGTGTTGAGAATCATTGCCGTTGTAGCTATTACCTTGACTTTGTTGTTGCGCTTACCAACTATTTGCCATCGCGTAGGTAGTTTTCGGCCCCAGCCAGGGGGGCGACCGACCCAGGCCCTGTGCATGTGTCGCGGTGCCCCGAGGGGCATGGACTAGAGGGGTGCTCCTGTAGAGAGCCCGGGCCGTGAAACCTTTAAGCGGCTAGGGCAGAAACGCTCGCGAGGGCGTTCGAGTTCCATCCCTCGCGAGGCCTTTCATGAGAGAAATCAAAACAAGGAGCGAAAATCAACGAACCACAAATCAACAACGGTGATAGTTTCGATAAGACTTCAGATGCAAATAAACACGCCAACTGCGGAAAGCAAATAAAAAAGCCGCGTTCGGCACCTAATCTAGTCTTCGACGTCTTCTCACCAGCGCGGAGCTAAGTGCTGCCACTGGGCATGGGAGTGAGCCCCAGGGCCTGAGGCCGGCGCTCCTGAGACTCCGGGGCGTGTACAGCCCCACTCATTATTACGTGAGAGTGTCACGGGGCGGCGAGCTTCACAGGCATTGGCCTTCTTCACAGGCTCCGGGCCTTTCTCCCTAGAGGTGATCAGCTTCACAGGCACTTGCCTTCTTCACATGCTCTGGGCCTTTTCCAAAAAAAAGGGAAGGTCTTCACAGGCGTTCGCCTTCTTCACAGGCTCTGGGCCTTTTCCAAAAAGGGAAGGTCTTCACAGGCGTTCGCCTTCTTCACAGGCTCTAGGCCTTTTCCAAAAAGAGAAGGTCTTCACAGGCGTTCGCCTTCTTCACAGGCTCTGGGCCTTTTCCAAGAAGGGAAGGTCTTCACAGGCGTTCGCCTTCTTCACAGGCTTTGGGCCTTTTAGGGGTAGAACCTCCGGGGGTGCTGGATGTTCCCCGCGTTTTGGATCGGCTCCCCCTCTTGAGTCTCCAAGCGCTCGGAGCCTGGCCTGGAAACATGAACAACCTTGAACGGGCCCTCCCACATGGGAGAGAGCTTGTGCAGCCCCTCCCTGGAGAAAACCCGTCTGAGCACGAGGTCTCCTACCTCGAGGGTCCTGGGGCGGATGTTGCGGCAGTGATATCGTCGCAGCACCTGTTCGTACCTTGCCGCTCGCAACGCGGCTTCTTGGCGGCGTTCCTCCCCGAGTACGAGGTCCATCCCCCGCATGGCGTCCTGCTGCGCTTCGTCGAACGCTAGGACCCGCGCGGAGCGACGCCTAACCTCGTGAGGGAGGACTGCTTTAGCTCCATAGACTAGGAAGAACGGGGTCTCCCCAGTTGGTTTGGTCGCGGTCGTGCGGATGGACCACAACACGGACTGTAGCTCGTCGTACCAACCTCTGTCGCAGGCCTCCAACTTCTTCTTGAACGTCCTGGTCTTGAGGCCTCTCAGGACCTCCGCGTTGGCCCGTTCGGCCTGCCCATTGCTTCTCGGGTGTGCCACCGAAGCGTAGCGTATCGGCATCCCAAGGTTAGCACAGTATGTTTTGAAGAGATTACTGGTGAACTGCGAACCGTTGTCTGTGATGATGCGGTTCGACACCCCGAACCGGCTCACGATACCCCTGATGAACTTGACCGCGGAACCAGCGGGGATGGTACGGACGGCCTCCACTTCTGCCCACTTGGTGAACTTGTCAATGGCGACTTAGAGGTAGCGGTAGCCCCCTGGCGCCCGAGGGAACGGGCCCAGAATATCCAACCCTCAAATTGCGAATGGCCACGAGAGGGGTATAGTCTGCAGGCCCCCCGCTAGTTGATGGATCTGCTTAGAATGAAACTGGCAGGCCTCACAAGCCTTTACTAATTTGACTGCGTCATTGAGCGCGGTGGGCCAATAGAACCCGCTACGAAATGCCTTGCCGACGAGGGTTCGTGATGATGAGTGATGTCCGCAGTCTCCGCCGTGTATGTCCTCTAGTAGTTCCTTTCCTTGCTCCCGGGGGATGTAGCGCAGAGATACATCATTTGGTCGCTTCCGGTAAAGCTCTCCATCTCTGATGCAGTATGCCGTGGCCTGCCACACCACACGCTCCGCTTCCTCTTCCTTTTCTGGTAGGGCCCCTTGTGTTGAATAGCTCCGGAGTTCTGTGATCCAGCACTCCTCCCAAGGTTCCATCGTCAGGAGTAGGCGCGCTCCTGAGGTCGGTCCATAGATCGGGGCTCCCGAGGCTGGCGGCCGAGGGAGCTCCTCTCGAGGCTGGGCGATGTTTGATAACGTCGGCTGTGCTGAAGGTTTGAAGAGCCGCTCTTTGAAGACGCCTGGTTCCTGCGGCAACCGCCTGGATGCCCGTCCGGCTATGTCATCAGCTTCCTGATTGGTGCCACGGGGCACGTGCTTCAGCTCCAACCCCCAGAACTTCTTTTCCATCCTGCGGACTTCCGCTAGATAGGCCTCCATATCCTCGTCCTTCGGCTCATACACCTTGTTGGAGAAGTTGACAAGGAGCTACGAGTCGCCCTTGACGGTGAGGCGCATCACTCCCAGAGCTGCTGCGGCCTTTAATCCGGCTATCAGACCCTCATACTCTGCTATGTTGTTGGAGACCTTTTCACCTTGTTGGAAACAGAGCTGTATGGAATAGTAGAGCTTATCCTGAGTGGGTGATATCAGCACCGCGCCAGCCCCCGCGCCGTGCCTGGAGAACGCCCCATCGAAATACATGACCCAGCCTTCCGGCGCCTCACTCCCTAGAGAGAGGGACCGATCCTCGTTGTCCTTGAGGCCTGGTGCCTCCGCCCATTCAGCCACGAAATCCGCTAATGCTGCTCCTTTGATGACCTAGTTGTGCTGAACTCGAGCTGAAACGCCTGCAGCTCTATGTTCCACTCGGTGACCCTTCCAGCTGAGTTAGGGCTCCTGAGCACTCTCTCTAGGGGGTACGATGAGACGACCTTAATGGGATGGGCCTGGAAGTAGTGACGCAGCTTGCGCGAGGCCACCAGTAGCGCGAGGAGGAGCTTCTGAGGCATTGGGTACCGTGCCCTCGCGTCCCGTAGCACCGTGCTAACAAAGTAGACTGGATGCTCAACAAGGCTGAGAGCATCTGGGGTTGCGGCGCCCTCGGGAGGTAAGGACGCCTCACGAGATGACGTGACCTCGGGAGGTGGACCATCCGGGCGTGCGGCTTCTCCTGCCTCCGGTGCACTCTTCGGCAGCTGACCCTCCTCAACTGCGGTTGTGGCTTCTGCAGGCTTTCCTTGCTCCCGTTTTGCCTTGCCTCGGGCTGCTGCTGCGATCTTGACTTGGCGCTCCTCCCTAACTGCCACCAGGACTGCGCTGGCGGAGTAGGGAGTGGCGGCGAGGTAGAGCAGCAGGGGCTCTTGAGGGCGTGGAGCCACCATGACTGGGGGACTGGTCAGGTACCTCTTGAGATCTTGAAACGCCTTATCTGCCTCTTCAGTCCATTCAAAGGGCCCCTTTTTCTTCATCAGCTGAAAGAAAGGCAACGCTCGCTCCCCCAGTTTGGAGATAAAGCGCCCTAGCGCGGTCATGCGCCCAGTGAGCTTCTGCATTTCTCTGAGGGTCTTTGGCGGACTCATGTCCTCGACCGCCTTGACCTTCTCTGGGTTGGCCTCGATGCCACGATGGGATACGAGGAAGCCCAAGAGCTTGCCCGAGGGGACGCCAAACACACATTTCTCCGGGTTGAGTCACAGGTTTACTGTGTCGAGGCTCGCGAAGGTCTCCTCCAGGTCTTGAATCAGGGTCTTGGCCTCCTGAGATTTCCCCACAATGTCATCAACGTAGGCTTCGACATTCTTTCCGAGTTGCGGGCCCAAGGTGATCTGCATCAGCCGCTGAAAGGTCGCCCCTGCGTTACGCAGTCCAAACGGCATGCATGGATAGCAGTATACCACGCACGGGGTCATGAAGGCGGTCTTCTCAACGTCTTCTACCGCCATCTTGATCTGGTGATATCCGGAGAAGGCGTCCAGGAAGCATAGTAGGTCGCACTCCGCGCTGGAATCGATGCGGGGGAGCGGAAACGGATCTTGCGGGCATGCCTTATTGAGGTTGGTGAAGTCGACACACATGTGTTCCTTCCCCCCCCCCCCTTCTTGGGCACAACGACGGGGTTGGCCAACCAATCCGGGTATCGAACCTCGCGAATGACCCCAGCGGCTTCTAGCTTGCAGGTCTCTTGGACAATGAAGGCCTGCTTCTCTGCGGACTGCCTCCTGGCCTTCTGCTTCACGGGGCGCACATTTGGGCACACGTTGAGGTGATGCTCGATGACACTCCTGGGGATCCCTGCCAACTGATCGGGCTCCCAAGCGAACACCTTCTTATTCACGCGCAGGAACCTGACCAAGGCCTCATCCTGGTCAGGCTCAAGGTTGGCGCCTATGGTGAAAGTGGCACTGGAGGACCCGTCCTCGTCCACGGGTATCTGCTTGGTTTCTGCCTTGTCCTGGGTGAACAACTGCTTTTTCTTGGCGGGCGCAGCCCCCTTGGGCTCAGAGGTCTCCACGTCGGCGGGCTGTGCCGATGCCGCCGTCTTGAAGGCAAGCTTGAGTACTCGTAGGGCGTCCCCGGTGTCTCCGTGCACGGTGAGGGTACCGCTGCTCCCGGGCATCTTCATGAGGTTGTACGCCGGGTGCGTGGCGGCCATAAACTGAGCCAGTGCCGGGTAACCGAGGGTGGCGTTGTAAGGGAGGCCGATGGGGGCGATGTCGAAGTCGACCATCTCTGTGCGGAAGTTGTCGTAGGTGCCGAAGGTTACCGGGAGCCGGATCTGTCCTAGGGAGTCGGATGATCCGCCCTCGACGCCCGAGAAAGATCGACTGGGCCGCAGCCGCTCCCGGGGTATGCAGAGGAGGTTGAAGGTCTCGACCGAAAGCACACTGAGGCCCGCGCCGCCGTCGATGAGGGTTCTGGTGACGGCCACCTGGCAGATGATGGGGGTGCACAACAAACGGAGCGCCCGAGCTGGCCAAGTTGGTGGGGTGGTCCTCCGAGCTGAAGGTCAGATCGTCCTCGCGCGCCGCCCGGTCCAAAGAAGCCCCCTGCCGCGTGGAAACGGTGCTGACCGGCGGGCAAACGACTTGACATGGCGACTCGTGGGCTGCGCTTGCGAGCCGCCCAGGAGGGCCGCAACGACCGGAGGTGTCAATGTTGTGGCGTAGTCACCCTGTCGCATAAGCGGATGCTGGGGTGGTGCTTGCTGCTCGTTTCCCACCGGGCGGGTGGCGGTGTTGACGGCGGGCGATAGAGGACGATGAGAACGCCCACCGGCGAGGGCTGCTGTGGCGACGCGGGCCCGACCGGCGCCGTACATGGATGCGGCAGCGGGAGAAGGACGGAGCGGTGGAAGACAGATTCCGGCGCACCCCTACCTGGCGCGCCAAATGTCGGATCACGGGTTCCGGCAGACCCTTAAGGTTCGAACTCTGTGGTGCGTGCGGAGATTATGCCCTCTACCTCTCCGTCTCGCAAGGATCTAAAACTACAGAAAGAACATCACAAGAGACACGGAGTTTATACTAGTTCGGGCCACCGTTGTGGTGTAATACCCTACTCTAGTTTGTGGTGGGTGAATTGCCTCTTGGGCTGATGATGATGAACAGTACAAGGGTGAACAGCCTCGCGAGGGTCTGTTCTTGGCTAGGGGGATGAACTGCTAGGGGGAGTTCAATCGCCCTTCTATCTCTCTCTCTCTACTTGCTCTATGCTTGCTCTGAATGCTCGATCGTCGATCCGGTGTGCCTGATTGCTAGACATCAAATGTGAATGCCCCTACTCTGGGAGCGGCTAGTCCTATTTATAGGCAAAGGCCCTAGGCCTCTTCCCAAATTTGAGCGGGAAGGGCGCCAACAATTGGCCAATTCGAAGGGGAACATCTGGTACACTTATCCTGACTAAAGTTGGTCCTCGCCTGCCAAAGGCCCTGTGGTGACGCCGTCCTGAGCTCCACGATGACCTCCTTCCCACCGTTGGACTGGTCTCGGTCTCCTTGCACCGAAATGGGTGCCTTTGCTTGATCCTCTCGCCTGCGCTTGCCCCCTTTGCACCAAAGAGGAAAGGGAGACGCTGCGCGGGCTGGCGCCTGCCTGGCACCCTCGATCGTCATGGCTTGCGTCATGGGCACCTCGCGAGGTACCCCGCCTTGAACTCTCCGCCTCCTCGTGAGCCAGCCTAAGGAGGCCGCGCCTGAGGAAGCGTTGTGTCGTCCGCCCCGCGAGGCTTGGCCCCTCGCGAGGGTCTTGAGTCTTGTGTTGATGAAGTTGGGCCATGCTGGGGCCCCTTTGAGCCATGCCGCAGGCCGCAGGCAGGCAAGTCTGGGGACCCCCGTTCCCAGAACGTCGATAGGCGCGACTGGCCTCATGAGGACCGCTGGCAGGACTGGTACGTCCCTTTTGCATCATGCTTATATATCGATATTTATTGCATTATGGGCTGTTATTACACATTATGTCATAATACTTATGCCTATTCTCTCTTATTTTACAAGGTTTACATAAGGAGGGAGAATGCCGGCAGCTGGAATTCTGGGCTAGAAAAGGAGCAAATATTAGAGACCTATTCTGCACAACTCCAAAAGTCCAGAAACTCCACGAAAGTTATTTTTGGAAATAATAAAAAATACTAAGCGGAAGAAATACGTCAGGGGGGCCTCCACCTGTCCACGAGGGTGGGGGCGTGCCCCCTGCCTCGTGGGCCCCCTGTTGGCCCTCCGGTGCCTATCTTCTGCTATATGAAGTCTTTCGTCCGAAGAAAAATCATAAGCAAGATTTTCGGACGAGACTCCGCCGCCATGAGGCGAAACCTTGGTGGAACCAATCTAGGGCTCCGGCAGAGCTATTCTGCTGGGGACACTTCCCTTCGGGAGGGGGAAAACATTGCCATCGTCATCACCAATGCTCCTCTCATCGGGAGAGGGCAATCTCCATCAATATCTTCACCAGCACCGTCTCCTCTCAGACCCTAGTTCATCTCTTGTATACAACTAGCGGTGTGACCCGCGCATTTGCGCGGCTAGATTTCTTTAAAATGTGTTTTAATATCTAAATTAGCATTGAGATGTTGTCATAGGATGGTAGACCTGCAAACTTACAGAATTATATTGAAATGCATAATGCAGAAACTCGTTTGCGAAAAATAATTGTAGCCAATATGTGTATCATGAGAAAATATTAGTAGACTAAGGTGAACATGTTTTATCATGTGTGATAAGTACTATTGGCAACATATTCGGTGCATGACAACCAGAAGTCATATAATTTTGGTCCTATCATGCCATTCCAAGCTATATTGGTTTCTGTTGCTTAGCTATCTAACATAATATAAAATTATTTGTGTATTCAACAGAAAATTGCAAAAATAACTTCATCTGCTAAATTATGGCATCTCAATATATTTGATACATAGAGGCTTTGATGTTGAAATAGTGTAAAAAAGTTTGTTATCCTAGCAACCATATGTATAGTCTTCTTGCACCGTTTTGTTATTTTGCTTTAAGAATTGTATTAGCTGCTTTCATCTCTTAAATTGAAGACATAGTTTCGCTATAAGAAAAATGGTAATTGAAGTATAATTTATATCTTCACTCTTCAGTCCCGTGCATTCGTGCGGTTAGAATTGCCTATAACACTTTTTGTTGTGATTTTTACAATATCATATAGATAATTCCATTTATTCGTATCTTAATGCAATTTTCTATAACAATTTCTATCCTCTCAAGTAAATTCTCATTTTGTACCAGTTGGATGACCTTTCTCGTGTGTGTGGTATATCTAGCATCGTTGAAGCTATTGGATGTTTTGGTGGGTTGGCGTTAGATGCACATGAACCTCTCTGGGATCAGTATGGCTCGTGCAAAAAGAAAAGTATGGCTCGTGCATGTATACTACCTTGTAGACTGAAAGATTTATGCATGACATGTCAATAATATACTTGATTTTAAAATCATTGGAATATATATTTTTAGCACGTATGGATGAACCTGATGGCTAACCTCATTAAATTCGGCGTACTTACACGATCATCTTAAGTTTGAAAGGGTTGTTTGAAGTGCGTCCTTTTTTGTCGAACAAAATATTATGAATCGCTTTAACTGCCCTATTAGAAGTACTTGATCGCATAAAATTAGCACATCCCTAATAGGTCAAACAGGAGCATGAGCGTGGTGGCCATCGTAAGCCGCTGTTTGTAGCTACTCTGTACTATTTCTTTTCTCCCCTACCTTAATACACTGACATGCAAGCGTTTTGCGTGTTCGCAAAAAAAATGAAAATTTTACCACTCCATCTCTAACAGTGTAGTTCTCCTGCTTATTTTGTAATAAGATATATCTAGATATTTCCTTCCTCTGATCCTTTCATCCGCTCATAGGAGACCTCAGTAACAGTATACATGTATATTATTTTTAACTAATGGTCAATAAACAATTGACCTACTGTATAAAATCAGTTAATCACTGTGTGGCATCCTATAATTAACTCTACGTACCATCTCATCCAAGTCTTCAGCTACCAGATTGTTACACCGACTGACAATGCATTTTACTAGTGAAAATTTGTTATCCTTGACACATCTTCCACGACACTTTTGACTCGACATGACACCTTTGACAAATAATTACATGTCTCCTCTAAAATCATGGGATAATAAATCTAGACTTAAGCAAAAGAGAGAAATTTTTCCGTTATTGTTGTATTCTCATATAGTCTTTGCATAGATGTCGAGATCTTACGTGCTTATTTTGAATCCATCTTTTCATCATGCACGCAAAACCATGAGCTCGTGTATGTTGGGTGTACTGGATGCAGGCATGGATGGTGGACATTAAAAGCTAATCTTGATACTTGCCAGAGAACTCATCTGAATTCAGTGTGCTGGTGCGAGGCCGCACAGCCGGTCCATTACTTCTTGAAGCTAGTGAAGGAAATATGCCCTAGAGGCAATAATAAAGTTATTATTTATTTCCTTACATATCATGATAAATGTTTATTATTCATGCTAGAATTGTATTAACTGGAAACATAATACATGTGTGAATACATAGGCAAACAGAGTGTCACTAGTATGCCTCTACTTGACTAGCTCATTAATCAAAGATGGTTATGTTTCCTAACCATGAACAAAGAGTTGTTATTTGATTAACGAGATCACATCATTAGTTGAATGATCTGATTGACATGACCCATTTCATTAGCATAGCACCCGATCGTTTAGTATGTTGCTATTGCTTTTATCCATGACTTATACATGTTCCTTTAACTATGAGATTATGCAACTCCCGTTTACCGTAGGAACACTTTGTGTGCTACCAAACGTCACAACGTAACTGGGTGATTATAAAGGTGCTCTACAGGTGTCTCCGAAGGTACATGTTGGGTTGGCGTATTTCGAGATTAGGATTTGTCACTCCGATTGTCGGATAGGTATCTCAGGGCCTTCTCGGTAATGCACATCACATAAGCCTTGCAAGCATTGCAACCAATGAGTTAGTTGCAAGATGATGTATTACGGAACGAGTAAAGAGACTTGCCGGTAACGAGATTGAACTAGGTATTGGATACCGACGATCGAATCTCGGGCAAGTAACATACCGATGACAAAGGGAACAACGTATGTTGTTATGCGGTCTGACCGATAAAGATCTTCGTAGAATATGTAGGAGCCAATATGGGCATCCAGGTCCCGCTATTGGTTATTGACCGTAGACGTGTCTCGGTCATGTCTACATTGTTCTCGAACCGTAGGGTCCGCACGCTTAACGTTACGATGACAGTTATTATGAGTTTATGCATTTTGATGTACCGAAGGAGTTCGGAGTCCCAGATGTGATCACGGACATGACGAGGAGTCTCGAAATGATCGAGATGTAAAGAATAATATATTGGAAGCCTATGTTTGGACATCGGATGCATTCAAGGTGAAATCAGGATTTTACCGGAATACCGGGAGGGTTACCGGAACCGCCCGGGAGCATAGTGGGCCAACATGGGCCTTGGAGGAGAGGTGAGAGGGCTGCCCTCATGGGCTGCGCGCCTCCCCCCTTCCCCTAGTCCTATTAGGACTAGGAGAGGTGGCCGCCCCCTCTCTCTCTCTCTCCCCCTTGGAGAATCCTAGTCCAACTAGGATTGGGGGGGGGGGGGGAATCCTACTCCCAGAGGGAGTAGGACTCTCCTGGCGTGCCAGGCTTGGCCGGACAGCCCCTCCCCCTTGGCTCCTTTATAGACACACAATTGATCATTGAGATCTTTCCTTAGCCGTGTGCGGTGCCCCCTTCCACCAAATTCCACCTCGGTCATATCGTTGCAGTGCTTAGGCGAAGCCCTGCGCCGGTAACATATCAAGATCGTCACCACGCCGTCGTGCTGACCGAACTCTTCCCCGACGCTTTGCTGGATCGGAGCCCGGGGATCGTCATCGAGCTGAACGTGTGCCAAGAACTCGGAGGTGCCGGAGTAACGGTGCTGTGATCGGTTGAATCGCGAGGAGAACGTACGACTACTTCCTCTACGTTGTGTCAACGCTTCCGCTTCGGTCTACGAGGGTACGTAGACAACACTCTCCCATCTCGTTGCTATGCATCACCATGATCTTGCGTGTGCGTAGGAAAATTTTGAAATTAGTACGTTCCCCAACAGTGGTATCAGAGCCTAGGTTTTTATGGTTTGATGTTATTTGCACGAGTAGAACACAAGTGAGTTGTGGACAATACAATTCATACTGCCTACCAGCATGTCATATTTTGGTTCAGCGGTATTGTTGGACGAGACGATCCGGACCAACCTTACGCGTACTCTTACGCGAGACCGGTTCCCTCGATGTGCTTTGCACATAGATGGCTTGCGGAAGACTGTCTCTCCAACTTTAGTTGAACCGAGTGTGGCTACGCCCGGTCCTTGAGAAGGTTAAAACGGAGTCTATTTGACAAACTATTGTTGTGGTTTTGATGCGTAGGTAAGATGAGTTCTTGCTTAAAGCCCGTAGCAGCCACGTAAAACTTGCAACAACAAAGTAGAGGACGTCTAACTTGTTTTTGCAGGGCATGTTGTGATGTGATATGGTCAAGACATGATGCTAAATTTTATTGTATGAGATGATCATGTTTTGTAACCGAGTTATCGGCAACTGGCAGGAGCCATATGGTTGTCGCTTTATTGTATGCAATGCAATCGCGATGTAATGCTTTACTTTATTACTAAGCGGTAGTGATAGTCGTGGAAGCATAAGATTGGCGAGACGACAAACGATGTTGCGATGAAGATCAAGGTGTCGCGCCGGTGACGATGGTGATCATGACGGTGCTTCGAAGATGGAGATCACAAGCATGAGATGATGATGGCCATATCATATCACTTATATTGATTGCATGTGATGTTTATCTTTTTATGCATCTTATCTTGCTTTGATTGACGGTAGCATTATAAGATGATCTCTCACTAATTATCAAGAAGTGTTCTCCCTGAGTATGCACCGTTGCGAAAGTTCTTCGTGCTGAGACACCACGTGATGATCGGGTGTGATAGGCTATACGTTCAAATACAACGGGTGCAAAGCAGTTGCACACGCGGAATACTCAGGTTTAACTTGACAAGCCTAGCATATAACAGATATGGCCTCGGAACACGGAGACCGAAAGGTCGAGCGTGAATCATATAGTAGATATGATCAACATAGTGATGTTCACCATTGAAACTACTCCATCTCACGTGATGATCGGACATGGTTTAGTTGATTTGGATCACGTGATCACTTAGAGGATTAGAGGGATGTCTATCTAAGTGGGAGTTCTTAAGTAAAATTATTAATTGAACTTAAATTTATCATGAACTTAGTACCTGATAGTATCTTGCTTGTCTATGTTGTGTAGATAGATGGCTCGTGTTGTTGTTCCATTGAATTTTAATACGTTCCTTGAGAAACCAAAGTTGAAAGATGATGGTAGCAATTACACGGACTGGGTCCGTAACTTGAGGATTATCCTCATTGCTGCATAGAAAAATTACGTCCTGGAAGCACCGCTAGGTGCCAGGCCTGGTGCAAGAGCTACGCCAGATGTTGTGAACGTCTGGCAAAGCAAAGCTGATGACTACTCTATAGTTCAGTGTGCCATGCTTTACGGCTTAGAACCGGGACTTCAACGACGTTTTGAACACCATGGAGCATATGAAATGTTCCAGGAGTTGAAGTTAATATTTCAAGCAAATGCCCGGATTGAGAGATATGAAGTCTCCAATAAGTTCTATAGCTGTAAAATGGAGGAGAACGGTTCTGTCAGTGAGCATATACTCAGAATGTCTGGGTATAACAATCACTTGATTCAACTGGGAGTTAATCTTCCGGATGATTGCGTCATTGACAGAATTCTCCAATCACTGCCACCAAGCTACAAGAGCTTCGTGATGAACTATAATATGCAAGGGATGACCAAAACTATGCCCGAGCTCTTCGCGATGCTGAAAGCCGCGGAGGTAGAAATCAAAAAGGAGCATCAAGTGTTGATGGTTAACAAAACCACTAGTTTCAAGAAAAAGGGCAAAGGGAAGAAAAAGGGGAACTTCAAAAAGAACAGCAAGCAAGTTGCTAATCAAGAGAAGAAACCCAAGTCTGGACCTAAGCCTGAAACTGAGTGCTTCTATTGCAATCAGACTGGTCACTGGAAGCGGAACTGCCCCAAGTATTTGGCGGATAAGAAGGATGGCAAGGTTAACAAAGGTATATATGATATACATGTTATTGATGTGTACCTTACTAATTCTCGCAGTAGCACCTGGGTATTTGATACTGGTTCTGTTGCTATTATTTGCAACTCAAAATAGGGGCTACGGATTAAGCGAAGATTGGCTAAGGATGAGGTGACGATGCGCGTGGGAAATGGTTCCAAAGTCGATGTGATCGCGGTCGGCACGCTACCTCTACATCTACCTTCGGGATTAATATTAGATCTAAATAATTGTTATTTAGTACCAGCGTTGAGCATGAACATTATATCTGGATCTTGTTTGATGCGAGACGGTTATTCATTTAAATCAGAGAATAATGGTTGTTCTATTTATATGAGTAATATCTTTTATGGTCATGCACCATTAAAGAATGGTTTGTTCTTACTTAATCTCGATAGTAGTGATACACATATTCATAATGTTGAAGCCAAAAGATGCAGAGTTGATAATGATAGTGCAACTTATTTGTGGCACTGCCGTTTAGGTCATATCGGTGCAAAACGCATGAAGAAACTCCATACTGATGGACTTTTGGAGTCACTTGATTATGAATCACTTGGCACTTGCGAACCGTGCCTTATGGGCAAGATGACTAAAACACCGTTCTCCGGTACTGTGGAGAGAGCAACAGATTTATTGGAAATCATACATACTGATGTATGTGGTCCAATGAATGTTGAGGCTCGTGGCGGATATCGTTATTTTCTCACCTTCACTGATGATTTAAGCAGATATGGGTATATCTACTTAATGAAACACAAGTCTGAAACATTTGAAAAGTTCAAAGAATTTCAGAGTGAAGTGGAAAATCATCGTAACAAGAAAATAAAGTTTCTACGATCTGATCGTGGAGGAGAATATTTGAGTTACGAGTTTGGTCTACATTTGAAACAATGCGGAATAGTTTCGCAACTCACGCCACCCAGAACACCACAACGTAATGGTGTGTCCGAACGTCGTAATCGTACTTTACTGGATATGGTGCGATCTATGATGTCTCTTACCGATTTACCGCTATCTTTTTGGGGTTATGCTTTAGAGACGGCCGCATTCACGTTAAATAGGGCACCATCAAAATCCGTTGAGACGACGCCTTATGAACTGTGGTTTGGCAAGAAACCAAAGTTGTCGTTTCTTAAAGTTTGGGGCTGCGATGCTTATGTGAAAAAGCTTCAACCTGATAAGCTCGAACCCAAATCGGAAAAATGTGTCTTCATAGGATACCCAAAGGAGACTGTTGGGTATACCTTCTATCACAGATCCGAAGGCAAAATTTTTGTTGCTAAAGTCGGAAACTTTCTAGAGAAGGAGTTTCTCTCGAAAGAAGTGAGTGGGAGGAAAGTAGAACTTGATGAGATAACAATATCTACTCCTTTATTAAGAAGTAGTACGTCACAGAAATCAGTTTCTGTGACACCTACACCAAATAGGGAGGAAGCTAATGATAATGATCATGAAACTTCAGATCAAGTTTCTACTGAACTTCGTAGATCAACCAGAGTAAGATCCGCACCAGAGTGGTACGGTAATCCTATTTTGGAAGTCATGTTACTAGACCATGATGAACCTACGAACTATGAAGAAGCGATGGTGAGCCCAGATTCCGCAAAGTGGCTTGAGGCCATGAAATCTGAGATGGGATCCATGTATGAGAACAAAGTGTGGACTTTGGTTGACTTGCCCGATGATCGGCAAGCAATTGAGAATAAATGGATTTTTAAGAAGAAGACTGACACTGATGGTAATATTACTGTCTATAAAGCTCGACTTGTTGCAAAAGGTTTTCGACAAGTTCAAGGGATTGACTACGATGAGACTTTCTCACCCGTAGCGATGCTTAAGTCTGTCCGAATCATGTTAGCAGTTGCCGCATTTTATGATTATGAAATTTGGCAAATGGATGTCAAAACTGCATTCCTGAATGGATTTCTGGAAGAAGAGTTGTATATGATGCAACCAGAAGGTTTTGTCGATCCAAAGGGAGCTAACAAAGTGTGCAAGCTCCAGCGATCCATTTATGGACTGGTGCAAGCCTCTCGGAGTTGGAATAAACGCTTTGATAGTGTGATCAAAGCATTTGGTTTTATACAGACTTTTGGAGAAGCCTGTATTTACAAGAAAGTGAGTGGGAGCTCTGTAGCATTTCTGATATTATATGTGGATGACATATTACTGATCGGAAATAATATAGAATTTCTGGATAGCATAAAGGGATACTTGAATAAGAGTTTTTCAATGAAAGACCTCGGTGAAGCTGCTTACATATTGGGCATTAAGATCTATAGAGATAGATCAAGACGCTTAATAGGACTTTCACAAAGCACATACCTTGACAAAGTTTTGAAGAAGTTCAAAATGGATCAGGCAAAGAAAGGGTTCTTGCCTGTGTTACAAGGTGTGAAGTTGAGTAAGACTCAATGCCCGACCACCGCAGAAGATAGAGAGAAAATGAAAAATGTTCCCTATGCTTCAGCCATAGGCTCTATCATGTATGCAATGCTGTGTACCATACCTGATGTGTGCCTTGCTGTAAGTTTAGCAGGCAGGTACCAAAGTAATCCAGGAGTGGATCACTGGACAGCGGTCAAGAACATCCTTAAGTACTTGAGAAGGACTAAGGATATGTTTCTCATTTATGGAGGTGACAAAGAGCTCGTCGTAAACGGTTACGTCGATGCAAGCTTTGACATAGATCCGGACGATTCTAAATCACAAACCGGATACGTATTTACATTAAACGGTGGAGCTGTCAGTTGGTGCAGTTCTAAACAAAGCGTCGTGGCGGGATCTACATGTGAAGCTGAGTACATAGCCGCTTCGGAAGCAGCTAATGAAGGAGTCTGGATGAAGGAGTTCATATCCAATCTAGGTGTTGTACCTAGCATATCGGGTCCAATGAAAATCTTTTGTGACAATACTGGTGCAATTGCCTTGGCAAAGGAATCCAGATTTCACAAAAGAACCAAACAAATCAAAAGACGCTTCAACTCCATCCGGGATTTGGTCCAGGTGGGAGACATAGAAATATGCAAGATACGTACGGATCTGAATGTTGCAGACCCGTTGACTAAGCCTCTTCCACGAGCAAAACATGATCAGCACCAAGACTCCATGGGTGTTAGAATCATTACTTTGTAATCTAGATTATTGACTCTAGTGCAAGTGGGAGACTGAAGGAAATATGCCCTAGAGGCAATAATAAAGTTATTATTTATTTCCTTACATATCATGATAAATGTTTATTATTCATGCTAGAATTGTATTAACTGGAAACATAATACATGTGTGAATACATAGGCAAACAGAGTGTCACTAGTATGCCTCTACTTGACTAGCTCATTAATCAAAGATGGTTATGTTTCCTAACCATGAACAAAGAGTTGTTATTTGATTAACGAGATCACATCATTAGTTGAATGATCTAATTGACATGACCCATTTCATTAGCATAGCACCCGATCGTTTAGTATGTTGCTATTGCTTTTATCCATGACTTATACATGTTCCTTTAACTATGAGATTATGCAACTCCCGTTTACCGTAGGAACACTTTGTGTGCTACCAAACGTCACAACGTAACTGGGTGATTATAAAGGTGCTCTACAGGTGTCTCCGAAGGTACATGTTGGGTTGGTGTATTTCGAGATTAGGATTTGTCACTCCGATTGTCGGATAGGTATCTCAGGGCCTTCTCGGTAATGCACATCACATAAGCCTTGCAAGCATTGCAACCAATGAGTTAGTTGCGAGATGATGTATTACGGAACGAGTAAAGAGACTTGCCGGTAACGAGATTGAACTAGGTATTGGATACCGACGATCGAATCTCGGGCAAGTAACATACCGATGACAAAGGGAACAACGTATGTTGTTATGCGGTCTGACCGATAAAGATCTTCGTAGAATATGTAGGAGCCAATATGGGCATCCAGGTCCCGCTATTGGTTATTGACCGGACACGTGTCTCGGTCATGTCTACATTGTTCTCGAACCGTAGGGTCCGCACGCTTAACGTTACGATGACAGTTATTATGAGTTTATGCATTTTGATGTACCGAAGGAGTTCGGAGTCCCGGATGTGATCACGGACATGACGAGGAGTCTCAAAATGGTCGAGACGTAAAGAATAATATATTGGAAGCCTATGTTTGGACATCGGATGCATTCCAGGTGAAATCAGGATTTTACCGGAATACCGGGAGGGTTACCGGAACCCCCCGGGAGCATAGTGGGCCAACATGGGCCTTGGAGGAGAGGTGAGAGGGCTGCCCTCATGGGCTGCGCGCCTCCCCCCTTCCCCTAGTCCTATTAGGACTAGGAGAGGTGGCCGCCCCCTCTCTCTCTCTCTCCCCCTTGGAGAATCCTAGTCCAACTAGGATTGGGGGGGGGGGGGGGAATCCTACTCCCAGAGGGAGTAGGACTCTCCTGGCGCGCCAGGCTTGGCCGGCCAGCCCCTCCCCCTTGGCTCCTTTATATACGGGGGCAGGGGGCACCCCATAGACACACAATTGATCATTGAGATCTTTCCTTAGCCGTGTGCGGTGCCCCCTTCCACCAAATTCCACCTCGGTCATATCGTTGCAGTGCTTAGGCGAAGCCCTGCGCCGGTAACATATCAAGATCGTCACCACGCCGTCGTGCTGACGGAACTCTTCCCCGACGCTTTGCTGGATCGGAGCCCGGGGATCGTCATCGAGCTGAACGTGTGCCAAGAACTCGGAGGTGCCGGAGTAACGGTGCTGTGATCGGTTGAATCGCGAGGAGAATGTACGACTACTTCCTCTACGTTGTGTCAATGCTTCCGCTTCGGTCTACGAGGGTACGTAGACAACACTCTCCCATCTCGTTGCTATGCATCACCATGATCTTGCGTGTGCGTAGGAAAATTTTGAAATTACTACGTTCCCCAACAGCTAGCTGGTTGCTCTGCATGCCTCAGAGAGGTTCTTTGCGTCCCATAATCAAACAATTATGCTCACGATTTCGGAGAAAAAATAGAGCCCGCTTCTGCTCGTGATGCAGCAGCGACGTACGTCAGAATAGGATGCAGATGCATATATTATCTCCCGTGAGTTTTTTTCTTCAGGGATCTCCCGTGATTTATTAACCATGTTAAGTAAAAAAAGTGGTGGTTGTTTTGATTGTGTTGGCTCTTTCCTTTTCTAACACCGTGATTTTTTCATTACTGAATTTTATTTCCTGACTATTGCTCTTTCATGACGTTGTCTCTTTCCTTCTATAACAGCATGATTTTTACATTTCCTAATTTTATCTCTTGATGGTTTTTTTAACATCTCCTGACTATTTATAGCAAGAAAAAAAATCGTTGTGAACTTGTCTCGTACGTGGTCAGGGATTTCCCGTGAGTTATTGGCCATGTTAAAAAAAAGAGGTGGTTGCTTTGGTTATGCTGGCTCCTTCCGTTTCTAACACCGTGATTTTTGTGTTTCCTAATTTAATCTTTCAACTATTTTGCTTTGGTTACATTGTCTCTTTTCTTTTCCAATAGCCTGATTTGTATGTTGTTCTAATTTAATGTCGCGACTATTTAAGGCAAAAAAAAGGTAGCGCAGGTATGTCTAGCGTGCATGTTTTTTCTCTCCTATTAGAGTCCAAACCGAAATTGATAACTTTTTCCTTGTTTCATGTATAACACACGTGATGGTGCATTGTAAACTTGTCTCATGCACATAATATTGGTTGCTTTTTCACCACCGATCCATGTACGTGACATACCTCATAGGTGCAAAACAATGCACGCACATATTGTTTGTATGTAACGTTTACATCTTGAAATCCCAGCCGTTTAAATCTAAAACTAATGGCTTAGATAATTTAATCTGTGTGGATGAACGTGATGTCTCGTCTTACTTCTGTCTTAATTATATAATAGATAGATAGATTGTTGTCTCCAAGTCTGGGATTGGTACCTGTAGGTTGCTAGTACTGTTGATTAGTCCTTGTAGTTGATGCTAGTTGGTTTATTTGGTGGAAGATCATATGTTCAGATCCTTCATGCATATTAATACTCCTATGATTATGAACATGAATATTCTTTGTGAGTAGTTAGGTTCGTTCCTGAGGACATGGGAGAAGTCTTGCTATTAGTAGTCATGTGAATTTCGTATTCGTTCGATATTTTGATGAGATGTATGTTGTCTATCCTCTATTGGTGTTATGTGAACGTCGACTACATGACACTTCACCATTATTTGGGCCTAGAGAAGGCATTGGGAAGTAATAAGTAGATGATGGGTTGCTAGAGTGACAGAAGCTTAAACCCTAGTTTATGCTTTGCTTCGCAAGGGGCTGATTTGGATCCATATGTTTCATGTTGTGGTTAGGTTTACCTTAATACTTTTGTTGTAGTTGCGGATGCTTGCAATAGAGATTAATCATAAGTGGGATGCTTGTCCAAAATAAGGACAGCACCCAAGCACCGGTCCACCCACATATCAAATTATCAAAGTACCGAACGCGAATCATATGAACGTGATGAAAACTAGCTTGACGATAATTCCCATGTGTCCTCGGGAGGGCTTTTCACTATATAAGAGTTTGTCCAGGCTCGTCCTTTGCTACAAAAAGGATTGAGCCACCTTGCTGCACCTTATTTACTTTTGTTACTTGTTGCTCGTTACAAATTATCCTATCACAAAACTATCTTTTACCTATTATTTCAGTGCTTGCAGAGAATACCTTGGTGAAAACCGCTTATCATTTCCTTCTGCTCCTCGTTGGGTTCGACACTCATACTTATCAAAAGGACTATGATAGATCCCTATACTTGTGGGTCATCAAGACTCTTTTCTGGCGCCGTTGCCAGGGAGTGAAGCGCCTTTCGTAGGTGGAATTTGGTAAGGAAAAAATTATATAGTGTGCTGAAATTTACTGTCACTTGTTACTATGGAAAGTAATCCTCTGAGGGGCTTGTTTGGGGTATCTTCACCCTGACCAGTAGAGCAAAGAGTTTCTCCTCAACCTACTGAACCTACTGAAGATGAAAATGTTTACTTTGAAATTCCTTCGGGTATGTTAGAAAATCTGCTAGCTAATCCTTTTGCAGGAGGTGGAACAAAGCATCCTGATGAGGACCTAATATATGTGGATGAAGTTTGTGGATTATTTAAGCTTGCAGGTGTACCCGGTGATGTTATTAAGAAGAAGGTCTTGCCTTTATCTTTGAAGGGAGATTCATTGACATGGTATAGGCTATGTGATGATACAGGATCATGGAACTACAAATGATTGAAATTGGAATTTCATCAGAAATTTTATCCTATGCATCTTGTTCATCGTGATCGCAATTATATATATAATTTGTGGCCTCGCGAAGGAGAAAGCATCGCTCAATCTTGGGGGAGGCTTAAATCAATGTTATATTCATGCCCCAATCATGAGCTCCCAAGAGAAATAATTATTCAAAGTTTTTATGCTCGGCTTTCTGATAACAATCGCACCATGCTCGATACTTCTTGTGCTGGCTCTTTTATGATGAAGACTATTGAATTCAAATGGGACTTATTGGAAAGAATTAAACGCAACTTGAAGATTGGGATCTCGACTAAGGTAAGGAGTCAGGTATGACACCTAAGTTTGATTGTGTTAAATCTTTTATGGATACCGATGTTTTTCGTAAGTTTAGCACTAAATATGGACTTGACTCTGAGATAGTAGCTTCTTTCTGTGAATCTTTTGCTACTTGTGTTGATCTCCCAAAGGAGAAGTGGTTTAAATATCATCCTCCCACAGAAGTAAAAGTAGTTGCACCTATTAAAGTTGAAGAAAAGACTATCACTTATAATGATCCTATTGTTCCTACTTCTTATGTTGAGAAACCACCTACCCTGTTAGAATAAAGGATCATGCTAAAGCTTCAACTGTGGTTTGTAAAAGCAATATTAGAACTTATACACCTCCTGAGCAAATCAAAGTTGAACCTAATGTTGCTATTGTTAAAGATCTCATGGCTGATAATATTGATGAGCATGTTATTTATTTCTGTAAGGAAACTGCTAGAATTGCCAAACCTTGTGCTAAAGATAAACATGGACCTGTGGTAGGCATGCCTGTTTCTATTAAAATAGGAGATCATTGTTATCATGGCTTATGTGATATGGGTGCTAGTACTAGTGCAATACCTATTGACTTATACAAAGAAATTAAGCATGATATTGCACCCACTGAGTTAGAAGATATTGATGTCACAATTAAACTCGCCAATAGAGATACTATTTCACAAATGGGAATTGTTAGAGATGTTGAAGTCCTGTGTGGGAAAACTAAATATCCTGCTGATTTTCTTGTTCTTGGTTCCCCACAAGATAGCTTTTGTCCCATTATATTTGGTAGACCCTTCTTGAACACCGTTAATGCTAGGATAGACTGCGAAAAGGATGTTGTTACTATTGGTTTGGGTGATATGTCTCATGAGTTTAATTTCTATAAATTTCGTAGACAACACCGTGAAGAGGAATTACCTAGTAAAGATGAAATTATTGGTCTTGCTTCTATTGCTGTACCTCCTAGTGATCCTTTAGAAAAATATTTGCTAGACCATGAAAATGATATGTTTATGAATGAAAGAAGGGAAATAGATGAAGTATTCTTTAAACAGGAACCCATCCTGAAACATAATTTACCTGTTGAAATCCTAGGGGATCCTCCTTCACCCAAGGGTGATCCTGTGTTTGAGCTTAAACCGTTGCCTGATACTCTTAAATATGCTTATGTTGATGAGAAAAAGATATATCCTGTTATTATTAGTGCTAAACTTTCAGAGCATGAAGTAGAGAGATTATTGAGAACTCTGAAGAAGCACCATGCTGCTATTGGATATACTCTTGATGATCTTAAGGGCATTAGTCCCACTCTATGTCAACATAAAATAAATTTGGAGGAAGACGCCAAACCAGTTCATGATCATCAACAACGGCTGAATCCTAAGATGAAAGAAGTGGTAAGAAAAGAAATACTAAAGCTCCTTGAGGCAGGTATAATTTATCCCGTTGCTGATAGTTAGTGGGTAAGTCCTGTCGACTGTGTCCCTAAGAAGGGAGGTATTACCGTCGTTCCTAATGATAAAAATAAATGGATTCCGCAAAGAATTATTACAAGTTATAGGATGGTAATTGATTTCCACAAATTAAATAAAGCTACTAAAAAGGATCACTACCCCTTTCCTTTTATCGATCAAATGCTAGAAAGATTATCTAAGCATACACATTTTTGCTTTCTAGATGGTTATTCTGGTTTCTCTCAAATACCTGTGTCAGCCGATGATCAATCGAAGACCACTTTTACTTACCCTTCCGATACTTTTCCTTATATACGTATGCCTTTTGGTTTATGTAATGCACCTGCTACCTTTCAAAGATGCATGATGGCCATATTCTCTGACTTCAGTGAAAAGATTTGTGAGGTTTTCATGGACGATTTTTCCGTCTATGGATCCTCTTTTGATGATTGCTTGAGCAACCTTGATCGAGTTTTGCAGAGATGTGAAGAAACTAATCTTATCTTGAATTGGGAAAAGTGCCACTTTATGGTTAATGAAGGTATTGTCTTGGGGCATAAAGTTTCTGAAAGAGGTATTGAGGTTGATAAAGCCAAGGTTGATGCCATTGAAAAGATGCCATGTCCCAAGGATATCAAAGGTATAAGACGTTTCCTTGGTCACGCCGGTTTCTATAGGAGGTTCATTAAGGACTTCTCAAAAATTTCTCGGCCTCTGACCAATTTATTACAAAAAGATATACCATTTGTCTTCGATGATGATTGTGTAGAAGCATTTGAATACTTAAGAAAGCATTGATCTGCACCTATCATTCAGCCACCTGATTTGAATTTACCCTTTGAAATTATGTGTGATGCCAGTGATTATGCTGTAGGTGCTGTTCTAGGGCAAAGAGTTGATAAGAAATTAAATGTTATTCAATATGCTAGTAAGACTCTAGATAATGCTCAGAGAAATTATGCTACTACAGAAAAGGAATTCTTAGTAGTCGTATTTTCTTGTGATAAGTTTAGACCTTATATTGTTGATTCTAAAGTAACTATTCACACGGATCATGCTGCTATTAAATATCTTATGGAAAAGAAAGATGCTAAGCCTATACTTATTAGATGGGTTCTCTTGCTACAAGAATTTGATTTGCATATTGTTGATAGAAAGGGAGCTGAGAACCACGTTGCAGACAACTTGTCTAGGTTAGAATATGTTCTTGATGACCCACTACCTATTGATGATAGCTTCCGGGATGAACAATTAAATGTCATAAATACTTCTCGTACTGCTCCATGGTATGCTGATTATGTTAATTACATTGTTGCTAAATTTATACCACCTAGTTTCACATACCAGCAAAAGAAAAAGCTTTTCTATGATTTGAGACATTACTTTTGGGATGACCCACATCTTTATAAAGAAGGAGTAGATGGTGTTATTAGATATTGTGTACCTGAGCATGAACAGGAACTGATCCTAAGCAAGTGTCACTCCGAGGCTTATGGAGGACACCACGCTGGAGATAGAACTGCACATAAGGTATTGCAATCCGGTTTTTATTGGCCTACTCTCTTCAAGGATGACCGTATGTTTGTCGTATCCTATGATGAATGTCAAAGAGTTGGTAATATTAGTAGACATCAAGAAATGCCTATGAACTATTCAATTGTTATTGAACCATTTGATGTTTGGGGCTTTGATTATATGGGACCTTTTCCTGCCTCTAATGGATACACACATATTTTAGTTGCTGTTGATTACGTTACTAAGTGGGTAGAAGCTATTCCCACTAGTAGTGTTGATCATAACACCTCTATTAAGATGCTTAAAGAAGTTATTTTTCTGAGGTTTGGAGTCCCTAGATATCTAATGACTGATGGTGGTTCACATTTTATTCATGGTGCTTTCCGTAAAATGCTTGCTAAGTATGATGTTAATCATAGAATTGCATCTCCTTATCACCCGCAGTCTAGTGGTCAAGTAGAATTTAGTAATAGAGAACTCAAATTAATTTTGCAAAAGACTGTTAATACATCTAGAAAGAATTGGTCCAAGAAACTTGATGATGCATTATGGGCCTATAGAACTGTATATAAAAATCCTATGGGTATGTCTCCGTATAAAATGGTTTATGGAAAAGCATGTCACTTACCTCTCGAACTAGAACATAAGGCTTATTGGGCTATTAAAGAGCTCAACTATGATTTCAAACTGACCGGTGAGAAGAGGTTATTTGATATTAGCTCACTTGATAAATCGAGAACCCAAGCTTATGAAAATACCGAGTTGTTTAAAGAAAAAGTTAAAAGATGGCATGAAAAAAGAATACAAAAGCGTGAGTTTAATGTTGGTGATTATGTATTGCTATAAAACTCTTGTTTAATATTTTTTGCAGTAAAACTTCTCTCTAAATGGGAAGGTCCTTACATTATCGAGGAGGTCTATCGTTCCGGTGCCATAAAAATCAACAACTTCAAAGGCACAAATCCGAAGGTGGTGAACGGTCAAAGAATCAAACATTATATCTCAGGTAATCCCATAAATGTTAAAACCAATGTTATTGAAACCGTAACCCCGGAGAAATACATAAGGGACACTTTACAGAATGTTTCAGACTCCAAAAAGGAATAGGTATGTGCTATAGTAAGTAAACCGACTCCAAAACAGTTCTAATGGCAATATTTCTCTGTTTTGTAATATTTAGAAAAATAGAAAAATAAGAGGCAGTGCGGGAAGGACACGAGGCCTCCATGAGGGTGGAGGGCACGCCCTACCCACTGGGCGCGCCCCCCTACCTCGTGGGCACCTCGTGTGCTCTCCGGACTCCGTTTTCTTGCACGATACGTATTTTGGTCGGTAAAAATTCATTATATAATCTCCCGAAGGTTTTGACTCTTGTATCACGCAATTGTCCTCTGTTCTTGTTCCGAGTTGTTTCCTGTCAGGGTTATCAAGGCCAGGCATCATGTCGTCCCCCCCCCCCCTCCAACAATGGTGACAATGATGCTTGGCTAATGAAGATAAAGCAGAAGAGGGAAGAACCCATGGATATCAACAAGGATGAAGGGATCAAGAAGTCCACGGAGGACCAAGCTCCTGAAGACAGCCTTCAACTTGATCACAATCTTCTTTCCCCAACCGAGATCGAAGCTTTCAAGATGATTGAGTTAGCTCATATACAAAACAAGTATCTCACACGTGAAAATATTTTGTTGAAGGAGCATATCGCTGCACTCAAGGGCATTATCCGCAAGTTGGAGGACCTCTTATGCTCGATGTGTGACTATCCATCATCACCTCCACCTTCTTCACCAGCAAAGGAGATATAATCACATGGGTATGGGCACTCCCCTTGGCAACTGCCAAGCTTGGGGGAGGTGCCCCGGTATCGTATCACCATCACATCTCCTATCTTTAACGTATTTCTTAGTTCGATCCTTGTAGTAGTATCTTGATCTAGTAGGATAAAAGTTTTGGTATGATCTAGTTTTGAGTTTTGCTTAATGATCCCTCTATGTAATCGAGTCTGTGAGCTATATAATAAAGATTAGTGTTGAGTCAACGACTTGAGTATTTTGCCATGATCTTGAGTGAATAAAAGAAAAGAGAAAAGAATAAAAAGAAACAAAGAAATCATATTGATCTTATGGAGAGTAATGACTTCACATAGAAAGAGTATGATGATTAAAAATTGTTGAGAGTTGACAAACATAGCTTTGGTCATCGTTGCAATTAATAGGAAGTAATAAAGAAAGAGAGGTTTCACATATAAATATACTATCTTGGACATCTTTTATGATTGGGAGCACTCATTAAAATATGACATGCTAAAGAGTTGATGTTGGACAAGGAAGACAACGTAATGGGTTATGTTTTCTTATATCTGAGATAAAGTATATTGTCATGGATCATCCAACATGTTGAGCTTGCCTTTCCCCCTCATGCTAGCCAAATTCTTTGCACCAAGTAGAGATACTACTTGTGCTTCCAAAAACCCTTAAACCAGTTTTGCCATGAGAGTCCACCATATCTACCTATGGATTGAGTAAGATCCTTCAAGTAAGTTGTCATCGGTGCAAGCAATAAAAATTGCTCTCTAAATATGTATGATTTATTGGTGTGGAGGAAATAAGCTTTATACGATCTTGTGATGTGAAAGAAATAAAAGCGACGGACTGCATAATAAAGGTCTATATCACAAGTGGCAATATAAAGCGACGTTCTTTCGCATTAAGATTTTGTGCATCCAACCCTGTAAGCGCATGGAAACCTCTGCTTCCCTCTGGGAAGGGCCTATCTTTTATTATTATCTTCTACCTTATGCAAGAGTCATGGTGATCTTCACCTTTCCTTTTTATGTTTTATCCTTTGGCAAGCATAGGATGTTGGAAAGATCCTGATATATATATATATATATATATATATATATATATATATATATATATCTAATTGGATGTGGGTTAGCATGAATTATTATTGTTGACATTACCCTTAAGGTAAAACGTTGGGAGGCAAAACTATAAGCCCCTATGTTTCTCTGTGTCCAATTAAAACTCCGTAACCACAAGTATTGCGTGAGTGTTAGCAATTATGAAAGACTAAATGACAGTTGAGTATGTGGACTTGCTAGAAAGGTCTGACATAGACTCTTTCTGATGTTATGATAATTGCAATTGCTTCAATGACTGAGATTATAGTTTTTTAGTTCTCAATAAAGTTTCTGATTCATACTTTGCACTGTGACTAGATTATTACTTGAGCATAAGGGATCATATGACAATATCCATACATGTTGCTGTTATGAGAATAATCATGATGCCCTCATGTCCATATTTTATTTTATCGACACCTCTACCTCTAAACATGTGGACATATTTATCGTTATCGGCTTCCGCTTGAGGACAAGCGAGGTCTAAGCTTGGGGGAGTTGATATGTCCATTTTGCATCGTGCTTTTATATCAATATTTATTGCATTATGGGTTGTTATTACACATTATGTCACAATACTTATGCCTATTCTCTCTTATTTTACAAGGTTTACATAAGGAGGGAGAATGCCGGCAGCTGGAATTCTGGGCTGGAAAAGGAGCAAATATTAGAGACCTATTCTGCACAACTCCAAAAGTCCTGAAACTCCACGAAAGTTATTTTTGGAAATAATAAAAAATACTGAGTGTAAGAAATACGTCAGGGGGGCCTCCACCTGTCCATGAGGGTGGGGGCGCGCCCTACCCACTGGGCACGCCTCCCTGCCTTGTGGGCCCCCTGTTGGCCCTCCGGTGCCCATCTTCTGCTATATGAAGTCTTTCGTCCGAAGAAAAATCATAAGCAAGCTTTCGGGACGAGACTTCGCCGCCACGAGGCGGAACCAATCTAGGGCTCCGGCAGAGCTGTTCTGCCGGGGACACTTCCCTCCGGGAGGGGGAAATCGTCGCCATCGTCATCACCAACGCTCCTCTCATCAGGAGAGGGCAATCTCCATCAACATCTTCACCAGCACCATCTCCTCTCAAACCCTAGTTCATCTCTTGAATCCAATTCTTGTCTCCAAGTCTGGGATTGGTACCTGTAGGTTGCTAGTAGTGTTGATTACTCCTTGTAGTTGATGCTAGTTGGTTTATTTGGTGGAAGATCATATGTTCAGATCCTTCATGCATATTAATACTCCTCTGATTATGAACATGAATATGCTTTGTGAGTAGTTACGTTCGTTCCTGAGGACATGGGAGAAGTCTTGCTATTAGTAGTCATGTGAATTTCGTATTCGTTCGATATTTTGATGAGATGTATGTTGTCTATCCTCTAGTGGTATTATGTGAATGTCGACTACATGTCACTTCACCATTATTTTGTCCTAGAGGAAGGCATTGGGAAGTAATAAGTATATGATGGGTTGCTAGAGTGACAGAAGCTTAAACCCTAGTTTATGCGTTGCTTCGCAAGGGGCTGATTTGGATCCATAGGTTTCATGCTATGGTTAGGTTTACCTTAATACTTTTGTTGTAGTTGCGGATGCTTCCAATAGAAGTTAATCATAAGTGGGATGCTTGTCCAAGTAAGGACAGCACCCAAGCACCGGTCCATCCACATATCAAATTATCAAAGTACCGAACGCGAATCATATGAACGTGATGAAAACTAGCTTGACGATAATTCCCATGTGTCCTCGGGAGTGCTTTTCTCTATATAAGAGTTTGTCCAGGCTTGTCCTTTGCTACAAAAAGGATTGGTCCACCTTGCTGCACCTTATTTACTTTTGTTACTTGTTGCTCGTTACAAATTATCCTATCACAAAACTATCTTTTACCTATTATTTCAGTGCTTGCAGAGAATACCTTGCTGAAAACCGCTTATCATTTCCTTCTGCTCCTCGTTGGGTTCGACACTATTACTTATCGAAGGTACTACGATAGATCCCCTATACTTGTGGGTCATCAAGGACTAGCCTCGCGAGGGTGCCTCGAGAGACCAGCTGCCGGTGTCAAAACCGGCGGATCTCGGGTAGGGGGTCCCAAACTGTGCGTCTAAGGCTTATGGTAACAGGAGGCGGGGGCACGATGTTTACCCAGGTTCGGGCCCTCTCAATGGAGGTAATACCCTACTTCCTGCTTGATTGATCTTGATGATATGAGTATTACAAGAGTTGATCTACCACGAGATCGTAGAGGCTAAACCCTAGAAGCTAGCCTATGATATGATTGTTGTTGTCCTACGGACTAAACGCTCCGGTTTATATAGACACCAGAGGGGGCTAGGGTTACACAGAGTCCGTTACAAGGGAGGAGATCTACATATCCGTATCACCAAGCTTGCCTTCCATGCCAAGGAGAGTCCCATCCAGACTCGGGACGAAGTCTTCAATCTTATATCTTCATAGTCCAACAGTCCGGCTATCCGAGGACCCCCTAATCCAGGACTCCCTCAGTAGCCCTGAACCAGGCTTCAATGACGATGAGTCCGGCGCGCAGATTGTCTTCGACATTGCAAGGCGGGTTCCTCCTTCGAATACTCCATAGAAGATTTGAACACAAGGATAGTGTCTGGCTCTGCAATACAAATTCCACATACCATCGTAGAGAGAATAATATTTCCACAAATCTAATCTGCTCACAACTTTTCATAACGTGACATCACACCACGGTCTGGTCATTATTCGAACCATTTTTCTCAACCAGCTACTGCATGTATTGCGAGGCGGTTTTCTTGGCACTTCTTGTCGAAGCAGAGATCGTGTCCCCTTATCACGGGATTCTCATCAATATGGGTGTGGGTAACCCAACCACGCCATCAATTACGGCGCTTGGGGAATAAGCGAGTTTTACCAGGCAGGTGGGGAGGCGTATAGTTTCTTCCGCCTTTATAAAGGGACAAGGATTCTTCTTCTTCACCCACGCCTTCTTCCTCCTTGCTCGTCCATTCTTGCGCACTCGAGCTCCAACACCCAAATTCACATTTTCCCCTCGAACCACTCCAAGCATGTCCGGTGCAGGAGGCAAATGGATGGTCTCCTCCGTTACGGAGGAGGACATCACAAAGCTACGGAGAGCCGGATATCTGGCCGCGGATATCGCACACCGGCTGTCAGATGCGGGGCAGATCGTCCTTACTCCAGAACCCCATAAGAGGGTGGTTTTCCTTACCCAATTCGTCCGTGGATTGGGATTGCCTCTCCACCCATTTGTTCGCGGGCTCATGTTTTACTACGGGCTGGACTTTCACGATCTGGCCCCCAATTTCATCCTCAACGTCTCAGCGTTTATCGTCATGTGTGAGGCCTTCCTCCGCATCAAGCCCCACTTCGGCCTGTGACTGAAGACCTTCAATGTTATACTGAAGGTGGTGGTCGGCCAGCAAGCGGAGTGCGGAGGCACCATGGTGGGCAAAATGCCCAACGTCACCTGGCTCAAAGGCTCCTATGTGGAGACCATAAAGGGGTGGCAATCGGGGTGGTTCTACATCACCGAGCCGCGCGACACCAACTGGGTGGCGGCCCCCAAATTTCGATCCGGAATCCCCACGCGGCTCACCTCCTGGAAAGAGACGGGCCTATCCTGGGATTCCTCGGTGGAGCTGACCGGACTCCAGACCTGCATCAAGAACATGATGAGCAAGAAAATCAAGCTTGTCAACATGGTCCAAGTCATGCTCTTACGCCGAATCCTCCCATGCCAAAGACGGGCATTCAATTTGTGGGAGTTCGACCCGTTCGATCACCAGGCGCTGCGAGAGCTCTTCGACACGACGCACAAGGATGTCTGGAAGGTGCTGTTCAAGGGCGCCAAGGTACCTCCTCCCCTTACCGAGGATCGGGGACTCTGCGCAAAGCGCCCCGCCAATCCGGTAAGTCTTCTACATCTCATAAGATGTTTTTTCCCCAGTATAACCACGGGCAGGATTTAAGCCTCCACGCCATTTTAACAGGACTAGGTAGAGACAACGGAGCAGATCGATTGTCCAGCTCCCCTGCCCGAAGATCCAGCAGACGCTCTCCTAACGGAGATGCTGGTTCTGGCGCCTTACGAGGTGCCGGTGAAGAAGGCCAAGAAGAAGGCCACGGGGACCCGGAAGGGTCTCCGACGCAAGGTTATATCGGACTCATCGTCCGAAAACACCAAGGCGCACTCCTCCCATGAAAATGAGGAGGAAGAAGAGGAAGGTTCTCCCCCACCTGCCGGGGGAGACAAGAAACGGAAGGCCGCCCCATCCGAGGATGCCGAAGGGTCCAAGAAGGGAAGAACCCTCCTCCCGGACTGCTCCACGATGGCTGCCTATAGTGACGACGAATGGTTGCCCAGGGACAAGCCCCTGGCAAAGTCGTAAGTATCCGGATACCATAATAACCCTTGATATGTTTTATTGCACTGCTTCTCATCACGCCGAACATGATTATGCAGTCCGTCTCAAGCCCATATCGACATATCTTTGTCGGATGGTTCTTTGGATCCGTCGGATCTGAACAGCGATTCACTTCCGACCGCTTCCTCCCCTTGCCCCACGGACAATGTCGAGGTGTTGTCTCAAAGGGCACCGAGTCGAGGGGAGGTAGTCCTGGAGGCGCCTCAAGGTGACATTCCGGACACTGGGCGCAAGGGGAGCAAGACTCCCATGGGCTCCGATGATGGGGGCAGCAAATTCGGCCCCCAGCCGAATAGTGCGCCGGAACCTCGAGTGGTTCCGGACTCTGTCAGGCAACCCCTCGCTAAGACGGGCAAGCCGCCTGTGCCGATGACCTCTGTCTATCTAGAGGCATTGGACAACTTGCTGGAAGTGCTTCAAGGCACTTCCATTGACGAAGAGCACCACACTATCATGAGTGCGGTGATCGAGAAGGTTCAGTCCGCCAAAAGCGGGCTGACTGAAGCCTGTGCCAGCCTCCTAACAGGCTTTGAGGTAAGTAATCAAACTATAAGAAAATGTTACAGCATACACCGTAGCCCCTGATGCTCAGTTTGGCGTTCGCGAAGAAAGGCCGAATAGAGGATCAAATAATAACCGCAGGAGTCTGATTGGAATATGCCTATGTGCATATGCACGCTTCAGTGCTAGCCACCGCTGCACGTACTGCGGAGGTCGCTGCACTGAAGCAGGACCTTGAGCGGTCCAAGGAAGAGCTCGACCTTACCAAGAGGCAGCTCGAATAGAACAAAGGTAAGTGATACCCGGTCTGTATATTAAAAAATTTGGTTTTAGAATAATAAAATTGTCATAAATTTTGCTAGGGGCCACGACCGAAGTGGCGCACCTAAAGAAGGCGCTATCCAAGGCTGAAGACAAAGCGACCAAGGAGCGCACCGAGCGCGAGAAACAAGAGGCCCGAGTTGGCGAGGTGCAGTTAGAGCTCCAGGCTCTCGCCAAGAAACACGAGTCCTTGGAGCTTGACTCTAAGACGCAAGAGTCCAAGCTTGCAAAGGCCCTCGAAAGCGCACAACATGCCAAGGCCGAAGCCCAAAAGGCCCTCCAGGAAATTGAGGCAGTTAAGAAGATAACAGCGGGTAAGGCATTCATTATGCAAAGCAAGCATGTGAAGGAAACTTTCCTTTTACTTACCCGAGTTCGGAGCTCTCCAGGAGCGTTCGCAGATCTTCCCCGCAGTGTGTCAGACGTCGTGGAGTTCTACCA
Source organism: Aegilops umbellulata (assembly GCA_032464435.1). NCBI lineage: Eukaryota > Viridiplantae > Streptophyta > Magnoliopsida > Poales > Poaceae > Aegilops > Aegilops umbellulata. The sequence continues at coordinate 355,878,701 of CP136058.1, forward strand.
GGCTGAGGAGGGGAGCTCGATGGAGAAGTTGTTCTGGTCTCAGTATACTGGGACCGAACACCCAATGCCCTTGAGCGACCTGCTGAAGAAACTGGCCGAGCTCCACAAGGCGGTTGAACAGGCCATGAAGGGTCTTATAGTCCAGATGTGGCCTGGCGAGCCCCTGCCTGATAGCTACTTCGGTCTGGTGAGGCGGCTTGTGAATGCCTGCCCATGGCTCGAAGTCATAAAGCGGTCCGTCTGCATCGAGGGTGCGTGCAGGGCTTTTGCCTGGGCGAAGGTGCACTGCACGAAGCTGGATTCCGTAAAGCTGGTGAAGGAGGGGCCGCCGCAAGGCAAGGAGCATCCACTACAATAAAAGGCACATCCGTGACATTTTGGGCCGAACAAAAAAAATGCTGTCATACATATGACACTTTTATGACGATAATTGTGACAAAACCCGGTATCATCATAGATGTGATGGGCTCCTACTTCTATGACAAAAAATCGTGACAGAAAATGGGCTTTTCGTCCTGGGTGGGCCGGAGACGCAGCTGCATGACATTCTTTGGGCCGTCCATGACGGAAAAAACCGTGGTAGATGCGAGGGCGAGGAAAATTTTGGGGAGTTCCCGGTTACGGTGGGAGGTCAGGGGCGGAGCGATGCACGTGTCTCTCGTACACGTACGCGTGTGTGCACGAGGCGTTGGCTCTAACTGAACCCGAGCGAGGCGTTGGGCTCTAACTGAACCCGAGCGATTGCACTGCAGGCTACGCGTTACTGAACCCGAGCGATCGATCGATGGCTGTTAACTGAACCCGATCGAGCGATTCTTTCGCTACTGCTGCTAACTGAAGCCGATCGATGCTACCTCCAAATGAACAGTGAGCGTTGTAGGGGGGGTTGGATGAACAGTTCCCGGTGGGGGTGGATGAACAGGACCCCGTGGTGTTGCCTCTGGATGAACAGGGACCCGATCGATCGAGCCGGTTGGGGCTGGATGAACAGGACCCCGTGGAGGGTTGGATGAACAGGACCACCCCGTGGAGGGCTGGATGAACAGTAGACGTGGAGGGCAGGATGAACAGTAGCCCATGGAGGGGTGGTTGAACAGGAGCCTGTGGAGAGGGCTGGTTGAACAATAGCTGGTGGAGTAGCGCGCGGTGGAGGCTGGATGAACAGGAGCCCGTGGATGAACAGTCGCAGGTGGAGGCTAGAGGAGGTCGGCGGTGGATGAACAGTAGCTCGTGGAGGCTGGAGGGGGTCGACGGTGGAGATGAACAGTATCCCGTGGAATCTCGTTTTGCGGTACGCCACACCCCTCCCGATGAACAGGACCCCCATTTCGACCGTAGGAGGTCTGTTTCTTCCGTTTTGCGGTATGCCACACCCCTCCCGATCAACACGACCCCCGTTTCGACCGTAGGAGGTCCGTTTCCTCCGTTTTGCGGTACGCCAGACCCCTCCCGATCAACAGGACCCCGTTCCGAACATAGGAGGTCCGTTTCCTCCGTTGTGCGGTACGCCAGGCCTCGTTTCCATTGCCTGTTCTGTCCAAGCCCTCCCGATGAACACGACCATGCATTCTGTTGCCTCCCCATGAACATGACGCATTCCATTGCCTCCCCATGAACACGACGACGACCCTGTTTCTCTGTTCCGACCCAACCATGTACACGAGCCCTCGCCGTACATATGCGCGAGTAGGCGTTCGAGACTTCGCTCGTATGTACACATACGTGGCCGTATTTTCTTTCTTGCACCCTGGCCGCTGTACGTACGTGTACATGCTACGTGCGCGCCTCTATATCGACTAGTATATATGTACGTACACGTTCTCGACCAGAATGACAATGCTACGTACGCTTCGACCAGGTGGGTGCCGACTGTCAGGCACTTCCTTGCATGCGAAGATGTAGCTGGTGGGTCCCAGCAGTCAGGGGGGCGAATCGTTTTGTTTTTCTTTTTCCCGGACGCACTTCCTTGCGTGTTTAGGTGTAGCTGGTGGGTCCTAGCAGTCAGGGGGGAAACGTTTTTTTTCGCAAAATACGGTGGCCTGTGTAACGCCCTCGATGCGGCTATATCTCCCATGTGTCGAAGCACGACTTAGAGGCATAACCTCATTGAAAGCAATGTCGCAAGAGAGGTAATCTTCACACACCCCATGTAATACATAAGGGAAAGAGATACATAGTTGGCTTACAATCGCCACTTCACACAATACATGAGTAAAGCATTACATCAAACAGATACAATCAAGGTCCGACTACGGAACCAAAATAAAAGAAGACTACCCCAAATGCTACACAGATCCCCGATCGTCCCAACTGGGCTCCACTACTGATCAACTGAAACGAAACAACACAAGGAACAAGATCTTCATCGAGCTCCTCCTTGAGCTCGGGTGCGTCACCTGCACGGTTTCATCGGCACCTGCAAACTGGTTTTGGAAGTATCTGTGAGTCACGGGGACTTAGCAATCTCACACCCGCGAGATCAAGACTATTTAAGCTTAGGGGAAGGGTAAAGGTAATGATGTGGAGCTGCAGCAAGCACTAAGCATATATGATGGCTACCATACGCAAAAGAGAGCGAGAAGAGGAGGCAAAAGCACGGTCGAACAACTATGATCAAGAAGTGATCCTGAAACTACTTACGTCAAGCATAACTCCAACACCGTGTTCACTTCCCGGACTCCGCCGAGAAGAGACCATCACGGTTACACACGCGGTTGATGTATTTTAATTAAGATCAACTTCGGGTTTTCTACAACCGGACATTAACAAATTCCCATCTGCCATATAACCGCGGGCACGGCTTTCAAAAGTTCAAACCCTGCAGGGGTGTCCCAACTTAGCCCATTATAAGCTCTCGCGATCAACGAAGGATATTCCTTCTCCCCGGGAAGACCCGATCAGTCTAGGAATCCCGGCTACAAGACATTTCGACAGTAATAAAACAAGACCAGCAAAGCCGCCCGGATGTGCCGACAAATCCTGATAGGAGCTGCACATATCTCGTTATTAGGGCACACCGGATGAGCCATACGTCGGGTTGGCATAGACCCTGATTGCCCAGGGGGCGCCGGACATCGCTCGGTTTGGACCAGCACTCGAAGGAGAACTGGCCCGGGGGGCTAAAATAAAGATGACCCTCGGGCTCCAGAAACCCAAGGGAAATAAAAGGGCATAGGTGAGGCAAATGGTAAAACCAATGTTGGGCCTTGCTGGAGGAGTCTTATTCAAAGAGAACTGTCAAGGGGGTCCCATAAATCACCCAATCGCGTTAGGGACGCAAAATCCGGGAACATAATACCGATATGACGGAAACTAGGGTGGCAAGAGTGGAACAAAACACCAGGCATAAGGCCGAGCCTTCCACCCTTTACCAAGTATATAGATGCGTTAATAATATAAGAGATATTGTGATATCCCAACAAGTAAACATGTTCCAACAAGGAACAACATCTCCATGTTCCAACAATGAACAAACTTCATCTTCACCTGCAACTAACAACGCTATAAGAGGGGCTGAGCAAAGCCGTAACATAGCCAAACAAAGGTTTGCTAGGACAAGGTGGGTTAGAGGCTTGACATGGCAACGTGGGAGGCATGATATAGCAAGTGGTAGGTATCGCAGCATAGGCATAGCAAAAGAGCGAGCAACTAGCAAGCAAAGATAGAAGTGATTTCGAGGGTATGGTCATCTTGCCTGAAATCCCGCAAGGAAGAAGAACGAGTGCATGAAGGAGATAAACGGACGAATTCGAACAAATCCTCACAAACGCGACGTTATCGGGACTAACCCGAAGAAGCAACAACGGAAAGAAGCAAACAACATAGTAAACAACAAACACATAAGCATGGCATGATGCGCAATCAAGTATGATGCATGTCCGGTTTAATGATTCATGGCATGGCAAATGCAACAACCAACACTACGAATTAAGTGGAGTTCAATATGCATCTCCGTTGCATATTGACGAAACACCACGTGACTTATTTAGTTCTCTCTCGGTTATGTACCCAACAATATTAAATGTTGTTAAACATGGCAAGAGGTGAAGCGTAATAAAACTATCTATTTAGGAAAGTTTAAATGAGGCCGGAACAACAAACAACAATTCCGGAAAATCCTCATGTCCATATTGTAAATTTGGTACTGTTCTGCCCTAAACACAATTTTAATGTTGCTAAGCAGGGAAACAAAGTGCACCATGTTAAACTAGGTATTTTCTACCCCATTTACATATAAAGAACATTTAAATTGGAGTTACGGTTATTTAGTTATGAAATAAATCATTATTTAGCATGGCATATGAGCAAATTTAATCAAACAGCATTTTAAACATTTCAAACATGGATGAAAGTGTCATATTATTAAACTACACAAATTTCTGAGCATTTTACATATATAGTTTATTTAAATCTGAGGCATGGTTTGTGAATTATTAATGCGTGAACAAAGGGGGTTTTTCTGAAAAACTGCAGTCTCTAGATAAAATGCTAAAACATTCAGAACTGGGAAAAAAAATGGTGCGGGCCGAATCTGGCTGGCCCGATAGGAGCGTGGGCGCTGGAGGCTCACCATGGGCTTCGGCCCAGTTCGACGGTGAGGTGAGGCCGGGCAGGAGGGAGGCTGGCGCGCTGGGCCTTGGTACGATTTGGCGCTGGCAGGCTGGATCGAACAAGGCAACGACGTGGTCAACGGGCGCTGCGGGACTTGGCGCTGGTCGTCCTCCTCGCACGCAGAAGCAGAGGAACAACGCGACAAAGAGGTCAGGCGCGCCGGCGCGATGCAGAGAAGGCAGCGGGCTGCGGGGCGCGAGGAGACCGGGAGGAGCTCGTCGTGGACGCCGAGAGGAAACAGATCCGGCGGCGAGTTGAGGCCAGGGCCGCGGGGTCGATGCGGGGAGCGGGACGAGGCACTGCTGCCCTCGTTTCTGAAGAACAGAAAGCAGCAGCAGGCGATGCAGAAGACGGCGGCAGGGGTCCTGGCGACGGGGTCGGCCGGAACGGAGCGCGATGCAGGTCGAGAAGGGGTAAACTTCCAGCGAGCTGCTCCACCGAAGGCTTCCCGAGGGGCTTGCCTACGGCGACGAGGCAGGGCGCCGCTCGTGGGGCTGGTAGTTGCGGGAGCAGCGTGGTGACGAGGCCATCCATGGCAGAGTACGGCAGGGCGAAAGAGCTTGGGGTCGACCGGAACCGAGGCTGGCGAGGTCCGGCGGACTGGGGATGACGGCCTGAACCTGCTGCTGGTGACGCTCATGGTCGATCTGGGTGAGGTAGTGGCGAGGTTCGACGGGGCCGGCGCCGATCCAGCGCAGAGGTGGCCGGAGGCGGTCAACAAGGAGCACGGGATCGAGCAGGCGGTCTCGTTCATGGCATCCCCTGTTCCTGTGAATAAGAGAAGGAGAGAGCTGAGAGAGGGAACAGGGAGAAGGAAAGGAAGGAGAGGGAGGCGACGGGGAGCTGCAGCATGACCTGGTGCTCTCGTCGGCGAGGTCGAGGGAGGCCGAGACTGCGGGGAGGGGAGGTGCCGTTGTGGTGGATCGGGAAGGTGGAGGCAGGGAAGTGCGCTGGTTGGATCGGTGGGGAAAACTAGGAGAAGGTGGTTGGCGGCTGGACCAGGAGAGATCCCGAGGAAGAAGGAGGTTTGTCGGGTGGCTGAATGGATCAGGCAAGATCCCAAGGGTGGAGGAGGAAGTGGCCGGCGACGGCGGGGAGGATTTGATGGATGGGACGGCTAGGTCTAGGGTTAGCCTTATATAGGCAGGGGATTAGGGTAGGGGTTATCTAGGTCCCTCCGATCGTAATCGGACCGTTTGAAATAAATAGGCTAGGGAGTCCAGAAGAGAAAAAGAAGATGTTTTATAGATGTTTGGGGATAACCCGGACCCATCGGTAGCGACTGCCCGGGTTGGGTTCGGGCAAGGTTTCGGACGCACGCGAGAGGGGGGTTTTGATGCACTGTGCAAAGAGGGATTAGGTGGTTTAACAAGAGGGAATCGAAAACCCGGTTGGTCTCGGAACGGACAACGAAAGCATGGGGGACGCGACAACTACGAGCCGAAGCAAGTTTTAAAAACAATGACGGCAACCAGTGCCGATGCAATGCGGATGATGCGATGATGAATGCAACAAACAAATAAATAACACAGCTGACACGCAAAACATGGAAGTCGTCTGGAGCGTCGGTCTCGGGGCGTTACAACACTCCACCACTACGAGAGGATCTCGTCCCGAGATCTAGGATGGCACCGGAGAGAAATGGAAGAGGAAGAGGTAAAACAAAGTTGCTTCTTCGACAAACGAGTGATACCACGAACCTTGAGAGGTTGGACAAATTGAAAGAAGAATACAATGGAGATGAACGAGATTGCAAACACTCTGTTAGCAAAGAGGAACAAAGAACATTATGAGAACCTTATAGGTTGAAAGACATGGAAATAAGAGCTTCACGAACGAAAAGAATATGACCACCTTGGTATAATGAGATAGTCAAGGAACAAGAATGACAGAATTTGGACAGCACTCCGGTAGAAAAGAGATGAAAGCTTGATAAGATGATACGATATTGAAGAGATGATACAAAACTCAGGTTGGAAATGGAGGAATAGAATTTGAATTTGGCAAAATGAAAGCAGTTGGATGAGACTCCGGTTAAATGGATAAGCACGAAAAAGAACATGATCTTTACAAAACGAGGTGATGGGTGAAAAGAGCAACATCGCAATGCCTCCGAAAACAATGCATGATAGTTAGATAGTTGGAAAGAATAGAACGAAGAATGAAACCAACATCTCCTACCCTAAATGCATTTGAAAGAGCATCCTTACGAAGTACGATGGAACGGAGTTGTTTGAAAAACAACATTGGTAAGGATAACCTTGTTGTGGGCTTATGGAAACAACTCAAAGCTTAGAGGTGAATACATGCCACTACGGAAAACAATTGATTGCTTGAGAGCAACATGGAGATGAAAACTTGATTCGCCGAGAGAATAGGAGAAAAAACTTGGATCATTGATAAGCACCACAAATAGCAACAATCCTTAGGGAAGGCTTTAGGTTAAATATGACACAAGATGACTCCAACGGAGAGATAGATTGGCTGAAGAGAGCTCTTGAACGAAGAGAAAATGATGGATTTAAATATCTCATTCTTAACAACATGTGAATCATGAGACATGAACTCAAATTATCAAGAATGGCATAATACCACCTCAAAAGATAAGATAGAAAGAATTGCACTTCGGAATGCAAGATGAAGAAATGCTTGAACTCCTCCAAACAAAACATGTGTTGGAACACCATGTTTATTTGAGAGTATAGCTTAGTGGATCTTAACTCCGAGAGAAATCTTGACGAACAATTGAAGAATGAAAAGGGTCCTTGATAAACCACCATGTAGAGCCTTCATGAAGAACTCCGGTAATAAAGGGATGATAAAAAGAAAGAGAAGTTGAAAATACAAGGTGAAGCCTTGCAATGATTTAGATGGAGCTTTGAGATGATATAACCGAGAAAACTTGGAACACCGGAAAGAAAGATGAACAAATGAAATCAAGAATTTTGATGAACCTCCGGAATAAGGAATTGAATTTACTCGATGGAGCAAGAATAAGAATTACATTATGCTCATCCTTCACCAATTAAATTGATGACAAGCAATGAATTTGGCATACTACTTATTCTCGTAGAAAGGATTAAGAGAGATATAGCGCAAACTTGAGAAGGTCTTCAACGAACCACCGGTAGGATTGGAAAGAATGAATGAATTTATATGATAATGAAGGAAGAGAACTCTTGAACGAACCACCATAAGAATTGAAAATGAACGAAGAAAAGATAAAGAAACACCGGGAAGAATTAGAAAACGACGTTGATACTTGAGTTAATTTAGATACAAATGAACAAATAGATCACGAGCTAATTAGAGAATACTTGAATGATGCACCGGTAAGATTTGGAGAACGAGAGCTGAAAGCTGGAATGAGTAATTCTGAGATGATGAGTTCCAGAGAATCAAACTGAAAAGACTCCTGAATTGCTCCGGATGGGCAAAAATAATTCTCACAATCAAAAACAATTATGAGAGGATGGCATCAAGCTAGAACCATGAATCTTGAAGAGAATGGAGCAAGATTTAAGAGAAACTCTTCTTCGGTCTTCAAATGTCGAGAATGACAATGAGAAACACCACCATGAATTGTTGAGGCACTCCGGAATGAAAATTGGAAAGGTTGAACCAACGATGAAAATGTTTTGAAAGCGATCTTGGAGAAGGAATATGACTGATGATAATTCATTCTTACGTCAAACTTTGAGAAGAATTTTTTTAGAAGCTCCGGGAAACTTAGAAGAGTCAGGTAAGATCCTGGGAAAAGACCTGTGGGTTAGGGCCCACTCAAAAGATACACCGTTGAAGGATTACTTGAAAGGGAGATTGCACCGGTTGATTTAAATGGCTTGAATGAGATAACAATCTCGAAATAACTTGAACGGATTAAGAATGGAAACATAAATCTTATGAGTTATCTTCGGCACTCCGGAATAATTGAATAGCGACAAGTGGATGATTAAGAGGTGCACCGGCATAAGAAAGCATTTGAAACGAGGAAAAGAATACGATCAACACTGAAAGCTTGACTTGAATCCATCGGAGAAGAAATGGAATGAAGAATGATGAACTTGAAGCTCCGTTAGTATCATCCTGAGAATCAGCGGATACGAACATTGACGGAAAAGAATGGAGAGACTTCCCATCAATAAAAGGATACTTGATTAAGAAATCTGAGTCCTTGAAGAAAAAGGATGGGAGGGCGGGAAAAACAAAGACAACTTGGGACGAATGAAACAAACACCGTTGAGAATACTTAGAGTTGATCTTGCGGATGTTGAAAATGATCGGATCCACTTGAAGAGGAACACACTGGTGAGAAGAAATTGAGATGACAAACTCGATGATCACGAAGGATTAGCACTCCCATAGAAACATGAGAACACCACTTGGAAAAGGTATGGAATCCACATTTGACTTCGAAGCAACTCGACTACCATAAAAAAACAAAAACAAACGATTTGGCTTGTAGAGTAAGCCGGAAACAAACATATAATTGTCGGTGTACTAAAGTAGGGGTACCTTAGTACCCTGAACTTGTGCACGGGCAGTAGTGGCGTCCCGCGGCAAGGCTTGCCAGGGGAGCACCAAGAACCTTCACGGCCCTTTCTGGGCCGAACGAAGGCCAAGTGATCGAGCCAAGAAGACGAGGCCCCGGCAAGAGGAGCTTGCCGGGCCAAGAAGGCGAGGTCCGGCAAGAGGAGCTTGCCGGGCCAAGGCGACAAGGCCCCGGCAAGAGGAGCTTGCCGGGATGACCAAGCCAAAGCACCAAGGCCCCGGCGGGAGGAGCTCGCCGGGACGACCAAGCCAAGGCACCCCAAGAGAAGCCCGCCGCGGCGCGCCGCGCGCCCCGGCAAGGCCTGACGAGCGGCAAGCTCTCGGGCGCGGCAAGACAACCACCGCGGCAAGCCACTTGCCGCGGCGAACCACCACCTCAGGCCTGCGCTCCAGCTCACCTGCCCACGCGTCGCTCTGGACCTTTCCCAGAGGCACGTGGCGGGGCACCGCGCAACCTGAGGCGCGCGGTGGCATGCAACGTTGGCAGAGTCACCCCCGTGGCAAGCGGAGGCGCCCCTAATGGTCCGCCTTGGCACTGTTCAGGCGACCCAGACGGGCATTTAATGCCTTTGTCCCCCGCCGACAGAGTTAGGTGCGATAGCACTGTGTGGCCAGTGTACGCACAGTTCCTTGCCATTTTTGCCCTCACCTGCGTCGCTACCTGTGGAAAACCCCTTAGCATATAAAAGGAGGCCCATGCGCACGTAGGAAGAGGGAGGACACCTAGTAGACCCTCGTCTACGTTTAGCTCCAACTTACTGTAGCTTCTTGCGCTCCAGAGCAAGAACCCAAATCAACCAGACAAGCAGCATTAGGGTTTTACGCATCCGTGCGGCCCGAAGCTGGGTAAAATCGTTGTGTGTGCGTCGCCTCGATCTGTTCTTTGTGCATCCTCCGCTCCCCGCCAAACCGAAAAGGGGCTCCATCCCCATAGGTGCTCGAGGAGGCCGATTTCCCCCGACAATGATAGATCCCATATCGTATCACATGTCTGTTGGAAAGATATCCTACGAGATACTTGAATTCCCACTTGTAAACTCCCGAAACTTTCTGGTTATGCAATCAGGTGTTGGGGATACAAGGGACACAAAATATATCACCCAAACTAACAATACCTAGATCCAGCTGTATCCATCCTTCAACACATAACCAAGAAAACTTCGGAAATCGTGTACCTCAACCTCCGAAAAGCATCCGTTATACAAGTTATGGCAATACTCCCGAACTCCCGCCCCAGTACTGGGTGGCGTCGAGGTGATCTCACCAACAACTGCATAAAAGAGATTTTCGATGTCGGCAAAACTCAGGTATTCCAGAACTGGAACGATAAAATTGTGACAACAACACCTCGGAGCTCAACTCGCCGAGACACTGCCACAACCCCTAAATGTCAGGAGGCACCAAGAACAATGTTCTCATCACAAAACCATCGAAAAGATTCCAAGATACCCGCGTGATCCTAAAAAATTTTTAGTGAAATTTGAGGAGAGGAGAGACAAAACTTCTACGTCAGGGGGCCTCACCAGAGCGACGAAGGGACTGGGGCGTAAAAAGAATCCTACTCACTGATATATATATATAATCCTAAGACTCAAAACATTTTGTTCTAGACTCAACAAAGGCAGCGATTCAAACAAGCAGGGGGCTCCTAAGTCGGGGATGGCTCTGATTACCAACTTGTATCGCCCTCGATGCGGCTATATCTCTCACGTGTCGAAGCACGACTTAGAGGCATAACCGCATTGAAAGCAATGTCGCAAGAGAGGTAATCTTCACACACCCCATGTAATACATAAGGGAAAGAGATACATAGTTGGCTTACAATCGCCAGTTCAGACAATACATGAGTAAAGAATTACATCAAACAGATACAATCAAGGTCCGACTACGGAACCAAAATAAAAGAAGACTACCCCAAATGCTACACATATCCCCGATCATCCCAACTGGGCTCCACTACTGATCAACTGGAACGAAACAACACAAGGAACAAGATCTTCATCGAGATCCTCCTTGAGCTCGGGTGCGTCACCTGCACGGTTTCATCGGCACCTGCAAGCTGGTTTTGGAAGTATCTGTGAGTCACGGGGACTCAGCAATCTCACACCCGCAAGATCAAGACTATTTAAGCTTAGGGGAAGGGTAAAGGTAATGATGTGGAGCTGCAGCAAGCACTAAGCATATATGATGGCTACCATACGCAAAAGAGAGCGAGAAGAGGAGGCAAAAGCACGGTCGAACAACTATGATCAAGAAGTGATCCTGAAACTACTTACGTCAAGCATAACTCCAACACCGTGTTCACTTCCCGGACTCCGCCGAGAAGAGACCATCACGGTTACACACGCGGTTGATGTATTTTAATTAAGATCAACTTCGGGTTTTCTACAACCGGACATTAACAAATTCCCATCTGCCACATAACCGCGGGCACAGCTTTCAAAAGTTGAAACCCTACAGGGGTGTCCCAACTTAGCCCATTATAAGCTCTCACGGTCAATGAAGGATATTCCTTCTCCCCGGGAAGACCCGATCAGTCTCGGAATCCCGGCTACAAGACATTTCGACAGTAATAAAACAAGACCAGCAAAGCCGCCCGGATGTGCCGACAAATCCCGATAGGAGCTGCACATATCTCGTTCTCAGGGCACACCGGATGAGCCAGACGTCGGGTTGGCATAGACCCTGATTGCCCAGGGGGCGCCGGACATCGCTCGGTTTGGATGAGCACTCGAAGGAGAACTGGCCCGGGGCGCTAAAGTAAAGATGACCCTCGGGCTCCGGAAACCCAAGGGAAATAAAAGGGATAGGTGAGGCAAATGGTAACACCAATGTTGGGCCTTGCTGGAGGAGTCTTATTCAAAGCGAACAGTCAAGGGGGTCCCATAAATCACCCAACCGCGTTAGGGACGCAAAATCCGGGAACATAATACCGATATGATGGAAACAAGGGCGGCAAGAGTGGAACAAAACACCAGGCATAAGGCTGAGCCTTCCACACTTTACCAACTATATAGATGCGTTAATAATATAAGAGATATTGTAATATCCCAACAAGTAAACATGTTCCAACAAGGAACAACATCTCCATGTTCCAACAATGAACAAACTTCATCTTCACCTGCAACTAACAATGCTATAAGAGGGGCTGAGGAAAGCCGTAACATAGCCAAACAAAGGTTTGCTAGGACAAGGTGGGTTAGAGGCTTGACATGGCAACGTGGGAGGCATGATATAGCAAGTGGTAGGTATCGCAGCATAGGCATAGCAAAAGAGCGAGCAACTAGCAAGCAAAGATAGAAGTGATTTCGAGGGTATGGTCATCTTGCCTAAAATCCCGCAAGGAAGAAGAACGAGTCCATGAAGGAGACAAACGGACGAAGTCGAACAAATCCTCACAAACGCGACGTTATCGGGACTAACCCGAAGAAGCAACACCGGAAAGAAGCAAACAACATAGTAAACAACAAACACATAAGCATGGCATGATGCGCAATCAAGTATGATGCATGTCCGGTTTAATGATTCATGGCATGGCAAATGCAACAACCAACACTACGAATTAAGTGGAGTTCAATATGCATCTCTGTTGCATATTGATGAAACACCACGTGACTTATTTAGTTCTCTCTCGGTTATGTACCAAACAATATTAAATGTTGTTAAACATGGCAAGAGGTGAAGCGTAATAAAACTATCTATTTAGGCAAGTTTAAATGAGGCCGGAACAACAAACAACAATTCCAGAAAATCCTTATGTCCATATTGTAAATTTGGTACTGTTCTGCCCTAAATACAATATTAATGTTGCTAAGCAGGGAAACAAAGTGCACCATGTTAAACTATGCATTTTTCTACCCCATTTACATATAAAGAACATTTAAATTGGAGTTACGGTTATTTAGTTATGAAATAAATCATTATTTAGCATGGCATATGAGAAAATTTAATCAAACAACATTTTAAACATTTCAAACATGGATGAAAGTGTCATATTATTAAACTACACAAATTTTGAGCATTTTACATATATAGTTTATTTAAATCTGAGGCATGGTTTGTGAATTATTAATGCATGAACAAAGGGGGTTTTTCTGAAAAACTGCAGTCTCTGGATAAAATGCTAAAACGTTCAGAACTGGGAAAAAATGATGCGGGCCGAATCTGGCTGGCCCGATAGGAGCGTGGGCGCTGGAGGCTCACCATGGGCTTCGGCCCAGTTCGACGGTGAGGTGAGGCCGGGCAGGAGGCAGGCTGGCGCGCTGGGCCTTGGTGCGATCTGGTGCTGGCAGGTTAGATTGAACGAGGCAACGACGCGGTCAACGGGCGCTGCGGGACTTGGCACTGGTCGTCCTCCTCGCACGCAGAAGCAGAGGAACATCGCGACGAAGAGGTCAGGCGCGCCGGCGCGATGCAGAGGAGGCAGCGGGCGGCGGGGCGCGAGGAGACCGGGCGGAGCTCGTCGTGGACGCCGAGAGGAAACGGATCCGGTGGCGAGTTGAGGCCAGGGCCGCGGGGTCGATGCGGGGAGCGGGACGAGGCGCTGCTGCCCTCGTTTCCGAAGAACAGAAAGCAGCAGCAGGCGATGCAGAAGACGGCGGCAGGGGTCCTGGCGACGGGGTCGGCCAGAACGGAGCGCGATGCAGGTCGAGAAGGGGTAAACTGCCAGCGAGCTGCTCCACCGAAGGCTTCCCGAGGGGCTTGCCGACGGCGACGAGGCAGGGCGCCGCTCGTGGGGCTGGTAGTTGCGGGAGCGGCGCGGTGACGAGGCCATCCATGGCAGAGTACGGCAGGGCGTAAGAGCTTGGGGTCGACCGGAACCGAGGCTGGCGAGGTCCGGCGGACTGGGGATGATGGCCTGAACCTGCTGCTGGTGATGCTCGTGGTCGATCTGGGTGAGGTAGTGGCGAGGTTCGACGGGGCGGGCGCCGATCCAGCGCAGAGGTGGCCGGAGGCGGTCAACAAGGAGCACGGGATCGAGCGGGCGGTCTCGTTCATGGCGTCCCCTGTTCCTATGAATAAGAGAAGGAGAGAGCTGAGAGAGGGAACAGGGAGAGAGAAAGGAAGGAGAGGGTGGCGACGGGGAGCTGCAGCATGACCTGGTGCTTTGGTCGGCGAGGTCGAGGGAGGCCGAGACTGCGGGGAGGGGAGGTGCTGTTGTGGTGGATCGGGAAGGTGGAGGCAGGGGAGTGTGCTGGTTGGATCGGTGGGGAAAACTAGGAGAAGGTGGTTGGCGGCTGGACCAGGAGATATCCCGAGGAAGAAGGAGGTTTGTCGGATGGCTGAATGGATCGGGCATGATCCCAAGGGTGGAGGAGGAAGTGGCTGGTGGCGGCGAGGAGGATTTGATGGATGGGACTGCTAGGTCTAGGGTTAGCCTTATATAGGCAGGGGATTAGGGTAGGGGTTATCTAGGTCCCTCCGATCGTAAACGGACCGTTCGAAATAAATAGGCTAGGGAGTCCAGAAGAGAAAAAGAAGATGTTTTATAGATGTTTGGGGATAACCCAGACCCATCGGTAGCGACTGCCCGGGTCGGGTTCGGGCAAGGTTTCGGACGCGCGCGAGAGGGGGGTTTTGATGCACTGTGCAAAGAGGGATTAGGTGGTTTAACAAGAGGGAATCGAAAACCCGGTTGGTCTCGGAACGGACAATGAAAGCAAGGGGGACGCGGCAACTACGAGCCGAAGCAAGTTTTAAAAACAATGACGGAAACCAGTGCCGATGCAATGCGGATGATGCGATGATGAATGCAACAAACAAATAAATAACACAGCTGACACGCAAAACATGGAAGACGTCTGGAGCGTCGGTCTCGGGGCATTACAGCCTGTCCGGTGGGTCCCCGCTGTCAGGTGGAGGAATAATTATTTTTCACGTAATAAGGAGGCACTTCCTTGCTGCGGCCGTGGACCCAGCTGTCAGCCTCTCCACGTAAAGTCCACGTCCGATGGAAGTCGTTCCTTGATCACGTTGACCACGCCGTGCCGAGAGCACTAGGGCGGTGGACGACGGCGAGGCCTAGGAAGCGGACGACGGGGAGCCGGGGAAAATGCGGCAGTGGAAGCCCGCGCGGAGAGGAGTATGAGGGTTCACTGGTTCGGATGCGGTGTGAGGTTGCGCAGGGCCTGGCCAGTGGTGGGAATAGTAGGGGGCGGTGAGGCCTTCGCGGCAGCACAGCCAACCACGGGAGGCAGGAGCATGCGGCACGACCAGCGCTGCTTTGGGCGGCTGGAGCATGAAGACTAGAGGTTGAAGAAGCACTACGGCCGTTGGATGGACATCGTACGGTCACTGGAGCTAGAATCAATCATATTGACTAAAGTTGACAAAGGCCCCCATCCCAGTCAACTTAGTAGGCCCACAAGTCAGCCTCCCACCATGGTGGGTCCCAGCTAGCAGGGGGAGTATTCAATTTTTTGTGCGTAATAAGGAGGCACTTCCGGTGGGTCCGAGCTGACAGTGGGGGGAACGTTTTTTTTGCGAAATACACTGGCCTGTCCGATGGGTCCGAGCAGTCAGGGGGAAACGTTTTTTTCGCGAAATAAGGTGGCACGTCCGGTGGGTCCCTGCTGTAAGGTGGAGGAATAATTATTTTGCGCGTAATAAGGACGCACTTCCTTGCGGCCGCCTGGACCCAACTCTCAGCCTCTCCACGTACAGTACTCTTCCGATGGAAGTCGGTCGTTGACCACGTCGACCACGCCGCGCCGAGAGCACTAGGGTGGTGGTCTGGATGACAGCGAGGCCTAGGAAGGGGACGATGCGGAGCCGGGGAAGACGCAGCAGCGGAAGCCCGCGCGGAGAGGAGTACGAGGGTTCATTGGTTTGGGTGCGGTGTGAGGCTGCCGTCGCCGCAGAATAACAGGGGGTGTGGGTGAGTAGAGGGATGGCCTGGCCAGCGGTGCGAGTAGTAGGGGGCGGTGAGGCCTCCGCTGCATCGTAGCCGGCCGCGGGAGGCAGGAGCACGAGGCACGACCGGCGCTGGTTTGGGCGGCTGGAGCAAGAAGGCAAGAGGTTGAAGAAGCACTACGGCCGTTGGACGGACATCGTACGGTCACTGGAGCTAGAATCGTGCATATTGACTAAGTTGACAAAGCCCTCCGTCCCCGTCAACTTAGTAGGCCCACAAGTCAGCCTGCCACTATACTGGGTCCCAGCTAACAGGGGGGTATTCATTTTTTTGTGCGTAATAAGGAGGCACTTCCTTGCGTGCGAAGATATAGCTGGTGGGTCTGAGCTGTCAGCGGTGGTAACATTTTTTTGGCTAGGCCAGCGATGGGAGTACGGTGAGGCGGTGAGGCCTGCGCGGCAGCAGAGCCGGCCGCAGGGAGGAGGGAGCAGGCAGTCCCACTGGCGCCTGTTTGAGCGGCTGGAGCAGGAAGAGCAGAGATTGAAGAAGCACGACAGCCGTTGGATGGCCATCCAACAGTAACTGCTTGTGCGTCAACCTTTTTTTAGGAAAGCCTCAAATCTGTGGAAAACAACATACAACCCATCTGCCATTATTTCTAATAATTTACAGCCCATTTGCTAATTATTAAGGTTTTTTTGGAGCCCATATTCTTTTTGTTAGCATTACAGCCCATATTGTGGCCACGGTTAAAAAATATACAAAATTTTGCATATTTCGGTGTGGTCCGAACTATTTTTAATCCCGAAATTTTGACTCACATCCAAACTGATTTTAAAAATAAATGTATATCAATATAAAATCCAACAAATTCTCCATGCATAAAAATTAATGTAATTTCAAATCTCAAAATGAAAAAAAAGATATTTTAAACTAATTGCCGGTTTGATGTGTTTAAAAAATGTACATCCCATTTCTCATTACTGATGGGCCATTTTCTCGGCCAGCCGAATGAAAGCTCTCCTCGTCTTGAAAGATTTGCAGCCCAACAGGCCTGACAAAGCGACTTACTTGGCAAATCACAAAAAACTGGGCTGTGGCCGTGGACCCAGCTGTCAGCCTCTCCACGTACAGTACTCTTCCGATGGAATGTCATTAACCACGTTGACCACGCTGCACCGAGAGCACCAAGGAGGTGGACGACGATGAGGCCTAGGAAGGGGACGTCACGGAGCCGGGAAGACGTGGCAGTGGATGCCCATGCGGAGAGGAGTACGAGGGTTCACTGGTTCGGCTGCGGTGTGAGGCTGCCGTCGCCGCAGAATAACAGGGGGAGTGGGTCACTGAAGGGATGGCCTGGCCAGCGGTAGGAGTAGTATGGGGATGGTGAGGCCTCCGCGGCTGCACAGCCGGCCACAGGAGGTAGGAGCATGCGGCACGATTGGCGCTGCTTTGGGCGGCTGGGACAAGAAGACCAGAGGTTGAAGAAGCACTATGGCCGTTGGATGGACATCGTTGACCACGCCGCACCGAGAGCACCAGGGCGGTGGACGACGGTGAGGCCTACGAAGGGAACAACACGGAGCCGGGGAAGACACGCCAGTGGCTGCCCACGTGGTGGAGAGTACGAGGGTTGACTGGTTCGGCTGCTGTCGCCGAAAAATAACAGGAGGTGTGGGTGAGTAGAGGGATAGACAGGCCAGGGATGCGAGTATGATGGGGACGTGAGGCCTTACCGGCAGCACTGCCGGCCATGGGAGGCGGGAGCAGGCGGTTCCGACGGCGCTGGTTTGGGCGACTGTGGCAGGAGGATCAGAGACTGATGAAGCAAGATTGTCGTTAGATTGACATCTAACGGCCTGACGCTGGTAGAGTCCCTTGTTGACTAAGTTTCTTTTTTCAGAAACCTTGTGTACGCATGAACTTAGTAGGCCCACAAGTCAGCCTGCAAATCTGTGGCAGACAACATAAAGCCCATTTGTTATTTTTTATAATTTGCAGCCCATTTGCTAATTCTTAAGTAATTTATTACAGCCCATTTTCTGCCCAGGACCACGGTCAAAAAGTCCAACCTTATTTTTCATATTCCGTTGGAGTCCAAACTGTTGTAATCCCGAAATGATAAATATTTTTTTAAGAAATTATTGATTTGCTGAAAAACTCGTTTTGTTTTTGTAAGCAAATAAGGCGTGGGACAATTTAGTTGGTTTAAGGGAAAACCAGTGGCAAAAAAATCAGCGCTGGGTGGAAAAAACAACAAAAATAAGGATGTAAATATGAAAAGGGCATTTTATGTGTTTTCAATATAATGATACGTGTATATGAACTAGTAAAACTATAGGTAGACCTTAGAAAACGGATGTAGGACATGCGTTTCAAGAGGAAAATAGAACTGGGCGGTGTGTTTGATTCAGTAAAAAAACTGCCTGCGGATGTTGTAAGACAAAATATAACTAACGTTGGCGGGCCAGAGGCCAGTAGATACCTGCTGGATCTTTGTGCCCCGTTGTCGTCATGGGCTGGGCCTGTTAAAAACAAAACAACCCTGGGCAATCTACAGCCTAGTTGAAACTTGCTCGACCGGAAAAAACAATATACGTGCTCAATAAACGAGAGAATTCTACAAGTACAGACTGATAACTGGGATGCAGCACGGATATTGTTTTTTATCGTGATAATAAGTGCATGCACTTTTTTGAAAAAATTGGAGAACTGGGAATTCGAACGGCAGGTGCTTATGCTACCCGAGGGAGTCCTCAATTAGGGGCTGTCCGGATAGCCAGACTATACCTTCGGCCGGACTCCTGGACTATGAAGATACAAGATTGAAGACTTCGTCCCGTGTCCGGTAGGGACTTTCCTTGGCGTGGATGGCAAGCTTGGCGATACGAATATGTAGATCTCCTACCATTGTAACCGACTCTGTGTAACCCTAGCCCTCTCCGGTGTCTATATAAACCGGAGGGTTTTAGTCCGTACAAACAACAATATTACCATAGGCTAGCTTCTAGGGTTTAGCCTCCTTCATCTCGTGGTAGATCTACTCTTGTACTTCCCATATCATCAATATTAATCAAGTAGGAGTAGGGTTTTACCTCCATCGAGAGGGCCCGAACCTGGGTAAAAACATCGTGTCCCTTGTCTCCTGTTACCATCCGCCTAGACGCACAGTTCGGGACCCCCTACCCGAGATCCGCCGGTTTTGACACCGACGTTGGTGCTTTCATTGAGAGTTCCTCTGTGCCGTCGCCATTGGGAAGGATGCCCCATCCCATCTTTAAAGACCGCACCGTCGCTAAGGGAGCTTTGGCTATCGGCCAAACTCTCCGGCTAGGTGGTTTTCTTATGACGCCTGTTCGGCTGCTGCGCCGACGAAGACCTCTCGGGTCATCAAAAGCAATCTTCATGTCAGCTCAGAACTTGTCGAGCGGTTAGATCCAATGGAGCTCTCTTCCATAAACGAGCTCTTGGATCGCATCGCCGCACTGGGAGTCGCTACGGATTACAACCAGATCGTGCCTAAACCCGATCTGAGAGAGATCAACTTCTCCCAAGGTCACCCATCACGTTGCCGTGGTAGAGGGACAGTGCGGCGAGCCTTCATATATCTTAAGGAACAGCTACGTCCGGATTTTCGATCCCTCCAAGCCGGATACCAGCGAAAGGGAGGACATCACTCAAGACCCGAACTTAGAATCGGGCAACGGGGTAGATTCATTGGACAACATCCCAGAATCCAAACTTTCCAGTTTGTAAACTCCTTGGCCTCTGAGTCTCAGATTGAGTGAGGTTTCGGATTTAATTCCACCCACCCACCCGAACATATGCGATCTATCCCAAATTAGGCAAAGGCCAGAAGAAATAGTACATCATTACTGGGCCAGATTCCTCCTGGTTATGAACAGGATCAAGGACTGCCAAGAGGAAGACACAATCTCATTCTTCTACAATAATTGCACGGACAAGGGAATCCTCAACGCCGTAAGTCGCTATGATATTACACGTTTCGCTGACTTGGCGTCCATAGTACGAAAGTACTATGCGATGGAAAACGCCTGGAAAACCGAAGTAAAATTTTGGGATAATCCGACCCTGAATACAAACCCAGTCCGCAATAAAAGGGTGCATCATCGCCGGACACCCGAGTTAAACACCAAAAAGCAAAAACCCTCTACAGGGCATGGAACCATACTGGAAGGATGGCTTAATGGACCCTGTAAAATTCACAGTACAGAGGGCGCCACACCAACTCACAGCCTTAGAGCATGTTGGATACTCCGGCAGGTTGCCAAAATTGGCGAAGATCTTCTAATTCTGGAGGCCACAGAAAGCCACCGTAGAGACACCAGTATGGTATTAACAGTCTTCGAGACTTTCGCATCAAATAATATGCGAAAAAGAACACTTCACAGCCTTGCCGAAGTCTACCAACACTACGGGAAACAGGAGATTTGGCGTCAGTAATTTCTTTGTCGTCAGCATTTCGTCGGGGCAAACGACAAAGAAAGAGTTTGCCGTCATCAACAGACGGCAAAGAAAAAGTAACGGCAAAATAGACTTTGCCGTCTAACTTATATATTACAGACGGCAAAGAGTAAACTTTGTCGTCTGCAACAATAAATACAGACGGCAAAGAGCTTTGCCGTCTGCCTTTTTTATTATATATGGCAAAGAGCTCATTTTGCCTTCTTTAATATAAAACACAGACGGCAAAGAACTTTGCCGTCTGTGAATTTATTAACATACGGCAAAGTACTTACTTTGCCGTCTGTAAATAAAACCACAGACGGCAAAGAGAAAACACAAGTCCACGGATCGATCACGCGGATCACTGACATGGCTAAATCTCCTCCGCACATCCCCACCAAGCAAAACCCACCAGCCCCACGTCCCACGCCCTCTCTCCACCTTATGCATCTGACACCCCACGCCCCACCAATATTCCCACGTCTCTCTCCCCCACGCCCCAACATCTCTGCCTCGCACGACCCCTGGCCATCTCTCCTCCCGGCCTCTGCCTCGTCGTCCCCGACCCCATCACCCCTGCCGGCCCCGGCGCGAGTCCCCCGTTGCCCCCACTGGCCCCCAGCGCGAGTCCGCCGTCGCCGCCACCGGCCGCTGGCCTCGGCTCGTCCCCCGTCGCCCCTGCCTACCTTCGGCCCCAACCCCCGTCGCTCCTGCCTGCCCCTAGCCGCGCGGGCAGCAAGCATGGCGGACTCGCGGGTGGTGAGCACAGGCGCATGGCGGCCTCGTCCCTCGGGCGTGCGGCGGCCTCCTCCCTCGGGCGCGCGGCGGCTCATCCCTTCGGCGCGCGGCGGCCTCCTCCCTCCGGCGCGTGGCGGCTCGTCCCTCGGGCACGCGGCGGCTCGTCCCTTCGGCGCGCGGCGGCCTCCTCCCTCCGGCGCGCGGCTGCCTCGTCCCTCGGGCGCGCGGCGGCCTCCTCCCTCCTGCGCGCGGCGGCCTCCTCCCTCTGGCATCGGCCGCCCGGCGAGAAGAAGGAAGGCCGGCGGTGAAGTACATGTTGCTGCGATGGAGGACATGGAGGACTTGATTGATTTTCATTTTTAGTTTCTAGGGGTCCTTGGGTAAATTTTAGGACAACTCTTGTAACTTCTCTGTAACCACCGATGATGATTACAAGACAGCAAGGCCGTGCTGAATCCATTGTAACTTCTTTGTAAATTTTAGGACAGCTCTTGTAACTTCTCTGTAACCTGTTTTGGTTTTTTGTTCCTGGTTCCTGTGAGATGCTCTGCTAGGATGTCACTTTTTAGAAAAAATGAAAAACAATCTTTGCCGTCTGTACTTTAGTCTGGATGACGGCAAAGCACATGTTTTGACTGACGGCAAAGAACACATTTTTTGCCGTCTGTTATTTTTGCGGCAGACGGCAAAACCGAATTGACTGACGGCAAAATCTTTGCCGTCATCTCGATAAAAGGCAGACGGCAAAGTATTCTTTGCCGGCTAATCTTTCTCGTCTGCTTCCTGACGGCAAAATCTTTGCCGTGTGGATTTGGGTCTTTGCCGTCTGTCCAAACTGTTGGTTTAAGAACTTATTGATCATATTCCGGTGGAGTCCAAATTGTTGTAATCCCGAAATGATAAATATTTTTTTAAGAACTTATTGATTTGCCAAAAAAATCGTTTTGTTTTTGTAAGCAAATAAGACGTGGGACAATTTACTTGGTTTAAGGGAAAACCAGTGGCAAAAGAATCAGCGCTGGGTGGGAAAAACAACAAAAATAAGGATGTAAGTATGAAAAGGGAACTTTATGTGTTTTCAATATAATGATACGTGTATATGAACTAGTAAAACTGTAGGTAGAGCTTAGAAAACGGATATAGGACATGCGTTTCAAGAGGAAAATAGAACTGGGCGGTGTGTTTGATTCAGTAAAAAAAATTGCCTGCGGATGTTGTAAGACAAAATATAACTAACTCTGGCGGCCAGAGGCCAGTAGATACCTGCTGGATCTTTGTGCCCCGTTGTCGTCATGGGCTGGGCCTGTTAAAAACAAAACAACCCCAGTTGAAACTTGCTCGAACTGAAAAAACAATATACGTGCTCAATAAACGAGAGAATTCTACAAGTACAGACTGATAACTGGGATGCAGCACGGATATTGTTTTTTATTGTGATAATAAGTGCATGCACTTTTTTCGAAAAAATTGGAGAACTGGGAATTTGAACCGCGGGTGCTTATGCTACCTGAGGGAGTCCTGGATTAGGGGGTGTCCGGATAGCCGGACTATACCTTCGGCCGGACTCCTGGACTATGAAGATACAAGATTGAAGACTTCGTCCCGTGTCCGGTAGGGCCTTTCCTTGGCGTGGAAGGCAAGCTTGGCGATACGAATATGTAGATCTCCTACCATTGTAACCGACTCTGTGTAACCCTAGCCCTCTCCGGTGTCTATATAAACCGGAGGGTTTTAGTCCATACAAACAACAATCATACCATAGGCAAGCTTCTAGGGTTTAGCCTCCTTGATCTCGTGGTAGATCTACTCTTGTACTTCCCATATCATCAATATTAATCAAGCAGGAGTAGGGTTTTACCTCCATCGAGAGGGGCCGAACGTGGGTAATAACATCGTGTCCCTTGTCTCCTGTTACCATCCGCCTAGACGCACAGTTCGGGACCCCCTACCCGAGATCCGCCGGTTTTGACACCGACATTGGTGCTTTCATTGAGAGTTCCTCTGTGCCGTCGCCATCGAGAAGGATGCCTCATCCCGTCTTTAAAGACGGCGCCGTCGCTAAGGGAGCTTTGGCTATTGGCCAAACTCTCCGGCTAGGTGATTTTCTTATGGCCGCCTGTTCGGCTGCTGCGCCGACGAAGACCTCTCGGGTCATCAAAAGCAATCTTCATGGCAGCGCGGAACTTGCCGAGCGGTTAGATCCAATGGAGCTCTCTTCCATAAACGAGCTCTTGGATCGTATCGCCGCCCTGGGAGTCGCTACGGATTACGACCAGATCGTGCCTCAACCCGATCTGAGAGAGATCCACTCTCCCAAGATCACCCATCACGTTGCCGTGGTAGAGGGACAGTGCGGCGACCCTTCATCTATCTTAAGGACCAGCTACGTCCGGTTTTCCGATCCCTCCAAGCCGGATACCAGTGGAAGGGAGGACATCAATCAAGACCCGAACTTAGAATCGGGTAACGGGGTAGATTCATTGGACAACATCCAAGAATCCAAACTTTCGAGTTCATAAACTCCTTGGCCTCTGAGTCTCAGATTGAGTGAGGTTTCAGATTTAATTCCACCCACCCACCCGAACATATGCGATCTATCCCAAATTAGGCAAAGGCCAGAAGAAACAGTACATCATTACTGGGCCAGATTCCTCCTGGTTATGAACAGGATCAAGGACTGCCAAGAGAAAGACGCAATCTCATTCTTCTACAATAATTGCACGGACAAGGGAATCCTCAACGCCATAAGTCGCCGTGATATTACACGTTTCGCTGACTTGGCGCCCATAGTACGAAAGTATTGTGTGATGGAAAGCGCCTGGAAAACTGAAGTAAAATTTTGGGATAATCCGTCCCTGAATACAAACCCAGTCCGCAATAAAAGGGTGCATCATCGTCAGACACCCGAGTTAAACACCAAAAATCAAAAACCCTCTACAGGGCATGGAACCGTACTGCAAGGATAGCTTAATGGACCCTATAAAATTCACAGTACAGAGGGCGCCACACCAACTCACAACCTTAGAGCATGTTGGATACTCCGGCAGGTTGCCAAAATTAGCGAAGATCTTCTTATTCTGGAGGCCACAGAAAGCCACCCCAGAGACACCGGTACGGTATTAACAGTCTTCGAGGCTTTCGCACCAAATAATATGCGAAAAAGAACACTCCGCAGCCTTGTCGAAGTCTACCAAGTAGCAACAATAAACCCATGGAGTGACACGGCTATTACTTTCAATGCCAGTGATTAACCTAAATTCCGAACAGCCCGAGCACCAGCCACATTGGTCCTTAGTCCAATAGTGGACGGCTTTCGCCTTACCAAGGTACTCATGGATGGAGGCAGAGGATTGAACCTCATTTACGAGGAAACCCTTCAAAAAATGGAAATAGACTGGAACCGCATTAAGCGAAGCAGCACAACCTTTAGAGGAATAATCCCCAGTCGGGAAGTGCGTTGTACAGAAAAAATCACACTAGCTAGATGTGGTGTTCGGCACACCGGATAATTACAGGTCCGAAGAGGTCACGTTCCAAGTGGCCCCGTTCATTAGCGGATACCACGCTCTGCTAGGGCGGGAAGTGTTTACAATCTTCCAAGCAATACCCCATTACGGGTACATGAAGCTCAAGATGCCCGGGCCGAACGGAATTATCACTCTCGCTAGTGATCCGGACATAGCACTCCGCGCCGAAAATAAGACAACCGCATTGGCCCTTAAGGCACTCTCCGAAGCCCTAGCGGCTGAGGAGCTGACTGCGCTGCGCTCCATGGTAAACAGGGACGATGTGATACTCGACAAAAGATCCAAGTCCACCTCCTTCAAACCAGCGAACGAAATAGTCAAATTCCAGGTCCATGCAACGGACCCCAATAAAACAGCTTCCATCGGGTCACAATTAAACCCTGGTGTAGACGCCGCACTGCGAGAGTTCCTACATGAGAACTGGGACATTTTCGCCTGGCACCCTTCAGACATGCCAGGAATCCCACGCAGGCTGGCCGAACACAGCTTAAATATCCTAAAAGGATTAAAACCCGTCAAACAGGCTCTCCGGTGTTTATCTGAACCTAAGAGACATGCCATGGGAGAGGAGCTGGCCAAGCTATTGGAGGCCGGATTCATCAGAGATATAAAACATCCAGACTGGCTAGCAAACCTGGTGATGGTACCAAAGGACAAATCCTGGCGCTTGTGCGTTGATTTTAAAGACCTTAACAAGGCTTGCCCAAAGGATCCCTTCCCTCTACCCCGCATCGATCAAATTATCGACGCTACCGCAGGACACGATTCGTTGTGTTTCCTCGATGCATATTCCGGTTACCATCAAATCAAGATGGCAGAGTCTGACCAAGCCGCAACGACATTCATCACACCATACGACACATTCTGCTTCAACACAATGCCCTTTGGGCTCAAAAACACCGGCACAACATATCAGCGCATGATTCAGACATGTCTGGCAAACCAGATCGGCAAAACACTGGAAGCATACGTGGATGACGTGGTCGTTAAAACAAGATATGTCGAGTCTCTAGTAGACAACTTGAGGCTCACATTTGATAACCTCCAAACATACGATATCAAGCTCAATCCGGAAAAATGTGTTTTCGGCGTTCCATATGGAAAGCTCTTGGGCTTCATTGTATCCGGTAGAGGAATTGAAGCAAATCCGGCCAAGATCCGAGCTCTGGCACAATTGGATATCCCAAAGGACCTCAAACAAATACAAAAATTAACCGGATGCGTGGCGGCTCTAAGCCGCTTTATCTCCCGCTTGGGAGAAAAGGCACTACCCCTCTACCGCCTCCTTCGGCGCACTGAACACTTCGAGTGGACAGACGCCGCCACGGCCGGACTCGACGAAATAAAAGCCGTATTGGCAACAAACACAGTCCTGGCCGCGCCAAACATTGGCGAACCAATGATATTGTACATTGCAGCAACCCATCTGGTTGTAAGCGCAGTGCTCGTCGTCGAACGAGAAACGGACGGACACAAATTCCCCCTTCAAAAGCCGGTCTATTATGTGTCCACTGTCCTCACTCCATGCAAATCACGGTACCCGCATTATCAAAAGATTGCGTACGTGGTATTCATGGCATCCCGGAAGCTGCGACAGTACTTTCAAGAGTGTTCAATAACAGTAGCCTTGGAAAAGCTGCTGCATTTACAGTTTCTGTACTGGAAGAAGAGGTGCTCTATCAGGTATTTTAAGGTGGGGGGAGAAAACACCAAATTCTTCCATGCTATGGCCACTGAGAGGCATAGGACGAACTCTATTGCTAGTCTTAGGCTACCTGATGGATCTGTAGTCTCTGATCACTCCCAAATGGCTGGAATTATCTAGAGTTGTTTTAAGAATAGAATGGGCACCTCTAGAGGGATTGTGATGGGTTTTGATTTGCCTTCACTCATCTCTCCTTTGTCTGGTCTTGAGGTGCTCACTAGGCCTTTTGAAAAGGATGAAATGGATAATGTGGTCAAGCATATGCCTATGGATAAAGCCCCATGTCCTGATGGTTTCAATGGCCTATTTTTTTAAGAAATGCTGGCACCTAATCTCTGGGGATTTTTATGAGCTCACTCAGGCTTTTTATGATGGAACTGCTGTCTTGGAAAATATCAACAGTTCTTTTATTACTCTGGTGCCCAAAAAACTTTCTCCTGAGGAAGTGGGGGACTACAGGCCTATCTCCCTCACTAGTATGGGGCTCAAATTTCTGTCCAAAATGGCTGCAAACAGATTCCAAGCAATGATTATGCAGTGCATCCATAAGAACCAATATGGTTTCATTAAGACCAGAACAATTCAGGATTGTCTGGGTTGGACTTTTGAGTACTTGCACCAATGCCACCAGTCTAAGAGACCTATAGTGATCCTCAAATTGGATTTTGAAAAGGCTTTTGACACTATTGAGCATGAAGCTATCTTTCAAATTCTCAGATGCAAGGGTTTTAATGAGAAGTGGATTTTTTGGATGAAGCAACTCCTTGCCACTGGCACTTCTTCTGTTTTGCTCAATGGAGTCCCTGGGAGGAAGTTTGTTTGTAAGAAAGGAGTTAGACAGGGTGACCCTGTATCTCCCCTTCTTTTTGTTATAGCTGCTGACTTGCTACAAACAGTGATTAATGATATGTTCAGAGAAGGAGTATTGCATTTACCTATACCTTGCCATGATTCAGACTACCCTGTGATCCAGTATGCTGATGATACTTTGATCATCCTCCCTGCAGACAGGGTCCAACTTCGGGCTCTGAAGGATATGTTAAAAGTGTTCTCTCAGTCTACTGGTCTGGATGTCAACTATCATAAATCTTTCATCATCCCCATCAATGTTGACTCTACTCTAATGGAAGATCTGGCTTCTGCTTTTGGTTGCAAAATTGGTAAAATGCCATTTACTTATCTAGGATTACCTGTGGGGACCACAAGACCCAAAATGCTTGACTTCATGCCACTGGTTGATTGTATGGAGAGAAGAATGACTGCCAGTTCTTCTTTCCTTAACCAAGGTGAAAGGCTGCAGTTCCTTAACTCTGCTCTTTCCTCATTGCCAATATTTTTTATGGGAAGTCTTGCACTCCCTGCCGGTATTCTAAAGGAGTTGGAAAGAATTCAAAGGCAATGCTTGTGGAGAAAACATAGGGAAGAGCCAGCTCCATCTCTTGCTGCTTGGGATCTCATATGTAGGCCAAAGAACAGAGGTGGTCTTGGCATTCTAAATCTGGGGGTTCAAAATGTGGCTCTTCTTCTCAAGCATGCCAGTAACTTCCTGAACAAGCAAGATATTCCTTGGGTTTCCCTAGTTTGCGATTCTTATTATTTTGAAAGCATGCCCCAAGGAACTAAGGATTGTGGCTCCTTTTGGTGGAGGGATATTTGTAAAGTCATGCTGCATTTGAGAGATTGCTCCTGGGTGCAGATCAGTGAGGGGGACACTGCTCTATTTTGGTCTGATAATTGGAACCTTGGCTCTGAAACTTCTAGCCTGCAGACAAGATTCCCAAGGCTCTTCTCTTTTGCCAAGGACCCCTAGATCTCTGTTAAGGAAAGCTTCAACACCCAGGATATGCACCAGCTTTTCAACCTACCATTATCTGCTCAGGCTTTTGGTGAGTTAAACCTGGTAAAGGATCTGATGGATTCACACAGCAGGGACCCCATCTCGAAGGATCTTTGGTTCTGGCAGGGCTCTTCAAAGTTTTTCAAGCCAAAGATGTTCTATTCTCACACCTTTCAGTCTGAGACCTTTAATCCTTTGCTATGTTGGATTTGGAAATCCTCCTGTACTCGAAAGATCAAGGTCTTTGCTTGGATGCTTATTATGGACAGGTTGAACACCAAGGATATGGTTGAGAGAAGGCACTGGCATATGGAAGATGGAGTCCACTGTAGGTTGTGCCCTCTGCAGGAAAAAGAAACCAGGGATCACTTATTCTTCAACTGTAATTCCAGTGTAAGGGTCTGGAACTATCTGCAGATTGATTGGTCTGCTGGCACCTCCATGGTTGATCTGGTCACACAGGCAAGGAGAAGCTTTGATAGGCCTTTCTTCTCTGAAGTGGTGTTTATTGCTTGCTGGAATATTTGGATCATCAGGAATGCCAAAGTATTCAGGAATGAGAGGGCTAGTTTTAATAAATGGAGGTTTGCTTTTAGGCATGATATTAGCCTCATGCAGCACAGAATTAGATCTTCTTACAAGGATGACCTGCTCAAATGGATATCTTTCCTCCCCCCCCCCTAAGCTAGGCTAGTAAGGCTCTCTTCCCTCTTTGTACTCTGGTTACTCCTTGTAATCGATTTGTTGTATCTGTTTCTTATATCAATAAAGTTTTGATCTGCTGTGGGGGTTTTGCCCTACAGTTCCCAGTCAAAAAAAACAGTAGCCTTGGAAGTACCACTTAACGATATTATAAACAACCACGACGCGACGGGACGGATTGCAAAATGGGCCATTGAGCTCCTCCCGTTCGACATAACTTATAAGCCACGGCGAGCTATCAAGTCGCAAGTTTTGGCCGACTTCGTCGCAGAATGGACGAAGCCCGAACTCCCTAAAGAGTACGGCACATATTCAAACTAGATGCATTTCTACGGCTCCAAAATGTTGGCCGGTCTAGGGGCTGGCGTCGTTTTGACATCCCCCACAGGAGACACAGTTCAATACGTACTCCAGATTATGTACATAGACTCCAACAATGCAACCGAATATGAGGCCCTTTTACATGGTCTCCGGATGGCAGTATCCATGGGCATTCAACACCTAGAGGTGCGTGGGGATTCGAATCTCGCGATATCCCAAATAAATGGAGACTTCGACGCCAAGGATCCAAAAATGGCAGCTTACCGCAACGCCGTCTTAAAAATGTCAGCTCGGTTCGAAGGGCACGACTTTCACCATATAGCCCGGGAAAATAATCAGGCGGCAGATGTCCTGGCACGCATCGGTGCAAAACGCGATGTAGTCCCTGAAGGAAATATGCCCTAGAGGCAATAATAAAGTTATTATTTATTTCCTTACATATCATTATAAATGTTTATTATTCATGCTAGAATTGTATTAACTAGAAACATAATACATGTGTGAATACAGAGGCAAACAGAGTGTCACTAGTATGCCTCTACTTGACTAGCTCATTAATCAAAGATGGTTATGTTTCCTAACCATGAACAAAGAGTTGTTATTTGATTAACGAGATCACATCATTAGTTGAATGATCTGATTGACATGACCCATTTCATTAGCATAGCACCCGATCGTTTAGTATGTTGCTATTGCTTTTATCCATGACTTATACATGTTCCTTTAACTATGAGATTATGCAACTCCCGTTTACCGTAGGAACACTTTGTGTGCTACCAAACGTCACAAGGTAACTGGGTGATTATAAAGGTGCTCTACAGGTGTCTCCGAAGGTACATGTTGGGTTGGCGTATTTCGAGATTAGGATTTGTCATTCCGATTGTCGGATAGGTATCTCAGGGCCTTCTCGGTAATGCACATCACATAAGCCTTGCAAGCATTGCAACCAATGAGTTAGTTGCGAGATGATGTATTACGGAACGAGTAAAGAGACTTGCCGGTAACGAGATTGAACTAGGTATTGGATACCGACGATCGAATCTCGGGCAAGTAACATACCGATGACAAAGGGAACAACGTATGTTGTTATGCGGTCTGACCGATAAAGATCTTCATAGAATATGTAGGAGCCAATATGGGCATCCAGGTCCCGCTATTGGTTATTGACCGGAGACGTGTCTCGGTCATGTCTACATTGTTCTCGAACCGTAGGGTCCGCACGCTTAACGTTACGATGACAGTTATTATGAGTTTATGCATTTTGATGTACCGAAGGAGTTCGGAGTCCCGGATGTGATCACGGACATGACGAGGAGTCTCAAAATGGTCGAGACGTAAAGAATAATATATTGGAAGCCTATGTTTGGACATCGGATGCATTCCAGGTGAAATCAGGATTTTACCGGAATACCGGGAGGGTTACCGGAACCCCCCGGGAGCATAGTGGGCCAACATGGGCCTTGGAGGAGAGGTGAGAGGGCTGCCCTCATGGGCTGCGCGCCTCCCCCCTTCCCCTAGTCCTATTAGGACTAGGAGAGGTGGCCGCCCCCTCTCTCTCTCTCTCCCCCTTGGAGAATCCTAGTCCAACTAGGATTGGGGGGGAATCCTACTCCCAGAGGGAGTAGGACTCTCCTGGCGCGCCAGGCTTGGCCGGCCAGCCCCTCCCCCTTGGCTCCTTTATATACGGGGGCAGGGGGTACCCCATAGACACACAATTGATCATTGAGATCTTTCCTTAGCCGTGTGCGATGCCCCATTCCACCAAATTCCACCTCGGTCATATCGTTGCAGTGCTTAGGCGAAGCCCTGCGCCGGTAACATATCAAGATCGTCACCACGCCGTCGTGCTGACGGAACTCTTCCCCGACGCTTTGCTGGATCGGAGCCCGGGGATCGTCATCGAGCTGAACGTGTGCCAAGAACTCGGAGGTGCCGGAGTAACGGTGCTGTGATCGGTTGAATCGCGAGGAGAACGTACGACTACTTCCTCTACGTTGTGTCAACGCTTCCGCTTCGGTCTACGAGGGTACGTAGACAACACTCTCCCATCTCGTTGCTATGCATCACCATGATCTTGCGTGTGCGTAGGAAAATTTTGAAATTACTACGTTCCCCAACAGTGGTATCAGAGCCTAGGTTTTTATGGTTTGATGTTATTTGCACGAGTAGAACACAAGTGAGTTGTGGACGATACAAGTCATACTGCCTACCAGCATGTCATATTTTGGTTCAGCGGTATTGTTGGACAAGACGATCCGGACCAACCTTACGCGTACTCTTACGCGAGACCGGTTCCCTCGACGTGCTTTGCACATAGATGGCTTGCGGAAGACTGTCTCTCCAACTTTAGTTGAACCGAGTGTGGCTACGCCCGGTCCTTGAGAAGGTTAAAACGGAGTCTATTTGACAAACTATCGTTGTGGTTTCGATGCGTAGGTAAGATGAGTTCTTGCTTAAAACCCGTAGCAGCCACGTAAAACTTGCAACAACAAAGTAGAGGACGTCTAACTTGTTTTTGCAGGGCATGTTGTGATGTGATATGGTCAAGACATGATGCTAAATTTTATTGTATGAGATGATCATGTTTTGTAACCGAGTTATCGGCAACTGGCAGGAGCCATATGGTTGTCGCTTTATTGTATGCAATGCAATCGCGATGTAATGCTTTACTTTATTACTAAGCGGTAGTGATAGTCGTGGAAGCATAAGATTGGCGAGACGACAAACGATGCTGCGATGAAGATCAAGGTGTCGCGCCGGTGACGATGGTGATCATGACGGTGCTTCGGAGATGGAGATCACAAGCACGAGATGATGATGGCCATATCATATCACTTATATTGATTGCATGTGATGTTTATCTTTTTATGCATCTTATCTTGCTTTGATTGACGGTAGCATTATAAGATGATCTCTCACTAATTATCAAGAAGTGTTCTCCCTGAGTATGCACCGTTGCGAAAGTTCTTCGTGCTGAGACACCACGTGATGATCGGGTGTGATAGGCTCTACGTTCAAATACAACGGGTGCAAAGCAGTTGCACACGCGGAATACTCAGGTTTAACTTGACGAGCCTAGCATATAACAGATATGGCCTCGGAACACGGAGACCGAAAGGTCGAGCGTGAATCATATAGTAGATATGATCAACATAATGATGTTCACCATTGAAACTACTCCATCTCACGTGATGATCGGACATGGTTTAGTTGATTTGGATCACGTGATCACTTAGAGGATTAGAGGGATGTCTATCTAAGTGGGAGTTCTTAAGTAATATGATTAATTGAACTTAAATTTATCATGAACTTAGTACCTGATAGTATCTTGCTTGTCTATGTTTTGTAGATAGATGGCTCGTGCTGTTGTTCCGTTGAATTTTAATACGTTCCTTGAGAAAGCAAAGTTGAAAGATGATGGTAGCAATTACACGGACTGGGTCCGTAACTTGAGGATTATCCTCATTGCTGCACAGAAAAATTACATCCTGGAAGCACCGCTAGGTGCCAGGCCTGGTGCAAGAGCTACGCCAGATGTTGTGAACGTCTGGCAAAGCAAAGCTGATGACTACTCTATAGTTCAGTGTGCCATGCTTTACGGCTTAGAACCGGGACTTCAACGACATTTTGAACACCATGGAGCATATGAAATGTTCCAGGAGTTGAAGTTAATATTTCAAGCAAATGCCCGGATTGAGAGATATGAAGTCTCCAATAAGTTCTATAGCTGTAAAATGGAGGAGAACGGTTCTGTCAGTGAGCATATACTCAGAATGTCTGGGTATAACAATCACTTGATTCAACTGGGAGTTAATCTTCCGGATGATTGCGTCATTGACAGAATTCTCCAATCACTGCCACCAAGCTACAAGAGCTTCGTGATGAACTATACTATGCAAGGGATGACCAAGACTATGCCCGAGCTCTTCGCGATGCTGAAAGCCGCGGAGGTAGAAATCAAAAAGGAGCATCAAGTGTTGATGGTTAACAAAACCACTAGTTTCAAGAAAAAGGGCAAAGGGAAGAAAAAGGGGAACTTCAAAAAGAACAGCAAGCAAGTTGCTAATCAAGAGAAGAAACCCAAGTCTGGACCTAAGCCTGAAACTGAGTGCTTCTATTGCAAGCAGACTGGTCACTGGAAGCGGAACTGCCCCAAGTATTTGGCGGATAAGAAGGATGGCAAGGTTAACAAAGGTATATATGATATACATGTTATTGATGTGTACCTTACTAATTCTCGCAGTAGCACCTGGGTATTTGATACTGGTTCTGTTGCTAATATTTGCAACTCAAAACAGGGGCTACGGATTAAGCGAAGATTGGCTAAGGATGAGGTGACGATGCGCGTGGGAAATGGTTCCAAAGTCGATGTGATCGCGGTCGGCACGCTACCTCTACATCTACCTTCGGGATTAATATTAGATCTAAATAATTGTTATTTAGTACCAGCGTTGAGCATGAACATTATATCTGGATCTTGTTTGATGCGAGACGGTTATTCATTTAAATCAGAGAATAATGGTTGTTCTATTTATATGAGTAATATCTTTTATGGTCATGCACCATTCAAGAATGGTTTGTTCTTACTTAATCTCGATAGTAGTGATACACATATTCATAATGTTGAAGCCAAAAGATGCAGAGTTGATAATGATAGTGCAACTTATTTGTGGCACTGCCGTTTAGGTCATATCGGTGTAAAACGCATGAAGAAACTCCATACGGATGGACTTTTGGAGTCACTTGATTATGAATCACTTGGCACTTGCGAACCGTGCCTTATGGGCAAGATGACTAAAACACCGTTCTCCGGTACTGTGGAGAGAGCAACAGATTTATTGGAAATCATACATACTGATGTATGTGGTCCAATGAATGTTGAGGCTCGTGGCGGATATCGTTATTTTCTCACCTTCACTGATGATTTAAGCAGATATGGGTATATCTACTTAATGAAACACAAGTCTGAAACATTTGAAAAGTTCAAAGAATTTCAGAGTGAAGTGGAAAATCATCGTAACAAGAAAATAAAGTTTCTACGATCTGATCGTGGAGGAGAATATTTGAGTTACGAGTTTGGCCTACATTTGAAACAATGCGGAATAGTTTCGCAACTCACGCCACCCGGAACACCACAACGTAATGGTGTGTCCGAACGTCGTAATCGTACTTTACTGGATATGGTGCGATCTATGATGTCTCTTACCGATTTACCGCTATCTTTTTGGGGTTATGCTTTAGAGACGGCCGCATTCACGTTAAATAGGGCACCATCAAAATCCGTTGAGACGACGCCTTATGAACTGTGGTTTGGCAAGAAACCAAAGTTGTCGGTTCTTAAAGTTTGGGGCTGCGATGCTTATGTGAAAAGCTTCAACCTGATAAGCTCGAACCCAAATCGGAAAAATGTGTCTTCATAGGATACCCAAAGGAGACTGTTGGGTATACCTTCTATCACAGATCCGAAGGCAAAATTTTTGTTGCTAAAGTCGGAAACTTTCTAGAGAAGGAGTTTCTCTCGAAAGAAGTGAGTGGGAGGAAAGTATAACTTGATGAGATAACAGTATCTACTCCTTTATTAAGAAGTAGTACGTCACAGAAATCAGTTTCTGTGACACCTACACCAAATAGGGAGGAAGCTAATGATAATGATCATGAAACTTCAGATCAAGTTTCTACTGAACTTCGTAGATCAACCAGAGTAAGATCCGCACCAGAGTGGTACGGTAATCCTATTTTGGAAGTCATGTTACTAGACCATGATGAACCTACGAACTATGAAGAAGCGATGGTGAGCCCAGATTCCGCAAAGTGGCTTGAGGCCATGAAATCTGAGATGGGATCCATGTATGAGAACAAAGTGTGGACTTTGGTTGACTTGCCCGATGATCGGCAAGCAATTGAGAATAAATGGATTTTTAAGAAGAAGACTGACGCTGATGGTAATATTACTGTCTATAAAGCTCGACTTGTTGCAAAAGGTTTTCAACAAGTTCAAGGGATTGACTACGATGAGACTTTCTCACCCGTAGCGATGCTTAAGTCTGTCCGAATCATGTTAGCAGTTGCCGCATTTTATGATTATGAAATTTGGCAAATGGATGTCAAAACTGCATTCCTGAATGGATTTCTGGAAGAAGAGTTGTATATGATGCAACCAGAAGGTTTTGTCGATCCAAAGGGAGCTAACAAAGTGTGCAAGCTCCAGCGATCCATTTATGGACTGGTGCAAGCCTCTCGGAGTTGGAATAAACGCTTTGATAGTGTGATCAAAGCATTTGGGTTTATACAGACTTTTGGAGAAGCCTGTATTTACAAGAAAGTGAGTGGGAGCTCTATAGCATTTCTGATATTATATGTGGATGACATATTACTGATCGGAAATAATATAGAATTTCTGGATAGCATAAAGGGATACTTGAATAAGAGTTTTTCAATGAAAGACCTCGGTGAAGCTGCTTACATATTGGGCATTAAGATCTATAGAGATAGATCAAGACGCTTAATAGGACTTTCACAAAGCACATACCTTGACAAAGTTTTGAAGAAGTTCAAAATGGATCAGGCAAAGAAAGGGTTCTTGCCTGTGTTACAAGGTGTGAAGTTGAGTAAGACTCAATGCCCGACCACCGCAGAAGATAGAGAGAAAATGAAAAATGTTCCCTATGCTTCAGCCATAGGCTCTATCATGTATGCAATGCTGTGTACCAGACCTGATGTGTGCCTTGCTGTAAGTTTAGCAGGCAGGTACCAAAGTAATCCAGGAGTGGATCACTGGACAGCGGTCAAGAACATCCTTAAGTACTTGAGAAGGACTAAGGATATGTTTCTCATTTATGGAGGTGACAAAGAGCTCGTCGTAAACGGTTACGTCGATGCAAGCTTTGACACAGATCCGGACGATTCTAAATCACAAACCGGATACGTATTTACATTAAACGGTGGAGCTGTCAGTTGGTGCAGTTCTAAACAAAGCGTCGTGGCGGGATCTACATGTGAAGCTGAGTACATAGCCGCTTCGGAAGCAGCTAATGAAGGAGTCTGGATGAAGGAGTTCATATCCGATCTAGGTGTTGTACCTAGCATATCGGGTCCAATGAAAATCTTTTGTGACAATACTGGTGCAATTGCCTTGGCAAAGGAATCCAGATTTCGCAAAAGAACCAAACACATCAAAAGACGCTTCAACTCCATCCGGGATTTGGTCCAGGTGGGAGACATAGAAATATGCAAGATACATACGGATCTGAATGTTGCAGACCCGTTGACTAAGCCTCTTCCACGAGCAAAACATGATCAGCACCAAGACTCCATGGGTGTTAGAATCATTACTTTGTAATCTAGATTATTGACTCTAGTGCAAGTGGGAGACTGAAGGAAATATTCCCTAGAGGCAATAATAAAGTTATTATTTATTACCTTACATATCATGATAAATGTTTATTATTCATGCTAGAATTGTATTAACTGGAAACATAATACATGTGTGAATACATAGGCAAACAGAGTGTCACTAGTATGCCTCTACTTGACTAGCTCATTAATCAAAGATGGTTATGTTTCCTAACCATGAACAAAGAGTTGTTATTTGATTAACGAGATCACATCATTAGTTGAATGATCTGATTGACATGACCCATTTCATTAGCATAGCACCCGATCGTTTAGTATGTTGCTATTGCTTTTATCCATGACTTATACATGTTCCTTTAACTATGAGATTATGCAACTCCCGTTTACCGTAGGAACACTTTGTGTGCTACCAAACGTCACAACGTAACTGGGTGATTATAAAGGTGCTCTACAGGTGTCTCCGAAGGTACATGTTGGGTTGGCGTATTTCGAGATTAGGATTTGTCACTCCGATTGTCGGATAGGTATCTCAGGGCCTTCTCGGTAATGCACATCACATAAGCCTTGCAAGCATTGCAACCAATGATTTAGTTGCGAGATGATGTATTACGGAACGAGTAAAGAGACTTGCCGGTAACGAGATTGAACTAGGTATTGGATACCAACGATCGAATCTCGGGCAAGTAACATACCGATGACAAAGGGAACAACGTATGTTGTTATGCGGTCTGACCGATAAAGATCTTCGTAGAATATGTAGGAGCCAATATGGGCATCCAGGTCCCGCTATTGGTTATTGACCGGAGACGTGTCTCGGTCATGTCTACATTGTTCTCGAACCGTAGGGTCCGCACGCTTAACGTTACGATGATAGTTATTATGAGTTTATGCATTTTGATGTACCGAAGGAGTTCGGAGTCCCGGATGTGATCACGGACATGACGAGGAGTCTTGAAATGGTCGAGACGTAAAGAATAATATATTGGAAGCCTATGTTTGGACATCGGATGCATTCCAGGTGAAATCAGGATTTTACCGGAATACCGGGAGGGTTACCGGAACCCCCCGGGAGCATAGTGGGCCAACATGGGCCTTGGAGGAGAGGTGAGAGGGCTGCCCTCATGGGCTGCGCGCCTCCCCCCTTCTCCTAGTCCTATTAGGACTAGGAGGGGTGGCCGCCCCCTCTCTCTCTCTCTCCCCCTTGGAGAATCCTAGTCCAACTAGGATTGGGGGGGGGGGAATCCTACTCCCAGAGGGAGTAGGACTCTCCTGGCGCGCCAGGCTTGGCCGGCCAGCCTCTCCCCCTTGGCTCCTTTATATACGGGGGCAGGGGGCACCCCATAGACACACAATTGATCATTGAGATCTTTCCTTAGCCGTGTGCGAAGCCCCCTTCCACCAAATTCCACCTCGGTCATATCGTTGCAGTGCTTAGGCGAAGCCCTGCGCCGGTAACATATCAAGATCGTCACCACGCCGTCGTGCTGACGGAACTCTTCCCCGACGCTTTGCTGGATCGGAGCCCGGGGATCGTCATCGAGCTGAACGTGTGCCAAGAACTCGGAGGTGCCGGAGTAACGGTGCTGTGATCGGTTGAATCGCGAGGAGAACGTACGACTACTTCCTCTACGTGGTGTCAACGCTTCCGCTTCGGTCTACGAGGGTACGTAGACAACACTCTCCCATCTCATTGCTATGCATCACCATGATCTTGCGTGTGCGTAGGAAAATTTTGAAATTACTACGTTCCCCAACAGTCCCCTCAACATCTTCTTGGAAAGGCTGTTCAAGCCTTCCGTAGTGTGGGACGGGGAACCCGACAACAACAGCCTGAACCCAACAGCATTGCCCGATACCGAACAATCTGACATAATTGGAGGCTCTGCCAATGAAATAACACCTTCAGCCCATGCAATAATGGCCGCCATCGCCCCATGAACAGAACCTTTCCTAGACTACCTTACTAGGCAGGAACTCCCCAAGGACCAAAACGAGGAACGCTGCATAGTGCGGCGATCTAAAGCCTACAAGGTCCATGAGGGAGAGCTTTATAAAAAAAGCACTACCGGAGTCCTTCATAGGTGCATCTCCGAAGAAGAAGGGCGGAACCTTCTGGCTAAAATTCATGCCGGACTCGGTGGTCATCACGCCGCAGCTCGGTCCCTTGTAAGCAAGGCCTTTCGTACAGGCTTTTATTGGCCGACGGCCCGGGCAGACGCCCAGGACTTAGTCCAACGATGCGTCGGTTGCCAGCTTTTTGCAAACCAAAGCCACATGCCATTCACCGCCCTCCAAACTATCCCCATAACTTGGCCCTTCGCGGTCTGGGGGCTTGACATGGTTGGACCCCTTAAAGGCGGAGCCCACAAGAAAAAATACTTACTGGTCATGGTGGATAAGTTCACCAAATGGATAGAAGCCAAGCCTGTTAAGACGGCCGAATCCGAACCGGTGACAGACTTTATATCCGGGGTTGTACACCGCTACGACGTCCCCCACAACATCATCACTGATAACGGCACAAACTTTACGGTCGACGAGGTAAAACTCTGGTGCAAAAACATGGGCATCAAGCTCGATTATGCTTCCGTCTATCACCCACAAACTAACGGCCAGGTCGAACGTGCAAATGGTCTTATCATGAGCGGCATAAAACCCAGATTAGTGCGGTCCCTCAAGGAATCTAACACGCATTGGGTAGAGGATCTCGACTCCGTACTCTGGGGGCTGCGGACCACGCCGAATTGCACCATCGGATACACACAATTCTTCATGATGTACGACGCAGAGGCAGTTTTGCCTTGCGACATAATTCATGACTCACCTCGAGTGCGCATGTACGAAGAAAGGGAAGCCAAGCTCGATCGGCAGGATAGTTTGGACGCCTTGGAGGAGGAGCGTGACGTGGCAAAAGCCCATTCCACATTCTCTCAACAGCAGGCTCGAAGATACCAAAGCAGAGAAGTACGGGCCAAAAATCACAATGTCGGCGAATTAGTTCTATGCCTGCCGGACAAGAAAAAGGACAAACTCAAGCCCAAGTGGGAAGGTCCCTTCATAATTAACCAAGTCCTAACTGGTGGAGTGTACCGCCTGCGAGATGCATCAGATAACCGACTTGAGCCGAATCCATGGAACGCAGCCCGTCTCCGAAGATTCTATGCCTAGCGCTAGACTCTGTGTTCGTCTCCTTCCTTTGTCCATTTTTTATATACTTTCTGTCTTACACTTCTCTCCTTCTCCCCTCCCTTTCTCTTATAGCCTTTAAAGGCTCATCAAATGACGTTCTATTCGTACTCATTAAACCTGGGTGCTTCTTTTAATAGAAGCTTATTTATACGGGCTTTATGCCCAACACATGTGTCACACTTCCGCATGTACCTTTTATTTCACCATTATATGCATCGATATGACTTAAGTTTTGGCCAAGCTGGGTTGCCCGGCTCCTGTGCTTACCCCTACGTTCCTGATTGTTCGGCTAGGTGGTAAAGGGAGCACCTCTGTGATTGTTACTGCCGGGTCAGCCGGATGTGTACCTCAGACTGGGTGAATCCGAAAGCTAGCGTTCTTAAGGGAATATTCGGTTGGTGACCTAAAATATGATCTTTTTACTTATTTATTTATGCACCCCCAGATGCTTTTTCCTGTGTCTTTTTTGCAGAATGGACATGCACTTTAGGGCATGCCTCCCAGGGAAAGGAACCCTTAACGGAACTATTATCCCTGGAAGATGTTTCTTACTAACCATGTAATATAACATAACTAGTTGGGCACTTGTCTGTTCAAGCACTAATGACCCCTACGCCTGGTCTCCATGCATACCCCGGTTCTTACATAACCGCGTGGGTATTCGGACACACTCCGGACCGTCAGGTCCCAAGGTTGAAGCGAAAAGGTCGGCCCTGACAAACGATCTACAATCCGGCTAGAAGGCATTACAAATGTCAATTAAAATTACATAGTCATTCCGACTGATTGTATTCCTCTTTAATACCATCTAACAGTCTGTCTAGTTTACAGTCCTGCTGGGAATACTTTGCAGCCAATTCTACTTGGCCGTATACTAAACTTATAGGGATCTCCTTCCCATCGGGCCCCACAGGTCCGACCGCGGCCATGTGGTTGGGGTCAGCCTTCGTGTACCGCGTCTTCACCATGGCCCAGGCTTCCCTAGCGCTCTGACGGCAGGCCGATATCTTCCACAATCGGAAGCGCCGGCGCGCTCCCTTCAGCTTCTCTGCAAGCTCTCCAAGGCCTTCGGGCATGGAAATGGATGGCCACAAGGCCTGGGCGACGCCTTGCATCACCTGCCGAACTCGCTCGTGCAGTTGCGAGAGCTCGGGAAGAAGGTCACCCGTAGAACCAGGCATCTCCTCTGCAGGACGACCTGTTAGCACACCTACAGACATTACTCTGTTATTCGACTTCCTCGACGAACTCTGTTTTTTCAAAGGTTCGTTCAAGCACTTACTAAATATGCCGTGCTGAAGCCGCTGATTCTCCTTAACGGAGTCCGACAGCTGGGCAC
Source organism: Aegilops umbellulata (assembly GCA_032464435.1). Lineage (NCBI taxonomy): Eukaryota > Viridiplantae > Streptophyta > Magnoliopsida > Poales > Poaceae > Aegilops > Aegilops umbellulata. Next base: position 355,919,894 of record CP136058.1, read on the forward strand.
GAACATCTTTCAGTTCAACGCCCAGCTTGGTGTTGGCATCTTGGAGATCATTCTTTTCCCGCCTCACCTTTGTCAGCACGCTCTCACCAGCTTTTAACTCGCATAGGAGTTGTTGCTTTTCCGGATCTAATCCGGCGCCATCTGCAATTTCATTTGTCAGAATTGCACACACGCCGCACTTCACAAAATACTTATCTTTCGGAAGTATATATTACCAACAGGGGTCTCCTTGAGCTCCCCTGTCGCGGCTAGTGCGGCCTCAAGTTGGGATTTGCACTCTTCTAGCTCTAGGGACAGTTGGGTATTCTGTTCCGCAAGACCCTGCATTATTAAATGATCCTCAAATCAGTTCTTCTAACTGTTTCAAGTCTCGGGGGCTACTGATATATATAACCATTAAATTTTCTCACCCGTATTTCTTTTACATATTGCTCCGTGGCTCTGGCTAGACCATTTTGAGCGGCACGGAGGTACGCATCTCCTGAATTGAAGGCATCCAACGCCTCTTGGGAGAAACAAGCGTCGCGAAGAACTGTTCGGTGACGCTTGTGGTTCATGGCACTCTCCACCTCAGAAATGGTGGCAGACAACTTGTCCGCATCCTCTGTTGGAGGAGCGTCCGGTGCGCGCCTCGTGTTCGCCTCTGCCTCCGGACCAGGCTTTGGAGCCTGGCTGGTGGAGGCGCGATTGGCAGCCTCTCCGGATATAGTCCGGCGAGGTCTCTTTGTCCTGAAGAGAGCACGAGTGTTAATATGCCTTGAAGGAATAACACCTGGAATAAGAGGGCGCGCCATACCTTTGCGCTCGCGCCTCGGTCCGGACTGCACTTCTTTTCTGCCCACGGGGCCCTGCAGCCCCTCATTGGCTTGTCGCCGCAGGCTCGGCCTCCTGCCTCAAAAACCTCCCCTGCAAAACACGGTTGCAATCAGGAAACTGAAAACATGCAAGGGTGGACCCCTTTTCGAGGTACTGGGACTTCGGTCTCAGTTACCTGGGAGGCCGGGATTAGCCCTGGGTAATCGGCCATAATGGCCACCAAGGCGTTGTCCTTGCTCAATTGATGGAACACTCCATCAATCAGCTCCACAAATAAGTCCGGATCCTCTTGGGAGGCCGGGTCGAGGGACCGTCCCGGATCCTCGGGCTGTGGAGGAGGGCTGTTTATTTCTTTAACAGCCTGGCGCAGTTCCTGCATTGAAGTCGTTAGACTATATACTTAAATGGTGGGAATATAAAACGGATGGGCAATTAAAAGTGTCCACTTGCCCAACTCAGAGGATTGTACATAGTAAATCCACCCTGTGGGTTGACACGGAGAAATTCCTCCTCTTCTCCCTTGTACAAAGCGGACAAGATCTTTGTCAGAGCGGTAGCCGAGTCCGGCCCCTTACGGCCATGACGGGTGGCGTCATCCTCCCCGTTGAAGTCCCACATGGGGTGGCCTCTATACTAAAGCAGCTACACCCCTCGCATGTGTTGGAAATATGCCCTAGAGGCAATAATAAATTGATTATTATTATATTTCCTTGTTCATGATAATCGTTTATTATCCATGCTAGAATTGTATTGATAGGAAACTCAGATACATGTGTGGATACATAGGCAACACCATGTCCCTAGTAAGCCTCTAGTTGACTAGCTCGTTGATCAATAGATGGTTACGGTTTCCTGACCATGGACATTGGATGTCATTGATAACGGGATCACATCATTAGGAGAATGATGTGATGGACAAGACCCAATCCTAAGCCTAGCACAAGATCATGTAGTTCGTATGCTAAAGCTTTTATAATGTCAAGTATCATTTCCTTAGACCATGAGATCGTGCAACTCCCGGATACCGTAGGAGTGCTTTGGGAGTGCCAAACGTCACAACGTAACTGGGTGGCTATAAAGGTGCACTACGGGTATCTCCGAAAGTGTCTGTTGGGTTGGCACGAATCGAGACTGGGATTTGTCACTCCGTGTGACGGAGAGGTATCTCTGGGCCCACTCGGTAGGACATCATCATAATGTGCACAATGTGATCAAGGAGTTGATCACGGGATGATGTGTTACGGAACGAGTAAAAGAGACATGCCGGTAACGAGATTGAACAAGGTATCGGGATACCGACGATCGAATCTCGGGCAAGTATCATACCGATAGACAAAGGGAATTGTATACGGGATTGATTAAGTCCTTGACATCGTGGTTCATCCGATGAGATCATCGTGGAACATGTGGGAGCCAACATGGGTATCCAGATCCCGCTGTTGGTTATTGACTGGAGAACGTCTCGGTCATGTCTGCATGTCTCCCGAACCCGTAGGGTCTACACACTTAAGGTTCGATGACGCTAGGGTTATAAAGGAAGCTTGTATGTGGTTACCAAATATTGTTCGGAGTCTCGGATGAGATCCCGGATGTCACGAGGAGTTCCGGAATGGTCCGGAGGTAAAGATTTATATATGGGAAGTCTTATTTTGGTCGCCAGAAAAGTTTCGCACTTTATCGGTATTGTACCGGGAGTGCCGAAAAGGGTCCGGGGGTCCACCGGGGGGGTCCACCTGCCCCGGGGGGAACATGGGCTGTAGGGGGTGCGCCGTGGCCTATATGGGCCAAGGGCACCAGCCCCAAGAGGCCCATGCGCCAAGATATAAGAAAAAAGGGAGAGTCCTCAAGGGGGAAGGCACCTCCGAGGTGCCTTGGGGAGGATGGACTCCTCCCCCCCTTGGCCGCACCCCTTCCTTGGAGGAAGGGGCAAGGCTGCGCCTCCCCCCTCTCCCTTGCCCCTATATATAGTGGGGGGAAGGGAGGGGAGTCACACCTGAAGCCCTGGCGCCTCCCTCCCTCCCGTGACACCTCCTCCTCTCCCGCAGGTGCTCGGCGAAGCCCTGCAGGATTGCCACGCTCCTCCACTACCACCACGCCGTTGTGCTGCTGCTGGATGGAGTCTTCCTCAACCTCTCCCTCTCCCCTTGCTGGATCAAGGCATGGGAGACGTCATCGGGCTGTACGTGTGTTGAACGCGGAGGTGCCGTCCGTTCGGCACTAGGATCATCGGTGATCTGAATCACGACGAGTACGACTCCATCAACCCCGTTCACTTGAACGCTTCCGCTTAGCGATCTACAAGGGTATGTAGATGCACTCTCCTTCCCCTCGTTGCTGGTTTCTCCATAGATAGATCTTGGTGACACGTAGGAAAATTTTGAATTTCTGCTACGTTACCCAACAGTGGCATCATGAGCTAGGTCTATTGCGTAGATTCTTTGCACGAGTAGAACACAAAGTAGTTGTGGGCGTTGATTTTGTTCAATATGCTTACCGTTACTAGTCAATCTTGATTCGGCGGCATTGTGGGATGAAGCGGCCCGGACCGACCTTACACGTACTCTTACGTGAGACAGGTTCCACCGACTGACATGCACTAGTTGCATAAGGTGGCTAGCGGGTGCCAGTCTCTCCCACTTTAGTTGGGTCGGATTCGATGAAAAGGGTCCTTATGAAGGGTAAATAGCAATTGACATATCATGTTGTGGTTTTGCGTAGGTAAGAAACGTTCTTGCTAGAAACCCATAGCAGCCACGTAAAACATGCAAACAACAATTAGAGGACGTCTAACTTGTTTTTGCAGGGTATGCCATGTGATGTGATATGGCCAAAGGATGTGATGTATGATATATGTGATGTATGAGATGATCATGTTCTTGTAATAGGAATCACGACTTGCATGTCGATGAGTATGACAACCGGCAGGAGCCATAGGAGTTGTCTTAATTTATTTATGACCTGCGTGTCAACATAAACGTCATGTAATTACTTTACTTTATTGCTAACCGTTAGCTGTAGTAGTAGAAGTAATAGTTGACGTGACAACTTCATGAAGACACGATGATGGAGATCATGATGATGGAGATCATGGTGTCATGCCGGTGACGACGATGATCATGGAGCCCCGAAGATGGAAGATCAAAAGGAGCAAAGTGATGATGGCCATATCATGTCACTATTTGATTGCATGTGATGTTTATCATGTTTATACATCTTGTTTACTTAGAACGACGGTAGTAAATAAGATGATCCCTCATAAAAATTTCAAGAAAGTGTTCCCCCTAACTGTGCACCGTTGCTACAGTTCGTCGTTTCGAAGCACGCCGTGATGATCGGGTGTGATAGATCCTTACGTTCACATACAACGGGAGTAAGACAGTTTTACACAGCAAAACACTTAGGGTTAACTTGACGAGCCTAGCATGTACAGACATGGCCTCGGAACACAGAAGACCGAAAGGTCGAGCATGAGTCGTATAGAAGATACGATCAACATGAAGATGTTCACCGACGTTGACTAGTCCGTCTCACGTGATGATCGGACACGGCCTAGTTGACTCGGATCATGTAATCACTTAGATGACTAGAGGGATGTCTATCTGAGTGGGAGTTCATAAGATGAACTTAATTATCCTGAACATAGTCAAAAAGATTTTGCAAATTATGTTGTAGCTCGCGCTTTAGTTCTACTGTTTTAGATATGTTCCTAGAGAAAATATAGTTGAAAGTTGATAGTAGCAATTATGCGGACAGTAGAAGGCTTGTGTCCTTAATGCACCGCTCGGTGTGCTGGACCTCGAACGTGGTCTGTGGATGTTGCGAACATCTGACATACACGTTTTGATGACTACATGATAGTTCGGTAATGATAAATGGTTTAAGAATTGAGGCACCGAAGACATTTTTGAAATGTCGCGGAACATATAAGATGTTTCGAGGGCTGAAATTGGGATTTCAGGCTCGTGCCCACGTCAAGAGGTATAAGACCTCCGACGATTTTCTTGGCCTGCAAACTAAGGGAGAAAAGCTCAATCGTTGAGCTTGTGCTCAAATTGTCTGAGTACAACAATCACTTGAATCGAGTGGGAGTTGATCTTCCAGATAAGATAGTGATGTTTCTCCAAAGTCATTGCCACCAAGCTGCTAGAGCTTCGTGATGAACTATAACATATCAGGGATAGATATGATGATCCTTGAAATATTCACGATGTTTGACACCGTGAAAGTAGAAATCAAGAAGGAGCATCAATTGTTGATGGTTAGTGAAACCACTAGTTTCAAGAAGGGCAAGGGCAAGAAGGGATACTTCATGAAACGGCAAATCAGCTGCTGCTCTAGTGGAGAAACCCAAGGTTGAACCCAAACCCGAGACTGAGTGCTTCTGTAATAAGGGGAACAACCACTGGAGCAGAATTACCCTAGATACTTGGTAGATGAGAAGGCTGTCGATAGAAGTATATTGGATATACATTATGTGAATGTGTACTTTACTAGTACTCCTAGTAGCATCAGGGTATTAGATACCGGTTCGGTTGCTAAGTGTTAGTAACTCGAAATAAAAGCTACGGAATAAACGGAGACTAGCTAAAGGTGAGCTGACGATATGTGTTGGAAGGGTTTCCAAGGTTGATGTGATCAAGCATCGCACGCTCCCTCTACCATCGAGATTGGTGTTAAACCTAAGTAATTGTTATTTGGTGTTTGCGTTGAGCATAGACATGATTGGATTATGTCTATCGCAATACGGTTATTCATTTAAGGAGAATAATGGTTACTCTATTTATTTGAATAATACCTTCAATGGTCTTGCACCTAAAATGAATGGTTTATTAAAATCTCGATCATAGTGATACACATGTTCATGCCAAAAGATATAAGATAGTAATGATAGTACCACCTACTTATGGCACTGCCATGTAAGTCATGTTGGTATAAAACGCATGAAGAAGCTCCATGTTGATGGATCTTTGAACTCACTCATTTCTGAAAAGATTGAGACATGTGAACCGTGTCTATTGGTATATACGCATGAAGAAACTCCATGCAGATGGACCGTTTGGACTCACTTGATTTTGAATCACTTGAGATATGCAAATCATACCACATGGGCAAGATGACTGAAAGCTTCGGTTTCAGTAAAATGGAACAAGAAAGCAACTTGTTGGAAGTAACACATTTTGATGTGTGCAGTCCAATGAGTGCTGAGGCACGCAGTGGATATCGTTATGCTATTACTTCACAGATGATTTGAGTAGATACTGAGCATATTTACTTGATGAAACACAAGTCTGAATTGTTGAATGGTTCAAGTAATTTCAGAGTCAAGTTGAAGATCGTCGTGACAAGAGGATAAAATGTCTATGATATGATCATAGAGATTTATATCTGAGTTGCGAGTTTGGTACACAATTGAGACATTGTGGAAATTGTTTCACGACTAGTACCGCCTGGAACACCATAGTGTGATGGTGTGTCCGAACATCATGACTGCACCCTATTGGATATGATGCATACCATGATGTCTCTTATCGAATTACCACTATCGTTCATGGGTTAGGCATTAGAGACAACCGCACTCACTTTAAATAGGACACCACGCAAATCCGTCGAGACAACACCGTATGAACTATGGTTTAGAGAAACCTAGGCTGTTGTTTCTTAAAAGTTTGGGGTGACGACGCTTATGTGAAAAAGTTTCAGGCTGATAAGCTCGAACCCAAAGCGGATAAATGCATCTTCATAGGACACCCAAAACAGTTGGGTATACCTCCTGTCTCAGATCCGAAAGCAATAGGGACTGTTTCTAGAATCAGGTCCTTTCTCGAGGAAAAGTTTCTCTTGAAAGAATTGAGTGGGAGGATGGTGGAGACTTGATGAGGTTATTGAACCGTCACTTCAACTGGTATGTAGCAGGGCACAGGAATTGTTCCTATGGCACCTACACCAATTGAAGTGGAAGCTTATGATAGTGATCATGAGACTTCGGATCAAGTCACTCCCAAACCTCATAGGATGACAAGGATGCGTACTACTTCAGAGTGGTACGTAATCCTGTCTTGGAAGTCTTGTTGCTAGACAACAATGAACCTACGAGATATGGAGAAGCGATGGTGGGCCCGGATTCCGATGAATGGCTCGAGGCCATAAAATCCGAGAGAGGATCCATGTATAAAAACAAAGTGTAGACTTTGGCAGAACGGCTCGATGGTCGTAAGGCTGTTGAGTACAGATGGATTTTAAAAGGAAGACAGACAATGATGGTGAATGTCACCATTAAGAAAGCTCGACTTGTCGTTAAGATGTTTCCCGACAAGTTCAAGGAGTTGACTACGATGAGACTTTCTCACTCGTAGCGATGCTAAGAGTCTGTTGGAATTAGCAGGTACTGCATTATTTATGAAATCTTCCAGATAGGATGTCAAAATATTGTTTCCTTGTTCTTGAGGAAAGGTTGTATGTGATACAACCAGAAGTTTTTGTCGATCCTAAAAGATGCTAACAAGTATGCAAAGCCCCAGCAATCCTTCTAAGGACTGGAGTAAGCATCTCGGAGTTGGAATGTACACTTTGGTGAGATAATCAAAGATTTTGGGTTTATACAAAGTTTATGAGAAACTTGTATTTCCAAAGAAGTGAGTGGGAGCACTATAGAATTTCTGATGAGTATATGTTGTTGACATATTGTTGATCAGAAATGATGTAGAATTTCTGGAAAGCATATAGGGTTATTTGAAGAGTGTTTTCAATGGAAAACCTGGATTAAGCTACTTGAACATTGAGCATCAAGATCTATAAGGATAGATCAAAATCGCTTAATAGTACTTTCAAACGAACACATACCATGACAAGATTTTGAAGGAGTTCAAAATAGATCAGCAAAGAAGGAGTTCTCGGCTGTGTTACAAGGTGTGAGTATTGAGCAAGACTCAAGACATGACCACGGCAGAATAGAGAGGAAGGACGAAGGTCGTCCCCTATGCTTTAGTCGTAGGCTCTAAAGTATGCTATGTTGTGTACCGCACCTGAAGTGTGCCAAGCCATTCAAGGGGTACAAGTGTGATCCAGGAATGGATCACAGGACAACGGTCAAGGTTATCCTTAGTAACTAGTGGACTAAGGAATTTTCTCGATTATGGAGGTGGAAAAGAGTTCGTCGTAAAGGGTTACGCCGATGCAAGCTTTGACACTGATCCAAATTATACTAAGTAGTAAATTGGATTCGTATAGTAGAACAGTTATTTGGAATAGTTCCAAATAGAGCGTGGTAACTGCATCTAGGAGATGACATAGAGATTTGTAAAGCACACACGGATCTGAAAGGTTCAGACCCGTTGACTATAACATCTCTCACAAGCATAACATGATCAAACCAAAAACTCATTGAGTGTTAATCACATAATAAGGTGAACTAGATTATTGACTCTAGTAAACTCTTTGGGCGTTAGTCACATGGGGATGTGACCTTGGGTGTTGGAATCATTGCAATCACATATCGATGTGAACTGGATTATTGACTCTAGTGCAAGTGGGAGACTGTTGGAAATATGCCCTAGAGGCAATAATAAATTGATTATTATTATATTTCCTTGTTCATATAATCGTTTATTATCCATGCTAGAATTGTATTGATAGGAAACTCAGATACATGTGTGGATACATAGACAACACCATGTCCCTAGTAAGCCTCTAGTTGACTAGCTCGTTGATCAATAGATGGTTACGGTTTCCTGACCATGGACATTGGATGTCATTGATAACGGGATCACATCATTAGGAGAATGATGTGATGGACAAGACCCAATCCTAAGCCTAGCACAAGATCATGTAGTTCGTATGCTAAAGCTTTTATAATGTCAAGTATCATTTCCTTAGACCATGAGATCGTGCAACTCCCGGATACCGTAGGAGTGCTTTGGGTGTGCCAAACGTCACAACGTAACTGGGTGGCTATAAAGGTGCACTACGGGTATCTCCGAAAGTGTCTGTTGGGTTGGCATGAATCGAGACTGGGATTTGTCACTCCGTGTGACGGAGAGGTATCTCTGGGCCCACTCGGTAGGACATCATCATAATGTGCACAATGTGATCAAGGAGTTGATCACGGGATGATGTGTTACGGAACGAGTAAAAGAGACTTGCCGGTAACGAGATTGAACAAGGTATCGGGATACCGACGATCGAATCTCGGGCAAGTATCATACCGATAGACAAAGGGAATTGTATACGGGATTGATTAAGTCCTTGACATCGTGGTTCATCCGATGAGATCATCGTGGAACATGTGGGAGCCAACATGGGTATCCAGATCCCGCTGTTGGTTATTGACTGGAGAACGTCTCGGTCATGTCTGCATGTCTCCCGAACCCGTAGGGTCTACACACTTAAGGTTCGATGACGCTAGGGTTATAAAGGAAGCTTGTATGTGGTTACCAAATATTGTTCGGAGTCTCGGATGAGATCCCGGATGTCACGAGGAGTTCCGGAATGGTCCGGAGGTAAAGATTTATATATGGGAAGTCTTATTTTGGTCGCCAGAAAAGTTTCGCACTTTATCGGTATTGTACCGGGAGTGCCGAAAAGGGTCCGGGGGTCCACCGGGGGGGTCCACCTGCCCCGCGGGGCCACATGGGCTGTAGGGGTTGCGCCTTGGCCTATATGGGCCAAGGGCACCAGCCCCAAGAGGCCCATGCGCCAAGATATAAGAAAAAAGGGAGAGTCCTCAAGGGGGAAGGCACCTCCGAGGTGCCTTGGGGAGGATGGACTCCTCCCCCCCCTTGGCCGCACCCCTTCCTTGGAGGAAGGGGCAAGGCTGCGCCTCCCCCCTCTCCCTTGCCCCTATATATAATGGGGGGAAGGGAGGGGAGTCACACCTGAAGCCCTGGCGCCTCCCTCCCTCCCGTGACACCTCCTCCTCTCCCGCAGGTGCTCGGCGAAGCCCTGCAGGATTGCCACGCTCCTCCACTACCACCACGCCGTTGTGCTGCTGCTGGATGGAGTCTTCCTCAACCTCTCCCTCTCCCCTTGCTGGATCAAGGCATGGGAGACGTCATCGGGTTGTACGTGTGTTGAACGCGGAGGTGCCGTCCGTTCGGCACTAGGATCATCGGTGATCTGAATCACGACGAGTACGACTCCATCAACCCCGTTCACTTGAACGCTTCCGCTTAGCGATCTACAAGGGTATGTAGATGCACTCTCCTTCCCCTCGTTACTGGTTTCTCCATAGATAGATCTTGGTGACACGTAGGAAAATTTTGAATTTCTACTACGTTACCCAACAGCATGATGCATGCGGCCATGACTTCTATCATGGTTAGTCCGGAATGAGTTAATAATCTTATACGGCCCATCACGTAAAGGACGTCCCTGTCACTTTCCCTCTGAGGGCTCCGTGGACGCCAACTTAGGCGCTTCTTGAGGGGAGCAGTGTCGAACTCAGGGAGGCCGATCCGAACAGGATCCAGCAATGGGACGTCCTCTATATAAAACCATTCCGAAGGCCAATTCTCGGACGCCTTCTTTGGGGTTCCGGATAGATATCCGGTCCCGGCGATGCGCCACACTTCGGCTCCGCCCACTTGATATATTGACCCCTCCTGAGAACGGGGCACCAGGCAGAATAGCCTCTTTCACAATGCAAAATGAGCCTCAACACTCAAAAATAGCTCGCAGAGGGCTACGGAGCCCGCGATGTGCAATATGGAGGCAAGCGTGAGGTTGTGCAGCTGGAGGCCATAGAACTCCAGGAGCCCTCGGAGAAACAGATGGTTGGAAATCCGAGCCCTCTTATTAAATAAGGGACAAGGCATACCCGCTCTCCTTTGGAGGGATTGGGGGCACTCTCCGCTTGCTCTCCGCCATTATAGGTGGCAAGTCCGGCTCGAACCAGGACCATATAGGCCGGGGGGAGAAATCCCTTGGTCTAGAGCGTCACTAGCTCGCTGTGCGGGATGGAGCATCTCTCCCAATCTCTAGGCTGAGGGCTGGAAGGGCGAGAGGAGGAGTTGCGACGGCTGGCCATGGTGGGATGGACCTTTGTCGGATGCGCTCTGATGAATACTCACGGAGGGGAGAAGGTGTGGTTTGGATCTAAATCCTCGTCCCTTTAATAGGCGGCTCATTTACGCGGCTCGGGGTGTGAATGTAAAAAAACCTAGACCTTTCGTATTCATTTGACACGTGGAAGACAACCATTATTGGGCGTAGAAGCCAAGGAGTGCAACATTTACAAGAAACCGGACATAATTCAACAGGTACACGGAACTTGGAGGAGAACCCGCCTTGCAATGCCGAAGATAATTTGCGCGCCGGACTCGTCTTCATTGAATCCTTGTTCGGGGGCTACTGAGGGAGTCCTGGATTAGGGGGTGTCCGGATAGCCAGACTATACCTTCGGTCGGACTCCTGGACTATGAAGATACAAGATTGAAGACTTCGTCCCGTGTCCGGTAGGGACTTTCCTTGGCGTGGAAGGCAAGCTTGGCGATACGAATATGTAGATCTCCTACCATTGTAACCGACTCTGTGTAACCCTATCCCTCTCCGGTGTCTATATAAACCGGAGGGTTTTAGTCCATACAAACAACAATCATACCATAGGCTAGCTTCTAGGGTTTAGCCTCCTTGATCTCGTGGTAGATCTACTCTTGTACTACCCATATCATCAATATTAATCAAGCATGAGTAGGGTTTTACCTCCATCGAGAGGGCCCGAACCTGGGTAAAAACATTGTGTCCCTTGTCTACTGTTACCATCCGCCTAGACGCACACTTCGGGACCCCCTACCCGAGATCCGCCGGTTTTGACACCGACACTACCCATCAAATAAAAACAGGTGCCTGAAAATTTGTTTCGAAACAAATGATTATGACACCCCAAAAATTTTATCCTTGTTTGTTGATTAAGATTTTTGCCAGGAAATTAAACTTTTCTTTTTCTGGTTTTTCTTTGATTTCAGTACCATTCCTTCTTGGATTGTTATGGAGTTTTTACCCCAAGTGAAAATTTCCAAACATATTATTGGACTGGTTTTCCCCCTCAAGAAAAACATTTCTCTTAAAAATGGATTTAATTGCATAATTTATTCTCTCTGAGCTTTATTCCCTAAAATGAAAATTTTTAAGTTTCAGGACCCAATTTGCACTGCAACCTCTTGATATATTTATCTAAAATTCCAACCAAAATTTGGAGATGTTATGTGATGTGTTTAAATCACTGTTATGCAAGAATATACTTCATTCATTAAATATTTGGAGCTCTACCCCAACTTTTCAAAACTGGTCCAGATGGCAGTATTGCACTACAACCCTTTTAAATATCTCTTTCTAGCTTCCACCAAAATTAGGGGATGTTAGTAGTAGTATTTTATTCATCATTATGCAACAACCCATTGATGTTATTTTAAAGATTTGAGTGAATCAACCTCTTTTGCTTTCTGGTCCAGTTTGGCTTTTTCCACTGCAACCCTAATTTATTTTCCTCTAGTGCCCTAGAGCTTTCTCCTACTTATAGCCCACCTTACAAAACCCTTAAGTCCAGAAGAGTGGACCCATTGGGAGATTTTTGGTTCATGAAACAATGGCATTTACCTTCTGCCCAGAACTGTAGTTTTGCAAAACTTGCACTAACAAGTTTCTGCTTTTGTAAAACTAACTTCACCACTGTCGGCGTTCTGGGAACGGGGGTCCCCAGACTTGCCTGCTTGCGGCCTGCGGCGTGGCTCAAACGGGAGCCCAGCGTGGCCCATCTTCATAAACACAAGGCTCAAGACCCTCGCGAGGGGCCAAGCCTCGCGAGGCGGACGACATGGCGCTTCCTCAAGCACAGCCTCCTTAGGCTGGCTCGCGAGGAGGCGGAGAGATCAAGGCGGGTACCTCACGAGGTGCCCATGACGCAAGCCATGACGACCAAGGGTGCCAGGCGGGCGCCAGCCCACACAGCGTCTCCCTTTCCTCTTTGGTGCAAAGGGGGCAAGCGCAGGCGAGAGGATCAAGCAAAGGCACCCATTTCAGTGCAACGAGACCAAGACCAGTCCAACGGTGGGAAGGAGGTCACCATGGAGCCCAGGACGGCGTCACCACAGGGCCTTTGGCAAGCGAAGACCAACTTTAGTCAGGATAAGTGTACCAGATGTTCCCCTTCGAATTGGCCAATTGTTGGCGCCCTTCCCGCTCAATATTTGGGAAGAGGCCCAGGGCCTTTGCCTATAAATAGGACTAGCCACCCCCAGGGTAGAGGCATTCAGTATCTAGGCATCGAGAAACCAGCTAGAACATAGCAACACACCCAGAGAGTAAGAAGGGCGATCGAACTCCCCCAAGCAGTTCATCCCCTAGCCCAGAACAGACCCTCACGAGGTTGTTCTTTCTTGTACTGTTCTTCCTCATCAGCCCAAGAGGCAATCCACCCACCACAAACTAGTGTAGGGTATTACACCACAATGGTGGCCCGAACTAGTATAAACCCTGTGTCTCTCGTGTTGTTCTTCTGGTAGTTAGTTCTTGGCGAGACGGTGAGGTAGAGGGCACGATCTCCGCGCGCACCCCAGAGTTCGAACCTTAAGGGTCTGCCGGAACCCGTGATCCGACATTTGGCGCGCCAGGTAGGGGTGCGCTGGAATCTGTCTTCCACCGCTCCGCTCTCCTCTGACTGTCGCATCCATGTCTGACGCTCGTCGGGCCCGCGCCGAGCGCCGGGCCGCCATCGCTTCCCGCATCGTCCAGACGGCCCCCGTCGGTGGGCGTCCTCGTCGTTCCCGTTGCCCGCCGTCAACGCCGCCACCGGTCTGGCGGGGAACGAGCAGCAAGCATCCTCTCAGCACCCGTCCGTGCGGCGAGATGGCCGCACCGCCACTCCGTCGCTCACCCCGGCCGGTTCTTCGTCGCACGCGCTTCGCGCGCCCTTGGAGGCTCGAGTTGCGCTCATTGCGGCGAACGAGCTCCTGCGCTACCGCGTCGCCGAGCTCGTCCGTGCCGCAGGGGGCTCTCCCGCGCCTTCCGCACCGCTGTGGCGCACTCCGCCCCGCATGGGCAATGAAGCTCCGGGGGCTTTCCAGCCGCCTCCTTTCCAAGAAGATGCCATGGCCCCAAGGCGCGCAGCTCCTGGGCGGAACCCGCTCCGTCATGCGCCGGCCCAGCAGGAACGGAGCTGCCAAGAAGTCCCGCGACCGCAAGAGGCCGCCCGGGCGCTCCCAGCCCCGGCTCGCCGAGACCCCGCTCCAGCTCCGGCACGTCAAGACCCCGCGCTGCTCCCAGCTGTGGCGCAAGGGGACCCGCAAGGCCAAGCTCTCCCTCAACCAAAACCTCCCGCGGCCACTGCTGGCTGCCGCGCCTACACCGCCGAGCTGCGCGGAGTCACATGGCCCGGCAAGTTCAAGCCGGACCTGCCCCCTCGCTAGATGGCACGACTGATCCCACGGAGTTCCTCCAGCTCTACGAGCTGGGAATCAAAGCTGCCAGTGGGGACGAAAAGGTCATGGCGAACTAGTTCCCCATGGCGCTGAAGGAAGGTGCTCGCACTTGGCTCCTGAACCTGGCTCCAGGCATGATCTCCTCCTGGGACCAGATGCGTACTCGCTTCATCGCCAACTACCAATGTACCCGCGACCGGCCTCCCGCCGTGAGCGACATGCGCCGCATCAAGCAGCAACCTGGGGAGACCCTGCAAAAGTACATCCAGCGTTTCAACAACGCGCGCCTCAAGATCCCCAGGGTGTCCGAGGAAGCCATCATTTCGGCCTTGTCCGATGGCGTGCGCGACATCAAGATGAAGGAGGAGTTGGCGATGCATGAAGACCTCTGCACCTCCCTGGAGCTGTTCAACCTGGCGACCAAGTGCGCCAGGGCTGAGGAGGGACGCCTCTCCCTCCTCGAGCTGCCTGACGCAGACCTAGAAGAGAAGAAGCCCAAGGCCAAGGACGTGAAGCGCAAGGGGGCTGCCGTGCTCGCGGCAGAGCCGGACACCAAGCGGGGCAAGGATCTACCCGAATCCTCCAGGGGCAGCCGGTACTGTGTGTACCACGACCTCCACACCCACAACACCAATGAATGCCAAGAACTCCGCGCCGTGTGAGAAGGAAGAGTCGGCCGACGCCCTGACCGTGCTGACCGGGGCTACGGCCGGGGAGGAGTAAGGAACCCGGGACGCTGGGAAGATCGTGGCCCACGTCAAGGCTGGCGTGACCAACCTCGCGAGGACCGCTCGCGTGACCCGCCTCGCGAGGGGGACTGGAGGGATCAGCCTCGTGAGGATCGCCCTCATGGCAACCCAGGCCTGCCGCCGTTGCCGCCTCAGCCAAGAAGGAATGAAGACCGCCACCAAGACGAGGGGGCTGGGGGCTTCCAAGAGCCTCGCGCAATCGCCTGCATCCTGGGCGGAGCTCAAGTCCCAGCCTCCCAGCGTATCTTCAAGCAGTTTGCTCGCGAAGTGAATGCAGTTCTCCCCAAGGTGGAACCAATGCGTCACCTCAGGTGGTCGGCCTGCGCCATCACGTTCAGCTCAGCAGACCAGCTCAAGTGCACGGCCACAGCCAGAGTCCTCCCAATGCTTTGTTCCCCAGTCATCAGCAACGTTCTGGTCACTAGGACCCTCATCGACGGAGGGGCAGGGCTCAATGTCTTTACCGTGGAAACATTCAACAGCCTCCAAGTGCCCTATGACCAGCTTTAGCCAACCAAGCCTTTCTCCGGAGTCACCGACGGTTCCACACCTTCGGGGCCCGCAACAACTACCGCACCGAGCTCATCGACTTTGACGTCGCCCACATCCGCCTGCCGTACAACGCCATCCTCGGGTACCCAGCGCTGGCCAAGTTCATGGCCGTGACTCACCACGGCTACAACGTCCTCAAGATGCCAGGAAGCGGCGGCGTCATCACGATGCCCTGTGAAGAGAAGGACGCAGTGTGTTCCCTGGAGCGAGCCTTTCAGGCCGCGTCACTAGAAGACCCAGATCGCGGAAGCAGGAGGCTTCCTGAGACCACCCCCAAGAAGAAGAAGACAACGTCAGGCTCAGCCCCTCAGGAGGCAGGCCCTTCAGGGCCCGCGTCTGCCCAGGGGGATCCTCCTTCAATCGCATAGGAAAGCGCGCCCGGCGCCCTCCTCAGGCAGGGCTCGGGGGCTCTCACCTGGAGGGCCACCGACCTCGCCAAGGTCACGAGGGAGGCGCTTGGGCACCATGTGGAAGCGTGCTTCGAGGCACGTTTCCCTCGAGAGGAAGCCAGGGGAAGAAGGTCAGACCAGCGGGAGTTTGTTAGCAAGGTCATTCAAGAACTACAGGAGTCAAGGATCATAAGGGGTTGCCGTCGCCCACCAGCTGTGGCTCCCCATCCGGGCGAGGATGGTGGGCTGCGCGTCTGCGTCGACGTACCAGGGCTCAATCAGATCGCCACGGCGGAGATCCTCTGTCCCTCACAAGTGGGGCGTTGCGGAGGACCACCCCACAGCTATGTTCGCATGCCTTATGGCCTGCCGAGCGTGGCTGCGGCGTACCAGCGCCTCATGAGGAACGTCTTGGAGGCGCAAGAAGACAGGCGTTCCGCAGCCCTGGCGGAGATGGAGGCTGCTCACGAGGAGCCACTAGTGCCTCCGGAGCCTCCCGAGGCCCCTGGGCCTAGGGGCTCGTGAGGATCGGCTTCTGCAGCCCACCGAGTCTGCTGCACCAACGCCACTGCACCGACGACATCTTCTGGTGACACGTTTCAAGTTTCATTCCCAGCTGGGAGCGCCCTCCTAGGGTTGCGTCATTCCCAGGCCGCGTGGGTCCGTCCCTGTGGCATGTATCCCTTTTTATCTTTTCAGTCGCTAGCTTGCTTTGCTGGGGGCGCCTCACGGGCTGCATCATCCCCAGGCCACTCAGGCTAGGCCCAGCGGCATGTATCCCTTCTGCGTTTATTTCCAATTATGCATTCGCCCATCATGCTTGATTACTTGATGCCGTCCACGGCACCTTTTCTTCTTCATGTCGACCACTTGCACGTTAAAGGGGGGGTGCCTGAGCATCGCGACTCAGGGCTCTTACTGGCTCTCCAGCCCTCACCCTCTGGCCTTGTCCACGGCATCGCGACCTGGCATACCAGCAACGGCTGAGACAAGCTCGAGGGCCGGGACCCGACGACGTAGAGTGCCGGCATCTAACCAGATTTTGCAGGAACACATCTCAAGATACGGCCCAGTGCTAGGCGCAACCCGCCTAGAGGTAGGGCCTCGTGAGTCCCGCGCTGACTCACGGGTGCCCAGATACACCTCACCTAGCTCTACCGTGCCAGCCATGTGTCAGGGCGGGGCTGCACACGCCCCGGGGGCTCCTCCCGGAGGGGAGCCCCCTCCCACGTACCAGTGGAAGCACCATGCTCCGCGCTGGCTGACGACACTGCCGAGGAGCGGCTATGCCCGTACACATACGGAAGCGCTATGCTCCGCGCTGGTGATAAACAACTGAGGGTGGCCTCCGGGCCGCGTTAACCTCAGGGAGCCCCGAGCTCAGTGTCCGGCCTCATCGCAACGCCTCCCCCCGGGAGCACCGCGCGAGGGAGCTGGGCACGGGCGCTACGACTGGGTCACGCTCAGCCGTACGCCCCAGCCAGGCCCCTCGGGCCTGGTTTCATCGCGCGTCTCTCCCCGAGCAGAGCCAAGGTACGAAGGCCGTTTGCGCGTCAAGGGGGACCCCTGAGCATCACGACTCAGGAGCCTAACTGGCTCCGTAGCCCCTCACTCCTTAGTTCCGAAAGGCTATGCTGGGTGAGGAACGCGCGGGGTCGGGCTCTGCAGACGTAGAACAATAGCCCCGCCTACATTCCATCTCATGTTGTTTGCGTGTCAAGGTGGAATCCTGAGCATCGCGACTCAGGAGCCTAACTGGCTCCGTAGCCCCTCACTCCTTAGTTCCGAAAGGCTATGCTGGGTCAGGTACGCACGGGGTCGGGCTCTGCAGACGTAGTACGGGAAACGCACCTACATCGCGCTTCCCTACTTGTTGTTCGTGCGCCAAGGGGGACTCCTGAGCATCGTGACTCAGGAGCCTAACTTGTCACGTGGCCCCTCATTCCTTTGGTCCCGTCCTGGTTTCCGGTCGGGGCTGATGCTGGGTGAGGCATGCGCGGGGCCGGGCTCTGCCGGCGTAGAACATAAGCAAGTAGGGAAGGGGAACAAAAAAATTCAAGGAACTCAAAAGTAAATATTAAAACCCATATTGTAACCTTGGTACCAAACGCAAATTTAAATGCCTCCCTGAGGCGTCGTGCATGTGCAGGAATCGAAAGAAGAACAGGAACGATAGCGGAGTCACTTGTCGGCAGCGGCGTCGCGTGGCGTTGCTTCGCCTTGTGGAGTAGTGGGGCCGGCAGCGCCTCGCTTCGGCTTGGTGGTGAAGGCCCGGAACTTCCCTAGCAGCGCCTCTGCGCGCCCCTTCACGGCCTCGACAACGGTAGTGGCGCCCTCGCCGCTCACCGGCTCCAGCAGGCTGTCGAGGTCGGCGCTGGATCGTGAAGGTAGACATGGGCGAAGACCCGCGTCAGCGCGGAAGAAGACAGGACTCGCGCCTCGGCCTCAGCCGGGGGGCGAGTCCAAGGGCGACATCTCCAAGAGCCTTCACCAAGAAGGGAAGCAGTTTGGCGGTGTCGGCGTTCTGGGAACGGGGGTCCCCAGACTTGCCTGCCTGCGGCCTGCGGCATGGCTCGAATGGGGGCCCAGCGTGGCCCATCTTCATCAACACAAAGCTCAAGACCCTCGCGAGGGGCCAAGCCTCGCGAGGCGGACGACACGGCGCTTCCTCAGGCACGGCCTCCTCAGGCTGGCTCGTGAGGAGGCGGAGAGATGAAGGCGGGTACCTCACGAGGTGCCCATGACGCAAGCCATGACGACAAAGGATGCCAGGCGGGCGCCAGCCCGCGCAGCGTCTCCCTTTCCTCTTTGGTGCAAAGGGGGCAACGCAGGCGAGAGGATCAAGCAAAGACACCCATTTCGGTGCAACAAGACCAAGACCAGTCCAACGGTGGGAAGGAGGTCACCATGGAGCCCAGGACGGCGTCTCCACAGGGCCTTTGGCAGGCGAAGACCAACTTTAGTCAGGATAAGTGTACCCGATGTTCCCCTTCGAATTGGCCAATTGTTGGCGCCCTTCCCGCTCAATATTTGGGAACAGGCCCAGGGCCTTTGCCTATAAATAGGACTAGCCACTCACAGGGTAGGGGGATCGAAGGGAGAGCATCCGATCGAGTACCAAGAAACCAGTAGAGCATGCAGAGAGAAAGAGAAGGGCGATCGAACTCCCCTTAGCAGTTCATCCCCTAGCCTAGAACTGACCCTCGCGAGGTCGTTTTCCCTTGTACTGTTCTTCCTCATCAGCCCAGGAGGCAATCCACCCACCACAAACTAGAGTAGGGTATTACACCACAATGGTGGCCCGAACTAGTATAAACCCTATGTCTCTTGTGTTTTTCTTCTTGCAGTAGTTAGATCCTTACGAGATGGAAAGGTAGAGGGCACGATCTCCGCGCGCACCCCAGAGTTCGAACCTTAAGGGTCTGCCGGAACCCGTGATCGGACATTTGGCGCGCCAGGTAGGGGTGTGCCGGAATCTGTCTTCCGCAGCTCCGCTCTCCTCCGACCGTCGCATCCATCTCTGACGCTCGTCAGGCCCGCGCCAAGCGCCGGGCCACCATCGCTTCCCGCGTCGTCCAGACGGCCCCCGTCGATGGGCGTCCTCGTCGTTCCCCGTCGCCCGCCGTCCACGCCGCCACCGGCCCGGTGTGGAACGAGCAGCAAGCGTCCTCTCAGCACCCGTCCGTGCGGCGAGATGGCCGCACCGCTACTTCGTCGCTCACCCCGGCCGGTTCTTCGTCGGACGCGCTTCGCGCGCCCTTGGAAGCTCGAGCTGCGTTCATCGTGGCGAACGAGCTCCTGCGCTACCGCCCCGTCGACGACGTCTATGAGGAATGGCTCGACTGCGTCGCCGAGCTCGTCCGCGCCGCAGGGGGCTCTTCCGCGCCTTCCGCCCCACTGCGCCGCACTCCGCCCCGCGTGGGCAATGAAGCCCCGGGGGCCTTCCAACCGCCTCCTTTCCAAGAAGATGCCATGGCCCCAAGGCGTGCAGCTCCTGGGCGGAACCCGCTCCGTCATGCGCCGGCCCAGCAGGAACGGAGCTGCCAAGAAGTCCCGCGACCGCAAGAGGCCGCCCGGGCGCTCCCAGCCCCGGCTCGCCGAGACCCCGCTCCAGCTCCGGCACTTCAAGACCCCGCGCTGCTCCCAGCTGCAGCACAAAGGGACCCGCAAGGCCAAGCTCTCCCTCAACCAAAACCTCCCGCGGCCACCGCTGGCTGCCGCTCCTACACCGCCGAGCTGTGCGGGGTCGCATGGCCCGGCAAGTTCAAGCCGGACCTGCCCCCTCGCTACGACGGCACAACTGATCCCACAGAGTTCCTCCAGCTTTACAAGCTGGGAATCGAAGCTGCCAGCGGGGACGAAAAGGTCATGGCGAACTGGTTCCCCATGGCGCTGAAGGAAGGTGCTCGCACTTGGCTCTTGAACCTGGCGCCAGGCACGATCTCCTCCTGGGACCAGATGCGTACTCGCTTCATCGCCAACTTCCAAGGTACCCGCGACCGGCCACCCGCCGTGAGCGACATGCGCAGCATCAAGCAGCAACCCGGGGAGACCCTGCAAAAGTACATCCAGCGTTTCAACAGCGCGCGCCTCAAGATCCCCAGGGTGTCCGAGGAAGCCATCATTTCGGCCTTCTCCGATGGCGTGCGCGACGTCAAGATGAAGGAGGAGTTGGCGATGCATGAAGACCTCTGCACCTCCCTGGAGCTGTTCAACCTGGCGACCAAGTGCGCCAGGGCTGAGGAGGGACGCCTCTTCCTCCTCAAGCTGCCTACCGTAGACCCAGAAGAGAAGAAGCCCAAGGCCAAGGACGTGAAGCGCAAGGGGGCTGCCATGCTCGCGGCAGAGCCGGACACCAAGCGGGGCAAGGATCTGCCCGAATCCTCCAGGGCCAGCCGATACTGTGTGTACCACGACCTCCACACCCACAACACCAATGAATGCCAAGAACTCCGCGTCGTGCGAGAAGGAAGAGTCGGCCGACGCCCTGACCGTGCTGACCGGGGCTACGGCCGAGGAGGAGGAAGGAACCCGGGACGCTGGGAAGATCGCGGACCACGTCAAGGCTGGCGTGACCAACCTCACGAGGACCGCTGGCGTGACCCGCCTCGCGAGGGGGACTGGAGGGACCAGCCTCGTGAGGATCGCCCTCATGGCAACCCAGGCCTGCCGCCATTGCCACCTCAGCCAATAAGGAATGAAGACCGCCACCAAGAAGAGGGGGCTGGGGGCTTCCAGGAGCCTCGCGCCATCGCCTGCATCCTGGGCGGAGCTCAAGCCCCAGCCTCTCAGCGTATCTTCAAGCAGTTTGCTCGCGAAGTGAATGCAGTTCTCCGCAAGCTCGAAGCGACGGTCCCCTCAAGTGGTCGGCCTACACCATCACGTTCAGCTCGGCAGACCAGCTCAAATGCGCGGCCACAGCCGGAGTCCTCCCAATGCTTTGTTCCCCAATCATCAGCAACGTTCTAGTCACCCGGACCCTCATCGACGGAGGAGCAGGGCTCAATGTCTTGTCTGTGGAAACATTCAACAGCCTCCAAGTGCCCTATGACCAGCTTCAGCCAACCAAGCCCTTCTCCGGAGTCACTGACGGTTTCACGGTCCCGATCGGGCAAGTCCGCCCCCCAGTCACCTTCGGGGCCCGCAACAACTACCACACCGAGCTCATCGACTTTGATGTCGCCCACATACGCCTGTCGTACAACGCCATCCTCGGGTACCCGGCGGTGGCCAAGTTCATGGCCGTGACTCACCACGGCTACAACGTCCTCAAGATGCCAGGAAGCGGTGGCATCATCACGGTGCCATGTCAAGAGAAGGATGCAGTGTGTTCCCTGGAGCGAGCCTTTCTGGACGCGTCACTGGAAGACCCAGATCACGGAAGCAGGAGGCTTCCTGAGACCGCCCCCAAGAAGAAGAAGAAGACGCCAGGCTCAGCCCCTCCGGAGGCAGGCCCTTCAGGGCCCGCATCAGCCCAGGGGGATCCACCCTCAATCGCATAGGAAAGCGCGCCCGGTGCCCTCCTCAGGCAGGGCTCGGGGGCTCTCACCTGGAGGGCCACCGACCTCGCCAAGGTCACGAGGGAGGCGCTTGGGCACCATGTGCAGGCGTGTTTCGAAGCACGTTTCCCTCGAAAGGAAGCCAGGGAAGGAAGGTCAGACCAGCAGGAGTTTGTTAGCAAGGCCATTCAAGAACTACAGGAGTTGAGGATCATAAGAGGTTGCCGTCACCCACCAGCTGTGGCTCCCCATACAGGCGAGGATGGTGGGCTGCGCGTCTGCGTCGACGTACCAGGGCTCAATCAGATTGCCACGACGGAGCGCCTCTGGCCTTCACAAGTGGGGCGCCGCGGAGGACCACCCCACAGCTATGTTCGCATGCCTTATGGCCTGCCGAGTGTGGCTGCGGCGTACCAGCGCCTCGTGAGGAGCGTCTTGAAGGCGCAAGAAGACAGGCGTTCCACAACCCTGGTCGAGATGGAGGCTGCTCCCGAGGAGCCACCAGTGCCTCCGGAGCCTCCCGAGGCCCCTGGGCCTGGGGGCTCGTGAGGATCGGCTTCTGCAGCCCACCGAGTCTGCTGCACCAACGCCACTGCGCCGACGACATCTTCAGGTGACACCTTTCAAGTTTCATTCCCAGCTGGGAGCGTCCTCCCAGGGTCGCGTCATACCCTGGCCGCGTGGGTCCATCCCTGTGACCTGTATCCCTTTTAACCTTTTTAGTCGCTAGCTTGCTCTGCTGGGGGCGCCCCTTGGGCTGCATTATCCCCAGGCCACTTGGGCTAGGCCCAGCGGCATGTATCCCTTCCGCGTTTATTTCCAATTATGCATTCGCCCATCATGCTTGATTAATTGATGCCGTCCACGGCACCTTTTCTTCTTCATGTCAACCACTTGCACGTTATAGGGGGGGTGCCTGAGCATCGCGACTCAGGGCTCTTACTGGCTCTCCAGCCCTCACCCTCTGGCCTTGCCCACGGCATCGCGACCTGGCATACCAGCGACGGCTAAGACAAGCTCGAGGGCCGGGACCCGAAAACGTAGATTGCCAGCATCAAACTAGATTTTGCAGGAACACATCTCAACATACGGCCCAGTACCAGGCGCAACCCGCCTAGAGGTAGGGCCTCTTGAGTCCCGCGCTGGCTCACGGGTGCCCAGATACACCTCACCTAGCTCTACCGTGCCAGCCACGTGTCAGGGCGGGGCTGTACACGCCCCGGGGGCTCCTCCCGGAGGGGAGCCCCCTCCCACGTACCAGTGGAAGCACCATGCTCCGCGCTGGCTGACGACACTGCCGAGGAGCGGCTACGCCCGTACACATACGGAAGCGCTATGCTCCGCGCTGGTGATAAACAACTGAGGGTGGCCTCCGAGCCGCGTTAACCTTAGGGAGCCCTGAGCTCGGTGGACGGCCTCATCGCAACGCCTCCCCCCGGGAGCGCCGCGCAAGGGGGCTGGGCACGGGGGCTACGACTGGGTCACGCTCAGCCGCACGCCCCAGCCAGGCCCCTCGGGCCTGGTTTCAACGCGCGTCTCTCCCCGAGCAGAGCCAAGGTACGAAGGCCGTTTGCGCGTCAAGGGGGACTCCTGAGCATCGCGACTCAGGAGCCTAACTGGCTCCGTAGCCCCTCACTCCTGAGTTCCGAAAGGCTATGCTGCGTGAGGTACGCGTGGGGACGCGCTCTGCATACGTAGAACAGTAGCCCCGCCTACATTCCATCTCATGTTGTTCGCGCGTCAAGGGGGACTCCTGAGCATCGCGACTCAGGAGCCAAGCTGGCTCCGTAGCCCCTCACTCCTTAGTTCCGAAAGGCTATGCTGGGTGAGGTACACGCGGGGTTGGGCTCTGCAGACGTAGAACGGGAAACGCACCTACATCACGCTTCCCTACTTGTTGTTTGTGCGCCAAGGGGGACTCCTGAGCATCGCGACTTAGAGCCTAACTTGTCACGTGGCCCCTCACTCCTTTGGTCACGTCCTGGTTTCCGGTCGGGGCTGATGCTGGGTGAGGCATGCGCGGGGCCGGGCTCAGTCGGCATAGAAGCAAGTAGGGAAGGGAAACGTAAAAATTCAAGGAACTTAAAAGTAAATATTACAACCCATACTGTCGCCATGGTACCAAACGCAAACTTAAATGCCTCCCCGAGGCGTCGTGCATGTGCAGGAATCGAAAGAAGAGTAGGAACGATAGCGGAGTCACTTGTCGGCAGTGGAGTCGCGTGGAGTGGCTTCGCCCTGTGGAGTAGTGGGGCCGGCAGCGCCTCGCTTCGGTTTGGTGCTGAAGGCCCGGAACTTCCCTAGCAGCGCCTCTGCGCGCCCCTTCACGGCCTCGACAGCGGCAGCGGCGCCCACGCCGCTCACCGGCTCGAGCAGGCTGTCGAGGTCGGCGCTGGGATCGCGGAGGTAGACGTGGGCGAAGACCCGCGTCAGTGCGGCAGAATACAGGACTCGCGCCTCGGCATCAGCCGTGGGGGCGAGTCCAAGGGCGACATCTCCAAGAGCCTTCACCAAGAAGGGAAGCAGTTTGGCGGGGCCGTCCCCGTCACCAGCCAGCGGGCTATCCAGGCCACTCTCGTAAAGTTTCTTCAGTGAAGCACGAGCATCCTTCTCCATGTCCGCGAAGGCCACGCGATCCTCAGCAAGGACCCGGGCCTTGGCGTCCATCTCGACCCTCGTCGTCTCCAGCTCCTTCTTCAACACGCCTAGGTGGCTACGGAGCTTCTTGAGCTTCGCCTCCCCGTCCTCGAGCGCCACCTCGCGAGCCTTCACCCTCTTCTCCTGCTCTTGGCGAAGGCGGGCCTCCTCTGCAAGCTGATCCCGCAGGCCTTGCAACTCATCCTCCAGCTCCTTGCAGCGGCCGTGGATGCCAACCACCTCTCCCAGGGCCGCGTCACGGGCAGCCTTCGCCTCGAGGGTAGCCTCCCTCTCCCCGTCACAGGCCGTTGAGGCCTGAACCAGGGCTGCCCGAATCGAGGCGTCGGAGCGAATCCACCCCGAGGCCAGCTCCAGGCGCCCGGCCACCAGGCGAGGGTCAGCGCCTTGAAGATCCTGCCGCAGCCGTTCCAGTCCAGCAACAGCCCGCTCCAAGATGGAAGAAGAAGGCGGAGAAGCATTAGTACGCCCCGAAGCAGCAGGAGGGGTCGTAGAAGCAGCGGCAAGTCGAACGGGAGGAGAAGACAGCGGCGGCGAGGCCACAGCATCCGGAGGTGGAGTCCGTTGCGCCTCCCCTGCCGTAGCAGCAGCGCCAGACAAGGGCACCTCGGAGGTCACTTGAGCCATGGGGGCTAACGCCCCGGCCAGCTCGGCCAAGCCCCGCAAGGACGAGTGGGCAGGAGAAGCCCGTGCGTCGCGGTCGCCCTCCCATGCAGGCGGAGGTGTCGCCGCAGCTGGGGCCTCAGGAGCTCCCTTCAACTTCTTCGCCGCGTGCGCCAGCCTGCTCAGGAGAAGTGATCGTCAAGCCTCGTCAACAGAACAAGAAACCAGGGATCAGGAATCAATTGCTTACAGGTCGTTGCTAGAAAGCTCCAGCGGTCTCCTGCCAAACTTGAAGCCGGAGAGCCGGCTGGAGGGGTCGACCTCGGAAGCAGAAGGCGCGTCAATGGTTCGCCCCGGAGTCAGGGCGAACCCGCGGGGGATCAACCCGGTCCTGCCCTTCTTCAGCACCGGGGGTGAGCTCCTGCTGCCCAGCACCTCGTCATCATCGTCATCGTCGCTCAGCGAAAGGCGGAGAGCGCGGGGCTTGCGCTGGAGCGGGGGAGCCCTAGACTCTCCGTCAGTCGCCTCGGAGTCGGGACCTCCCTCCCGCTCCTCCTCACCCGCTCCTCCGCTGGAGTCACCGGAAGACACATTGACCAGCTCCTCGGGAGCCACCACGGGCACGAGCCCGTCCCCGTTGAAGACAGGCATGGACTTCACCACCTGTTCCCAATCGTCGCGGAGGAACAGGGGCGAAGGCGCGCCCTCCAGCCTCGCTACCTCGCCCCCGACCAGGGATTGGAGAACCGCAGCCACGTCCTCTTCGCCCACGGCTGCGGGGCTCGGGTGAGGCCTCCACATTGGGGGAGAGTACTACCGAAGCAGAGCCAGTTGGTGCTCCAGGAACTTCCTCAGCAGCGACGCCCCGGTCAGCTTCGCCGCTGCCATGTTGGCCGGCTTCAAGTCAGCATCCATCTTCGCCAACACCGACCTCGCGCGGGGATCCGAGAGCTCCGCTCGGCACCAGTCGCTCGAGCTCACGGGCGGCTCCGTAGGAAGAGCCAACCGAGGGTGGACGCGCCCGGCGTCAACCAATACCCACTTGCTCCAGAAGCCCTCGATCCTCTTCCCCGCATTCGAAATGGCCATGGAGCTGCCGCACGCGATGAAGCCCGCGCACGCAGCAGGGGAACCTTTGGAGGTCCGGAGGTAGAAGTAATGGCGCAGCAAGGCCACCGAAGGCTGCACCCCCACGTGAGCCTCGAAGTAGTAGGGAAAGATCGCCAGGAGAAGGACGGAGTTGGGGTGGAGGTGCAAAGCTTGTAAGTTGTAATGGTGGAGGACGGAAAGGAAGAACTCAGAGAAAGGAGGCACCAGGCCCGCTGTAATGGAGCTCATGAAGAAATGATAGAAGGTGCTCCCTTGGCCTTCAGGGGCATCAGAGCCGGCCTTGAACATCTGCGCCCCGTCAATGCCCTGCGCCGCCGCCATCCGGTGCAGCAGAGCGAGGCTCGCCTCCGACACGTTGGGCGAGTCCAAAGCAGGCGAGAACCAAGCTTCGGCCGGGGCTCGGCGAGGTGCCATGGCTACCAAGGTCGAGCAGGTGGAGTAGATCTGGAAGCTTGGAGGAAGGGAAGAAGAGCGCAAGAAAGGGGATCTGAGTGGCGGGTGAAGAAAGAGAAGAGCGGAGCCCGAGCAGATGCCACGCATTTAGTATCCTGCGCAGTTGCAAAAGCACCCACGCCCAGTCAACCACCACGCGGTGCCCAAGGCCGCAGGCTATTAGGGCCCACGGCGCTTCGCCCTTGCCCTTTCGCCTCTCGGCACGGCCAAGTCCATGCGCACCTTGGGCCCGGGGGCTACTGTCGTCGTTCTGGGAATGGCGGTCCCCAGACTTGCATGCCTGCGGCCTACGGCGTGGCTCGAATGGGGCCCAGCGTGGCCCATCTTCATCAACACAAAGCTCAAGACCCTCGCGAGGGGCCAAGCCTCGCGAGGCGGACGACACAGCGCTTTCTTAGGCACGGCCTCCTCAGGCTGGCTCGCGAGGAGGCGGAGAGATCAAGGCGGGTACCTCACGAGGTGCCCATGACGCAAGCCATGACGACAAAGGATGGCAGGCGGGCGCCAGCCCGCGCAGCGTCTCCCTTTCCTCTTTGGTGCAAAGGGGGCAAGCGCAGGCGAGAGGATCAAGCAAAGACACCCATTTCGGTGCAACGAGACCAAGACCAGTCCAACGGTGGGAAGGAGGTCACCATGGAGCCCAGGACGGTGTCACCATAGGGCCTTTGGCGGGCGAAGACCAACTTTAGTCAGGATAAGTGTACCCGATGTTCCCCTTCGAATTGGCCAATTGTTGGCGCCCTTCCCGCTCAATATTTGGGAAGAGGCCCAGGGCCTTTGCCTATAAATAGGACTAGCCACTCACAGGGCAGGGGGATCGAAGGGAGAGCATCCGATCGAGTACCAAGAAACCAGTAGAGCAAGCAGAGAGAAAGAGAAGGGCGATAGAACTCCCCTTAGCAGTTCATCCCCTAGCCTAGAACTGACCCTCGCGAGGTCGTTCTCCCTTGTACTGTTCTTCCTCATCAGCCCAAGAGGCAATCCACCCACCACAAACTAGAGTAGGGTATTACACCACAATGGTGGCCCGAACTAGTATAAACCCTGTGTCTCTTGTGTTCTTCTTGCAGTAGTTAGATCCTTACGAGACGGAAAGGTAGAGGGCACGATCTCCGCGCGCACCCCAGAGTTCAAACCTTAAGGGTCTGCCGGAACCCGTGATCCGACAGGCGGGGCCGTCCCCATCACCAGCCAGCGGGCTATCCAGGCCACTCTCGTAAAGCGTCTTCAGTGAAGCGCGAGCATCCTTTTCCATGTCTGCGAAGGCCACGCGATCCTCTGCAAGGACCCGGGCCTTGGCGTCTAGCTCGGCCTTCGTTGTCTCCAGCTCCTTCTTCAACGCGCCTAGGTGGCTGCGGCGCTTCTTGAGCTTCGCCTCCCGGTCCTCGAGCACCGCCTCACGAGCCTTCACCCCCTTCTCCTACTCTTGGCGAAGGCGGGTCTCCTCTGCAAGCTGATCCCGCAGGCCTTGCAACTCATCCTCCAGCTCCTTGCAGCGGCCGCGGATGCCAACCGCCTCTCCCAGGGCCGCATCACCGGCAGCCTTCGCCTCGAGGGTGGCCTCCCTCTCCCCGTCACAGGCCGTTCAGGCCTGAACCAGCGCCGCCCGAATCGAGGCGTCGGAGCGAATCCACCCCGAGGCCAGCTCCAGGCGCCCGGCTACCAGGCGAGGGTTGGCGCCTAGAAGATCCTGCCGCAGCCGGTCCAGTCCAGCAACAACCCGCTCCAAGATGGAAGAAGAAGGCGGGGAAGCATCAGTACGCTCCGAGGCAGCAGGAGGGGTCGTGGAAGCAGCGGCAAGTGGAATGGGAGGAGAAGATAGCGGCAGCGAGGCCACAGCGTCCGGAGGTGGAGTTCGCTGCGCCTCCCCTGCCGTAGCAGCGGCGCCAGACAAGGTCGCCTCGGAGGTCACTTGAGCCATGGGGGCTGACGCCCCGGCCAGCTCGGCCAAGCCCCGCAAGGACGAGTGGGCAGGAGAAGCCCGTGCGCCGCAGTCACCCTCCCTTGCAGGCGGAGGTGTCGCCACAGCTGGGGCCTCAAGAGCTTCCTTCAGCTTCTTCGCCGCGGGCGCCAGCCTGCTCAGGAGAAGTAATCGTCAAGCCTCGTCGGCGGAACAAGGAACCAGGGATCAAGGATCAAGCACATACATGTCGTCGCCAGAAAGCTCCATCGGCCTCCTGCCAAACTTAAAGGCTGAGAGTCGGCTGGAGGGGTCGACCTCGGAAGCAGAAGGCGTGTCAGCGGTTCGCCCCAGAGTCAGGGCGGACCCGCGGGGAATCAACCCGGTCCTGCCCTTCTTCGGGACCGAGGGAGAGCTCCCGCTGCCCGGCACGTCGTCGTCGTTGTCATCGTCGCTCAGCGGAAGGCGGAGAGCGCGGGGCTTGCGCTGGGGAGGAGGAGCCCTAGACTCTCTGTCGGTCGCCTCGGAGTCAGAGCCTGCCTCCTGCTCCGCCTCGCCCCCGTCTCCGCTGGAGTCGCCAAAAGACACATCCACCAGCTCCTCGGGAGCCACCACGGGCACGAGCCCGTCCCCGTTGAAGACGGGCATGGACTTCACAACTTGCTCCCAATCGTCGCGGAGGAACAGGGGCGAAGGCGCGCCCTCGAGCCTTGCTACCTCGCCCCCGACCAGGGATTGGAGAACCGCAGTCACGTCCTCTTCGCCCACGGCTGCGGGGCTCGGGTGAGGCCTCCACATTGGGGGAGAGTATTGCCGAAGCGGAGCTAGTTGGTGCTCCAGGAACTCCCTCAACAGCGACGCCCCGGTCAGCTTCGCCACTGCCATGTTGGCCGGCTTCAAGTCAGCGTCCATCTTCGCCAACATCGACTTCGCGTGGGGATCCATGAGCTCCGCTCGGCACCAGTCGCCCGAGCTCACGGGCGGTTCCGTGGGAAGGGCCAACCAAGGGTGGACGCGCCCGGCGTCAACCAATACCCACTTGCTCCGGAAGCCCTCGATCCTCTTCCCTAGATTCGAAATGGCCATGGAGCTGCCGCACGCGACGAAGCCCGCTCACGCAGAAGGGGAACCTTTGGAAGTCCGGAGGTAGAAGTAATGGCGCAGCAAGGCCACCGAAGGCTGCACCCCCATGTGAGCCTCGCAGTAGTAGGCGAAGATCGCGAGGAGAAGGACGGAGTTGGGGTGGAGATGCAAAGCTTGCAAGTTGTAATGGCGGAGGACGGAAAGGAAGAACTCAGAGAAAGGAGGCACCAGGCCCGCAGTGATGGAGCTTACGAAGAAATGATAGAAGGTGCCCCCTTGGCCTTAAGGGGTGGTGGAGCCAACCTTGAACACCCGCGCCCCGTTGATGCCCTGCGCCGCCGCCATCCGGTGCAGTCGGGCGAGTCTCTCCTCCGACACGTTGGGCAGGTCCAAAGCAGGCAAGAACCAAGCTTCAGCCGGGGCCTGGCGAGGCGCCATGGCTACCTGGGTCAAGCGGGTAGAGCGGATCTGGAAGCTTGGAGGAGGGGAGGAGAAATGCAAGGAAGGGGATCTGAGCAGCGGATGAAGAAGGAGAAGAACAAAGCCCGAGCGGATGCCACACCTTTAATAACCTGCGCAGTTGCTAAAACGCCCACGTCCAAACAACCGCCACGCGGCGCCCAAGGCCGCAGGCTGTTAGGGCCCGCGGCGCTTCGCTCTTGCCCTTTCGCCCCTCGGCACGGCGAAGTCCATGCGCGCCTTGGGCCCGGGGGCTACTGTCGTCGTTCTGGGAACGGGGGTCCCCAGACTTGCCTGCCTGCAGCCTGCGGCGTGGCTCAAACGGGAGCCCAGCGTGGCCCATCTTCATCAACACAAGGCTCAAGACCCTCGCGAGGGGCCAAGCCTCGCGAGGCGGACGACATGGCGCTTCATCAAGCACGGCCTCCTTAGGCTGGCTCACGAGGAGGCGGAGAGATCAAGGCGGGTACCTCACAAGGTGCCCACGACGCAAGCCATGACGACCAAGGGTGCCAGGCGGGCGCCAGCCCGCGCAGCGTCTCCCTTTCCTCTTTGGTGCAAATGGGGCAAGCGCAGGCGAGAGGATCAAGCAAAGGCACCCATTTCAGTGCAACGAGACCAAGACCAGTCCAACGGTGGGAAGGAGGTCACCATGGAGCCCAGGACAACGTCACCACAGGGCCTTTGGCAGGCGAAGACCAACTTTAGTCGGGATAAGTGTACCAGATGTTCCCCTTCGAATTGGCCAATTGTTGGCGCCCTTCCCGTTGAATATTTGGGAAGAGGCCCAGGGCCTTTGCCTATAAATAGGACTAGCCACCCCCAGGGTAGAGGCATTTAGTATCTAGGCATCGAGAAACCAGCTAGAACATAGCAACACACCCAGAGAGTAAGAAGGGCGATCGAACTCCCCCTAGCAGTTCATCCCCTAGCCCAGAACAGACCCTCACGAGGTTGTTCTTTCTTGTACTGTTCTTCCTCATCAGCCCAAGAGGCAATCCACCCACCACAAACTAGAGTAGGGTATTACACCACAATGGTGGCCCGAACTAGTATAAACCCTGTGTCTCTTGTGTTGTTCTTCTGGTAGTTAGTTCTTTGCGAGACGGTGAGGTAGAGGGCACGATCCCCGCGCGCACCCCAGAGTTCGAACCTTAAGGGTCTGCCGGAACCCGTGATCCGACAACCACCCTCTTATTCATCCAAGGAGACACTGATCTGGAGAATTTGGCCACCACAAGAGTTACCTAGATGCCCTTGGCATTTTGTCAAACACCTTGCGTGCATGACCAGTTTTGGCTTAGTTTTTGGTTTGTGTTATGAACTTGATCCCCCGGCCAGACTAGCATGTCCCATGGTTTTGCCCTAGCCTATAGCCCCACCCTGCTAACCCTCTTGTGGATCGGAGCCCTCTAGCATGCCTTGGCATATTGCGGAGCATGTAGCGTGCATGCTCTGGGCGCACCCAGAGCGCGCGTTTTGCACGTGCGGGCGCCCGAGCCGCCGCGTCGCACAGCTGCCTCCTCGCGCCTGCTCTGGCCTCTCCCCACTCGCAGCCAGCACCCTGACTCCTCCCTCACCGCAGAGCCGCCTAGACCCCTCCTCCTGGCGCCCCACAGCGCCACCGACGCTAGCCGCCGACGGCCGCAGCAGGGCTCTGCCGTGGACGGCGCCGCCCGAACCACACCAGCGCGCCAGCTCGCTCGTGGAATAGCCCGACCTCATCCGCAAGGCCGTCCGCTACCGCTCGTCGCCGCCACGTCGCCGTGCCCCTACAGAACGGCGGTCGCCGACGATCTTATCCCCGGCCGCGGCGGAACCGCCATTGCCCGCCTTTATAAGAAGCCCCCGAGCTCGTCAGGCCCTCAAGCAACTTCTCTCACTCCCTCACTGACCCTCCCATAGTAGTAGAAAAGCTAGAGGTGGTTGTCTTCTTCTTCTCCGGCAACCACATCTGCCGCCACTGTCTCGACCACTCCGGCACCACCAGGGCCTCCCCCTCTCCACTTTCTTCACCAGAAGCCCTCTCTTCATCTCGTGAGTCCACCCCCAAGCTCAGTTTTGATCGGGAGCCACCGAAGACAAATCCCCCAATCATGCCCGTAGCTCCCTCCGCCGCGGAGCTCGCCGCCGGTGATTCCCTCCATCACCGCCGGCCAGTAGACCACCGAGAGGACCGCCTAGGAGTGGCGGATCCATCCTTGGCCTCGAATGCCCTCAAGGAGCCTCCGTTCGCCGACGACGATCACCGGAATCCCGCCCCCGCTCGGGCAGAGGAAGGGAGGGAAAGGCGACTGGTCAAACCTGACCAGTGGGCCCCGTGGACCCACTGTCAGTGACCATGAGCCGGTCTACGCTGGATAAGTGAAGACGTAAACCCCAGAGTACGTCTTCGCTGCCCCGAAAACGCTTTCTCTCTCGAAACGTTTTCTTTTTCTGTTTTATTTTAAAAACAGAATTTGACCAAACTTTGACTGGCTATAACTTTCTAAATATAAGTCCAAATGAATTGATTCTTTATCCTACCACTCTCAAATTTCACCTAGTTTATTTTAAGATTTATTTAAAAAATAATTAGGACAACTTTTTGTACTGTTTTTAAAGTATGTGTTATTTGCATATTTTCGAAAATAGGATTTTTGGAGAGAGAAGAAAACTTTCAAAAGTTTTGGAGAACACCTCACCTCTCCACACCTTGAAGGCAAGCATTCTGAACCCGGGCATAATATTGTCGTGTGTTGTTTAAATTGGTTAGAACACCGCCATGTCTCGAAATTTTCGTTATTGATTAGGGTGATATGATCCTACTCGTGAGTGCATCTTAATGGTATCGAAATTTCGAACATTGATATGTCGGGACAGCAGACACCCTGATATAGCTCTCATGCCTACCGGAAGGAAACTGGGAAAGCCTCTGTCTTGGGTAGACACGATGCTTGTCTCTAGTTCCTCGTCGATACAGTTGTGTCCGGTATGGCATGATAAGGTATGCTGAGTGGTGATTCTGTCTGTTGGAGTGAAATATATTTGTTATGCTAATCATTCAGGGAATACCTAAGCCTCCTGAGTCGACCATAGATCGAGTCTTGTTCCGGTAACCCCCATACTTGTTTCGTACTACCACTTGTCCCTGCCATAGGTAGGGTATGGTTTAGTAAGTTGTCAACCCCTTTCCTAGCACACACCGTACAGAGAGGCCATGGGGGAAGATACCGGCTGCATCCGGTAGGCATGCCACCTGGTCCGAGGGCATGGGTGTTTCGGTTGTAGCCGAAGGGGTAGCTCCCCTAGTTTGCGTGCGGTATAAATTTTGTGATCCCATGCTAGTCGAGGTTGTAGCCTCCCCACTTAGAGTTTTGCTTAACAGGTGTCAAGAGTGATTCCAGACACCGGTAAGTTAGGCTGGTGTGTGCGGTCAGGTGTGTTTTCGAATGAAAGACCATAGACGGAATTAGTCCCGATGGACTAAAGGAAATCCGTTGCTAGTGGGTAAAGAGTACACCCTCTGCAGAGATTAAACCTATTCGAATAGTCGTGTCCATGGTTAAGGACTACAGTCTGAGATGGGTCAAGTGTCAGTCTTAGTGTCGGTCTTCAGAGGAGAAACTACTAAACCGGAATATTGATTATGACTTGTGATATATGATGGTTATGATTATTATCATTGTGGACTAACCACTTGCATTATTTGAAATAATGAATATCCCTGGGACGGTACTACCTCCTGGATATTCACTGTGATTATGTTTATATATAAGCCCTTTATGTGGTGTCGCACAGACGCCCGACTATGGCATAATGTTATTTCAATTACTTATAAGCCCTTTATGTGGTGTCGCACAGACGCCCGATTGTGGCAGGCTTGTTATTTCTTTTATATATAAGCCCTTTCTGTGGTGTCGCTCAGATGCCCGACTGAGGCATTCTATTTCTACGCTCTAATTGCATTACTCATGTGTATTGTGAATAACTTGCTTGCGTACATCATGAACCTTATTTCATAACTGACGAAGTAATCATAGACTATTTTTTTAAAGCATGATTATCAGTGGCTATATTATACCTATGTTCTTAATGTTTGCGAGTACATTCAAAGTACTCACTGGCTTGTCCCTGGCTATTGTCTTGGCCAGATTTCTTGCGTGGAGAGGAGCATTGTGATGACAGCCCCGGAACCTACGCAATGGAGATAGCAGCCTCGCGAAGATAGGAGTTACCCTGGTCAGCTGTTCTTGTGGGAAATGGAGTCCCATAGACGCTGATGATCTGTAAACCGCTTCCGCCATCAACCACTAGAAACCATTTATTGTACTCATAGGCCAGAATGGTCTTGTACCACACATTATGTACTTTGCTTGGAATTTCGGTATCAAGTGGGTGCCTCATCAGCTAACAGTAATCCTGGGGCTGATGAGCACAAGGGCCATTTTCTGGGAAATTATATCCCGAAAATCAGGTCCTGACAAACTTGGTATCAGAGCCAGGCTCACCATTGACTAATCCTATCTTAGCCAGGTCGATAAACCTAGGAAACCAACCCACCAGACCTTGACCAAACCCCGACCAAGCTTCCCACGTAAGGTAGCCACCCAGTGAACCCGACGCCTTTTGGCAGTCGGTGCCCAACCTACCCGCCTAGCCTGTCGATCACGCGCCAGTGACCGGCCCCTATATAGTCTTTTTCGCAAGCGTGCGAGGGAAGACTCCGTCCCCTTTTCCTATAAAAAGGGCACGCTAGCCCCAACCCAGCACAGCACAGCCTCTACCCCAAACCAAGCTAAAAAGCCTGGCCCTATTGTTCACAATGAGACCACAGCAACCAACCTTGGAGGTTTTGTGACCGTGCTAGCAAACCTCACCCGCCGTGCCTTCGCGTTAAAAGAGCCCCCAGAATATGTTGTGTACCAAGGGTCCATGAGCGGCGAGAGCCGTCAATTCTGGGCCACTGTGCACATCTATGGTAGGGGTCTATCACTAGAACGCCCCTACAGGTTCACCGGAAGGACAACTTCCTTTGAGCCACAAGCCATCCAACTAGCTGCTCGAGAGGCTATAGTTCAACTCCAGCACTTGTCGCCCAGAGTTAACTGATGCTCCTTCTACTACTACCCCAGCCGTGACGGGTATGGTAGACCACCCCAAGTTGCCAACGGAGACCACGAGACGGATCTTGCATTATTGCATCTGGTGCGCTATGTAAGTGCACTAGAGGGTCTATTCGATCAAATCACACTTGATCTGACTGCAGCTCGTGGAGAACTGATTCGCCGAGCCCCGGCAAGAAGAGCAGATGAGCTCGACGCCGACAACCCAGTCGTGTTGTTCGGACATCCGATCGAGACCTTGAGGTCAGCCCCAGCCATCAACCAAGGTGCTTTGATGACCCCAGAAGTGCTTCGTCGCCTTTTGGGAACACACTCCAACGGGATTGTGGCCAACAACCCCCGCGATGGTCATCATCGCTACCCCGACCCTGCAGTCCCTCAACCCCCTGCAGCTAACCCCAACGGTGAAGCCAATGGAAAAGCCTCGGCATCCACAAGGCACGCCCGCTTAGATATGAACGAGGTAGACTAAGTCACTCGAATAGTACTGAGTCTTAGTATGGCCACGCCCTGTAATGGTGTAAACTTGTATCGCCATAATTAATGTTGTTCGCTTGTGCGCCCCTACTTTAAACTGTAGCCACGCATAAGTGCGTGGGTGTATGTGTCGGCGTTCTGGGAACGGGGGTCCCCAGACTTGCCTGCCTGCGGCCTGCGGCGTGGCTCAGAGGAGGCCCAGCACGGCCCATCTTCATCAACACAAGACCCAAGACCCTCGCGAGGGGCCAAGCCTCGCGGGGCGGACGACGCAGAGCTTCCTCAGGGCGGCCTCATCAGGCTGGCTCACGAGGGGGCGGAGAGATCAAGGCGGGGTACCTCATGAGGTGCCCATGGCGTAAGCCATGACGACCACGGGCGCCAGGCGGGCGTCAGCCCGCGCAGTGTCCTCCTTTCCTCTTTGGTGCTAAGGGAGCAAGCGCAGGCGGGAGGATCAAGCAAAGACATCCATTTCGGTGCAACAAGACCAAGACCAGCTCCGCGACAAGGAAGAGGTCATCATGGAGCCCAAGCCAGCGTCATCACCAGAGCCTTTGGCAGGCAAGGACCAACTTTAGTCAGGATAAGTGTACCAGATCTTCCCCTTTGAAATGGCCAATTGTTCGCGCCCTTCCCGCTCGATATTTGGGAAGAGGCCCAGGGCCGTCGCCTATAAATAGGACTAGCCACTCCCAGAGTAGAGGACCGAGAGATCGATCAGAGATCAAGAGGCACCCAGAGAGAGAAGGGCGGCTGAACTCCCCCTAGCAGTTCATCGCCCCAGCCAAGAACAGACCCTCACGAGGTTGTTCTCCCTTGTATTGTTCGTCATCAGCCCAAGAGGCAATCCACCACACCACCACACTGGAGTAGGGTATTACACCACATCGGTGGCCCGAACCAGTATAAACTCTGTGTCTCTTGTGTTGTGTTCTTGATAGCTAAGATCTTTGCGAGACGGAGAGGTAGAGAGCGTAATCTCCGCGCGCACCCCAGAGTTCGAACCATAAGGTTCTGCCGGAACCCGAAATCCGACATTTGGCGCGCCGGGTAGGGGTGCGCCGGAATCCACATTTCTACCACTTCGCATCCCGTCGCATCGTCATCACCATGTCCAGTGACCAGACGGGCAATCAAGATCTATGGGCGGCGTGGCCCGCCCGCGCAGAGCCGCTCGCCTGGGCGACCCCGCGCCCCAGGCAGCTCGTGGTCCATAGGGCGCTGCGGGCCGTGGGCGGCGCGGACAGGCTTCAACAAACCTCACACCACGGCAAGCGCGGTCGGCAGCAAGGGCCTCCAATCACGCCACGACCACGACACCGTACACCCGCCGGGAGCAGGCAAACTCGAGGGCCGCGCTCATGGTGGCGCGAGAGCTGCTGCAGTGCAGGCTGCTGGAGGGCAGCCGCGATGTGCTGCTGGAGCGGGTCGCCGAGCTCCTGGGCTTCTCCGTCTCGGGGGCTCACCCCTTCTGCATCCAGCTCCCGTCTCAAGCCCAGGGTGGCACGCGCGGGGGCCCCGAGACTACCCCAACGCCAGTGAAGCCGCTGCTGCCGGGCTGGCGGTGGCGCTACCCCTGCCCCCGGCACGTGAAGGAGAGGGAATCAGCGCGGCCCTCGGCTCCAGCGGGTAGCCGCGCTACCACTCCACGGTGGGCACGTCAAACAGAGCAGCCTGGCACACCGAGCACTACGGCGTAGCCTTCGGGATGACGGTGCCAGAAGAATACGTGCCACACATGATGGACCAAGGACCCGCTCACGAGGGCGAACGAGGCTCGCTCCTCATCCCGAGCTGGGAGGACGAGACACCGGGGGACGATTCCAGGAGCTGAGCTCTTCCAGGAGCCCCGGGACAGTTCCGCCGGCCGCACTAGGGGCGACGATTATCGGGTACCGCTAATTTCTCAGGAGCAGGCATACGCTAATCATGGATCGCAGGAAGTGCAGGTCGCCATAGCAAGCAGCCGCCCCGCTCCCACAGCCTCCTACCCCTCGGGAGGAGGGCGCAGGGGGCTGCAGGAGAGGGGCGGAGATCCGACATCACCACCGCGGCATTCGAAGGAAGGCATTCTCAGGAGGTAGGCCCTCCGCTGGGGAGGCGCCTAAGGGCCTGCCCCTGGTGGAGGACCCGTGGTCGTCGGGGGAACCGCCGGCGACCGCTCTACCCCACCGGCGGCGTACTGGTTTCCGATCGTCGTTGGTGGCACTAGAGTGTGGCGCAAGGCGGGGCCCTCGTCTGGCGATATGAAGCAAGGCCGGTACCTGTGAAGAAGGCCCAGTGCCTGTGAAGCTCGTCGCCCCGTGACAATCTCACGTAATAATGAGTGGGGCTGTACACGCTCCGGAGTCTCAGGGGTGCCGGCCTAAGGCCCTGGGGCTCCCTCCCACGCCCAGTGGACAACACTTAGCTCCGCGCTGGTGAGAAGACGTCCAAGACTAGATTAGGTGCCGGACGCAGCCTTTTGTCTGCTTTCATTGCCTTTTCCTTTGGTTGTAACTTTTCCCCCGCTGGATTTAAGTTGGATTCGAATTTGAGATTTGCGTGTGTTCGGGGAAGGGGTGCTTAGTCTCGTTCGAACCATTTCTCGCGTTCTGGTTACCGCCTCACCACAGATGCCTCCCCTCGCGAGCCCCTCGCGAGACGGGTCAGGCCCGACTTGTGCGTGACCCGGACTGCCGCTGTCGCTCCCTCTCAGGAGGATTTTCCGGTGCCTGCGGAAGTTGTCCCTTTAAGGAAAGGCCCGGAGCCTGTGAAGAAGGCAAATGCCTGTGAAGCTGTAGCGTTTCGGAAAAGGCCCGGAGCCTGTGAAGAAGGCGAATGCCTGTGAAGCTGTCGCATTTCGGAAAAGGCCCGGAGCCTGTGAAGAAGGCGAATGCCAGTGAAGCTGTCGCGTTTCGGAAAAGGCCTGGAGCCTGCGAAGAAGGCGAATGCATGTGAAGCTGTCGCATTTCGGAAAAGGCCCGGAGCCTGTGAAGAAGGCGAATGCGTGTGAAGCTGTCGCGTTTCGGAAAAGGCCCGGAGCTTGTGAAGAAGGCGAATGCCTATGAAGTTGTCGTGTTTCGAAAAAGGCCCGGAGCCTGTAAAGCTGTCGCGCTTCGGAAAAGGTCTGGAGCCTGTGAAGCTGTTGCGTTTCGGAAGAGGCCCGGAGCCTGTGAAGAAGGCGAATGCCTGTGAAGCTGTCGCGTTCGGGAAAAGGCCCGAAGCCTTTAAAGAAGGCCAACGCCTGTGAAGCTCCCCGTGAGAGACGCTCTTGTGTCCTACGAATTCAGGCAAAGAACGCCCAAGGTGACTCGCCCTCCCACGGGCTGCCTCGGGAGCCTACGCAAAACAAAGATAAACCAGCCAACTACCGGGCGCGGGTGCACGCGCGATGTAACAACTACTAAAACGACGAGCACAGATTTTACATAAGGGGCTCCCCCTCCTAAAATGCTCTCACAGCCATCAGGCCAAAAACCTGATTTCTATTCATGCAGGGTAAAAAGACAGGAGCGATATATACTTAGTCGGACAAATCCCCCAATGCGTCCTCGGGAGCGCCTCACGATCCGTCACTGGCGTCGCTGAACTCGCCATCGCCGTCTGCGTCGTCACCAGCGGCGTCAGGGCCGTTCACCATGCCGCCCTCGTCAACGGCCGCGATCACGTCGTCATCATCCGAAGCAAAGGCCCTGACAAGAGCGTCCATGTTGTCTTCCACCCAGTGCGCCAGGTCGTCTCGGACAGCACTGGGGCGATAGGGCGTCGAAGTCGAAGTTGGGATCCATGTTCGGAGATGGCTGAAGACACAGGAAAACGCACGCCTGAGCAGGGCGCGGCTCCTCTCTTCCACCAACCTGTCGGCCCTGACCGACCGCGCCTCCAGCTGCGTCACCACGGCAGTGAAGAACTGAAGGTTGCCAGCATAGTTGATTGTGTGTGGCTCGCCAACAGCCGCCTCGCAGATGTTGTCCAAGGCTGTGTTGGCTCTCTCCCGGAGCGTGGCAAGCATGGGGGCGTGCACGTGCTCCAGGACCTGACGCTGGCGTATCTCATCCGCGTTCTGGCGCACGACGGCCTAAGCCTCCTCCACCCGCTGGCGAAGACGGGGCATCTCGGCCTGAGAGGTGGCTAGCTCCCCTTGCGCAGCCTCAAAGGCAGCCCGAGAGGCATCAGCCCGCCGCACCACCTCCTCCTGCTTGGCCCTCAAGGCTGCGGTCCTTCCTTCGGCCTCGGCCCGGACCAACTCCAGTCTCCTCTCGAGCTCACGCTCAAGGTCTTGGCGCGCCATCGCAACCCGACGTCCAACCTCCTCCAGGACACGGGCTTCCCGTGCGGCGACATCCTCCTCCGCCCGCGTCACCAAGCACTCCCTCGTCTCCAGCCGCTCGTACTCGCGGGTGCGTTCGGCGGCTTCCAGCGTCAACGCTTCCTCACGCTTCTGGAGCTCCGTCGGGTCGCCTGAGGCCACCTTCATTGACGCAAGGGCCGCCTCACGCAGCTCCACTTGCTCCTCCAGTAAGTGGCACCGGGCCAAGAGCTCCCGAGCCCGCTCCTCCGCCACTTCTCGCCGTCGGTCAGCTTCTCGGGCCACCTCAGCAGCCTGGGATCGGGCCACCCGGGAGGCCTCCAGTGACGCCTTCGCCTCTTCATCATCATGGTCGCGCTGATGGCGCGCGAGGGCGATGGCGGCCTCCAGCTCGCGCCTGCCCGCGGCTAGGCGAAGACCCTCGGCCTCCACGCGCGCGTCTTCGTCGGCGAGCTCCTCCCCGAGCAGGTCCACCGCATCAGTCGCCCTTCGAAGAAACCCTTGGCGGCGAGC
This sequence comes from Aegilops umbellulata, assembly GCA_032464435.1. Lineage (NCBI taxonomy): Eukaryota > Viridiplantae > Streptophyta > Magnoliopsida > Poales > Poaceae > Aegilops > Aegilops umbellulata. The sequence continues at coordinate 355,960,457 of CP136058.1, forward strand.
GTGACGCTCCCGGGCGCGCTCGAGCACGTCTTCCACGCCACCATCTGCCCCAAGCAAGCGCCGGGGGCCACGGATCATCGTTCCCCCTCCGGGCAGGGGGCTGGGGGCTGGCGCCCTCGCGACGGCCGGGCGCGCTGCGCCAGAAGCCCGGCTTGGAGCCAGCTCATCTCCAGATGAAGGGCGCGAGGGGCGCCTCAGCCAATCGTAGTCCACGACTAGACGAGAAGCCCACGGCAGACTGGCTATGCCACGAGAGGGCCCGAGAAGGAAGATCTCGGGGAGTGAAGGGCAGCAGCCCGCCTCGGGATGGTCCGCGCCATCTGCAACATCAATTGTCAGATTTGCACCCAAACCGCACAATACTAATCTTTCGAAGTGTATCTTACCTGAGGGGGTCCCTTTAGGCTCCCCTGCTGCGGCTAGTGCGGCCTCTAGTTGGGCCTTGCACTTTTCCAGCTCCTGGGACAACATGGTGTTCTTCTCGGTAAGAACCTGCATGTTATATGATCCTTAAATCAGTTACTTTAACTGTTTCAAGTCTTGGGGGCTACTGGTATATATATATATATATATATATATATATATATATATATATATATATATATATATATATATATAACCAAAATTTTCTTATCCGTATGTCTTTCACATACTGCTCCGTGGCTCTGGCTAAACCATCTTGAGCGGCACGGAGGTACGCATCTCCTGAATTAAAGGCATCTAAAGCCTCTTGGGAGAAACAAGCGTCGCGTAAAATTGTCCGGCGACGCCTGTGGTTCATGGCACTCTCCACTTCAGAATTTGTGGCAGACAGCCTGTCCGCATCCTCTGTCGGAGGAGCGCCCGGTGCACACCTTGTGCTCGCCTCCGTTTCCTGGCCGGTCACTGGAACCTGGCTGGTGGAAGCGCGATTGGCATCCTCTCCGGATATAGTCCGGCGAGGTCTCTTCGTCCTGAAAAAAGGCACAAACGTTAATATGCCCTGGCGGAATAATACCGCGGAAACGGAGAATGCGTTACCTTTGCGCCAGCATCTCGGTCCGGACTGCATCTCTTTTTTTCCCACGGTGCCCTACGGCCCCTCGTGGGCTAGCCGCCGCAGGTTCACCTTCCCGCCTCGGGAATCTCCCCTGTAAAACATGGTTGTTGTTAGAAACGCCGGAATACGGGAAAATGGAAACCCCTTCAAGGGAATAAAGACTCCGGTTACTGTCACCTGGGAGGCCGGGATTAACCCGGGGTAATCAGCCACAATAGCGACCAAGGTCTTGCCCTTGCTTAGCTGATGAAACACCCCGTCGATAAGCTCCACCATATGTCCGGATCCTCTTCAGAGTCCGGATATAGAGACCGTTCTGGGTCCTCGGGTTGTGGAGGACGGCTGCTTATATCTTTCACTTCCTGTCGCAGTTCCTGCATTGAAGTCGTCAGACTACGTATCCGACCATGGAAGTATCAAATAAAGGGGCAAGCGCAGTTGTTCGCTTACCCAACTTGGAGGTTCATACATAGTGAATCCAGCCCGCGGGTTAACGTGGAGGAACTCCTCCTTCTCTCCCTTGTACAAAGAGGACAGAACATTTATTAGGGAGGCAGCCGAGTCCGGCCCTTTACGGCCATAACGCGTGGCGTCATCCTCCCCATTGAAATCCCACATAGGGCGGCCTCTGTATTGAAGCGGCTGCACCCCTCGCGTAATGCACGCGGCCATGACTCTGATCTTGGTTAGTCCGGAATGAGCCAACAGTCTTATCCGGCCCATCAGGTAAAGAACGTCCCTGACGCTTTCTCTCTAAGAGCTCCGTGGGCGCCAGCTCAGGCGTTTCTTCAAGGGAGCACTATTGAACTCAGGGAGACCGGCCCGGATAGGGTCCGACAGTGGGACGTTGTCTATGTAAAACCATTCCGAAGGCCAGTCCTCGGACGCCTTATTCGGGGTTCCGGATAGGTATCCGGTCCCGGCGATGCACCATATTTCGGCTCCGCCCACTTGGTATATAGACCACTCTTGAGAATGGGGCACCAGGCAGAATATCTTCTTCCACAGCGTGAAATGAGCCTCGACGCCAAAGAATAGCTCGCAAAGGGCAATGAAGCCCGCAATGTGTAGCACGGAGCCGGGCGTGAGATGATGCAGCTAGAGGCCGTAGAACTCCAGAAGCCCGCGGAGAAATGGATGGATTGGAAATCCCAGTCCCCTTATCAGATAGGGAACAAGGCACACCCGTTCTCCTTTAGAAGGATTGGGGGTGTTCTCTGCTTGTTTTCCGCCACGGTAGGTGGTGAGACCGGCTCGGACCGGGACCATGTATGCCTGAGGGAGGTGAACCTTGGCCTGAAGCGACACTAACTCGCTATGCGGAATGGTGCAACTCTCCCAATCCCCGGGCTTGGGACCGGAGGGGCGAGGGGAGGAGCTGCGACGGCTGGCCATGTTGGAATGGACCTTAGCTGGGAAAGCTCTGATGATAACTCGCGGAGAGGAGAAGATGCGGTTCGGACCTAAATCCCCATCCCGTTAAATAGGCGGTTCATTTGTATGGCTAGGGGCGTGGATGTAAAACGCCCCGGGCTTTTCGCATTCGTTCAACACGTGGAAGACAACCATTATTGGGCGCAGAAGCCAAGAAGTGCTACGAAGATCGGACGTTATCCGTACAGGTACATAGAATTCGGGAAAGAACCCGCCTTGCAATGTCGAAGACAATTTGCGCGCCGGACTCGTCGTCATTGAAGCCTGGTTCGGGGGATACTGAGGGATTCCTGGATTAGGGGGTGCTCGGATAGCCGGACTATACCTTCACCGGACTCTTGGACTATGAAGATAGAAGATTGAAGACTTCGTCCCGTGTCCGGATGAGACTTTCCTTGGCGTGGAAGGCAAGCTAGGCGATGCGGATATTCAAGATCTCCTACCATTGTAACCGACTCTGTGTAACCCTAACCCCATCTGGTGTCTATATAAACCGGAGGGTTGTAGTCCGTAGGACAGAATCATCATCATACACAATCATACCATAGGCTAGCTTCTAGGGTTTAGCCTCCTTGATCTCGTGGTAGATCTAATCTTGTACTACCCGTATCATCAATATTAATCAAGCAGGAGTAGGGTTTTACCTCCATCGAGAGGGCCCGAACCTGGGTAAAAGCATCGTGTCCCTTGTCTCCTGTTACCATCCGGCCTTGACGCACAGTTCGGGACCCCCTACCCGAGATCCGCTGGTTTTGACACCGACAGCTCCTTTTGCCCATCTCGCCTCCTTGACCTGCCTCCTGAGGAGAGGGACAAGAAAGGGATTACGGGCACCTTATCTCTTTTTAGTTTGTAAGCCTTCGGGCCTTTGTTGAATTTAAAACTTGTAATCCTCTCATTCATGTTTTTCATTCCCTATGGACTCTACCTGAGTGGAATGTTTTTAATGAAAAAGGGATGTTTGCCGAGTCATTTGTTTGTGGGTGAAACCCACGACAGGGAATAAATCCTTGATACCTTTAAGATAAACATTTTCTTGCCCGGCAATAGGCCTCGTCATCTCCCCACTTCGCTCGATCTTCCTCACGCCTTTGGCGGAGGCCGGGATGAAGTGGGTTTAGGCTCCTCGTTCTATCCTTTTGTTGCCGCGACTACGACCAAACTCGGTCCCGGGATAGTTTGAGGATAAAACGAGGTTTCACATACCTCAGTCCGTAAGGAAATGCATGATAAGGGATGAAAAACTTATCTGAATCTGCAGCCCCCGGCAACCCTGGTTTGCCGTGGGTGAATCTTAGCTCTTGTAGCCCCCGGCAATACTGGCTTGCCGGGGCCTAGATGCTGGTCTGTTCATTTTTTCTCCCCAAGTGGTTTGGCAAGGACATATGTGTGTCCTGCGAACCAAAGAAGACAAAAGAAAGACAAATAGATGCAAAACCGACCTCTAAGCTAGGGGTTAGCCGCCACTAAGCACTATCAACCCTAACCAAGGACGAGACTCGACCTAGCATGCATGCTATAACTTAGGGCGCCAGCGCTTCATTTATTTATGCTCAGGGTCTGCGCCTGGCTTTGTACAAAGGGTTACATGCGTCATCGGCAAGGATTGTACAAAAAGTGGCTTGCCGGGGGGCCCGACAAGCCGCGCCTCACGGGTAAAACTTGCGAAGATGCTCAATGTTCCAGGAGTTACTCACCGGAACGACATCTTCGGTCTCCAGGCGGACTGCGCCGTGGTGACTCGTATTACCCGATAAGGGCCTTCCCACTTTGGCATCAACTTTTTGGAATTCTTGGCCGATTGAACGCGCCGAAGAACAAGGTCGCCTTCCTCAAAGATTCAGGCATGAACCTTGCGGCTATGGTAGCGGCGCAAGGCTTGCTGGTAGCGCGCTGCTCTCACAGCCGCCCCAAGACGATCTTCCTCAAGGAGTGTTGCATCATCTTGCCGCAATTGCTCTTGCTCAAGCTCGTCATAAGAGAGTACTCGAGGTGACCCGTATATGAGTTATATGGGGAGAACTGCTTCTGCCCCGTACACCAGGGCAAAGGGTGTCTGGGCGGTGGCTTGATTTGGTGTCGTTCTGATTGACCAAAGAACCGCCGAGAATTCATCAATCTAGCGCCTTCCACTCTTGCACAGTCTATCAAAGGTCTTTGTCCTCAGGCCTCGCAGTACTGCAGCATTTGCCCTATCAGCTTGGCCATTGCTTCGTGGGTGAGCAACGGAAGCGAAACAGACCTTGCTGCCGAGGTCTTGAATATTTTGCATGAAGGTGTGGCTTGTGAACTGCGTGCCGTTGTCGGTGATGACCCTATTGGGTACACGAAAACGGCACACCAGTCCTTTGAAGAACTTGACGGCTGACTATATTGTGACCTTCCTCACTGCTTCCACTTCTGGCCACTTTGTGAACTTGTCGATTGCAACGTACAAGTACTCAAAGCCCCCGACATCGCGGGGGAAAGGGTCCAGTATGTCGAGCCCCCAGACCAAGAAAGGCCAGGAGAGAGAAATGGTTTGAAGGGCTTGAGCTAGCTGATGAAGCTTCTTTGAATGGAACTGACACGCTTCACACCTGGTGACTAGTGTCGTCGCATCCTGGAGGGCGGTGGGCCAAAAGAAACCTTGCCGAAACGCTTTGCTGGCAAGGGCCCTCGCCCTATGTGGGATCCACATATGCCTCCATGTATCTCTGCCAACAGCCCCAGTCCTTCCTCTTGAGGGATACACTTCAATTTCACACTGTTTGGCCTCTTTCTGTACAGGACGTCATCGACGAACTGGTACTTTATAGATCGACGGGCTACTTTTTTTGCTTCTTCCTGCTACTCAGGAAGTTCACCTGTTTGGAGGAATCGGACGGTATGCTGTGCCCACCCTGGAGCCTGGGGCTCGACGGCGAGGACTAAAGGCATTTCCTCCGCTATAGGAGCGGCTGTCTCCACGGCAAGAGCTTGATGCTCCGTCGGAGCTAGCCGTCCCGTGGTGGGCTTAGTGTCTCCGGCAACATCCTTGCCGGCGGCTTCGGGGAGCTTGGCGGGAAAGTACTTGCCGGGCCCTGATTTTCTCCTCTTGTTTTGTTCTGTTGATGGATCAACGGATGGCTGAGTTAGCTGAAGCACAAAGGTACCTGGTTCCACAGGTAGCTTGAGGGCAACGCATTTTGACAGGTAATCGGCGATGTCGTTCTCTGCTCGGGGAACGTGCTCTGCCTGTATACCGTCAAAACGCTCTTCCAGCTTCCTCACTTCACCGACGTAGGCCTTCATCAACGGGCTCTGGTAATCCTTGTTGACTTGTTTGACGACAAGTTGCGAGTCGCCCCTGACAATGAGTTTCTTGATTCCGAGGTCTGTCGCGATCCTAAGACCAGCAAGCAGCCCCTCGTACTCAGCAGTATTGTTTGTCGACACCTCCCTGGGGAAGTGCATCTAGACCACGTAAATGAGGTGCTCTCCGGTGGGCGTGACAAGCAGTACGCCAGCCCCGTCGCCCTGTAAGGAGAAAGCTCCATCAAAGTACATGACCCAGTTGCAACTTGCCTCTTTGCCGGGGAGAACAGTCTCCTGGGTTTCTTCATCAGGCGTCGCGGTTCACTCTGCAACGAACTCCGCCAGGACTCGGCTTTGAATCGTCGAGGTACTCTCAAACTTGAGGCCAAAGCTGGACAGCTCCGGTGCCCATTCTACAATTCTTCCCATTGCGTCTGGATTGTGCAATATCCGTTGCAGAGGGAGGCGAGTAACGACGGTGATCTCGTGCGCCTGGAAGTAGTAACGCAACTTCCTCGAGGCCATAAGAAGGCCGAAGAGTAGTTTTTGCACACCGGAGTACCTTGATCCAACCCCCTGCAGGAGGGAGCTAACAAAGTAGACCGGGTGCTGCATCATTTCTTCCTTGGCGGCACTCCAACCGGCTGTGTCGTCTCTGCACCAACGGCATCAGGCTCTGTTGCTGCTATCACCTCGTCATCAATTTCTCTCTGCGCCACTAGCGTGGCGCTGACCACCAGGTTTGTTGCCGCCAGGTATAGCAGCAACGGTTCTTGTGGCCTAGGCGCAACTAGTACTGGCGTGGAGGAGAGATACCTCTTCAAATCTTGCAATGCTGCTTCGGCTTCTGGCGTCCATTCCATCGGGCCCGCCTTTTTCAAAATCTTGAAAAAGGGAAGGGCGCGCTCGGCGGACTTGGAAATGAACCTGCTCATGGCGGCAACGCAACCAGCAAGCCGACGTACATCCTTGCCCGCTTGGGCGCTTCAATCTGTTCTATAGCTTTGATCTTGTCCAGATTGGCCTCTATCCCACGTGTGACACAAAGAACCCGAGAAGCTTGCCGGACGGGTCGCCGAAGACGCACTTCTCAGGATTCAGCTTGAGATTGATCTTGCGTAGGTTTGCAAATGTTTCTTGTAAATCCGGTATAAGGGTTGCCCTGTTCTTGGTTTTGACCACTATATCATCCATATAAGCTTCCATATTTCTATGGAGCTGGGGTTCAAAACCAATCTGGACCGCCCTTGCAAACGTTGAACCAGCACTCTTCAACCCGAAAGGCATCGTGTGAAACAATACGTACCACATGGGGTGATGAATGTCGTTTTCTCTTCGTCTTCTCTTGTCATGGAGATCTGGTGGTAGCCGGAGTAGGCATCGAGGAATGACAATAGATCACACCCAACCGTGGAGTCAACAATCTGGTCGATGCGCGACAACGGGAAGGGGTCTTTGGGACAAGCCTTATTGATATCTGTGTAATCAATACACAACCACCACTTCCCATTTGCCTTGCGCACTACCACTGGATTGGCCAACCACGTTGGATGGAGCACTCCTCTTACCAAACCCGCTGCTTCCAGTTTCCGAATCTCCTCTGTGATGAACTCTTGTCGTTCCAAGGCTTGCTTTCTGACCTTCTGCTTGACGGGCCGCGCATGAGGACAGACAGCAAGGTGGTCCTCAATCACCTCCCTGGGAACGCCGGGGGTGTCGGATGCTTGCGATGAAAACACATCGACATTCGCCCGCAGGAAGGTGACGAGCACGTCTTCCTATTTGTCGTCAAGGGCAGAGCTTATGGTGAAAGCCCCTCTCGTGCCGTCCTCCTTGACAGAAACCTTCTTGGTTCCCGGCGGTGTGGCCCTGGACTTCTTGTTTCTGCCGGTGGAGCTCTTTGGCACATCCTCGGCGGGAGCACTACACTCCGAAGAGGTGCGCTTGCCGGAGTGGGTGCCTGAGGTCTCACCGGTCTTCTTCTTTTTCCTTCTCGGGGCTCCAGCGGCAGGAGCAAGCGCCTTAGCAGTGGCTGCAACTGCTTGTTGGTAGAGTTGGTCAGCGCAAATTAGCGCGTCCTTCTTGTCCGATGGGACGGTGGTGATCGTCACAGGCCCCGACATCTTTAGGGTGTTGTAGGTGTAATGTGATGCCGCCATGAACTTGGCCAGCTCTGGGCGGCCAAGGATCCCGTTGTAAGGCAAGGGGATCTTGGCAACGTCGAACACAATCCTTTTTGTCCTGTAGTTCAGATCACTCCCAAAAGTCATGGGCAACGTGACCTTTCCCTTTGGTTGAATTCTTCCCGGGTTGACCCCCTGAAATGTGCCCGTCTCTTCGAGGTCTCCATCAGGAATCTGCAGTTTCTTGATCACGGTAGGCGAGATTAAGTTCAGACTGGCCCCGCCATCGACTAGCATCTTTGTCACCTTGAGGTTGCGTATTGTTGGTGAAACCAACAATGGCAAGCACCCGACTGCAGTGGTGCGATCAGGGTGATCCTCAGTGTCAAAAATGATATGTGTGCTGGACCACTTCAGCGGCCTTTGGGCGTCAAACGACGGCTCTGCCGCTCTAATCTCATGCGCCCACTGTTTAAGCTGGCGGTGAGAGGTATGCAGCAAGGCGCCGCCATCGACGCACATGGCCTCTATAGCTTTCTGAAATTCTTGGTCACCAGACTCATCGTCCTCTTCTCCTGCTTCACAGCCTGGCACTGGTGAGTTTCCTGTCCTCCGTATCTGTTCTTCCCTCATTCTTTTTCTTGGCTTCATTGCTCCCATTACTACCCAGGCCCTCCTTCGGTAGATATGGAGGACGTGGAGACCGTTGTTGGGAACATTGCCGAGGAGGCCGCGGCGGAGGCCGACAGGATTGCCGCCGAGGAGGCCGCCAGAGATGCTGATGAGGTCGCCGCCTATGAGGCCGCCAAGGATGCTGCCGGGGACGCCGCTGCGGGGGCTGCCGAGGCGACCGGCAAGGCTTCTGCCCAGGGTGCCAGCGGTGGACCTGCCGGGGAGACCGGCAAGGCCACAACCGAGGAAGAGGTGGTTGATGATCAGCCTCCTTCCTCCACAACCTCGGGCCCCGGCAGATATCTGAAGGTGGGCGACGATCTTTTTGTCCATCTTCCAGGGGCGTCAAGTTCCCGAGCGCCCGCCGAAGGGGAGGTCTTCGATGGCGAGGTGCTCGCCGCCACCGGGCTCGAGGTGGTCGATTATCCGGGCGTTGGTGGTGATGGTTCTCTAGAGGAGTAGCTTTTCTGTGCCATGGGGGCCAATTTCCGAAAACTCCAAGTGCTCTACCGTGCCCGTCTGGACAAGGTTATGTCCAGGATGGCAACGGTGGACAAGGCGGAGGTGGACTTCAAGGCGCGCATTGCTGAGATGCAGACCTGGTTCCACCAGACTTGCGAGGAGCAGAGTGCCTTTCAGGGGAAATTGGCCAAGCGCGACGTAGAGCTCACCATGAAGATGGCTGACATCGAGAAGGCCCAGGAAAAGGAGGCGAACTTGGCTGCCGCGGCCGAGGCCGCCCGGAACCAGCATCAAGCCGCATTGGATTCCCAGGAAGATGACCTCACCGTGCGTGAGGTGAAGCATGCCGCAATGCTCCGCGGCAAGGATGAGGAGCTCGAGGCCTTTGTCGTGCAACGGATTCGCGAGGAGGAGCAGAGGCACAAAGAGGCACTCGATGCCCAGGCTCTGGCCCATGCCGACAAGGTAAAGGAGTTGGAGGTAGAGCGGGACGAGCTGAAGGAGCATGCCCTCAAGTTGTCCAACGAGAAGAGCATGCTCAACAACGCCTTGGTAGAGGCGCAAGGAGCGGTCATCAGCAGGACTGGGGTGCTCTCCGAAGCGCAAAATTCCATCAGAGATCTCAAGCTGAATCTGGAGAATCTCGAGAAGATGTTGTCGGAGAGCAGGGCTCAGGAGGAGACCTTGACCAGGAGCCTGGAGGAGGAGAAGCAGCTACGGGCGAACGAGGCGGCCTCCCACCAGGAATATGTGGCGGGCGAGAACAGATGGATCAGCCGTCTGGAAGACGTCGCCGGCAGGGTCACCTCGCAGTTGGCCACCATGGGGATGCCAAACATGAGGTATGCCCCTGAGCGCAGCGAGACCGTCAACGCCAAGCTGACCCAGTTCTTCGAGGGCGTCCTTGGAGCCTTGGCTTATCTTCACTCCAGTAGGGCGGCCACGTTGGCCGGGGAGGCCCGGCGACTTTGCCGGGGGGCCATGACCAAGGTCCTCACCAAGATGGCATACTGGAATCCTGACCTCGACTTCGAAGCCGCGATGGATAGCTTGCCAGATGGTACTGACCTCACGGTGCTCAAGGAGCGCATCAAGCCCATCATCAGCAGCATCGACAAGATCAAGAGGGTGGAAGGCCAGCGCCGGGATTAGGCATCCGGTTCTTCTTCGCCGCTGCAGGTTCTCGACCAAGACAAATTTTATCTTTAGTTAGAACCGCAGCAATGATGTGATGTAACATAACTTTTACAGTACTCTTAACTTCCATGCATGTTACTTCCCCGTTCAATTTCTCTTTGTATGTGTGCCCTACGTCGATTGGGTAGGTTCGCCGGCGCGGAAGCCCCAAACGGCGTTTTGGGGACGGATCCTCATGGGCCTGCCGGGTATGCGTGCTACCGGGCGAGCCGCCTTACGGTTCTAAATGCGGCCGCTCTAACTGTCGAGTTTGACTCGAGTCAGAATCGAGAGCGTTGTCGATCGCGGAAAGTTACTCTGCCATTCTGGACGCAGCCGCTTGAGCTGTTGAGCGGACTCGAAACAGGGCAAGGGCGTTGCCGATCGTGGGAGAGCCCCCTGTCGTGCAGGTTTCTCATACAAAGGCGTGACATCTCCGGGGGGAATAACCTCATATAAGAAGGATAGAACAAATCAGTGTTCAGTGCAACTTAGCTTCTGTTTGTAGTCGCTCGAGTGCTGATCTTCCGGCCTCCTTCCTTCTCCAAGAGCCACGAAGACGAAGGAGTGCTGGGCTAACTGCTAGAGTCGATTCTCACAACCGCGTCCCCTACCAGGCGTGCCAAAGATGTCGGTGGGAACGACACCTATGGGATCACAAGAATCCCTACTATGGTTAGTGGGGCGCGGGGTCGTCAGAAGGGCGGATCAAACAGATAGTACACAGTTTGTTTATCCAGGTTCGGGCCGCGAGGATGCATAAAACCCTACTCCTGCTTTGGTGGATGTATATTCCTGTTCTTGAGCTAGCTCTGGGGCGTTAGGAGCTCCAAAAAGCCGAATCCTTCTCCTGGGCGCCTCGGGCCTCCTTTTATAGAAAAAGGGGTCGCCACAGTGGCACACAGGAGGTGGAAAGGGTACAGTGATGCGAGGTTATCCCTCACATTACATGACAAGGCACATTTAATGCGTCTCGCTTAGGTGTCCTTGCTTTATCGGGGACGGGGAAGAAATTTGTCTCGTCCGTCGCCGCTCCTTCTTGTGTCGACACGCGCCCTAGCCAGCGACGCTTGTGATGCCATGTAGGTAGGCAGGCAGCTGAGGTGTGCAGTGGTGGGTCTTCACGAAGATCTGCATGCTGCCACGCAGGTGCCTACCCATATGGTTGGGTCGGCAGCTGCATGCGTACGACGGTGGAGGTTTAGTTGGTGTGGGCCTGATGGTGGCCCTGCGGATGTCCTTGGCAAGGGCCTTGCCGGGGCCCCGGCAAGGGTCTTGTCGCGGCGCCTGCCGTCGTCCCCGGCAAGGCACTTGACGGGGGTCTCGTGGTCTTCCTTGGCTGGTATGTCGCCAAAGGTCGTCGTCTTCTTAGTGCGAATCTGATCTTGAATGTCTTCACAAAGATCCGCATCCACCACGGGGATGTCTCCCGAATCCTTGCCCCACGGGGGCAGTGGACTCAAGGGTGATTTGTTTCGTAGGCGTGGGGCGAGTTGCCGTGGCAAGGGTCTTTCCATGGCTGCTAAAGCTGGCCCAGGCAAGGATCTTGCCGGGGGAACCCGCCTAGTCCCTTGGCTCTTCGTGGTCCTGGCCTTGGTGTTGTTCCAGTTCCCTCGAGCTTTGGTCTTACCCTGGCTCACCTCCCTTGCCTTGCTTGGTGTGGTCGTGGGTGCGGCTCTGACTACCCGTGCACAGTTATAGGGGTACAAAAAGTGTACCCCTCTTTTTGTACACCGACAGCATGCCCGCCCAGTAGTGGCCGCGCATGAAGGGCAGGTGGATGGGTAGTGGTAGCATGTCGAGGGGCACCACGGCAACCTCCGTAGGATCATCAAGTCGGTGTCTGGGCCACCTGCGACGATCGGGCATCAGCAAGCAGGGTGTCTTGAAAAGAGCCGGCCGGTTGCAGACGAGTAGACGGTACAAAGACACCGAGCATGTGGCCAGACGGACGGTGCTGACTAGGTCCATACGACTACAGATCTGCTCCAAGAGAACACCGGGGAGGGAATTCCAATCGCGGCTCTGCGTGTCAGTCGGTTCTGCCATTGGGGTTTTTGGTGCCTGCGAGCCAGCGGGGAAGTGGATTCGGGCGGGCGAGCGAAGAAGCTTCTCCTTGTGTGGCTGAGCAGTGAGCGGGGGGATATGGTACGCGTGAGCTACCAAGGAAGATGGCGCGGGCGGGCGAGCAGTGAGCGGGGGTAAATGGTGTGCAGCCGACGATGGGGAAGAGAGGAGGAAGAAGAAGAGAGGAGGAAGAAGAGTGGAAGACGGGGAAGAAAGTGCATTCAATCTGAACTCTACTAGTACTACTACCAGGATATACCGTCCTTCGGAGTGTAAATAGTTACACCGATGACATGTGGGTCTACCACAACAGGGCCCATATGTCTGTTAATGGAGGACAGAGGTGCGTAGGCGTATTTGCGGAAGCGTGCTCTACTGGCAAACATGATGGCAGTACTGGGTAAGGCTGATTTAGTAACACCAACACGCTGGTTCAGCTTATTAATTATGTGTCCCATCTGCTGCAGCGTGTATTGTCACTTCACTTTGAAGACTAGTTGAATAGTTCTCTCTAACCGAGATGGGGAATAAATGTATCGCGAGGACTTCCTTTCTACAGTATCCCTATGCCTCTACTCTCACTTCACTCATTTTGCTCCGTACCTAGTCACTTGTTGAAATCTGTAGAAAGACAAATACTCCGTATTTGAGAACAGAGGGAGGCTTTTACTCCGTACTACTCCCTCCGTTCCAAAATAGATGAGTCAACTTTGTACTATATTTGGGAACAGAGGGAGTATCACCATATGGAGGGAACGGAGGAAGCTTGAAATATGAACATGTCAATGGGAGGAAGTAAGCCCCATGCATGCATCCATGCATGCAACATGCAACACTCATACGTACACATGGACGCACGCAACACTCACGCACCCATGTGGCACACAGCACACGACGCAGCACACACGCTTACGCTCAAGTGCTCAACCTACTCCCTACGTCCGTGAAAGATTGTACATTTAGAGATTTACACATTGACCAGGGCATAATTAACGCCCAAAAGTAGCAGACTTATGTGCGCATGCGACCATTGAGATAAGAAGATTAAATGAAGGCCATTGCATGCTGTAATTAAGGATAGACATGTAGCATATACCTACAACACAAGTTGGTGCATTAGTCAATCAATATCGATTTAGTAGATTAAAGGCTAAATGCATTGGAAGTGTAGATGTACATCATGTAGTACAATCTTTGTTGGAATACCGAGGGAGGACACATGCATGCACTCACATACACAGCCAGGGCGGTTCGCGCGCAAGGGTTGGACTCATGTCGCGCCTGCGTAAAGTTTTGTTTCACTGATTTCTTTGCTCTGCCAACTGATAGGTGGGACCCAGAAACCAGGTGAAAATTTAACCAGTCAACAAAGTGCCACGTCGACTATGTGGTCGGTCAGGTGGGTGCAATACGGTGCTCTACGATGAGCTAGTGATCGCATAATCGCCGCAAAACTATATATAGTGACCGTAAAGAGCGTACTGTTACATACGTTGACCGCCAGTGTATTTTTCTCGTTTCAAATTAAGCCATATTAATCGGAAAGGGCGCAGTATGGACTACTACTACTAGCACTAGTACTGCTTTGATGTGTCCCATCAACTCGCCGAACGAGGAGAAGCTTGCTTACAACGCCTCTCCCTCGCCCACGCGCGCGGTGGTTCGCAGGACGAGGAGAGGGTTTTGACTACCTCAACCTCTCCCTCTCCCTCTCCCTCTCCCTCTCCCTTGACCTCGCGGTGGACGTGCAGCAGTTCAATCGGTGTCAGATTGCCAGAAGCATATTGTACTGTAGTATCATCATTGTTGGACCTTCCGAAGAGGCGAAGAGCCAAGTGCAAGGTTCACACGAGTACGAACTGCTGAACCTCCTGAAGAGGCAAAGAGCCAAAAGCAAAGGTTATATAGGAGTTGTCGTCCTAGTAGGAGTGTACTAGTACAACTATAGCGAACGATGCTACTGTATGATGCCGCCACGTCACGTATATCCAAAGTTGTGCCACCTTTTTTTCTCAAAGAGCATGTTGGAGCACGTGCAACAACCACACAAGTTGCACGTATACATAACACATTTACTAGTAATAAATTCTAAAGGACAAATGCCAGTATGCCACACAAGTTCATCTCCAACTCATGTGATAAATTTGTGCACGACTAGTCTACATATATTTACAAGGCTACCGTTCACAATTACCGTACTCCACTTACACGTTATAGATGGGCTACATGTCCTCCTCCAGGTTCCCAGTCCCAGGTGTTCTTCATGGATGGCACGATCCATAGCGGTGGGCAACGGGAATCATTGTCGCAGCTTTCTAGTCCGGTTCCACACGATGGAGACTCATCCAAGCTGAAGCGGCATAAATCAGGGATAGTGTGTCCCAGCGTGTCGTTCATCCGGCGGTGCGCACTAAAGACACAACCATGCTTTATGAACGGCAGGCCTTTCGTGTCGTGCACGGAAGGTGGCATCCGCTTCAAAGTGGGGTAGCTGTCCCCGATAAAAAGCGAGTACTCTCCAAGAGTGTTCCTCGGCACCCACGTAGCATCACGGGGGTCGAACTCGGCACCGTTCATCTGGTACACGCGACATCCCAGATTTGGACACATGGTGACGTACATAGTCAAGGTCCATGCATAATAATGTTGTGCTCCAATGTGGCGGTCAGTAATACTGTGCAGCAAATAGTACTACTCCGGTATAGAGGAAGTAAAATAACCGGCTTATTATATATAGCCACTCTTGGCTACATGGATGAGATAGTAAGACATGGAAAAACAAAAATGGTGGCAGCTAGTGGGTTCAAGTCTCCAAGGACCTAGCTAGCTATACGCATCCTCCAAGGTAAAAAGTACTCCTACTAGTACTACAAAGTATACTACTAGTACAACAATGAAAGAGAAGGCGAGAGGGTAAAAAAATGGAATACATGGGTAGATGGTGACGGTCCGATCGTGGTAGACTATGTGACCATGTTGCACATCAGTGGTACCATGGGTAACGACTGCTAAGATAGTTGATCCCAATATGCCAAAGTCAGCTACAAGGTTCCAGGTTAGACCGAATCGCGGATGCAAATGCACATCCAGGATCGGCGATCTTATTTTGATCGGGGGATGACTGGTCCCTGCAAAATAATGGAGTAAGCTAGGGATGCAAATGATGGTTTGTGCATTCCGTTTATAATCTCCCGTACCGTAGGATGTCAACCAGATGAAACAAGTCCACTGTCTTGTCACCGCGAAGATGTGGCCTAGATGGCGCACGGCGTCTTCGAACGTGTAGGGGTACAAATCTGCCGCCGCCAACATGCACCAGCCTCTGCCTTTACTGCCTCCTGCATTGATGGTAATCCTTATGTCGAACACCGCGATGAGAAAGTAATCGTCGTAGCCGCATCGCTTTGTCGGTGGGTCCGCAATTGCTATCTTCTTCAATCTCATGTAGGCATCATCATACGTATTCTTGCGCAGCTAGTCCGGAAGGTCGATCCCAATGGTGGAGAAGGGGTCTACCAGAACGGCCGCACTGCTGTGGATGTTGTGCAAAATCATGGTGGTATCCGGCCGGAGGTATGCAAGCCAATCTTCGTTGGCACCGACCCAGACCTATATATAAGATGGTGGGCAGCGGAGAAATTACGGGATGGAAATGGTATAACTAAGTACTACATGATCAAACTCCATTACTGACCTGCTCATCGTACAAAATCCGACTACCTCTCAACGTCGTCAACTCTAGCGGAGTCAACGTGCAACCATGGCCAGGGAGCGATGGACTGTTCGAAGAATTGTCTCATAGAAGAACCTTCCCCTCGAGGATGCATGGAAGACCAACAAGCATGGCCTTTTCCCAAGCCTGTTGAAGCGGTGTCTTGAAAAAGTTGGTGCAGGAAGCACCGAGTCTTGCGGCGGTGAGGGCGTCGGAGCGGCGTGCAATTTCTCCCAGAGAACCATCGTCCAAGGTCTCCCAGCCCCGACGAGGAGGAGAACCGCCTGGCGAATCCATGGGAGCAGCGACGAACTGCCTTCTGTTCGGGGGGAGGGGAACTAGCGAGGAGGAGATAAGAGCGTAGTAACCGCAGGGCCTCGTCCCTTCCAACTGTAGATCGTTCCTCAGCGAAGGGGTGAGGCTATTATTTACTACTCTAAATAATAGCACTAGTAAGAAATTTTGGGCACTAGGTAGTAGTTTTTGGTACCATGGAGTACTAGTAGTAGCATTATGGAACGTTATGGGATTGCATTATACTGTAAATAATAGCACTAGTAAGAAATTTTTAGCACTAGGTACCCGTGCGGAGGCCAGCGCGGGTCCGGCCCATCCGGCGAAGCGGCGGCCAACTCGCTCATCACCGGCGCCACCGACGAACACGCATCAATACTGTTTGAAGTAATGTTCAGGAAAAATAATGATTTGAGGGGGAATAACAGGATAGAAGGTCAGATGTGGGTCCCTCGTGTCAACGATCAAACAAAATGTGTTGGTTTAAGCTGCCTCGTCAGCACGGACATGTGGGCCAACCCTGTCATAAATGGGTTTAAACGAACCTAATTGGTAGGAGTACTAGGTAGTTTTTGGTGTGGATTAAGAAATTTTGGGTATGTTTTTGCTATTTTTTGTACAATAGATTCCTCCTAGGGCTGGTTGAAAGTGGTAGTTTTTTGTTAAATACTCTACATATTGTAAGTAGGAATGAAAGCTAAGCTTTGGAATCCAATAAGCAAGGCTTGTTACATAGTGCATATGTGTACATGATTGAAAGTAAATATCAACCATGAGTAACTAATATCTTGATGGAAAACTCGAAACTATGGAATACTAGGAAAAGAAATGCATGGTTGGAAATACTAGCAATGTTCATGTCCATTGCAACGAATCATAATTAGAATAATACTTATTCACAAACTTGGTACAGAACACTCTAATTTTGATATACATATGTCACTAGAGATATATTATGTTTCAATTAGAATATATTCCTTGGGCTGTTTTGGTGAGGTCAGGGAGGGATGTGGTTGGTTTTGAGATACTAATTATGGGTTTTTCTGCAAATTGGTAGACAAGTGGGATGTTGGTGAGAAAAGGCAACAACTTACCTCACAATCTTAGATGTAGATCTAATGGTTAGAAATGACGGATGGCAGACACACCAGCATCACCAACTTAGTCTTGTGTAGGAGTACTAGCAAGATCAGTGCATTGCATGGAACATCAAGATGCATTTTTTTATAAAACAATTGTTGTGATTGACCCTTACGGGAGTAATCCCATGTGTAAAAACTAATGATATCTCGAGAAATATGAGATAAGGTGAAGAGAAGTGGGTGTGGTGGTGGTTGGTGGTCGGACTGAGCGGAGGCACGGGGATTGATGACGCCGGCAGCGGCCACCAGGCCAGTTTGTTCCAGAGGCTTCCTTTATTAATTGCTCAACAATGAGGTTTGTTGGAGGTAAGGATGAACGAGGGAAGGCCTTGTCGGCAAATGTGGAGAGGGGTGCGGGTATCTTTTAGTTTAATTTTCATCTGTCAGATATAGATCGGACGGTCTATATTGCAAGATGGCACACGTACCATCATCACCAACTCGGGTTTTTTATAAGAGAAGAAATATAAGTATGGAGATACAAACGTACTATCGATACTTGCTTCCGTAAACTAGCATCTACATTCTATTCAACGCCTCGGCATGT
The DNA here is from genome assembly GCA_032464435.1 of Aegilops umbellulata. Taxonomy (NCBI): domain Eukaryota; kingdom Viridiplantae; phylum Streptophyta; class Magnoliopsida; order Poales; family Poaceae; genus Aegilops; species Aegilops umbellulata. The sequence continues at coordinate 355,978,401 of CP136058.1, forward strand.
GGGGCCTTAGCACAATGACTTCTCGACTGTGTAAAATGAAGATTTTCCCGTCGCCGACAAGGAGGGGGTGATGGCGGCGCGCTTTTTGGCTTGCTCTAGTCCTAGTAGTCATACTAGGTGGTGTAAGCACGTGTAGATTTATTATTTTTCACGTCTCGTGTTCGCCGTACTGCCACGACTGTTCATGAATAGACGGTAAGTTATTCACGGGGAAACACTTGTTGAGCGTGTTTGCGAGAGAGAGAGAGAGAGATAGAGAGAGAGAGAGAGAGAGAGAGAGAGAGAGAGTGCGTGTGTGATATGTTAGAGACTGAGGCAATGATAACATATTCTTTATGTCTATGTGCGTGGAGGATAGAGAGAGACATGTACATGGGGCTTTGTGTTGTGTAACATGGAGACACATATACATAATTAGAGAGTGAGTGTGTGTGATACACATGCGGACATGAGGAGAGATGGGGATCCAAGTAAATGGGTGTTTTTGCGTGTCTGTGTGTGTTTGTGCACGCGTTTGTGTGTGAGAGGCAGAGAGTGTATGTGGAGTAGAGAGACCACTGATGATGTAAACCTAGTATAAGGTAAGGGGGAATGGTGTGACATGTGTAGTAGCGAGATAGCACGGGTGCGGGCGGGGGGAGCAGACTATTTAGAAGAGACATCGAGTGTGTGTGTGGGAGAGGGGTGTGAGAGCGAGAGAAAGAGAGAGCTAGCGACGGAGAGAGAGAGAGAGAGAGAGAGAGAGAGGGGGGGCGAGAGGGGTCATTTGTGTCCATAAATGGCATATAGATAGGGAGACAATGTTGATGTTTTTCGAAATTGGCCTATGAACGGAGATGCAAGGGAAGCAAGTCATCGTGTGTGTGAAAGGGACTTCATGAGAGATCTAGAATAGATGGTGTAGAGAACAATGTGCGAAATTGAGAACGATTATACATTAGGGAGCTATGCAAAGAGTCACGACATATATGTATACAGGGAAAGAGCTGGGGCGGGTCCGCATGTGGGAGAGATAGAAAGAGGAGAGTGGTGCACAAGGAGACAAAGTGTGCTTGTTTGAAGTGGGGATGGTGTGTGAGGTGAGTGCGCGAGAACCGCATAACTAGGGAGATAGACGTTTGGGGGTGACGTTTTGTGTGTATGGGAAATATACACTCTACATAGTGCGTGTGCTTGGGTAAGAGAGATAGCGGGAGACCTAGAGAGTGAGGGAAGAGATATGTGCATGCCCGAGAGACAAAGTGATAGAGACCTATGTTGGGGTCCGGACTTTACAAGAGAGAGGGGTGTTAATGTGCTCGTGTGTTGGTGTTTGGGGGAGAGAACGACTTCTTTGTGTGTGTGTGTGTGGTGGGGGGTGTCGGATTTCGGGTTCCGGCAGACCCTTGAGGTTCGAATACTGGGGTGCGCGCGGAGATCTAAGCTATGGAAAGAACAACACAAGAGACACAAGGTTTATACTGGTTCGGGCCACCGTTGTGGTGTAATACCCTACTCCAGTTTGTGGTGTGGTGGATTGCCTCTTGGGCTGATGATGATGAGCAATACAAGGAAGAACAGCCTCGCGAGGGTCTGTTCTTGGCTGGGGCGATTAACTGCCAGGAGGAGCTCAGTCACCCTTCTCTCTCTCTGTTCTCTGTATGTGCCTCTACCCTGGGGGTGGCTAGTCCTATTTATAGGCAAAGGCCCTGGGCCTCTTCCCAAATATTGAGCGGGAAGGGCGCCAACAATTGGTCATTTTGAAGGGGAACATCTGGTACACTTATCCTGACTAAAGTTGGTCTTCGCCTGCCAAAGGCTCTGGTGGTGACGCTGGCTTGGGATCCACAATGACCTCCTCCCTGCCGTTGGGCTAGTCTTGGTCTCGTTGTACCGAAACGGGTGCCTTTGCTTGATGCTCTCGCCTGTGCTTGCTCCCTTTGCACCAAAGAGGAAAGGAGGACACTGCGCGGGCTGGCGCCCGCCTGGTGTCCTTGGTCGTCATGGCTTGCGTCACGGGCACCTCGTGAGGTACCCCGCCTTGATCTCTCCGCCTCCTCGTGAGCCAGCCTGATGAGGCCGTGCCTGAGGAAGCTCCGCGTTGTGCGCCCCGTGAGGCTTGGCCCCTCGCGAGGGTCTTGGGTCTGTGTTGATGAAGATGGGCCGTGCTGGGGGCCCCTTTGAGCCACGCCGCGGGCCGCAGGCAGGCAAGTCTGGGGACCCCCATTCCCAGAACGCCGACAGTAGCCCCCGGGTCCAAGGCGCGCCCGGACTTGGTCGTGCAGGGAGGCGAAAGGGCAAGGGCGAAGCGCCACGGGCCCTAACAGCCTGCGGCCTTGGGTGCCGCGTGGCGGTTGATTGGACGTGAGCGGCTCCACTTTCCCACGACGCCTCGGCGACTGCCCGGATTGGACAAGTCCCTGCATGCAAAGCGGGTCATGATTACCTACGATCGCGGAGGTCGGCGGTTGGCCTTCGCCGGCCATAAGTACGGAACGGCACGTGCACTTCCAGTCCTTCTATTCTTGCTTCTCCTTCTTCCCGGTCCTTGCTCCGTCTTGCTGCGATGGCTCCGTTGAGAAGGTTCTCGGCCGCAGAGAAGGGGAAGGCTTGCTAGGTTGAGCCTGCCTCTCCCCCGCCCAAGCGCGGCCGAGGGCGCCCTCGCAAACATCCTGTGGCCACCACGACCGCTCCCCGTGGCCGTGGAGATGGTTTCCAGCACGGCGACAGGCGGACAGCTGCGGCCGGGGGGCGCGCTTCGGTCACGCGTCCCCCTAGGCCGCGCTTTCACGCTGCAGAGGTGCTGCCAGAGTTCGTTGTGTGGTTGGCGGAGCCGACCAGCGCCCGGCTTCAACTTCCTCGCTTCCTCCTCGGCGAGCTCCCGGCCGGCGCCTCGGGCGACCTCTGGCTTCAGGCAGACGGCTGCTGCAGCCGGGCCTCATGGGCCTCACTGGAGGTCTCCGCAGCCGGGAGCCTGGCCTTGACCGTCGGTGCACCCTGCACTTCAAGTTCGATGGCGATGCCACCCTCTACGTGAGGGTGTTTGGGGAAGATGGTCGCCGCGCAGGGTGCTGCCCTGAGGACGACGACCGCAGACGGGGACCCAGCCCCGGTGATGACGGAGACGACAACGCTCGCGTGATTGGCGGCGCTCAGGGTTCCCCAAGCTTCACCGGTTCTTCTTCATGCGGCGACTCTTCTAGCAGTGGCCGCAGTCAGCCTCCACGCCGCTATACCTACTTGGAAGGTGGTGGCGCGTTTGCCTGCCGTCGCGCCTCGGTGAAGCGTGAGAGGGAGTCTGCTTGAGCCCCAGAGGCGGCTCGAGTCTTCCCTGCAGGCCGGTGTGAGGCGAACTGCGCCTGATTTGCTCGTTCTTTTCCTTTTTCCTGCGTAAAAAGACAGTAGCGTGGAGCCCCGCGGGGGCGTGTTTGGGTTATTGTTGTTAGTCAACGCTTTGCTTTCGTTATCGTGCCTTCTGGTTACGTGCCCGCGCGTGGATAGTTCCCGGCCCCAGCCGTGGGGGCGACCAACCCAGGCCCTGTGTTCGTGTCGCGGTGCCCATGGGGCACGGACTGGAGGGGTGCTCCTGTAATGGACCCAGGTCGCGAAACCCTTGAACAACTACGACAGAAACACTCACGAGGGCGCTCAGCTGCCCCCCTCGCGAGGCCTTGCATAAGAGAAATCGAGGCAGGAGAGTGAAAAGGCGAAGAACCACAAGTCAAAGACGGTAAACAGCTTCAACAAAACTTCGAATGGGAATGAACAAGCCAATTGCGGAAAGCAAATGAAAAAGCCGCGTCCGGCACCTAATCTAGTCTTTGACGTCTTCTCACCAGCGCGGAGCTAAGTGCTGCCACTGGGCGTGGGAGGGAGCCCCAGGGCCTGAGGTCGGCGCTCCTGAGACTCCGGGGCGTGTACAGCCCCAACTCATTATTACGTGAGAGTGTCACGGGCGGCGAGATTCACAGGTGTTGGCCTTCTTCACACACTCCGGGCCTTTCTTGGGGGAAGCAAGCTTCACGGGCATTTTCCCTCTTCACAGGCTATGGGCCTTTTCCAAAACGCGACAGCTTCACAGGCATTCGCCTTCTTCACAGGCTCTGGGCCTTTTCCAAAAAGGATAATCTTCACGGGCATTCGCCTTCTTCACAGGCTCTGGGCCTTTTCCAAAAAGGATAATCTTCACAGGCATTCGCCTTCTTCACAGGCTCTGGGCCTTTTCCAAAAAGGATAATCTTGACAGGCATTCGCCTTCTTCACAGGCTCTGGGCCTTTTCCAAAAAGGATAATCTTCACAGGCATTCGCCTTCTTCACAGGCTCTGGGCCTTTTCCAAAAAGGATAATCTTCACAGGCATTTGCCTTCTTCACAGGCTCTGGGCCTTTTTAGGGGTAGAACCTCCGGAGGTGCTGGATGTTCCATGCGTTCTGGACCGGCACCCCCTCCTGAGTCTCCAAGCACACGGAGCCAGGCCTGGAAACATGAACAACCTTGAACGGGCCCTCCCACATGGGAGAGAGCTTGTGCAGTCCCTCCCTGGAGAGAACCCGCCTGAGCACGAGGTCTCCTACATCGAGATTTCTGGGGCGGATGTTGCGGCAGTGATATCGTCGCAGTGCTTGTTGGTACCTCGCCGCTCGCAGCGCGGCTTCACGGCGACGTTCCTCCCCCAGCACGAGGTCCATCCCCCGCATGGCATCCTGCTGCGCCTCGTCGAACGCCAGGACCCGTGCGGAGCAACGTCTGACCTCGTGAGGGAGGACCGCTTCGGCTCCGTAGACCAGGAAGAATGGGGTCTCTCCAGTTGGCTTGGTCGCGGTGGTGCGGATGGACCACAACACGGAATGAAGCTCATCGTACCAACCTCTGCCGCAGGCCTCCAGCTTGTTCTTGAACTTCCTGGTCTTGAGGCCCCTCAGGACCTCTGCGTTGGCTCGCTTGGCCTGGCCGTTACTTCGGGGGTGCGCCACCGAAGCATAGCATATCTGCGTTCCAAGGTTATCACAGTATGTTTTGAAGAGGTTACTGGTGAACTGCGAACCGTTGTCTGTGATGATGCGGTTCGGCACCCCGAACCGGCTTACGATGCCCCTGATGAACTTGACCGCGGAACCCGCGGGGATGGTGCGGACGGCCTCTACTTCAGCCCACTTGGTGAACTTGTCCACGGCGACGTAAAGGTAGCGGTAGCCCCCTGGCGCCCGAGGAAACGGGCCCAGGATGTCCAGCCCCCAGACTGCGAGCAGCCACGAAAGGGGTATAGTCTGCAGGCCTCCTGCCGGCTGATGGATCTGCTTGGCGTGGAACTGGCAGGCCTCACAAGCCTTCACCAGTTCGACGGCGTTATTGAGTGTGGTGAGCCAATAAAACCCATAGCGGAATGCCTTGCCGACGAGGGTCCGTGATGATGAATGATGTCCACAGTCTCCGCCATGTATATCTTCTAGTTGTTCCTTTCCTTGCTCCCTGGAGATGCAGCGCAGGGATACATCGTTTGGTCGCTTCCGGTAGAGCTCTCCATCCTTGATGCAGTATGCCGTGGTCAGCCGTGCTATGGGCTCCGATTCCTCCTCCTTCTCCGGAAGGGTCCCTTGTGTTAAGTAACTCCGGAGCTCCGTGATCCAGGACCCCTCCTGAGGCTCCATCGTCAGGAGCAGGCGTGCTCCTGAGGCCGAGCCACAGACCGGGGCTCCTGAGGCAGGTGGCTGGGGGAGCTCCTCCCGAGGCTGAGCCATATTTGACAATGACGACAAGGCTGAGGGCTTGAAGAGCCGCTCCTCGAAGACGCCAGGCTCCTGAGGTAACCGCCTGGACGCCCGTCTGGCGATGTTGTCGGCCTCCTGATTAGTGCCACGGGGCACATGCTGCAACTCCAACCCCCAGAACTGCTTCTCCATCCTGCGGACCTCCGCAAGGTAGGCTTCCATGTGCTTATCTTTCGGCTCGTACACCTTGTTGGAGAACGGCCTTCAAGCCCGCTATTAGACCTTCATACTCCGCTATGTTGTTGGAGACCTTTTCACCTTGCTGGAAACAGAGTTGTACAACGTAGTACAGCTTGTCTTGAGTGGGCGATATAAGCACCGCCCCAGCCCCAGCGCCATGCCTGGAGAACGCCCCATCGAAGTACATGACCCAGCCTTCCGGTGCCTCGCTTCCCAGGGAGAGGGATCGATCCTCGTCGGCCTTGAGGCCTGGTGCCTTCGTCCATTCTGCCATAAAATCCGCTAATGCTGCTCCCTTGATGAGTCTGGTCGTGTTGAATTAGAGCTGAAATGCTTGCAGTTCTCTGTTCCACTCAGCGACCCTTCCTGCTGAGTTAGGGCTCCTGAGCACTCTCTCCAAGGGGTATGACGAGACGACCTTGATGGGGTGACCCTGAAAGTAGTGCCGCAGCTTGCGCGAGGCCACTAGTAGTGCGAGGAGGAGCTTCTGAGGCATGGGGTACCGTGCCCTCGCGGCCCGCAACACCATGCTGACGAAGTACATCGGGTGCTCAACGAGGTTGGGTGCGTCAGTGCTGGTGGCGCCCTCCGGAGACCATGGCGCCTCCTGAGGCGATGAGGCCTCCGGAGGCTGGCCATCTGGGAGAGGGGCCTCTTCCGCCTTCGGTGCACTCCTCTGTGGCGGCTGATCCTCCTCAGCCGCGGTGGCGGTCTCTGTGGGCCTTCCTTGTTCTTGTTTTGCCTTGTCCGGGCTGCTGCTGTGGTTTTGATTCGACGCTCTTCCCTAACAGCCACCAGGGTTGCGCTGGCGGAGTAGGGAGTGGCGGCGAGGTAAAGCACCAGGGGCTCTTGAGGGCGCGGAGCCACCATGACCGGAGGGCTGGTCAAGTTTCTCTTGAGATCTTGGAACGCCTTGTCGGCCTCTTCGGTCCATTCAAAGGGCCCCTTTTTCTTCATTGGCTGGAAGAAGGGCAGCGCTCGCTCCCCCAACTTGGAGATGAAGCGCCCTAGCGCGGTCACGCGCCTAGTGAGCTTCTGCATTTCTCTAAGGGTCTTTGGCGTGCTCATGTCCTCGACCGCCTTGACCTTTTCCGGGTTAGCCTCGATGCCTTGGTGGGAAACGAGGAAACCCAAGAGCTTGCCCGAGGGGACTCCGAACACACACTTCTCTGGGTTGAGCCGCAGGTTCACTGCGTTGAGGCTCGCGAAGGTTTCCTCCAGGTCTTGTATTAGGGTCCTGGCCTCCCGAGACTTCACCACAATGTCATCGACGTAAGCCTCAACATTTTTCCCGAGCTGTGGGCCCAAGGTGATGTGCATCAGCCACTGAAAGGTCGGTCCTGCGTTACGCAGCCCAAATGGCATGCATGTGTAGCAGTACACCCCACACGGGGTTAGGAAGGCTATCTTTTCGACATCTTCTACCGCCATCTTGATCTGGTGATACCCAGAGAAGGCATCCAAGAAGCACAGCAGGTCGCATTATGCGGTGGAATTGACGATCTGGTCGATGCGGGGGAGCAGGAACGAATCTTGCGGGCATGCCTTGTTGAGGTTGGTGAAGTCAACACGCATGCTCTCCTTCCCTCCCTTCTTTGGCACAACGACAGGGTTGGCCAACCAATCCGGGTATCGGACCTCGCGAATGACCCCAGCAGCTTCCAGTTTGCGGGTCTCTTGGATGATGAAGGCCTGCTTTTCTATGGACTGTCGCCTTGCCTTTTGCTTCAAAGGGCGCATGTTGGGGCACACGTTGAGGTGATGCACGATTACGCTCCTAGGGATCCCCGCCAACTGGTCAGGCTCCCAAGCGAATACCATCCTGTTCGCGCGCAGGAACTTGACCAGGGCCTCCTCCTGCTCGGGCTCGAGGTTGGTGCCTATGGTGAAAGTAGCGTTGGTGGACCCGTCCTCATCGACGGGTATCTGCTTGGTTTCTGCCTTGTCTTGGGTGAACAATTGTTTCTTCTTGACGGGTGCAGCCCCCTTGGGCTCGGGGGTCTCCGAGTCGGCAGGCTGTGCCGACGCCACCGTCTTGAAGGCGAGCTTGAGCACTCGCAGCGCGTCTCTGGTGTCCCCGTGCACGGTGAGGACGCCGCTGCTCCCGGGCATCTTCATGAGGTTGTACGCCGGGTGCGTCGCGGCCATGAACTGGGCCAGCGCTGGATAGCCGAGGATGGCGTTGTAGGAGAGGCCGATGGGGGCGATGTCGAAGTTGACCAGCTCCGTGCGGAAGTTGTCGTAGGTGCCGAAGGTTACTGGGAGCCGGATCTGTCCCAAGGGGCTGGATGACCCGCCCCCAACGCCTGAGAAGGGCCGGCTGGGTTGCAGCCGTTCCATGGGTATGCAGAGGAGGTTGAAGGCCTCAACCGAGAGCATGCTGAGGCCCGCGCCGCCATCGATGAGAGTCCTGGTGACGGCCACCTGGCAGATGGTGGGGGTGCACAGCATGGGGAGTGAACTCAAGCAGGCCGAGTTGGAGGGGTGGTCCTCCGAGCTGAAGGTCAGGCCGACCTTGGGCGCCGCCCGGTCCGGGAGAGCCCCCTGCCGTGTGGAAGCGGCGCTGACCCGACGGACAAATGGCTTGACGTGGTGACTTGTAGGCGGCGCCTGCAAGCCGCCCAGGAGGGCCGCGACGACCGGGGGTGTTGGTGTAGCATGGTGGGCGAGGAAGAGACCACGGAGCTCTTCCCAAGAGGCCACGGAGGCTGCCGGCAGGTGGAGCAGCCATGCGCAGAGCGCCGGTGAGGGCCATGGGAAGCCAGTTGGCCATGGCCCTATCATCACCTCCAGCTTCGAGGATGGCCTCCTCGTACACCAGCAAGAAGGCCAGCGGATCAGTCGCGCCGCTGTAGCGCGGCGGCGTCGTTGGCTTGAACGTGTCCAGCCACCGTACCCATCGCAGGGCTGGGGCCAGGGCTCGGAGCCCCCTGGCCCCCGTGCTGGCGCCGGCGGCCGGCGACGCACTACTTATCGCGAGGCAGGTCGTGGCGGTGGCGGAAGGGAAAACTCCGGTGCACCCCTACCCGGCGCACCAAATGTCGGATTTCGGGTTCCGGCAGACCCTTGAGGTTTGAACACTGGGGTGCGCACGGGGAATTCGCCTACTACCTACCTGTACCCCACCGCCTCGCTAAGATCTAAGCTATGGAAAGAACAACACAAGAGACACAGGGTTTATACTGGTTCGGGCCACTGTTGTGGTGTAATACCCTACTCCAGTTTGTGGTGTGGTGGATTGCCTCTTGGGCTGATGATGATGAGCAATACAAGGAAGAACAACCTCTCGAGGGTCTGTTCTTGGCTGGGGCGATGAACTGCTAGGAGGAGCTCAGTCACCCTTCTCTCTCTCTCTCTCTCTCTCTCTCTCTCTCTCTCTCTCTCTGTTCTCTGTATGGGCCTCTACCCTGGGGGTGGCTAGTCCTATTTATAGGCAAAGGCCCTGGGCCTCTTCCCAAATATTGAGCGGGAAGGGCGCCAACAATTGGCCATTTTGAAGGGGAATATCTGGTACACTTATCCTGACTAATGTTGGTCTTCGCCTGCCAAAGGTTCTGGTGGTGACGCTGGCTTGGGCTCCAATGACCTCCTCCCTGTCGTTGGGTTGGTCTTGGTCTCGTTGCACCGAAACGGGTGCCTTTGCTTGATGCTCTCGCCTGTGCTTGCTCCCTTTGCACCAAAGAGGAAAGGAGGACACTGTGCGGGCTGGCGCCCGCCTGGCGCCCTTGGTCGTCATGTCTTGCGTCACGGGCACCTCGTGAGGTACCCCGCCTTGATCTCTCCGCCTCCTCGTGAGCCAGCCTGATGAGGCCGTGCCTGAGGAAGCTCCGCGTCGTGCGCCCCGCGAGGCTTGTCCCCTCGCGGGGGTCTTGGGTCTGTGTTGATGAAGATGGGCCGTGCTGGGCCCCCCTTTGAGCCACGTCGCGGGCCGCAGGCAGGCAAGTCTGGGGACCCCCGTTCCCAGAACGTCGACAGAGGGGGGGTTGACTTCAGATAAAGAGTGAGGTGTCTATATTTGAGGGATTTTAGCGTAATTGAGATATTGTGCACTCATGGTTGATCAATTTGTTTCACAGTTTGTACTATGAGATAATGATACTTTTGAACATTCATGATATACCTTGATGTACCAGAATTACAAACCTAAGATTGAAGTTTTGGAATTCGACTCCATCATTAGCTTTTGTAATTCATTTAAACGGAGGTACATTTTTAAGCCGGGATTTCGTGATTTCAAATTCATATATCAAACCTAGAGATATACACATACGGGCATGTTCAAACTTTACAATCCTCCACTTTATTCATACACATACACATTTTTGCTTTTGTCATCATATTTAGGATAAACACATCTGCGAAACAAGTTCCACATACCATCGTAGAGACAATAATATTTTCACAAATCTAATCTGCTGACGTATTCTGTAGCATGACATCACACCACAACCAAGCCTTTTTCGAATCGTTTTTTCACAGTCCACCTCAGCGCATTTCGCGAGGCGGTTTCCTTGGCACCTCTTGTCGAAGCAGAGATTGTGTCCCCTTATCACGGGATTCTCATCAATACGGACATGGGTAACCCAACCGCGCCATTGATTACGGCGCTTGGGGGATAAGCGAGTTTTACCAGGCTGGTGGGGGCGCATAGTTTTGTCCGCCCATATATAGGGATAGGGATTCACCCTTTTCTACCCACGCCTTCTTCCTCCTTGCTCATCCATTCTTTGCGTACTCGAGGTCTAGCGCCCAAGTCCACTTTCTCATTCTCAACCTTCTCCAACCATGTCCGGAGCGGGAGGCAAGTGAATGGTCTCCCCCGTCACGAAGGGACACATCAAGAAGCTGAGGGGAGTCGGATACCTTTCCGAAGATATCGCACACCGGCTCCCAAATGAGGGGTAGCTCATCCCCACTCCCAGGCCCCATGAGATGGTAGTGTTTCTTACCCATTTCCTCCGCGGACTGGGATTTCCCCTTCACCCCTTCGTCCGGGGGCTCATGTTCTACTACGACCTGGATTTCCATGATCTGGCCCCGAATTTCATCATCAACATGTCGGCGTTCATCGTCGTGTGTGAGGCCTTCCTCCGCATCAAACCCCGCTTCGGCTTACGGCTAAAGACCTTAAATGTCAAACCGAAGGTGGTGAGTAGCCAGCAGGCGGAGTGCGGAGGCTCCATGGTGGGCAAGATGCCCAATGTCACATGGCTCGAGGGCTCCTACGTGGATACCATAAAGGGGTGGTAATCGGGGTGGTTCTACATCACCGAGACGCGTGACCCCGAATGGGCAGCGGCCCCCGAGTTCCGATCCAGAATCCCCACGCAGCTCACCTCCTGGAAAGAGAACGGCCTACCCTGGGGTAGCCCGGGAGAGCTGACCGGACTCCAAACCTGTATCCAAAACATGGTGAACAAGAAGCTCAAGCTTGTCAATATAGTCCAGGTCATGCTCATCCGCCGGATCCTTCTGTGTCAACAACGGACGTTCAACTTGTGGTAGTTCGACCCGGCCCGGCACCAAACTTTGAGCGAGCTTTTCGACACAACACACGAGGATGCTTGGAAGGTGCTTTTCAAGGGCGCCGAGGTTCCCCCTCCCCTTACCGAGGATCGCGGATTCAGCGCGAAGCGCCAAGCCAGCGTGGTAAGTTGTTTTACCATTTATAGGGTATTCATTTTTCATAGTTTAATCATATGCGGGATCTAAGCTCCCATACCTTTGACAGGAATGGCTGGAGACGACCGAACAGATTGATAGTCCAGCCCCTCTGCCCGAAAGCCCAGCGAACGCTCGCTTAGCGGAGCTGCTGGTTCCGGCACCTTACGTGGTGCCGGAGAAGAAGGCCACGGAAACCCGAAAGAGTTCCCGGCGCCCAGTGGTATCAGACGCATCGTCCGATGACTCCGAGGCGCACTCCTCCCACGAGGATGAGAAGGAGAAAAAAGAAGCTTCTTCCCCTCCAGCAGGGGGAGAAAATAAAAGGAAGGTCACCCCAACTGGGGAGGCCGGAGGGTCCAAGAAGGGAAGGACTCTCCCTCCGGACTACTCCGCCACCGCCGCCGACAGTGAAGACGAGTGGCCACCCAGGGCCAAGACCCTGGCGAGATCGTAAGTATCCGGACACCAGAGTTACTCGTGGCACCGTTTAATTGCACAGCCTCTTCTAACGCCAGACACGGTTATTAAGTCCGTCCCGGGCCCGTATTAACGTATCCTTGTCGAGCGGCTCTTTGGACCCGTCAGCCATGAGTAGCGGAGGATCACTTCCGACCGCCTCTACACCTAGCCCTACGGATAACGCCGAGGTGTTGTCTCAAAGGGCACCAAGCCGAGGGGAGGTAGTCCTGGAGGCACCACAAGGCGACCTTCTGGGCTGCAGGCGCAAAGGGAGCAAGGCTCCCAAGGGCTCCAAGTTCGGCCCTGGGCCGGACACCGCACCGGAACCTCCAGTGGTTCCGGACTCCGGCAGGCGGCCCCCTACTAAGAGGGGCAAGCCTACTGTGCTGGTGACCTCCGTCCAACCAGAGACACCAGATAATTTGTTGGAGGTGCTTAACGGCGCCTCCATCGATGAGGAGCACCGCACTGTTATGAGTGCAGTGATCCAGAAGGTTCAGTCTGCCAACAGCGGACTGACTGAAGCATGTGCCAGCCTTCTAACAGGATTTGAGGTATGTATTTAAAATATAAAAATATTACCGCATAGACAGTAGCCCCTGATGCTCTGTTCGGTGTTCACAAGGAAAAGCCGAATAGAGGATATAAGAATATTCACAGGAGTCTAACATAAGTATGTCGATATGCGTATGCAGGCTTCGCTGCTGACCTCTGCCGCACTGAATGCGGAGGTCGAAGCACTGAAGCAGAACCTCGAGCGGTCCGAGAAAGAGCTCGGACTTGCGAAGAAGCAGCTCAAGGAGAACAAAGGTAAGTAATACCTTATGTACGGATATAATAAAAGAAGCAGTTGCAGAAATGACGGGATCATTGTGGATATGTCAGGGGCCACGACCGAGGTGGCAACCCTGAAGCGAGCGTTGTCCGAGGCCGAAAATAAAGCGGCCACGGAGCGCACCGAGTGGGGCAAACAGGAGGCGCGGGTGGCGGAGGTGCAACAAGAGCTTCAGGCTCTCGTGAAAAACACGAGAGTTTGGAGCTTGACTCGAAGATGCGAGAGTCCGAGCTTGCCTTGGCCCTTGAGAGCGCCAAGCATGCCAAGGCCGAATCCCAAAAGGCCCTCCAAGAAATTGAGGCGATGAAGAAGATAGCGGCAGGTAAGGCATTCATTATGCAAAGCAAGCACGTAAAAGTGAATTACTTGTTACTTACCCGAGTCCGGAGCTCTCCAGGAGCATTCGCAGATTTGCCCCGCAGTGTGTCGGACACCGCAAAGCACTATCGAGCCAAAGAGGGGAGCTCGATGGAGAAGGTGTTCTCGTCTCAGTATACTGGGGCCGAACATCCGGTGCCCTTAAGCGACCAGCTGAAGCAGTTGGTCGAGCTCCATAAGGCGGCCGAACAGGCCATGAAGGGTCTGATAGTCCGGCTGTGGCCTGGAGAGGCCATGACAGGGAGCGGCTTGTGGATGCCTATCCTAGGCTTGAGGTCATCAAGCGTTTCGTCTGCATCGAGGGTGCCCGCAGGGCGCTTGCCCGTGTTAAAGTACACTGGGGCAAGATGGATGCTGAGAAGCTGGTGAAGGATGGGCCACCGCAGGGCAAGGAGCATCGCCACCCTGAAATGTACTATGAGGGCGTCCTGAAGGGTGCCCGCATTGTGGCGGATGAGTGTTCCAAAGATGTAATATTTGAGTAAACTTGCTCGTGTGATCCTGTACACTGAAAACTTGTTCATATGCGCTATGCAACGCTTGTTTGAATTTAAAATATTACCTTCTGTGCAACCGTTTATTAAATCTGAGAGATGGCGAGTCGTCGGCTTCTGCCCCTGAGCCACGAATGCTGGGGTGTTCGGGATAAACCTGAGCACTCTTTTTCCAATTCTTGGGTCCTTCGAGAGAGGTGCCTAGCACAACGAACAAGGCAATCGGGCTATAATGCTTTATCTCTCTCACTTAGCTAGAGAATTCTATAATTTTAAATTTTGGCGAAGCCCCTAGTATTCGGAAGACCGAGTTCAGGGCGCTATCCACGCCTAAGCCGGGCAAATCCGACTCCTAGCCCTAAGCGGCATAAGTCTTTAGGGACTCGAAACCTCTCGAACAGCGACCAGCTCTCGCCTTATCATGACAGTCAGTTTTAGCTTTCTCTACTGAGGTCCTTAGCCCAGCTGAACCGGGGCACAATCGCAGTAGTTCTCCTAGTGCTACCTTAGCCGATATAGCGGAACATAAGGTACCAAAACAAGGGAGCCGGGCAAACCCAACTATTGACCCAAGACATGATTCGGAGCTGATGCATATAATGCTATAAGTTCGGGGTGCCGCACTTGTGAAAGAGTTCGGACTTCTCACGCCATATTATGGGGTACTTAAGCCCCTGGCGTATTGGCTGTACCAAAGTGAAGGAATAGAGAATGTGGAAATAGACTAGTGCTATGCACTGTTTATTCGAAGAGTTGCATTAAAGCAGAGCGCTACAAGTAGTGCGATAAGCAAAAAATGGGCCTATTGGACATGTCCCCTCCAAGGGTAAGCTGCGGAATGATATTTAAATCAGGTATTTCGCTCGTTATAGAGACCACCTGGGAGTTCCCTGATGCGACATAGCTTTCGGCCCCCCTGGTCCTTGTATCGTGTGTTCAGCCATTATGCTGCCGGACAGGGCTTCCAGGGAATAAAGTCCTGAAAGCAAGAAAAAATAACAAAGTAGGGAGCCCCTAGTGCGATTGAGCCGCGTTTCGGGGCTTGTCGTAGTCGTGCCCCTCCCTTTGTGCCCATGGTATTTTCAATGCATAATTGTGTATGCGTGGCACGTATTTTGCCGTTTGGCTGGGGCTGGGGTAGGGGCCACATTGTTATGCGAGCACGGAACGTGCCAGGCGGTCTTGTTGTAGATTACTCCGGGCGCTCTTGAAGGCGTTCGGGCGTTTTGTCGTCGGACTGGAGAATTGCCTTGAAAGGCTGCTTTGTACTTCTGTTGCGAGGGCAGCAGGGTGCTCCTCCGTTCGGATAGAGCGCTATGTGTTTCCATTGACTGTGATGACCCCCCGAGGCCCTGGCATCTTGAGCTTGAGGTATGCATAGTGCGGCACCGCATTGAATTTTGTGAATGCGGTTCTCCCGAGCAGCGCATGATAGCCACTGCGGAACGGGACTATGTCGAAGATTAACTCCTCGCTTCGGAAATTATCTGGGGATCCGAAGACCACTTCCAGTGTGACTGAGCCTGTGCAATGGGCCTCTACACCTGGTATGACGCCTTTAAAGGTCGTTTTTGTGGGTTTTATCCTTGAGGGATCTATACCCATTTTTCACATTGTGTCCTGGTAAAGCAGGTTCAGGCTACTGCCGCCGTCCATAAGGACTTGAGTGAAGTGAAATCCGTCAATGATTGGGTCTAGAACCAATGCGGCAAATCCACCGTGGCGGATACTAGTGGGATGGTCCCTGCGATCGAAAGTTATCGGGCAGGAGGACCATGGGTTGAACTTTGGGGCGACTGGCTCTAAGGCGTATATGTCCCTTAACGCACGCTTCCGCTCCCTCTTGGGGATATGGGTTGCGTATATCATGTTCACCGTCCGCACTTGTGGGGAGAACCCCTTCTGTCCTCCGTTATTCGGCGGTCGGGGCTCTTCCTCGTCATCGCTATGTAGCCCCTTGTCTTTGTTTTCGGCATTTAACTTGCCGGCCTGCTTGCACACCCAACAATCCCTATTGGTATGGTTGGCTGGCTTGTCGGGGGTGCCTTGTATTTGGCACGAGCGATCGAGTATACGGTCCAAACTAGACGGGCCCGGAGTGCTTCTTTTGAATGGCTTTTTCCGCTGAACGGGCTTGGAGCCTCTGAATCCGGCATTAACTGCCGTATCCTCAGTATTGTTGCTGCTAATGCGGCGCTTGTGTTTGTTGCGACGTGACCTGCCATTGTTGTCCTTGGTATCTGAAGTACCAGGGCTCTTTGATATGTTATTGCTGCGATCCAGCCAGTTGTCCTCTCTCGCGCAAAAGCGGGTCATGAGTGTCTTGAGGGCTGCCATAGATTTTGTCTTTTCCTGGCCAAGGTGCCGGGCAAGCCACTCGTCACGGATGTTATGCTTGAAAGCTGCTAGGGCCTCTGCATCCGGACAGTCGATGATTTGATTTTTCTTGGTTAGGAACCGTGTCTAGAATTGCCTGGCCAATTCATCTGGCTGTTGAGTTATGTGGCTCAAGTCATCGGCATCTGGTGGTCACACATAAGTGCCCTGGAAGTTGTCGAGGAATGTGGCTTCCAGATCTTCCCAACAACCAATGGATTCTGCTGGCAAGCTATTGAGCCAATGCCGAGCTGGTCCTTTAAGCTTGAGTGGGAGGTATTTGATGGCGTGCAGATCGTCGCCACGGGCCATGTGGTTATGAAGGAGATAGTCTTCAATCCATACCGCGGGGTCTGTCATACCATCGTATGATTCGATATTCATAGGTTAAAAACCCTCTGGGATTTGATGATCCATGACTTAATCTGTGAAGCATAGCAGGTGTGCGGCGCCTCTGTACTGGGCTATATCGCGACGCAGCTCGAATGAGCTTTGTCTGCTGTGTTCGGCCCGGTCGAATTTACTTTTATTGTATCCGGCGTGACGGTTATCGTCTCGTGTGGTGGGGCGCCCTCGCGATCCGTAGATCGATCTTGCTTGCTTTGCTTTGTCCTCCAATATGTCTCGCAGGTCTAGTGCATTGCCCCGTGCCTTGGTATTTTTTGAGAGGCGCCGGGGTGCGGCTTGAGTTGTGGGCCGAGAAGCCTCACTGTCGTGGCCACGAGGTGGCCTATCAGCCGCGTCATACGCTGGAGATGTAGGTTTTAATGCTTCCTCCTCTAACCGGGGTAGCAACCTGCGCTTTGGGTAGCTCTTGGAGGGGCATTCGAGTTCATATTCCTCAGCCGCAAGGACCTCAGTCCATCTGTCAGCTAGTAGATCTTGATCAGCTCTAAGCTGCTACTGCTTTTAATTAAGGCTATTCGCCGTGGCCATAAGCCGGCGCTTGAAGCGCTCTTGCTCGACGGGATCCTCAGGCACGACAAATTCATCATCGTCGAGGCTTGCCTCGTCTTCGGAGGGAGGCGTGTAATTATCATCCTCTATCTCTCTATCTGCCACTCTCTCAGGAGGGCTGGCCTCTCCATCCTCCTGCGCTGTATCCTGCTGGAGGGAGTGGTCTTCGGCACTGTCCGGAGTGTTATTATCTCCTGTCCCGGTATCATCATTTTTGCTTTGGCGGAACTTAGAGCGGCGCCGCTGACGACGGCGCTTAGGTTGCTTCTTGGAGGGGTCATCCTCCGCTGTTCCGTCGCCATTGCCTTCTTTGGGCGTGTCCACCATATATATCATATTATGAGGTGGCTGTCCAGTGCCCTGTAGGCGCTGGTTCATGTTTGTCTCCTACATCGTCGTCCATACCATCGATGTCTTCGAAGTCGAAGTCGAGCATGTCGGTCAAATCATCGACACTGGCTACGAAGTGGGTGGTGGGTGGGCATCGAATTTCTTCGTCATCCGCATCCCAATCCTGCTGGTCATAATCCGGCCAGGACTCTCCTGACAAGGAGAGAGACCTTAGTGAATTCAGTATATCGCCGAAGGGCGAGTGCTGGAAGATATCCGCGGCGGTGAACTCCATGACCGGTGCCCAATCGGATTCGATTGGCAGGGGCACGGGTAGCTTGGAGTCCGGAAGAGAGTTCGGTAATCTTGAGTAACGGGCCTCGCGAAGGGTAAGGCTGGTATTTGGCTCGATCGCCGTTGAGGGTGCAGCCTCCATGGCGGGGTCTAACCACCCGTCCACGGGCGGCTCAGTTGGCTCCGAATTAATGGTCTGAGCGGTTGCAGGTGCGATCTCTCGAACATCGCTCAGCGGCAGAGCTAAATCATACCCATCGTGACAATGCGGTGCACTCGACAGGGGCTCGAATTCGGTGAAGATCAAGTCTCCGCGGATGTTAGCCGTGTAGTTTAAGCTTCCAAACCTGACCTTATGGCCAGGGGCGTAACTTTCAATCTGCTCCAGATGGCCAAGCGAATTGGCCTGCAGTGCAAAGCCGCCAGATACAAAGATCTGTCCGAGGAGAAAAGTCTCACCCTGGACTGCATCGCTATCGATGATCGAAGGAGCTATCAAGGCTAACGATGACTACACAGAGGAACTCTCAATGAAAGCACCAATGTCGGTGTCAAAACCGGCGGATCTCGGGTAGGGGGTCCCGAACTGTGCGTCTAGGCGGATGGTAACAGGAGACAGGGGACACGATGTTTTTACCCAGGTTCGGGCCCTCTCGATGGAGGTAAAAACCTACTCCTGCTTGATTAATATTGATGATATGGGTAGTACAAGAGTTAAGCTAGCCTATGGTATGATTGTTGTTTTCTTGTGTCCTACGGACTAAACCCTCTGGTTTATATAGACGCCGGAGGGGGCTAGGGTTACACAGAGTCGGTTAGAAAGAAGGAGATCTACATGTCCGTATTGCCAAGCTTGCCTTCCATGCCAAGGACAGTCCCATCCAGACACGGGGCGAAGTCTTCAATCTTGTATCTTCATAGTCCAACAGTCCGGCCAAAGGTTATAGTCCGGCTATCCGGATACCCCCTAATCCAGGACTCCCTCAGTGGTTTTTGTGGGTTCAATCCTCGAGGGATCTATGCCCATTTTGCGCACTGTATCCTGATAGAGCAGGTTCAGGCTGCTGCCACCGTCCATAAGGACTCGAGTGAGGTGAAATCCGTCGATGATGGCGTCAAGGACCAATGCGGCAGATCCGCCATGACGGATACTAGTGGGGTGGTCCCTATGATCAAAGGTGATCGGACAAGAGGACCATGGGTTGAACTTTGGGGCGACTGGCTCCATCGCATAGACGTCCCTTAGTGCACGCTTCTGCTCCTTCTAGGGAATATGTGTTGTGTATATCATGTTCACCGTTTTCACTTGTGGAGGGAACCTCTTCTGTCCTCATGTGTTCAGCAGCCGAGGCTCTTCCCCATCGTCGCTATGCAGCCCCTTGTCCTTGTTTTCGGCATTCAATTTGCCGGCCTGCTGGAACACCCAACATTCTTGGTTGGTGTGATTGGTTGGCTTATCGGAGGTGCCGTGAATTTGACACGAGCGATCGAGTATACGGTCCAAGCTGGACGGGCCCGGATCGCTTCTTTTGAACGGCTTTTTCCGCTGACCGGATTTAGAGCCACTGAATCCGGCATTGACTGCCATGTCTTCGGCATTATCGCCGTTGTTGCAGCGCTTGTTTCTGTTACGACGTGGTCTACCGTGAGTATCTTTGGCATCTGAAGTGTCAGGATTCCTTGATGTGTTGTTGTTGCGAGCCAGCCAGCTATCCTCACCCGTGCAAAAGCGGGTCATGAGTGTCGTGAGGGTTGCCATGGACTTCGGCTTCTCTTGGCCGAGGTGTCGGGCGAGCCACTCATCACAGATGTTATGCTTAAATGCCGCTAAGGCCTCTGCATCCGTACAGTCGACAATTTGGTTTTTCTTAGTTAGAAACTGGGTCTAGAATTTCTTGGTCGATTCCCCTGGCTGCTGAGTTATATGGATCAAGTCATCAGCATCCGGTGGTCGCACATAAGTGCCCTGGAAGTTGTCAAGGAATGCATCTTCCAAATCCTCCCAACTTACAATGGAGTCTGCTGGCAAGCTATTCAGCCAATGCCAAGCTGGTCCTTTGCGTTTTAGTGGGAGGTACTTGATGGCATGTAGATCATCACCACGAGCCATGTGGATGTGGAGGAGGAAATCCTCGATCGATACCGCGGGGTCTGTTGTACCATCATATGATTCAATGTTTACGGGTTTAAAACCCTCTGGGAATTCGTGATCCATTACTTAATCAGTGAAGCATAGGGGGGGTGGCGCCTCTGTGCCGGGCTATATCACGACGCAGTTCATACGAGTCTTGTCTGTCGTATTCGGCCCGGTCGGATTTGCTTTTAGTGTAATCGGTGTGACGATCATCGTCACGTGTTGGGGCGCGACCCCGTGATCAGTAGATTGATCTTGTATGCCCTGCTTTGTTTTCCAATATGTCTTGCAGGTCCCGCGTGTTGCCTCGGGCCTTGGTGTTTTTGGTTGTCTGGTGACGGGGTGCGGGCTGGCTTTCGGGCTGATATGCCCCTCTGTCTCGGCCACGAGGTGGCCGATCCGCCGCATCATACGCTGGTGATGTAGGTTTTAATGCTTCCTCCTCAAGTTGGGGTAGCAACCTGCATTTTGGGTAACTCTTGGTTGGGCGTTCGAGTTTGTATTCCTCAGCCGCTAGGACTTCAGTCCATCTGTCCGCTAGCAGACCTTGATCATCTCGAAGCTGTTGTTGCTTTTTCTTCAGGCTGTTTGCTGTGGCTATAAGCCGGCGCTTGAAGCGCTCCTGCTCGACGGGATCCTCAGGCACGATAAATTCTTCGTCACCGAGGCTCACCACGTCTTCGGAGAGAGGCATGTAATTGTCATCCTCCGTTTCTCCGTGTGGTGCCTGTTCTGGAGGGCTAGCTTGTTCATCCTCCCGCTCTAAATCTGGCTGGAGGGGATTGTCGTCGTCTTCGGCACTATCCGGAGTGTTATTGTCTCTTGTCCCGGTATCGCTACTTTTTCTATGGTGGGACTTAGAGCGGCGCCGCTGACGTCGGTGCTTGGATTGCTTCTTGGAGGGGTTATCCTCCACTGTCTTATCGCCATCGCCTTCTTTGGGAGTGTCCACCATGTATATGTCATATGATGAGGTGGCAGTCCATCACCCTATGGGCGGTGGTTCTTGTTCGTCTCCGGCATCGTCGTCCATACTGTCGATGTCTTCGGAGCCGAAGTCGAGCAGGTCGATTAAATCATCAACAGTGGCTACTAAGTGGGTGGTGGGTGGGGAGCGAGTTTCTTCGTCGTCCGCATCCCATTCTAGCCGGACATAGTTCAGCCAAGGGTCTCCTGACAGGGAGAGAGACCTCAACGAGTTTAGTATGTCGCCAAAGGGCGAGTGCTGAAAGATATCCGCGGAGGTAAACTGCATGACCGGTGCCAGTCGGATTCGATAGGCACGGACGTAAGCGGCTCGGAGCCCGTGGCCGGGGATGAATCCAACAGTTCGGCAACACGGCTCTCGTAGGAGGTGAAGTCAGTATTCGGCTCTATCGCCACTGAGAGTGCGCCCTTCATGGCGGGGTCTATCCACCCGTCCTCAGATGGCGCAATTTGTTCCGGATTGAGGGCCAGAGTAGTTGCAGGTGTGATCTCCCGAACACTGTCCGACGGCACAGTTAAGTCATGCTCGTCGTGATTGTGCGGTGCACCTGACGTGGGCTCGAATCCGTCGAAGATCAAGTCTCCGCGAATGTCAGCAGTATAGTTCACATTTCCAAACCTGGCCTAATGGCCAGGGGCGTAGCTCTCGATCTGCTCCAGATGGCCAAGCGAGTTGGCCTGCAGAACGAAGCCGCCGAATACGAAGATCTGTCCGGGAGGAAAACCTCACCCTGGATCGCATGGTTGCCGATGATCGAAGGAGCCATCAAGCCTTACGGTGACGGCACAGTGGAACTCTCAAGGAAAGCACCAATGTCGGTGTCAAAACCGATGGATCTCGGGTAGGGGGTCCCGAACTGCGCGTCTAAGGCGGATGGTAACAGGAGGCGGGGGACACGATGTTTACCCAGGTTCGGGCCCTCTCGATGGAGGTAATACCCTACTTTCTGTTTGATTGATCTTGATGATATCAGTATTACAAGAGTTGATCTACCACGAGATCGTAGAGGCTAAACCCTAGAAGCTAGCCTATGGTATGATTGTTGTTGTCCTACGGACTAAACCCTCCGGTTTATATAGACACCAGAGGGGGCTAGGGTTACACAGAGTCGGTTACAAGGGAGGAGATCTACATATCCGTATCGCCAAGCTTGCCTTCCACGCCAAGGAGAGTCCCATCCGGACACGGGACGAAGTCTTCAATGTTGTATCTTCATAGTCCAACAGTCCGGCTAAAGGATATAGTCCGATTGTACGAGGACCCCTAATCCAGGACTCCCTCACCAGCCTCATGAGGACCGCCCCCAGGGAAACGCTGGCGTCCCTCCGCTGCCGCCTCCGCCCAGGAGGAACGAGGACCGCCATCAGGATGAGGGGGCTGGGGGCTTCCATGAGCCTCACACCATTGCTTGCATCTTGGCGGGCGCTCAGGCCCCAACCTCCCGGCCTATCTTCAAGCAGTTTGCTCGCAGGTGAACGCGGACCTAGATACGTCTCCACTGTATCTATAACTTTTGATTGCTCCATGCTATATTATCTACTGGTTTGGACATTATTGGGCTTTATTATCCACTTCTATATTATTTTTGGGCCTAACCTATTAACAGGAGGCCCAGCCCAGAATTGCTGTTTTTTTGCCTATTTCAGAGTTTCGAAGAAACGGAATATCAAACGGAGTCCAAACAGAATGAAACCTTCGAGAACGTGATTTTCTCACCGAATATGACCCAGGAGACTTGGACCCTATGCCAAGGAAGCTTCGAGGTGGGCACGAGGTAGGGGGCGCGCCCTCCCCCCAGGCGCGCCCCCACCCTCGTGGGGCCCATGAAGCTCCACCGATGTACTTCTTCCTCCTATATATACCTACATACACCCAAACGATCAAATACGGAGCCAAAAACCTAATTCCACCGCCGCAACTTTCTGTGCCCACGAGATCCCATCTTGGGGCCTGCTCCGGAGCTCCGCCGGAGAGGGCATCCACCATGGAGGGCTTCTACATCACCATAGCCTCTCCGATGAAGTGTGAGTAGTTTACCTCAGACCTTCGGGTCCATAGTTATTAGCTAGATGGCTTCTTCTCTCTTTTTCGATCTCAATACAATGTTCTCCCCCTCTCTTGTGGAGATCTATTCGATGTAATCTTATTTTTGCGGTGTGTTTGTTGAGATCGATGAATTGTGGGTTTATGATCAATATTATCTATGAACAATATTTGAATCTCCTCTGAATTCTTTTATGTATGATTGGTTATCTTTGCAAGTCTCTTCGAATTATCAGTTTGGTTTGGCCTACTAGATTGGTTTTTCTTGCAATGGGAGAAGTGCTTAGCTTTGGGTTCAATCTTGCGGTGTCCTTTCCCAGTGACAGTAGGGGCAGCAAGGCACGTATTGTATTTTTGCCATCGAGGATAACAAGATGGGGTTTTATCATATTGCATGAATTTATCCCTCTACATCATGTCATCTTGCTTAAGGCGTTACTCTGTTTTCTTGAACTTAATACTCTAGATGCATGCTGGATAGCAGTCGATGAGTGGAGTAATAGTAGTAGATGCAGGCAGGAGTCGGTCTACTTGTCTCGGACGTGATGCCTATATACATGATCATACCTAGATATTCTCATAACTATGCTCAATTTTGTCAATTGCTCAACAGTAATTCGTTCACCCACCGTAAAATACTTATGCTGTTGAGAGAAGCCACTAGTGAAATCTATGCCCCCTGGGTCTATCTTCATCATATTAATCTTCCATTACTTTTATTATTGCTTTGCTTTTTTACTTTGCCTTTTATTTTACTTTGCATCTTTATCACAAAAATACCAAAAATATTATCCATCATCTCTATCAGATCTAACTCTCGTAAGTGACCGTGAAGGGATTGACAACCCCTACTCGTGTTGGTTGTGAGGAGTTATTTGATTTATGTAGGTACGAGGGACTCGCGCGTAGCCTCCTACTGGATTGATACCTTGGTTCTCAAAAACTGAGGGAAATACTTACGCTACTTTGCTGCATCATCATTTCCTCTTCAAGAAAATCCAATGCAGTTCTCAAGAGGTAGCAGCCCTTTCCAGGCTCGAGGCCACGTGCTCGCTCAGGTGGTCCAAGTGCGCCATTACCTTCAGCTCGTCAGACCAGCTCAAGTGCGCGGCAACTGCCGGCGCCCTCCCGATGCTCTGCTCGCCCGTCATCAGTAATGTCCAAGTCACCAAGACCCTCATCGACGGCGGCGCACGACTCAATGTTCTTTCCATTGAGACGTTCGACCGCCTCCAAGTGGCATGCGATCAGCTACAGCCTACCAAGCCCTTCTCAGGAGTGACCGACGGCTCCACCACCCCGATAGGGCAGGTCCGCCTTCCTATCACCTTCGGCCAGCGCGACAACTACCGCACCGAGCTCATTGACTTCGACATCGCCCACATCCGCCTGCCGTACAACGCCATCCTTGGGTATCCAGCCCCGGTAAAGTTTATGGCAGTGACTGAGGGAGTCCTGGATTAAGGGGTCCTCGGGCGTCCGGACTATGATACGTAGGCTAGACTGATGGGTTGTGAAGATACAAGATCGAAGACTCTCTCCCGTGTTTGGATAGGACTCTCCTTGGCGTGGAAGGCAAGCTTGGCACTCGGATATGAAGATTCCTATCTCTGTAACCGACTTTGTATAACCCTAGTCCCCTCCTGGGTCTATATAAACTGGAGGGCTTAGTCCGTAGAGGCAAGAAGAATAATCATAGTCATACAGGCTAGACTTTTAGGGTTTTAGCCATTACGATCTCGAGGTAGATCAACTATTGTAATACTCATATTCATCAAGATCAATCAAGCAGGAAGTAGGGTATTACCTCCATAGAGAGGGACCGAACCTGGGTAAACATAATGTCCCCCGTCTCCTGTTACTATCGACCTTAGACGCACAGTTCAGGACCCCCTACCAGAGATCCGCCAGTTTTGAGACCGACATTGGTGCTTTCATTGAGAGTTCCGCTATGTCATCGTCAAGAGGGTTCGATGGCCCCGTCAATCATCTACAACAATGTTGTCTAGGGAGAAGTCTTCCTCCCCGGACAGATCTTCGTATTCGGTGGCTTCGCACTGCGGGCCAACTCGCTTGGCCATCTAGAGCAGATCGACAGCTACACCCCTGGCCATCAGGCCAGATTTGGAAACGTGAACTACGTCTTGGATATCCGCGGAGACTTGATCTTCGATGGATTCGAGACCACGGCAGCCGCTCCTTGTTACCGTGATGAACATGAGTTAAATTTGTCATCGGACCATACCCAGGAGATAGCGCCTGTAACTGCTCTGGCCCTAGATCTGGAGCAGATCGTGCCATCCGAGGATGGGAGGCTCAACCCCGCCACGGAAGCCACAGACTCAGCAGCGTCGGAGCCGCACATAGAGCCAACCTTGAGTAGGATCTGTGTCACCGGAACCTCGGACTCGTTTCTGGCAACAGGTTCCGAACCATGTGCGTTCGCGCACGTCGAGCTTGATCAGGCATCGACCATCGAATTCAGCTCCGCGGACATCTTCCGGCACTCGCCTTTAGGCACATGCTAAACTCATTAAAAACACTCTCCTTAGCGGGGGACTCACAGCCGAATTATTTCCGGTTCGAACTGGAGGCTGATGACGGGGAATTTTGCTTCACACCCACCGCCCACTTCATAGCCACTGTCGAAGACCTAACCGACACGCTTGATCACGGCTCCGAAGATACTGACGGCATAGATGACGATGTCTAAGAGGAGCAAGGCCAAAACCTGTCATTTACTGGACATGGGACGGCCACTTCTTCGTACGACGTGTACATGGTAGACACACCTAAAGAGAACAACGGCGATAACGAAGAACATCCAGTCGAGGATGAACCTCCCAAGATACAACCAAAGCGCCTACATCAACGGCGCCGCTCTAAATCACGTCATAGAAAAAACAACAATACCGGCACAGGAGAAGATAACACTCCGGACGGTGCCGAAGACAGAGAAGCCCCCGACGAGCAAACCGCCGAACAGGATGATCGGGAAGATGGGCAAGTTAGCCATGATGAACAGGCCATAAACGAAGACTCAGAGAACAGCAATTACCTGCCATTCTCCGAGGATGAGGTGAGCCTCGGCGACGAAGACTTCATCGTGCCCGAGGAACCTCTTGAGCAGGAGCACTTTAAGCGTCGGCTAATCGCGACTTCAAGGAGCCTAAAAAGGAGGCAGCAACAGCTTCAAGCTGATGAGGATCTGCTCAATGACAGGTGGACTAACGTCCTGGCAGCCGAGAAATATGGCCTCGAGCGCTCACCCAAATGTTATCCGTAGCGCAAATTGCTACCTCCGTTTGATAACGAGGCGCCGGAGCCCGTACCATCACCATGCAATACGGCCGACCGACCACCACGTGGTCAGGACAAAGCAGCAACTCAAGCCAAACACCAGCCCGCTCTACCTCACCGTAAAGGTAGAGATAAAACAACTCGGGCACATACATATGACCTGCGGCACGACTTGGACAGTAGAGCAGGTCAGAACAGATCGGATCACGGGGACGTGCCCCGATATGCGACAATGACTACCTAGCTGGACGCAACAATCATAATCACGCCTGGGCCGAGAACCGCAGACGGACTCCATCCGAGCTACGTCATGACGCCGCCCAATAGAGAGGCGCCGCACACCCACTTTGCTTCACTGACGAAGTAATGGAGCACGAATTCCCAAAAGGGTTTAAACCCATGAATATCGAATCATACGATGGAACAACAGATCCAGCAGTATGGATTGAGGACTTCTTCTCCATATCCGCATGGCCCGCGGTGATGATCTCCACGCCATCAAATACCTCCCACTAAAACTAAAGGGACCAGCGGGGCACTGGCTAAACAGCCTTCCAGAGAACTCCGTTGGAAGCTGCGAAGACCTGGAAGACGCCTTTCGTGATAACTTCCAAGGTACATATGTCCGGCCGCCAGATGCCGATGACTTAAGTCACATCATCCAGCAGCCCGGAGAATCAGCCAGGAAGCTCTGGACTAGGTTCTTAAATAAAAAGAACCAAATTGTCGATTTTCCGGATGCCAAAGCCCTCGCGGCCTTCAAACACAGCGTCCGGGAGGAGTGGCTTGCCCGCCACCTCGGTCAAGAAAAACCAAAATCTATGGCAGCCCTTATCACTCTAATGACCCGCTTTTGCGCGGGAAAAGACAGCTGGCTCGCTCATAGAAGCAACAGCGCCAATGATCCGGGCACTTCCGAAGTCCGAGACGGCAACGGCAAGCCACGACGCAATAAACACAAGCGTCGCAATAATAACGAAATAACGCAAGACACGGTAGTTAACGCCGGATTCAGCGGCTCCAAAGCCGATCAACGGAAAAAGCCGTTCAAGGCAAATAGAGACGGACCATCCAATCTAGACAAGATACTGGATCGGCCCTGCCAGATTCATGGCACCCCCGACAAACCAGCTACTCACACAAACAGAAGTTTCTGGGTCTTCAAACAAGCCGGCAAGCTTAATGCCGAACACAAGGGGAAGGGGCCGCCCAGTGACAGCGATGAAGAAGAGACTCGCCAGCCAAATACTGGGGTTCAGAAGCAATTTCCCCCCGAAGTGAAAACCGTAAACATGGTATACGTGACGCACACCCCTACAAGGGAGCGCAATCGCGCACCACAAGATGCATACGCCACAGAGCCGGTCCCCCCAAAATTTAGTCATAACCGTCCCGAAGGTTTGGCAGCTCTGATCATCGATCCAATTATCGATGGGTTTCATCCCATGAAAGTCCTTATGGACGGCGGCAATAGCCTTAATCTACTCTACCAAGACACTGTCCGTAAAATGGGCATTGATCCTTCAAGAATCAAGCCCACCACAACTATCCTCAAGGGAGCAGTATCCGGCATAGAAGCTCCCTGCACGGGCTCCATCACACTGGAAGTCGTTTTTGGTTCCCCGAACAACTTCCGAAGTGAGGGCTTGACCTTCGATATTGCCCCGTTCCATAGTAGCTACCATGCACTTCTGGGGCATACCGCTTTTGCTCGCTTTAATGTGGTCCCACTCTACGCCCGCGCAAAACTTAAAATGCCTGGTCCACGCGGCGTCATAACAATAAATGGAAATACGGAATACTCCCTCCGTACAGAGGACCATACTACGGGTATTACAGCCGAAGTACAAAGCGGCATCATCAAGCCGCATAACTCATCGGCCATTAAGCCGCCGGTCTCTATTAAATGGAACCGATCAATCTCAGAGCTAGATTAGCAGTTTGGCCTCAGCCGTTCGCGTTACACACATGCGAAGTTTATACCGCGCATGCATAATTATGTAGTACTTAAAATAACCTGGTCATCGGCGATGGCACAATACGGACAAGCCTACAAGCACTCCCATTTCCTCCTTTTCTTTTCTAACCATTTTTTTATCTCTTATCATAGGTGGCTCAAACACTGGTCATCTCACGGACTCTTTCGGAGTTCGGATTCATACACTTACCCAAAGGTTATTCCTATTAAGGAAACCTTTCACCGAGGCAAGGCGACACAGACGTGCGACAGGAGGTCCAAATAATTTTGTGTAGACCGCACTCTCTATTTCGAGGCTGTAAAGTGCCTTCTCCCTCAGCCTTCGACCACCGGCATGTCAAATAGCCTGGTTTGTGGCATTATTATTTGTAAAATGGCAATTGACATATCAATCAGGTTCCAGTGAACATAATCCGTATCCAGTATTCGCTTTTTCTAATGAGCTAAATTTTTCCGGTTGTTTCACACTCGCACCTCGGCACAGATTGCCAGGGGCTCGATATGGGAACAAATGAGTTGCCGACAAAGTCTGAACAGCTTTATAGCACACTTCGGTGTCACGAGTTTGGCCTTATATGCACCAGCTCCGAATCATGTCTTTGGTCAATAGTTGGGTTGCCCGGCTCCTGTGCTTACTACCTTGCGTTCCGCTATATCGGCTAGGGTAGTAAAGGGAGAACTACTGCGATTGTGTCCCAGTTTAATTGGATGAGCACCTCAGTAGAGAAAGCCGAAAACTAACTGTCATGATGCGGCGAGAGCTGGTCAACCACTCGATGACTTACTAGAATCTTTCGCGATTCCTTCCGTATTACACGAAGGGCCGTTCTTAAGCTCACCCATGTAACGCACCGCATTCGGATAACTGCGTACATACTCGGGGCTATATCATAGACCCACCGTCAAACTCCTATGGCTAAGTGAAAGTGTTAAAGCCCTATAGTCCTGTTGCCTAGTTCGCCGCATTAACACCTCCTTCACGGACCAAGATGTTGGGTCAAGAGTTATTAAGTGCTTTTCCGAACACCCCCGTATTTTATACGAGGGGGTTGAAGCCGACAACTGGAAAACTTTCAGATTATACAAAAAATGGCCGCACAAGAGGAGCCAAAACTTTTAGGCATGGCCTTAAAATATCATAATATTGTTTTTACAATTTCTATACATTTCACTCGAATATCATATCTTTCGAGCACTGACCCTCTATCAAGCGGGCTCGCTCTAAGACATCCTCGAAATAATGCTCTGGCCTGTGATGCTCCTTGCCCTTGGGTGGACTTTTCGCTGCAATATCGGTGGCCTTCATCTTCGCCCAGTACATCTTGACGCGGGCAAAGGCCATCTGTGCACCTTCAATGCACGTTGACCGCTTAACGGCGTCGATACGTGGCACCGCATCAACAAGTCGCTGCACCAAACCAAAATAACTATTCGGAATTGGCTCAGTCGGCCACAGCCGGACCACGACGTCCTTCATGGCAGAACCGGATATCTTGTGGAGCTTGTCCCACTGGGCCATCTGTTCCTTCAGCAACAGCGGGCGCTTTAGCGTGCCGAATTGTGACCAGAAAAGCTTCTCCATTGCATACCCTTCTTGCACTTCGTAAACCTGCACCACATCGGAGGCGCTCTTCGGCAAATCCAAGAATGTGTCTGGAGAGCTCCACATTTCATTAAGTGGGGAATACTTTGCATCGTCGAAATTAGTCTATAATAAGAAAGGCTTACCAGCCGCTATCTCCCCAGCTTGCCGATCTCTTCCCGAGCCGCTCTAGACTCAGATCGTGCTTCTCTCGCCTCTTGTAAGGCCTTGTCGAGATCGGCCACTTTGGCTTTGTTATCCCTCTCGAGGAATTCGCACCGGACAGTGGCTTCATTTAGCTCACGTGCCATAGTAGACATTCTCTCCTCACATTGGCGCTGAGCAGCCTGTCCGGCTTTTAACTCATCAGTTGCCTCTTCGGCAGCCACATTACTCATCCGGGCTTGCTCCTTGGCTCAGGCAAGTTCAGCCCGAAGGGTCTCCACCGCGGCAGCACTATCTGCAAATATGTATGTCTCAAAATATAATTCTAGCTTCGTGCTCATGTTATTAACTTATTATACATACATACACTAACCGCCCCGAAACATACCTTGCACCTCGTCGAGTCGCCTGTTAATAAGCGCTGAGGGAGTCCTGGATTAAGGGGTGTTCGGATGGCCGGACTATACCTTCAGCCGGACTCCTGGACTATGAAGATACAAGATTGAAGACTTCGTCCCGTGTCCGGATGGGACTTTCCTTGGCGTGGAAGGCAAGCTTGGCGATGCGGATATTTGGATCTCCTACCATTATAACCGACTTTGTGTAACCCTAACCCTATCCGGTGTCTATATAAACCGGAGGGTTTTAGTCCATAGAACAACTCCAACATACAACAATCATACCATAGGCTAGCTTCTACAGTTTAGCCTCCTTGATCTCGTGGTAGATCTACTCTAGTACTACCCATATCATCAATATTAATCAAGCAGGACGTAGGGTTTTACCTCCATCGAGAGGGCCGAACCTGGGTAAAACTTCGTGTCCCTTGTCTCCTGTTACCATCCGCCTAGACGCACAGTTCGGGACCCCCTACCCGAGATCCGCCGGTTTTGACACCGACATTGGTGCTTTCATTGAGAGTTCCTCTGTGTCATCACTTTTAGGCCCGATGGCTCCTTTGATCATCAACAACGATGCGGTCCAGGGTGAGACTTTTCTCCCCGGACAGATCTTCGTCTTCGGCGGCTTCGCACTACGGGCTAATTCTCTTGGCCATCTGGAGCAGATCGAAAGCTACGCCCCTGGCCATCAGGTCAGGTTTGGAAGTTTGAACTACACGGCTGACATCCGCGGGGACTTGATCTTCGACGGATTCGAGCCACAGCCAAGCGCGCCGCACTGTTTCGATAGGCATGATCTAGCTCAGCCACCGAACAGTGTCCTGGAGGCCGCACGCGCGTCGGCTCCGACCCTTAATTCGGAGCCTGCTGTGCCGATCGAGGATGAGCAGTTGGACGCCACCTCAGGGGCTGCGATCTCAAAGGCGATCGAGCCGAACACCAGCCCCGCACTCTGTGTGGCCCGTGACCCCGAGGAGTCGGATTCCTCTCCGGCCTCCGAGCCCCCCGCGCCCCTACCGATCGAACCCGATTGGGCGCCGATAATGGAGTTCACCGCCGCGGACATCTTTCAGCACTCGCCCTTCGGCGACATCCTGAGTTCGCTAAAATCTCTCTCTTTATCAGGAGAGTCCTGGCCGGACTACAGTCAGCAAGGTTGGGATACGGACGATGAAGAAATTCAAAACCCACCCACCACCCACTTCGTAGCCACTGTCGACGATTTAACCGACGTGCTCGACTTCGACTCCGAAGACATCGACGGTATGGACGACGATGCAGGAGACGAACAAGAACCATCACCTGTAGGGTGCTGGAAGGCCACCTCATCATATGACATATATATGGTGGACACTCCAAAAGATGGAGAAGGCAATGGAACAGCGGGGGATGACACTTCTAAGAAACATCCCAAAAGCCGACATCAGCGGCGCCGCTCTAAATCCCGCCAAAGCAAAAACGGTGATTCCGGCACAGGACATAATACTACTCCGGATAGCGCCAAAAAACACCTCCTCCAGCAAGATTTGGCACAGGAGGATGGAGAAGCCAGTCCTCATGAGAGAGTGGCAGATCGAGAGGTTGAGGATGACAATTATATGCCTCCCTCCGAAGACGAGGCAAGCCTCGACGACGACGAATTCGTCGTGCCATCAGATCCAGCCGAACAAGAGCGTTTTAAACGCAGGATTTTAGCCACGGCAAGCAGCCTCAAGAAAAAGCAGCAACAGCTTAGAGCTGATCAAGATTTGCTAGCTGACAGATGGACTGAAGTCCTTGCGGCCGAAGAGTATGAACTCGAACGCCCCTCCAAGCGTTACCCAAAATGCAGGCTGCTACCCCGATTAGAGGAGGAAGCACCTACATCACCAGCGCATGACATGGCCGACTGGCCACCTCGTGGCCGTGACAGAGAGGCCTCTAGGCCCTCCATTAAAGCCATGCCCCAACGCCGCTCAAAACATGCTAAGGCACGAGGAAAATGCGCCAGACCTGCGAGATATACTGGAGGACAAGGCAAGGCAAACAAGATCGATCTACGGATCATGTGGGCGCCCGACGGCACGTGACGGTGACCTTCACTCCGGATACAATAAATCCAGCCGGGCCGAACACAATAGACAAAGCTCCTGTGAGCTGCGTCGTGATATAGCCCAGTACAGAGGCGCTGCACACCCACTATGCTTCACAGATGAAGTAATGGATCATAAAATCCCTGAGGGCTTCAAACCCGTAAACATTGAATCATATGATGGCACAACAGATCCTGCGGTATGGATCGAGGACTATATCCTTCATATACACATGGCCCGCGGCGATGATCTACATGCCATCAAATACCTCCCACTCAAACTTAAGGGACCGGCCCGGCATTGGCTTAACAGCTTGCCAGCAGATTCAATCGGTTCTTGGGAGGACCTGGAAGCCGCCTTCCTCGACAATTTCCAGGGTACCTATGTGCGATCACCGGACGCCGATGACCTAAGCCACATAATTCAGCAGCTAGAAGAATCGGCCAGGCAATTCTGGACGCGGTTCCTAACAAAGAAAAACCAAATAGTCGACTGTCCGGATGTAGAGGCCCTAGCGGCCTTCAAGCATAATATCCGTGACGAGTGGCTCGCCCGGCACCTGGGGCAAGAAAAGCCGAAATCTATGGCAGCCCTTACGACACTCATGACCCGCTTTTGCGCAGGAGAAGACAGTTGGCTAGCTCGCAGCAACAACTTAACCAAGAACCTTGGTAATTCGGATACCAAGGACAAAAGCGGCAGGTCGTGCCGGAACAAGCAAAAGCGTCGCGTTAACAGCGACAGCAACGAGGATACGGCAGTAAATGCCGGATTCCAAGGCTACAAATCCGGTCAGCGGAAGAAGCCATTCAAAAGAAATACTCAGGGGCCGTCCAGTTTGGACCGAATACTCGACCGCTTGTGCCAGATACACGGCACCCCTGAAAAGCCAGCCAATCACACCAACAGAGATTGTTGGGTGTTCAAGCAGGCAGGCAAGTTAAATGCCGAAAACAGAGACAAGGGGCTGCATAGCGACGACGAGGAGGAGCCCAGGCCACCGAACAACAGTGGACAGAAGAGTTTTCCCCCACAAGTGCGGACGGTGAACATGATATACGCAACCCACATTCCCAAAAGGGAGCGGAAGCGTGCGTTACGGGAATTATACACGCTGGAACCAGTCGCCCCAAAGTTCAACCCGTGGTCCTCCTGCCCGATCACCTTCGATCGAAGGGACCACCCCACTAGCATCCGTCATGGCGGGTTCGCCGCATTGGTTCTTGACCCAATCATTGACGGATTTCATCTCATAAGAGTCCTTATGGACGGCGGCAGCAGCCTGAACCTGCTTTACCAGGATACAGTGCAGAAAATGGGCATAGATCCCTCGAAGATCAAGCCCACCAAAACGACCTTTAAAGGCGTCATACCAGGTGTAGAGGCCAACTGTACAGGTTCGGTCACACTTGAAGTGGTCTTCGGATCTCCGGATAACTTCCGAAGCGTGGAGTTAATCTTTGACATAGTCCCGTTCCGCAGTGGCTATCACGCACTGCTCGGGCGAACCGCATTCGCAAAGTTCAATGCGGTACTGCACTATGCATACCTCAAGCTCAAGATGCCAGGCCCTCGAGAAGTAATCACGGTCAACGGAAACACCGAATGCTCCCTCCGAACGGAGGAGCACACAGCAGCGCTCGCAGTAGAAGTACAAAGCAGCCTCTCTAGGCAGTTCTCCAGTCCGGCCCTTAAAAAGCCGGACACTGTCAAGCGCACCCGGAGTAACCTACAAAAAGACCGCCTGGCACGTTCCGAGCTAGTATAGCAATGCGGCCCCAACCCTAGCCCTCACAATATAGCAAAACCAGTGCTTCGCGTACATAACTACGCTCTTGAAATACCATGGGCACAAGGGAAGGGGTATCATCACGGCACGCCCAAAACACGGCTTAAACCATACTAGGGGCTGCCGGATTCTTTTTTTAATTTTCTCTTACTTTCAGGACTCCATACTTCGGACGACCTGTTTGGCAATTCAACTGCCGCACAAACGATGCAAGATCCAGGAAATCAGATAAGCCATGCCGCATTATGGAACTCCCAGGTGGTCCCTATTACGAGCAGTATACCTATTTTGAATACAATTCCGCGGCCTGCCCCTGGCCAGGACATGTTAAATAGTCCAGTTTCTTTTGCTTGTCGCACTATTTGTATCGTTCTGCTTTGATAGCAGTCTTTCTATAAACAATGCATAGCTTTTGTCTATTTTCTGCATTACCCTCTTTTTTCTATATATGTTTATTAATAACATGTTGCACCCATACAACATGGTACGGCAAATACGCCAGGGGCTTCAGTACCCCTTAATATGGTGTGAGAAGACCGAACACTTTCACAAGTGCGGCACCCCGAACTTATAGCACTATATGCATCGGCTCTGAATCATGATTTGGGTCAATAGTTGGGTTTGCCCGGCTCCTATGTTTTGGTGCCTTACGTTCCGCTATATCGGCTAAGGTAGCACTAGGAGAACTACTGCGATTGTGCCCCAGTTGAGCTGGGCCGAGCACCTCAGTAGAGAAAGCTAAAACTGACTGTCATGATGAGGCGAGAGACCGGTCGCTGTTTGAGAGGTTTTTCGAGTCCTTAAAGACTTATGCCGCTTCGAGCGAGGAACCGGCTTTGTCCGGCCAAGGCGTGGATAGCGCCCCTAACTCGGTCTTCCGAATACTAGGGGCTTCGCCAAAATTTAAAATTATAGAGTTCTATGGCTAAGTGAGAGTGTTCAAGCATTATAGTCCGATTGCCTTGTTCGTTGTGCTGAGTGCCTCCCTCGACGGACCCAATCATGGGAAAAAGAGCGCTCAGGTTTATCCCGAACACCCCAGCACTAGGGCTACAAGAAAAGCTCGAGGCTCGTGAGCCGCTCGAGATCAACTCGATTTTTGACTCGACTCGAGATCGCCTCGAAAATAAACGAGCTGAGTTTGAACAATTTATATAGCTCGACCAAGAAACGAGCTGATCTTGAGCCAATGTTAGCTCGCTCGATTTTAGCTCGATAGCTCAACATAATATCATTATGGTAAATGATTATAACATATATTAAATGGAAATAAGATAATTTATTACCATATATGTTGTCCATAATTTTTCTCCATTTTATTTACCAACGAACATGAAAACTAAATTAAGTGCAGAGAAGATTTAGGCCTAATTATGGCACGTGGTTCACTATGTGTTAAATATTCTGTATTTCTAGCAAAGGTTCCCAACATATTCACCTTAATTTTTTTGTTTTTCATCCACAGATTTATAATTTTTACCATCTCATTTAGCTCGAAACTAGCTTGAGGTCGACTCGAGATCGTTACAAGCTGAGCACGAGTCATGTTCTACAGCTCGATCATGAGCTTTACTCAGTTTGCACTCGCTCAAATTTTCATATGAGTTGAGATGAGCCAACTCCAACTCAAGCTCGACTCGTTTGCAGCCCTACCCAGCACTAGTGGCATGGGGGCAGAAGCCGACGACTGGCCATCTCTCAATTTTTTGATAAACAGCCGCACAGAAAGTAATATTTTAAATTCAACAAGCACTGCTTAGCGCATATGAACAAGTTTTCAGCGCACAGGATAACACGAGCGAGTTCATTCAAAAATTACATCCTTGGTACATTCATCCGCCATAAGGCGGGCACCAGCAAGAACATCCTTGTA
Organism: Aegilops umbellulata; assembly: GCA_032464435.1. Classification (NCBI taxonomy): domain Eukaryota; kingdom Viridiplantae; phylum Streptophyta; class Magnoliopsida; order Poales; family Poaceae; genus Aegilops; species Aegilops umbellulata. The sequence continues at coordinate 356,014,440 of CP136058.1, forward strand.
ATAGTTCTCGGGCTTGCGATGCTCCTTCCCCGGCGGCGGCCCGTCCCTCACGAGCTTCTCACCGTCCAGCTTACCCCAGTGCACCTTTGCACGGGCAAGGGCCCTACGGGCACCTTCGATGCAGACGGAGCGCTTGATGACCTGGAGCCTTGGACAGGCCTCCACCAGCCGTCGCACCAGCCCAAAGTAGCTCCCAGGCAGGGCCTCTCCAGGCCACAGCCGAACTATGAAGCCCTTCAGGGCCTGTTCGGCCGCCTTGTGGAGCTCGACCAGCTGCTTCAGCTGGTCGCTCAAGGGCACAGGGTGTCCGGCCTCAGCGTACTGAGACCAGAACACCTTCTCCGTCGATCTACCTTCCTCGGCTCGGTAGAATGCGGCGGCATCGGATACGCTGCGGGGAAGATCTGCGAATGCTCCTGGAGAACTCCAGATTCGGGTAAGTAACAAATAGTTTACTTTTATATGTCTGCTTTGCATAAAGAATGCCTTACCCGCCGCTATCTTTTTCACCGCCTCCAACTCTTGGAGGGCCTTCTTGGATTCGGCCTTGGCAGACTCGACAGTTTTAAGGGCCGCCGCGAGCTCGGACGCTCGCGTCTCTGAGTCAAGCTCCAAACTCTCATGTTTTTTCATGAGAGCCTGAAGCTCTTGCTGCACCTCGCCAATCTGGGCCTCAAGTTTCTCTCGCTCGGTGCGCTCCGTGGCCGCTCTCTTTTCGGCATCGGACAGCGCCTGCTTGAGGGTCGCCACCTCAGTCGTGGCCCCTACAATAAGCAGTATAATCCTGTTATTTTTGCAATTGCATCTTTTTTGTATATATTTTTTCTATAAGGTATCTCTTACCTTCTTTCTCCTCGAGCTGCCGCTTGGCAAGGCCGAGCTCTTGCTCGGTCCGCTCGAGGCCTTTCTTCAGGGCACCCACCTCCGCAGTCAGTGCGGCGGTGGCCAGCGGCGAAGCCTGCATATGCATATTGACTCTTTTTTGTTAGACTCCTACGAAATTTAATAGATCCTCTATTCGGCTTTTCTTTCCGAACGCCAAACAGAGCATCAGGGGCTACTGTCTATGCGGTAATATTTTTACATATTTTACTTACCTTGAAGCCTGTTAGAAGGCTGGCACAAGCTTCAGTCAGTCCGCTCTTGGCGGACTGAACCTTCTGGATCACCATACTCATAATAGTACGGTGCTCCTCGTCGATGGAGGCGCCGTTAAGCACCTCCAGCAGATTGTCCGGCACCTCCGGCTGGACGGAGGCTGCCGGCTCAGAAGGCTTGCTCCTCTTAGAAGGAGTTCGCCTACCGCAGTCCGGAACTGTTGAGGATTCCGGGGCGGTGTCCGGCTCAAAGCCGGACTTGGATCCCTGGGGGGTCTTGTCCCCTTTACTCCTGGAGTCCGGGAGGTCGCGTCGCGGCTCCTCCAGGACCATCTCCTATTGCCCCGGAGCTTGTCGCGACACCACTTCGGCGTCGTCCGCAATGAGGGGGGAGACAGCGGGTGGAACGGAGTTCACGTCCGATGAATCCAGGGAGCCACTCGACGACTCGTCGAGTCCGGCCCGGGGCGGACTGCATAATTACATTCGACATTAGGGAAGAGCTGTGCAACAACAGGGATATTATGAGTTACTCTGGTATCCAAATACTCACGATTTCGCTGGACGCTTGGTCCTGTTCGGCCACTCCTCTTCGTCCTCGTCGGCGTCGGGGGAGTAGTCCGGTGGAGGGGTCTTCCTCTTCCTGGACCCTTCGGCCTCCCCTGCTGGGGCGGCCTTCCTCTTCTTTCCTCCCTAGCTGGAGGGGGAGAGGATTCTTCTTCCTCCTCCTCGTCTTCACGGGAGGAGTGCGTCTCGGATTTGTCGGACGACGAATCCGACACCACCACATGACGGGAACTCTTTCGAGTCCCCGTGGCCTTCTTCTTCTTGGCCTTCTTATCCGGCACCACATAAGGTGCCGGAGCCAACAGCTTCGATAAACGAGCGTCTGCTGGGTCTTCGGGCAAAGGAGCCGGACAGTTAATTGGTCCGGACTTCACCTGCCATTCCTGTCAAAGGTAAGGGAGTTTAGATCCCGCATAGAGTCAAAATATGAGAAACAAATGTCCTGTAAAAGGTAAAGATAACTCACCGCACTAGATTGACGTTGCGTGTTGAATCCGCAATCTTCGGACGCGGATGCGGGAGCCTCGGCGCCTTTGAAAAGCACCTTCCAGGCGTCTTCGTACGTCGTATCGAAGAGCCTATTCAGGGTTTGGTGCTGCGTCGGGTCGAACTCCCACAGATTGAAGTCCCGTTGTTGACACGGGAGGGTCTGGCGGACGAGCATAACCTGGACTATATTGACAAGCTTGAGTCGCTTGTTCACCAGGGACTGGATGCATGTTTGCAGTCCGGTCACCTCTCCCTCGTCGCCCCATGACAGGCCCGTCTCTTTCCAGGACGTGAGCCGCATAGGGGGTCCAAACCGGAACTCAGGGGTTGTGATCCATTCCGGGTCGTGCGGCTCGGTGATGTAAAACCACCTTGACTGCCACCCCTTCAGGGTCTCCACAAAGGAGCCCTCGAGCCATAGGACGTTGGCCATCTTGCCCGCCATGGTGCCTCCGCACTCCGCTTGGCTGCCGCGCACCACCTTCAGCTTGACGTTGAAAGTCTTGAGCCAAAGGCCGAAATGGGGGCGGATGCGGAGGAAGGCCTCGCACACGATGATAAACGCCGAGATGTTGAGGATGAAGTTCGGGGCCAGATCGTGGAAATCCAGGCCATAGTAGAACATGAGCCCCCGGACAAATGGGTGGAGAGGAAAGCCCAGTCCGCGGAGGAAGTGGGGAAGGAATACAACCCGCTCATGGGGCTCTGGGGTGGGGAGAAGCTGCCCCTTTTCGGGGAGCCGGTGCGTGATGTCTTTGGACAAGTATCCGGCCTTCCTCAGCTTTTTGACATGGCCCTCCGTGACGGAGGAGACCATCCACTTGCCTCCCGCTCCGGACATTGCTGGAGAAGGTTGAGGTGGGAAATGCGGGCTTGGGCGCTGGAGCTCGAGTGCGCAGAAGATGGATAGGAAAAGGAGGAAGAAGGCGTAGGTAAAAAGGTGGATCCTTATCCCCTTATATGGGCGGATGCGGCTATGCGTCCCCACCGGCCTAGTAAAACTCGCCTGCCTCCCAAGCGCCGAGATAAATGGCGCGGTTGGGTTACCCACGTCCGTATTGATGAGAATCCCGTAAATAGGGGACACGATCTCTGCTTTGACAAGACGTGCCAAGGAAACCGCCTCGCAAAACGCGCTGAGGTGGAGAAGTGAAAACGATTCGAATAAAGGCTTGGCCGCGGTGTGATGTCACGTTACGGAATACGTCAGCAGATTAGATTTGTGTTAATTTTATTATCTCTATGGCAATATGTGGAAACTTATTTTGCAGAGTCGGACACTATCCTTGGTGTTTACAATCTTTTATGAAGAACTTGGAGGAGGAACCCGCCTTGCAATGCCGAAGACAAACTGCGCGCCGGACTCGTCGCCATTGAAGCCTGGTTCAGGGGCTACTGAGGGAGTCCTGGATTAGGGGGTGTTCGGATGGCCGGACTATACCTTCAGCCGGACTCCTGGACTATGAAGATACAAGATTGAAGACTTCGTCCCGTGTCCGGATGGGACTTTCCTTGGCGTGTAACCCTAACCCTATCCGGTGTCTATATAAACCAGAGGGTTTTAGTTTGTAGAACAACTCCAACATACAACAATCATACCATAGGCTAGCTTCTAGGGTTTAGCCTCCTTGATCTCGTGGTAGATCTACTCTTGTACTACCCATATCATCAATATTAATCAAGCAGGACGTAGGGTTTTACCTCCATCGAGAGGGCCCGAACCTGGGTAAAACTTCGTGTCCCTTGTCTCCTGTTACCATCTGCCTAGACGCACAGTTCGGGACCCCCTACCCGAGATCCGCCGGTTTTGACACCGACAAGCGCGATGTCGTCATCCGCCACATCAAGTTTTTGCTTCAGACCTGCAACCTCTGTAGCGTGGGCAGTCATCATGGAGGTAACAACCTGTGTTCCAATTAATTAGATTATTTCCTGGGCGCATCTTTTTCGATCCTCTGATTGCCTCCCTTTGGACGCCAACCAGAGTCTCAGGGGCTACTATCTATACACAGGTGCATTTTACGTGTAGAGCACAATCGAAAATATAACATTACATACCTCAAAGCCTCTTAGCAGGCTCATGAAAGCTTCATTCAATCCGCTTTTCACGGACAGAATCCTCTCAACCACCGTGCCCACCAAGGTACGATATTCCTTTGAGACGGATGAATAGCGCAACATGTCCATCAGTGTATCCGGCGCCTCCGGATTCCTGGAAGCAGTTGTGGGAGCACGGACTCCCTTTGGAAGGATATGTTTGCTTGACCCTAGAGTCGTCTCCAGCTGTAAACCGGATAGTCCAGAGCCTTTATTGTTAATCCCCGTAGGGACCGCACACCCCGGACCCCGGGCGGCCAAAGTTTCACCTTGGGGCGTTGTCTCCGTTATCCTCTGTTGATCGGGAGAGATCGTCTGGGACGACACCTCGATGTCGTCCGCCCTGTTGGGCGATGAAGCTTGTGGAGGCATCTCGCTTTCCATCATCTTCGGAAGAAGATCCCCCGAAGAGGAGCATTATTGAGGAAGACTATGTGCCGGACTGCAAAACATGTATTCTAGATGTCACCCTTGTAGCAGGAAAAGGAACGGGATATGTTTAAAACAGCTTTGTTCACTTATGATTCGGTTGAAGGCTTGTCCGTCCCTGCAGCATCGATAAACCCAATGAATGAGCTCTGTCGGGCGGGTCGGCCCCATTCACGTCACCTACTGGGGTCGTTGGTGTTTGGCCTTCTCATGTAATCACCTCAGGATATTCCTCTGGTGCTGGTTGCCTAACCATCTCGCAGGGCCGCGGCAGATATCAATAATCAAGACCAGGCACAGCCCTCCTTGAGGTAGGTCCTCGTGTGTCCCGCGCTGGCTCACGAGTGCCCAGACACACCTCGTCTAGCCCTGTCGTGAAAGCCATGTGTCAGGGCGGGGTTGTACATGCCCCGGGGGCTCCACTCAGACGGAGCCCTCACCCACGCACCAGTGGAAGCACCATGCTCTGCGCTGGCAGTCGACACGGTCGAGGAGCGGCTATGCCCGTGCAAGTGCGGAAGCGCTATGCTCTGCGCTGGTGATAAACAACTGAGGGCAGCCCAATGGCCGCATCAACCTCAAGGAGACACCCGGCTCAGTGTCCAACCTCGCCGCAACGCTTTCCCCTCGGGAGAGTCACGTGAGGGGTCTGGGCACAGGGGCTACGCTTAGGCCAGGCCTAGCGTACACCGCATTGCTAGGTTCCTCGGACCTGGTCGCCGTGCGCCCTGAGGGAGTCCTGGATTAGGGGGTATCCGGACAGTCGGACTATAACATTTGGCCAGACTGTTGGACTTTGAAGATACAAGATTGAAGACTTCGTCCCGTGTCCGGATGGGACTCTCCTTGGCGTGGAAGGCAAGCTTGGCAATATGGATATGTAGATCTCCTTCCTTGTAACCGACTCTGTGTAACCCTAGCCCCCTCCGATGTCTATATAAACCGGAGGGTTTAGTCCATAGGACAAAACAACAATCATACCATAGGCTAGCTTCTAGGGTTTAGCCTCTCTGATCTCGTGGTAGATCAACTCTTGTACTACCCATATCATCAATATTAATCAAGCAGGAGTAGGGTTTTACCTCCATCGAGAGGGCCCGAACCTAGGTAAAAACATCGTGTCCCTTGTCTCCTGTTACCATCCGCCTAGACGCACAGTTCGGGACCCCCTACCCGAGATCCGCCGGTTTTGACACCGACATTGGTGCTATCATTGAGAGTTCCTCTGTGTCGTCATCATTAGGCTTGATGGCTCCTTCGATCATCGATAGCGATGCAGTCCAGGGTGAGACTTTTTTCCCTGGACAGATCTTTGTATTCGGCGGCTTCATAGTGCGGGCAACTCGCTTGGCCATCTAGAGCAGATCGAGAGTTACGCCCCTGGCCATCAGGTCAGGTTTGGAAGCTTAAACTACACGGCCGACATCCGTGGAGACTTGATCTTTGACGGATTCGAGACCCGGCCGAGTGCGTCGCACTGTCCCGATGGGCATGATTTAGCTCTGCCGCTGAACAGTGTTCAGGACACCGCACCTGCAACCTCTCTGACCTTCAATTCGGAGCCAATTGCGCCATCCGTGGACGGGTGGTTAGAACCCGCCGCGAAGGCCGCAGCCTCAATGGCGGTCGAGCCGAACACCAGCCTTACCCTTCGCGAGGCCCGTGACTCCAAATTGCCAGACTTTCCTCCGGACTCCGAACCACCCACACCCCTGCCAATCGAATCCGATTGGGCGCCGATCTGGAGTTCACCGCCGTGGATATCTTTCACCACTCGCCCTTCGGCGACATACTGAATTCACTGAGGTCTCTCTCCTTGTTAGGAGAGTCCTGGCCGGATTATGACCGGCAGGATCAGGATGCCGATGACGAAGAAATTTGATGCCCACCCACCACCCACTTCGTAGCCATTGTTGATGATTTGACCGACATGCTCGACTTCGACTCCGAAGACATCAACGGTATGGACGACGATGTAGGAGATGAACAGGAACCACCGCCCACATGGCACTGGACAGCCACCTCATCATATGACATATATATGGTGGACACACCCAAAGAGGGCAATGGTGACAGAACAGCGGAGGATGACCCCTCCAGGAAGCAACCTAAGCGTCGGCGTCAGTGGGGCCACTCTAAGTCTCGCAAAGCAAAAACGGTGATACCGGCACAGGAGATAATAACACCCCGGACAGTGCCGAAGACAACCCCCTCCAGCAAGATTCAGCGCAGGAGGACAGAGAAGCCAGCCCTCCTAAGAGAGCGGCAGATAGAGAGGTAGAGGATGATAATTACATGCCTCCCTCCGAAGACGAGGCAAGCCTCGACGACGACGAATTTTTCGTACCTGAGGATCCCGTCGAGCAAGAGCGCTTCAAGCGCCGGCTTATGGCCACGGCGAATAGCCTTAAGAAAAAGCAGCAGCAGCTTAGAGCTGATCAAGACCTGCTAGCTGACAGATGGACTAAAGTCCTTGCAGACGAGGAATACGAACTCGAACGCCCCTCCAAGAGCTACCCAAAGCGTAGGTCGCTACCCCGATTAGAGGAGGAAGCACTAAAACCTACATCTCCAGTGTATCACGCGGCTGATCGGCCACCTCGTGGCTGCGACAGAGAGGCCTCTCGGCCCACAGCTCAAGCCGCACCCAGGCATCACCCAAAAAATACCAAGGCACGCTAGATCTGTGAGACATATTGGAGGACAAAGCAAAGCAAGCAATATCGATCTATGGATTGCGAGGGCGCCCCACCACATGAGACGATAACCGTCATGCCGGATACAGTAAAAGTAAATCCGGTCGGGCCGAACACAACAGACAAAACTCATTCGAGCTGCGTCGTGATATAGCCCAGTACAGAGGCGCCGCACACCCGCTATGCTTCACATATGAAGTTACGGATCATCAAATCCCAGAGGGTTTCAAACCCGTGAATATCGAATCATACGATGGTACGACATATCCCGCGGTATGGATCAAGGACTATCTCCTTGATATCCACATGGCCCGTGGCGACAATCTACACGCCATAAAATACCTCCCACTCAAGCTTAAAGGACCAGCTCGGCATTGGCTCAGCAGCTTGCCAGCAGAATCCATTGGTTGTTGGGAAGATCTGGAAGCCGCATTCCTCGAAAACTTCCAGGGCACTTATGTGCGACCACCAGATGCCAATAACTTAAGCCACATAATCAACAGCCAGAGGAATTGGCCAGGCAATTTTGGACACGATTCCTAACCAAGAAAAATCAAATCGTCGATTGTCTGGATGTAGAGGCCCTAGCAGCTTTCAAGCATAACATCTGCGAGGAGTGGCTTGCCCGGCACCTTGGCCAGGAAAAGCCGAAATCTATGGCATCCCTCACGACACTCATGACCCGCTTTTGCGCGGGAGAAGACAGCTGGCTAGCTCACAGCAATAACATGTCAAAAAGCCCTGGTACTTCGGATACCAAGGACAGCAATGGCAGGTCACGTCGCAACAAACACAAGTGCCGCATTAACAGCGACAATACTGAGGATACGGCAGTCAATGCCGGATTCAGAGGCTCTAAGACCGGTCAGCAAAAAAGCAATTCAAAAGAAGCACTCCGGGCCCGTCTAGTTTGGACCGTATACTCGATCGCTCGTGCCAAATACACGGCACCCCCGACAAGCCAGCCAACCACACCAACAGGGATTGTTGGGTGTTCAAGCAGGTCGGCAAGTTAAATGCTGAAAACAAAGACAAGGGGCTACATAGCGATGACGAGGAGGAGACCAGACCGCCAAACACCGGAGGACAGAAGAGGTTCCCCCCACAACTGCGGACGATGAACACGATATACGCAACCCACATCCCCAAGAGGGAGCGGAAGCGTGCGCTAAGGGATGTATACGCGCTGGAGCCAGTCGGCCCAAAGTTCAACACATGGTCCTCCTGTCCGATCACTTTCAATCGCAGGGACCATCCCACTAGCACCCGTCATGGCGGATTTGCTTCATTGGTCTTAGACCCAATCATCGACGGATTTCACCTCACTCGAGTCCTTATGGACGGCGGCAGCAGCCTGAACCTGCTTTATCAGGACACAGTGCGAAAAATGGGTATGGATCCCTCAAGGATTAAACCCACAAAAACGACCTTTAAAGGCGTCATACCGGGTGTAGAGACCCATTGCACAGGCTCAGTCACACTGGAAGTGGTCTTCGGATCCCCGGATAATTTCCGAAGCGAGGAGTTAATCTTCGACATAGTCTCGTTCCGCAGCGGCTATCATGCACTGCTCGGGAGAAACGCATTCGCAAAATTCAATATCGGTGCCGCACTACGCATACCTCAAGATCAAGATGCCAGGACCTCGGGGGGTCATCATAGTCAATGCAAACACAGAACGCTCCCTCCGAACGGAGGAGAACACTGCGGCCCTCGCAGCAGAAGCATAAAGCAGCCTCTCAAGGCAATTCTCCAGTCCGGCGATCAAACATCCGGACACCGCCAAGCGCGCTCGGAGTAATCTGCAACAAGACCGCCTGGCATGTTCTGAGCAGGCGTAGCAATGCGGCACCAACCCCAGCCCCAGCCAAATGGCGATATCTGTGCCACGTGTACATAATTACGCGTTGTTGGAAATATGCCCTAGAGGCAATAATAAATTGATTATTATTATATTTCCTTGTTCATGATAATCGTTTATTATCCATGCTAGAATTGCATCGATAGGAAACTCAGATACATGTGTGGATACATAGACAACACCATGTCCCTAGTAATCCTCTAGTTGACTAGCTCGTTGATCAATAGATGGTTACGGTTTCCTGACCATGGACATTGGATGTCGTTGATAACGGGATCACATCATTAGGAGAATGATGTGGTGGACAAGACCCAATCCTAAGCCTAGCACAAGATCATGTAGTTCGTATGCTAAAGCTTTTCTAATGTCAAGTATCGTTTCCTTAGACCATGAGATTGTGCAACTCCCGGATACCGTAGGAGTGCTTTGGGTGTGCCAAACGTCACAACATAACTGGGTGGCTATAAAGGTACACTACAGGTATCTCCGAAAGTGTCAGTTGGGTTGGCACGAATCGAGACTGGGATTTGTCACTCCGTGTGACGGAGAGGTATCTCTGGGCCCACTCAGTAGGACATCATCATAATGTGCACAATGTGATCAAGGAGTTGATCACGGGATGATGTGTTGCGGAACGAGTAAAAGAGACTTGCCGGTAACGAGATTGAACAAGGTATCGGGATACCGATGATCGAATCTCGGGCAAGTATCGTACCGATAGACGAAGGGAATTGTATACGGGATTGATTAAGTCCTTGACATCGTGGTTCATCCGATGAGATCATCGTGGAATATGTGGGAGCCAACATGGGTATCCAGATCCCGCTGTTGGTTATTGACCGGAGAACGTCTCGGTCATGTCTGCATGTCTCCCGAATCCGTAGGGTCTACACACTTAAGGTTCGATGACGCTAGGGTTATAAGGGAAGTTTGTATGTGGTTACCGAATGTTGTTCGGAGTCCCGGATGAGATCCCGGATGTCACGAGGAGTTCCGGAATGGTCCGGAGGTAAAGATTTATATATAGGAAGTATGGTTTTGGCCACCGGAAGTGTTCTGGGCTTCACCGGTAGTGTACCGGGACCACCGGAGGTGTCCAGGGGTCCACCAAGTGGGGCCACCAGCCCCGGAGGGCTGCATGGTCCAAGTGTGGAAGGGGACCAGCCCCAGGTGGGCTGGTGCGCCCCCCCACAAGGGCCCAAGGCGCAAGGGAGAGGAGAAGGGGGCAAACCCTAGGGCAGATGGGCCCTGAGGCCCATCCTGGTGCGCCTCCCTCTCCCCCTCCCCCTTGGCCGCCCCCTAGATGGGATCTAGGGCTGGCCGCCACCCCTAGGGGTGGAAACCTAGGTGGGGGCGCAGCCCCTCCCCTCCCCCTATATATACTTAAGGTTTGGGCTGCCCAATACACGCGATTCAATCTCTCTCTTGGCACAGCCCTGCTTCTCTCCCTCCTCCTCTCCCGCGGTGGTTGGCGAAGCCCTGCAGGATTGCCACGCTCCTCCACCACCACCACGCCGTTGTGCTGCTGCTGGATGGAGTCTTCCTCAACCTCTCCCTCTCCCCTTGCTGGATCAAGGCATGGGAGACGTCACCGGGCTGTACGTGTGTTGAACGCGGAGGTGTCGTCCGTTCGGCACTTGGTCATCGGTGATTTGGATCACGACGAGTACAACTCCATCAACCCCGTTCACTTGAACGCTTCCACTTAGCAATCTACAAGGGTATGTAGATGCACTCTTCTTCCCCTCGTTGCTAGTTTCTCCATAGATGGATCTTGGTGATACGTAGGAAAATTTTGAATTTCTACTACGTTCCCCAACAAAAAATACCATGGGCACAGGGGGAGGGGCACGACTACGGCACGCCCCAAAGCGCGGCTCAACCGCACTAGGGGCTTCGGATTTTGATATTTCTTCTCACTTTCAGGACTTTACTCTCCGGAAGCCCTGTTCGGCAGTACAATCGCCGAACACACGATACAACAACCAGGGAGGCAGAAAAGCTACGTCACACTATGGAACTCCAAGGTGGTCTCTATAACAAGCAAAATACCTGCTTTAAATACCATTCCGCAGCTCGCCCCCAGAGGGGACATGTCAAACAGTCCCATTTTTTTATCGCACTATTTGTATCTTCTGCTTTCAATGCACCTTTTCGAATAAACAATGCATAGCTTCAGTCTATTATTGCATTCTCTATTCCTTCCCTTTCTTCGTATATATGTTCATTCATGACATTTAGCACCCATACACTTTGGTACGGCCAATACTGTAATGCCCTCAATGCGGCTATATCTCCCACGTGTCGAATCACGACTTAGAGGCATAACCGCATTGAAAGCAATGTCGCAAGTGAGGTAATCTTCACACAACCCATGTAATACATAAGGGAAAGAGATACATAGTTGGCTTACAATCGCCATTTCACGCAATACATGAGTACAGCATTATATCAAACAGATACAATCAAGGTCCGACTACGGAACCAAAATAAAAGAAGACTACCCCAAATGCTACACAGATCCCCGATCGTCCCAACTGGGCTCCACTACTGATCAACTGAAATGAAACAACACAATGAACAAGATCTTCATCGAGCTCCTCCTTGAGCTCGGGTGCATCACCTGCACGGTTTCATCAGCACCTGCAAACTGGTTTTGGAAGTATCTGTGAGTCACGGGGACTCAGCAACCTCACACCCGCGAGATCAAGACTATTTAAGCTTAAAGGAAGGACATGGTAGTGAGGTGGAGTTGCAGCAAGTGACTAGCATATCTGGTGTCTAACATACGCAAATGAGAGCAAGAAGAGAAGGCAAAAGCATGGTCGAACAACTATGATCAAGAAGTGATCCTAGAACAACCTACGTCAAGCATAACTCCAACACCGTGTTCACTTCCCGGACTCCGCCGAGAAGAGACCATCACGGTTACACACGCGGTTGATGTATTTTAGTTAAGATCAACTTCGGGTTTTCTACAACCGGACATTAACAAATTCCCATCTGCCTCATAACCGCGGGCACGGCTTTCGAAAGATAATACCCTGCAGGGGTGTCCCAACTTAGCCCATTATAAGCTCTCACGATCAACGAAGGATATTCCTTCTACCGGGAAGACCCGATCAGTCTCGGAATCCCGGCTACAAGACATTTCGACAATGGTAAAACAAGACCAGCAAAGCCGCCCGATGTGCCGACAAATCCCGATAGGAGTCGCACGTATCTCGTTCTCAGGGCACACCGGATGAGCAAGACGTCAGGTTGGCATAGACCCTGATTGCCCAGGGGGCGCCGGACATCGCTCGGTTTGGACCAGCAATCGAAGGAGAACTGGCCCGGGGGTTTAAAATAAAGATGACCCTTGAGTCTGCAGAACCCAAGGGAAAAAGGCTTAGGTGGCAAATGGTAAAACCAAGGTTGGGCCTTGCTGGAGGAGTCTTATTCAAAGCGAACTGTCAAGGGGGTCCCATAAATCACCCAACCGTGTAAGGAACGCAAAATCCGGGAACATAATACCGATATGACGGAAACTAGGGCGGCAAGAGTGGAACAAAATACCAGGCATAAGGACGATCCTTCCACCCTTTACAAAGTATATAGATGCATTAATAATATAAAAGGTATTGTGATATCCCAACAAGTAAACATGTTCCAATCAAGGAACAACATCTCCATGTTCCAACAAGGAACAAACTTCATCTTCACCTGCAACTAACAACGCTATAAGAGGGGCTGAGCAAAGCGGTAACATAGCCAAACAACGGTTTGCTAGGACAAGGTGGGTTAGAGGCTTGGTTTAACAATATGGAAGGCATGATAAGCAAGTGGTAGGTTTCGCAGCATAGGCATAGCAAACGAGCGAGCAATCTAGCAAGCAAAGATAGAAGTGATTTCGAGGGTATGGTCATCTTGCCTGAAATCCTGCAAGGAAGAAGAACGAGTCCATGAAGAAGACAAGCGGACGTAGTCGAACGAATCCTCACAACTCCGGAATGAAACCGAAGCTAACGAGAGAAACAACCCGGAAAGAAGCAAGCAACATAGTAAACAACCATCACATAAACATGGCATGATGCACAATCAAGTATGATGCATGTCTGGTTTAAATATGAATGGCATGGCAAAGTGCACAAACAAAACTACAAATTAAGTGGAGCTCAATATGCAACGAGTTGCATATCGACGAAACACCACATCAAGTATTTAGTTCTCTCTCGGTTATGTACCCAACAATATTAAATGTTGATTAACATGGCAAGAGGTGAAGCATAAGCAGACTAACTATCTAGGCAAGTTTAAATGAGGCCGGAACAACAAACAACGAATCCGGAAAGTCCTCATGTGCATATTTTAGATTTCGTACTATTCTGCCTAAAACCATATTTTATTGTTTTTAAACAGGAAAATAAAGTGCAACATGTTAATCTAAGCATTTTTCCACCCCATTTACATATAAAGTTTACTAAATTCCGAGTTACGGTTAATTAGTTATGAAATAAATCATTTTAACATGGCATTTAAGCAAATTAATGCAAACAGAAATTTAAACATTTTAAACATAGATGAAAGTTGGAAATTATGAAACTAGGCAAAATTCTAAGCATTTTTCATATATGAAGTTTTTACATATGATGCACTGTTAATGAGTTATTATATGCATGATGTTTGAGGGTTTTTCTGTAAATCTGCAGTAAATCACTGGATAATGCTAAATTCGCAGACTGGAAAAAAAACATGATACGGGCCGAAAACTGTTGGGCTGAACAGAGAAGAGGGGCTGGATTTGGTGCTCACCATGGGCCTAGCCCAACGTCTGTGAGGAGGCCTAGCGGGGCGGAATTGGCGCGACCCACGAGCAGCCGGATCGGCCAACGAGCGAGGGGCGGGCGAGATGCTCGGCTCGTTACTGAAGAACGAGCGACAGAAGCAGCGGCAGGTTCACGGCGACGCATAAGACGGCGCCGGGGAGGTTCTGGCGACGGGGTCGGCGGGAACCAGTGAGCAGGCGCCGGAGATGGCCGGATCTAGTGGCAGTTCGGCCAAAACGAGGCATGGCGGCACCGGCGCGCTGTGGAAGAGGGCCGGCAGCGGGGATGTACTCCTGTGAACATGTACATGTTGCGAGAGAGTTTCAGAGAGGAGAGGTACAGAGAAGAAACAGGAAAGAGGAGGGAAGAACGGACGCAGGCGGCTAGAGGCAGCGCAGGGGAGGCAGACGAGGTTCGAGCGTCTGCGGCTGGGCGCGATGCAGGGGACTTGGCGCGGCGGCGCGGCTTGATGCAGAGAAGACGACGACGCGGGAGGAACTCGCCGGCGTCTCGGGCGGTAGGGACGGCGCGAAGCAGAGGACGCAAGGGAGGCAGCTTGGCGCGCAACTTGATGAGGCGGCGGTTCCCGAGGCAGGGAGGCCAGCAGACGACGGGGAAAACGGGCGGAGGCGGAGGTCGCGGTTCCCGGCGATGCAGCAGAGGAGCTTAACGAGGGGTCTTGGGGCTCCGGCGAGGTGGCAAGGTTCGGCAGCGATGGGGATGACCGGCTGGGTTGCTGCTCCGGTTGGCGTGGCAGCGAGGCAAGGGAGCTCGTGCTCCTTGGCGACGGGAGGCTCGGGGCATGAGCAGGGGAGGCTGGGCTTGGAGGCGAAGCGCTCGATCCACTCGGGATCGAGATGCTCGGGCGGCTGCACGGAAAACCAGGGATCTGGTCGGAGGCTGTGGTAGGTGGGGATGGATCCCGAGAAAGAGAGTGGCGGCGGCGCGGATGGGACTGGGTAGACTAGGGTTAGGATGGGTTGTTTATATAGCATGTGGACTAGGTTAGGG
Organism: Aegilops umbellulata; assembly: GCA_032464435.1. Taxonomy (NCBI): domain Eukaryota; kingdom Viridiplantae; phylum Streptophyta; class Magnoliopsida; order Poales; family Poaceae; genus Aegilops; species Aegilops umbellulata. The sequence goes on from CP136058.1 coordinate 356,029,495, forward strand.
GCTAATCTGAATCCTCCGATCGTAATCGGGCAGTCAAGAATAAATAGGTAGGGAGTCCAAATAAGAAAACGGAGATGTTTTAGAGATGTTTGGGGATGATCCGGATACATCGGTAACGACAGAGCGGTTCGGGTTCGAGGAAGTTGTGGGCACGCACGAGGGGATGCAAGTTTGAAAACAATGATGGCAACAGAGTGCCGATGCAATGCGAATGATGCGATGATGAATGCAACAAACAAATAAATAACACAACAGACACGCAAAACATGGAAGGCATCTGAAGCGTCGGTCTCGGGGCGTTACAACACTCCACCACTAGAAGAGGATCTCGTCCCGAGATCTAAGGATGGCACCGGAGGGAAGCAGATGAGGAAGAGGTAAAACAAGTTGCTTCTTCGACAAACGAGTGAAACCAATGAACCTTGAGAGATTAAACAATTTAAAGAAGAATAAAATGGAGATGAATGAGATTGCGAACACTCCGTTAGATAAGAGGAACAAGGAACATTACAAGAACCTTTAAGGTTGAAAGGCATGAAACAAGAGTTTAACGAACCAAAGAGAATATGCAACCACCGGTATATTGTGATAACCAGGGAACAAGAATGATAGAATTTGAACAGCACTCCGGTAGAAAAGAGAAGGAAAACTTGATAAGATGGAAAGAACTCGAAAAGAGAATACCACACTCCGGTAAAATGGATAAGCAAGAAAATGAACATGATCTTTACAAAACGAGGTGATGAGTGAAGAGAGCAACATCACAATGCCTCCGAAAACAATGCATGATAGTTAGATAGTTGGAATGAATAGAACGAAGGATGAAACCAACATCTCCTACCATAAGAATTTGAAAGAGCATCCTTACGAAGTTGGATTGAACGGAGTAGTTTGAAAAACAACAATGGTAAGAATAAGCTTGTAGCGGGCTTATGGAAACATCTCAACATTATGAGGTGACAACCGGCCACTAAAGGAAGCCATTGATTTGAGTGAGAGCACCAAGGCGATGAAAAACTTCTTTCACCAAGAGGATAGGAGAAAACTTGGATCATTGATAAGCACCACAATAACAACATTACTTAGGGAATGCTTTAGGTGAAATATGACAAAAGATAACTCCAACAAAGAGATTGATTGGATTTAAAGTACCTCATTCTTGACAACATGTAAATCATGAAGCATGAAGAGAAATTGTCAAGAATGACATAACACCACATCAAAAGATAAGGTAGAAAGAATTGCACTTCGGAATGCAAAATGAAGAAATGCTTGAACTCCTCCCAAACAAAACATGTGTTGAACACCATGTTTATTTTGAAGTATGGCTTGATGGATCATAACTTTGAGAGAAAACTTGAAGAACAATTGAAGAATGAAAAGAATCCTTGACGAACCACCATGTAGAGCCTCCATGACGAACTCCGGTAATAAAAGGATGATAAAAAGAAAGAGAAGTTGAGAACACAAGGTGAAACCTTGCGATGATTTAGATGGAGCTTAGAAATGATATAACCGAGAAAACTTGGAACTCCGGAAGGAAAGATGAACAAATGAAATCAAGAATTTTGATAAACCTCCGGAATAAGGAATTGAATTTACTCAATGAAACAAGAATAAGAATTACACTATGCTCATCCTTCACCAATTAAATTGATGACAAGCAATGGATTGGGCATACTACTTATTCTCATTGAAAAAAATGATTAAAGAGAGCTAGAACAAACTTGGGGAGGTCTTGAACGAACCACCGGTAGGATTAGAACGAATGAAATGATACCATAATAAAGGAATAGAAATGTTGAATAAACCACCGTAAGAATTGAAATGAAAGTAGCAAAGGCACAATTCACCGGGAAGAATTGGAAAATGAAAAAAGATACTTGAGAGGATTTAGATACAAATGAACGAATAGATCACGAGCTGATTATAGAATACTTGAATGATGCACCGGTAAGATTTGGAGAACGAGAGCTAAAAGCTTGAATGAATAATTCTGAGATGATGGGCTCCGGAGAATCAAACTGAAAAGACTCCTGAAATGCTCCGGATGGGTGAAAAAAAATTCTCACAATCGAAAACAATTATGAGAGGATGACATCAAGCTAGAGCCATGAATCTTGAAGAGAATGAGACAAGATTGAGAGAAAAAAATCTTCTTCGGTCTTCAATTGCAGAGAATGACGATGAGGAACACCACCATGAATTGTCGAGGCACTTCGGAATGAAAATTGGAAAGGTTGACCCAATGATGAAAAGAATTGGAAAGCGATCTTGGAGAAGGAATATGACTGATGATAATTCATTCTTACATCACACTTTGAAAAGAATTTTAGAATCTCCGGGAAAATTGAACGAGTCAGGTATGATCCTGGAAAAAGACCTGTGGGTTAGGGCCCACTCAAAAGAAACACCGTTGAACGATTTAAAAGATAGATTGCGCCGGTTGAATTAAATGGCTGAATAAGGTAAGACCTCGAAATAGCTAGAGTTGATGCAGAGTGGAAACACGAATCTTCAGAGATATCTTCAGCACTCCGGAACAAATGAATAACGAGAGGTGAATGATTAGGGGGGCACTGGCATGAGAAAGCACTTGAAATGAGGGAAAGATATGATCGACAAAGCTTGAATTGAATCCACCGGAGAAGAAAATTAGAATGGAACAATGATAAAGTTGAAGCTTCCTTAGCGTATTCATGAGAAATCACCGGATAAAACATTTAAGGAAAAGAATGAAGAAACTTCACTCAATAAAATGGATACTTGGTTAAGAAATCTGAGTCCTTAAAGAAAGAGGGTGGGAGGGCGGGAAAAACAAAGACAATTTGGGACGGATGAAACAAGCAACATTGGGAAAAACTGAGAGGTGATCTTGTGAATGTTGAAATGATCGGATCCACTTGAAGAGAAGCACACCGGTTGGAAAGAATTGAAAAGACAACCTTGATGAACAAGAAGGATTAGCATCCACATAGAAATATGAGAACACCGCTTAGGAAAGGTATGGAATCAACACTTGACATCGAAGAAACTCGAATACCACAAATAAAACAAAACAAAGCATTTGGCTTGCAGAATAAGCCGGAACAAATACACATGATAGAGATTTACCCAATCCCATATCATGTATCTGTCGGAAAGATATTCTAGGAGCTACTTGAATTCCCACCTATAAACTCCCGAAACTTTCTGGTTATGCAATCAGGTGTTGGGGATACAGGGGACACAAAATATATCACCCAAACTAACAATACCTAGATCCAGCTGTATCCATCCTTCAACACATAACCAAGAAACCTTCGGAAATCGTTTACCTCAACCTTCGAAAAGCATCCGTTATACGAGTTATGGCAATACTCTCGAGCTCGCCCCAGTACTGGGTTATCGAGGTTATCTCACCAACAACTGCATAAAAGAGATTTTCGATGTCGGCAAAACTCAGGTATTCCAGAACTGCAACGATAAAATTGTGACGACAACACCTCGGAGCTCAACTCCCCGGGACACTGCCACAACCCCTAAATGTCAGGAGGCACCAAGAACAATGTTCTCGACACAAAACCATCGGAATGATTCCAAGATACCCGTGTGATCCTAAAAATTTTTTAGTGAACTTTGAGGAGAGGAGAGACAAAACTTCTACGTCAGGGGGCCTCACCAGAGCGACGAAGGGACTGGGGAGTAAAAAGAATCCTACTCTCCGATATATATAATCCTAAGACTCAAAACATTTTGTTCTAGACTCAACAAAGTCAGCGATTCAATCAAGCAGGGGGCTCCTAAGTCAGGGATGGCTCTGATTACCAACTTGTAACGCCCTCGATGCGGCTATATCTGCCACGTGTCGAAGCACGACTTAGAGGCATAACCGCATTGAAAGCAATGTCGCAAGTGAGGTAATCTTCACACAGCCCATGTAATACATAAGGGAAAGAGATACATAGTTGGCTTACAATCGCCACTTCACGCAATACATGAGTACATCATTATATCAAACAGATACAATCAAGGTCCGACTACGGAACGAAAATAAAAGAAGACTACCCCAAATGCTACACAGATCCCCGATCGTCCCAACTGGGCTCCACTACTGATCAACTGAAATGAAACAACACAATGAACAAGATCTTCATCGAGCTCCTCCTTGAGCTCGGATGCGTCACCTGCACGGTTTCATCAGCACCTGCAAACTGGTTTTGGAAGTATCTGTGAGTCACGGGGACTCAGCAACCTCACACCCGCGAGATCAAGACTATTTAAGCTTAAAGGAAGGACATGGTAGTGAGGTGGAGTTGCAGCAAGCGACTAGCATATCTGGTGTCTAACATACGCAAATGAGAGCGAGAAGAGAAGGCAAAAGCACGGTCGAACAACTATGATCAAGAAGTGTTCCTAGAACAACCTACATCAAGCATAACTCCAACACCGTGTTCACTTCCCGGACTCCGCCGAGAAGAGACCATCACGGTTACACACGCGGTTGATGTATTTTAGTTAAGATCAACTTCGGGTTTTCTATAACCGGACATTAACAAATTCCCATCTGCCTCATAACCGCGGGCACGGCTTTCGAAAGATAATACCCTGCAGGGGTGTCCCAACTTAGCCCATTATAAGCTCTCATGGTCAATGAAGGATATTCCTTCTACCGGGAAGACCCGATCAGTCTCAGAATCCCGGCTACAAGACATTTCGACAATGGTAAAACAATACCACCAAAGCCGCCCGATGTGCCGACAAATCTCGATAGGAGTCGCACGTATCTCGTTCTCAGGGCACACCGGATGAGCAAGACGTTGGGTTGGCATAGACCCTGATTGCCCAGGGGGCGCCGGACATCGCTCGGTTTGGACCAGCAATCGAAGGAGAACTGGCCCGGGGGTTTAAAATAAAGATGACCCTTGAGTCTGCAGAACCCAAGGGAAAAAGGCTTAGGTGGCAAATGGTAAAACCAAGGTTGGGCCTTGCTGGAGGAGTCTTATTCAAAGCGAACTGTCAAGGGGGTCCATAAATCACCCAACTGTGTAAGGAACACAAAATCCGGGAACATAATACCGATATGACGGAAACTAGGGCGGCAAGAGTGGAACAAAACACCAGGCATAAGGCCGAGCCTTCCACCCTTTACCAAGCATATAGATGCATTAATAATATAAAAGGTATTTTGTATCCCAACAAGTAAACATGTTCCAATCAAGGAACAACATCTCCATGTTCCAACAAGGAACAAACTTCATCTTCACCTGCAACTAACAACGCTATAAGAGGGGCTGAGCAAAGCGGTAACATAGCCAAACAACGGTTTGCTAGGACAAGGTGGGTTAGAGGCTTGGTTTAACAATATGGAAGGCATGATAAGCAAGTGGTAGGTATCGCAGCATAGGCATAGCAAACGAGCGAGCAATCTAGCAAGCAAAGACAGAAGTGATTTCGAGGGTATGGTCATCTTGCCTGAAATCCTGCAAGGAAGAAGAACGAGTCCATGAAGAAGACAAGTGGACGTAGTCGAACGAATCCTCACAACTCCGGAACAAAACCGAAGCTAACGAGAGAAACAACCCGGAAAGAAGCAAGCAACATAGTAAACAACCATCACATAAACATGGCATGATGCACAATCAAGTATGATGCATGTCTGGTTTAAATATGAATGGCATGGCAAAGTGCACAAACAAAACTACAAATTAAGTGGAGCTCAATATGCAACGAGTTGCATATCGACGAAACACCACATCAAGTATTTAGTTCTCTCTCGGTTATGTACCCAACAATATTAAATGTTGATTAACATGGCAAGAGGTGAAGCATAAGCAGACTAACTATCTAGGCAAGTTTAAATGAGGCCGGAACAACAAACAACAGATCCAGAAAGTCCTCATGTGCATATTTTAGATTTGGTACTATTCTGCCTAAAACCATATTTTATTGTTTTTAAACAGGAAAATAAATTGCAACATGTTAATCTAAGCATTTTTCCACCCCATTTACATATAAAGTTTATTAAATTCTGAGTTACGGTTAATTAGTAATGAAATAAATCATTTTAACATGGCATTTAAGCAAATTAATGCAAACAGCAATTTAAACATTTTAAACATAGATGAAAGTTGGAAATTATGAAACTAGGCAAAATTCTAAGCATTTTTCATATATGAAGTTTTTACATATGATGCACTCTTAATGAGTTATTATATGCATGATGTTTGAGGGTTTTTCTGTAAATCTGCAGTAAATCACTGGATAATGCTAAATTCGCAGACTGGAAAAAAAACATGATACGGGCCGAAAACTGTTGGGATGAACAGAGAAGAGGGGCTGGATTTGGTGCTCACCACGGGCCTAGCCCAGCGTCTGTGAGGAGGCCTAGCGGGGCGAATCTGGCGCGACCCACGAGCAGCCGGATCGGCCAACGAGCGAGGGGAGGGCGAGATGCTCGGCTCGTTATTGAAGAACGAGCGACAGAAGCAGCTGCAGGTTCACGGCGACGCAGAAGACGGCGCCGGGGAGGTTCTGGCAACGGGGTCGGCGGGAACCAGCGAGTAGGCGCCGGAGATGGCCGGATCTAGTGGCAATTCGGCCAAAACGAGGCATGGCAGCACCGGCGCTGTGGAAGAGGGCCGGCAGCGAGGATGTACTCCTGTGAACATGTACATGTTGCGAGAGAGTTTTAGAGAGGAGAGGTACAGAGAAAAAACAGGAAAGAGGAGGGAAGAACGGACGCGGGCGGCTAGAGGCAGCGCAGGGGAGGCAGACAGGGTTCGAGCGTCTGCGGCTGGGCGCGATGCAGGGGACTTGGCGCGGCGGCGCGGCGTGATGCAGAGAAGACGACGACGCGGGAGGAACTCGCCGGCGTCTCGGGCGGCAGGGACGGCACGAAGAAGAGGACCCAGGGGAGGCAGCTTGGCGCGGAACTTGATGAGGCGGCGGTTCCCGAGGCAGGGAGGCCAGCAGACGACGGGGAAAACGGGCGGAGGCGGAGGTCGCGGTTCCCGGTGATGCAGCAGAGGAGCTTAACGAGGGGTCTTGGGGCTCCGGCGAGGTGGCGAGGTTCGGCAGCGACGGGGATGACCGGCTGGGCTGCTGCTCCGGTTGGCGTGGCAGTGAGGCAAGGGAGCTCGTGCTCCTTGGCGACGGGAGGCTCGGGGCATGAGCAGGGGAGGCTGGGCTTGGAGGCGAAGCGCTCGATCCACTCGGGATCGAGATGCTCGGGCGGCTGCACGGAAAACCAGGGATCTGGTCGGAGGCTGTGGTAGGTGGAGATGGATCCCTAGAAAGAGAGCGACAGCGGCGCGGATGGGACTGGGTAGACTAGGGTTAGGATGGGTTGTTTATATAGCAGGTGGACTAGGTTAGGGGCTAATCTGAATCCTCCGATCATAATCGGGCAGTCAAGAATAAATAGGTAGGGAGTCCAAATAAGAAAACGGAGATGTTTTATAGATGTTTGGGGATGATCCAGATACATCGGTAACGATAGAGCAGTTCGGGTTCGAGGAAGTTGTGGGCACGCACGAGGGGATGCAAGTTTGAAAACAATGACGGCAACAGAGTGCCGATGCAATGCGAATGATGCGATGATGAATGCAACAAACAAATAAATAACACAACCGACACGCAAAACATGGAAGGCATCTGAAGCGTCGGTCTCGGAGCGTTACAAATACGCCAGGGGCTTACGCACCCCATAATATGGTGTGAGAAGTCCGAACACTTTAACAAGTGCGGCACCCCGAACTTATAGCATTATATACATCAGCTCTGAATCATGTCTTGGGTCAATAGTTGGGTTTGCCCGGCTCCCATGTTTTGGTACCTTACGTTCCACTATATCGGCTAAGGTAGCACTGGGAGAACTACTGCGAATGTGCCCCAGTTCATCTGGGCTAAGCACCTCAGTAGAGAAAGCTAAAACTGACTGTCATGATAAGGCGAGAGCTGGTCGCTGTTTGAGAGGTTTCGAGTCCCAAAAGACTTATGCCTCTTAGGGCGAGGAGTCGGCTTTGTCCGCTTAGGAGTGCATAGCGCCCCAAACTCGGTCTTCCGAATACTAGGGGCTTCGCCAAAATTTAAAATTATAGAATTCTCTAGCTAAGTGAGAGTGATAAAGCATTATAGTCTGATTGCCTTGTTCGTTGTGCTGAGCACCTCCCTCGAAGGACCCAAGAATGGGAAAAAGAGTGCTCAGCTTTATCCCGAACACCCCAGCACTCGCGGCACGGGGGCAGAAGCCGACGACTCGCCATCTCAGATTTAATAAACGGCTGCACAGAAGGTAATATTTTAATTTCAAACAAGCGTTGCATAGCACATATGAACAAGTTTTCAGCGTACAGGATCACACGAGAGAGTTTACTATAATATTACGTCTTTGGAACATTCATCCGCCACAAGGCAGGCACCCTTCAGGACGCCCTCATAGTACATTTCAGGGTGGCGATGCTCCTTGCCCTGCGGTGGTCCATCCTTCACCAGCTTCTCAGCGTCCATCTTTCCCCAGTGTACCTTAACATGGCAAGCGCCCTGCGGGCACCCTCGATGCAGACGGAGCGCTTGATGACCTCAAGCCAAGGACAGGCATCCACAAGCCACCTCACCAGCCCGAAGTAGCTCCCTGGCATGGCCTCTCCAGGCCACAGCCGGACTATAAGACCCTTCATGGCCTGTTCGGCCGCCTAATGGAGCTCGACCAATTGCTTCAGCTGGTCGCTTAAGGGCATCGGGTGTTTGGCGTCAGTATACTGAGACCAGAACACCTTCTCCGTCGAGCTCCCCTCCTCGTTTTGGTAGTGCTTTGCAACATCCGACACACTGCAGGGCAAATCTGCGAACGCTCCTGGAGAGCTCTGGACTCAGGTAAGTAACAACTAATTTACTTTCACATGCTTGCTTTGCATAATGAATGCCTTACCCGCCGCTATCTTCTTCATCGCCTCAATTTCCTGGAGGGCTTTCTGGGCTTCGGCCTTGGCATGCTTGGCGCTCTCAAGGGCCGAGGCAAGCTCGGACTCTCGCGTCTTCGAGTCAAGCTCCAAACTCTCATGCTTTTTCACGAAAGCCTGGAGCTCTTGCCGCACCTCAGCAACCCGCGCCTCTTGTTTCCCAAGCTCGGTGCGCTCTATGGCCGCTTTGTTTTCAGCCACGGACAGTGCTCACTTCAGGGTCGCCACCTCGGTCGTGGCCCCTGGCACATTAATAACGATCCTATCATTTTTTGCAACTGCATCTTTTTTATATATACACACATAGACAAGGCATCACTTACCTTGGTTCTCCTCGAGCTGCTTCTTGGCAAGTCCGAGCTCTTCTCGGACCGCTCGAGGTTCTGCTTCAGCGCATTGACCTCCACAGTCAGTGCGGCAGAGGTCAGCAGCGAAGCTTGCATACGCATATCGACATACTTATGTTATACTCCTGCAGATATTCTAAGATCCTCTATTCGGCTTTTCTTTGTGAACACCAAACAGAGCATCAGGGGCTACTGTCTATGCGGTAATATTTTCATATATTTTAAATACATACCTCAAAGCCTATTAGAAGGCTGGCACAGGCTTCAGTCAGTCCGCTCTTGGCAGACTGAACCTTCTGGATCACCGCACTCATAATAGTGCGGTGCTCCTCGTGGATGGAGGCTCCGTTAAGCACCTCCAGCAAATTATCCAGTGCCCCCGGTTGGATGGGGGTCACCGGCACGATAGGCATGCCCCTCTTAGTGGGGGCCGCCTGCCGGAGTCCGGAACCACTGGAGGTTCCGGTGCGGTATTCGGCCCAGGGCCGAACTTGGGGCCCTTGGGAGCCTTGCTCCCTTTGCGCCTGCAGTCCGGAAGGTCGCCTTGTGGCGCCTCCAGGACTACCTCTCCTCGGCTTGGTGCCCTTTGAGGCAACACCTCGGCGTTGTCCGTAGGGCGAGGGGTGGAGGTGGTCGGAAGTGATCCTCCGCTGCTCATGGCCGACGGGTCCAAAGAACCGCTCGACGAGGATACGTCGATACGGGCCCGGGGCGGACTGCATAACCGTGTCCGGCGTTAGAAGAAACTGTGCAATTAAATGGTGCCACAAGTTACTCTGGTGTCCGAATACTTACGATCTTGCCAGGGGCTTGGCTCTGGGTGGCCACTCGTCTTCGTTGTCGGCAGCGGTGGCGGAGTAGTCCGGGGGGAGAGTCCTTCCCTTCTTGGACCCTCCGGCCTCCCAAGTTGGGGTGGCCTTCCTCTTCTTATCTTCCCCGGCTGGAGGGGAAGAACCTTTGTCTGCCTCCTCCTCGTTTCCACGGGAGGAGTGCGTCTCGGAGTTATCAAACGATGAGTCCGATAACACCTGGCGCCAGGAACTCTTTTGGGTTCCCATGGCCTTCTTCTTGATCTTCTTCTTCGGCACCTTGTAAGGCGCCGGAGTCATCATCTCCTTTAGGAGAGCATCAGCGGGGTCTTCGGGCAGGGGGGCTGGACAATCAATTTTCCCCGATGTTTCCACCCAGTCCTGTCAATGGCACGGAAGCTCAGATCCCGCACATAGTTAAACTATGAAAAATGAATACCCTATAAGAAATAAAATAGCTTACCGCAATGGCTTGACGCTTCGCGCTGAATCCGCGATCCTCGGTAAGGGGAGGGGGAGCCACGACGCCCTTAAATAGCACCTTCCAAGCATCCTCGTGTGTTGTGTTGAAGAGCTCGCTCAGAGTTTGGTGCTGGGCCGGGTCGAACTCCCACAAGTTGAACGCCCGTTGTTGGCACGGGAGGATCCGGCGGATGAGCATGACCTGGACTATGTTGACAAGCTTGAGCTTCTTGTTCACCATGTTTTGGATACATGTTTGGAGTCCGGTCAGCTCTCCTGGACTACCCCAGGGCAGGCCCTTCTCTTTCCAGGAGGTGAGCCGCGTGGGGATTCCGGATCGGAACTCAGGGGCCGCTGCCCATTTGGGGTCACGTGGCTCGGTGATGTAGAACCACCCCGATTGCCACCCCTTTATGGTCTCCACGTAGGAGCCCTCGAGCCATGTGACGTTGGGCATCTTGCCCACCATGGCGCCTCCGCACTGCGCCTGCTGGCCCCCCACTACCTTCGGTTTAACATTGAAGGTCTTCAGCCATAGGCCAAAGTGGGCTTGATGCGGAGGAAGGCCTCACACGCGACGATAAAATCCGAGATGTTGAGGATGAAGTTCGGGGCCAGATCATGGAAATCCAGGCCGTAGTAGAACATGAGTCCCTGGACGAATGAGTGGAGAGGGAATCCCAGTCTGCGGAGGAAATGGGTAAGGAACACTACCCTCTTGTGGGGCCTAGGGGTGGGGATGAGCTGCCCCACATCTGGGAGCCGGTGTGCGATATCGTCGGACAGGTATCCAGCTCCCCTCAGCTTCTTTATGTGTCCCTCCGTGACGGAGGAAACCATCCACTTGCCTCCCGCTCCGGACATGGTTGGAGAAGGTTGAGGAGGAAAATGTGGACTTGGGCGCTGGAGCTCGACTGTGCGAGAATGGATGAGCAAAGGAGGAACAAGGCGTGGATGGAAAAAGGTGAACCCTTATCCCTTTATATGGGCGGACGAAACTATGCGTCCCCACCGGCCTGTTAAAACTCGCTTATCCCCCAAGCACCGTAATTGATGGCGCAGTTGGGTTACCCACGTCCGTATTGATGAGAATCCCACAATAAGGGGACACAATCTCTGCTTCGACAAGACGTGCCAAGGAAACCGCCTCACAAGACGCGCTGAGGTTGGTTGTAAAAAACGATTCGAATAAAGGCTTGGATGTGGTGTGATGTCACGCTACGGAATACGTTAGCAGATTAGATTTGTGGAAATATAATTCTCTCCACGGTGGTATGTGGAACTTGTTTTGCAGAGACGAACACGATCCTCGTGTTCAAAATCTTCTATGAAGTATTCGGAGGAGGAACCCGCCTTGCAATGCCAAAGACAATCTGCACGCCGGACTCATCGTCATTGAAGCCTGGTTCAGGGGCTACTGAGGGAGTCCTGGATTAGGGGGTATCCGGACAGCCGGACTATAACCTTTGGCCGGACTGTTGGACTATGAAGATACAAGATTGAAGACTTCGTCCCGTGTCCGGATGGGACTCTCCTTGGCGTGGAAGGCAAGCTTGGCAATACGGATATGTAGATCTCCTTCCTTGTAACCGACTCTGTGTAACCCTAGCCCCCTCCAGTGTCTATATAAACAGGAGGGTTTAGTCCGTAGGACAAAACAACAATCATACCGTAGGCTAGCTTCTAGGGTTTAGCCTCTCTAATCTCATGGTAGATCAACTCTTGTACTACCCATATCATCAATATTAATCAAGCAGGAGTAGGGTTTTACCTCCATCGAGAGGGCCCGAACCTGGGTAAAAACATCGTGTCCCTTGTCTCCTGTTACCATCCGCCTAGACGCATAGTTCGGGACCCCCTACCTGAGATCCGCCGGTTTTGACACCGACACGCCCCTCCCGAGCGGGACCTCGGTGAGGACAGGTATGGAGGTCTGTTTGAGCGTCAAGGGGGAATCTTGATCATCATGACTCAGGAGCCTAACTGGTCACGTAGCCCCTCACCCCTTGGTCCCGTCCTGGTGATCCGAACGGCCCAACGGCGGCTGAGGTATGCGCAGGGTCGGGCCCTGCCGACGTAGAACACTAAGGCCTACTTTCGCATCTCCTTCCCGCAGGCCATTTGGGGACTCCTGAGCATCCCGACTCAGGAGCCTAACTGGCCACGTAGCCCCTCACCCCGTGGTCCCGTCTTGGTGATCCGTATGGCCCAACGGTTGCTGAGGTGTGCGCGGGGTCGGGCCCTGTCGACGTAGAACATCAAGAAAATGGGAAGGAAATCACGAAATCTTCATAAAATATTACAAAACATATTGTTCCTTAAACAACAAAAAGAAGTTTTGAGGCCTCCACGAGGCACATCGCACGCCGCGGGAAAGTTCGCAGGAAAGAAAAAATGGGAAGGAGCGCCATTATTCACCAGCAAGCCTCCTCTTGAGCCTTGGGTGCCGTCGTCAGGGAGCGCCCTCCCGTCGGCAGCGTCGCTGTCGCTCATGTCATCAGCCTTGGTCGTGGGATTGGCGGCACCATCGGCTAGAGGTGCAGGGTCGATGGCAGCAGCTGCGCAACGATCTTCATCCATAGGCTCGAGAAGGACACCAAGGTCGGCATTGGGATCGCGAAGATGAAGGTGGCTGAGGACACGCACCAGGGCCGATGAGGAGAGCGCGTGCGCTCCCCCCTCCACCATGGGGCCGATCCCAATGACGATGTCCTTGAGCGCCATGACGAGCTGAGGAAGTAGCTGGGCGGGGCCCTCATCATCAGTCACCAACGGCTTCTCCAAGCCCTTCTCGTAAAGTTCCTGCAACACCTCGCGGGACCTCTCCTCAAGAGACTTGAAGGCCACGCGATCCTCGGCAAGAACCTTCGCCTTGGTTTCCAGCTGGGCCTTCTCCGCTTCCACCTTCTTCTCTAGTTTCTCCAGACGGTCGCGTTCCGCTGCCTGCGCCTGTGCCAGCTGCTCTAGCTCAGCATCGCGGCCGGTGACCGCTTCTTCTCGAGCCTTCAGCTTCTCCACCCGCACCTCGTGATGGCGAGTCGCGGCAGCGCGTTCCTTGCGCAGGTTCTCCAGCTCGACCTCTGCCACCCGGCAGTGCTGCTTGGCGGCCTCGGCATCCTTCAACGCCACCTCACGAGCGGCCGCGGCCTGGTCGATGGCCTGCTTGCCCTCCTCAGAAGCTGCCACGGCCTGACCCCAGGCCGCCCTCATAGATGTGTTAGATCGCAGCCACCCCGCGACCAACTCCAAGCGCCCTGACGCCAGGCGACGATCGGCGCCCTGAAGGTCGTCCCGAAGCTGGGTCAGCGCAAAAAGAGCCTCCTCCAGAGTGTTGGGTGAAGTAGAAGGATCACGAGCGCCTGCGGCGTGATGGGAGGGGGAGGAGACAGTGTCATCGCCAAGGTCTGCGAGTTGGTAGTAGCAGAAGAAGAAACTGGGAGCTCCTAAGCCTTTGGGACCTCGACCGGCGAGCTGAGAGCGGGCGCCTCTAAAGCTGGCTTGGCTATGGGGGTCGCTTTCTCCTAGGGTCGGTCCTCCGAGCCTCGCGAGGATGACCGGGCCGGAGAGGCGCGATGGTTGTTGCCGCCCTTCCGCGCCGGAGGAGGCGCGACCATGGCAGGCTGCTGGGTCCCCGAGGGTGCGGCCGCTCCCTCTCTCTTCTTCTTCGCCGATAGTGTTGGCCTAGCGGTGCGAGGGAAGAGCGTCAAGAAGCAGCGGCAGAAGCAGGAACGAGACCAGGGCAAGACACTTACTAGTCTATGGCGGCGTAGTCCCTCGGCCTCTTCTGAAGCACAAAGCCCGAAGGCTTCGCGACCTGCGGCGTCGGCGCACGAGTCCCAAGAGCGGATGAGGGCGCGGCAGCTGGTCCTTCGGCGGCACCGGCCGGCGTCAGAATAGGGGCGCCGCCTCGGGAGATCAGCGCCGACCTGCTCTTCGTCGGGATCCCAGCCGGTGGCTTCTTCGGGGGAGTGCCCCTGGACCTCGTGGTGACCCCAACAAGGGGCAGGGACTCCCTCACTGGGTGGTCACCGGCCTCGTCGTCGTCAGGGAAGGTGCGGAGGAGATCCGCCACGAGTGGGGAAGTCTCTCCCTCCCCCTCCCGGGTCGCCTTCGAGTCGGGCCGCTCCTCCTCGCCGGACTCGCCTGAGGACACCATCACCAGGGCCGTCACCACAGGCGCCTTGGAAGGTGCTGGCGGCACGAGCCCGCGCCCATTGAAGACAGGCATGGCGGCAGCCACCTTCGCCCCATCTGGGCGGCGGTACAAGGGAAGATGGGTGTCCAGCAGATACCCCTGATCGTCCCCGACCAGGAGGCGGAGAGCCGCGCCCAGCTCCTCGTCTGGCAAGGCACCCGGGCGCAGACGGAGGTCGTCCCCCTCATCCCCGAGCTTCCATAAGGGGCGCGAGCGCGCCTAGAGCGTGGCTATGCGCTGCGTGAGGAATTCCTTGACGATCATGGCCCCCATCAGCTTCTCCGCCTTCGTGTCATCAGGCTTCAGGTCGGCAGTCATCTTCTCCAGCACCTGCCTCGTGCGAGGGTTGGTGAGCTTCGTGTGGAGCCACCTGTCGTGAGGCGAGGGCATCTCCGTTGGCAACACCAACCGAGGGTAGGCGCACTTGGCGTCTATGAGGACACACTTGCTCCTGAAGCTCTCGGCCTTCTTCCCGGCCTTCGAGATCGCGTTGGTCCCGTTAGCCGCGATGAAGTTGGCGCATCCCGAGCAATGGCCCTCCTTGTTCCGGAGGTAGAAGAAGTGGCGAAGCAACGCCACGGACGGCATCACCCCCACAAATGCCTCGCAATAAAAGGTGAAGATCGCCAGGAGGAGAACAGAGTTGGGATGAAGATGAAGGGCATGCAGCTTATAGTGGCTGAGGACGGTGTAGAAGAAGTCGGAGAACGGGGGACCAGCCCCACGACGATGCTATTCATGAAGAAGGGATAGAAGGTACTTGATACGTCTCCAATGTATCTATAATTTTTTATTCCTCCATGCTATATTATATTCTATTTTGGACATTATTGGGCTTTATTATACACTTTTATATTACTTTTGGGACTAACCTATTAACCGGAGGCCTAGCCTAGATTTTTTGTTTTTTGTTTTTGCCTATTTTAGAGTTTCGCAGAAAAAGAATATCAAACGGAGTACAAACGGAATGAAAACTTCGGGAACCTGATTTTCGGTACGAACGTGATCCAAAGGACTTGGACCATAAGTCAAGACATCAACCAGGAAGCCACGAGGTAGGGGCGCGCCTACCCCCCCCCCCCCCCGGCGAGCCCTCCATCCTCGTGGGCCCCACGTTGCTCCACTGACGTACTCCTTCCTCCTATATATACCTACGTACCCCCAAACTACCAGATACAGAGCCAAAAACCTAATTCCACCGCTGCAACCTTATGTACCCGTGAGATCCCATCTTGGGGCCTGTTCTACATCAACACCGTAGCCCCTCCGATGAAGTGTGAGTAGTTTACCTCAGACCTTCGGGTCCATAGTTATTAGCTAGATGGCTTCTTCTCTCTTTTTGGATCTCAATACATTGTTCTCCCCCTCTCTCGTGGAGATCTATTCGATGTAATCTTCTTTTGCGGTGTGTTTGTTGAGAGCGATGAATTGTGGGTTTATGATCAAGTTTATCTATGAACAATATCTGAATCTTCTAAATTCTTTTATGTATGATTGGTTATCTTTGCAAGTTTCTTCGAATTATCAGTTTGGTTTGGCCTACTAGATTGATCTTTCTTTCAATGGGAGAAGTGCTTAGCTTTGGGTTCAATCTTGCGGTGTCCTTTCCCAATGACAATAGGGGCAGCAAGGCACATATAGTATTGTTGTCATCGAGGATAACAAGATGGGGTTTATATCATATTGCATGAGTTTATCCCTCTACAACATGTCATCTTGCTTAAAGCGTTACTCTGTTCTTTTGAACTTAATACTCTAGATGCATGCTGGATAGCGGTCGATGTGTGGAGTAATAGTAGTAGATGCAGGCAGTTGTCGGTCTACTTGTCTCGGACGTGATTCCTATATACATTATCATACCTAGATATTCTCTTAACTATGCTCAATTCTGTCAATTGCTCAACAGTAATTTGTTCACCCACCATAAATACTTATGCTCTTGAGAGAAGCCACTAGTGAAACCTATGGCCCTCGGGTCTATTTTCCATCATATTAATCTTCCAACAACAACCTATTTTCATTCCCTTTTATTTTGCTTTTATTTTACTTTGCATCTTTATCACAAAAATACCAAAAATATTATCCTATCATATCTATCAGATCTCACTCTCGTAAGTGACCATGTAGGGATTGACAACCCCTTATCGTGTTGGTTGCAAGGATTTATTTGTTTGTGTAGGTGTGAGGGACTCGTGCGTGGCCTCCTACTAGGTTGATACCTTGGTTCTCAAAAACTGAGGGAAATACTTACGTTGCATTACTGCATCACCCTTTCCTCTTCAAGGGAAAACCAACGGAGTGCTCAAGAGGTAGTAGTACTGCCTGAGGGCTCCGGCTCGGCGGAGCCAGCCCGGAGCATGGTCTTTCCCCCCTTGTTGCTGCCGTCCGCCGTCAGCAGGAGCGTGGCGGCGAGGTTCTTCTCCAAGACATTAGGCGCGCTCAAAGCCGGCTCGTACCAGGAAGGCGAGTGCACGGCCTTCGCCTTGTCGGACGCCGTTGGCTGCCGTCTCGGAGAGGGGTTCATGTGGATCTGGAGTCTCTCGGGGCGAGAAGGAGAAAGGGGATGTGGAGCAAGACGAAGGAAGGTAATGAAGGCTCTGCAGCGCGCGCCAGCCATTTGTCAGGTGAGGACGGTTGCTGAGGCAGCATGGGGAAGCGGAGACGCCCACGCCCCGTCAGTTACCACACGTCAATCAAGGCCGCAGGCGGTTGGGGCCCGTGGCGCTCAGCACTTGCCCTTTGGCTTCGCCTTGAAGCCAAGTCTGAGCGTGCCTTGGGCCCAGGGGCTACTGTCGACGTCCTGGGAACGGGGGTAGCGAGACCTGCCTACCTGTGGCCCATGGCGCGGCGCCACCAACGGCCTAGTACGGCCCATCTTCAGCAGCAACCACTCAAGACCCTCGCGAGGGGCCAAGCCTCGTGAGGCGGACGACACCAAGACCTCCTCTGGGGCAGCCTCACTAGGTTGGCTCCCGAGGAGTGGAGATATCTATGCAAGGGGCACCTCGCGAGGTTCACGTGACGTGAGCCATGACGACCAAGGCCAGGCGGGCACCAGCGGGCGCAGTGTACCAGTTTCCTCTTTGGTGCTAAAGAGGCAGGCGTAGGCGAGGAGTCCCGAGGCATCAGGCAAAGGTTTCCATATCATTGCAATGAGACCAAGACTAGCAGGATGGCGGAACGGACGTCATCGCGGAGCCCATCGCTGCATCACCACCAGAGCCTTTGGCAGGCGAAGTCCACCTTTTGTCAGGATAGCTGGTACTAGTTGTCTCCCTTCAAAATTGGTCATTGTGGGATCCCTTCCCGCCTACATTTGGGAAGAGGACCAGGGCCTCTATAAATAGGACTAGTCACCACCATAGGAGGCAACTCATCTTGGATTGGATCCATTCCACCAAGGCCATCTCACCAGCTCACCGAGATCAAGAACACCTCTCCTCAGGAGGCTGTTCTTACCTTGTACTTGTTCATCCTCAGCCTACGAGGCAATCCACTAGACCACACTAGAGTAGGGTATTACACCGCAACGGTGGCCCGAACCAGTATAAACCCTCGTGTCTCTTGTTCTTTGGGTTCGTCGAGCTAGGCCTTGAAATCGTTGTGCGAGCGAGCTAGGGAGAGAGAGTTCTTCGTGCGCACCCCAGAGTTCTAACCTCAAGGGTTTGCCGGAACCCAAAATCCCACAGTGAGGACCTACGGATTCAAGAATTACGTCGACATGACTGAGACACCTCTTCGGTCAATAACCAATAGTAGAACCTGGATGCCCATATTGGTTCCTACATATTCTACGAAGATCTTTATCGGTCGAACCGTTATGGCAACATACGTAATTCCCTTTGTCTGTCGGTATGTTACTTGCCCGAGATCCGATCGTTGGTATCTTCATACCTAGTTCAATATTGTTATCGGCAAGTCTCTTTACTCGTTCCATAATACATCATCTCATAATTCACTCCTTAGTCATTTTGCGTGCAAGCTTATTATGATGTGTATTAACGAGAGGGCCCAGAGATACCTCTCCTATACTCGGAGTGACAAATCCCAATCTCGATCCATGCCAACTCAACAAACACCTTTGGAGATACCTGTAGAGCATCTTTATGATCACCCAGTTAAATTGTGACATTTCATAGCACACAAGGTATTCCTCCGGTATCCGGGAGTTGCATGATCTCATGGTTGAAGGAACATGTATTTGACATTCAAGAAGGCAGTAGCAATAAACTAGACGTTCATATGCTAAGCTAACGGATGGGTCTTGTCCATCACATTATTCTCCTAATGATGTGATCCCATTATCAAATGACAACACATGTCTATGGTTAGGAAACCTTAACCATCTTTGATCAACGAGCTAGTCTAGTAGAGGCTCACTAGGGACACGGTATTTGTTTATGTATCCACAGATGTATTTAAGTTTCTGGTCAATACAATTCTAGCATGAATAATAAACCTTTATCATGATTAAGGAAATATAATAATAACCATTTTAGTATTGCTTATAGGGCATATTTCCATTAGTCTCCCACTTGCACTAGAGTTAATAATCTAGTTCACATCGCCATGTGATTAACACCCGAAGTGTTCACTAGAGTCAATAATCTAGTTCACATCACCATGTGATTAACACCAAAGAGTTCTAAGGTGTGATCATGTTTTTGTTGTGAGAGAAGTTTAGTCAACGGGCCTGCCACATTCAGATCAGTATGTATTTTTCAAATTTCTATGTCTACATTGCTCTGCATGGAGCAACTCTAGCTGATTGCTCTCACTTTCAACACACATCCACACTGAGACTCAGAGTCATCCGAATCGGTGTCAAAACTTGCATCGATGTAACCCTTTACGATGAACTCTTTATCACATCCATAACCGAGAAACATTTCATTAGTCCTCTCAGGTACCTAAGGATAATTTTGACCACTGTCCAGTGATCCACTCCTGGATCACTATTGTATCCCCATGCCAGACTCATGGCAAGGCACACAACAGGTCTGGTACACAGCATGGCATACTTTATAGAACCTATGGTTGAGGCATAGGGAATGACTTTCATTCTCTCTCTGTCTTCTTCTATGGTCAGGCTTTGAGTCTTACGCAACTTCATACCTCGCAACACAAGCAAGAACCCTTTCTTTGACTGATCCATTTCGAATTTCTTCAAAAATTTGTCAAGGTATGTGCTTTGTGAAATTCCTATTAAGCGTCTTGATCTATCCCTATAGATCTTGATGCCCAATATGTAAGAAGCTTCACCAAGGTCTTTCATTGAAAAATTCTTATTCAAGTATCCTTTTATGCTATCCGGAAATTCTATATCATTTTCAATCAGTAATATGTCATCCACATATAACACTAGAAATGCTACAGAGCTCCTACTCACTTTCTTGCAAATACAGGCTTCTTTGTAAGTCTATATAAAACCTTATGCTTTGATCACATCATCAAAGCGTATATTCCAACTCCGAGATGCTTGCACCAGTCCATAAATAGATCGCTCGAGCTTACACACTTTGTTAGCTCCTTTAGGATCGACAAAACCTTCCGATTGCATAATATACAACTCTTCCTAGGAAACCCGTTAAGGAATGCAGTTTTCTTGCATCCATCTGCCAGATTTCATAATCATAAAATGCGGCAATTGCTAATATGATTCGGACAGACTTAAGCATCTCCAGGGTGAGAAAGTCTCATCGTAGTCAACCCCTTGAACTTGTCGAAAAACTTTTGCAACAATTCGAGCTTTGTTGACAGTGATATTACCATCAGCATCCAACTACCTCTTAAAGATCCATTTATTCTTAATGGCTTGCTGATCATTGGGAAAATCCACATACATGGACCCTATCTCAGATTTCATGGCTTCAAGCCATTTTTCGGAATCTGGGCTCATCACAGCTTCTTCATAGTTCGTAGGTTTGCCGTTGTCTAACAATATGACTTCCAGGACAGTGTTACCATACCACTATGGTATGGTACACGTTCTGGTCGACCTATGAGGTTCATTGGTAACCAGGTCTAAAGTTTCATGATCATCATCCTTAGTGTCAGCAACCTGGGAATGGGGGTACCCAGACTTGCCTGCCTGCGGCCCATGGCGTGGCTCCACCAACGGCCTGGTACGGCCCATCTTCATGAGGAACCACTCAAGACCCTCGCGAGGGGCCAAGCCTCGCGAGGCGGGTGACACAAGACCTCCTTAGGGGCATCCTCACTAGGCTGGCTCCCGAGGAGCGGAGATATCTATGCAAGGTGCACCTCGCGAGGTGCGCATGACGTGAGTCGTGATGACCAAGGCCAGGCAGGCGCCAGCGGGCGCAGAGTACCAGTTGCCTCTTTGGTGCTAAAGGGGCAAGCGCGGGCGAGGAGTCCCGAGGCATCAGGCAAAGGTTTCCATATCGGTGCAACGAGACCAAGACCAACAGGACGGAGGTCACTGCGGAGCCCACGACAGCGTCATCACTAGAGCCTTTGGTAGGCGAAGACCACCTTTTGTCAGGATAGGTTGTACTAGTTGTCCCCCTTCAAACTTGGCCATTGTGGGATCCCTTCCCGCCTAAACATTTGGGAAGAGGACAAGGTCTCCTATAAATAGGACTAGCCACCACCCTAGCAAGGGGGGTCATTCAGACCATCCTTGCACACACCAGCTCACCGAGCTCAAGAACACCTCTCCTCAGGAGGCTGTTCTTACCTTGTACTATTCATCCCTAGCCTACAAGGCAATCCACCACATCACATTGGAGTAGGGTATTACACCACAACGGTGGCCCGAACCAGTATAAACTCTCGTGTCTCTTGTTCTTCGGGTCTGTCGAGCTAGGCCTTGAGGTCGTTGCGAGAGAGAGCTAGGGAGAGAGAGAGATCTTCGTGCGCACCCAGTGTACGAACCTCAAGGGTTTGCCGGAACCCGCAATCCGACATTTGGCGCGCCAGGTAGGGGTGTGCTGAAGCCTTTCTTCTGCCGACCCACGCTCCGCCGCTCCACCGTATCCATGGCTGACGCCCGCCGAGCCCGTGCTAAGATATGAGACGCCCTTGCCGCCCGCGTTGCTCAGATGGCGCCTGTTGGCGGACCTCCCCACCGTTCCCCATCACCTGCTGCCAACGCTGCCACCGGCCCGGCCGGGAACGAGTAGCAAGCTTCGTCGCTGCACCCTTCCATGCGGCGGGATGGACGCACCGCCACCCCGTCGCTGACCCCCGCCGTCTCGTCGTCCCACGCTCATCGTGCGCCCACGGGCATGCAGGCTGCGCTGCTCATGGCACACGAGCTCCTGTGTTACCGCCCGGTCGACAACCTCTACGACGACTAGCTGGACCGCATCTTTGAGCTTGTCAGCGCCGCTAGGGGCTCTCCTGCACTATTCCTCTCGCTACCTCGACCACCTCCAGCAGCGGGCGACGTCGCCCACGGAGCACCTCCACCACCTCCGCATCAAGACGCCACCCTCGCACCAAGACGCGCAGCCTCGTGACGCGACCTGCCGCGCAGGGCGCCCACGCATGGAGAAGGAAGCTGCCAAGAAGTCCCTCGGCCGCAAGAAAACGCTCCTGCGCTCCCGGCACCACTGCGTCAAGACCGCGTGCCGCCTGCAGCGGCGGCGCGTGGATATCAAGATTAGGCTCCGCCTCCATGACGGGCTCCGGTGACCACAGCAGGCTGCCGTGCCTTCACTCCCGAACTGGGCAGCGTCGTCTGGCCCGGCAAGTTCAAGCAAGACCTGCCTCCGCGCTATGACGGCACCCCAGACCCCATGGAGTTCCTGCAGCATCGAGACGGCCAACGGTGATGAGAAGGTCATGGCGAATTGGTTCCCTATGGCCCTCAAGGATGGCACGCGCTCGTCGCTCCTGAACCTGCCCGCGGGATCGATCTCCTCCTGGGGGGAGATGCACGAGCGTTTCGTCGCCAACTTCCAAGGCACTCGTGCCCGCCCGCCGGCCGCAGGCGACCTGCAGCGCATCAAGCAGCAGCCAGGGGAAACCTTGCAGAAGTACATCCAACGCTTCAACAACGTTTTCCTCAAGATCCCCAAGGTGATGGACGAGGCCATCATCTCCGTGTTCTTCGATGGCGTCCGCGACGTCAAGATGAAGGAGGAGCTCCCCATCCACGAGGAACTATGCACGACGCTGGAGATGCTCAACATGGCGACCAAGTGCGCAAGGGCTGAGGAAGGCGCCTTTCCCTCCTCGAGCTCCCAGTTGTCGACCAGGAGGAAAAGAAGGCCAAGATTAAGGACGTGAAGTGCAAGGGGGCTACCGTGCTCACGGCAGAGCCAGAGATGAAGCGCGGACGCGACCACCCTGAGTCGTCCAAGGCCAACCGCCTGTTCTGCGCCTTCCACAATGTTCACAGCCACAACACCAGCGACTGTCAGGAGCTCAGGGCCATCCGCGATGGGCGCTTCAGTCGACGCCCCGAGCGCAACGACCGAGGCTACGGCCGAGGAGGAGGACGAAGTGGGGGACGCTGGGACGACCGCAGCCCCCGCTAGGAGGGCGCGACCGGCCTCGTGAGTACTGCTGGCAAGACCAACCTCGCGAGGGCGCCTGGAGAGACCAGCCTCGTGAGGACCGCCCTCACGGCAACGCCGGCCTCCCTTCACCGCCACCACCACCAAGGAGGAACGACGACCATCATCAGGACGAGGGGCTGGGGGCTTCAAAGAGCCTCGCGCCATCACCTGCATCTTGGGTGGTGCTCAAGCCCCAGCCTCCCAGCGTCTCTTCAAGTAGTTTTCTCATGAGGTGAATGCGGCCCTTCCCAGGCTCGACATCACGCACCCGCTCAGGTGGTCCAAGTGCGCCATCACCTTCATCTCGTCAGACCAGCTCAAGTGTGCGGCAACCATCGGCGCCCTCCCGATGCATTGCTCACCCGTCATCAGCAACGTCCAAGTCACCAAGACCCTCATCGATGGCGGCGCAGGGCTCAATGTCCTGTCCGTCGAGACATTCGACAGCCTCCAAGTGCCATATGATCAGCTGCAGCCTACCAAACCTTTCTGAGGAGTGACCGACGGCTCCACCACCCCGATAGGGCAGGTCCGCCTCCCTGTCACATTCTGCTAGCGTGACAACTACCGCACCGAGTTCATCGACTTCAACGTCGCCCACATCCGCCTGTCGTACAACGCCATCTTGGGTACCCAGCCTTGGCCAAGTTTATGGCAGTAACACATCATGGCTACAACGTCCTCAAGATGCCAAGGAGCGGCGACATCATCACGGTCCCCTGTGAAGAAAGAGATGCGGTGTGCTCCCTCGAGCGTGCTTACAAAGTTGCAGTAGCCGAAGATCCCGACAACGAAGGCACCCTGTACCCTCCTGAGGCCATCTTCAAAGAAGAAGCAGCTACTCCACCCATGGCCTCAGGAGAGAGGCGTTTCCTGCGACACCACCTCAGGATCTACGCCCACAGCCGGGGCGCCTCCCTCCCTCGCATAGGAAGGCGTGCCCGGCGCCCCCTCAAGCTGGGCTCGGGGGCTCTCTTTTGGAGGGCCTTAGACCTAGCATGAGGTAGGTGCTCGGGCACCATGTGGAGGCGTGCTTCGCCGCATGTTTCCCTCAAGAGAGCACAAGGCGCGGAGCACGCCTAGTGCTCGGGAGTTCATCACCAAGGCGACCCAGGAGCTTCAAGAGGCAAGGACCATATGCGGCGACCGCCGCCCACCACCCGGCGTGGCCCCCATCCTGGTGAGGACGGTGGGTTGTGCGTCTATGTCGACATTCCAGGGCTCAATAGGGTTGTGTCCCAGGGATGTTTGTGGCCTTCGCGTGTTGGATGGTTCGAGGGTCCACCTCACAGCTTTGTTAGCATGCCATTCAGCTTGCCGAAAGGGGGGACCAAGCCGAAGCAAGAGATGCAATTGTAAAATCTTCATACTAAGGGCGATATTGACACAAAAGGAACTACAGATCCTTTACACACCCCCACGGGGTTTGCCTCGATTCCTCACAGTGAACAAAAGAAGAAGGTTTCTAGGAACCGTATCTACATGCATCACCGCCGACGCCATCATCAACAGTGGGTCATGGGAGGCCGACGCCAACCCCATCCAGATCAACGGCGGCGACGGGTGGATGCCGCTGCCACGGTCCGGGCACGACGAGAACTCGGGGGCACATAGCTGTCGTCGCTCGTCTCTCGAGTCTCGTAGGGCTCGGGAGAGTCCCTGGACTCCCAGGCGCCATCGCTGCTACTGGAGGAACTGCCAACAGGACCAAGGGCGGGGCCAGCGCCTGCCACTGCACCACCCCGACGACCCCCTCCGGGGCAGCATTCCAGGCGACGGCCCTCCTCGTCGAAGACCTTGAAGAACAGAGTGGAGGCACCGTCGTACTCGAAGTGGATGGTGAGGGCGCCCTCCACGCGGCAGGCACGGGTGACCTCGCCCCATCCGCGGGTCAGGAAGATCTTGCCCGGGGAAATGACCTCGGCCTCTGCTCCCGTCACCGAGGTGTCACACTCGGCATGCTGTAGCCATAGCTCGAGTGGCCCCCTCGGCGGCATCTCTTCAGCAAAGAATTACGGGGATCGGATCCACGAGCGCGGAGTCATAGCCGCCCACACCACGAGTTCGCGCGAGGAGCCCTCCGCGTGGGTTCGCGGGGCGGCGGCGTGCGCCGCCACAGCATGCCCACCGCAACCAAGGCACGAGCGGGGCGGACGTTGCGCCTGGGCGTACAAGGGAAGCGGGTAGCCGGGGGGAGGCCGCTCGTACCAAGGCCTCGTCACCTCCGGCCTCATGACGACATCGCGAGAGTGGGCCAGCCTCTTCTTTGGTGGGAGTGGCCCTAGCACTTCGTGGGGGGGGTTCCCCTTCTCAGCGGTGGAGAATCTACGTATCGGCGCCATGAGTGTCACAGCAAGAAGGAAGAAGAAGCGGGTGGAATGGAGGAAGAGATGAGAAACAGGGGCTCCGTCCCCCTTCCTCATTTATAGCTAGAAGGAGGCCAACTACCAGCCTCCACGATCACAGGTAATAATGGTTTTTTCTACATGCAGCAGGGACTCATCAAGTCGGGCGGTTATCGAGGCGGCATGGGGAAGTGGATACGCCCACGTCCCGTCAGTCGCCAAGCGACATTCAAGGCCGCAGGCTAGTAGGGCCCACGGCGCTCCGCACTTGCCCTTCGGCTTCGCCTCAAAGCCAAGTACGAGCACTCCTTGGGTCCGGGGGCTACTGTCGGCGTCCTGGGAATGGGAGTACCTAGACTTGCCTGGTACAACACATCTTCCTGAGGAACTGTATGTGTATCTAGTGCCACCCCTAGTTGGTTTTGGAGTATTGACGACAAACTTGGTTGAGGGACTAATGTGTTTGTGAGAATTGCAGGATAACACAGGTAGTAGTCTTCAAATGGAGAACGAGTCACTCCGCGCTCAATAGATCAGTTTCTGCTCAGGAAGGATTTGAACCACCATGTCTAAAATGTCTTGAGCGTGATAATGCTGTCTCTATTGCTGGATGTTCTACTGCTGCTACTGTTGCAATATCTTCAACTGCTGATGTGGTAACTAACCCCTTTGCTAAGGATACCACTGCTATTGCTGATGAGAATGCCAGGTTGAGGACACTGCTTGAGACAGGAATGTACAAAAGTCTCAAAGGGCATCAGACACTATGTGATGTCCTCAAGAAACAGATTCTGAACCGAAACCCTAGGAAAGAGGGTGTTGGGTTCGAGAGGAAAATTAATGTTGATGGTTCTTACTGGAAGCCTGAGCAGTACCCCAAAACCACATGGATTGCTGCAAAGGGACCTTCAGTGGATCCATCTACCTTATCTGGCTTCACTTGTGCTAACCCAATTATCATTGATGAATCCTTTAATGCAAACTATAAACTGTTTAAGAATCAGAATGGTGAAGTGTTTGCCAAGTATATTGGTACTAACTGCAGGAATGGACACCCTTTGAAGAAGATCTGGGTACCCAAGAGTTGTCTTGAGAATCTTCCCGTGAATGTCATCATGACACCACCCAGGAAGAAGACAAATCCCAGACCAAAGGCTTCATATGGTCCAAAGGCTTCATACAGACAGAGGACTCACCAGAGTCACCCTAACGCTAATGTTTTGCAGGTAAACCATACTCGGTATTATGAATATGAGCGTGTTTCGTCAAACCGCTATGTTCATAAGACCAAGAACTATTCTGCTTATTCTTATGAGTATTATTCACCTCCTGCAAGGCTATTTGCTAGGGCTCCAAAGCCGAAGTTCTCAGATGTTGCACTTAGAGTCATTGCTTCTAAGCCAGCCCTGAAGATGTGGGTGGTTAAGAAAAATTAACTCTCTTTTGCTGGGAAAGGTCTCCAGCCGGAAATCAAAGGCGTCTGATGCATATGCTGGGGACCTAAAACATCTTGTGGGGCGCAAGATAAAATTCCCAAATGGTCTTACTATGTATTTTGTTCCTGGATTCCTTGACAATCATCCTATCTGCCTAAACCAGGATCTGAACTTTGATAATATGCTTGTTCGTCAAATGTGTATGCTTCACATTTCCCTTGGTGAAGCCTATCCCCCTAACTGCATTGTAGGGTACGACACCAAAGGCTTCTGAGTGGATTGTGGATAGTGGATGCACTAACCACATGACTGGTGATCGAAGTCTTCTCATGCACTCAACCTTACGTCCATATGACAAAAGTCACATCACATTTGCTGACACTGGTAAAAGAAAGGTATTGGGTCTAGGTAGAGTTGCAATTTCAAAGGATCAGCACATGGATAAAGTGATGCTTGTTGAATCCATTGGTTTCAACTTAATGTCTGTCTCAATGCTTTGTGATATGAACATGATTGTGATATTTGGAAAATATCGTTGCCTTGTGCTTATGGAATCTGACAAATCTCTAGTCTTTGAAGGGTATCGAAAAGATGATCTGTACATGGTAGATTTCTCGGCAGGACCACAGTTGGCTGTATGCCTTCTAGCAAAAGCTTCAGAGTGCTGGCTCTGGCATTGGAGGCTAGGACATGCTGGCCTGAGGAAGTTGTACACTCTTACGAAGAAGAACCATGTCGTGGGCATCGAGGGCGTCAAGTACAAAAAGGATCATCTATGTGGTGCCTGCGAAGCTGGAAAGATGACTAGGGCCAAGCATCCCTCGAAGACAATCATGACGACATCACGTCCCTTCGAGCTGCTTCACATGGACTTATTCGACCCTACTCACTACTCTACTCTTACTACCACTGCTTGTCTCTATGGCTTCTTCATTGTTGATGATTACTCAATATATACATGGGGTGCATATGATCCTCTACAAGAATGAAGTGCAGGATGTCTTCAGACAATTCGCGAATCATGCCATGACGAACTATGGCATCAAGATCAAGCACATCAGAAGTGAAAACAGCACATAATTCAAGAACACCGGCCTCGACACTTATCTTGATACATTGGGCATCACTCATGAGTTATTAGCTCCGTACACACCTCAGCAGAATGGCATCATGGAGCGCAAGAACATAACCCTCATTGAGATGGCTCGGACGATGCTTGATGAGTACAAGACTCCAAGGAAGTTCTCGCCTAAAGCCATTGATACTGCATGCCATGTTATCAACCGTGTTTATCTACACAAGCTTTTAAAGAAGACATCATATGAGCTACTAACTGGTAAGAAGCCAAACGTCAGTTACTTCAGAGTATTTGGGGCTTGCTGCTGGATCAAGGATCCACATCACACTTCAAAAATTGCACCGAAAGCACATGAAGGTTTTCTGCTTGGCTATGGAAAGGATTCGCACTCCTACAGAGTCTTCAACCTCTTTCACTATAAAGTGGTTGAAACTGTGGATGTGCGGTTTGATGAAACTAACGGCTCGCAAAGAGAGCACCTGCCAAATGTGCTAGATGAAGTCCCACCTAGTGAATCTATCAAGCTGATGGGTACTAGAGAAATCATACCTTCAGAATCTCAGGCTGAAGAGGAAATCATCATTGCACCAAATCAACCCAAAGACAATGCTCAGCCTGAAGTCAATGCTGAAGCTGAAGACAATGATCTGCAAGGGCAAAATCTTTGTCCAGTTCATCCCCATGTTGCAAATGAAGTACAGATTGAGAAGATAATTGATAGCATCAATGCACCTGGTCCACTCACTCGTTCTAGAGCAACGCAGCTAGCAAATTTTTGTGGGCACTTTGCATTTGTCTCTATATCTAAACCCAAGAAAGTTGCTGAAGACTTCATGGAACCTAAATGGATTCAAGCTATGCAAGAAGAGCTTCAACAGTTTGAGCTGAACAATGTATGGGAATTGGTCAAGCGTCCTGATCCTCGCAAGCACAATATTATAGGCACCAAATGGATCTATCGCAACAAACAAGATGAGCATGGTCAAGTTGTCAGAAACAAGGCTCATCTAGTTGCTCAAGGTTACACTCAAGTAGAAGGGATTGACTTCGATGAAACATTCGCTCCCGTGGTTAGGCTTGAAGCCATTCGTATACTACTAGCCTATGCCAACAATCACAACATTCTTATGTACCAAATGGATGTGAAGAGTGCCTTCCACAATCGCAAGACTGAAGAAGAAGTGTATGTTGCACAACCACCTGGCTTTGAAGATCCAAAACATCCCGATATGGTATACAAGCTCAACAAGGCACTATATGGCCTCAAACAAGCTCCTCGCGCTTGGTATGACACACTCAAGACTTCCTGAAGAGCAAAGGATTCAAACCCGGTTCTCTAGATCCTACACTCTTCACAAAGACATATGATGGTGAACTGTTTGTGTACCAAATCTATGTGGATGACATTATCTTTGGCTGCACTGACAAGAGATACAGTGATGAGTTTGGGCACATGATGCAAGAGCAATATGAGATGTCCATGATGGGTGAGCTGAAATTTTTCCTCGGTCTTGAAATCCGTCAGCAGAGCAACGGCATCTTCATATCACAAGAAAAATATCTCAAAGATTGCTTGAAGAAGTTTGGAATGCAAGACTGCAAAGGATACACGACGCCAATGCCAACCAAAAGTCATCTGGGCCCCGACGACAATGGTAAAGAGTTCGATCAAAAGGTATACCGCTCCATGATTGGTTGTTTACTCTATTTATGTGCATCTAGGCCAGATATAATGCTTATCGTTTGCATGTGTCCCGATTCCAAGCGGCACCAAAGGAATCGCATCACTTAGCTGTCAAGCGAATTCTTTGATATTTGGCTTACAACCCAACACTAGGATTATGGTATCCAAAGGGCTTAGAGTTTGATCTAGTTGGATTCTCAGATGCTGATTATGCCGGTGACAAGGTTGATCGCAAGTCCACATCAGGAACATGTCACTTTCTTGGACGATCTCTTGTCTGTTGGTCTTCAAGAAGTAGAACTGTGTATCTCTCTCCACTGCTGAATATGAATAAATTGCTGCTGGATCTTGTTACGCTCAGCTTATATGGATGAAGCAAACTCTCAAGGACTATGGCATCCACCTGAAGCATGTGCCACTCTACTGCGACAATGAAAGCGCCATCAAGATTGCCAACAACCCAGTTCAGCACTCGAAGACAAAGCACATTCAGATCTGTCATCACTTTCTCAGAGACCATGTCATGAAGGAAGATATTAATATCATTCACGTCAACACTGAAGAGCAATTGGCAGATATCTTCACAAAGCCCTTGGATGAGAAAAGGTTTTGCAAGTTGCGGTGTGAGCTAAATATCTTATATTCCTCAAATGTCCTGTAATTGGACACACATCCTAACGCTTATGCATGTTGATGACTTAGATGTGCAACACACGAAGTAATGTATATCTTCAATCAATGAAGACATACTTATATTAAAAAAAGACATACACTCTAAGTGTGAATACATTAACATGGAAATTGACTTCAGAGCACCACGATAATTGTGCGCTGTGTCTGGGTCTAATACTTCCTATACAGTGGGTAACACCACCATCAAATTCTTATTGAAGTGTTTCTTTTGGCGTCATGGTTGCATAGTCTTTGCATTTGGTTTGTCTTCAACATTGATTTGACTTCAAGGCAATGTTTATATATATATATATATATATATATATATATATATATATATATATATATATATATATATATATATATATATATATATATATAGGGTGGGTCTATTCCAATAACACCCTCTAAGACCTTATTCTGCTAACACCCGTGCTTATTCTGATAACCATACCTGGCCAAATGGGCCGGCCCGGCACGGCACGGCCCGTTCTGATTTAAACGGGTCAGGCACGGCACGGCCCGTCCAGGCACGCTAAGTAATCGTGCCGTGCCGGGCCGGCACGCGTGCTGGCCTTTCTAGCCCAGGCACGGCCCTTTTGCTGCACGGGCTGGCACAGCGGCCCGTTTAGCACGCCAGTACAGTTGGCCCATCCAGGCACAGGCGCATCCACATCGATCGCTGGCAGTTTCCATTAAAAAAATCGACCGTTGCCTAGTTGGCTCGCTACCTCGTTGGCACCACTCGAATAAAAAATGGATCATTTGCCGGCCGCCCGTGACCGCGCGGCTCTGCAGTGCGCTCGTCAGCTCGTACCAAGTCACATCGATGCATGGATAAGGGATGGCACGCACGCACATCTCCCTGTTCCCTAGCTCGCTGGCTCCTGATACGTATACGTACTAGTAGATTTTGCTAAGAAAAACATAGCGCCAGGTTAGCCGTGCCGTGCCGGGCTGGCACGCGTGCCGGGCATGGCAGCCCAAGCACGGCCCTAGCCGGGCCACGTGCCAGGCACGGCCCACTAAGCCACGGGCCGAGCACGCGGGCTATCGTGCCGGCCCGATAAAACCGGCCCATTTGGCCAGGTTTGCTGATAACACCCTGATCCAGTCAACCGAGCCGCAAGGCAAGCCGAAAAAGGAGCACCCCACCCACCCACGTCAAATACCCCCCCCGGTCATGCTTTCTCCCTCCCCCATGACCCCCACCCACCACCACGCGCCGCCCCCTGCAACCACATTCTGCCGCGCGCCGGAGGCACACCGCCGCTGGCAACCGCGCCCCCCGCCCGGACCCCCTGCCCCAAGCAGCACCTTCCCCCCTACCACCCCCTGACGGCCGCACCCACCGGCCTAGTCACCCACCCACCCTCCCCCGATCCCCCACCACCCCATGCCGCCGCCTCCCACCGCCGCCCACTGCACGACCACCACCTTCCACCGCACAGCGCGCCGGCAGCCGATCTGCCACGGTCGCCGTTCCCCAAATCACCGCGCGCCGCCCCTCCCCAGGTTGCCGCCATGCCCCTGCCCGCAGCACCATGGGCGTCGACAACCTCTGACCTCCGCAGCCCCGATGACCTCCTTTTGCGCTGCGGTGGCCGGATCCACAACCCCCCGGCCCCGGTGACCTCCTACTATGCCGTCGTCGTCCTCCTGTAGGTGGCCGGATCTGCGCCGTCTTCGCCGCTGGGGGCAGCAGCACCCCTACCCCGCGTTGACGTCACCGTGGCCCTCTTCTCCCAAGCTCCTATGCAATTCGCCTTATGGGCCCTCGCGGTTTCCGGCAAGTGTGGTGCAGTGCGAGGCACGCATGCGGGTAGTCCGAGGGCGCGGTAGGGCCGTGGTGGCGCTGGGCTACGGCTGGGCGACGGGGTCGGCGGATCGACGACTTTTGCTACAAGATCTGCACTGCATCGACTCCTCCCCAAGCGCCCTTCCCGAATTACAACAAGATAACGAAGGTGCTCCCCTCCCAAGCACGCATGTTGGCAATGGCGTCTGATCCTCTGTGTCCCTCCTACCACAAGCAGTACCCCGATTGCTTTGTATTTTCATTTTTAGGAGTCTTCTGTAAATTTCCATGGATCAGTTTGTAGATTAAGGCTTGGTTGCAGTACCATGGGCACCTAAGATGCAGTGCTGTAGGGGTGGACGTGCAATGCACCCATGGGCATCATAGATCAGTTTGTGGAGAGCTTGTTTTGAGCTATGGGAAGGAGGGTGACGGTTTGGCTGGGATTCGAGGTGCTCGCTGTGCAATGGTTTTTTGTGCACTTTACATTTTGTTTTTTTGCATTTAGTCCGGGACGCCGACGCCTTGCAGTTTAGCGGCTCCAGCGCAAAGCAGTGCATGTTGCTCTTGTTGTAGCTCAGTTGGGTCGTTGCTGCAGTATGCGCGGACGTGACTATAGGACGACGACGTTGACTCCTATGAAAATAGCAGCCATATCACCCTAGGAACCTCCGTTTTCCTACGAGATGTTCCTCCATTGCATTTCGGTGCTAGTGTGCCAGTGTCACCTTTAGCTACATTTGCAGGTTTCTGATTTAGTGCAGCTCGGTTGGTCCCCAAATACAGTTATGCTGATCCTCTATTGCAGCTCTGGCAGGTGCTAGTGCTGATTTTATGTGTATGTATGTGTGTGTGGTTGTGTAAAACAATTGATGGATGTATTGTGCCCATGAACATCATCAGCGACCATAGACAGTGGCGCAAAAAGATGCAGTTCATTAGAAGTACCTATCAGGATCTGGTTGTTTGAAGTTTTTCTTGTCATACGTAGTAAAAGGACAACAACCAAAACAATGAAGAAAAAACAAAAATGCAATTGATCTCATCGTGTTTAATGGTACACTTTTCCTTTTGGTATTTTTCAAAGGGATATGAAAAAAAAGAGGTTCAAACGATGTGCAACAGCAGTGCACACTTTAAAAAATAAAGCCTAATGCGATTGACTAATGAGAGTGTGGATGTGTGAGTGTGGCTGTGTGAAAATAATAAATGGCTATGTATGTTTTGAAGCTCACTTTGATCTCTCACGCAGTTCGCTATAAAACCTATATGTGGTTCACTTGGCAAACAGAAACGAAAAACTTCTCAAAAGAAGCTCACTTCTTATTAGATGTAGTTCACTCAGTCAGCCTATGCGGTCCACTTGCCCAATCTATGCGCATGAAAAGTAATAAGTATGAAAAAAGTAATAAAATCTCATGCGGTTCACTTTTCGTAGTGTCGAGGTTCACTTTCGGTAGTGTTGCGGTTCACTTACGCCTCGACGTGAAGCGTGGTCCACTTCCTCGTCATGGAAAATTTACGTCCGACAAAAAAGTTATGCTAGTCGCTTGCACGTCCGATGCAGTGCGGTTTTCAGTATGAAGCAGTGCGGTCGGCCGTATGATGTTGTTCATCCCGTAAGTGCAAAAAAATTGATACGGAAGCAAAGAAAAGTAATGCGGTTCACTTCTTGATAGTGTTGTGGTTCATTTACACTCGATGTGAAGTGCACTCTAATTTCTCGTCATGGAAAAATATTATGTTTGAATAAAAGAAACCATGCAGTTCTCTTACCCGTCTGATGCAGTGCGGGTTTTCTTCCGATGCAGTGCGGTTTTCAGTCGGATGAAGTACCCATGTCGATTTGTGTGTCGCGAAAAACAGAGTGTCCGCATTTCGGTAAATTCGAAATTCCTCTTAAACCGTAAAGAATTAGAGAGAGTATTCTACATGAAAAAGTTGAGCCTCGTTGATATATTTCCAACGGTGTATCATTTGAATCATTCCAACCAGCGGTTTGTAAAAATTTCACGAAAAACGGCCACTGCCACTCGTCGTCTGCCGCACGATTTTTAAAATTAACTTAAAACCGTAAGGAATCTCAAAACCATTTCAAAATATGAAAGTTGCGCCTCGTCAATAGCTTTTCAACGATATACTACACGCCTCGTTTCGACAAACGGTTAAAAAACTGGAGCGAAAACAGTACTGTAAATTTGAAAAACAGAATTCCGCGATTTTGTAAATTTGAAACTGCTCTTAAACCGTAACGAATTAGAGAAAGAAATAGATATGAAAAAGATGCGCCTCAACGATATCTATCCAATGTTGTATCATTTTCTTCATTCCGACGAGTGGTTTAAAAAAAAAGCTCGCTGCCACTCGTTGTTGGCCGCACCATTTTCAAAATTGCTCTTAAACCGTGAGGAATCTCGAAAAGTGTTTAACATGGCTAAGTTGCGCCTAATCCATAGCTTTTCAATGGTATATTACACGCCTTGTTCTGATAAATGCTTAAAAACTAGAGCGAAAATTGTACCAGAAAAAACAATGCGTGCAGTTTTTTGCCACGGGAAATTCACTCGCCTCAGTACTGCAGCACACTTGGTTCAAACAATGACGTGCACTTGCATTGAGCATATATATATATATATATATATATATATATATATTTGTGCTCTATCCTCTACAGCATTCACTTATAGCTATGTCTTTATACTTGAATCTTTATTGATCTAAGTGAATGTGATCGGACCCTAACCTCTTCTGTGCTTCTTCCTCAATTCTATCTGTCCAAATCATATGCATTCTATTGAAACCTGTCGATTGTCTTATCTGAGTCCTTGTCAGCAAAAGATAAAGAGACAAACATTTAAATCCGTTTTTAATGCTATACCCTTATTACCAGAGAAGCCGGAACGACTACCCGACAATCCCGGCGTGCGTGGGAACATGGAACAACTTCCAATAAGCTGCTGCATGCCACGTGTTCTTCAGATGTGAACCGCCAGGGGCACCTGCGTAATTACACGGTGATGTCCCTCTCCTTATAAATATACACTCACCACGGTCATTATCTCTTCTTCCACCTCGCCACCTCACACAAACCCTAGCGCCTCCGCTAGCTCGCGTCGACGCCAGAGACGAAGCGCTTTGCTGCCGCAACTTCTTCGACGTTGTCCTCACGCCGGCCGCGGACCTCGTCCTCTCCGCCGCCGTCGTAGGTGTCTTCCGCCGCCAAGTTAGGGCGCGGAAGATTGAACTGCTCGACCTCTCTCTCCACCTCGTCTCGCAGTTCGTCAGCGGTGATTAAAACCTACTTTTTACTGCCTTTTTTATCTGTCAAATCCATCCACTTCAACCAAAAGTGGTTTCTTCACTTCCAAATCTGGATCTGCCTTTATCTGCATCTCATATCATGCCAAGCATATTCACTTATGCTTCATAACTAGTTAGATTCCTCACTTGTACTTATTTACGGATTCATACAAATTTGGAACCAACTCTCGTCAAATAAGTGAATGTCTTCGCACTATGAGGTCAATGTCTTCAAACTGATTTATCTTCCAAATCTTCTGAGAATGCATATGACCTCTTCCCCTTCCCTCGCACCTCTAATGTTGTTGCAGGTACATGTTCGTGGGAGAATCCCTTGGTTCTCATAATCTGCATTCATTTGCAGAATACTTACATCGTCATATTCACTCACCTGAAGCCAGTTCATGTGTGACTAGCAAGAGGAAGCCATTCACAGTTCTGAAGCTGTTCAGTCTGAATTTAATGGCAGCAGAGAAATTAGTCAGAAAGGGCGGCAGGTGGCACCGTGGAGATACAGCTAAGGATTTACCTCCTGGTCTGTTTGAAATGTACAAGACAGATCTTGAGGAAAGCTATGGCCAGCGCAAGACTCGAATCCAATGGATTTGAATATACTGGACAGAGGAATGGTTCAATTACAACTTCGTAACCCCTGAATATGCAGAGAAGAATGCTATTAAGCGCCCATGGGGAATATTTTGTACAGAAATCTGCAGCCCAAGTCCAGGTCTGAAGCCATTACTCAAGGCTTCTACCCATGCCTGGTCCGAGGACCAAAGCCAGAGAATGCCGACCCATCATCTATGTTATGGTGTCGTGAAGATAATCTTTTCAAGCGCAACTATCAGTTTGCAAAAGATTCTGCTATGAAGAACAAGAAAGATCTTGGCCTCAACTTCGACCATGGCCCTTCTGCTCCACGCGATGCCAATCCAAATCATTGGCCCCTTCAACAACTTCGATGGCCTCCTCTCTCACATAGCAACTCAGAGGGCCACTGTGGAGCAATCTGCTAAAGACGCAGACTCTGAAGATGCGCCAGCTCCACCAAAACAGAAAAAGAAGAAATCAAAAGCTTCGAAGCCTTCTGCCGCTCCAAAAGCCTCGACTGTGAAGCCATTGTCCACTGCACCTCCTGAACCAAGCGTGCAGTCTGAAGATTTGTCTCGTGTCTCCAAAAAGACCGAGAAGTCCAAGAAACCCAAGACGCCCAAGAAGATTTCGGGGCATGAACTTACTCCAGCTGCCGTTCTGCGGAACGAAGAAGACATCATCGATATGTCAAGTGATGAAGCTCTTGAGTAGCTTATCAAAAGCAAGCAAGAGGCGGAGATCTTCAGCGATCTGCCCTCTTTGACGTGGACATTCTGAACAACTTCATCGATGAATGGTTTGATGACCAGAGCATCAGTATCGATGATCTTTCAGCTGCCTGTTGACATCAGCGTCACCTTCCATGGAGCCATTGCTAATGAGTTGGCTCTGGCTCAGAAGATTGTCGAGCTTAAGAACAAAATTGACTATGAGAAGGCACACTTCAAGAAGAACGTGGCCAAGCTCAGCGTGGCAGATGTTCAGATCTTCAAGAAGATGTTGCATGAGCTCAAGGAACAGTTTCACAAGAAGCCGGAAGAATCAAAAGGTTCAAGAGAGCGCATGAAGTACTTTGCACAGAAATGTGTTCAAGCACACAATGAGGCTGAGAAGCGCAAGGCTCTTGGGCGTCCTGGCATCGACCCCAGAATGGCTGCCAAACAGAAGAAGAAGCCTGCAGTGGTCCAAGATGAAGCATCAAGGCAGGAAGAACCTCGCATTGTCTTCCCTGCAAGCATGACAGACTCGAAGCCTAAGGTCCCCTCAACGGCTTCAGAATTGAAGAAGACAAGGGCAGCTGAAGCCGAAGCCAAGAAACGCAAGCACAAGGATGCTTCTGATCATGCACCATCGAAGAAGAAGCTGAAGACAAAGTCTTCAAAGAAAGAACGTGTTGTGGCCTTTTAGCCTCTCATTGTTGAACCCATCTCTGTCGCTCTTCCAGCCACCACCAACAGAGATCATCGTATTGTGATCCACACGACTGCTTCCACAGAGGCTCATGAAGATGAAGAAGTTCCAGCTGTTGACCCCATCACAGCTGAAGACATTGGTCGTGAAGATGATGAAGTCCTTCCTCAACTCGAGCACCAATTGGTATCATCACCTGTTCTTACAAACAACGAAATCATCAGCATCGGGGGTCCGTTGACGCCAATTGCTCAGGATGATTCATGGGCCAATCGCCCTCAACAAGAGACCCCCATTTATGATGAGACACCCAGAACTCCACCCCCTCAAGTCACCACTCCGGTGCTTGAGGACGATAACTACATGGTGCCGACCACTCCATCACCACAGGCGTCGCCAGCTTTCCGCGGGCTTTGCAAAGGCCCTAGGCCCCAGGTCACCACGTCAAGCATTCCGGAAGGGGAAGCGCAACCAAGCTCAGTAGCACGTCAAGTGTTCCCTGAAGCCACCCCTACCGCGAATGTCTTTGAATCTGAAGCTAAAGCTGCTGAAGACATTCCGGCTGCATCAGTCGATGAAAATCAAGAAACAAGAGAAGAAGAAAGAGTTGCCACACCCCCTGTCACTGCTGAAGTCATTCTCGAGGAGAATGTGACTATGCTCGACCCTCCTGCTATTGAAGGAACGGAGGTTGAAAACACTGAGGCCGCCACAAACAACGCTACTGACGCCAATGACGTTGTCATGGCCGAAGACAATGTGGTGCCTGAAGCTCAAGTACAACCTGAAACCACTGTGAATGCTGAAGCCACTCTTCCACCTCCAAGGCCTCACACCATTGAACAGGACTATGATCACGGCCAGCTTGTCACAGTGAGATGGCCTATTTTGGTTCCTTCAACTGCTCCCGGACCATAGTATGACTACCAAGTTGAGCAGCGGCCTCAGGTGCAGAAGCCAAAGCCCAGGCTGCCAAGGCTTCCAGGAGCTGCCACATTGCCAGGATCGTTCAGCGTAACCAGCTTCAGGGCACACAACACATTCTTCAACAGCGCCAAGAATCCATATACGAAGCCAAAGATATCTTCTGATCGCTTCTGGAGCTATCACCAGCGCAGCTATTACTCCTGCATTCTCTACAATCAAGAGTGAATCTTTCCTCACATGTGTCTTGATTGTGAAGCTATTGCTGGGCTGCCCTGTCTAGAAGGAGCACTGAATTGCTTTAGAGATGATGGCCTTCTGCGGTTTGTAACTGATAAAGAACATTGGAATGAAGAGCTTCCGCTGCAGTTCTATGCCACACTTCACATTCGTGGCTACAACAGGGATCCAAAGACATGGATCCTTGAGTGGATGACAGGGGATGTGCATCATGAAGCCAAAGCTCAAGACATCACCGAGCTCACTTCCCTGCTCACTCCAGGTGAGCTTTATGAGCCTGGTTCTCATCTTCACAATAATAAACTACAGAGTATCTTTCAGAAGCCTGAACCCAATATGAGTCAGATGCTCAGCATGATGAAGCCATTGCCTCAAGATGCTGAATATCCCAAGGAATTCTTCGTCAAAGACCTTGAGTACCTACCCCGCACATTTTATCATATTCTGAGGCATACTCTATGGCCAGTCAAGGGATATTCATCTAAAGCCAAACTTGAAGGAACCATGAAGACTTTGGTATTCTCTATTGTCAATGGCATCCGATTCAATTCCCAGGATTTCTTCATCAGACAACTTGCTGCATCTGGGATTGATATGTTTGGCCTGAAGTTTTATGCTCCATGGGTGAAGCGCCTGATCAAACTCCATTCTTCTGTTGACTATCATCCCTCAGCACACAACCATCTGGTTTTCTGCTTGAGGTTGATCTGTCCGTTGAAACCATCTACCCTGATCCTGCCAAGGAGCCTCTATATCTTCACAATGTTGATCGTCAAAGCTTCACGCAACCAATAGAAGGAATTCATGTCCCCAATGCTGCTGCTCCTGCTTATCCTCTGGCTGGCAATATGCGTGAACCACATCGTGCCAACACTGAAGCCACTGCTAGTACTATAGCTCAAAGGCCTTGGAAGCGTTCTCGTGTACTCAATGACCGAGAGCTTCTTGTGGCCTTACATCAGAAGCAGGATAAGCACCACGATTGGCTGAAGCGTCAGATGCAGAATCTCTTGGTGGATGTCAATCGCATTCGGAACCTGGCCACCAAGAACTCATTTGTTGCCCATGAAGCATGTCAGCGGTCTTGGAAGAGCCTCACACTATTGTGTCCTAAAGACGATCTTCGCGAAGATGGCTTCACCGAGGGCTTCAAGTTTGATTCCAGCCCTCCACAAAATGCAAGCCGGCGCCACACTACCTCAATTGAAGATTGTGAGTATTCATCTTCGGCTGCAACTATTGTTGCGAGAGTCGTCGATGAAGAAGACGACGCCACTTCACCGACCATGGTTGCACTGCATCTTGACACTGCACCAGGCCCTTATGCTCCATCAAAACTCCAACGTCGACCCTGCTCCATCATCTGCTCCTTCTGGGAATGAGTAGATGCTCTATGTCTTCAAACCTTTTTAGTCATTACTGACAAAAGGGGGAGAAGCATATGAGTTGATAGTCTTCAAGCGGGTCAAGTGGGTCCTTATGGGTGGTTGCATTATTTTTGCCAAGTATTTACAACTCTCGTATTTTGGTACATTTGGTTCTTTGAGTTGTAACACTTAAACTCGATGGTCGTCTGCTACTTTGTGATGCGGTGATAAATTCCGGATGAAGTCATTCCGCAGACGTCCATTTTTCATTATGCATGTCATTATCTTCGTTATATCTTTATATGTGTGATGAATTGTCTTTATAAGTTGAAGAGGATCTCCACAAAGTAAAACTTGCCATGTGCATTTGCATTCAAAAGCAAACTTCTTATATGCACATCTTCAGGGGGAGCCTTTTGCTACTTATGAAGACAATGCCTTAATCCTCAAACTTTCACATACTTTTATCCCCGTTGAAAACTTCAACCAGTTTGTCATCAATCACCAAAAAGGGGGATATTGTAAGTGCATCTGGTGCCACCCCTAGTTAGTTTTGGAGTATTGACGACAAACTTGGTTGAGGGACTAATGTGTTTGTGAGAATTGCAGGATAACACAGGTAGTAGTCCCATATTGATTCGGTTTACCTACCAGAGATGACCCCTGAAAATGTGTGAAGACATTGAAGACAATGGTGGTCTGTGAAGATATTCACATTGAAGACTATGACATCAGAAGACATCGCATGAAGACTATGTAGTGTGAAGACATAGGTGTTTCATAGTTTCCTTTTCTTCTTTGTTGAGTCATAGGAACCACCGCACTGTTAAGTGGAGTCCAAGTGAACAAAGTCAGAGTGACTGATGTGATGCTCAACCAAATCATATGTCTTCGAGCGAAGACAATAAGAGCAAATCTTATCCAAAGCTAGATGACTCAGCTTTACTTGTAGCCCAAGTCAAGCTGTCGCGTGTTTTTGGAATCTGACCGTTGGACACGTATCAGGTCCTTAGTGACACAGGGTCATTTTGGACAAATCAGGTCGGGTTGCCTCCTGGCTATAAATAGCCCACCCCCTACACCATAAATTGGTGGCTGCTCAGAGTTAGTGCACGACTTTTATCAATTGAGAGGAAGCCACCTCAGAAGCATTTCAGAGAGAGTTGCGAGGACAAATCCCAAAACACCCGGAGCCAAAGAGTGTTAGGCATCACTGAGGTCTTTCTGTCCGCGTGATCTGAAGACTTGTTACACTTGAGGACTGTGAATCCTCCAGTCGGTTAGGCATCGCGTTCTAAGCATCCAAGAGTCATTGTGGATTGCCGGTGAAAGAAGTCTGTGAAGGTTTGGAAGTCTACCTTGAAGACTTACCAGAGTGATTGGGAGAGGACTGAGTGTCCTTAGCTCAAGGGGAATAAGGTGAAGACACGGTCTTCTGAGTTGAATCTCAGCCTCCCTAACCAGACGCACAGTTGTCACAGCAACTGGAACTGGTCGAACAAATCCTTGTCCTCACCAAGCAACTGGTTCTATATCTTACCTCTCTTTACTTATAGTTTGTATTCGTGAAGTCATTGCCTTCTTGCATGATCTGATTGACTTCACTGTGTGAAGGTTGTTGTTGTTTGACTTCATACTATCTTCCATCCTAATCCATTCTACCTAGCTGCTAATAGGCTTCGTGCTTTCACTTCATTGCTTACTTGACTGTGGCTTGTCTAGTGTAGTCTACCTTCCGCTGCATATCAATAGGTTTGTTTCTACTATTTGTCTTCAAAGCCCCTGTGTTTTGAAGACTTTCATGAAAAATCGCCTATTCACCCCCCTCTAGTCGATAACTAGCACTTTCAGGAACCACTCAAGACCCTCGCGAGGGGCCAAGCCTCGCGAGGCGGGCAACACAAGACCTCCTCAGGGGCAGCCTCACTAGGCTGGCTCCCGAGGAGCAGAGATATCTATGCAATGTGCACCTCGCGAGGTGCACATGACGTGAGCCGTGACGACCAAGGCCAGGCGGGCGCCAGCGGGCGCAGAGTACCAGTTGCCTCTTTGGTTCTAAAGGGGCAAGCGCAAGCGAGGAGTCCCGAGGCATCAGGCAAAGGTTTCCATATCGGTGCAACGAGACCAAGACCAGCAGGACGGCAGGATGGAGGTCATCGTGGAGCCCACGGCGGCGTCACCACCACAACCTTTGGCAGGCAAAGACCACCTTTTGTCAGGATAGATTATACTAGTTTTCCCCCTTCCAACTTGGCCGTTGTGGGATCCCGTCTTGCCTAAATATTTCGGAAGAGGACCAGGGCCCCTATAAATAGGACTAGCCACCACCCTAGCAGGGGGGATCATTCAGACCATCCTTGCACACACCAGCTCACCGAGCTCAAGAACACCTCTCCTCAGGAGGTTGTTCTTACCTTGTACTGTTCATCCCCAGCCTACAAGGCAATCCACCACACCACACTGGAGTAGGGTATTACACCACAACGGTGGCCCGAACCAGTATAAACTCTCGTGTCTCTTGTTTTTCGGGTTCGTCGAGCTAGGCCTTGAGATTGTTGCGAGAGCGAGCTAGGGAGAGAGAGATCTTCGTGTGCACCCAAGTGTTCGAACCTCAAGGGTTTGCCGGAACCGGCAATCTGACACTTAGCTTCCTTTCTAGTTGGTGTAGGCATCACGGGAACTATTTTCTCTCATGTGCTACTTTCCAATTCGAGAGAAGGTACAATTACCTAATCAAGTTCTACTTTCCTCCCACTCACTTCTTTCGAGAGAAACTCCTTCTCTAGAAATGACCCGTTCTTAGCAACAACACTACTAGGGAAAAGCTTATAGGCAGACGCTTACTAGTAGCGCGGGTTTATACCCCTGGCTACTGCTATTTACTCGTAGCGCGGGTTTATAACCCCCGCTACTACTAAGTTGATAGTAGTAGCGCTGGTTTATAACCCTCGCTACTACTAAGTGGTCTCTATCGTGCCCCCCCGGGGACAAGCCATAGTAGTAGCGAGGGGTATAAACCCGCGCTACTACTCAGTTGATAGTAATAGCGCGGGTTTATAACCCTCGCTACTACTAAGTGGTCTCTACCATGCACCACTCGGGACATGCCATAGTAGTAGCGAGGGGTATAAAACCGCGCTACTGCTATAGACCCACCAGGACATGTGTACACATAGCGTGCGGAGGACCAAATCCAAACCCGCCACACTCTTCTGATTCCCCTTCTCCTCCCACCCGCGATTCCCTTCCCCACCCACCGCCACTGTCGACCTCGCACCTCGGCGCCACTCACAAATTCAGCGACCTCCTCTCGCACTGCAGACCCCTTCCCTCCCCCTCCATCCTCCTTCTCCGCTGTTGGAAGGATAAGGAAACCAGCGGAGCGTCGTCCATGGCGGCGGCCAGATCCGTCATGGACGCAGCCACTTGCACCTCCTCGTCGGGTCAAGGGTCCCACAACAAGCAACAGCAGGTCACCGGGCTTCATCTAGGGTTTCGGGCGTCGGCTCCAACTCCGGCGGCCACTGGTGAGTTCCTCCTCCTACTGCTCTCTACCTCTCTCGTCCTCTTTCTAATAATTTTCTCTTCTTTTGTAGCAGCAGTAGAAAGAGGTGCGGGCACAAGTTGGGTGGGGAAGCACCATCACCATGGACAACTTCATCCCCTCCAGGACCAGTAGCAGCCATGGCTGGAATTCACTTTTTTAATTCTCAATTAGTTAGTAGTAGCGCGGGGCCCTGGCCCGCGCTACAACTAAGTAGTAGTAGCGCGGGTGGCAATCGCGCTACTACTCCTAGAAGTAGCAGTAGCGCGGGTACCACCCGTGCTACTGCTAAAAGTTAGCTGTAGCGCCCTAGCAGTAGCGCAGTCCCCCACGCTACTGCTAGGCAATTACCCCGTGCTACTACTAGGGTTTTCCCTAGTAGTGCAATGATCTTGCCTTCGGATCTGTGGTAGAAGGTGTACCCAATAGTTTTTTTAGGGTATCCTATGAAGACACACTTCTCCGCTTTGGGTTTGAGCTTATCAGGCTGAAGCCTTTTGACATAAGCGTCACATCCCCAAACTTTTAAGAAACGACAGCTTAGGTTTCTTGCCAAACCACAGTTCATACGGTGTCATCTCAACGAATTCAGACGGTGCCCTATTTACCGTGAATGTAGCTGTCTCTAATGCATAACCCCAAAATGATAGTGAAAAATCGGTAAGTGAGATCATAGAACGCACCATATCTAATAAAGTATGGTTACGATGTTCAGACACACCATTATGCTGTGGTGTTCCAGGTGGCGTGAGTTGTGAAACTATTCTACTTTCTTTTAAATGAATGCCAAACTCGTAAATCAAATATTCGCCTCCGCGATTAGATCATAGAAACTGTATTTTCTTGTTATGTTGATT
The DNA here is from genome assembly GCA_032464435.1 of Aegilops umbellulata. Classification (NCBI taxonomy): domain Eukaryota; kingdom Viridiplantae; phylum Streptophyta; class Magnoliopsida; order Poales; family Poaceae; genus Aegilops; species Aegilops umbellulata. Next base: position 356,074,027 of record CP136058.1, read on the forward strand.
CTCCACTCACTCTGAAATTCTATGAACTTCCCAAACATTTCAGACTTGTGTTTCATCAAGTAGATATACCCATACCTACTCAAATCATCCGTGAAGGTGAGAAAATAACGATACCCACCGCATGCTTCAACACTCATCGGACCGCAAACATCGGTATGTATTATTTCTAGTAAGTCATTAGCTCGCTCCATTGTTTCGGAGAACGGCGTTTTAGTCATCTTGCCCATGAGGCATGGTTCGCAAGTATCAAATGATTCATAATCAAGTGATTCCAAAAGTCCATCCGCATGGAGTTTCTTCATGCGCTTTACACCAATATGACTCAAACGGCAGTGCCACAAGTATGTTGCACTATCATTATCAACTTTGCATCTGTTGGCAGCAATATTATGAATATGTGTATCAATATGATCGACATTCAATAAACCATTTACATTGGGTGTATGACCATAGAAGGTTTTATTCATGTAAACAGAACAATAATTATTCTATGACTTAAATGAATAACTGTATTGCAATAAACATGATCTAATCATGGTCATGCTCAATGCAAACACCAAATAACAATTATTTAGGCTCAACACTAATCCCGAAGGTAGAGGGAGTGTGCGACGGTGATCATATCAATCTTGGAAACACTTCCAACACACATCATCACCTCACCCTTGACTAGTCTTCATTTATTCTACAACTCCTGTTTCGAGTTACAAATATGAGCAACCGAACCAGTATCAAATACCAAGGCACTACTACGATCACTAGTAAGGAACACATCAATAACATGTATATCAAATGTACCTTTGTTCACTTTTCCATCCTTCTTATCCGCCAAATATTTGGGCAATTCCGCTTCCAGTGACCATTACCCTTGTATTAGAAGCAGTCAGTCTCGGGCTTGGGTCTAGCTTTGGGCTTCTTCATAGGAGCGGAAACTTCCTTGCCATACTTTATGAAGTTCCATTTCTTTCCCTTGCCCTTTCTTAAAACTGGTGGTCTTGTTAACCATCAACACTTGATGCTCTTTCTTGATTTCTACCTCCGCCGATTTCAGCATCGCGAAGAGCTTGGGAATTATTTTCGTCATGCCTTGCATATTATAGTTCATCACGAAGCTCTAGTAGCTTGGTGATAGTGACTGGAGAGCTCTGTCGATCACTATCTTAGCTGGAAGATTAACTCCCACTTGATTGAAGCGATTGTAGTACCCAGTGTCGGTGTCAAAACCGGCTGATCTCGGGTAGGGGTTCCCGAACTGTGCGTCTAGGCGGATGTAACAGGAGACAAGGGACACGATGTTTTTACCCAGGTTCGGGCCCTCTCGATGGAGGTAAAACCCCACTCCTGCTTGATTAATATTGAGGATCGAGGGTAACAGGAACAGAGGGCACATAGTGTTTAACCAGGTTCGGGCCCTCTCGATGGAGGTAAAACCCTACTTCCTGCTTGGTTGACTTTGATGAGTATAGGGGTTACAAGAGTCGATATACCTCGAGATCGTAATGGCTAAACCCTAGTTGTCTAGCCTGTGTAGATTCTGATAGCCTCTACGGACTAAACCCTCTGGTTTATATAGACACGAAGGGGCCTAGGGTTGTACAGATTCAGTTTACAGAGAAAGGAAACTACACATCCGGACATCAAGCTTGCCATAACCACAAAGGAGAGTCCCATCCGGACACGGGGGAAGGCCTTCTTCCTTGTATCTTCACGGCCCATCAGTATGGACCATATCACATACCCCGAACACCCGAGGACCCCATAATCCAGGACTTCCTCAGTAGCACGTGAACCATTCTTTCGAGGACGATGTGTTCGGTATGCAGATTGTCTTCGGCATTGCAAGGCAGGTTCCTCCTCCGAATACTTCAAATCAGTCTTCTGTGCAAGAGAACTATATCCTGCTCTGTATAACAGTTACAACCCTCAATCACAAGGGCACAATACCTAATCAAAATAAGGTATGTCCACTGACAGCTTTTTTGGCGAAATGTTACATCCGGCCTCTTTATTATCTCGAACCATTTTTTGGCCTCCCGCTTCGCGTTTCGAGGCGTAGCCTCCATTGACACGTCTTGTCAAAGCAGAGATCATGTCCCCTTATTGCGGGATTCTCATCAATACGGGTTTGGGTAATCCAACCGTGCCATTCGCACGACCCTTGGGAACAAGCGAGTTTTAAGGCTTGAGGGGGGCGCTTGATATTCACGGCCTATATAAACGGATAAAGATCCCTTCTTTTCACCCCACGCCTTCTTCCTTCCTCAGCCTTCCCATCCTCGAGCTCCAGGGCCCAAGCTTCGATCTTCACCACCGCCACCAACCATTCCAGCCATGTCCGGATCCAGTTCTCAAGGCAAGTGGGTGGCATCCTCTTTGACGGAGAAGGACATCAAGGAGCTCCGGGAAGCAGGGTAACTTAGTGCAGACGTCGCGCCCAGAATCCCTGCCGAGAAGCAGGTCATCCCCACCCCGGAGCCCGACAAAAGGGTGGTATTCATCCCCCACTTCCTCCGGGGACTAGGGTTTCCCCTTCATCCCTTTGTCTGCGGTCTCATGTTCTATTACGGGCTAGATTTACACGATCTAGCCCTGAATTCCTTCCTCCACATCTCGGTGTTCATCGTCGTGTGCGAGGCACTCCTCCGCATTCCCCACACTTCGGCCTATGGCTCAAGGTCTTCAACGTGAAGCCGAAGGTGGTCGACGGGTAGCACACGGACTGCAGTGGTGCCATGGTGAGCAAGCTCCCCAACCTCACCTGGCCCAAAGGGGCCTTCGTGGATACTATCAAGATATGGCAGCAGGAGTGGTTTTACATCACCGAACCTCGCGGCGCCACATGGGCAGCCACTCCTGAGTTTAGATCTGGAACCCCAATGCGGCTCGCGTCATGGACCAACAAGGGGCTGGACTGGGGGTCGACCGACAAAGTGATGGTGCTGCAAACGCGCATCAAAAATATAATAGACAAGAACACCAGTCTCACCGACGTGATTCAGGTGATGCTTTTCCGCCAGACCCTTCCCTGCCAGCGCCGGCCTCTCCACATATGGGAGTTCAGTCCGGAAGGGCCGCGTACCCTCCAGCGATTCTTCGGCACAACGCACGAAGAGATCTGGAAGCAGCTCTTTAAGGCCCAGAAGTCGTGGCCGGAGATGACCGACGACATCGGCCTCGACAGCGCGCATCCGGCCACTCCGGTAAGCTTTTAGTTTTTGAACATAACTCCAATTCACAATTCAAAGAGTGTGTTGGGCCTTCCCTCTTTCGATCAGGGCTGGACAAGAGAAAGCGGAGCAGATCAAGTGTCCGGCTCTGCTACCCGAAGACCCAGCCATCCCTTTGCTAACAAGGATGCTGGTCCCGACGCCGTATCAGGCGCCGGATAAGAAGGCCAAGAAGAAGGGCAAGGAGGCCAAAGGTGGCCTCCGCCGTAAAGGTACTTCAGACGCTGTGTACGGAGAGACCAAAGCTCTCTCCTCCCATGAGGGAGATGAAGATGAAGTGGAGAAGGAGGCAGAAAGCAATTCTCCCCCTAAGGGGAGGAAGAAGAAAAGAGTAGCCTCCGTTGACCTAGAGGCGGAAGCGTCCAAGAGGGGGAAGGTATCCCTCTCAGATGGCTCGGATTAGGATGCCGAAGCCGTCCCCGAGTGGCGCCCCAGGACGAAGCCCCTGGCCGCCTCGTAAGTATCCAAGGATGCCTTATATCCGGTCTTTATGATTGTAGTCTAACACATCATATTGTGTGCTTCAGTCCGGCCCGCGATCTCCCTCAACTATCATCATCTCCGGGGAACTCGCTGGAGCCAGGGATGGTGGAGAGCGAGATTCCTCCGCGAGCCTCTCCGCCAACCACCATGGACGACACTGAAGTGTTGTCCCAAAGGGCCTCTCCGGGCCACGGAGAGGTGTGGGAGGCCGCCAAGACGGTGCCAGAGGGTAATGCCTTGGTTGTCGAGAACATGGGGGGCACAACCCCCATGGAGACTGACGACGGGGGCCCTAACCAGTCCGGCCCCCGGCCGAACACCATTCCGCAGACCCATGTGGCTCCGGAATCGAGCAAGCAACCCCCTTCAAAGGAGGAGGGAGCGCCAACTCCGACGACGACCTCCACTAATCCGGAGGCACCGAACCCTCTGATGGACGCACTGCAACGTGCTTCCATCATGGAGGAGCACCGTACCCTGATGGGTACGATGGTTGAGAAGGTTCAGTCCACCAAAAGAAGGCTGAACAAAGCCTTCACCAGCCTATTAGCAGGCTTTGAGGTATGCGATGTAATATTCTTAGCCGCTTATGCAAAAAATATGCATGTGTATAGATAGTAGCCCCTGAGACTCTGTTCGGATTAAAAAAAAGGCCAAATAGAGGATCAAGTAATATTTGCAGGAGATAACATACTTGTCTATTTTGATAAATAGGCTTCACTGTTAGCGGCGACCGCCCAGGCCGCCGAAGTATCCGAACTTAAACGGAAGCTGGAACTGGCTGATGAGGATCTCGTCCACATCAACAAGCGGTTTGATGAGGCACAAGGTATGTTTTGAGAAATTGTTTACACACCTGAAGTAATATGCCAGTGCGGAGTCTAATCTCCTGTGTTGCCCTGATCATTATCGCAAGTAGTGCGGCCGAGGTTGAGACCCTGAAGAGCGCCCTTGCCCAAGCCAAAGAGCAGGCACGGGTGAGCTAAGCGGCCGCTAACAAAGCGGCCGCGGATTTAAAGGCCGAGCAGGTCGCCTGCCGACGATACGAGGAGTGGGTGACTGAAGTGGAGCAGGAGCTCAAAGATGCCGCCAGCAAGTGCGAGGCCTTGGAGGAGAAGAATAAGGCCCAAGTGGTCGATCTCACCAAGGCTCTTTAGGAGGCCAAGGAGGCGTGGACCGAGTCCCGGGCGGCTTGCAAGGAGATCAAGCAGACCGAACAGATAGCGGCTGGTAAGCCCATTCTTTTACAGTGTATATTTGGCGGTCGGAGATATGCCTTGCTTAATGGACTATGGAGTTCTCCAGACGCCTTTGCAGATCTTCCGAGGAGTGTGTCCGACGCTGCACAATTCTTCCGGGCCCAGGAGGGGAACACCACGGAGAAACTCTTCTGGTCACAGTACCTGGCGATAGAGCATATGGCGTTGCTGAACAACCAGATGATATAGCTGGCGGAGCTGTATAGGATGTCCGGTTTGGCCATGAAGGACATCATAGTCCGGCTATGGCCAGCCAGACCCATTCCTAGCAGCTACTTCGGCCTGGTCAAGCGGCTCGGCGACGCCCTGTCCCGAGTTAAAGCTGTGAAACGCTCGACATGCATAGAGGGTGCATGGATGGCCTTTGCCCGTGTCAAGATGCACTGGGCGAGGATGAAGGTTGCCGTCGTGGCAGTCGAGGGCCCACCTGAAGGCAAGGACTACCGCAAGCCGGAGCATATTTCGAAGACATCCTAGAGGGTGCCCGTTTAATAGAGGGTGAATGCTCGAAGGATATCATGTTTGAATGAATGTATCTGGGCTACCTAGACTTTGTTTAATGAACCAAGGCTTTGTAATATATTTATGCCTTTATCTAAAATTATTTTCCTCCTATGCGGCCGTTTTTATTTCTAAAATTTTACTAGTCGTCGGCTTCAGCCCCCACGTAGATACTACGGGGGTGTTCAGAATAGCACGTGACCACACTTGACCCAACGTCTTGGTCCGTAAAGGAGGTGTCTGTGCAGCGAACCAGGCAATCAAACTATTTTGCGGTGGGGATAGAAATTGGGGATTATTCAGGTGTACTACTCTGGGTGCCAGGGTGGGGTTGGCTGGGTAGGGTGAACCTGAAGTTACGAAAACATCCCCCTACCAAGCGTCATCCGTAGGCCTATTCCGAAGGCTATGATGGTAACTTCCCACTGCTCGAATCAGGGTCACAGGAGATTTTCCCGTCGACCGCAAATTTTTGTGACATTGGACTCCCCGTGTGGCGTGTTGAGTGATTCGGCTAAGCAACTAGCGAGTAGTAGTAGTAAACTCTGCATATTAGGTTTGACCGAAGTCAAACTTCCTAAAGTTTGACCAAGTTTATAGAAAAATATAAACATTTACCATCACAAATATGTATGATGTGAAAGTACATTCAACAATGAATCTAATGGTATTTATTTGTTATTGTATATGTTAATATTTTTTGTTATAAGCTTTCCGAGAGTTTACAGAACTTGACTTTGACCAATGCTAATACGCGGACTTAAATAAAAACGGAGGGAGTACACATTTGTTTTCTTAGTTTGTAGTGAACTAATCATTTGTTGAAATTGTGAAATAAATATATTAGGCTATTGACTTCGAATGTAATGGTCTATACAATTCAATAGTTACAATCATTGTCGAATCCCAAGATGTATACAAGGTATATAGTACTTCACAACATGCTCAAACTCACATAATCCCAGTCAAATGAGAATCTAAATGCATTTCATAGTTATTACTTTGTAGGATGCAACAAGAACAACCATAACTCTACATCATCCATTATAGAAGCAACATTTTGACATATCCCAATGTGTGAATGAAACGTGCAAAGAGAGCTTTTGAAGATGGAGCAGATACGGTGGGAAAGATTGTATGTATGTGGACGAGAGAGTAGGAATCAAACCTAACGAGACAGAGAGAGAGAGATAGAGAGAGGAAGAAGTTAGGTCTATGAGAAAGATGCATACATGTAATATACATGAGATGCGTGTGCATCTGGATTCTGTATACGTGGAAGGAGAAGAGACATCATGTTTGATGAGAGAGCAGGAAAAACATGGACGAGAGGGAAAAGATCTCGTGGGTTGAGGGATTAACAATTTTGTGCCGGGGGGGGGGGGGAGAGGGATTGGTAATTTTGTGCAAGAGAGAGAGAGAGGGCGGGGGGAGGAGTTAGTCAGCCGTCGTCACATCACCCTGCTTCCAAATGACCCCGCATTCTCTAGCGCGGTGTGGTCACCGTCTTCGATCTGCTCGTTGCCCTCTTTGAAGATTGAGGTGTTGTGCATGTTGGGGTGCAAAGAAGCACAAGCGAGAGTGGTCGCCGTATAACCTTGGATGGGGATGAATTGTGTGCTCGGGGGAGTGTGTGTGTGTGTTGTGATGCGTGTGTGTGTGTGTGTCAGATATTGAGAGAAAACAAACCTAAGGAGAGAAATGGGTATTCATGAAGAGATTGTGCGGGCCTTGAGGTGGGCGGGGGCCGGGTGAGGGTGTCAAAATGTGCGCGTTGATGCATGTGTTGCATGCAACCGTGCAAGGGACGGACGAATCGAGAGAGATGGTTGTTGTGTTACGGATGCTCCTCTCTCTGTATCTCTCTCTCTCTCACACACACACACACAAGTAAACTAGAAGACCGTTCTCTCATGTATACACAACGTATCGGCATCTGTCTATGTCTCACTCATGCATGATCATTTGCACATTCACACCTCTCTATGTCTGTATCACACGCACACCGTCTCCAGATTGCCCTTCCGCCACAACACACATATGGACACATACACACATTCTCTCTCAGTCACACACACAAAATCAGTATTAAAAAAACTAGGGCGCACCTAAAACGTCCAAATCCAAATAAACACGAACTGCAACTAAATTCAAATATATGGAAATATTGCAGCGTCAAGAACTTTCACAGGAAAAAAAAGTTGAGTAATACTCGAGGATTGTTTTCACACACACAAAAAGGTTCGGTGGATGTCCTTCGAGCGCGACATGGTGACGCACCGTTCGATCGACCGCGTGGCCGCGGTTCACGCACTTGCACAGGATTCCGTATCGTGGCTGTGGTACTAACTAATAAAAGCGCTGCCTCAGTCTAATGTTTACGTGTACTAGTACGGTTTTCTTTTAAGTTTGACCAACCTTATATTTGAAACTAAAGTAAGCTCCCACATGCGCACTCATCAATATGCCGCCGCCGCCGTTGCGCATGCCGGCGCCCGCCTTCTTCGGCCAACAATTTCTCGCCCATCACCGCCATGTCGCCGCCATCCCTGTGCCATGAAGCCGAAGGCTCGCCCGCTCATGTCGTCTGCAGTCCCTCCTCGCGATGCCGCCGCGCTGCCAAGCACGCGAGCAGCTAGTGGAGCCGCGAGGAGGACGAGCGCGTGCTCCAGCACGCCGGCGAGGAGGAACTAGCGTGCCATTGTCGTCTCCGCCCGCGCAGAGGAGGCGCGCATGGTGGCTGTCGCAGCGGAAGCCGGTCGCGCGCGCGTCGAGCCCGCAAACCGGGTGCGGATGCAGAATCTACCTTCGAGACCTTGAATGCCACGTGGATCCTACAATCTGAAGGAGCAATTTGGGTCAATCGACTCATGTGAGCCGTTTGATGCAACATGGATGGCTAGAAGGGCTTCTTCCACCTCTTCTGCCGTCTTCTTCCTTCGCTTTGTCAAACTTCTTTCACAAATCGACTGACCCAAATTATACTACTAGTATGAACGTATTAAGTATAGTAGGAACACGAAGATACGAGCAGTAGTACCAACTGCAAGAAGAACAGTAGTAAGACATAGTACTAGTACTACTGTACGTACTAAAGAGTTCAAATAACGAGAAAGAACATAAACATAGTTCTGCTGGGGCCTCAACACAACACACCCTTGAAAATAAACTAATAAGCAACTAGTCCGCTTGACACTAGAGTAGAACCAGCATGAGCGACGGCACTGCCACCTACTTGGAGTCCGAGTCCACGTCCTCAACTTCGTACTCGTCCCTCTTCCTCTTCCTCTTCGCCGACGCTTCTTTGCTTGAACCGGACACTGAGGTCTACTTCTTCATCCAACCCTTGTAGATATTTAAACAAAGGTAGGCATCCATTGTTGCATACAGGATGTGATCTTCATCTAATGTCTTCGACTCCCACGCATGATGAAACTCGTGATGAGGTTTCTTCAGTTTAGTGTACGAAGGATCAATCATGGCTGCTGCCAGGGTCACCATTGAAGGTTGAGAGGAGGACACCAGGCTTGCCTTCTGGAGATCGAAGGGTTGGCCTACAACGAGACCTATCCGAGGCTTGACGTCACTGTCATTCTTAAAGCCTACAGTAACGAATTTCACTCTTTTGTCCTTGAGGAAGTTCTTAAAATCCTGGCACTCAATGTCGGCATGGCATATGTGGTAGACCAAGCAAACGTTATGTACGCAAACCTGGATCACGGCGGGCTTCTTCCTCTCTTCGTCCTTTAGATCCTTCTCTGGTCCCGGGACTGTGGTGTACTCAACATCTAGCCCAGCGACCCACTCATCCGTTGAACTATTGAACATGCGTAGGAAGCGAGCAAGCCATGCTTTCACCGTCTCGGATCCACGTGTGTAGATGATGATGAACTGATCGCCGGTGATGGCTCTTACCTGGTACTCAGCGGTGACCATGGAGATTCGGGAGGCCATGGATTTTGGAGGAGGGTTAGGAGAAGTTGAACTGTTGTACCCCGCAAAAAAAACTGGGAGCGAACTAATGTGAAAGGACGGGACGACTGGGAGCGAACTGTTGTAAGGTAGAAGACGGGGACGAGTAGGGCGTGCGAACGGCGTGGGGTTGCTGGCTTGCCCGATGGATAAACGGCTGCAAGCCCCCAAAGAGTTCTCGAGAACTATGCGGGACCCACTAGATGTCATTTCTACTAGACCCATATCATAGGCCTGACGGCATAGCTTTTGCCTGTTCGCACGCCATGCCGACGCGTGGATGTAACTTCACTTAATTTCGTCAAACGTTGCGCCTCCCATGACCTTCGCCTCCCTCGCGCGGTCGCACCCTTGGAGACTTCGACCGGCTATAAATGAGCAATTTTTTTGCCTTTTTTTAGACAAGCAATTTTTTTGCCTACTCCGCATGCATGATACTCCCTCTGGTCCTTTTTACTCCCGTCAACCGTTTGCAAAGTGTTTGACAAAATTTATACTTTTTTTAACACCACCTTATATTAATTAACCAGCCACACCAGTACACTCATTCGATACAATATTCCCAAAACACTTAGGCGCGGTGCATTAACTTCTACCTCGTTTCTTGTTTCTTGACATATCAACCAATATGAGATGTGGGTGTGCATGCTTTTAATGACTTGAGACTACCAAACACGACATGCAGTGGTTAGTTCATTGCATGCAATGCTGTCAATTAGCAAATAAACATTAAGATCTCTCGTTTTCCCCTCCTCCTTGGTCACAGTGCACAATCTAAGATGACTTGCTCACCTAGATGGAGGGAGTACTGATTATAATGAGTATAAGAACTACATTTTATAATGAGTGTAAAAATATTGATTTGACATTGTGAATGTTGACGCATTGTGGAATAGTTTTTGAAGTCTGCAAAAGTACTCGACTAGTGTTGTCGTTCTCCACAAAAAAATGTGTTTACCAATGCATGCATGAACACTAGTTACTCTAACCCCCCTCTCTTCTTTAATTCTTTGCCACATCAGCATGTTTGCTATTCCCGTGTGCTAAGATACCACCATTATGGCCGGCCTTAATCATCGCATGCAATAATTTAGTGCACCTTGAAATATGAACATGTGTGGGGCGTGTTTGTTTTTAATGACTTGAGACTATACCTAGCCCGGCATGCAAGATGACTTATTATGCACCGTTCCCCATACCTGCAGGAAGCCCGTTCGTCTCCAAATCTTTTACTCTCCATGTGTGGAAATAATATGCCTGCCAAACTCTCCTTCTCCCTCTGGCGGCCCCACCACTCCACCCCGTGTGAAAAAATCTGGATGCATGACTCTCCTCCCCCCACGCTCGTCCAATCAGTTGTGACCAGCAATATTTCCACCCCTTCGCTCCCCCGTAATTTACTCCAACAAATATGCCCACGTAGCTGTTACTTAACTGTAGGTGCATTCGGTCACTGACATATGGGCCCAACATGGGTCTGGCCCACGTGTCAGTGATGCAACTGGACCTGCAGTTAAGTCAGTGCCGCTCAGTCCATATCTTATGTAGGTGTTCCATTGCTCGCTATAAATACTGCGCCTCCCACGACATCGCTATCTCCTCCCCCTCACGTTCATGTTCATCGCTATCTCCTCCCCCTCCCTCTCACGTCGACCACCATGGCATCGCCCCTCCCAAGGCCTAGGAGCCCCTCGCAGCACCGCGTGGACGGTCACGCGTCGCCGTTCCGTTCCTCGCCGCCACTAGTCGAGGAGGACGCGTCGGTGTTCCACTCCTCGCCGCTACGCGACATGTCGCCGTTCCGTTCCTCGCCGCCACTAGTTGAGGAGGACGCGTCGGCATTCCGCTCCTCGTCGCGACGCGTCGAGGTGGATGCGTCGGCGTTCCCAATCTCGCCAGCACGCACGCCGGAGGACGCGTCGGCTCCCCGCTACGAGGAGAATGCCGCGCCGCCCGCCGAGCCCCCAAGCCTTGAGGAGCTTTGGAAAGAAATGGATGTCGCCTTGTGGGAGGCTTTGCCTCCAGCAGAGCGCGCCAAAATAGAGGCGGAGAAGAAGGCCGAGGAAGAGAAGCGCACCACGGAACAAGCTGCCTGGGAGGCCTATGTCACGTCCGAGAGAGTCAGGCAATTGGCTCTTTGGCAGAAGGCTCGTGCGAGGGCCGTGAGGGTGGCGGAGGACGCCCGTGCCGACGCCCTGAGTGCAGTAGGGCCCAAGCGCCTCATCTACGCTTGGCGGTATGTGGACCGGGTGCACGCTTCCAGCGAGGAGGAGTACCTGTTGGCGCCGGATCACCACACCGGTGAGATCGCGCTCGCCCGCCGGCAAGCCGCCAATCAGCACCTCGCGAGTTGCGAGGCTGAGGAAGAGGCATTGTGTCGGCGCGCTGGGAAACGGCCGCGCACCAAGGCACTCGTGGCGCGCCGCAAGCGCTCCTGCGAGCGCCGTGGCTTTTAGGAGGAGAATAATTTTTGTTTCGTAAGGCGATCTCATTAGTTTTGGGACTCAAATGATAAATCCCGAACGTTCAGGAATTTTTAGCGTCCTTAATTAAGTATGTAAAAGGGAAAGTTTGGAAAGCTCGTGTATTCATACGCATTTTGCAAGTACGTGCATATAGCACAAACTTTACTATATACTATCACACTACACGTCTCTCTCGATATATGCTTGCAGACTGTGTTACTCCCTCCGTCCAGGTCAATAAGTCATCTTCGGTTGTGCACCGTGACCAAGAAGGAGGGAAGACTTATACACCTAGACGGAGGGAGTAGTACTATTACTTATGTACGTGCAAATGCACGTTTTAACATTACGATGCGGTTTTTGTAAAAGTGGAAAAACAACACTAGTCAAGCTTGTGAAACGATTCAATGCAAAACAAATGCAAAAATGCTCGTTTGATTGTTTACTTTTACCTTCCTTCAATGTGGTTATTTCTCTGTCGTACTTTGTACAGAGTATCTCACTGGTTGGAAAGGCATGCAAATTCCCAAACCGCTTCCTACACCCTGTATCGAATTTTTTGCCTAACAGGTTGTGCCGTGCAATTGGAATTCCAACTTGAGTACTACTACTAGTAGGAGTACCAGGGGCCAGTTCTTTTAGGCTTCTAGATTATTAATCCCATAACTACTACCTCCGTCCTGGTTTATTGGTCCCCATTGTAATCTGTGTCAAAATTTTGGTCAAAATTTAGCACAAATTACAATGGTGAGGAAAAACCAGTTAAATCTTTGGTCAAAATTTAGCACAAATTACAATGTTGAGGAATAAACCAGGATGGAATAGTAGTTTAGAAGCCCAAATAAATGAGTGAGGCACCTTATTTTTACTCTCCACTATGACTAGTCTTGTGGGAAAAGCTGGGGAAGCCGCCAAAAGAACTGGCCCTAGGAGTAGTAGCTAGGGATCGAGTGTGCGAGATGAACCGGAGAAAGTAAATGCAGAGAGATGAAATGCAAAAAAGACGGAGGGATGTGATGGTTGCTTGTCCGTTTATTTTACCAGGCCACTTATTACTGGGAGTGGTTGAGTTTTGTGATATGATGGCTTTACTGCCGCGCCATGAGCGGGGTGAGAGGTGAGACTCCCATGCAGCGCCGCCCTCTACACGTACTACTACTCCCTCCATCCATTTTTACAGGGCATAACTTGTCAATCTTTTGTACCAAGGCATGTCCGCAAAAAGAGGAACTGATTTTGGGACTAGTATCTGGATCTAGTGTAATCTTGCATGCAACCTCCTTTGAATGCCTAGCCGCCGGCCTCCCTTCCTTTAATCCCTCGCATGCAAATTACTCTCCTCCCTTTTCTACATGCATGCCCAACCATAATTCCTCAAATCATGCATGCCTTGGCTGAAATATAGAGCTCGCTCCTCCTTTGAAAATATGGTGGTGCTATCCGTGCATGCAAATCAATGCGACGGCCAGAGCATTTTCATGATGAAGGGACCACACACGACTTGCAAGAGAAAATTAAGATGGATATGCCTCGGTTAGTTCATTTGGATAGGTTTGTTCGGATATTATTTCATCTCTAGAGCTCGCAAACATCTGGGTGAAATAGATAAAAAGTATCTTTTGCAAACAAAAGCGTTCAACTGTTCAACCTGCATCCAAAACTTGTGAAGAAATAACTCTTATTGTGCTTTGCAGGAAATGATCTTCAAGAATTAGTTTTTGAGTATCCATTGTTATACATGTTGGCTACAGATGACATGGCACTTTCTTGTAGCCAATAGTTGCCTATACTATTTAAGTATTAACCATGCCCTTATACACCTAGACGGAGGGATTAAATCAGGATGACTTGGGAGGGGGCAGAGGATATGTAAGAAATGGTTCATCATAAGTCTTTCACCAGTACTGTAGTAAAAATTCATACATGGAAGATTCTAGACTAAACCATCAATGGATACACTTTTATTCATGGGCGATACTCCAATAGAGCAAGATCATGCATGGAAGTCTCCACATGCTTAGATAGCGGATTACATTGAGTGAAGACTAATGATCAACATTTAACTTGAAAATGCAGATGTCCAGGTGAACCTCCTTGGAGTCCCCGTGCACATCGTTGGGGTTCAAATAACACCATGCCCTTTTCATGTCCACATCGGTGGGAAAGTCCCAGCTCCGCAGAGTCCAAGTATGCTCGGCGTAGCCAGGGTCGCCGCCCACGCGACGCCGAGGGGTAGTAATAGTGAGCACGCACCCGTACATCGGCCTCGTGTCAGCGTCAGCGTCAGCAGCGTCTCCCCTGACACACACTACAGAGATGTGGAGGCGGCCTGCGCGGGCCTCGCCGGTGGCCACGATCAAGAGGAAGACGCTGTCGTCCTCCTCCGAGACTAGCAGGCGGCGCTGATCCTCCAGCGATTCCGGCATGGTGAACGGGTAGCACGTCTCGTACTTGATGTTCTCCGCCAAGGGCCAGCAGTGATTGCCATGCGCATCCGTGAGATGATGCACCATGTCCGTCGGCGAGCCACAAAACGAAACCAGACACTCATAGCAGTAGACGAAGGGCTCCTTGGAGGCATCGACCAGGCCGTCCATGAAACGGGAGTGGCTGTAGGGGACGTTCCGCCAGTTGAATATATGAGCAAGTTACTACGAAATTTACTACAAAATAAACCATGACGGCTATAACAGAGATTAAACTAATCATGCGGACTAGCATAGTAGATGAACAGATCGAATCTAGGACACAGACTAGAAACATGAATTCTACCACGATTTCAAACAGGAAGGACAGAAACACATACGGTGCAACGGGAGCAGCACCATTGGCGTTGAGGTTGTCGAGGTCGGGGAAGAAGTCGTCATCGGTGAAGTCGTCGCTGCTAGCAGTCGCGAGAGTGTGCTCCCCAAATTTCAATAGTGCCCGCCGAATGGAGCGCAGGAGGGAGTGGCTGTAGGGGACATTGCGGCCGCCGAATGGAGCACAAGAGTAGCCAATGAAGCAGTAGATGGTGCTCCTCCCTAGTCTCTATTCTTATCTCTACCTCTACTACTCTTCTTTGTTTTTTTATAATATACTGGTTGTAGTTGTCAAATCGAATAGTGTTGCGCCGTCCACTGCGCCGTCCACCGAAGAGTGAAATGCATTGATCAGGGAGTTGTTTATTTTGACAAAGGATGTGGGGGTCATCTCATGTGTAACGGGTATCGATAGGTTTCTTCGGATATTATTTCATCTCTAGAGCTCACAAACATCCGGGTGAAATAGATAAAAAGGTATCTTTTGCCAACAAAAGCGTTCAACTGTTCAACCTGCATCCAAAACTTGCGAAGAAATAACTCTTATTGTGCTTTGCAAGAAATGATCTTTAAGAATTAGTTTTTGAGTATTGATTGTTATACATGTTGGCTACAGATGACATGGCACTTTCTTATAGTCAACAGTTGGCTATACTATTAAGTAATATTAACCATGCCCTTATACACCTAGACGGAGGGATTAAATCAGGATGACTTGCAAGCGGGCAGAGGAGATGTAAGAAATGGTTCATCGTAAGTCTTTCACCAGTACTGTAGTAAAAATTCATACATGGAAGATTCTATACTAAACCATAAACGGATACACTTTTATTCATGCGCGATACTCCAATAGAGCAAGATCCTGCATGGAAGTCTCCACATGCTTAGACAGCGGATTACATTGAGCGAAGACTAATGATCAACATTTAACTTGATAATGCGTATGTCCAGGTGAACCTCCTTGGAGTCCCCGTTCACCGCGTGGGCGGGTAAAGGATGCCATGGGTTTTCCAAGTCCACATTGGCGGGATAGTCCCAGCTCCCCGGAGTCCAAGTCAGTTCGTTGAGGCCGGTGTTGCCACCCACGCGACGCCGAGGGGTAGTAACACTGACCACGCACCCGTACATCGGCCTCATGTCAGTGTCAGCCTCAGCGGCGTCGCCCCTGACGCACATTACAAAGACAGGGCGGCGACCTGCGCGGGCCTCGCCGGTGCCCACGATCAAGAGGAAGACGCTGCCGTCCTCCTCCGAGACTAGCAGGCGGCAGTGGTCCTCCAGCGACTCCGGCATGGTGAACGGGTAGCACGTCTCGTACTTGATGTTCTCCGCCAAGGGCCAGCAGTGACCGCTGCACGCATCCGTGAGGTGATGCACCATGTCCGCCGGCGAGCCACAAAACGGCATCGGGCACTCATAGCAGTGGACGAAGGGCCTATTATCATGTTTTTGGATTGTTGGAAATATGAGCAAGTTACTATGATATTTAATCTGAATAAATAGGAAATAGATCATGACAACATTGACAAAGATTAAACTAATCATGCAAACTAGCATACCAGATGAACATATCACATACTAGAAACATGAATTCTACCACGATCTCGAACAGGAAGGATAGAATCACATACGATGCAGCAGGAGCAGCACCGCCAGTGTTGACGTTGTCGCCCATGTCGTCGAGGATGAGGTTGCCGAGGTCGGGGAAGAAGTCGTTGTTCGCGAAGTCGTCGCTGCCAGCAGTCGCGCGAGTGCGCTCCCCAAAAACCTGATCGCCCCTCTCCCGTACTGGATCACGAGAGGCGGGGTTCCGGAGGCCTGTTGTCCCTTCTCCCGGTGCACACCGAAAGGAGGGATGGAGAAGACTTTCTTGGCGGCGCAATGATCTGGAACGGTGGTGAGAAACTATATAGTGCGGGCCGGGTAGGTCGTGGGAGTATAGCTCTGTCCTCGGCTCGGCTCAATCCCGCAACCCGCGGCGCGTCGTGACGAGGCGTGGCGTGGCGAGGCGAGCGAGCGAGGAGGAGGAGCGCGCGTGTAGGTCTCCTCTTATCATGCTCATACAAGTGGTAGAAGAGCTCACCTTATAAAGGCCTACTAGCAAAGTTCCAACATCGACCAAGCCGTCCATGAAACGGGAGTGGCTGTAGGGGACATTGCGCTAGTTGAATATATGAGCAAGTCACTATGAGATTTAATCCGAATAAGCACAAAATAAATCATGAAGGCTATAACAGAGATGAAACTAATAATGTGGACTAGCATAGTAGTAGGATACAGAGTAGAAACATGAATTCTACCACGATTTCAAACAGGAAGGACAGAAACACATACGGTGCAACGGGAGCAGCACCGTTGGCGTTGAGGTTGTTGCCCATGTCCAAACACCATGTAGACACGGTCTTTGAGCACGGTTCGTAGTCGTTCCATGCTCGGGCATTGAAGTTTGTAACTATTTTAGATTAGAATATACTACTCCTCCGGTGCTAGTAGTAGAGTAGAGTCCTACTCTACTACTCTACTCAAGCAAGTTAGGGCATCACCGTAGGGAGTACCAGTGCTGTGATCACTCAAGCAAGTTGTCTGGCATCGACATGACCCTATGCTACTAGTATGTGTCTCGTAAGTCAAACGGCGTGCTGTAGTCATCATCACCTGTCCACTTCCCGCAGCACATATTCACTTCTCCATCTTTGTCCGCACATAATCTCGTCCAATCTTCCATCCCCGCTAAGGCGCCCCCCCTCATCCGAAACCTAAGCACTAACAATGGTAGAACCGAGCAGTGTCCGCTGAAAGAGTGGCTGGAATTCGCTCCCCACAGAGGTAATCAAGCTCATTGTTTCGCGTGTGGACAATCTCAGTACCATGCCGCTTGCCGTGTGCTCGTCGGTGTTGTACCGTTTACTCAAAGCCCTCAGGCCGGAGCTTTTTAAGCCAGCTCCTTGCTTGCTGATGCCGCCTGATCTTCAGAAATGGCGTGTCACGCAGCATAACAATCGTAGGGTGGCGAGCATCAACCCTCTTGACTGCGATCCGATCCCCGTCAGCCTCAACTACATTAACGGTATGTACTAGGTCGGCATGAACACGTCTTGGATGGTGCTCGTCGACGGTCGCGACAGCTGGATGCTCGTGGAGGTCTACACCTGGCGATTGATCCCCCTTCCTTCGATTAACACTGCACTGCTTTGGCACCGCGACCCAGAATACTCGGAATCTTACAGTAGCCAACATGATACCAAGTTTGCTTTGCTCAAGGTTGTAATCTGCAAAGTGCCCACAAGATCTGTGAATTATAAAGACTTCAGGCTAATTGCATTCTTCAACCGCGGTCTTGCCTATCTGACAGGTCACTGCGGTAAGTGGATAAATCTGCACGTCCAACGCAGGATCATACATCCTCCATGGTTCCATGATGCCATTGAACACAAGGGCTTCATTTACGCTGTCGACTCCTTCTATGGATGGACGTATTGTTGGCCTACTCCAGTCATCACTACAAACGGCTGTTACAGCAGTATGTTACTTTCCTATGATATCATGATGGCTTGCTTATATTACTGTCAACATTTGCTGAAAAATATTCATGCTCATAACATGCTGTTCTTAAGATTAACTAAACCAAGAGCCCTTTTTTATTTGACTCCAACTTGATATGATGTTGTAGGCCGCCTGATGTCCCTACCCTTCCTAATCCCAGAACCTTTCAAAGAAAAGCGGCATGGCAGTTGCAGGTGGTTCCTGGCTCGATCAGACAACGGCGAAAGATTGATGATCGTTCGCACGTACCGGACGTGTTGTTTCGCGGAATACAATCACAGTCACTGCAAGGTCTTTGAGCAGGATCCCAGCTTCTCTGGGCCTTCAGGAATTTTTTACTGGAGGCTGGTAAGTAGCCTTGGTACACGCTCTCTATTTGTCAGACTGAATTATCCGATTAACCAGGAGATAACCGACGGCAAGGATCATGATGGCAGCGCGGTTTCGTTCATCAGGCAAAACTGTGTGTACACAGCGTACCATGCGTCTCTGCATGCACCATACCCTGATATGTGCCGCCACGCTCTGCAGCCCAAAGTAGGAGAGAGGGTCGCAAGTATCAGACTTCGACCTGCTGGCTGGAGTTTCCCCGTCAGGCACCCATCTGGTTCAAGCCGTCGGCCAATCTCCACAGCTTAATAAATAGTAACGTCTAACTGAGCAAGTTAGTTAGATGCGTACACTTGGTGTAGTAGGAACTTTATTTAGTTTGATGCATACACTTGTTCTTTTTTGGTAGCCCTTTTGTAATGACGGCTGATGTTTGGTTTGGAAGAGAGAGCTGTGTCTTCACTCTTCTGGCCTGCTTACTGCTTCTGTTGCACCCCCAGCCCTGGTTGCTGCTGCTGCTATTTTCAATGTACAATCAGTAGTATATTTCGTCTGTTGGTTGAATAAATGTGTTGTTAGAACGACAAACACAATGTTTTGGAAGTCGTTGCACGGTTCGATCCTTTAGTGCCCCGTACCGTATGTAGCGCATACTATTTATCATACGGAACACTTTTTTTTGAAACTCGGAACACATTTTCCACTTGTTGATAACATGCAGCCCACTGATGAAGGCCCAATAGCGAAGCCCATAATTAACTGGAAGGGAGGCTCTCACATGAATCCGTCCCAGGTACATGCTCATGGTCCCCTAAACATAAATAAGTAAATAAATAAATAAATAAATAAAGCTAAATGCTCATGCACCAGTTCTTTGGGAAAATAGCTAGCCCAGTATTTCTTTTTGAAGAATACCCAAGCTAGGCCTATTTGTTTTTTCCGAATTACTTGGCTGCAAATCTTTCAAGACGAGGAGGGATGCATTCCGGCCTGGCTTAAATGTATGGTCAATGTATGTTAAAAGTAATATCAAAAGGGGTTGAAAATTCCAAAAAGATTATAGCAAATGGGATATAAGTTTCTTTTTTTGTTTTTGTTCTTCACTGATATCTTATACGTATTTCATTGGATTTAACATGACATAGTACTAATTTATTTTTAAATTTGTTTTACTATGGCTATTAATTTTTGGATTAAGAATATTTCGTTCCCTAGCAAAAATTTGCGAATTTTCAAAAATTCCCACATATTTAGTTAATTTTTTGACCCTGGTACTGACCAGAAAATGGCCAGCAATTCTAAAAATGGAAAACAGGCTGCAATAAATTCCATATGAATCAGAAATTGAGTAAAAATTATAAAAATAATAGCAAATGGGTTGTGCACACCACGGATTTCAAGGCTGACTTGTTTATGCAAGATTTTTGTCGGTGAACACACGATTCTAGCAGCAGTTAGTGTTGGATGTCCATCCAACGGCCGATGTGCTTCTTTAATCTCCGATCTTCCTGCTCCAGCCGCCTAAACTAGCGCCAGCGGGACTGCCTGCTCCCTCCTCTTGTGGCCTGCTGTGATGCCGCGCAGGCTTCCCCGGCCCACCCTACTCCATCCGCTGGCCTAGCCGCACGCAATCAACTGCCTCCTTATTACACGAAAAAATGATTCCTCCCACTGACAACTGGGGCGCACCAGTTGGGAGGCTGACCTGTGGGCCTACTAAGTTGACGCGTAAGCAGGGCTTGTCAACTTAGTCAACAAACGATTCTAGCAGCAGTAACCATTGGATTTGAATCAAATGGTACTACTGCTTCTTCAATCGCTGCTCTTCTTACACCAGCCGCCCAAACCAGCGCCGGGGAGACCACCTGCTCCTACCTCCAGTGGCCGGTTGTGCTGCCGATGAGGCCTCATCGCCCCCTACTACTCCCACCGCTAGCCAGGCCCTGCGGCGACGGTAGCCTCACACCGCGGCCGAACCAGTGAACCCTCATACTCCTCTCCGCGTGGGCATCCACTGCCGCGTCTTCCCCGGCTCTGCGTCGTCCCCTTCCTAGGCCTCGCCTTTATCCACCGCCATGGTGCTCTCGGTGTGGCGTGGTCAACGCGGTCAACGACATTCCATCGGAAGAGTACTGTACGTGGAGAGGCTGACAGCTGGGTCCATGGCCACAGCGTAGTTTTTTTGTGATTTGCCAAGTAAGTCGCTTTGTGAGGCCTATTGGGCTGCAAATCTTTCAAGACGAGGAGGAGAGCTTTCATTCGGCTGGCCGAGAAAATGGCCCATCAGTAATGAGAAATGGGCTGTACATTTTTAAAACACATCAAACCGGCAATTAGTTTCAAATATCTTTTTTTCATTTCGAGATTTGAAATTACATTAATTTTTATGCGTGGAGAATTTGTTGGATTTTATATTGATATACATTTATTTTTAAAATCAGTTTGAATGTGAGTCGAAATTTCGGGATTAAAAACAGTTCGTACCGCATCGAAATATGCAAAATTTCGTATAATTTTTTAACCGTGGCCACAATATGGGCTGTAATGCTAACAAAAAGAATATGGGCTCCAAAAAAATCTTAATAATTAGCAAATGGGCTGTAAATTATTAGAAATAATGGCAGATGGGATGTATGCTATTTCCCATAGATTTGAGGCTTTCCTAAAAAAAGGTTGACGCATAAGCAGTGACTGTTGGATGGCCATCCAACGGCCGTCGTGCTTCTTCAATCTCTGCTCTTCCTGCTCCAGCCGCTCAAACAGGCGCCGGCAGGACTGCCTGCTCCCTCCTCAACGCGGCCGGCTCTGCTGCCGCGCAGGCCTCACCGCCCCACTGTACTCCCATTGCTGGCCTAGCCATCCCTCTACTCACCCACACCTCTTGTTATTCTCCGGCGACGACGAGGCCTTGTACAGTCGTACTCCCCTCCGCGTGGGAAACAACTGCCGAGTCTTCCCTGCCTCTGTCTCGTTCCCTTCCTAGGCCTCGCCGTCGTCCACCGCCTTGGTGCTCTCAGCGCGTCCTGGTCAACGTGGTCAACGACCGACATGCATCTGAAGTGGACTTTACGTGGAGAGGCCGACAACTGGGACCACGGTCGCACGCAAGGAAATGCCTCCTTATTACGCGCAGAATAATGATTCCTCCACCTGAAATCAGGGACCCATCGAAAGGGCCTCTGTATTTCGTGAAAAAAACGTTACCGCCGCTGACAGCTCAGACCCACCAGCTATATCTTCGCACGCAAGGAAGTGCCTGCTTATTACGCACAAAAAAATGAATACCCCCTGCTAGCTGGGACCCACCTTCGTGGGAGGCTGACTTGTGGGCCTACTAAGTTGACGAGGACGGAGGGCTTTGTCAACTTAGTCAATATGCATGATTCTAGCTCCAGTGACCATACGATGTCCATCCAACGGTCGCAGTGCTTCTTCAACCTCTGGTCTTCTTGCTCCAGCCGCCCAAACCAGCGCCGGTCGTGCCTCGTGCTCCTGCCTCCCATGGTCGGCTGCGATGCGGCGGAGGCCTCACCGCCCCCTACTACTCCCACCGCTGGCCAGGCCATCCCTCTACTCACCCACACCCCCTGTTATTCCGTGGCGACGGCAGCCTCACACCGCAGCGAACCAGTGAACCCTCGTACTCCTCTACGTGTGGGCATCCACTGCCGCGTCTTCCCGGATCCGCGTCGTCCCCTTCTTAGGCCTCGCCGTCGTCCACTGCCCTGGTGCTCTCGACGCGGCGTGGTCAACGTGGTCAAGGAACGGCTTCCATTGGACATGGACTGTACGTGGAGAGGCTGACAGCTGGGTCCACAGCCGCAACAAGGAAGTGCCTCCTTATTACGTGCAAAATAATTATTCCTCCACCTGACAGCGGGGACCCAACGGACGGGCCACCGTATTTCGCCCCCTGACTACTGGGACCCACCAGCTACATCTTCGCAGGCAAGGAAGTGTCTGACAGTCGGGACCCACCTGGTCGAAGCGTACGTAGCATTGTCATTCTGGTCGCGAACGTGTACGTACATATATACTAGTGGATGTAGAGGCACGCACGTGTCGTAGTAGAGGCGGCCAGGGTGCAAGAGAGAAAATACGGCCACGTATGTGTACATACAGGCGGGGTCTCGAACGCCTACTCGCGCATACGTACGGCGAGGGTTCGTTGACATGGCTGGGTCGGAACAGAGAAACAGCGTCGTCGTCGTGTTCATGGGGAGGCAACGGAATGCGTCGTGTTCATTGGGAGGCAACGCGGCTGGGTCGGAATGGAATGTGTGGTCGTGTTCATCGGGAGGGCTTGGACGGAAGAGGCGATGGAAACAAGGCCTGGCGTACCGCACAACGGAGGAAACGGACCTCCTACGGTCGAAACGGGGGTCCTGTTGATCGGGAGGGGTGTGGCGTACCGCAAAACGGAGGAAACGGACCTCCTATGGTCGAAATGGGGGTCCTGTTGATCGGGAGGGGTGTGGCGTACCGCAAAACGGAGGAAACGGACTTGTGTTGGAGCGCTACGGTCGAAACGGGGGTCCTGTTCATCGGGAGGGGTGTGGCGTACCGCAAAACGGGACTCCACGGGATACTGTTCATCTGCACCGTCGACCCCCTCCAGCCTCCACGAGCTACTGTTCATCCACCGTCAACCTCCTCCAGCCTCCACGGACTCCTGTTCATCCAGCCTCCACAGCGCTACTCCACCGGCTACTGTTCAACCACCCCTCCATCGTCTACTGTTCATCTAGCCCTCCACACCATGGGGTCCTGTTCAACCACCCCTCCGCGGGCACCCCTCCACCGTCTACTGTTCATCCTGCCCTCCACAGGGTGGTCCTGTTCATCCAGCCCTCCACGGGGTCCTGTTCATCCAGCCCCAACCGACTCGATCGATCGGGGTCCTGTTCATCCAGAGGCAACACCACGAGGTCCTGTTCATCCACCCCCACCGGGAACTGTTCACCCAACCCCCCTGCAACGCTCACTGTTCATCTAGAGGCAGCATCGATCGGCTTCAGTTAGCAGCAGTAGCCAAGGAATCGCTCGATCGGGTTCAGTTAATAGCCATCAATCGATCTCTCGAGTTCTGTAATGTGTAGCCTGCAGTGCAATCGCTCGGGTTCAGTTAGAGCCCAACGCCTCGCTCAGGTTCAGTTAGAGCCAACGCCTCGCACACACGCGCGTACGTGTACGAGAGAAATGAGCATCGCTCGGCCCCCGACCTCCCACCGTAACCGGGAACTCCCCGAAATTTTCTTCCCCCTCGCTTCTACCACGGTTTTTTTCTGTCATGGACGGCCCAAAGAATGTCATGCAGCTGCGTCTCCGGCCCGCCTAGGACGAAAAGCCCATTTTCTGTCATGATTTTTTGTCATAGAAGTAGGAGCCCATCACATCTATGATGATACCGGGTTTTGTCACAATTATCGTCATAGAAGTGTCATATGTATGACAGAAAAAATTTCGTTCGGCCCAAAATGTCAAGGATGTGTCTTTTTTTTGTAGTGTGGGTTGTGCCCCCATCGGGGCACCCCCCAGGTGCTTCTATGGCCCATTAGGTGTCTTCTGGTCCCAAAAACAATCCACCAAAAGTTTGCTGCATTTGGACTCCGTTTGATTTTGATGTTCTGCAATGTAAAAAACAAGCAAAAACAACAACTGGCACTTGGCACTTGGCACTATGTCAATAGGTTAGTCCCAAAAAATGATATAAAATGATTATAAAATGATTGTAAAACATCTAAGAATGATAATATAACAGCATGGAACAATAAAAAATTATAGAAACGTTGGAGATGTATCAAGCCCCCTGCCTTTCTAGGTGCGCGGGGAAAGGCACGGGAGGGTGGCGCCCCCCTCCCCCTCCCCCTTTCCTTTCTCCCATGTGGAGGGGAAGGCAAGAGGTGCTAGCCCTCCCCCTTTCCTTCCCTAGGGCCGACAAATAGGGAGAGGGGCGCGCCAGCCACCTTGTGGGCTGGTGTGTCTCTCCCCTTGGCCCATTAGGCCCATAGACCTCCCAGTGGTGTCCGGAACTCCTTCCAGTGACCTGATAACTACCCGGTGCACTCTGGAACTATTCCGATGTCCAAATATCATAGTCCTATATATCAATCTTTACCTCCGAACCATTCCGGAGCTCCTCGTCATGTCCGTGACCTCATCCGGGACTCCGAACAACATTCGATCACTAAATCATATAACTCATATAACACTATATCGTCAATGGACATTAAGCGTGCGGACCCTATGAGTTCGAGAACTATGTAGACATGACCGAGACACCTCTCCGGTCAATACAAATAGCAGGACCCGGATGCCCATATTGGTTCCTACATATTCTACGAAGATGTTTATCGGTCGAACCATTATGACAACATACATAATTCCCTTTGTCTGTCGATATGTTACTTGCCCGATATTCGATCGTTGGTATATCCATACCTAGTTCAATCTTGTTACCAGCAAGTTTCTTTACTCGTTCTGTAATACATCATCTTGTAACTAAGTCCTTAGTCCTTTTGCTTGCAAGCTTATTATGATGTGTATTACCGAGAGGGCCTGAAGATACCTCTCCGATACTCGGAGTGACAAATCCCAATCTTGATCCATGCCAACTCAACAAACACCTTCAGAGATACATGTAGAGCATCTTTATCACCACCCAGTTATGTTGTGACATTTGATAGCACACAAGGTATTCCTCCGGATCTGGGAGTTGCATGATCTCATGGTCGAAGGAACATGTATTTGAAAATCAAGAAAGTAGTAGCAATAAGCTGAACAACATATGCTAAGCTAACGGATGGGTCTTGTCCATCACATTATTCTCCTAATGATGTGATCCCGATATAAAATGACAACACATGTCTATGGTTAGGAAACCTTAACCATCTTTGATCAATGAGCTAGTCTAGTAGAGGGTCACTAGGGACACGGTATTTTTTTATGTATCCACACAAGTATTTAAGTTTCCGGTCAATACAATTATATCATGAATCATAAACCTTTATCATGATTAAGGAAATATAATAATAACCATTTAATTATTTCCTCTATGTAGGATTTCTGGTTCTGGCAAAACCCTTGAGGTTCGAACACTGGGGTGCACACGAAGATCTCTCCCTACCTAATCACGCCCTCACCCTCACCGTGATCTCAAATCTTAGCGCGTCAAACCCATAGAAAGAGAGACACAAGAGTTTATACTGGTTCGGGCCACCGATGTGGTGTAATACCCTACTCCAGTGTGGTGTGGTGGATTGCCTCTTGGGCTGAGGATGAACAGTTACAAGGGAAGAACAGCCTCCTGAGGAGAGGTGCTCTTATGCTTGGTGAACTTGTGTGTGGTTGAGGATGATCTGGATCCGTTGCCTCTTACTGTGGTGGCTAGCCCTATTTATTGAGGCCATGGTCCTTTCCCCAAATATTGAGCGGGAAGGGATCCAACAATGGCCAAATTTGAAGGGAGACAACTAGTACATGTTATCCTGACTAAAGGTGGTCTTCGCCTGCCAAAGGCTCTGGTGGTGACGCCGTCTTGGGCTCCACGGTGACCTTCGTCCTGCCGTCCTGCTAGTCTTGGTCTCGTTGTACCAATATGCAAACCTTTGCCTGATGCCTCAAGACTCCTCGCCTGCGCTTGCCCCATTAGCACCAAAGAGGAAACGAGGACACTACGCGCGCTGGCGCCCGCCTGGCTCCAGTCATCATGGCTTGCGTCACAGGAACCTCGCGAGGTGTCCCTTGCCATGATCTCTCCGCCCCTCGCGAGCCTGCCTGGTGAAGCTGCCCCCGAGGAGGTCTTGTGTCATCTGCCTCGCGAGGCTTGGCCCCTTGCGAGGGTCTTGAGTACTTGCTGGTGAAGATGGGCCGTACAGGGCCGCTGGTGGAGCCACGCCATGGGCCGCAGGCAGGCAAGTCTAGGGACCCCCGTTCCCAGGATGCTGATAGTAGCCCCCGGGCCCAAGGCGCGCTCGAACTTGGCTTTGAGGTGAAGCCAAAGGGCAAGTGCAGAGCGCCGCGGGCCCCAACAGCCTGTGGCCCGCTCAACGCGTGGCGATTGATTGGACATGGGCGGCCCCGCTTCCCTGCGCAGCCTTGATATCCGCCTGGCAAGGCGGCCACGACGTCCAACACAGTTATTTCCCCATTGCTGGCAACGCACTCCCCAACTCCTACGCTTCCTCGAACCTCAGCTTCCTCTCCCAATCCGTCCTGAGCTCATTCCTCTTCATCGCCATGGCACCGACCCGAACGGAGAAAGGGAAGAAGCCCCTGTCCTCAGCCAGCCCGCCTTGGTCGTCGAGCCCGCCGTCGGCCGATCGCGGGTGCTCAATCGGGAGGCCATGGACAAGGTCCGTCCTATGCTCGCCACCAGCTTAAACGAATGGGGAGGGACGGTGGCCTGGCCTGCGTCCCGAGCTTCTGTTAACAGATTAGCCACCGAGGTCCAATTCTTCATCGACGCCCTGTGGGCCAGCCTGGTTCCTCCCTTCTCCGCCTTCTTCAACGACGTGCTTTCCCATTACCAGATCCATATGCTGCACCTAGATCCCCAATCCGTCGCCCTTCTTGCCATCTTTGCCTTCGTCTGCGAGGCCATGGTGAGCATTGCCCCCTCCGTGGCCCTCATGCGCCATTTCTTCTTGCTACACCTGAACGACCCCCGACAATGCTCGGGGTGCCTGAGCTTCTAGGCCGTGGCGACGACGGCCGGCTCGGGGATTGACTTTGAACTCCCGCCGTCTGCGAGCGGGTCTCCGACGCGGTGGGTGTATGTGGATACCGGAGTGCTCAACCCTTTGCTCTTGCCTCCGTCGGCGCCCGCCGTGCCCAGCTCTGGCTGGGATCACGAGAAGCTTGCGAGCCCCCGCCTTGCCTTCGTCTGGCTCCGGTCGAAGAGGCTGAAAGATCTTGGCTAGATTGTGCCCATGGTGAGGAAGGAGTTCCTCTAGCGCCGCGTCTCTCCACTCCAGCGCCATTCCCAACCGATGTGGGCCCTGCTTGTTGGCCAGGATCGCATGAGGTTTCAGGAGTCAGGGCATCCACTCGAGGCACGAAGAATGGTGCTCGAGGTCCTGACGGGCGACCCCTGGCCAGCCAATATGCCATTGGAGATCTGTCTCTTGTACTGCTGCTTGAACAGGGTGGAGTTCGCGGGGCAGATGCCCCCCTTTGACGAATGGGGGCTGCGTCCAGTCGGCCTTGAGGGGCCCCGTGAGAACCCTGTCACCGTGGTTCCCCTCCTTGCCGATGGCGCCGAACTTGCCCCAAGAGTGGACGCAGGGGGCAAGCTCCACTGGAGGCCGGAGGCGCGGGTGTGATGTATTTCCAACGTATCTACTTTTCCAAACACTTTTGCCCTTGTTTTGGACTCTAGCTTGCATGATTTGAATGGAACTAACCCAGACTGACGCTGCTTTCAGCAGAATTTCCATGGTGTTATTTATGTGCAGAAACAAAAGTTCTCGGAATGACCTGAAACTTCACGGAGATTATTTTTGGAAATAATAAAAAATACTGGCGAAAGAATCAAGGCCTGGGGCCTCACACCCTTTCCACAAGGGTGGGGGCGCGCCTGCCCCCCTGGGCGCGCCCCCTGCCTCGTGGGCCCCCTGGAGCTCCACCGACCTCAACTCCAGCTCCATATATTCGTGTTCGGGGAGAAAAAAATCAGAGAGAAAGATTCATCGCGTTTTACGATACGGAGCCACCGCCAAGCCCTAAAATCTCTCGGGAGGGCCGATCTGGAGTCCGTTCGGGGCTCCGGAGAGGGGAATCCGTCACCGTTGTCATCATCAACCATCCTCCATCACCAATTTCATGATGCTCACCACCGTGCGTGTGTAATTCCATCGTAGGCTTGCTGGACGGTGATGGGTTGGATGAGATTTATCATGTAATCGAGTTAGTTTTGTTGGGTTTGATCCCTAGTATCCACTATGTTCTGAGATTGATGTTGCTATGACTTTGCTATGCTTAATGCTTGTCACTAGGGCCCGAGTGCCATTATTTCAGATCTGAACCTATTATGTTTTCATGAATATATGTGAGTTCTTGATCCTATCTTACAAGTCTATAGCCACATACTATGTGTTATGATCCGGCAACCCCGAAGTGACAATAATCGGGACCACTCCCGGTGATGACCGTAGTTTGAGGAGTTCAAGTATTCACTATGCGTTAATGCTTTGGTCTGGTACTCTATTAAAAGGAGGCCTTAATATCCCTTAGTTTCCATTAGGACCCCGCTACCACGGGAGGGTTGGACAAAAGATTTCATGCAAGTTCTTTTCCATAAGCACGTATGACTATATTCGGAATACATGCCTACATTACATTGATGAATTGGAGCTAGTTCTGTGTCACCCTATGTTATGACTGTTACATGATGAACCAAATCCGGCATAATTATCCATCACCGATCCAACGCCTATGAGCTTTTCACATATTGTTCTCCGCTTATTTACTTTTACGTTGCTACTGTTACAATCACTACAAAACCCAAAAATATTACTTTTGCTACTGTTACCGTTACTATCATACTACTTTGCTTCTAAATACTTTGCTACAGATACTAAGTTATCCAGGTGTGGTTGAATTGACCACTCAACTGCTAATACTTGAGAATATTCTTTGGCTCCCCTTGTGTCGAATCAATAAATTTGGGTTCAATACTCTACCCTTGAAAACTGTTGCGATCCCCTATACTTGTGCGTTATCAAGACTATTTTCTGGCGCCGTTGCCGGGGAGCATAGCTCTATTCTTTGAGTCACTTGGGATTTATATCTGCTAGTCACTATGAAGAACTTGAAAGACGCGAAAAAAAAATTTATCCCTCAACTACAAGGGGAGGTAAGGAACTGCCATGTAGCTCTGCACTTGATTCACCTTCTGTTTTGAGTAAGCTTGCGACACCTAAACCTGTTTCTGCTATTAATATTGATATGTCGCATGTTATTGATGATGCCACTTCTGCTATGCATGATACTTATGATGAAACTACTTCTATGCTTGATACTATTGTGCCACTTGGTGAATTTCTTGATGAACAACTTGCTAGGGCTAGAGAGAACGAAATTATTAAAACTAATAATATTGATGAAAGTGATGATGAAGATTCTCCCCCTAGATATGAATTCCCTGTTGTGCCTGAGGGCTATGTTATGGATGAAGAAACTGCTAGAGACTTTCTTGCTTGCAATGATCGAAGTGATCTTAAGAAATTATTAGCTAAGTTGAAACAAAAATCTCTGAATGCTAGAATGAAATATGATCCTGCTTATGCTACTTCACCTATCTTTGTTACTGATAAGGATTATTAATTCTTTGTCGACCCTGATATAATTGCTTTGGTTGAATCTGATCCTTTCTAAGGCTATGAATCTGAAACTGTTGTGGCACATCTTACTAAATTAAATGATATAGCCACCCTGTTCACTAATGATGAGAAAACTCGCTACTATTATATCCTTAAGATATTCCCATTCTCATTAAAGGGTGATGCTAAGATATGGTTTAATTATCTTGATCCTGGTTGTGTGCGTAGTCCCCAAGATATGATTTATTAATTCTCTTCTAAATATTTCCCTGCTCATAAGAAACAGGCTGCTTTAAGGGAAATATATAATTTTGTGCAAATTGAAGAAGAGAGTCTCCCACAAGCTTGGGGGAGGCTTCTCCAATTACTTAATGCTTTTCCTGATCATCCTCTCAAGAAAAATGAAATACTTGATATCTTTTATAATGGACTAACCGATGCTTCCAAAGACCACCTGGATAGGTGTGCTGGTTCTGTTTTCAGGGAAAGAACACCAGATGAAGCTGAAATTCTATTGAATAATATGTTGACCAATGAAAATAATTGGACACTTCCTGAACCAACTCCTAAGCCAACTCCGAAGAAAAGGGGTGTTCTATTTCTTGGTCCTGAAGATATGCAAGAGGCAAAGAAATCTATGAAAGAAAAAGGTATAAAAGCTGAAGATATTAAGAATTTACCTCCTGTTGAAGAAATACATGGTCTTAATTTACAGCCTGTTGAAGAAACACATGGTCTTGATAACCTGACGCAGGTAGTAAAGGTAAATTCTCTCTATAGATCTGATGAAGGTGAAATCCCTCCTACTAAATTTGCTAGCCAATGCTTAGATGAGTTCGATAATTTTATTGTCAAACAGGAAAACTTCAATGCTTATGTTGGTAGACAATTGAAACACAATTCTGATATGCTCGAACACTTGAGTGATTATATGTCTAGAGTTAAAGGTGAACTTAAACTCATCAGTAAACATGCTTCTATGGTTACCACTCAAGTAGAACAAGTACTTAAAGCTCAGAATGATTTGCTCAATGAATTGAATAGTAAGAATAATGATTTTGCTGTTAGAGTGGCTACTAGAACTGGTAAAATGAATCAGGAACCTCTATATCCTGAAGGCCATCCTAAGAGAATTGAGCAAGATTCTCAGAGAAATAATATTGAGACACCTAGTCCTTCTAAAAAGAAGAAAAAGAAAAATGATAGGACTTTGCATGCTTCTAGTGAACCTGTTGTTGACACACCTGAGAATCCCAATGATATTTCTATTTCTGATGCTGAAACACAATCTGGTAATGAACATGGACCTAGTGATAATGTTAATGATGATCTTCATGTTGATTCTCAACCTAGTAATGACAATGATGTAGAAATTGAACTTGCTATTGATCTTGATAACCCACAATCAAAGAATCAACATTATGATAAGAGAGACTTTGTTGCTAGGAAACACAGTAAGGAAAGAGAGCCATGGGTTCAGAAACCCATGCCTTTTCCTCCCAAACCATCCAAGAAAAAGGATGATGAGGATTTTGAGCGCTTCGCTGAAATGATTAGACCTATTTTCTTGCGTATGCGTTTGACTGATATGCTCAAAATGAATCCTTATGCTAAGTATATGAAAGAAATTGTTACTAATAAAAGAAAGATATCGGAAGCTGAAATTCCACCATGCTTACTAATTACACTTGCAAGGGTGGAATACCTAAAAAGTTCGGAGATCCAGGAGTACCCACTATACCATGCTCCATTAAAAGAAATTATGTTAGAACTGCTTTATGTGATCTTGGAGCCGGTGTTAGTGTTATGCCTCTCTCTTTATATCGTAGACTTGACTTGAATAAGTAGACACCTACTGAAATATCTTTGCAAATGGCTGATAAATCAACTAGTATACCTGTCGGTATTTGTGAGGATGTGCCTGTTGTGGTTGCAAACGTTACTTTTTTAACGGACTTTGTTATTCTTGATATTCCCGAGGATGATAGTATGTCTATTGTTCTTGGGAGACCCTTTTTGAATATTGCAGGGGCTATTATTGATTGCAACAAGGGCAATGTCACTTTTCATGTTAATGGTAATGGGCATATGGTACACTTTCCGAGGAAACAACCTCAAGTTCATAGTATCAACTCTATTGGAAAATTTTCATCGGTTATTTTTGGAGGTTTTGAATTTCCTCTACCTACTGTCAATAAGAAATATGATATTCTCATTATTAGGGATGTGCATATCCCCGTTGAGGAAACATAGTATTATTCAAAATTCTCCGGTTCCATGTTAGTCGGAATGAGTTTGTTAACAAGACTTGATCAACCTTGTTAGTGGATTCCTTTTGATGAGCATGAGATGGATGAAGTTAGAAAGCACAACCTTCTGTACCCTGCTTCTACTTTCTGTTATTTAGTTGAAATAAAGTAAAAATAGTATTTTCTGTCGGTTTTCTGAATTATCCGTGCAATAAAAAATATCCCGAAAATAAAAGTTCTCCAAATGCTCCGAAATTGAAATATGATTTTTTCTGGAATATTTGAGAATATCTGGCACTGAGAACACAGCAGGGGGAGCAAGCACCTGGCCATGAGGGTCCAGGGCGCGCCCACCCCTTAGGCGCGCCCCCTGCCTCGTAGGCCCACGGTGGCTTCCCTCCACTTATACCAGTCACCACACACTCCTTCCTCCCAAAAAAATCACCAACCAGCTCAAGCACGAGTTCTAGCTCATTTTGCTGCGATTTTCGATCTCCTTGCTCAAAGCACCTCTCACAAAACTGCTTTGGGGGATTGTTCCTTGGTATGTAACTCCTCCAATGGTCCAATTAGTTTTTCTTCTAGTGCTTTATTCATTGCAAATTTGTGTTGCCTAGGTGACCATGTTCTTGAGCTTGCATGTCAAATTTATATGGTTCCAAGTAGTTCTAATGCATGATATAGTCTCTAGGCACTTGTGAGAGTAGTTGCTATCAATTTTGTTGAGTTTGATTCACTTTTATTTGAAGTTACTAAAATTTTCAGAAATTTTTCAGAGGAAGAAATATGTTTAGGAAAATGTACCAAGGTGGCCCTTCAAGGAAGCAAGGACCCAGGCTTGCAATGTGCGATGCAACGATGAACCACCAAGGGCGCTCAAGTGCGGGCTTGTGAATGGCCTTCAGAAGACTTCACGGATTGAGCAG
Source organism: Aegilops umbellulata (assembly GCA_032464435.1). Taxonomy (NCBI): domain Eukaryota; kingdom Viridiplantae; phylum Streptophyta; class Magnoliopsida; order Poales; family Poaceae; genus Aegilops; species Aegilops umbellulata. Next base: position 356,107,104 of record CP136058.1, read on the forward strand.
GAATCAAGGAAGAATTTAACGCATATGTGTGTAACGCTGATCTTCTGAGCTTCGAGGTAGATAAGTGTCGTCAGTACCACTATCTCACTGATTCCTTTGTGAGAAGGTTTGAATTTTCATCTTCACGCAATTCTCAAACTGTCCTGTTTGATCTTTATGAAAATTCTTATACTATGGATTTAGAGGATTTTAATACTGCTTGCAAACCTCCACAATGGGGTAGTCCTAGTCAACCTCGCAAATCTGAATTTAGAGATTTTCTTGCTAGTATAATTGTGGGGGAATCTAGAGATATAGCACAAGCTACCATAGGGAGCATTCATTTTCCTGCTATACATTATTTTGCTCTCTTCATAGGTAGGTGCATAAATGGTAAGGATGAAGCATGTCACATGTGTGTCCCCGACCTCAGTGTTCTTAGGAGTGCTGTATTAGGAGATAAACATTATAATTTGGGAGCCATTGTTGCACGTAGGTTGCATAATAATAGATTTAATGGAGATTTCTTTTGTGGAATTTATGCAACCCGTTTAGCAAACTTTCTTAATATACCCATACGTGAGTATGATATTGAGTTGCCTCCTGTTTATTTAGATTATGAGGCTATGGTCGTCATTGTTTTGTTGAGAGGAATGATCAGTTCCTCCAGTACCGACTAATCTTTGACAGACGACGCACCTATAACGTCGCTCTCCATGCTCCTACCTTCTTTGACTTTCAGGCGAAGAGGAGATATTTCATAACCAGGGAGGAGGCGAACGAGTACAAGAGGAGGGCTGAGATAGCTCGCCTCCAAGCTACAGCCCATGATGCAATAACTGCTGCATCTCTTTACGACCCCAACTATAACTTTGGATATCCGCCAGGCCAGCCGTGGCCATAGACCAACTTAGGCCAAAAGCCTAAGCTTGGGGGAGTACGTATTTCTCACCGACATTACATTTATGTTCACACACTCATTGCTAGATGTCGGTGCTCATACTTTTTCACTGTACTATCCATGCTAGTTTATTTCCCTTTTTATGCTTTCTTCTTGTGTGTTTGAAAAACCTTAAGAAAACCAAAAAAATTAGCATTAGCTTTTAGCTAGCTTATTTTCTTGCTGTAGTAGTAATAATTAAAAGAAAAACCAAAAAGATTTCATGTTCTTCTTTTGCTTTTTGGGAGCTTTCCCGTGTAAATAGTTTTATTTCTTTTCTTTTCTTTGGGGGTCGATAGGAGAAGACCATGATGAAATTGTTGAAGTGGCTCTTATATGCAATATTGTTGATTTAACCAAGAGCCCATATTGCCTTGTCTTCTCCTGATTATTGAATGCTCGCAGATTCCAGCTTAGTCCAATGCACGTGCACTGTTATTATTATTCACATCATTCGGTCCTGCAAGTGAAAGACAAATATGACGATATATGATGGACTGATTGAGATGGGGGAAGCTGGTATGAACTCGACCTCTCTTGTTTTTGTAAATATGATTAGTCCATCGTTCCTAATTCGGCCTATTATGAATAAACATGTTTGCAATGACAATTAGAGATTATAGTTATTTATGCCATGCTTAATTAGCTAGGAGATTATAATGGTTTACCTTGCGTGCCAACATGCTATTAAGATGGTTGTGATGTGGTATGATGGGGTGGTATCCTCCTTTGAATGATTCAAGTGACTTGACTTGGCACATGTTCACACATGTAGTTGAAACAAATCAACATACCCTTCATGATATTTATGTTCATGGTGTATTATATCCTACTCATGCTTGCACTCAATGTTCATTAATTTTAATGCATGTTCATGACTGTTGTCGCTCTCTAGTTGGTCGCTTCCCAGTCTTTTTCTAACCTTCACTTGTACTAAGCGGGAATACTGTTTGTGCATTCCATCCCTTAAACCCCAAAGTTACACCATATGAGTCCACTATACCTTCCTATATGCGGTATCTACTTGTCGTTCCAAGTAAATTTGTATGTGCCAAACTCCAAACCTTCAAATGAAATTCTATTTTGTATGCTCGAATAGCTCATGTATCAACTAGGATTGTCCGTATCTTCCATGCTAGGCGGGTTATTCTCAAGAGGAGTGGACTCCGCTCCTCACTCGCGAGAAAATGGCTGGTCACCGGGATGCCCAGTCCCTTATGCAAATCAAATCAAAATAATTGCAAACAAAACTCCCCCGGGACTGTTGTTAGTTGGAGGCACTCATTGTTTCGAGCAAGCCATGGATTGATGCTTGTTGGTGGAGGGGGAGTATAAACTTTACCATTCTGTTTGGGAACCGCATATAATGTGTGTAGCATGGAAGATATCGCCATCTCTTGGTTGTTATGTTGACAATGAAAGTATGCCGCTCAAAATATTATTTATCTCTGCTTTAAAACCGAGCTCGGGCACCTCTACAAATCCCTGCTTCCCTCTGCGAAGGTCCTATCTATTTACTTTTATGTTGAGTCATCACCCTCTTATTAAAAAGCACCAGCTGGAGAGCATCGTTGTCATTTGCATCCATTACTATTAATTTATATTGGGTATGACTATGACTGGATCTCTTTTACCATGAATTACAATGTTTAGTCAGTCCTTGGTCTTTAAAGGTGCTCTGCATTTATGTTTTGCAGTCTCAGAAAGGGCTAGCGAGATACCATCTTGTTATATCATATTATGATTGTTTTGAGAAAGTGTTGTCATCCAAGATTTATTATTATTGCTCGCTAGTTGATTATGCCATTGACATGAGTAAACATGAGACCTAAATGTTATTGTGAACATGATTAGTTTATAATCTTTGCTAAAAACTTGAATGCTGGCTTTACATATTTGCAACAACAAGAGCAAACAGAGTTTGTAAAAGTTTTTCTTTATCACTTTCAGTTTGTCAACCGAATTGCTTGAGGACAAGCACATGTTTAAGCTTGGGGGAGTTGATACGTCTCCAACGTATCTACTTTTCCGAACACTTTTGCCCTTGTTTTGGACCCTAACTTGCATGAATTTCCATGCTTATTCAGCAGAATTTCCCTGCTGTTTTCAGCAGAATTTCCATGGTGTTATTTATGTGTAGAAACAAAAGTTCTCGGAATGACCTAAAACTTCACGGAGATTATTTTTGGAAATAATCAAAAATACCGGCGAAGGAATCAAGGCCAGGAGGCCCACACCCTTTCCACGAGGGTGGAAGCGCGCCTGCCCCCCTGGGCGCGCCCCCTGCCTTGTGGGCCCCCTGGAGCTCCTCCGACCTCAACTCCAACTCCATATATTCGTGTTCGGGGAGAAAAAAAATCAGAGAGAAAGATTGATCACGTTTTAGGATACGGAGCCGCTGCCAAGCCCTTAACTCTCTTGGAAGGGCTGATCTGGAGTCCGTTTGGGGCTCCGGAGAGGGGAATCCGTCGTCGTCGTCATCATCAACCATCCTCCATCACCAATTTCATGATGCTCACCGCCGTGCGTGAGTAATTCCATCGTAGGTTTGCTGGACGGTGATGGGTTGGATGAGATTTATCATGTAATCGAGTTAGTTTTGTTAGGGTTTGATCCCTAGTATCCACTATGTTCTGAGATTGATGTTGCTATGACTTTGCTATGCTTAATGCTTGTCACTAGGGCCCGAGTGCCATTATTTCAGATCTGAACCTATTATGTTTTCATGAATATATGTGAGTTCTTGATACTATCTTGCAAGTCTATAGTCACCTACTATGTGTTATAATCCGGCAACCCCGAAGTGACAATAATCGGGACCACTCCCGGTGATGACCGTAGTTTGAGGAGTTCATGTATTCACTATGTGTTAATGCTTTGGTCCGGTACTCTATTAAAAGGAGGCCTTAATATCCCTTAGTTTCCGTTAGGACCCCACTGCCACGGGAGGGTAGGACAAAAGATGTCATGCAAGTTCTTTTCCATAAGCATGTATGACTATATTTGGAATACATGCCTACATTACATTGATGAATTGGGGCTAGTTCTGTGTCACCCTATGTTATGACTGTTACATGATGAACCACATCCGGCATAATTATCCATCACCGATCCAATGCCTACGAGCTTTTCACATATTGTTCTCCGCTTATTTACTTTTCCATTGCTAGTGTTACAGTCACTACAAAACCCAAAAATATTACTTTTGCTACTATTGCTGTTACTATCATACTACTTTGCTACTAAATACTTTGCTATAGATACTAAGTTATCCAGGTGTGGTTGAATTGACAACTCAACTGCTAATACTTGAGAATATTCTTTGGCTCCCCTTGTGTCAAATCAATAAATTTGGGTTGAATACTCTACCCTCGAAAACTGTTTCGATCCCCTATACTTGTGGGTTATCAGGGTGCCGAGGTGTCGACGCCGCCCAAGGCTCCTGAGACGCCATCTCCGGGAGCCCGTGACTCTCACCCCAGGGTGGAAGTTGAGGGGGCGACGCAATCTGCTGCTCCTCAAGCTCCTGAGGCCTCAGCGGGTCATCGCGTGGCGGAGCCCGGTGGCTCTCCCCAGCTTGGCGCTCATGGGGTCGTCTCCTTGGGCGTTTTGCCAGTCGTGCCCTGCGTTGGTCGCCACGTCAAAATCTTCGGCCGGCTCCATGTGGACTTCGATGCGCTCTACAAGAGGAAGGGGCCCCCAAGCTGCAGTAGTGGCGCCTTCCGACCGTTCAAACAGAGGAAGTACATCGCCATAGATGAGTAAGTACCTTATCTTTGTAATTCCTTGAGTGCTGCTTCCCTTCCTGATGGTGGCTCTTCAGGATCCCTTCTGCTAAGGCTGTGAAGCCTCCTGGGAAGCAGCCTCCTCCTGCCTCGAATCTCCCGCTGGCCTTGAGCATCCCAAGCCAGCATGCCGCCCCCGGCGCGAGGCCGGCCGGAGAGGCAAACACGTTAGCTTGGCGCCTCGAGCCCGCGCTCCTGCCGTCCCTTCTCCGCGGCCTCGTCGGGGGTGCGAGGAGCGTGCCAAGGGCTCCTCCTCTGGTTGTGGACGGCGGCTGGATGGCTTCGGTCTTGGCTTCCTCTTCGAGTAGCGAGCCTCAACTCAACCGGACTCCCGCCAAAGTCCAATCAGCGACCGGGGGGGCGCCAGCCCCCTGCCCCCTGCTGAAAGGGGGTGAACCGCTTCGGATCTCGTCGGCGACCCCCGTTGTGGAGGACGGAATCGGCCGCGCGCTCAAGTTTGCGCACGAACGGAGTGTCGTCCGCCATGAGCTCTTTCAGGAGGCAATGGGCACAATGAGCTGGCTCGGCGGAGAACTCATGGATGTAGACACGCGCCTCGAGGCCGAGGGTCTTCGTATGATGGAGGAGCGGCATAAACTGAAGGTGGCTATCAACCTCGGGCGCCACCAGCGCGAGCTTGATAATGCGAAGGTCGAGGCGTCTCTTGCGACCTCGCGTGCGGCCTGCGCTCGAGCCTTGGAAGAAGCCAAGGAAGTTGATCGTCGTCGTGACATCGCAGAGAAACGCGCGTGGGAGCTCCAAGCCTGGAGCGCCTCCTTGGAGCAGCAAGTGGAGGCATGTAAAGCCGCCCTAATGTCGATGAAGGGGACGCCTTACAAGGAGGAAAAGATCCTGAAGTGCGAGGAAACGCTGGTGCTAGAAGCCATGGAGTGCAGCCTTGAGCTTGAGTTGTTGGAGACAAGGGAGCACCAAGTCGCCCAAGCGGAGGATGTTGTCGGTGCGCGCGAGGCAAAGTCCCGGGAGGAGGTCAATCGCCGGGTGGCCGAGGCTCGCGTGGATCTTGTGGGGAGGTACGACCTGAAGCTGAAGCTCGTGGAAGCCGAAGCTGTGGGCAGGACTACTGCCCTCAAGTCAGGGTTGGCTGAGGCTGGACAATGCAAGAAAGCCGCCGCAGCTGCCCTGGTCTCGATGCAAGCTGAGCTGGCTTCCGCCCGTGCCGAGCTGCTTTCTCTTTAGCAGCGGGTCGCCAGCATCGAGTCCTTCGTGTAGCAGAGCAGGGAGGAAGTGCTCCGGCGGCAGACGCTGGAGCATTGCACGCCCCCATGCTCCAAAGCCTTAGGATCGGAGCCAACGTGGCACTGGGCACCATCTGCGACAAAGATGCCTTTCATCCCCATTCGAACGATTACGCCAGTCACCTCCTTTTCTTCACCAATGTGGTGACATGCCTGGAGAATCGATCCGAGAGGGCTCGCAAGCTTGTTCAAGAGAGGACCGCGGCCTGCTCAGGCGCGCGTTCTCCCGCGTCTTCAGCCACCTCCAGAACACCTACCCCAACTTTGATTTTGACGCCGCCATTGCCCCCGTGCTCGAGGCCATCCGAGGTGACCTGGCATGATGGGTAGAAGACAATGTGGATGCTCTAGTTAGGGCCTTCACCTCCGTGGACGACGCGGTGGTGGTCGCTGCGGATGAAGGCGACGTGGTCGACGATGGTGAGGGCGGTGCTGGCAATGGCGACGCTGACGCCAGCGACGCGTTCGGGGGCGACCCGGAGGGCACAATGACCGACATGCCCGATTGAGCTCGTGCTTCCTTGTCGTTGACCCTGCATGCGAAAGCTCGGGCATAGCCTTGGAAGTTGTGAGAGCATTTTGGGAGGGGGATCCCCTCATGTAAACAGATTATTGCTTCTATTCCTTACTTCAAGCCAGAGATGTGTTTTTACGAGCCCGCGAGTCCTGCCACAAGCTTGCTGCTGTAATTTACGTTAGTCCGGGCAAGTTCCGAACCGGCTCAGGAGGCCGTGAGCTTCTGATGAGCCTGCCGATCCGTCCGAGAGCGCCTTGCGAGAAGCAAATGCCAGCCATGGCAGAACGTGCATGCAGCGTGCGTGCGCTGCGCCCAGCCCCCGCTCGCAAGGAGCTCGTGAGGGGGGGCAGCGGGTGCAAACTCCGATTCAAGGCAAGGAACCAGTTTGCAAGAAATCGCACGAACGAGAAAAGGCACTCCCCGCGCACACCAATGAAAATTCAACTTCAAACTTAAATCCAAAGCCAGAAATCAGGGCTACAGAAAAGAGGTCAAAAGCAAATGGCCGCGGCCGGCACCTAGCTAGGCTTCTGGTCTTCGAGTCTTCCACCAGCGCGGAGCGTAGTGCCTCCACTAGGATGTGGGCGGGAGCCCCCGAGGCCCGAGGGCGGCTCTCCGGAGACTCCGGGGCGTGTATAGCCCCACTCATTATTACGTGAGAGTGTCACAAGCGGAGACCTTCACAGGCGCGAGCCTTACTTCATATCACCAGACGAGGGCTTGCCTTGCGCCACCCTCGACCACCGTTCGGGCGTTCGAAAACCAGGACAATGTCAAGGGGCGAATGGGACGCCGGCGGCGCCCTCGGCGACCATGGGTCCTCTGCCGAGGGAAGGCTCATCGGCACCTCCCCGGCAGAGGGCCTACCTCTGGGTGGCACTCTGCTCCGCATGATGCGGGGAGGAGCCTTGCTCCCGGCCCCTCCCCTGTGCCCCCAGTGCGCTCCTCCCGACGGAAGGGAATCTGCCGAGCTGGGGCTGCCGTCCGCCGCTGTGACCTGATCCGCCTGCGACCAATGATTAGCGTAAGCTTGCTCCGGAGAGATTAGTGGTACCCTGTAGCTGTTGTCGCCGGCATGGTTGGTGAGGCTCCTGGGCGGCTCTTGGAAGGCCTCAGCTTCTAGCGCCTCCTCCTCCCAGCCTGGTTCGAGGAACAAGCCAGGGTTGTCTTCCGGTGTGTACTCCTGGTCCATCATGCGAGGCACGTAGGCCTCCAAGGCCGTCGCCCCGAAGACCTCGCCGAAGTGCCCCATGCTCCATGTTGCCCGGCCCAGCACACCCTCCTGAGGATGGTAGGGCCACATCCCGCTGGGGCCGTGGGTGGCAATGCTCGTGCCCGCGCCCACCGGAGGTGGCGCGAGTGCGATTGGGCGTCCGGCGCCGCTGGTCGCGCTGGTGTCGACGAAACCTCCTAGCGCGCCAGGGGGCACGCAGGTGCGGCGAGGCCCGCCGTGCAATCCAGCCGCGGCCTAAGGCGTAAGCAGGGAGTAGAAGGGCGGTGCCCCCGTGGCCGCGGCGTTCAGTAGCTCGGCGACGCGCTCCACCAATGCATCACGGCCGCTCTCCATCAGTCGGCATCACAGCAGCTCTCGTGCCACTGTGAGTGCGGCCCTCATGTTCCCTGTTCCCGCCGGGTGTGCGGCGCCATCGCCACGACGTGGCTGGAGTCTCTTGCGGCAGCCCACGCGCGCCGCGGAGTAAGGGTGGACGGCACCGAGCGACGCCGCCCGCGCCCCGCGGTGTTTGGCGGCGTGCGTGCCGCTCAAGGAATGAGGTTGAGGTCTTCTTGGGTGGTTGACGCCGTTCGGGCTAGGCAGGGCGCCCAATGGTCGCCGTTGGTCCTCGGGTCACCGGACATCGGAACCGCGGAGCGTCGGCGGATCAACTGGCGAAAGAGAGGCTCCGGCGCAACCCCACCTGGCGCGCCAAATGTCGGATTTCGGGTTCTGGCAAAACCCTTGAGGTTCGAACACTTGGGTGCGCGCGAAGATCTCTCCCTACCTAATCATGCCCTCACCCTCACCGTGTTCTTAAAGCTTAGCACGTCGAACCCACAAAAAGAGAGACACAAGAGTTTATACTGGTTTGGGCCACCGATGTGGTGTAATACCCTACTCCAGTGTGGTGTGGTGGATTGCCTCTTGGGCTGAGGATGAACAGTTACAAGGGAAGAACAGCCTCCTGAGGAGAGGTGCTCTTGTGCTTGGTGAACTTGTGTGTGGTTGAGGATGATCTGGATCCGTTGCCTCTTACTGTGGTGGCTAGCCCTATTTATAGAGGCCCTGGTCCTCTCCCCAAATATTGAGTGGTAAGGGATCCAACAACGGCCTAATTCGAAGGGAGAAAACTAGTACAGGTTATCCTGACTAAAGGTGGACTTCGCCTGGCAAAGGCTCTGGTGGTGACACCGTCTTGGGCTCCACGGTGACCTCCGTCCTGCCGTCCTGCTAGTCTTGGTCTCATTGCATCGATATGGAAACCTTTGCCTGATGCCTCGAGACTCCTCGCCTGTGCCTGCCCCTTTAGCACCAAAGAGGAAACAAGGACACTGCACGCGCTGGCGCCTGCCTAGCTCCAGTCGTCATGGCTTGCATCACAGGAACCTCGCGAGGTGTCCCATGCCTTGATCTCTCCGCCCCTCGCGAGCCTGCCTAGTGAAGCTGCCCCCAAGGAGGTCTTGTGTCGTCCGCCTCGCGAGGCTTGGCCCCTCGCGAGGGTCTTGAGTGCTTGCTAGTGAAGATGGGCCGTACAGGGCCGCTGGTGGAGCCACGCCATGGGCCGCAGGAAGGCAAGTCTGGGGACCCCCGTTCCCAGGACGCCGACACTCTAAGGCATATTTCCATCAAGCACCGGTCCACCCACATATCAAATATCAAACTAGTGAACGCGAATCAAACCAACCTGGTGAAAGTGACTAGATGAAATTCCCATGTGACCTCAAGAACGTTTTACTTATTGTTAATATTGTTACCTGTAACTTGTTACAAATTATCTTGCTACCAAACTACCTGTTACCGACAATTTCAATGCTTGCAGAAATTACCTTGCTAAAAACCACTTTGCATTTCCTTCTGCTCCTCGTTGGGTTCGACACTCTTACTTATCTAAAGGACTAGGATTGATCCCATATACTTGTGGGTCATGAACGCCCTTTGCCATGAGGCACTTGGGGATGAGATTCTCGTTGGGGGCGTCGAAGAGAGACACCGAGGTTAGGGAAGAGGTGGAAATGGCTATGGAGGCCGTAGTGATCCCTTCACCACTTGCATCATCATCATCATCGGAGTTGTACTCTTCTTGCGCCACCAACCCCTTTTGTGGCACCTTCTTTCAAAATTTATTCTTGTTAGGGAAGGACTTAGCCTTGTCTCTGCGGATGAGCTTGTCACCATTGTCTTCCCTACTCTCGTAGAGGCAATCCACGACAAAGTGACTCACGTTGTAGCAAGTTCTCACCTGTAGCTTGCCCTTGGAGCCACTTGAGTTGTTCTTGGAGAAGTGTGTCCTTGAGGTTCTCTTGTTTTCCCCAATGTTTCCTTGATGTAAAAGCCATGTGCTCGTGGTAAGCATATTTGGTGCCTTCGGGGCAACTCTCCTCTTCCTCCTCTTCTTCTTCCAGTATGGCCTTGGCCTTCAAAGCAAGGTTGGGTTTTCTTTGACCGTTGAGCACGCATGATAACACACAAGTTGTTGGGGAACGTAGTAATTTCAAAATTTTCCTACGCACACGCAAGATCATGGTGATGCATAGCAACGAGATGGGAGAGTGTTGTCTACGTACCCTCGTAGACCGAAGCGGAAGCGTTGACACAACATAGAGGAAGTAGTCGTACGTTCTCCTCGCGATTCAACCGATCACAGCACCGTTACTCCGGCACCTCCGAGTTCTTGGCACACGTTCAGCTCGATGACGATCCCCGGGCTCCGATCCAGCAAAGCGTCGGGGAAGAGTTCCGTCAGCACGACGGCGTGGTGACGATCTTGATGTGTTACCGGCGCAGGGCTTCGCCTAAGCACTGCAACGATATGACCGAGGGGGAATTTGGTGGAAGGGGGCACCGCACACGGCTAAGGAAAGATCTCAATGATCAATTGTGTGTCTATGGGGTGCCCCCTGCCCCCGTATATAAAGGAGCCAAGGGGGAGGGGCTGGCCGGCCAAGCCTGGCGCGCCAGGAGAGTCCTACTCCCTCTGGGAGTAGGACCCCCCCCCCCCAATCCTAGTTGGACTAGGATTCTCCAAGGGGGAGAGAGAGAGAGGGGGCGGCCACCTCTCCTAGTCCTAATAGGACTAGGGGAAGGGGGAGGCGCGCAGCCCATGAGGGCAGCCCTCTCACCTCTCCTCCAAGGCCCATGTTGGCCCATTATGCTCCCGGGGGGTTCCGGTAACCCTCCCGGTATTCCGGTAAAATCCTGATTTCACCTGGAATGCATCCGATGTCCAAACATAGGCTTCCAATATATCATTCTTTATGTCTCGACCATTTCGAGACTCCTCGTCATGTCCGTGATCACATCCGGGACTCTGAACTCCTTCGATACATCAAAATGCATAAACTCATAATAACTGTCATCGTAACATTAAGCGTGCGGACCCTACGGTTCGAGAACAATGTAGACATGACCGAGACACGTCTCCGGTCAATAACCAATAGCGGGACCTGGATGCCCATATTGGCTCCTACATATTCTACGAAGATCTTTATCGGTCAGACCGCATAACAACATACGTTGTTCCCTTTGTCATCGGTATGTTACTTGCCCGAGATTCGATCGTCGGTATCCAATACCTAGTTCAATATCGTTACCGGCAAGTCTCTTTACTCGTTCCGTAACACATCATCTCGCAACTAACTCATTGGTTGCAATGCTTGCAAGGCTTATGTGATGTGCATTACCGAGAAGGCCCTGAGATACCTCTCCGACAATCGGAGTGACAAATCCTAATCTCGAAATACGCCAACCCAACATGTACCTTCGGAGACACCTGTAGAGCACCTTTATAATCACCCAGTTACGTTGTGACGTTTGGTAGCACACAAAGTGTTCCTACGGTAAACGGGAGTTGCATAATCTCATAGTTAAAGGAACATGTATAAGTTATGGATAAAAGCAATAGCAACATACTAAACGATCGGGTGCTATGCTAATGAAATGGGTCATGTCAATCAGATCATTCAACTAATGATGTGATCTCGTTAATCAAATAACAACTCTTTGTTCATGGTTAGGAAACATAACCATCTTTGATTAATGAGCTAGTCAAGTAGAGGCATACTAGTGACACTCTGTTTGCCTATGTATTCACACATGTATTATGTTTCCAGTTAATACAATTCTAGCATGAATAATAAACATTTATCATGATATGTAAGGAAATAAATAATAACTTTATTATTGCCTCTAGGGCATATTTCCTTCAGTCTCCCACTTGCACTAGAGTCAATAATCTAGATTACAAAGTAATGATTCTAACACCCATGGAGTCTTGGTGCTGATCATGTTTTGCTCGTGGAAGAGGCTTAGTCAACGGGTCTGCAACATTCAGATCCGTATGTATCTTGCATATTTCTATGTCTCCCACCTGGACCAAATCCCGAATGGAGTTGAAGCGTCTTTTGATGTGTTTGGTCCTTTTGTGAAATCTGGATTCCTTTGCCAAGGCAATTGCACCAGTATTGTCACAAAAGATTTTCATTGGACCCGATATGCTAGGTACAACACCTAGATCGGATATGAACTCCTTCATCCAGACTCCTTCATTAGCTGCTTCCGAAGCGGCTATGTACTCAGCTTCACATGTAGATCCCACCACGACGCTTTGTTTAGAACTGCACCAACTGACAGCTCCACCGTTTAATGTAAATACGTATCCGGTTTGCGATTTAGAATCGTCTGGATCTGTGTCAAAGCTTGCATCGACGTAACCGTTTACGACGAGCTCTTTGTCACCTCCATAAATGAGAAACATATCCTTAGTCCTTCTCAAGTACTTAAGGATGTTCTTGACCGCTGTCCAGTGATCCACTCCTGGATTACTTTGGTACCTGCCTGCTAAACTTACAGCAAGGCACACATCAGGTCTGGTACACAGCATTGCATACATGATAGAGCCTATGGCTGAAGCATAGGGAACATTTTTCATTTTCTCTCTATCTTCTGCGGTGGTCGGGCATTGAGTCTTACTCAACTTCACACCTTGTAACACAGGCAAGAACCCTTTCTTTGCCTGATCCATTTTGAACTTCTTCAAAACTTTGTCAAGGTATGTGCTTTGTGAAAGTCCTATTAAGCGTCTTGATCTATCTCTATAGATCTTAATGCCCAATATGTAAGCAGCTTCACCGAGGTCTTTCATTGAAAAACTCTTATTCAAGTATCCCTTTATGCTATCCAGAAATTCTATATTATTTCCGATCAGTAATATGTCATCCACATATAATATCAGAAATGCTACAGAGCTCCCACTCACTTTCTTGTAAATACAGGCTTCTCCAAAAGTCTGTATAAAACCAAATGCTTTGATCACACTATCAAAGCGTTTATTCCAACTCCGAGAGGCTTGCACCAGTCCATAAATGGATCGCTGGAGCTTGCACACTTTGTTAGCTCCCTTTGGATCGACAAAACCTTCTGGTTGCATCATATACAACTCTTCTTCCAGAAATCCATTCAGGAATGCAGTTTTGACATCCATTTGCCAAATTTCATAATCATAAAATGCGGCAACTGCTAACATGATTCGGACAGACTTAAGCATCGCTACGGGTGAGTAAGTCTCATCGTAGTCAATCCCTTGAACTTGTCGAAAACCTTTTGCAACAAGTCGAGCTTTATAGACAGTAATATTACCATCAGCGTCAGTCTTCTTCTTAAAAATCCATTTATTCTCAATTGCTTGCCGATCATCGGGCAAGTCAACCAAAGTCCACACTTTGTTCTCATACATGGATCCCATCTCAGATTTCATGGCCTCAAGCCACTTTGCGGAATCTGGGCTCACCATCGCTTCTTCATAGTTCGTAGGTTCATCATGGTCTAGTAACATGACTTCCAAAATAGGATTACCGTACCACTCTGGTGCGGATCTTACTCTGGTTGATCTACGAGGTTCAGTAGAAACTTGATCTGAAGTTTCATGATCATTATCATTAGCTTCCTCCCTATTTGGTGTAGGTGTCACAGAAACTGATTTCTGTGACGTACTACTTCTTAATAAAGGAGTAGATACTGTTATCTCATCAAGTTCTACTTTCCTCCCACTCACTTCTTTCGAGAGAAACTCCTTCTCTAGAAAGTTTCCGACTTTAGCAACAAAAATTTTGCCTTCGGATCTGTGATAGAAGGTATACCCAACAGTCTCCTTTGGGTATCCTATGAAGACACATTTTTCCGATTTGGGTTCGAGCTTATCAGGTTGAAGCTTTTTCACATAAGCATCGCAGCCCCAAACTTTAAGAAACGACAACTTTGGTTTCTTGCCAAACCACAGTTCATAAGGCGTCGTCTCAACGGATTTTGATGGTGCCCTATTTAACGTGAATGCGGCCGTCTCTAAAGCATAACCCCAAAAAGATAGCGGTAAATCGGTAATAGACATCATAGATCGCACCATATCCAGTAAAGTACGATTACGACGTTCGGACACACCATTACGTTGTGGTGTTCCGGGTGGCGTGAGTTGCGAAACTATTCCGCATTGTTTCAAATGTAGACCAAACTCGTAACTCAAATATTCTCCTCCACGATCAGATCGTAGAAACTTTATTTTCTTGTTACGATGATTTTCCACTTCACTCTGAAATTCTTTGAACTTTTCAAATGTTTCAGACTTGTGTTTCATTAAGTAGATATACCCATATCTGCTTAAATCATCAGTGAAGGTGAGAAAATAACGATATCCGCCACGAGCCTCAACATTCATTGGACCACATACATCAGTATGTATGATTTCCAATAAATCTGTTGCTCTCTCCACAGTACCGGAGAACGGTGTTTTAGTCATCTTGCCCATAAGGCACGGTTCGCAAGTGCCAAGTGATTCATAATCAAGTGACTCCAAAAGTCCATCAGTATGGAGTTTCTTCATGCGTTTTACACCGATATGACCTAAACGGCAGTGCCACAAATAAGTTGCACTATCATTATCAACTCTGCATCTTTTGGCTTCAACATTATGAATATGTGTATCACTACTATCGAGATTAAGTAAGAACAAACCATTCTTTAATGGTGCATGACCATAAAAGATATTACTCATATAAATAGAACAACCATTATTCTCTGATTTAAATGAATAACCGTCTCGCATCAAACAAGATCCAGATATAATGTTCATGCTCAACGCTGGTACTAAATAACAATTATTTAGATCTAATATTAATCCCGAAGGTAGATGTAGAGGTAGCGTGCCGACCGCGATCACATCGACTTTGGAACCATTTCCCACGCGCATCGTCACCTCATCCTTAGCCAATCTTCGCTTAATCCGTATCCCCTGTTTTGAGTTGCAAATATTAGCAACAGAACCAGTATCAAATACCCAGGTGCTACTGCGAGAATTAGTAAGGTACACATCAATAACATGTATATCATATATACCTTTGTTAACCTT
The DNA here is from genome assembly GCA_032464435.1 of Aegilops umbellulata. NCBI lineage: Eukaryota > Viridiplantae > Streptophyta > Magnoliopsida > Poales > Poaceae > Aegilops > Aegilops umbellulata. Next base: position 356,122,193 of record CP136058.1, read on the forward strand.
GCCATCCTTCTTATCCGCCAAATACTTGGGGCAGTTCCGTTTCCAGTGACCAGTCTGCTTGCAATAGAAGCACTCAGTTTCAGGCTTAGGTCCAGACTTGGGTTTCTTCTCTTGATTAGCAACTTGCTTGCTGTTCTTTTTGAAGTTCCCCTTTTTCTTCCCTTTGCCCTTTTTCTTGAAACTAGTGGTTTTGTTAACCATCAACACTTGATGCTCCTTTTTGATTTCTACCTCCGCGGCTTTCAGCATCGCGAAGAGCTCGGGCATAGTTTTGGTCATCCCTTGCATATTATAGTTCATCACGAAGCTCTTGTAGCTTGGTGGCAGTGATTGGAGAATTCTGTCAATGACGCAATCATCCGGAAGATTAACTCCCAGTTGAATCAAGTGATTGCTATACCCAGACATTCTGAGTATATGCTCACTGACAGAAACGTTCTCCTCCATTTTACAGCTATAGAACTTATTGGAGACTTCATATCTCTCAATCCGGGCATTTGCTTGAAATATTAACTTCAACTCCTGGAACATCTCATATGCTCCATGGTGTTCAAAACGTCGTTGAAGTTCCGGTTCTAAGCCGTAAAGCATGGCACACTGAACTATAGAGTAGTCATCAGCTTTGCTTTGCCAGACGTTCACAACATCTGGCGTAGCTCTTGCACCAGGCCTGGCACCTAGCGGTGCTTCCAGGACGTAATTCTTCTGTGCAGCAATGAGGATAATCCTCAAGTTACGGACCCAGTCCGTGTAATTGCTACCATCATCTTTCAACTTTGCTTTCTCAAGGAACGCATTAAAATTCAACGGAACAACAGCACGAGCCATCTATCTACACAACATAGACAAGCAAGATACTATCAGGTACTAAGTTCATGATAAATTTAAGTTCAATTAATCATATTACTTAAGAACTCCCACTTAGATAGCCATCCCTCTAATCCTCTAAGTGATCACGTGATCCAAATCAACTAAACCATGTCCGATCATCACGTGAGATGGAGTAGTTTCAATGGTGAACATCACTATGTTGATCATATCTACTATATGATTCACGCTCGACCTTTCGGTCTCCGTGTTCCGAGGCCATATCTGTTATATGCTAGGCTCGTCAAGTTAAACCTGAGTATTCCGCGTGTGCAACTGCTTTGCACCCGTTGTATTTGAACGTAGAGCCTATCACACCCGATCATCACGTGGTGTCTCAGCATGAAGAACTTTCGCAACGGTGCATACTCAGGGAGAACACTTCTTGATAATTAGTGAGAGATCATCTTATAATGCTACCGTCAATCAAAGCAAGATAAGATGCATAAAAAGATAAACATCACATGCAATCAATATAAGTGATATGATATGGCCATCATCATCTCGTGCTTGTGATCTCCATCTTCGAAGCACCGTCATGATCACCATCGTCACCGGCGCGACACCTTGATCTTCATCGCAGCATCGTTTGTTGTCTCGCCAATCTTATGCTTCCACGACTATCACTACCGCTTAGTAATAAAGTAAAGCATTACATCGCGATTGCATTGCATACAATAAAGCGACAACCATATGGCTCCTGCCAGTTGCCGATAACTCGGTTACAAAACATGATCATCTCATACAATAAAATTTAGCATCATGTCTTGACCATATCACATCACAACATGCCCTGCAAAAACAAGTTAGACGTCCTCTACTTTGTTGTTGCAAGTTTTACGTGGCTGCTACGGGCTTTAAGCAAGAACTCATCTTACCTACGCATCAAAACCACAACGATAGTTTGTCAAATAGACTCCGTTTTAACCTTCTCAAGGACCGGGCGTAGCCACACTCGGTTCAACTAAAGTTGGAGAGACAGTCTTCCGCAAGCCATCTATGTGCAAAGCACGTCGAGGGAACCGGTCTCGCGTAAGAGTACGCGTAAGGTTGGTCCGGATCGTCTCGTCCAACAATACCGCTGAACCAAAATATGACATGCTGGTAGGCAGTATGACTTGTATCGTCCACAACTCACTTGTGTTCTACTCGTGCAAATAACATCAAACCATAAAAACCTAGGCTCTGATACCACTGTTGGGGAACGTAGTAATTTCAAAATTTTCCTACGCACACGCAAGATCATGGTGATGCATAGCAACGAGATGGGAGAGTGTTGTCTACGTACCCTCGTAGACCGAAGCGGAAGCGTTGACACAACGTAGAGGAAGTAGTCGTACGTTCTCCTCGCGATTCAACCGATCACAGCACCGTTACTCCGGCACCTCCGAGTTCTTGGCACACGTTCAGCTCGATGACGATCCCCGGGCTCCGATCCAGCAAAGCGTCGGGGAAGAGTTCCGTCAGCACGACGGCGTGGTGACGATCTTGATGTGTTACCGGCGCAGGGCTTCGCCTAAGCACTGCAACGATATGACCGAGGGGGAATTTGGTGGAAGGGGGCACCGCACACGGCTAAGGAAAGATCTCAATGATCAATTGTGTGTCTATGGGGTGCCCCCTGCCCCCGTATATAAAGGAGACAAGGGGGAGGGGCTGGCCGGCCAAGCCTGGCGCGCCAGGAGAGTCCTACTCCCTCTGGGAGTAGGACCCCCCCCCCCCCAATCCTAGTTGGACTAGGATTCTCCAAGGGGGAGAGAGAGAGAGGGGGCGGCCACCTCTCCTAGTCCTAATAGGACTAGGGGAAGGGGGAGGCGCGCAGCCCATGAGGGCAGCCCTCTCACCTCTCCTCCAAGGCCCATGTTGGCCCATTATGCTCCCGGGGGGTTCCGGTAACCCTCCCGGTATTCCGGTAAAATCCTGATTTCACCTGGAATGCATCCGATGTCCAAACATAGGCTTCCAATATATCATTCTTTATGTCTCGACCATTTCGAGACTCCTCGTCATGTCCGTGATCACATCCGGGACTCCGAACTCCTTCGATACATCAAAATGCATAAACTCATAATAACTGTCATCGTAACATTAAGCGTGCGGACCCTACGGTTCGAGAACAATGTAGACATGACCGAGACACGTCTCCGGTCAATAACCAATAGCGGGACCTGGATGCCCATATTGGCTCCTACATATTCTACGAAGATCTTTATCGGTCAGACCGCATAACAACATACGTTGTTCCCTTTGTCATCGGTATGTTACTTGCCCGAGATTCGATCGTCGGTATCCAATACCTAGTTCAATATCGTTACCGGCAAGTCTCTTTACTCGTTCCGTAACACATCATCTCGCAACTAACTCATTGGTTGCAATGCTTGCAAGGCTTATGTGATGTGCATTACCGAGAAGGCCCTGAGATACCTCTCCGACAATCGGAGTGACAAATCCTAATCTCGAAATACGCCAACCCAACATGTACCTTCGGAGACACCTGTAGAGCACCTTTATAATCACCCAGTTACGTTGTGACGTTTGGTAGCACACAAAGTGTTCCTACGGTAAACGGGAGTTGCATAATCTCATAGTTAAAGGAACATGTATAAGTTATGGATAAAAGCAATAGCAACATACTAAACGATCGGGTGCTATGCTAATGAAATGGGTCATGTCAATCAGATCATTCAACTAATGATGTGATCTCGTTAATCAAATAACAACTCTTTGTTCATGGTTAGGAAACATAACCATCTTTGATTAATGAGCTAGTCAAGTAGAGGCATACTAGTGACACTCTGTTTGCCTATGTATTCACACATGTATTATGTTTCCAGTTAATACAATTCTAGCATGAATAATAAACATTTATCATGATATGTAAGGAAATAAATAATAACTTTATTATTGCCTCTAGGGCATATTTCCTTCACAAGTATAGGGGATCAATTATAGCTTTTTGAATAAATAAGAGTGTGGAACCCAACAAGGAGCTAAAGGTAGAATTTATATTCTCTTCAAGTTCTATCGACCACTGATACAGCTCTACGCACACTTAACGTTTTCCTTTACCTAGAACAAGTATAAAACTACTTTGCGGGGATAAAACTAGAAGTACTTTGCGAGAATAAAACTAGGAGTAATTTACAAGATAATAAAAGTTAGTTGTTTAGTAGAAAGCTTTTTATAACACAAAGCGAAAGATTGTCCATAGGCAATTGAATATAACATGGAAGATACTTATCATATGCAATGAGGGAGAGGCATGAGCTAACACACTTTACGTACTTGGATCATATGCACTTATGATTGGAACTGTAGCAAGCATCCGCAACTACTAAAGATCATTAAGGTAAAACCCAACCATAGCATTAAGTAACAAGTCCTCTTTGCTCCCATACGCAACAACCCCCTTACTCAGGCATAAGCTTTTGTCACTCTCACTACCCACTATAAGCAAATCATGAAAGTATTGCAAAACACTACATTGGTAATCCCACACACTTGCGCGACACGGGGGGCACCATAGGGCAGCATAACATAAAACTCATATCAATCGCACCATACCACAATTAACCCATAGGATAAAACGAAATCTACTCAAACATCATAGGATGGCAACACATCACTGGATAATAATATGTGGCATAAAGCACCATGTTTAAGTAGAGATTACATTGGGGAGAGAGAGGTTACACCGCTGCATAGAGGGGAGAGAGTAGGCGATGATGGCGGCGAAGTTGTTGGGGTAGATCGTCGTCATGATGATTGCCCCGGCGGGGTTCCGGTGCCATCGGGGGAGAGGGGTAGAGAGCCCCTCTACTTCTTCTTCCTTGGCCTCCCCCTAGATGGGAGGAGAGTTTCCCCTCTGGTCCATGGCTGACATGGCTCCCAGAGGGTAGTATCCCCTCCAAGATTGGATCTCTCTATCTCGCTCTCTCTCTCTCTCTCTTTCTCTCTCTCTCCCTCTCTCTCTCTCTCTCTCTCTATTCTCTTCTCTTTCGCGTTCCTGTTTTCTGGCCGAAGACCGCTTCTTAAATTCCCAGAGATCCGTAACTCCAATTGGGCTAAAATTTTGAGGGGATTTCCATCTAGATATAATATTTCTTGCAGCGCAAGAAGGGCCCCAACCAACTTAAGAAGGAGACACAAGCCATCCGGGGACGCCCAAGGTAGGGGCGTGCCGTCCGAGCTTGTAGGCCCCTCGAGCATTGTCTCACATTGACTTTTTCCCAAAAATCACATATATTCCAACATAAATATCCGTACATTTTTATCGCGTTTCGACTTTGTTTGATATGGATTTTCTGCAAAACAAAAAACATGCAACAAATAGGAACTGGCACTGGGCACTGGATCAATACGTTAGTCCAAGAAAATCATATAAATTGTTGCCAAAAGTATGTGAAAGTTATAGAATATTGGCATGAAACAATCAAAAATTATAGATACGATGGAGATGTATCAACGCGCAAGGGCATTGTCGGCAGCCTTGTTCGAGATGTTCATAGCAATTAACTCATCCAACACATCGCTTGAGGACAAGGTGTGGAAGTCTGGTCTTTGATGAATCACGGAGGATGTGGTCTTGTTGTGAGGCATGATAGCCTTGAGGGACTTGTGCTTGATCCATTTTCAGCCGTATCCTTGCTCCCATGATCTCGGAGTGAGATCGGGAGAGTTGTCAATCTCCGGTAAAGCTCACGAGGATCCCCTTCATCATTCATCACAAACTCATCGGCCTGATCGAGGACCACGCCAAAGTTGGAGCGTTTAGTGCTTGAGCTTCCCTTGTACAGAGAGACATTGTGTTCCCATGCATCTTTTGCAAGAGTGAATGGGCACAAGTGAGCAAGCTCTTCAGGAGGCATTGCGGCTTGGAGAATGAAACAAGGCAAAATGATTAAATTGATTGCCCACTTCTTCTCTTGGAGTGAAGTTGTTTGGATCATGCGGGTAGAAGCCTTGCTCAATGATTCTCCAAAGATGTGTTGAGTTGTGATTCAAATGAGACTTGATACGAAAAACACAATTAGGAAAAACATTTAACACAAGCTTAGGAGGAGGACCAAGGTGGTTAATATGAGGTGAGGGGACCAGTCCACCATAGACCGGGGGAGGGGCAAGTGCGGCATGGGTTCCCGAACCATTCTTTCCTTGACGCAAAGTAGGTTTATCATGATTAGCCCCCTCCTTACCAGAGTTGGCATCCGACTCCGAGGTAGTGGGCTTAACAACTTGCAACGGATCGGTAGAGAGTTTGAGACCATCAAGGAATTCTTTAAACAAAGATTTGACCTCGGTCATCATAGCTGATTTAAGTGAGGCAATAGCCTCACTCATATCCTCTCAGGTGGCCGTGGCCACTTCCTCAGTCGCGGATAACTCCTCACCCCTTGGCTCGTCGTTAACCATACTCTTTATGCAATAAATCCCTTAAAAAGAGATGAGGCTCTGATACCAATGAAAGGATCGATATGGTTGATTAGAGGGGATGAATAAGCAACTACCAATCTTTAACTCTTTTAATAAAATTAGGGTTAGCAACAAATAGGTATTCTAGATATGCAACTATGTGGACAACCTATATGATGACCTCAACAACAGAAGAAGCAGGAAAATGATACAACACAAGATTAGCTTGCACAAAGTAAAGGTAAGAGATAACCCCAAGTGGAGTCGATGAAGACGAGGATGTGTGACCAAAGTTCCTTCCCTTTAGGGGGAAGTACGTCTCTGTTGGAGCGGTGTGGAGGCACAATGCTTCCCAAGAGGCCACTAGGGTCCTCGTATTCTCCTCACGCCCTCGCACAATGCAAGATGTCATAATTCCGCTAGTGGTGCCCTTGAAGGCGACGACTGAACCTTTACAAACAAGGTTGGGCAATTTCCACAACTTAATTAGAGGCTCCCAACACCACCATGAAGCTTCACTACAATGGATTGTGGCTCTGAGGTGACCTCTTCTGTCTAGGGTGCCCAAACACTCAAGAGTAACAAAATCCACACAATAAAGTATGGGGATCAAATTTCCTTTGGTGGAAGTGTAGATCAGGGGTCTCCTCCTTCTATCACTATCAAATCAACAAGTTTGAGTGGCTAGAGAGAGAGAGATCAGGCAAGAAAGCTTGAAGGTCGTTAATGGAGGAAAAAGAGAGAGAGGCAAGAGGTAGGTGGGAGGTGGAAGAACCACCTCCTTATATAGGCTTACTCACTATCCAACTGTTACAGCTGTTCTTACATTGCACTGGTACAACCGGTGGAAGCACCGTTAGTACCAGTTTCCATGGGGTACCCAAAAATGGGGCACCGAGCGGTACAACCGGGGGCTGCACCGGTAGTACCGGTCTGCCAAGGCCAACCGAGAACTACCAGGCAACCACCAACCAACAACTTCAACTAGTCAAGAGGGGTGTCACCCCCAAGCGGTACTAGAGCTGGTGCTAGGGGTGGTACAACTGCGCGGACAAGGTGCTGGGGTGGCTAAGTCTAGAGAGGTACAACCGCTCCGAGACTGCTAGTTGTACCAGGGCACGCATGCCATCGAAAACAACTAGGCCACCACTGCCCAAGTATCACACCTAGTACAGAACGGGAATCACCCCGAAGCGGTACTTAAACAGTACCTGTTGGGTACAACCACCTCATAGAGCAATCCTGATGGTGGCTAAGTCACAAGCGGTACAACTGCCTAGGGCCTTGCGGTACAACCACTCACACCCACCTGGAGCACCCACAACCAGAGGGAATCACCCCTCTAGCAGTAGTTGCACTGGAAGTACCTGTCGCACCGGTACAACCGGTCCTGTGAGCGGTACAACCGCTGCAGTACTTCACCGTTGTATAAGAGACTCTCTCCTCGAAGAAGAAGGAAACAACTCCCTGACAATGGCGGAGTTGGATGCACGGCGGCACCGGCAAATGAACGCCAAAGCGCTCAGGCTTGTCATCGAGCTTTCGGAGCGTAGGGAATGACGCAGACGACGACGGAGAAGCACGCTGAGGAGCAAGAGCGCTTGCTTCGAAGGCTACCCAAGGTGCAAATGGAACTGTCGGATGACGAGTTGGACGTCAGCGGTGGATCCAGCTCCTCCTCCAACGACGACCCTCCGACAGCCGACACCTACACCAACGGCCGAAGCAGCACCTCCAGCCGCAAGGGGAAGGGGCCAGCGACGAAGTGGTGATTTGCTCCACCCTTACCCGTTTAATTTAGTTTTTTCATGCTTTCAAGTAGTGTCCGGCCGATGAAAACTGTTTATTTTGGTTGTCCAATGATCCTATCTATGAATTATGCCCGATTTATGTAGGTTTCTTGCTCAAGCGTTGGTATATGTAGCTTAAATTCACGGGTTGCATGTGTTGTATGGTTATGAGGTGCCGAATTTGAAATATGCGGATGCGGATGCGGACACACCAAAATGAAGAGTGCTCGGTCAGTGCCTTCAGACGTGTCCGCGGACGTTTGAAGAGTCGGATTTTATGACCACGGCTGTAGATGCTCTAAGAGCATCTCTAGCATACACCGTATAAGTAGTCAAACCCTTATAATTTTTGCGTTTTACAGTTTTGGTCGGAAAAAGTGTTCAGAACAGAAAACCTAAAAGTGGTCCAACCCGTAAAATTTTTAAGGGACACCGAAAATGCACACCCGAAACCGTTATGTTTGGAGGTTGGAAGGCCGAACTGAGGGGGGCCCGTATACCGGTCAAACCTCGTCGCAGCAAACATGCCGCCGCGGAGTTTGTCGGAATCCGCCCTAAACTCGTCGAAATTCATCACCGCACACCCGAAAAGGCCGCTAGGTGCCGCAATCGATCGCCACCGGTTCGAATTGGACGAGCTCGACATCGTCGTGGCCTCCCATGACCTCAGCCTGGCCACCAGAATCCCCCCGGCGCGGCAGGCAAAGGGGCACGGCTCGGCTGGCGCGGCTGGCAATAGAGTAAGGCACGGACGGCGGAGGCGACGGGGCGCGGCCGGCAGGGACGGGGCACGGCCGACGGGGTTGGGTGCGGCCGGCGTGGCCGGCTGGGGGAAGGGGCGGCAGCGGCCGGACTTGAGAAAGGAGCTCTTTTACAGTATTTGTCCGGCCGTAGCTAAAATGAACCCTTAAAATGCATTTTTTAGACCCGTATCCCAGTTTTACAGTTTGTGATTTTAAGGGGTTTGCTAGAGATGCTCTAAGTGTGGAGAGGGAATATGCTAGATTATACTGTGCACACACACAAGAAGATAAAAATCATACACAAAAACCACACTATACAAGCAAATTTTGGTTCATGTATTTATCTTTTTTATATGTGTGGCCTATGAATACATATATTGATGAATATCCGCAAACTCATAAATACATTCATATATACAAACTAGTGTATTCGATATTTTTACCTTGATCCCGGAGCCCAGCCACCTAAAGGGCATTTTCGGTGTGCAGCACGCGAACTACGGCTCACGGGTTAATTGACGGAAAATGGAAAGCAGACCTTAGCCTTTCTATTGTTCAGTGAGAAACAGAAGCAGAGAAGGGAAAAGAAGTAAAAGAGGTCTGGGCGAGTGTTAAAGTTGACGCCACATGTATGAATGCATCCCCACCAGCTCCATCTTCCTGCAATATACATCACTCTGGCCTTGGGGATTTACTCTCTCCCAACACACCGGACGGAGAGAGGCAGTTCATCTTCTTCATAGCTTAGAATATCCTCTTCTCTCCTATTCTTCCTCCTCCGGACCGAACTATCATGAGTGAGTTCTTTCATATACAAATTATTTTGTTGTGCTTCACACACACAGGCATATATATACTCTGCTGTTCCTATGGGTTAACTTGAGTTTGTTGTTGCCGTTTACCATTTTCTTTAGGTGAGCAGAGCGATGATGAGCAGTACGGTTCACAGGGGAGTGAGGAATCCGAGGACAGCATAGATCAGGTGCCAATGGAGACACAGCTGGTTCAACGTACATTCTACAGCCAACACCGTTCGGTTGTGCGAATACTCGTCAGAGGTGATGGAAACCAGAACTCAGTGTGCAGTGGTTGTGTTGCCCACAACAATGGAGCAGCATGTTCAGTGCTTACCACCTATCACATTTTCGAGCGATTTAGTCAGGACAATATGCAGGTGTCGGTTATCTTCCATGGTATGGATAAGGAGGTTCCTGCTAAAGTGTTAATTACAGAACCCGATAAGGATCTTGCTGTTCTTCTTGTCCCTGAGGCTGTGCCCCTCTTTCCTCCTGTCGAGTTCTCCGATGAGGTCGATTTATCTGGGAGATATGTTGTTATGATGGGATTCTTTGGCCTTGATTGTCACTCTATGGTCGTCGAACCAGGCGCATCATTTGGCCGTATAATGTAAAATCCCTTCTAGAAATGTCTAGTTCCTACTTCCTAGATCCTGTATTGTTGTCATATACGGATAGATCTAATTTGTTGATCTGTTTTGTTCACAGGAGTGAACCTTCTATTTACAAAGGTGTACCCTCCTTCGAGTGCTTCTACGCGAATTACACGATAGAGCCTGGCACGTCAGGAGGACCGGTCTTCCTGGATGAGAAGGTTGTTGGGGTTAATATGGAAGCTGACATTGGGAAGATCGTTGCTATCTCCATGAACACAGTAAAATGGGTGCTAAAGAGCCGGATTGCTGGTGACAATGTACGTTCGTATATATTGGCGGCCCTGCTATATATATACTGTGAAACATAAGCAACAATTCAGTACATATATTGTTGATAAGAAGAGAAACTTCTTTTGCTTGCTTTTGACAGGTTCAGGACCTAACAATCCCGGCGATGCTTCAACTAATTGCAAGCCAGTCCTAGGATTGACAAGCGTGTGTCCGTCATTTGTGATGAGGTAAATAGCTCATTAACATTTTCCATCATAGTAAGCTTTTTTCGTAACGGTGAAATGATATGGTCTTTGAGCTATCTGATTCCTACATAATAGTGTCTGTTCAAAATTTGGCCATGTGGACCATGTCTAACATTGGTCTTTTCCTTCCCAGAGTCCAGAACAAAATTGGTGAACCAACGACTTGATTTAGGGAACACTCAGATGCTGTCAAGACTCATGAGTCCACAAGGATTAACCCGAGAGTCCTCCTGCTTTCGAGCTATGTTAATATCAGTTGCATTCTTCTGGGTCGATTAGTTTAGTCGCAGAGTACCTAGCTAGAGATTTCTATCTTGTTTAATCTAGGTGTCATGTCGCAGGGTATGCTTAGTTTCCTTAGTAATCGAATGCTTGCAGTTATAATTTGTAACTTAAGACTGTATAAGCTACTTCTGTATGCTGCACTAGTTAAGTTTGTTAGACTCGGATTGTCTCACTATTTAATTAGCCATGGATTCCTCCAATTCTGTTGGGTCCTTACCATATGCCCCTACTCTGATAAAAGGACAAATGTTTCTTACCTCTGTAATTTAGTACGTTTTTCTTCCTCTGTTGATTTTCCATGTGTCACTTCTTCGTCCATCCTTCCGTCACTCATTTTTTCCCCATACGTATAATGTTTGTTTACGAAAGTGTTGTTCTAGTCTCGAGCTCACATGAGCTTGGGTGAACAGTAAGACCAAAAGAAACTGAAAAAAAATCAAAACATTACGAATGTTTTTGTGTGAAACTTTAACAAATAGATTGATAGCTTGCAAAATTTTATTACCATATGACATTCGAATAAAATGTGACAAAAAAACAAAATCGATGCTCCAAAATGCATTTGAAAATAACTTTTGGAGCATCGATTTTTTTTGCCACATTTTCCACGAATGTCATATTGTGATGAAATTTTGCAAGCTATCAAAAAATTTGTCAAAGTCTAACAAAAATCGTTTTTTTCTTTTGATTTTACTGTTCACACGAGCTCATGTGAGCTCGGGATCAAAACAAATGCGTCTATTTGTTTACGCCTACCCTATCTAGGCCAGCCGCTACATTGGGCATCGGTTCTTTATTTCGTCCTGACTTCCAGTGCGGCCCAGACGATCCATGCAGACTGGAGAGCGAAAAACATAGCCGTTGCCGTCAAGGATCAAACTCGTGATGTGTGCCCAATCCCAAAGACTTTAATCCACTGAGCTACCTGTATGTAGTATGTATAAGGCAGGATTTGTTCGTCTATGGAATAGTTTCGTTTTGCCCTCTTATATCTTATTCCACAAATTTATATATGTGTGATTTGAAATTAATAAGTGGCGTCAAGAATCAAGCCAGGGAGTGAGGAAACTATCCGGTTAGCTCACAAAATATGAGCAAGAAAGAAAGTAACTAGAAGAAGGAATTAGAGATCCATATATATATATATATAAAGGTAGGTCTGTTTGTCTGAATTTTTGGTCCATTCTCCGTAGAGAGGAGCAGGAAGGAGAAGACATAGTCGCTGTGAGGAGGGCAGTTTCCATCCATCGCTGGGGTGGGATTGATGGTGGGCATCAGATCCAGCCTGATGGTGGGCACCTACCTCCTCTCGATCCTTCATTACATCAGTCCTTACCCTTCCTTGCTCGATCCGCCCCACCCAAAAGTCTGAATAGCTGGCATGATCTCCATTCCCCACCAATCAAGGAGTTAATCCACACTATGGATTGTAAATGACGTGCAGCCAAACCAAGATATAAAGGAGGGCGTCACCATCCGTAGAAACATTAGAGAAACAAAAAGAGACCATACACTTTGATTTTAGGGAGGAGGAGGGGCAATCCGAAGAGGAGTAGCACTATGATGGGGTTTTTGCTTTTCAGGCAAACATTTATAGATCGAAGGGGAGAGGTGGAGCAGTGCCTGTTCGGCTGTGGTAACTGAATGAAGGAAGGAGCCTGTAGGGGAAGGGGATGGGACGGGCGGAAAGGAGAAGAGGTTGGGATTTTTTTTCTTTTTTTGCAAATTGACACCACTGGCCTTCGGTGTTAATTTAAGTTGGGAAACTAAGCAACGACATGCATGTCTACATGCCAATAAAAATTAGTTAAATTCTTTTCTAGGCCATGACCGTAGGGTGAAAAAGAGTGATTGACTGATTTTGCAAACTGATTGATGATGTGGCATAGAGATGATGTGGATAGTGTGCATGTTGAGAGAATAGGTAGAAGTGGGGAGCAACTTCTTAAGAATGTTAGATTCTCCATCTTGCAGAGTAACAACGATTGGGAGACAGAGCAACATGGCTGCACATAAACTTGCTGCTTATGCTAGAACTAAAGGCAGTTTTTTTATGATGGGCAGTGTGCCATGTAGTATAACTGATGTAATCTTGAAAGGCTATACTCCGGGTACAGGTAATATTGAAAGCTCTCTGTTCCTAAAGAAGAATTATTTTCTCCGTATTTATGTAAGGTGATACTAAAATTTTGTCCATCCACACATAATTAAATTTTCGGATTCATAAACTAGACCCATAAAACTCACTCAGCTATTGTCTTCTTTCAATAGTTGGTCCCTAGGTCCAAGTAATCGATAAAGTCTAATCCTCTTCCAATGCTCCGCATATTTTGTTTTCCTTCAATTGGGCCACTGTGAGTTAGTCCCCTACGTGGACCAAGGGGTCTGCCCTGCATTTTTTTGGACGCGTGGAAAAAGTAAATGCACATAAAAAATTAGCAGCGTTGGGCTTTCTGCAATTACATAACGCATGCTACATTGTGCTTCTGCTGGGCTTAAAACCCACCAATTCAATAACTCGGATTTGGGTGAAGTGAGTAGAGTATTGTGACTTCACTACACGTGGTCCCTGAAAGACATCCACTTTCCCCTCTCTCCCTCCGGGGCCGCTCGCGCGGGCGGCTCCGAAGGCCAAACCCTAGCCCCGAGCACCCATTCCTAGGTAATCCCTGGCCGCCGCCGCCGCTGGCCCCGGTGGTGGCGGCGGCACCCGGCCGTCAAAGGCGGCAGGGCGAAGACTGCTTGCTCTGTCGGGACTCCTTCGCGCGTGGGAGAGCCGTCTCCAGGGCGGCATGGTGACTGGTGGTTCTCGGTGCGGCGGCGCACGGCGGAGGGCGTGGGGAGTGGTGGAGCACGGTCGCGAGGTGGTGTGGGGCGGTGGTCTCCGTCGAGCTCTGTGGTGGAAGCCGGTGGTCGCGGCACGGACCTTGGCGGCTGTGGATATCGGCCAGAGGTGGCCGGGAGCGGTGGCTGGGATCTGCTGCGGTGGCAGGGGCACGCGGTGAGCGGCAGCTCTCGCTGGCATGGCTTGATGAAGGCGGCCCCTTTTTGGCGAGATGGTGGCGGCGTGGCCGGAATCGGTGCCGGATCTGAGCTGGAGGCTGCAGCAGAGGCTTGCTCAGGGGAGCGCCATGGTGGGCGCGTGCATCCGCGTGGGCGGCGTGGCGCGCCTATCTCTCCCCTGTAGGGCTTCGGGTTGCAGCAGTGGCACGGGTGGCTGCATGGTGGTGTGCCTGCCCAAGCCCATGGTGCCGGCAGTTTCTGGCAACGCTGAGGTTGAGGATGGATGGGAGATGGAGTGGTGTGTCTCCGGCCGTGCAGGGGTTGGTTGGTGGTCGGAGTGCTCTCGGTCGTGCGAAGGTCGGTGTCCCGCGGCGGTTTGATCTTGATGGCAAGGTGTTGCGGCAGCTGCGGTGTAACTGCGACAGTTTGGCCCAATCTATTGATAAAGGTGGGAGGTGTGCGGTGCGGATGAAAATACTGCTCTTCTTCGTCGGAGCTGGCGGCGATGGCACCCGTGGGTGTCGTTTCCCTCCTTGGAGGCGTCGCCGAGGTGTGTCGGCACCTTCCCTTCTGGATCGGATTGTGGTTTTCGGGCAAAAGCCTTTGTCCGTGTAGGACTGGCGATGCCGGCGGTGTGGCGTCGTTTCTCTGTTGAGAGCATCGAAGGTGGAGACTTGGCTTATTCTGTCAGTGGTTCTCCGGTGTTTGCCGCTGCCCGAGTTGATCTTCGTGGGCGCTATGGACGCAGCTGCCGGTGATCCCAAGATGATGGCTTTCTCGGGACCGTTCGAGTCCCGCTATCCACTCGTCGTCTCCTCTTAGGCATACAAGGGTGGCTAGTGCATTGGCAAGGGTAATCCGGATGAAGTTGTTGCTCTTTGAGGCGACCGGCTTCTGCTGTGACGCGGCTAGATGATTAGTTTAGGGCAGGCCCTTCTGCATTGTGTTTGTAATTGTCACGGTGGGTGTGGAGTTTCAACTACAATTGTTGTTTGCAGCAAGTCGTAGTTTCTTGTACTTAATTTCTGCCTTCTATAAAAATATGGTACGCCTAGGCGTACTCTCGAAAAAAATAAGTTGGATTTTCGTACTATCATTAAATAGTACCACCTCACCTCTTTAATAGAACCAAAACCACAAATTTATAAACGTTTTGGAGTTACATGTTATAGATCAACTCAAAGTTAGCTTGGAAATCAGTAAGCCGAGGATGATGATGACGACATGAGAAGAAGAGAGAGTCCCACTAAAGCAAGGAAGGGATATGTTATACTATGTGGGCTAATTAAGTGGTTCACGATTAAACGACTTTCTGCATAATTAAAGAAGGTCGCAGGTTGTGCATATTAGGATTCAATAAGACTAGTTACAATGGGTAGTAATATAGACTAGTAACCTTTATAACGGAGAGTAACATATATGTAGTGTCATGCAACACTTTATTTATTAGATTGTAGGCTCATCTTGTCTTGGTATGTGTGATGTTACAGTAACTAGCTATGTTACCACATGCCTCTCTTTTTTCATTAATTACTCGCCACATCATCTGTTTTGCCTAGAGATGTGTGATGTTACTACATATGTTACTCCTACTGTGGGTGGTCTAAGTGATGCGTAATTAAAGAGAGGTGGACGAAAGACCGCATTGATGAATGTGAAGAAGCTCGTTGTCCAAGGTACTAGAGGAGGTCTCTGAACAAGATAAGAAAGACAGTAGGGCATGACAGATAGAAATAAGTGGACGCATGAGACGGGCAACAATGTCTTCCATTGCAACACATGGGCATTTGTGCTAACACAATCAGAATGAAAAGAAAAAATATGTCCTGTTTGCACAACTCTGTCTCATGGATTTCAAAAATAAAACATCGGGGATGGACGGGAACGGATTGTTCTCGCTCGTCCGCCTCATGGCGATGTAAGCTCCGCATGGGGCGGGCACGCCCGCGACGACGGTGCCGAGTTTGCTCTGGAAGAATTCTCCCCAGAGCTCTAAGGTGGGGAGGACGCCAAGAAAACCCTCGCAGAGGGTGACGAAGGCCGACAGCAGCATCACGGCGTTGGCGGTGAGGTGATGCGGCTGAAGGTGGCAGAATTCAAGGAACGAGCGGAGGAATCCGCTCGCCGGGAGGCCGAAGCCGCGTAGGCAGTGTGAGCGGAAGACCACCCGCTCGCCCTCCTCCGGTGCCGGCGAGATCTCCTCCTCCGGTGCGCGCCGGACCCGCACGTAGTTCTCGCCGGGTAGACGCCGCGTACGGCGGAGGAACTCGATGTGCTCGTCGAGGACGTTGGAGCCGTCCCACGAGCTCGACAGCGCCATTGGAGCGGCGCGGTGAGGAGCAAGGTGTGGTGGCGGCAAAGGCGCGGGCGACCCCACTGCGGCGGAGCGGCGCGGCGAAGAGGCGCTGCGGCGGTGAAGAGAGTAAGGAAAGAAGACGAGGAAGGGCGGAGCGAGGGAGAGCCTGCGAGCCTTTGTCGCTCCCTCTCCTCCCCCTACTTATAGACCCCCGCGGCGGAGCCGAGGAGGCGTGGTGTGGGGGACGTGGGATTAACTGCGCCCACTCCCCCACGTCCCGCAATTACTGCGCCTTAACGGCGTGGCGAAACCGCCGCGGGAAGGCAAACCGCCCACCTTGGGCCGCAGAAGATCCGTGCTCGGGCCGAGGCCAGGAGTGGCGGGCCCGGGCCTGCGGCGACGTCCCGTCGCGCACGCGCCATGGCAGGCCCTTTCTGCCACGTGACACGCAAGGAGGCGCGCGGTCAGCGCGAGTTGGCCCACACTCCCGTTGACGAGACCACGACGCCCCCCAAGGCGGCACACATAAGCAAAGCCGGCTCCCAGCTGCCGGCTTCTCAAGATAGGAAGCTGACCGAGCTTCTCGTTCCCCTTGCCGACCTCGAAGAGCGACCAGCTTTGGGGACTACTGTCGGGGTAAATGACCACGAGTAGCCTAGCCGGCTCCCCTTGGCACTTCAGAAAAAATTACGAGCCGATCCGGCCTCCAAGAAACCAAGACGTGGGGCCGCCTTCCCCTGCCGGCTGCCTCTCAGGCCGACTGTCGGAAGGCGGCCCGGCCTTAACCCTCATGAAGAAAGCCGCGGGAGGGCCGGCTCCGAGAAGCCGGCCACGAGAAGGCCGACTCCAAGAAGCCGGCTCCCACGACGCGGTCAAGATCGTACCCTCGAGGCCCGCACCCACATAACGGCGATGGGACGGGGTGTGGCTACAGTAAAGCCTGCCACCCCCGAAACCCGGAGCACGCCTGACACAGTGCGCCATACGGGGTAGCCCTGACCCGTCCGGCGCGGCACTGTTGCCATGATGACTATGGCGCCATCCACTGCGGGCTGTCAGCGCGGCCCACGGGCGGTGGGCCCCTTTGGGCAGAGAGACACCCGAAGGCGGCCAGGCCTCCCCGAGTCGGCCGAAGACATGGCCGGCTTTCCCAAGCCGGCTTGCTCCTTCCCTCGAAGGAGGCGCCCCATTAAGAAGACAAGATGACGTGAGGCTACAGCGATCGCCCGCCAGGCGGCGGCGCTGTAGCCACGCTTACCTCGATAAAGCCCACATCATCAGGATTGAGGCAACAGTAATCGGCCGCCGACAGGGCCCTAGGTAGTAGGGCCTGCCTGTCGACCAAGATGCCGGCAGCCGGCGGGCCCCAGCAGTCGGCGCAGAAGCCGGCGAGCGTAGACACTGACGGCTGGGACCCGCGCCCAGCCTGATTACCATTGTACCCCCGGGGGGTAGGCCTATATAAGCCCCCCGGTGCACCCATGCAAAGGGTTGATCTCATTTAGGTTACAACACACATAGAGAGAAGAGTAGAGCTAGCCTTGCCCTTCTTCTTCCTCTCGCCAAACAGCTCGAGGAGCACCTTGTAGTTACTTGTTCATCGAGTGATCATGCGGAGACCCCGCAGAGCAGCAGTAGGGGTGTTATCTCCACGGAGAGCCCTGAAGTTGGGTAAGATTCGTCGGCGTGCATGTCTTCGCCTTATCCCGCTTCCAGGCACCGGCAACGTCTTACTGGCTCCCACACAGATAAGCCACCCGTTGGCATATGTCGCACCAACCACCCGACAATGCTCACCGCCGTGCGTGAGTAA
Source organism: Aegilops umbellulata (assembly GCA_032464435.1). Classification (NCBI taxonomy): domain Eukaryota; kingdom Viridiplantae; phylum Streptophyta; class Magnoliopsida; order Poales; family Poaceae; genus Aegilops; species Aegilops umbellulata. Next base: position 356,140,331 of record CP136058.1, read on the forward strand.
TTCCATCGTAGGTTTGCTGGACGGTGATGGGTTGGATGAGATTTATCATGTAATCGAGTTAGTTTTGTTAGGGTTTGATCCCTAGTATCCACTATGTTCTGAGATTGATGTTGCTATGACTTTGCTATGCTTAATGCTTGTCACTAGGGCCCGAGTGCCATTATTTCAGATCTGAACCTATTATGTTTTCATGAATATATGTGAGTTCTTGATCCTATCTTGCAAGTCTATAGTCACCTACTATGTGTTATGATCCGGCAACCCCGAAGTGACAATAATCGGGACCACTCCCGGTGATGACCGTAGTTTGAGGAGTTCATGTATTCACTATGTGTTAATGCTTTGGTCCAGTACTCTATTAAAAGGAGGCCTTAATATCCCTTAGTTTCCGTTAGGACCCCACTGCCACGGGAGGGTAGGACAAAAGATGTCATGCAAGTTCTTTTCCATAAGCACGTATGACTATATTCGGAATACATGCCTACATTACATTGATGAATTGGAGCTAGTTCTGTGTCACCCTATGTTATGACTGTTACATGATGAACCACATCCGGCATAATTATCCATCACCGATCCAATGCCTACGAGCTTTTCACATATTGTTCTCCGCTTATTTACTTTTCCATTGCTAGTGTTACAATCACTACAAAACCCAAAAATATTACTTTTGCTACTATTACTGTTACTATCATACTACTTTGCTACTAAATACTTTACTGTAGATACTAAGTTATCCAGGTGTGGTTGAATTGACAACTCAACTGCTAATACTTGAGAATATTCTTTGGCTCCCCTTGTGTCAAATCAATAAATTTGGGTTGAATACTCTACCCTCGAAAACTGTTTCGATCCCCTATACTTGTGGGTTATCAGGGTGCTGAGGTGTCGACGCCGCCCAAGGCTCCTGAGACGCCATCTCCCGGAGCCCGTGACTCTCACCCCGGGGTGGAAGTTGAGGGGGCGACGCAATCCGCTGCTCCTCAGGCAGAAGCTCCTGAGGCCTCAGCGGGTCATCGCGTGGCGGAGCCCGGTGGCTCTCCCCAGCTTGGCGCTCCTGGGGTCGTCTCCTCGGGCATTTTGCCAGTCGTGCCCTGCGCTGGTCGCCACGTCCAACGCTTCGGCCTGCTCTGTGTGGACTTCGACGCGCTCTGCAAGAGGAAGGGCCCCCCAAGCTGCAGTAGTGGCTCCTTCCGGCCGTTGAAACAGTGGAAGTACATCGCCATAGATGAGTAAGTACCTTATCTTTGTAATTCCTTGAGTGTTGCTTCCCTTCCTGATGGTGGCTCTTCAGGATCCCTTCTGCTAAGGCTGTGAAGCCTCCCGGGAAGCAGCCTCCTCCTGCCTCGAATCTCCCGCTGGCCTTGAGCATCCCAAGCCAGCATGCCGCCCCCGGCGCGAGGCCGGCCGGAGAGGCAAACACGTTAGCTTGGCGCCTCGAGCCCGCGCTCCTGCCGTCCCTTCTCCGCGGCCTCGCCGGGGGTGCGAGGAGCGTGCCAAGGGCTCCTCCTCTGGTTGTGGACGGCGGCTGGATGGCTTCGGTCTTGGCTTCCTCTTCGAGTAGCGAGCCTCAACTCAACCGGACTCCCGCCGAAGTCCAATCGGCGACCGGGGGGCGCCAGCCCCCTACCCCCTGCTGAAAGCGGGTGAACCGCTTCGGATCTCGTCGGTGACCCCCGTTGTGGAGGACGGAATCGGCCGCGCGCTCAAGTTTGCGCGCGAACAGAGTGTCGTCCACCATGAGCTCTTTTAGGAGGCAATGGGCACAATGAGCTGGCTCGGCGGAGAACTCATGGATGTAGACACGCGCCTCGAGGCCGAGGGTCTTCGTCTGATGGAGGAGCGGCATAAACTGAAGGTGGCTATCAACCTCGAGCGCCACCAGCGCGAGCTTGATAATGCGAAGGCCGAGGCGTCTCTTGCGACCTCGCGTGCGGCCTGCGCTCGAGCCTTGGAAGAAGCCAAGGAAGTTGATCGTCGTCGTGAGATCGCAGAGAAATGCGCTTGGGAGCTCCAAGCCTGGAGCGCCTCCTTGGAGCAGCAAGTGGAGGCATGCAAAGCCGCCCTAGCGTCAATGAAGGGACGCCTTACAAGGAGGAAGAGATCCTGAAGCGTGAGGAAATGCTGGTGCTGGAAGCCACGGAGCGCAGCCTTGAGCTTGAGTTGTTGGAGACAAGGGAGCACCAAGTCGCCCAAGCGGAGGATGTTGTCGGTGCGCGCGAGGCAAAGGCCCAGGAGGAGGTCGATCGCCGGGTGGCCGAGGCTCGCGTGGATCTTGTGGGGAGGTACGGCCTGAAGCTGAAGCTCGTGGAAGCCGAAGCTGTGGGCAGGACTACTGCCCTCAAGTCAGGGTTGGCTGAGGCTGGATAGCGCAAGAAAGCCGCCGCAGCTGCCCTGGTCTCGGTGCAAGCTGAGCTGGCTTCCGCCCGTGCGGAGCTGCTTTCTCTTCAGCAGCGGGTCGCCAACATCGAGTCCTTCACGCAGCAGAGCAGGGAGGAAGTGCTCCGGCGGCAGACGCTGGAGCGTGTGCACGCCCCCATGCTCCAAAGCCTCAGGATCAGAGCCAACGTGGTGCTGGGCACCATCTGCAACAAAGATGCCTTTCATCCCCATTCGAACGATTACGCCAGTCACCTCCTTTTCTTCACCAATGTGGTGACACGCCTGGAGAATCGATCCGAGAGGGCTCGCAAGCTTGTTCAAGAGAAGACCGCGGCCTGCTCAGGCGCGCGTTCTCCCGCGTCTTCAGCCACCTCCAGAACACCTACCCCAACTTTGATTTTGACGCCGCCATTGCCCCTGTGCTCGAGGCCATCCGGGGTGACCTGGCATGCTGGGTAGAAGACAATGTGGATGCTCTAGTCAGGGCCTTCACCTCCGAGGACGACGCGGTGGTGGTTGCTGCGTATGAAGGCTACGTGGTCGACGATGGTGAGGGCGGTGCCGGCAATGGCGACGCTGACGCCAGCGACGCGTCCGGGGGCGACCCGGAGGGCACAGTGACCGACATGCATGCGAAAGCTCGGGCATAGCCCAGGAAGTTGTGAGAGCATTTTGGGAGGGGGAGCCCCTCATGTAAACAGATTATTGCTTCTATTCCTTACTTCGAGCCAGAGATGTGTTTTTACGAGCCCGCAAGTCCTGCCACAAGCTTGCGGCTGTAATTTACCTTAGTCCGGACAAGTTCCGAACCGGCTCATGAGGCCGTGAGCTTCTGAGGAGCCTGCCGATCTGTCCGAGAGCGCCTTGCGAGAAGCAAATGCCAGCCATGGCAGAACGTGCATGCAGCGTGCCTGCGCTGCGCCCAGCCCCCGCTCGCGAGGAGCTCGTGAGGGGGAGGCAGCGGGTGCAAACTCCGAATCAAGGCAAGGAACAGTTTGCAAGAAATCGCACGAACGAGAAAAGGCACCCCCCGCGCACACCAATGAAAATTCAACTTCAAACTTAAATCCAAAGCCAGAAAGCAGGGCTACAGAAAAGAGGTCAAAAGAAAATGGCCGCGGCCGGCACCTAGCTAGGCTTCTGGTCTTCGAGTCTTCCACCAGCGCGGAGCGTAGTGCCTCCACTAGGATGTGGGCGGGATCCCCCGAGGCCCGAGGGCGGCTCTCCGTAGACTCCGGGGCGTGTATAGCCCCACTCATTATTATGTGAGAGTGTCACGAGCGGAGACCTTCACAGGCGCGAGCTTTACTTCATATCACCAGACGAGGGCTTGCCTTGCGCCACCCTCGACCACCGTTGGGGCGTTCGAAAACCAGGACAATGTCAAGGGGCGGATGGGACGCCGGCGGCGCCCTCGGCGACCATGGGTCCTCTGCCGAGGGAAGGCTCATCGGCACCTCCCCGACAGAGGGCCTACCTCTGGGTGGCACTCTGCTCCGCACGATGCGTGGCGGAGCCTTGCTCCCGGCCCCTCCCCTGCGCCCCCAGTGCGCTCCTCCCGGCGGAAGGGAATCTGCCGAGCTGGGGCCGCCGTCCGCCGCTGTGACCTGATCCGCCTGCGACCCATGATTAGCGTAAGCTTGCTCCTGAGAGATTAGTGGTACCCTGTAGCTGTTGTCGCCGGCATGGTCGGTGAGGCTCCCGGGCGGCTCCTGGAAGGCCTCAGCTTCTAGCGCCTCCTCCTCCCAGCCTGGTTCGAGGAACAAGCCAGGGTCGTCTTCCGGTGTGTACTCCTGGTCCATCATGCGAGGCACGTAGGCCTCCAAGGCTGTCGCCCCGAAGACCTCGCTGAAGTGCCCCACGCTTCACGTTGCCTGGCCCAGCACGCCCTCCTGAGGATGGTAGGGCCACATCCCGCTGGGGCCGTGGGTGGCAATGCTCGTGCCCGCGCCCACCGGAGGTGGCGCGAGTGCGATTGGGCGTCCAGCGCCGATGGTCGCGCTGGTGTCGACGAAACCTCCTAGCGCGCCAGGGGGCACGCGGGCGCGGCGAGGCCCGCCGTGCAATCCAGCCGCGGCTTGAGGCGTAAGCAGGGAGCAGAAGGGCGGTGCCCCCATGGCCGCGGCGTCCAGTAGCTCGGCGACGCGCTCCAGCAATGCATCATGGCCGCTCTCCATCAGTCGGCATCACAACAACTCTCGTGCCACTGTGAGTGCGGCCCTCATGTTCGCCTGTTCACGCCGGGTGTGCAGCGCCGTCGCCACGGCATGGCTGGAGGCTCTTGCGGCAGCCCGCGCGCGCCGTGGAGTAAGGGTGGACGGCACCGAGCAACGCCGCCCGCGCCCCACGGCGTTTGGCGGCGTGCGTGCCGCTCGAGGAGTGAGGTTGAGGTCTTCTTGGGTGGTTGACGCCGTTCAGGCTAGGCAGGGCGCCCAATGGTCGGCGTTGGTCCTCGGGTCACCGGACATCGGATCCGCGGAGCGTCGGCGGATCAACTAGCGAAAGAGAGGCTCCGGCGCAACCCCACCTGGCGCGCCAAATGTCGGATTTCGGGTTCTGGCAAAACCCTTGAGGTTCGAACACTTGGGTGCGCGCAAAGATCTCTTCCTACCTAATCATGCCCTCACCCTCACCGCGTTCTTAAAGCTTAGCACGTCGAACCCACAAAAAGAGAGACACAAGAGTTTATACTGGTTCGGGCCACCGATGTGGTGTAATACCCTACTCCAGTGTGGTGTGGTGGATTGCCTCTTGGGCTGAGGATGAACAGTTACAAGGGAAGAACAGCCTCCTGAGGAGAGGTGCTCTTGTGCTTGGTGAACTTGTGTGTGGTTGAGGATGATCTGGATCCGTTGCCTCTTACTGTGGTGGCTAGCCCTATTTATAGAGGCCCTGATCCTCTCCCCAAATATTGAGTGGTAAGGGATCCAACAACGGCCTAATTCGAATGGAGAAAACTAGTACAGGTTATCCTGACTAAAGGTGGACTTCGTCTGCCAAAGGCTCTAGTGGTGACACCGTCTTGGGATCCACGGTGACCTCCCTCCTGCCGTCCTGCTAGTCTTGGTCTCGTTGCACCGATATGGAAACCTTTGCCTGATGCCTAAAGACTCCTCGCCTGCGCCTGCCCCTTTAGCACCAAAGAGGAAACGAGGACACTGCACGCGCTGGCGCCTGCCTGGCTCCAGTCGTCATGGCTTGCATCACAGGAACCTCACGAGGTGTCCCATACCTTGATCTCTCCGCCCCTCGCGAGCCTGCCTAGTGAAGCTGCCCCCAAGGAGGTCTTGTGTCGTCCGCCTCGCGAGGCTTGGCCCCTCGTGAGGGTCTTGAGTGCTTGCTAGTGAAGATGGGCCGTACAGGGCCACTGGTGGAGCCACGCCGTGGGCCGCAGGAAGGCAAGTCTGGGGACCCCCGTTCCCAGGACGCCGACACTCTAAGGCATATTTCCATCAAGCACCGGTCCACCCACATATCAAATATCAAACTAGTGAACGCGAATCAAACCAACCTGGTGAAAGTGACTAGATGAAATTCCCATGTGACCTCAAGAATGTTTTACTTATTGTTAATATTGTTACCTGTAACTTGTTACAAATTATCTTGCTACCAAACTACCTGTTACCGACAATTTCAATGCTTGCAGAAATTACCTTGCTAAAAACCACTTTGCATTTCCTTCTGCTCCTCGTTGGGTTCGACACTCTTACTTATCGAAAGGACTAGGATTGATCCCATATACTTGTGGGTCATGAACGCCCTTTGCCATGAGGCACTTGGGGATGAGATTCTCGTTGGGGGCGTCGAAGAGAGACACCGAGGTTAGGGAAGAGGTGGAAATGGCTATGGAGGCCATAGTGATCCCTTCACCACTTGCATCATCATCATCATCGGAGTTGTACTCTTCTTGCGCCACCAACCCCTTTTGTGGCACCTTCTTCAGAAGTTATTCTTGTTAGGGAAGGACTTAGCCTTGTCTCTGCGGATGAGCTTGTCACCATTGTCTTCCCTACTCTCGTAGAGGCAATCCACGACAAAGTGACTCACGTTGTAGCAAGTTCTCACCTGTTGCTTGCCCTTGGAGCCACTTGAGTTGTTCTTGGAGAAGTGGGTCCTTGAGGTTCTCTTGTTTTCCCCAAAATTTCCTTGATGTAAAAGCCATGTGCTCGTGGTAAGCATATTTGGTGCCTTCGGGGCAACTCTCCTCTTCCTCCTCTTCTTCTTCCAGTATGGCCTTGGCCTTCAAAGCAAGGTTGGGTTTTCTTTGACCGTTGAGCACGCGTGATAACACACAAGTATAGGGGATCAATTATAGCTTTTTGAATAAATAAGAGTGTGGAACCCAACAAGGAGCTAAAGGTAGAATTTATATTCTCTTCAAGTTCTATCGACCACTGATACAACTCTACGCACACTTAACGTTTTCCTTTACCTAGAACAAGTATAAAACTACTTTGCAGGGATAAAACTAGAAGTACTTTGCGAGAATAAAACAAGGAGTAATTTACAAGATAATAAAAGTTAGTTGTTTAGTAGAAAGCTTTTTATAACACAAAGAGAAAGATTGTCCATAGGCAATTGAATATAACATGGCAGATACTTATCATATGCAATGAGGGAGAGGCATGAGCTAACACACTTTACGTACTTGGCTCATATGCACTTATGATTGGAACTGTAGCAAGCATCCGCAACTACTAAAGATCATTAAGGTAAAACCCAACCATAGCATTAAGTAACAAGTCCTCTTTGCTCCCATACGCAACAACCCCCTTACTCAACCATAAGCTTTTGTCACTCTCACTACCCAATATAAGCAAATCATGAACGTATTGCAAAACACTACATTGGTAATCCCACACACTTGTGGGACACGGGGGGCACCATAGGGAAGCATAACATAAAACTCATATCAATCACACCATACCACAATTAACCCATAGGATAAAACGAAATCTACTCAAACATCATAGGATGGCAACACATCACTGGATAATAATATATGGCATAAAGCACCATGTTTAAGTAGAGATTACATTGGGGAGAGAGAGGTTACACCGCTGCATAGAGGGGAGAGAGTTGGCGATGATGGCGGCAAAGTTGTTGGGGTAGATCGTCGTCATGATGATTGCCCCGGCGGGGTTCCGGTGCCATCGGGGGAGAGGGGTAGAGAGCCCCTCTACTTCTTCTTCCTTGGCCTCCCCCTAGATGGCAGGAGAGTTTCCCCTCTGGTCCATGGCTGACATGGCTCCCGGAGGGCAGTAGCCCCTCCAAGATTGGATCTCTCTATCTCGCTCTCTCTCTCTCTCTCTCTCTCTCTCTATTCTCTTCTCTTTCGCGTTCCTGTTTTCTGGCCGAAGACCGCTTCTTAAATTCCTAGAGATCCGTAACTCCAATTGGGTTGAAATTTTGAGGGGATTTCCATCTGGATATAATATTTCTTGCAGCGCAAGAAGGGCCCCAACCAACTTAAGAAGGAGACACAAGCCATCCGGGGACCGTCCGAGATTTTAGGCCCCTCGAGCATTGTCTCACATTGATTTTTTTCCCCAAAAATCACATATATTCCAACATAAATATCCGTACATTTTTATTGTGTTTGGACTTTGTTTGATATGGATTTTCTGCAAAACAAAAAACATGCAACAAATAGGAACTGGCACTGGGCACTGGATCAATACGTTAGTCCAAGAAAATCATATAAATTGTTGCCAAAAGTATGTGAAAGTTATAGAATATTGGCATGAAACAATCAAAAATTATAGATACGATGGAGATGTATCAACGAGGATCCCCTTCATCATTCATCACAAACTCATCGGCCTGATCGAGGACCACGCCAAAGTTGGAGCGTTTAGTGCTTGAGCTTCCCTTGTACAGAGAGACATTGTGTTCCCATGCATCTTTTGCAAGAGTGAATGGGCACAAGTGAGCAAGCTCTTCAGGAGGCATTGCGGCTTGGAGAATGAAACAAGGCAAAATGATTAAATTGATTGCCCACTTCTTCTCTTGGAGTGAAGTTGTTTGGATCATGCGGGTAGAAGCCTTGCTCAATGATTCTCCAAAGATGTGTTGAGTTGTGATTCAAATGAGACTTGATACGAAAAACACAATTAGGAAAAACATTTAACACAAGCTTAGGAGGAGGACCAAGGTGGTTAATATGAGGTGAGGGGACCAGTCCACCATAGACCGGGGGAGGGGCAAGTGCGGCATGGGTGCCCGAACCATTCTTTCCTTGACGCAAAGTAGGTTTATCATGATTAGCCCCCTCCTTACCAGAGTTGGCATCCGACTCCGAGGTAGTGGGCTTAACAACTTGCAACGGATCGGTAGAGAGTTTGAGACCATCAAGGAATTCTTTAAACAAAGATTTGACCTCGGTCATCATAGCTGATTTAAGTGAGGCAATAGCCTCACTCATATCCTCTCAGGTGGCCGTGGCCACTTCCTCAGTCGCGGATAACTCCTCACCCCTTGGCTCGTCGTTAACCATACTCTTTATGCAATAAATCCCTTAAAAAGAGATGAGGCTCTGATACCAATGAAAGGATCGATATGGTTGATTAGAGGGGGTGAATAAGCAACTACCAATCTTTAACTCTTTTAATAAAATCAGGGTTAGCAACAAATAGGTTGTCTAGATATGCAACTATGTGGACAACCTATATGATGATCTCAACAACAGCAGAAGCAGGAAAATGATACAACACAAGATTAGCTTGCACAAAGTAAAGGTAAGAGATAACCCCAAGTGGAGTCGATGAAGACGAGGATGTGTGACCGAAGTTCCTTCCCTTTAGGGGGAAGTACGTCTCTGTTGGAGCGGTGTGGAGGCACAATGCTTCCCAAGAGGCCACTAGGGTCCTCGTATTCTCCTCACGCCCTCGCACAATGCAAGATGTCATAATTCCGCTAGTGGTGCCCTTGAAGGCGGCGACCGAACCTTTACAAACAAGGTTGGGCAATTTCCACAACTTAATTAGAGGCTCCCAACACCACCATGAAGCTTCACTACAATGGATTGTGGCTCTGAGGTGACCTCTTCTGTCTAGGGTGCCCAAACACTCAAGAGTAACAAAATCCACACAATAAAGTATGGGGGAATCAAATTTCCTTTGGTGGAAGTGTAGATCAGGGGTCTCCTCCTTCTATCCCTATCAAATCAACAAGTTTGAGTGGCTAGAGAGAGAGAGATCAGGCAAGAAAGCTTGAAGGTCGTTAATGGAGGAAAAAGAGAGAGAGGCAAGAGGTAGGTGGGAGGTGGAAGAACCACCTCCTTATATAGGCTTACTCACTATCCAACTGTTACAGCTGTTCTTACATCGCACAGGTACAACCGGTGGAAGCACCGTTAGTACCAGTTTTCATGGGGTACCCAAAAATGGGGCACCGAGCGGTACAACCGGGGGCTGCACCAGTAGTACCGGTCTGCCAAGGCCAACCGAGAACTACTAGGCAACCACCAACCAACAACTTCAACTAGTCAAGAGGGGTGTCACCGCCCAAGCGGTACTAGAGCTGGTGCTAGGGGTGGTACAACTGCGCGGACAAGGTGCTGGGGTGGCTAAGTCTAGAGAGGTACAATCGCTCCGAGACTGCTAGTTGTACCAGGGCACGCATGCCATCGAAAACAACTGGGCCACCACTGCCCAAGTATCACACCTAGTACAGAACGGGAATCACCCCGAAGCGGTACTTAAACAGTACCTGTTGGGTACAACCACCTCATAGAGCAATCCTGATGGTGGCTAAGTCGCAAGCGGTACAACTGCCTAGGGCCTTGCGGTACAACCACTCACACCCACCTGGAGCACCCACAACCAGAGGGAATCACCCCTCTAGCAGTAGCTGCACTGGAAGTACCTGTCGCACCGGTACAACCGGTCCTGCGAGCGGTACAACCGCTGCAGTACTTCACCGTTGTATAAGAGACTCTCTCCTCGAAGAAGAAGGAAACAACTCCCTGACAATGGCGGAGTTGGATGCATGGCGGCACCGGCAAAAGAACGCCAAAGCGCTCAGGCTTGTCATCGAGCTTTCGGAGCGTAGGGAACGACGCAGACGACGATGAAGAAGCACGCTGAGGAGCAAGAGCGCTTGCTTCGGAGGCTACCCGAGGTGCAAATGGAACTGTCGGATGACGAGTTGGACGTCGGCAGTGGATCCAGCTCCTCCTCCAACGACGACCCTCCGACAGCCGACACCTACACCAACGGCCAAAGCAGCACCTCCAGCCGCAAGGGGAAGGGGCCAGCGACAAAGTGGTGATTTGCTCCACCCTTACCCATTTAATTTAGTTTTTGCATGCTTTCAAGTAGTGTACGGCCGATGAAAACTGTTTATTTTGGTTGTCCGATGATCCTATCTATGAATTATGCCCGATTTATGTAGGTTTCTTGCTCAAGCGTTGGTATATGTAGGTTAAATTCACGGGTTGCATGTGTTGTATGGTTATGAGGTGCCGAATTTGAAATATGTGGATGCGGATGCGGACACACCAAAATGAAGAGTGCTCGGTTAGTGCCTTTAGACGTGTCCGCGGATGTTTGAAGAGTCGGATTTTGTGACCACGGCTGTAGATGCTCTAAGAGCATCTCTAGCATACACCGTATAAGTAGTCAAACCCTTATAGTTTTTGCGTTTTACAGTTTTGGTCGGAAAAAGTGTTCAGAACAGAAAACCTAAAAGTGGTCCAACCCGTAAAAATTTTAAGGGACACCAAAAATGCACACCCGAAACCGTTATGTTTGGAGGTTGGAAGGCCGAACTGAGGGGGGCCCGTATACCGGTCAAACCTCGTCGGAGCAAACATGCCGCCGCGGAGTTTGCCGGAATCCGCCCTAAACTCGTCGTAATTCATCACCGCACACCCGAAAAGGCCGCTAGGTGCCGCAATCGATCGCCACCGGTTCGAATTGGACGAGCTCGACATTGCCGTGGCCTCCCATGACCTCAGCCTGGCCACCAGAATCCCCCCGGCGCGGCAGGCAAAGGGGCACGGCTCGGCTGGCGCGGCTGGCAATAGAGCAAGGCACGGACGGCGGAGGCGACGGGGCGCGGCCGGCAGGGACGGGGCACGGCCGACGGGGTTGGGTGCGGCCGGCGTGGCCGGCTGGGGGAAGGGGCGGCAGCGGCCGGACTTGAGAAAGGAGCTCTTTTACAGTATTTGTCCGGCCGTAGCTAAAATGAACCCTCAAAATGCACTTTTTAGACCCGTATCTCAGTTTTACAGTTTGTGATTTTAAGGGGTTTGCTAGAGATGCTCTAAGTGTGGAGAGGGAATATGCTAGATTATACTGTGCACACACACAAGAAGATAAAAATCATACACAAAAACCACACTATACAAGCAAATTTTGGTTCATGTATTTATCTTTTTTATATGTGTGGCCTATGAATACATATATTGATGAATATCCGCAAACTCATAAATACATTCATATATACAAACTAGTGTATTCGATATTTTTACCTTGATCCCGGAGCCCAGCCACCTAAAGGGCATTTTCGGTGTGCAGCACGCGAACTACGGCTCACGGGTTAATTGACGGAAAATGGAAAGCAGACCTTAGCCTTTCTATTGTTCAGTGAGAAACAGAAGCAGAGAAGGGAAAAGAAGTAAAAGAGGTCTGGGCGAGTGTTAAAGTTGACGCCACATGTATGAATGCATCCCCACCAGCTCCATCTTCCTGCAATATACATCACTCTGGCCTTGGGGATTTACTCTCTCCCAACACACCGGACGGAGAGAGGCAGTTCATCTTCTTCATAGCTTAGAATATCCTCTTCTCTCCTATTCTTCCTCCTCCGGACCGAACTATCATGAGTGAGTTCTTTCATATACAAATTATTTTGTTGTGCTTCACACACACAGGCATATATATACTCTGCTGTTCCTATGGGTTAACTTGAGTTTGTTGTTGCCGTTTACCATTTTCTTTAGGTGAGCAGAGCGATGATGAGCAGTACGGTTCACAGGGGAGTGAGGAATCCGAGGACAGCATAGATCAGGTGCCAATGGAGACACAGCTGGTTCAACGTACATTCTACAGCCAACACCGTTCGGTTGTGCGAATACTCGTCAGAGGTGATGGAAACCAGAACTCAGTGTGCAGTGGTTGTGTTGCCCACAACAATGGAGCAGCATGTTCAGTGCTTACCACCTATCACATTTTCGAGCGATTTAGTCAGGACAATATGCAGGTGTCGGTTATCTTCCATGGTATGGATAAGGAGGTTCCTGCTAAAGTGTTAATTACAGAACCCGATAAGGATCTTGCTGTTCTTCTTGTCCCTGAGGCTGTGCCCCTCTTTCCTCCTGTCGAGTTCTCCGATGAGGTCGATTTATCTGGGAGATATGTTGTTATGATGGGATTCTTTGGCCTTGATTGTCACTCTATGGTCGTCGAACCAGGCGCATCATTTGGCCGTATAATGTAAAATCCCTTCTAGAAATGTCTAGTTCCTACTTCCTAGATCCTGTATTGTTGTCATATACGGATAGATCTAATTTGTTGATCTGTTTTGTTCACAGGAGTGAACCTTCTATTTACAAAGGTGTACCCTCCTTCGAGTGCTTCTACGCGAATTACACGATAGAGCCTGGCACGTCAGGAGGACCGGTCTTCCTGGATGAGAAGGTTGTTGGGGTTAATATGGAAGCTGACATTGGGAAGATCGTTGCTATCTCCATGAACACAGTAAAATGGGTGCTAAAGAGCCGGATTGCTGGTGACAATGTACGTTCGTATATATTGGCGGCCCTGCTATATATATACTGTGAAACATAAGCAACAATTCAGTACATATATTGTTGATAAGAAGAGAAACTTCTTTTGCTTGCTTTTGACAGGTTCAGGACCTAACAATCCCGGCGATGCTTCAACTAATTGCAAGCCAGTCCTAGGATTGACAAGCGTGTGTCCGTCATTTGTGATGAGGTAAATAGCTCATTAACATTTTCCATCATAGTAAGCTTTTTTCGTAACGGTGAAATGATATGGTCTTTGAGCTATCTGATTCCTACATAATAGTGTCTGTTCAAAATTTGGCCATGTGGACCATGTCTAACATTGGTCTTTTCCTTCCCAGAGTCCAGAACAAAATTGGTGAACCAACGACTTGATTTAGGGAACACTCAGATGCTGTCAAGACTCATGAGTCCACAAGGATTAACCCGAGAGTCCTCCTGCTTTCGAGCTATGTTAATATCAGTTGCATTCTTCTGGGTCGATTAGTTTAGTCGCAGAGTACCTAGCTAGAGATTTCTATCTTGTTTAATCTAGGTGTCATGTCGCAGGGTATGCTTAGTTTCCTTAGTAATCGAATGCTTGCAGTTATAATTTGTAACTTAAGACTGTATAAGCTACTTCTGTATGCTGCACTAGTTAAGTTTGTTAGACTCGGATTGTCTCACTATTTAATTAGCCATGGATTCCTCCAATTCTGTTGGGTCCTTACCATATGCCCCTACTCTGATAAAAGGACAAATGTTTCTTACCTCTGTAATTTAGTACGTTTTTCTTCCTCTGTTGATTTTCCATGTGTCACTTCTTCGTCCATCCTTCCGTCACTCATTTTTTCCCCATACGTATAATGTTTGTTTACGAAAGTGTTGTTCTAGTCTCGAGCTCACATGAGCTTGGGTGAACAGTAAGACCAAAAGAAACTGAAAAAAAATCAAAACATTACGAATGTTTTTGTGTGAAACTTTAACAAATAGATTGATAGCTTGCAAAATTTTATTACCATATGACATTCGAATAAAATGTGACAAAAAAACAAAATCGATGCTCCAAAATGCGTTTGAAAATAACTTTTGGAGCATCGATTTTTTTTGCCACATTTTCCACGAATGTCATATTGTGATGAAATTTTGCAAGCTATCAAAAAATTTGTCAAAGTCTAACAAAAATCGTTTTTTTCTTTTGATTTTACTGTTCACACGAGCTCATGTGAGCTCGGGATCAAAACAAATGCGTCTATTTGTTTACGCCTACCCTATCTAGGCCAGCCGCTACATTGGGCATCGGTTCTTTATTTCGTCCTGACTTCCAGTGCGGCCCAGACGATCCATGCAGACTGGAGAGCGAAAAACATAGCCGTTGCCGTCAAGGATCAAACTCGTGATGTGTGCCCAGTCCCAAAGACTTTAATCCACTGAGCTACCTGTATGTAGTATGTATAAGGCAGGATTTGTTCGTCTATGGAATAGTTTCGTTTTGCCCTCTTATATCTTATTCCACAAATTTATATATGTGTGATTTGAAATTAATAAGTGGCGTCAAGAATCAAGCCAGGGAGTGAGGAAACTATCCGGTTAGCTCACAAAATATGAGCAAGAAAGAAAGTAACTAGAAGAAGGAATTAGAGATCCATATATATATATATATATATATATATATATATATATATATATATATATATATATATATATATATATATAAAGGTAGGTCTGTTTGTCTGAATTTTTGGTCCATTCTCCGTAGAGAGGAGCAGGAAGGAGAAGACATAGTCGCTGTGAGGAGGGCAGTTTCCATCCATCGCTGGGGTGGGATTGATGGTGGGCATCAGATCCAGCCTGATGGTGGGCACCTACCTCCTCTCGATCCTTCATTACATCAGTCCTTACCCTTCCTTGCTCGATCCGCCCCACCCAAAAGTCTGAATAGCTGGCATGATCTCCATTCCCCACCAATCAAGGAGTTAATCCACACTATGGATTGTAAATGACGTGCAGCCAAACCAAGATATAAAGGAGGGCGTCACCATCCGTAGAAACATTAGAGAAACAAAAAGAGACCATACACTTTGATTTTAGGGAGGAGGAGGGGCAATCCGAAGAGGAGTAGCACTATGATGGGGTTTTTGCTTTTCAGGCAAACATTTATAGATCGAAGGGGAGAGGTGGAGCAGTGCCTGTTCGGCTGTGGTAACTGAATGAAGGAAGGAGCCTGTAGGGGAAGGGGATGGGACGGGCGGAAAGGAGAAGAGGTTGGGATTTTTTTTCTTTTTTTGCAAATTGACACCACTGGCCTTCGGTGTTAATTTAAGTTGGGAAACTAAGCAACGACATGCATGTCTACATGCCAATAAAAATTAGTTAAATTCTTTTCTAGGCCATGACCGTAGGGTGAAAAAGAGTGATTGACTGATTTTGCAAACTGATTGATGATGTGGCATAGAGATGATGTGGATAGTGTGCATGTTGAGAGAATAGGTAGAAGTGGGGAGCAACTTCTTAAGAATGTTAGATTCTCCATCCTGCAGAGTAACAACGATTGGGAGACAGAGCAACATGGCTGCACATAAACTTGCTGCTTATGCTAGAACTAAAGGCAGTTTTTTTATGATGGGCAGTGTGCCATGTAGTATAACTGATGTAATCTTGAAAGGCTATACTCCGGGTACAGGTAATATTGAAAGCTCTCTGTTCCTAAAGAAGAATTATTTTCTCCGTATTTATGTAAGGTGATACTAAAATTTTGTCCATCCACACATAATTAAATTTTCGGATTCATAAACTAGACCCATAAAACTCACTCAGCTATTGTCTTCTTTCTATAGTTGGTCCCTAGGTCCAAGTAATCGATAAAGTCTAATCCTCTTCCAATGCTCCGCATATTTTGTTTTCCTTCAATTGGGCCACTGTGAGTTAGTCCCCTACGTGGACCAAGGGGTCTGCCCTGCATTTTTTTGGACGCGTGGAAAAAGTAAATGCACATAAAAAATTAGCAGCGTTGGGCTTTCTGCAATTACATAACGCATGCTACATTGTGCTTCTGCTGGGCTTAAAACCCACCAATTCAATAACTCGGATTTGGGTGAAGTGAGTAGAGTATTGTGACTTCACTACACGTGGTCCCTGAAAGACATCCACTTTCCCCTCTCTCCCTCCGGGGCCGCTCGCGCGGGCGGCTCCGAAGGCCAAACCCTAGCCCCGAGCACCCATTCCTAGGTAATCCCTGGCCGCCGCCGCCGCTGGCCCCGGTGGTGGCGGCGGCACCCGGCCGTCAAAGGCGGCAGGGCGAAGACTGCTTGCTCTGTCGGGACTCCTTCGCGCGTGGGAGAGCCGTCTCCAGGGCGGCATGGTGACTGGTGGTTCTCGGTGCGGCGGCGCACGGCGGAGGGCGTGGGGAGTGGTGGAGCACGGTCGCGAGGTGGTGTGGGGCGGTGGTCTCCGTCGAGCTCTGTGGTGGAAGCCGGTGGTCGCGGCACGGACCTTGGCGGCTGTGGATATCGGCCAGAGGTGGCCGGGAGCGGTGGCTGGGATCTGCTGCGGTGGCAGGGGCACGCGGTGAGCGGCAGCTCTCGCTGGCATGGCTTGATGAAGGCGGCCCCTTTTTGGCGAGATGGTGGCGGCGTGGCCGGAATCGGTGCCGGATCTGAGCTGGAGGCTGCAGCAGAGGCTTGCTCAGGGGAGCGCCATGGTGGGCGCGTGCATCCGCGTGGGCGGCGTGGCGCGCCTGTCTCTCCCCTGTAGGGCTTCGGGTTGCAGCAGTGGCACGGGTGGCTGCATGGTGGTGTGCCTGCCCAAGCCCATGGTGCCGGCAGTTTCTGGCAACGCTGAGGTTGAGGATGGATGGGAGATGGAGTGGTGTGTCTCCGGCCGCGCAGGGGTTGGTTGGTGGTCGGAGTGCTCTCGGTCGTGCGAAGGTCGGTGTCCCGCGGCGGTTTGATCTCGATGGCAAGGTGTTGCGGCAGCTGCGGTGTAACTGCGACAGTTTGGCCCAATCTATTGATAGAGGTGGGAGGTGTGCGGTGCGGATGAAAATCCTGCTCTTCGTCGTCGGAGCTGGCGGCGATGGCACCCGTGGGTGCCGTTTCCCTCCTTGGAGGCGTCGCCGAGGTGTGTCGGCACCTTCCCTTCTGGATCGGATTGTGGTTTCCGGGCGAAAGCCTTTGTCCGTGTAGGACTGGCGATGCCGGCGGTGTGGCGTCGTTTCTCTGTTGAGAGCATCGAAGGTGGAGACTTGGCTTATTCTTTCGGTGGTTCTCCGGTGTTTGCCGCTGCCCGAGTTGATCTTCGTGGGCGCTATGGACGCAGCTGCCGGTGATCCCAAGATGATGGCTTTCTCGGGACCGTTCGAGTCCCGCTATCCACTCGTCGTCTACTCTTAGGCATACAAGGGTGGCTAGTGCATTGGCAAGGGTAATCCGGATGAAGTTGTTGCTCTTCGAGGCGACCGGCTTCTGCTGTGACGCGGCTAGATGATTAGTTTAGGGCAGGCCCTTCTGCATTGTGTTTGTAATTGTCGCGGTGGGTGTGGAGTTTCAACTACACTTGTTGTTTGCAGCAAGTCGTAGTTTCTTGTACTTAATTTCTGCCTTCTATAAAAATATTGTACGCCTAGGCGTACTCTTGAAAAAAAATAAGTCGGATTTTCGTACTATCATTAAATAGTACCACCTCACCTCCTTAATAGAACCAAAACTACAAATTTATAAACGTTTTGGAGTTACATGTTATCGATCAACTCAAAGTTAGCTTGGAAATCAGTAAGCCGAGGATGATGATGACGACATGAGAAGAAGAGAGAGTCCCACTAAAGCAAGGAAGGGATATGTTATCCTATGTGGGCTAATTAAGTGGTTCACGATTAAACGACTTTCTGCATAATTAAAGAAGGTCGCAGGTTGTGCATATTAGGATTCAATAAGACTAGTTACAATGGGTAGTAATATAGACTAGTAACCTTTATAATGGAGAGTAATATATATATAGTGTCATGCAACACTTCATTTATTAGATTGTAGGCTCATCTTGTCTTGGTATGTGTGATGTTATAGTAACTAGCTATGTTACCACATGCCTCTCTTTTTTCATTAACTACTCGCCACATCATCTGTTTTGCCTAGAGATGTGTGATGTTACTACATATGTTACTCCTACTGTGGGTGGTCTAAGTGATGCGTAATTAAAGAGAGGTGGACGAAAGACCGCATTGATGAATGCGAAGAAGCTCGTTGTCCAAGGTACTAGAGGAGGTCTCTGAACAAGATAAGAAAGACAGTAGGGCATGACAGACAGAAATAAGTGGACGCATGAGACGGGCAACAATGTCTTCCATTGCAACACATGGGCATTTGTGCTAACACAATCAGATTGAAAAGAAAAAATATGTCCTGTTTGCTCAACTCTGTCTCATAGATTCAAAAATAAAACATCGGGGATCCCTACGAGCCGGTGACAATCTTCTCATGTTGGTGAGGTGTGAATATATTCAGCAAAAAACCAACTAGACGGATATCTTTGGAAATAGCTTTGGAGTTCACTATATATCAACAAGTACATGTAACCTGATCACCCAAATCCAATTAATACGTGTAGACTCACGAATTGTTTTCACACGTTTTAACTTTTCCTCTTGTTTAAAAACTGTTTGCTTTTGAAAAATGTTAAGTAATTTTAAAAAATCATTCATGCATTTTAAAATGTTTTTATAGTTTTAAGAAAGTGTTCACACATTAAAATAGTATTCATGTAATTTTTTTTTGGAAGTGGAAGGTAGATCATATTCTACCTTATATATTCCAAAAAGCTAAAAGGCGAAGCCTAGAAGCCTTGGTCAAAGGTCACATACAAGATGCTCATATTATGCACCGTGGTGCAAGGCCATGAGCAGCCCGATCAGAGGCCGGAAGGTAAGGAAGAAGAGGCAGCAAAACCATAACGAAGCAAAACCTAAGCTAAGCTAAGTTATGCTTACCCTCTTTCTAGAACATATAGTTCATGTAATTCTAAATAGTGTACACGTGCTTAAAAATATATTGGTAATTTTAAAATATTTATTGTCTTTAAGAGAGTCCATGTGATCTAAAAAGTGTTAACGTGTTTTAAAAAGAATGTTGATGCATTTTGAAAATAAATACACAATTTAAAAGTGTGTGGGCATATGAGGAGTGGTGTATGATATAGGTCTAGGACGTAGCTCGTGAGGCACGGTCGTCACGTCCCACTTGACCAGATTAGTTTTAAAACTATTAAGTGTTCATTTGCGATGACGTGGTTAAGTGACATGTGTGTGCGCGCGGTCCAAGATCATCATCTTTGGATTGGGACGCATTACATGGTCCATGGAAAGAAGGATAAGGCCCAACACAAATAAGGGGTTATATTGAAATAAATAGCATGGACCTATGGAGGAGTCTTGAGTCGTGTTTCTTGTGCTAGGAGCATGTGATTTTTCCTCCAATTGCAATGCACATACATATTTGCTAGTTTGTAACTTAAGATTGTAAGAGACTTCTGTCTGCTGCAGGCTTCTTGGACTTGGACTTGGATTGTCCTACTGTTTAATTAGCTCTGGACTTGGGCAATATAGTTCTTGTTCCGGTTCCATAACCGGACACCGCCAGGTTGTTATTTTTTATGTTCATCGTGCTTAGAGCCATCTATAAGAGCATCTCTAGAAGACTGTAAAAATCGTACCCGAAAAATGCGTTTACAGTTCACTGCAGATCAGATTCGCAGGGCAAATTCGTGCGCTACAAATTAGACCCCGAAACTGTAAAATTTGAAGAAAAAAAACATTCACGGGAGAAACTTGCAACGACATTCATCATACGTAGTTGATCATCATACTACATCATAGATAGTTGTTCATCATACTACATCATAGTATGAAAGAATCGAGAAGAGGAGTCTAGAGGGGGGTGAATAGACTTTTCACAAGAAAAGTTGCAGTTTTTAATTTCTTTAAGTTGAGGTGGAGTTTTAGCACAAGTTCACACATTCACAATACATGTCAAGCAAACATGATAAGAGTATATGAGCAGCGTAAAGTAAAGCATGCAAATTGCAAGAATGTAAAGAGATGGGATTGGAGTGTGCAAACGCAATTTGGAGACACGGACATTTTTTATCCGTGGTTCCGATAGGTGGTGCTATCGTACATCCACGTTGATGGAAACTTCAACCCACAAAGGGTAACGGTTGCGCGAGTCCACGGAGGGCTCCAGCCACGAAGGGTCCACGAAGAAGCAACCTTGTCTATCCCACCATGGTTGTCGCCCATGAAGGACTTGCCTCACTAGGGTAGATCTTCACGAAGTAGGCGATCTCCTTGCCCGTACAAACTCCTTGGTTCAACTCCACAATCTTGACGGAGGCTTCCAAGTGACACCTAACCAATCTAGGAGACACCACTCTCCAAGAGGTAATAGATGGTGTGTTGATGATGAACTCCTTGCTCTTGTGCTTCAAATGATAGTCTCCCCAACACTCAACTCTCTCTCATAGGATTGGATCTGGTAGAAAGATGATTTGAGTGGAAAGCAACTTGGGGAAGGCTAGAGATCACGATTTATGTGGTTGGAATGGAATATCTTGACCTCAACACAAGTGTAGGTGGTTCTCTCTCAAAAAATGTATGTTGGAAGTATAGGCATTTTCTGATGGCTCTCTCCACGAATGAAGAGTGGGTGGAGGGGTATATATAGCCTCCAAACAAAATCTAACCGTTACACACAATTTACCAAACTCGGTGAGACCAACTCAGAGAACTCGATGGGACCGATTTGGTTCATAATGTGACCGTTAGGATTTTCGGTGGGACCGACATGTCAACTCGGTGGGACCGATGTCATTAGGGTTAGGGCATAACGTAATCTTGGTAAGACCGATTAAAAAAACTCGATGGGGCCGATTTTGGTAATAGACTAACCAGAGAGTTGGTCAGGCAAACTCGGTGGGACCGATTCGGTCATGCCGGTTGGACCGAAACGTTATGAAAAGGAGACAGAGAGTTTGCATTGCGAACTCGGTGGGACCGATCGCATATATCGGTGAGACCGAGGTTATTGCAATAGGTAACAGAGAGTTTGCAATCCCATCTCGGTGAGACCAAGATCCCTATCGGTGAGACCGAATTGATTAGGGTTTCTGGCAGTGGCTATGTCAAGAGAACTCGGTGACGCCAGATAGATCAAATCGGTGGGGCCGAGTTTGACTTTTGGTTTGGGACATATGTGGATGTGAGAAAATGGTTGAGGGATTTGGAGCATATCACTAAGCACTTTGAGCAAGCAAGCCATTAAGCAACACCTCATCCCCTCGTAATAGTAAAGAGACTCGAGGTGATCCTCCTGCCCCGAGGGAGGTAGTCTTTGGGGCCAATGACGCCTCGATGTGGCGGGTCTGCGTCGGCCTCGAGCTTGACGGTAAGCGGCCCGAGCTCCTCCGGCTCTCTCTTGACCGGAGAGAGCCGCGAGCTCGAGGTGCCCGCGGACGAGCTCCTCACGACAGAGGAGCCGGAGGAGGCGCGGCAGCGGACCGCAAGCTCGCGCTCGTACTCGTCGAGCTCGTGGCGTTCGAACGTCGGCGGCGGCCGGCTCCCATAGTTGAGCCACTTCCGCGCCCCCCGCTTGCGTGCAGTGTCGGAGATGCGGCGGCGGCGCTCCGCGTCATCCCCACCACTTCCATAACCGTCCATGGGTTGGGAAGGGTTGCTAGGGCATTTTTAGGCTCGCCGGCGGCGAGAAATTGGGGTGGAGGGGGAGGGGAATCACGGCGGAGTGGCGATGGTGGCGGATAGCTTTTGACCCGTATCCGAGCGGTGAAACCGCATAAATAGCTGTGGAGATGGTCTTTTTTGGGGGCCACAGAAAACTTTTTACAGGCCGGGCCCGGGATAAGGAGTCTGTTCTGACAAGAAAAATGGGCTGAATCCGTATACTCGCCAGAATTATATGGGTTCAGCCCTTTTACGGGGAACGCGGTAATTTAAAAAAAATCCTACGCACACGCAAGATCCATCTAGGTGATGCATAGCAACGAGAGGGGAGATTGTTGTCCACGTACCCTCGTAGACTGAAAGTGGAAGCGTTATGACAACGCGGTTGATGTAGTCGTACGTCTTCACGATCCGACCGATCCTAGTACCGAAAGTACGGCACCTCCGTGATCTGCACACGTTCAGCTCAGTGACGTCCCACGAACTCTAGATCCAGCTGAGTGTCAAGGGAGAGCTTTGTCAGGACAACAGCGTGATGACAGTGATGATGAAGTTACCGACGCAGGGCTTCGCCTAAGCACTACAACGATATGACCGAGGTGGAAATCTGTGGAGGGGGGCACCGCATACGGCTAAAAAATCAACTTGTGTGTCTATGGGGTGCCCCCTCCCCCATATATAAAGGAGTGGAGGGTCCTACTCCCATCAGGAGTAGGATTCCCCCCTTCCCTAGTTGGACTAGGAGAGGAAGGAAGGAGGAGAGAGGGAGGAAGGGAAGGGGGGCCGGCCCCCCACCCAATTCGGATTGGGCTTGGGGGGGCGCCCCCTCCTTGGTCGCCTCCTCCTCTCTCCCACTAAGGCCCAATAAGGTTCATATACTCCCCGGGGGGTTTCGGTAACCTCCCGATACTCCGGTAAATGCCCGTACTCACCCGGAACCATTCCGATATCCAAACATAGCCATCCAATATATCGATCTTTATGTCTCAACCATTTCGAGACTCCTCTTCATGTCCGTGATCACATCCGGGACTCCGAACAACCTTCGGTACATCAAAACACATAAACTAATAGAATGGGTCAACCCAACAATCGGAGTGACAAATCCTAATCTCGATCTATGCCAACCCAACAATCACCATCGGAGACACCTGTAGAGCATCTTTATAATCACCCAGTTACGTTTTGACGTTTGATAGCACACTAAGTGTTCCTCCGGTATTCGGGAGTTGCATAATCTCATAGTCATAGGAACATGTATAAGTCATGAAGAAAGCAATAGCAATAAATTAAACGATCAAGTGCTAAGCTAACGGAATGGGTCAAGTCAATCACATCATTCTCTAATGACGTGATCCCGTTAATCAAATGATAACTCATGTCTATGGCTAGGAAACTTAACCATCTTTGATTCAACGAGCTAGTCAAGTAGAGGCATACTAGTGACACTCTGTTTGTCTATGTATTCACACATTTACTAACGACGCGTTTGGTTCGCCGAAAAAAGGGCGCCTTCCGATTACATCGGTTTCTAAAACCGTAGCGAGCGTTTGTTTCGAGCACGATGGTTTCCATAAACACGCTTTCCGATATGGCGCTTCACGAAATCGAAACCGCCCGAATTCGCCGGGGTTAGAAAACGGGACTCGGCCCAAGTAACCAAACGATCCACGTTTTACGCAAGAGTATTCGGAAGCAGCGCTTCCTGGATACGATACAGCAAATATGTTACCGGTATGGTACCAAACGCGTCGTAAGTTTCCGGTTAATACAATTCTAGCATGAATAATAAACATTTATCATGATATGAGGAAATTGAAGGAAATATGCCCTAGAGGCAATAATAAAGTTATTATTTATTTCCTCATATATCATGATAAATGTTTATTATTCATGCTAGAATTGTATTAGCCGGAAACATAATACATGTGTGAATATATAAACAAACAGAGTGTCACTAGTATGCCTCTACTTGACTAGCTCGTTAATCAAAGATGGTTATGTTTCCTAACCATGAACAAAGAGTTGTTATTTCATTAACGAGGTCACATCATTAGTTGAATGATCTGATTGACATGACCCATTCCATTAGCTTAGCACCCGATAGTTTAGTATGTTGCTATTGCTTTCTTCATGACTTATACATGTTCCTATGACTATGAGATTATGCAACTCCCGTTTACTGGAGGAACACTTTGTGTGCTACCAAACGTCACAACGTAACTGGGTGATTATAAAGGTGCTCTACAGGTGTCTCCAAAGGTACTTGTTGGGTTGGCGTATTTCGAGATTAGGATTTGTCACTCCGATAGTCGGAGAGGTATCTCTGGGCCCTCTCGGTAATGCACATCACATAAGCCTTGCAAGCATTGCAACTAATATGCTAGTTGTGAGATGATGTATTACGGAACGAGTAAAGAGACTTGCCGGCAACGAGATTGAACTAGGTATTGGATACCGACGATCGAATCTCGGGCAAGTAACATACCGATGACAAAGGGAACAACGTATGTTGTTATGCGGTCTGACCGATAAAGATCTTCGTAGAATATGTAGGAACCAATATGGGCATCCAGGTCCCGCTATTGGTTATTGACCAGAGACGTGTCTCAGTCATGTCTACATTGTTCTTGAACCGTAGGGTCCGCACGCTTAACGTTACGATGACAGTTATTATGAGTTTATACATTTTCATGTACCGAAGGTAGTTCGGAGTCCCGGATGTGATCACGGACATGACGAGGAGTCTCGAAATGGTCGAGAGATAAAGATTGATATATTGGAAGCCTATATTTGGACATCGGAATCGACCCGGATGAAATCGGCATTTTACCGGAGTACCGACGGGTTACCGGAACCCCCCGGGGGTTAATGGGCCTTCATGGGCCATAAGGGAGAAGAGAGGGTCCGGCCAGGACAGGCCGCGCGCCCCCTCCCCCCCTAGTCCGAATAGGACAAGGAAGGGGGGGGGGGCGGCGCCCCCCTTTCCTCTTCTCCCTCCCCCTTTCCTTCTCCAACAAGGCAAGAGAGGGGGGAGTCCTACTCCCGGTGGGAGTAGGACTCCTCCAGGCGCACCCCTTGGGGGCCGGCCGCACCTCCCCCTCCCTCCTTTATATACGGGGGCAGGGGGGCACCCTAGAACACACGAGTTGATCTTCGTGATCATTCCTTAGCCGTGTGCGGTGCCCCCCTCGACCATATTCCACCTCGGTCATATTGTTGCGGTGCTTAGGCGAATCCCTGCGTCGGTATAACATCATCATCGTCATCACGCCGTCGTGCTGACGGAATTCATCCCCAAAGCTTTGCTGGATCGGAGCCCGGGGAGCGTCATCGAGCTGGACGTGTGCTAAGAATTCGGAGGTGCCGGAGTAACGGTACTTGGATCGGTCGGATCGGGAAGACGTACGACTACTTCCTCTACGTTGCGTCAACGCTTCCGCTTCGGTCTACGAGGGTACGTAGACAACACTCTCCCCTCTCGTTGCTATGCATCACCATGATCTTGCGTGTGCGTAGGAATTTTTTTGAAATTACTACGTTCCCCAACAGTGGCATCCGAGCCTAGGTTTTTATGGTTTGATGTTATATGCACGAGTAGAACACAAATGAGTTGTGGGCGATATAAGTCATACTGCCTACCAGCATGTCATACTTTGGTTCGGCGGTATTGTTGGATGAAGCGGCCCGGACCGACATTACGCGTACACTTACGCGAGACTGGTTCTACCGCCGTGCTTTGCACACAGGTGGCTGGCGGGTGTCAGTTTCTCCAACTTTAGTTGAACCGAGTGTGGCTACTCCCGGTCCTTGCGAAGGTTAAAACGGCATCAACTTGACAAACTATCGTTGTGGTTTTGATGCGTAGGTGAGACTGGTTCTTGCTTAAGCCCGTAGCAGCCACGTAAAACTTGCAACAAACAAAGTAGAGGACGTCTAACTTGTTTTTGCAGGGCATGATGTGATGTGATATGGTCAAGGCATGATGCTAAATTTTATTGTATGAGATGATCATGTTTTGTAACCGAGTTATCGGCAACTGGCAGGAGCCATATGGTTGTCGCTTTATTGTATGCAGTGCAATCGCCCTGTAATGCTTTACTTTATCACTAAGCAGTAGCGATAGTCGTAGAAGCATAAGATTGGCGAGACGACAATGATGCTATGATGGAGATCAAGGTGTCGCGCCGGTGACGATGGTGATCATGACGGTGCTTCGAAGATGGAGATCACAAGCACAAGATGATGATGGCCATATCATATCACTTATATTGATTGCATGTGATGTTTATCTTTTATGCATCTTATCTTGCTTTGATTGACTGTAGCATTTTAAGATGATCTCTCACTAATTATCAAGAAGTGTTCTCCCTGAGTATGGACCGTTGCGAAAGTTCTTCGTGCTGAGACACCACGTGATGATCGGGTGTGATAGGCTCTACGTTCAAATACAACGGGTGCAAAACAGTTGCACACGCGGAATACTCAGGTTATACTTGACGAGCCAAGCATATACAGATATGGCCTCGGAACACGGAGACCGAAAGGTCGAGCGTGAATCATATAGTAGATATGATCAACATAGTGATGTTCACCATTGAAACTACTCCATCTCACGTGATGATCGGACATGGTTTAGTTGATGTGGATCACGTGATCACTTAGAAGATTAGAGGGATGTCTATCTAAGTGGGAGTTCTTAAGTAATATGATTAATTGAACTTAAATTTATCATGAACTTAGTCCCCGATAGTATCTTGCTTGTTTATGTTGATTGTAGATAGATGGCCCGTGTTGTTGTTCCGTTGAATTTTAATGTGTTCCTTGAGAAAGCAAAGTTGAAAGATGATGGTAGCAATTACACGGACTGGGTCCATAACTTGAGGATGATCATCATTGCTGCACAGAAGAGTTACATCCTGGAAGCACCGCTGGGTGCCAGGCCTGCTGCTGATGCAACTGACGACGTTAAGAACGTCTGGCAGAGCAAAGCTGATGACTACTCGATAGTTCAATGTGCCATGCTTTACGGCTTAGAACCGGGACTTCAACGATGTTTTGAACATCATGGGGCATATGAGATGTTCCAAGAGTTGAAGTTAATATTCCAACAGAATGTCCGGATTGAGAGATATGAAGTCTCCAATAAGTTCTATAGCTGCAAGATGGAGGAGAATAGTTCTGTCAGTGAGCATATACTCAAAATGTCTGGGTATTATAATCACTTGATTCAACTGGGAGTTAATCTTCCGGATGATTGCGTCATTGACAGAATTCTCCAATCACTACCACCAAGCTACAAAGGCTTCGTGATGAACTATAATATGCAAGGGATGGATAAGACGATTCCCGAGCTCTTCGCAGTGCTAAAGGTTGCGGAGGTAGAAATCAAGAAGGAGCATCAAGTGTTGATGGTCAACAAGACCACTAGTTTCAAGAAAAAGGGCAAAGGGAAAAAGAAGGGGAACTTCAAGAAGAACAGCAAGCAAGTTGTTGCTCAAGAGAAGGAACCCAAGTCTGGACCTAAGCCTGAAACTGAGTGCTACTACTGCAAGCACACTAGTCACTGGAAGCGGAACTGCCCCAAGTATTTGGCGGATAAGAAGGATGGCAAGGTGAACAAAGGTATATATGATATACATGTTATTGATGTGTACCTTACTAATGCCCGCAGTAGTGCCTGGGTATTTTCTACTGGTTCTGTTGCTAATATTTGCAACTCGAAACAGGGACTACATATTAAGCGAAGATTGGCTAAGGACGAGGTGACGATGCGCATGGGAAATGATTCCAAAGTCGATGTGATCGCAGTCGGCACGCTACCTCTACATCTACCTTCGGGATTAGTTTTAGACCTAAATAATTGTTATTTGGTGCCAGCGTTGAGCATGAACATTATATCTGGATCTTGTTTAATGCGAGACGGTTATTCATTTAAATCCGAGAATAATGGTTGTTCTATTTATATGAGTAATATCTTTTATGGTCATGCACCCTTAAAGAATGGTCTATTCTTATTGAATCTCGATAGTAGTGACACACATATTCATAATATTGAAGCCAAAAGATGCAGAGTTGATAATGATAGTGCAACTTATTTGTGGCACTGTCGTTTAGGTCATATCGGTGTAAAGCGCATGAAGAAACTCCATACTGATGGATTTTTGGAACCACTTGATTATGAATCACTTGGTACTTGCGAACCGTGCATCATGGGCAAGATGACTAAAACACCGTTCTCCGGTACTATGGAGAGAGCAATAGATTTGTTGGAAATCATACATACAGATGTATGTGGTCCAATGAATATTGAAGCTCGTGGCGGATATCGTTATTTTCTCACCTTCACAGATGATTTAAGCAGATATGGGTATATCTACTTAATGAAACATAAGTCTGAAACATTTGAAAAGTTCAAAAAAATTCAGAGTGAAGTTGAAAATCATCGTAACAAGAAAATAAAGTTTCTACGATCTGATCGTGGAGGAGAATATTTGAGTTACAAGTTTGGTCTACATTTGAAACAATGCGGAATAGTTTCGCAACTCACGCCACCCGGAACACCACAACGTAATGGTGTTTCCGAACATCGTAATCGTACTTTACATGATATGGTGCGATCTATGATGTCTCTTACAGATTTATCGCTATCGTTTTGGGGTTATGCTTTAGAGACGGCCGCATTCACGTTAAATAGGGCACCATCGAAATCCGTTGAGACGACGCCTTATGAACTATGGTTTGGCAAGAAACCAAAGTTGTCGTTTCTAAAAGTTTGGGGCTGCGATGCTTATGTCAAAAAGCTTCAACCTGATAAGCTCGAACCCAAATCGGAGAAATGTGTCTTCATAGGATATCCAAAGGAAACTATTGGATACACCTTCTATCAAAAATCCGAAGGCAAGACCTTTGTTGCTAAATTCGGAAACTTTCTAGAGAAGGAGTTTCTCTCGAAAGAAGTGAGTGGGAGGAAAGTAGAACTTGATGAGGTAACTGTACCTGCTCCCTTATTGGGAAATAGCACATCACAGGAACCGGTTTCTGTGAGGTCTAAACCAATTGGTGAGGAAGTTAATGATGATGATCATGCAACTTCAGATCAAGTTACTACAGAACCTCGTAGATCAACCAGAGTAAGATCCGCACCAGAGTGGTACGGCAATCCTGTTCTGGAAATCATGCTAATAGATCATGGTGAACCTACGAACTATGAAGAAGCGATGGTGAGCCCAGATTCCGCAAAATGGCTTGAAGCCATGAAATCTGAGATGGGATCCATGTATGAGAACAAAGTGTGGACTTTGGTTGACTTGCCCGATGGTCGGCAAGCAATTGAAAATAAATGGATCTTCAAGAAGAAGACTGATGCTGACGGTAATGTTACTGTCTACAAAGCTCGACTTGTCGCAAAAGGTTTTCGACAAGTTCAAGGGATTGACTATGATGAGACCTTCTCACCCGTAGCGATGCTTAAGTCTGTCCGAATCATGTTAGCAAGTGCCGCATTTTATGATTATGAAATTTGGCAGATGGATGTAAAAACTGCATTCCTCAATGGATTTCTGGAAGAAGAGTTGTATATGATGCAACCAGAAGGTTTTATCGATCCAAAGGGAGCTAACAAAGTGTGCAAGCTCCAGCGATCCATTTATGGACTGGTGCAAGCCTCTCGGAGTTGGAATAAATGCTTTGATAGTGTGATCAAAGCATTTGGGTTTGTACAGACTTTTGGAGAAGCCTGTATTTACAAGAAAGTGAGTGGGAGCTCTGTAGCATTTCTGATATTATATGTGGATGACATATTACTAATCGGAAATAATATAAAATTTCTTGATAGCATAAAGGGATACTTGAATAAGAATTTTTCAATGAAAGACCTCGGTGAAGCTGCTTACATATTGGGCATCAAGATCTATATGGATAGATCAAGACGCTTAATTGGACTTTCACAAAGCACAAACCTTGACAAAGTTTTGAAGAAGTTCAAAATGGATCAAGCAAAGAAAGGATTCTTGCCTGTACTACAAGGTGTGAAGTTGAGTAAGACTCAATGACCGACCACTGCAGAAGATAGAGAGAAAATGAAAGATGTTCCCTATGCTTCAGCCATAGGCTCTATCATGTATGCAATGCTGTGTACCAGACCTGATGTGTGTCTTGCTATAAGTCTAGCAGGGAGGTACCAAAGTAATCTAGGAATGGATCGCTGGACAGCAGTCAAGAACATCCTAAATTCGCCGGGGTTAGAAAACGGGACTCGGCCCAAGTAACCAAACGATCCACGTTTTACGCAAGAGTATTCGGAAGCAGCGCTTCCCGGATACGATACAGCAAATACGTTACCGGTATGGTACCAAACGCGTTGTAAGTTTCCGGTTAATACAATTCTAGCATGAATAATAAACATTTATCATGATATGAGGAAATTGAAGGAAATATGCCCTAGAGGCAATAGTAAAGTTATTATTTATTTCCTCATATATCATGATAAATGTTTATTATTCATGCTAGAATTGTATTAGCCGGAAACATAATACATGTGAAAATATATAAACAAAAAGAGTGTCACTAGTATGCCTCTACTTGACTAGCTCGTTAATCAAAGATGGTTATGTTTCCTAACCATGAACAAAGAGTTGTTATTTGATTAACGAGGTCACATCATTAGTTGAATGATCTGATTGACATGACCCATTCCATTAGCTTAGCACCCGATAGTTTAGTATGTTGCTATTGCTTTCTTCATGACTTATACATGTTCCTATGACTATGAGATTATGCAACTCCGTTTACTGGAGGAACACTTTGTGTGCTACCAAACGTCACAACATAACTGGGTGATTATAAAGGTGCTCTACAGGTGTCTCCAAAGGTACTTGTTGGGTTGGCGTATTTCGAGATTAGGATTTGTCACTCCGATAGTCGGAGAGGTATCTCTGGGCCCTCTCGGTAATGCACATCACATAAGCCTTGCAAGCATTGCAACTAATATGTTAGTTGTGAGATGATGTATTACGGAACGAGTAAAGAGACTTGCCGGCAACGAGATTGAACTAGGTATTGGATACCGACGATCGAATCTCGGGCAAGTAACATACCGATGACAAAGGGAACAACGTATGTTGTTATGCGGTTTGACCGATAAAGGTCTTCGTAGAATATGTAGGAGCCAATATGGGCATCCAGGTCCCGCTATTGGTTATTAACCAGAGACATGTCTCAGTCATGTCTACATTGTTCTCGAACCGTAGGGTCCGCACGCTTAACGTTACGATGACAGTTATAAATTTTCATGTACCGAAGGTAGTTCGGAGTCCCGGATGTGATCACGGACATGACGAGGAGTCTCGAAATGGTCGAGACATAAAGATTGATATATTGGAAGCCTATATTTGGACATTGGAATCGATCCGGATGAAATCGGCATTTTACCGGAGTACCGAGGGGTTACCGGAACCCCCCGGGGATTAATGGGCCTTCATGGGCCATAAGGGAGAAGAGAGGGGCCGGCCAGGGCAGGCCGCACGCCCCCTCCCCCTAGTCCGAATAGGACAAGGAAGGGGGGGCGGCGCCCCCCTTTCCTCTTCTCCCTCCCCCTTTCCTTCTCCAACAAGGCAAGAGAGGGGGGAGTCCTACTCCCGGTGGGAGTAGGACTCCTCCAGGTGCACCCCTTGGGGGCCGGCCGCACCTCCCCCTCCCTCCTTTATATACGGGGGTAGGGGGCACCCTAGAACACACAAGTTGATCTTCGTGATCGTTCCTTAGCCGTGTGCGGTGGCCCCCTCCACCATATTCCACCTCGGTCATATCGTTGCGGTGCTTAGGCGAAGCCCTGTGTCGGTAGAACATCATCATCATCATCACGCCGTCGTGCTGACGGAACTCATCCCCGAAGCTTTGCTGGATCGGAGCCCGGGGAGCATCATCGAGCTGGACGTGTGCTAAAAATTCGGAGGTGCCGGAGTAACGGTACTTGGATCGGTCGAATCGGGAAGACGTACGACTACTTCCTCTACGTTGCATCAACGCTTCCGCTTCGGTCTACGAGGGTACGTAGACAACACTCTCCCCTCTCGTTGCTATGCATCACCATGATCTTGCGTGTGCGTAGGAATTTTTTTGAAATTACTATGTTCCCCAACAGAAATATAAATAACAACTTTATTATTGCCTCTAGGGCATATTTCCTTGAGTCTCCCACTTGCACTAGAGTCAATAATCTAGATTACACAGTAATGATTCTAACACCTATGGAGTCTTGGTGCCGATCATGTTTTGCTCGTGAGAGAGGCTTAGTCAATGAGTCTGCAACATTCAGATCCATATGTATTTTGCAAATCTCTATGTCTCCCTCCCTGACTTGATCACGGATGGAATTGAAGCGTCTCTTGATGTGCTTGGTTTTCTTGTGAAATCTGGATTCCTTTGCCAAGGCAATTGCACCAGTATTGTCACAAAATATTTTCATTGGACCCGATGCACTAGGTATGACACCTAGATTGGATATGAACTCCTTCATCTAGACTCCTTCATTTGTTGCTTCCGAAGTAGCTATGTACTCCGCTTCACACGTAGATCCCGCCGCGACGCTTTGCTTAGAATTGCACCAACTTACAACTCCACCGTTCAATATAAATACATATCCGGTTTGTGACTTAGAGTCATTCGGATCAGTGTCAAAGCTTTGCATCGACGTAACCATTTACTGTCAGGACCCCGATCCTAAGCCACATCGATCCAGCATGTAACACATCATATCACTTTGCGGCCTCACGCACGGTACTCCCACGGGTGCCACCTTACCTGGCCCGGGGCCGTTTGCACCTTTTGGCTCACGTATATGATAGTGTCGCTAGCATCCATATGACAAAGAACCCGGGCCGACATGGCTAGTCGTGAACCCAAAGCGGCGCTAGCCTATGAGGACAGGCATACATGAATCACATCGAGCATGTCGGTCATCAACGTATTTATTCGGGCTGTAGCACTGGGCTAACAGGACTCCGGTAACCCGGGCTGTAGCAGGCTAGGCAGGACTCCGAATAACAGCGCGTGACATTTCCCCGAAGGGACAGACATAGGAATGACGTGAAACACATGCCGGCCAGTCAAGTGTTCCAAGCAGTAGTGCTGGCTAGCAGGACTCCGGTGAACCGGGCTGTAGCGGACTACTATCGCTCAGAAGCACTAGACTTACATTTCCCCATATGAAAGGCTGCCAAGGATAAACAACTAGATAGTCGGATCCCACTCATACCAAGCATTTCAAGCATACACACAATATGCCCGATATGAGTAAATACAACATGGCATCACAACAAAACTCTACAACTCAAGTACTTTATTTAGAAGGCTCTGAGGAGCCATACATAACATTCATACAGATAGGGGTCACATGACCCAACACTCAAGCCATACAAGCATACAAGCACATGCGGAAGCAAAGTAGTCTGAGTACAGACACTAGAAAGAAAGAAGGCTTGACGAAGCCTGTCTATCTACATCGACCCTTCACAAGTCTTGGATCACCACCTGGGTGATAAGTCACTCGTCAACGTCGAGGTCTACATAGAACCCATCAGAGGGGTTGGTGCAGTCGTTTGAAAAACATGATTAAAGCAACATGAGTACGGAGGTACTCAGCAAGTCTTACAACAAGAACCTACTATACATGCACATTCTCAAGAAGGTAGTGGGGTTATTGCAGCAAGCCAACTTTGACTCTTGGCTAAGCTATCCTATGATAGACACCACTTGTAAATCATTTTTCGCACACGAGTCCACTATCACCATCTCAATACTCCACCGTGGATCCTCTCTCGCCATCCTACGAGAGGGCCATCCGCGGTACTCACACTTCTCTTGAGATTTTTAGTAGTATCCATTTAACTTGTCTATGAACTGTATAGGTGACCAAGTAGTCCTTTACCGCGGACGCGGCTATTCGAATAGATTTATACCCTGCAGGGGTGTACTTCTTCACACACGCTCTCACCACTTACCGCCGTTTACACGACATGTACTCAGCAACCTTCAAGCGGAAGCCCAGCGAGGGTGTCGGCCACGGCCTACCTAAACACTCAAGTCTCTAGTCCAGGTTTATCGCCTATTCGGGTTCCATCCGCAGGGAGTCCGGCCGAGGTTTCCACTAACGGCCCCGAACGATGTGAACAGGGTTCCCGAGACACCAAACGGGCGAGTCGGTACACCTTGCCACGTGCCTACCGCAACACAACCCACCCCTATGGTCAGCGCTGCGTGCGGCCCCCAGCATACTACAAACACCAGAAACTACTTTGCAACTCCTGGACAGAGGACAAGCATGATCAAGAAGCCGAGAGGGTCCATTGGTTTCGGGCCCAATGTGTGGTAAGTAGCTGAGTCTTAAATCACACACACAGAT
Organism: Aegilops umbellulata; assembly: GCA_032464435.1. Taxonomy (NCBI): domain Eukaryota; kingdom Viridiplantae; phylum Streptophyta; class Magnoliopsida; order Poales; family Poaceae; genus Aegilops; species Aegilops umbellulata. Next base: position 356,174,573 of record CP136058.1, read on the forward strand.
CTCAGTTCTTAGGGACGGCCTCAATGAAACAACCCACCATGTACTCCTACATGGCCTCTCATCGATTCCTTTACCAAATCGTATTCAACACTTCACTCTTGTCACCGACACAACCTTTCACTCCAGTTCATCATCCCGATGAGCCAGACCTGACACAACTCTAAGCATAGCAAGCATAGCATGGTAGGAACACACACACATATATTGGCTCAATCAACTCCTACACATGCTAGTGGGTTTCATCTAGTTACTGTGGCAATGACAGGTCATGCAAAGGAAGTGGGTTCAACTACCGCAACACACAGCAGTTTGAAACGCGTTGTCTTAATGAAGTAAACAAGGGCAGAAGCGAGAACATGGGTTTGTATCGGAATGATCAATGGGTTGCTTGCCTGATGGAGTAGTAGTGGGATACTGCCCTTCAGTTGGATACTCGTGAATATCCTCGGAGGCAGAACCTACCACGAAGAACACATCAGAACACAATCAACACATGACGATATGCAACAATATGATGCATGCTATGACATGGCAAGATGAATGTGTCTTGGCTAATGCAAGCTAGAACAGAATGGAAAATGCTTATTTGAACCAAAGGTTCAAGTATTAGCTCATTTAACATGATCATATTAGTGCATCATCTTATATTGCCTAAACAGAAGGTTTAACTTGTTCTAACATGCATGAAACCAGTACCAATGGATAGGTTGGATATTTCTGATAATTTTTCATATATAAAACTTTGCATTTGGAGTTATAGATTATTTTCTATGAATTTTTTAAGTTAGAACTAATTTCTGGATTTTCCTGTATAGAAATAAATCCAGTAATTAAATTATTGCGTCAGCAGTGCGTCAGGGTGACGTCAGGGTCAACGGGGTCATCCAGGTCAAACTGACCAGTGGGACCAGGGTGTCAGTGGTTAATTAAACTAGCTTAATTAGTTTAAACTAATTTGGTAATTAGCAGAAGGGGCCCCCACCTGTCATTGACTCAACAGAGTCAACCAGGGCCCACCCGGTCAAAGGTCAGCGGTCCAACTCGCCGGCGTCTAGCCGCCGGCGAGGCCAGACACGGCGGAGGAAGTGGTTTTGGCCGTTCCGGCCACCAAATGAGGCGCGGAAGGCATCTAAACGGAGCTGGGGATGAACCGCAGCTCTTGGTGGAGTTAGTTGGGGTTAGGGTGGCCGGAGTCGGCACCGGCAACGAGTTTTGCGGTCGCTGGAGTCAGGTGAAAACGCAACCGAGGCTATGGGGCACGGCGGGGCACGTGGTGAGGTGCGTTGGGCCCCTAGAGGTGCGGTGAGTGCATCAGAGACGGCGAGGTGGCCGGAGTTAGGCCGGGGACACGTCGACGACGAGCTCCGCGGCGGTGCGTGCGGGCGAGCTCCGTGTGCTCGTTGTGGTGCACGGGAAGAAGAACAGAGAGGATGGGGAGGTGGCTATGCTCACTGCGATCACGTAGAGCCAGACGGCGCGGTCGGGGACGAGCTGGTGCGGCGGCGACGGCGAAAGGGATCTCCAGCAGTGCTCGGTGAAGACGAGGTCGAGGAAGTTGTTGCAGAGCGTGTGAGCGCCCGGGGCTCGAGCTGTTCGACGAAGTCGACGACGGCGAAGTGGGTGGACACGGTGGTGTGGCACGGGGACGACGTTGGGCACGACTACGGTGGCGGAGCGGTGACGGCTGCGTCGGCCATGGCGAGGGAGTGCGAGGGAGAGAGGCAGGGGCGAATGGCCTGTCCAGGGGGTCGGGGCGGCGACGTGGAACACGTCCAGGCCAGCGAAGCGGCGAGGGGAGGAAGCAGGGCGGCGGCCAGCTGCGTGGCGCGCGCTGAGCTCGCCGTCGAGCACCTGCGTGCCTGGCTGGCCAAGCCAAGCAGCTCGCTGGCGCGGTGGCTGGGCTGGGCCGGCAGGTGGGCCTGGTGGACGGCGTCAGGTAAGGTTTTCCTCTGCTTTTCCTTTTTCTATTTTTCTGCAACTTTGTGGACTTATTAAAAATACTAAAACAACTCCTAAAATCACCAAACTACACCTGGTCCTTAGTTGGAATATTTCCAGCAAGGACCATTTTAGTTTGGAGATATTTGAGCATTTGAAATATTTTATAAATTTTAAATGCCCAAAAACAAATACCTATGCATTAACTCAAAGACCTTAGGATGACCTAGAAAACTGTGCATCACTTTTGGCAGAGGTTCTGAACCAAGACAAAAATGATGGACATTTTAGAAGGGCATTTCAGGTTCATTGAAAATATTTTTAGTAAACCCTAGTTGGTTTCAGAGGGGGCTGGGGGTTCTGTCATCCCCATTTCAAGTTTCTGTTAAAAGTAAACATGATGCACACTTTAATGCATGGTCTAACTAGGATGTGACAACTCACCCCCACTCGAAAGAATCTCGTCCCGAGATTTAGGATCTGTCGGAAAGAAGGCGGGGTACTCGAGTCGAAGACGATCCTCCCTTTCCCATGTAGCTTCTTGCTCGGAATGGTGTGACCATTGAACCTTGAGAAACTTGATGTTATGGCGTCGAGTGGTATGCTCGGCTTGATCAAGGATACGAACGGGGTATTCTCGATAGGTGAGGTTATCTTGGAGATCAAGCGTTTCGTGGTCCACTCCACGGATAGGATCTGAGAAGCAACGCCTGAGTTGAGAAACGTGGAAGACGTCATGAACTCTGGAGAGATGCGAAGGTAGTTCCAGTTGGTAGGCAACTTCCCCTCGTTTGGCAAGAATGCGAAACGGTCCAATGCAACGAGGAGCCAATTTGCCTTTGATACCGAATCGATGGGTTCCCTTTAAAGGTGTAACCCGAAGGTAAGCCATCTTGCTGACTTCATAAGCCATGGGCTTATGCTTGCGGTCATACTGACTCTTTTGTCGAGATTGGGCTGTTTTCAACTTCTCACGAATAATGCGAACCTGCTCTTCTGCATCCTGGATCATGTCCGGGCCAAAAAGTTGTCTCTCGCCGGTTTCTGACCAGTTAAGAGGCGTTCGACATTTTCGTCCATAAAGAACTTCGAAAGGGGCTTTACCCAAGCTAGCTTGATAACTGTTGTTATAAGCGAACTCGGCGAATGGTAGGCACTTCTCCCAATTCATACCGAAAGAGATGACAGAAGCTCGGAGCATATCCTCTAGAATTTGATTGACTCGTTCCACTTGACCACTCGATTGAGGATGGAAGGCGGTGCTAAAGGAAAGACGAGTTCCCATAGCATTTTGGAAGCTTTCCCAAAATCGAGAGGTGAAAAGACTGCCACGATCTGAATTAATTTCCAATGGAACACCATGGAGAGACACTATTCGAGAGATGTACAAATCAGCTAGCTGGCTGGCGGTTATACTCTCACGAACAGGTAAGAAATGGGCTACTTTGGAGAGACGATCGACAACAACGAAGATAGCATTATTCCCTCTTTTGGTTCTGGGAAACCGGGTAATGAAATCCATACCGATTTTATCCCATTTCCATTCAGGAATCTCCAAAGGTTGAAGGGTGCCAGCAGGCCGTTGATGCTCTGCTTTAACACGATGACAGACGTCGCAATTAGCAATGTATTGAGCGATTTCTCTCTTCATCCTAGTCCACCAAAACCTCTGGCGTAGGTCTTGATACATTTTAGTACTACCGGGATGAATGGTGAGAGGGGATTCATGAGCTTCCTTAAGGATCAATCGCCTCAAGTTGCGTATCTTGGGAACCACTAGACGGTCTCCAAAGAACACGACACCTTGATCATCAATGGAGAAACAATCTGCAACTCCCTTCTTGATGTTTCTCTTGATAGGGGAAATTCCCGGATCCACCTTTTGTGCCTTGATGATCTGATCCGTAAGGTTAGGTTTCGCCACCAGGGTGGAAAGGAATCCTCGAGGAACAATGTGAAGGTTAAGCTTGCGAAATTCCTCGTGGAGAAGTGGTTGACTTTGTTGTAACATCAGATTGTTACAATAAGATTTACGACTTAGTGCATCAGCCATAACATTGGCTTTGCCTGGGGTGTAAGTTATTCCTAAGTCGTAATCCGTGATCAACTCGACCCAACGTCTTTGCCTGAGATTCAAATCCGGTTGGGTGAAGATATATTTCAAGCTTTGGTGATCGGTGTAGATCTCGCAACGATTACCCAGAAGGTAATGTCGCCAGGTTTTGAGTGCATGGACTACTGTTGCAAGCTCTAGATCATGTGTGGGATAATTATCCTCATGTGGACGCAACTGTCGAGATGCGTAGGCAATCACATGACGATCTTGCATGAGTATGCAACCTAGTCCTTGTCGCGAGGCATCGCAATAGATAACAAAGTCCTTAGAGAAATCTGGTGGTACCAGCACAGGAGCAGACGTCAGGCGTCTTTTCAGTTCCTGAAAGCTGAACTCGCACTGTGGGGTCCACTCGAACTTTTTATCTTTCTTGAGGAGTTCAGTTAGAGGCTTAGCAACCTTGGAGAAATTCTCGACGAAGCGGCGGCAATAGCTCGCTAAACCAAGAAAACTCCGAACTTGCTTGACCGTTTCAGGTGGAGTCCAATCAAGGACGGCCTGAACTCGCTCGGGATTGACAGCAATGCCCTTGCCAGAGATTACATGGCCCAGATAGGTCACTTCTGGCAACCAGAATTCACACTTGGAGAATTTGGCATAAAGGCGATGCTCTTGAAGTTTCATCAATACTAGCCTTAGATGTTCGGCATGTTCTTCCTCATTCTTGGAGTAGATGAGTATATCATCGAGGTAAACCACGACGAATTTATCCAAATACTCCATGAAGATCGAGTTCATTAACCGAGAAGGTGGCTGGAGCATTGGTTAAACCGAAGGACATGACGGTGTACTCGTATTGGCCGTAACGAGTAACGAAAGCCGTTTTGGGAATGTCCCCGTTCTTGATTTTGATTTGATGGTAGCCCAACCTCAAATCCATCTTGGAAAAGACTGAGGATCCAGCGAGCTGGTCATACAGGTCGTTGATCCTGGGGAGCGGATACTTGTTCTTGATAGTGACCAAATTGATAGGTCGGTAATCTACAACCATCCGATCCGTTCCATCCTTCTTCTTGACGAAGAGGACGGGCAAGCCCATGGAGATGAACTAGGACGGATGAAACCCTTTTGCAAGGACTCATCGAGTTGTTTCTTAAGCTCAGCTAGTTCTAGGGGTGCCATCTTATAAGGTCTTCTAGAGATTGGGACGGTTCCTGGAACAAGGTCTATCACGAACTCGACATCTCTGTCAGGTGGAACACCTGGCAGTTCCTTTGGAAAGACATCCGGAAAGTCACGGACTACCGGAATATCTTCAAGGTCTGGAAGGGGGTTGGCATTTAGAGAATAGAGCTGACGCTCCGACATTCGGGTCAAAACGTTGACTGTCTTGCCCGATGGATGGTTAAGTTGAATAGTTCTAGTTGAGTAGTCAATCTTAGCGTAATGGGCTGACATCCAGTCCATACCCAAGATGATGTTTATGTCCGAGGACTTGAGAGCTATTAGTGACGCAAGGAAGACCAATCTATCAACAAGAATTTCATTTCCATGGCTGATTCTAGAGGTTTGCCACTTAGAACCAGGGGTTTGCATTACCATGGAGGTGGGCATGTCACAAAAGGTGGTGTCGTGCAAATGAGCATAGCTCTCAGAAATAAATGAATGAGATGCTCCAGTATCAAAGAGAACAGTTGCCGGATGGCAATTAACAAGGAGCGTACCGAGAACGACGTTGGGATCCTCCTGAGTCTCTTCAGCTGAGACGTAGTTGACATGGCCACGAGCAGTGGTGGCTGGCTTGGCGATGAGCACCTTTGCTGTTGGCTTACCACGGCCAACAGACTTTCTGAACTGGTTGAGGTTGTTCTGGGGACACTCACGGATGTAGTGACCCGGCTCACCACACTTGAAGCAAGTTATCATGTTGGGGCGTGGAGCAGCATTAGCAGCGGGACCACCATAAGTCTTGGGCGGTACATACTGCTGGTTGGGGCGAGGCGCCTCAAAGGATGGCCTCGGAGTGAACCTGGATGGCACAGCAGTGTTTGGGATCCAGACCCGGCGCTTCTGAGATCCAGAGCCGGATGAGGATCCGTAGTCACGGGAGTGCTTGCGAGAAGCTTCAAAGTCATTCTGCCCTGTCTCGGCACTGATGGCCTTGTTAACTAGCTTCAGAAAGGAAGTGCAATCGTGCAGACGAAGGTCACGGCGTAGCTCAGGGCTAAGTCCCTTGCGGAACCTTGCCTGCTTCTTGGCGTCGGTGGATACCTCTTCGGGAGCATAACGTGCAAGCTTTCCAAACTCGCGACTGTAAGCATCCACAGTCAGCCTACCCTGGGTGAAGTTACAGAACTCCTCCCTCTTGCGATCCATGAGGCCATCCGGGATATGATGCTCACGAAAAGCGGCACTGAAATCAGCCCAAGTAGTGAGTTGGCCGACCGGACGCATAGCTTCATAATTCTCCCACCAAAGGCTAGCAGGGCCTTCGAGGTGATAGGCAGCAAAGGTGACTTTATCATCTTCAGCTACGTTGGCAGAACGTAGCTTGTGAGCGATGCTGCGGAGCCAGTCATCCGCATCGAGAGGTTCGATGGAATGGTTGAACTTTGGCGGGTACAGCTTGACAAAGTCATTGATGGACACTGGATTGATCCTCTGCTGGCGTGTAGTGTTCTGCTCAATTCGCACCAGCAAGCGGTTGGTGTCACGCTTGTTGCGCTCTGCCTCCAGCATTACTTCAGCCAGAGAAGGCGGTTGAGGCAGAGTCTCCTCTCTAGCTGCACTAGCTTCACCCTGCTCCGGAGCAGCAGGGTTGCTGCGAGTGTTGACCATCCTAGGAAACAAGACAACGATTTAGTCGAGGATGGCAAAATCTGGCCAAGGAAGTGGGGAATGTAATGGACAACATGGAATGCAGAGATGTTCATCCGTATGACATGGTAATATAGAAACTGCCATATATTAGCCAGCGGTCATACACACCATACATAGTTCAGTACAAGCCCGGCTGAAGTACCACTATGATGAAAGACGTTACATCTCATCGGAGGCATTCCAAGCTCCTATACATTATTTATCTACACCTCCGGCATGGATACACACTAAGTCATATTCCACGGGTCACGCAGGACGGTGGACATACAACTGTTACAATACTAGCGAGACTACTACTAGCTCAGACAGCTCTGTAGAAGTCCTCATAGAAGTCACCACCCAGACCTGGAAGCGGAACATGATCATCTGCGAACAGACGGTCTTGCGGTGATGCGGACCATAGGGACTTGGGTGTGGCCTTGGTCCAACAAATGGCGGCAGACGAGGTCCACGAGGAGGAGTGATGCCTCCCACCTCACGCCATTCCATGAAATCTGGCAGACTAGCCCGCACAGGGTACAAGTCTCTCATGTCCATGTATCCGGCTTGCACCGTAGGGGCAAACCGAGTCAAAGTGGCCCAATGATTAGCACGAGCATTAAAAAGCTCCATACGCAAGGCCCGGTTTTCACGGTCCTTGTCTTCCAACATCTCAGTAGTGGTGCAGAGGAATGAGTCCTCATGGGATGCATCACTGTACATGCCCTGAAGGTAACCATGCGCCCCAGGGAGGGATGCTGGCATGTAGCGAAATTCAGTGTTGCTCAACAAGGCAGTTCTGGCTCGAATAATGGTCATCATCGAGTAGGCTGCATCTTGCACGGACATCCCAATAGTGATCCCGAGTCCATAAGAACAGTGGAGTGGTTCTGTGGCTCCGGGGTAAGATGGATAAATCCTGACTGTGCACAGATATTGGCTTTGATTAAAGTCCCTAAACTGCTCCTCGACGGTGTATTCAGGATACCAACGGTAACCTGTCTCGACCATCACTCGAACCAACATAGCTGTGTGACCACATATATCGATGCAACGGGTCAGACGAACCACTTGGTTCTGCGAACGGGTGGCCATCTGAAAGCACAAATTAATGCAAAGGCATTAGAATTTTCTAGGAGAATTTGGACAGCATAACGGCTGTAAATGCTCAGAAAAGACTTGAGACATCCACAGCAGTTTGCAAAACCACTCAACAACATCATATCAAGGTTCTGGTTCAATTGGCAACATACTAAACTTTAGTAGAACTGAACTGGGTTGTATCCAACAATCCTATAAGTTACTACGGATTTAGTAACACGTGAACCTGATAGAGAGAAGAGAGCCTAGTCCTTAACCCACGTAGAATGAGAAGAGAATGACTCAGAATAGAGGGCATAAGGTAAAGGAGTAAAAGAGCCTTACGTTCCCTCCCACAATCAATTCCCCTACATATAACTAAAGCATTTCTAGACTCGACATCGACCAGTTTGGCTTAGCGAACCTACAGGCAGTCCGGCTCTGATGCCAACGCTGTCAGGACCCCGATCCTAAGCCACATCGATCCAGCATGTAACACATCATATCACTTTGCGGCCTCACGCACGGTACTCCCACGGGTGCCACCTTACCTGGCCCGGGACCGTTTGCGCCTTTTGGCTCACGTATATGATAGTGTCGCTAGCATCCATATGACAGAGAACCCGGGCCGACATGGCTAGTCGTGAACCCAAAGCGGCGCTAGCCTATGAGGACAGGCATACATGAATCACATCGAGCATGTCGGTCATCAACGTATTTATTCGGGCTGTAGCACTGGGCTAACAGGACTCCGGTAACCCGGGCTGTAGCAGGCTAGGCAGGACTCCGAATAACAGCGCGTGACATTTCCCCGAAGGGACAGACATAGGAATGACGTGAAACACATGCCGGCCAGTCAAGTGTTCCAAGCAGTAGTGCTGGCTAGCAGGACTCCGGTGAACTGGGCTGTAGCGGACTACTATCGCTCAGAAGCACTAGACTTACATTTCCCCATATGAAAGGCTGCCAAGGATAAACAACTAGATAGTCGGATCCCACTCATACCAAGCATTTCAAGCATACACACAATATGCCCGATATGAGTAAATACAACATGGCATCACAACAAAACTCTACAACTCAAGTACTTTATTTAGAAGGCTCCGAGGAGCCATACATAACATTCATACAGATAGGGGTCACATGACCCAACACTCAAGCCATACAAGCATACAAGCACATGCGGAAGCAAAGTAGTCTGAGTACATGCACTAGAAAGAAAGAAGGCTTGACGAAACCTGTCTATCTACATCGACCCTTCACAAGTCTTGGATCACCACCTGGGTGATAAGTCACTCATCAACGTCGAGGTCTACATAGAACCCATCAGAGGGGTTGGTGCAGTCGTCTGAAAAACATGATTAAAGCAACATGAGTATGGAGGTACTCAGCAAGTCTTACAACAGGAACCTACTATACATGCACATTCTCAAGAAGGTGGTGGGGTTATTGCAGCAAGCCAGCTTTGACTCTTGGCTAAGCTATCCTACGATAGACACCACTTGTAAATCATTTGTCGCACACGAGTCCACTATCACCATCTCAATACTCCACCGTGGATCCTCTCTCGCCATCCTACGAGAGGGCCATCCGCGGTACTCACACTTCTCTTGAGATTTTTAGTAGTATCCATTTAACTTGTCTATGAACTGTATAGGTGACCAAGTAGTCCTTTACCGCGGACGCGGCTATTCGAATAGATTTATACCCTGCAGGGGTGTACTTCTTCACACACGCTCTCACCACTTACCGCCATTTACACGACATGTACTCGGCAACCTTCAAGCGGAAGCCCAGCGAGGGTGTCGGCCACGGCCTACCTAAACACTCAAGTCTCTAGTCCAGGTTTATCGCCTATTCGGGTTCCATCCACAGGGAGTCCGGCCGAGGTTTCCACTAAAGGCCCCGAAAGATGTGAACAGGGTTCCCGAGACACCAAACGGGCGAGTCGGTACACCGTGCCACGTGCCTACCGCAACACAACCCACCCCTATGGTCAGCGCTGCGTGCGGCCCCCAGCATACTACAAACACCAGAAACTACTTTGCAACTCCTGGACAGAGGACAAGCGTGATCAAGAAGCCGAGAGGGTCCATTGGTTTCGGGCCCAATGCGTGGTAAGTAGCTGAGTCTTAAATCACACACACAGATCTCAGTTCTTAGGGACAGCCTCAATGAAACAACCCACCATGTACTCCTACATGGCCTCTCATCGATTCCTTTACCAAATCGTATTCAACACTTCACTCTTGTCACCGACACAACCTTTCACTCCAGTTCATCATCCCGATGAGCCAGACCTGACACAACTCTAAGCATAGCAAGCATAGCATGGTAGGAACACACACACATATATTGGCTCAATCAACTCCTACACATGCTAGTGGGTTTCATCTAGTTACTGTGGCAATGACAGGTCATGCAAAGGAAGTGGGTTCAACTACCGCAACACACAGCAGTTTGAAACGCGTTGTCTTAATGAAGTAAACAAGGGCAGAAGCGAGAACATGGGTTTGTATCGGAATGATCAATGGGTTGCTTGCCTGATGGAGTAGTAGTGGGATACTGCCCTTCAGTTGGATACTCGTGAATATCCTCGGAGGCAGAACCTACCACGAAGAACACATCGGAACACAATCAACACATGACGATATGCAACAATATGATGCATGCTATGACATGGCAAGATGAATGTGTCTTGGCTAATGCAAGCTAGAACAGAATGGAAAATGCTTATTTGAACCAAAGGTTCAAGTGTTAGCTCATTTAACATGATCATATTAGTATATCATCTTATATTGCCTAAACAGAAGGTTTAACTTGTTCTAACATGCATGAAACCAGTACCAATGGATAGGTTGGATTTTTCTGATAATTTTTCATATATAAAACTTTGCATTTGGAGTTATAGATTATTTTCTATGAATTTTTGAAGTTTGAACTAATTTCTGGAGTTTCCTGTATAGAAATAAATCCAGTAATTAAATTATTGCGTCAGCAGTGCATCAGGGTGACGTCAAGGTCAACGGGGTCGTCCAGGTCAAACTGACCAGTGGGACCAGGGTGTCAGTGGTTAATTAAACTAGCTTAATTAGTTTAAACTAATCTGGGTAATTAGCAGAAGGGGCCCCCACCTGTCATTGACTCAACAGAGTCAACCAGGGCCCACCCGGTCAAAGGTCAGCGGTCAAACTCGCCGGCGTCTAGCCGCCGGCGAGGCCAGACACGACGGAGGAAGTGGTTTTGGCCGTTCCGGCCACCAAATGAGGCGCGGAAGGCATCTAAACGGAGCTGGGGATGAACCGCAGCTCTTGGTGGAGTTAGTTGGGGTCAGGGTGGCCGGAGTCGGCGCCGGCGACGAGTTTTGCGGTCGCCGGAGTCAGGTGAAAACGCAACCGAGGCTATGGGGCATGGTGGGGCACGTGGTGAGGTGTGTTGGGCCCCTAGAGGTGCGGTGAGTGCGTCAGACACGGCGAGGTGGCCGGAGTTAGGCCTGGGACACGTCGGCGATGAGCTCCGCGGCGGTGCATGCGGGCGAGCTCCGTGTGCTCGTTGTGGTGCACGAGAAGAAGAACGGAGTGGATGGGGAGGTGGCTATGCTCACTGCGATCACGTAGAGCCAGACGGCGCGGTCGGGGACGAGCTGGTGCGGCGGCGACGGCGAAAGGGATCTCCGGCGGTGCTCGGTGAAGACGAGGTCGAGGAAGTTGTTGCAGAGCGTGTGAGCGCCCGGGGCTCGAGCTGTTCGACGAAGTCGACGACGGCGAAGCGGGTGGACACGGTGGTGTGGCACGGGGACGACGTTGGGCACGACTACGGTGGTGGAGCGGTGACGGCTGCGTCGGCCATGGCGAGGGAGTGCGAGGGAGAGAGGCAGGGGCGAATGGCGTGTCCAGGGGGTCGGGGCGGCGACGTGGAACACGTCCAGGCCAGCGAAGCGGCGAGGGGAGGAAGCAGGGCGGCGGCCAGCTGCGTGGCGCGCGCTGAGCTCGCCGTCGAGCACCTGCGTGCCTGCCTGGCCAAGCCAAGCAGCTCGCTGGTGCGGTGGCTGGGCTGGGCCGGCAGGTGGGCCTGGTGGACGGCGTCAGGTAAGGTTTTCCTCTGCTTTTCCTTTTTCTATTTTTCTGCAACTTTGTGGACTTATTAAAAATACTAAAACAACTCCTAAAATCACCAAACTGCACCTGGTCCTTAGTTGGAATATTTCCAGCAAGGACCATTTTAGTTTGGAGATATTTGAGCATTTGAAATATTTAATAAATTTTAAATGCCCAAAAACAAATACCTATGCATTAACTCAAAGACCTTAGGATGACCTAGAAAACTGTGCATCACTTTTGGCAGAGGTTCTGAACCAAGACAAAAATGATGGACATTTTAGAAGGGCATTTCAGGTTCATTGAAAATATTTTTAGTAAACCCTAGTTAGTTTCAGAGGGGGCTGGGGGTTCTATCATCCCCATTTCAAGTTTCTGTTAAAAGTAAACATGATGCACACTTTAATGCATGGTCTAACTAGGATGTGACATTTACGATGAGCTCTTTGTCTCCTCCATAAACGAGAAACATATCCTTAGTCCTTTTCATGTATTTCAGGATGTTCTTGACCGTTTTCCAGTGATCCACTCCTGGATTACTTTGGTACCTCCCTACTAAACTAATAGCAAGGCACACATCAGGTCTGGTACACATCACTGCATACATGATAGAACCTATGGCTGAAGCATAGGGAATGACTTTCATTTTCTCTCTATCTTCTGAAGTTGTCGGGCATTGAGTCTGACTCAATTTCACACCTAGTAACACAGGCAAGAACCCCTTCTTTCCTTGATCCATTTTGAACTTCTTCAAAACTTTATCAAGGTATGTGCTTTGTGAAAGTCCAATTAAGCGTCTTGATCTATCTCTATAGATCTTGATGGCCAATATATAAGCAACTTCACCGAAGTCTTTCATTGAAAAACTTTTATTTAAGTATCCTTTTATGCTATCAAAAAATTCTATATCATTTCCAATCAACAATATGTCATCCACATATAATATTAAAAATGCTACAGAGCTCCCACTCACTTTCTTGTAAATACAGGCTTCTCCAAAAGTCTGTATAAAACCATATGCTTTGATCACACTATCAAAACGTTTATTCCAACTCCGAGATGCTTGCACCATTCCATAAATGGATCGCTGGAGCTTGCACACTTTGTTAGCATCCTTTGGATTGATAAAACCTTTGAGTTGCATCATATACAACTCTTCTTCCAGAAAACCATTCAGGAATGCAGTCTTTACATCCATTTGCCAAATTTCATAATCAAAAAATGCAACAATTGCTAAAATGGTTCGGACGGACTTAAGCATCGCTACGGGTGAGAAGGTCTCATCGTAGTCAACTCCTTGAACTTGTCGAAAACCTTTCGCAACAAGTCGAGCTTTGTAGAAAGTAACATTACCGTCAGTGTCAGTCTTCTCCTTGAAGATCCATTTATTCTCGATGGCTTGCCAATCATCGAGAAAGTCAACCAAAGTCCACACTTTGTTCTCATACATGAATCCCATCTCAGATGTCATGGCCTCAAGCCATTTTGTGGAATCTAGGCTCATCAACGCTTCCTCGTAGTTCATAGGTTCGTCATGGTCAAGTAACATGACCTCCAGAACTGGATTACCGTACCACTCTGTTGCGGATCTTACTCTTGGTTGACCTACGAGGTTCGGTAATAACTTGATCTGAAGTTATATGATCATTATCATTAGCTTCCTCACTAATTGGTGTAGTAGTAACAGGAACTGATTTCTGTGATGAACTACTTTCTAATAAGGAAGCAGGTACAGTTACCTCATCAAGTTCTACTTTCCTCCCACTCACTTCTTTCGAGAGAAACTCCTTCTCTAGAAAGGATCCATTCTTGGCAACGAATGTCTTGCCTTCGGATCTATGATAGAAGGTGTACCCAATAGTCTCCTTTGGGTATCCTATGAAAACACATTTCTCCGATTTGGGTTCGAGCTTATCAGGTTGAAGATTTTTCACATAAGCATCGCAGCCCCAAACTTTAAGAAATGACAACTTGGGTTTCTTGCCAAACCACAGTTCATAAGGTGTCGTCTCAACGGATTTAGATGGTGCCCTATTTAACGTGAATGCAGCCGTCTCTAAAGCATAACCCCAAAACGATAGCGGTAAATCAGTAAGAGACATCATAGATAGCACCATACCTAGTAAAGTACGGTTACAACGTTCGGATACACCATTACGCTGTGGTGTTCCCAGTGGCGTGAGTTGCGAAACTATTCCACATTGTTTCAAATGAAGACCAAACTTGTAACTCAAATATTCTCCTCCATGATTAGATCATAGAAACTTTATTTTCTTGTTACGATGATTTTCCAATTCACTCTAAAATTCTTTGAACTTCTCAAATGTTTCAGACTTATGTTTCATCAAGTAGATATACCCATATCTGCTCAAATCATTTGTGAAGGTTAGAAAATAATGATACCCGCCGCGAGCCTCAATATTTATCGGACCACATACATCAGTATGTATGATTTCCAATAAATCTGTCACTCGCTCCATTGTTCCGGAGAACGGAGTTTTAGTCATCTTGCCCATGAGGCATGGTTCGCAAGTACCAAGTGATTCATAATCAAGTGATTCCAAAAGTCCATCAAAATGGAGCTTCTTCATGCGCTTTACACCAATATAACCCAAACGGCAGTGCCACAAATAAGTTGCACTATCAGTATCAACTCTGCATCTTTTGGCTTCAATATTATGAATATGTATGCCACTACTATCGAGATTCAACAAAAATAGACCACTCTTCAAGGGTGCATGACCATAAAAGATATTACTCATATAAATAGAACAATCATTATTCTTGGATTTAAATGAATAATCGTCTCGCATCAAACAAGATCTAGATATAATGTTCATGCTTAATGCTAGCACCAAATAACAATTATTCAGGTCTAAAACTAATCTCGAAGGTAGATGTACAGGTAGCGTGCGGACGGCGATCACATCAACTTTGGAACCATTTCCCACGCGCATCATCACCTCTTTCTTAGCCAATCTTCGCTTAATCTGTAGTCCCTGTTTCGAGTTGCAAATATTAGCAACAGAACCAGTAGAAAATACCCAGGCACTACTGCGGGCATTAGTAAGGTACACATCAATAACATGTATATCACATATAGCTTTGTTCACCTTGCCATCCTTCTTATCCGCCAAATACTTGGGGCAGTTCTGCTTCCAGTGACCAGTCCCTTTGTAGTAGAAGCACTCAGTCTCAGGCTTAGGTCCAGACTTGGGCTTCCTCACTTGAGCAGCAACTTGTTTGCTGTTCTTCTTGAAGTTCCCCTTCTTCCCTTTACCCTTTTTCTTGAAAATGGTGGTCTTGTTGACCATCAACACTTGATGCTACTTCTTGATTTCTACCTCCACAGCCTTTAGCATCGCGAAGAGCTCGGGAATTGTCTTATCCATCCCTTGCATATTATAGTTCATCATGAAGATCTTGTAGCTTGGTGGAAGTGATTGAAGAACTCTGTCAATGACACTATCATCAGGAAGATTAACTCCTGGCTGAATCAAGTGGTTGTGGTACCCAGACATTCTGAGTATATGTTCACTGACAGAACTATTCCCCTCCATTTTGCAGCTGTAGAACTTATTGGAGACTTCATATCTCCCAACCCGGGCATTTGCTTGAAATATTAACTTCAACTCCTAGAACATCTCATATGCTCCATGACGTTCAAAACAACGTTGAAGTCCCGGTTCTAAGCTGTAAAGCATGGCACACTGAACTATCAAGTAGTCATCAGTTTTGCTTTGCCAGACATTCTTAACGTCATCAGCAGCATCTGCAGCAGGCCTGGCACCCAGCGGTGCTTCCAGGACGTAATTCTTCTATGCAGCAATGAGGATAATCCTCAAGTGACGGACCCAGTCCGTGTAGTTGCTACCATCATCTTTCAACTTAGCTTTCTCTAGGAACACATTAAAATTCAAAGGAACAGTAGCACAAGCCATTGATCTACAATAACATAGACATGCAAAATACTATCAGGTACTAAGTTCATGATAAATTAAAGTTCAATTAATCATATTACTTAAGAACTCCCACTTAGATAGACATCCCTCTAATCATCTAAGTGATCACGTGATCCAAATCAACTAGACCATGTCCGATCATCACGTGAGATGGGGTAGTTTTCAATGGTGAACATCACTATGTTGATCATATCTACTATATGATTCACACTCGACCTTTCGGTCTCAGTGTTCCGAGGCCATATCTGCATATGCTAGGATCGTCAAGTTTAACCCGAGTATTCTGCGTGTGCAAAACTGGCTTGCATTTGTTGTATGTGAACGTAGAGCTTATCACACGCGATCATCACTGGTGTCTCAGCACGACGAACTTTCGCAACGATGCATACTCAGGGAGAACACTTGTACCTTGAAATTTAGTGAGAGATCATCTTATAAAGCTACCTCCGAACTAAGCAAAATAAGATGCATAAAGGATAAACATCACATGCAATCAATATAAGTGATATGATATGGCCATCATCATCTTGTGCCTTTGATCTCTATCAGGGCCCCGATCCTATGTCACACCGATCTAGCATGTAACACATCATATCACTTTGCGGCCTCACGCACGGTATTCCCACGGGTGCCACCTTACCTGGCCCGGGACCGTTTGCGCCTTTTGGCTCGCGCATATGATAGTGTCGCTAGCATCCATATGACAAAGAACCCGGGCCGACATGACTAGTCGTGAACCCAAAGTGGCACTAACTTATAGGGACAGGCATACATGAAACAACATCGAGCATGTCGGTCAGCAGCGTGTGAATCCGGGCTGTAGCACTGGGCTAACAGGACTCCGGGAACCCGGGCTGTAGCTGGCTAGGCAGGACTCCCGATGTCACTGCGTGACATTTCCCCGAAGGGACAGACACAGGAACGAAGTGAATCACATGCCGGCCAGTCAAGTGTTCCGGAGCAGTAGTGCTGGGCTAGCAGGACTCCGGTGAACCGGGCTGTAGCGGACTACTATGGCTCATGGAAGCACAAGACTACATTTCCCCATAAGAGAGGCTACCAAGGATAAACAACTAGGTTGTCGGATCCCACACATACCAAGCATTTCAATCATACACACAATATGCTCGATATGTGTAAATACAACATGGCATCACAACATAACTCTATGACTCAAGTACTTATTCATTAGACTCCGAAGAGCGAGATATTACAAACATGGGTCTCATGACCCAACATTCAGAGCATACAAGTCAAAGCACATGCGGAAGCTTAACATGTCTGAGTACAGACATCTACAAATGAAAAAGGCTGAGAAGCCTGACTATCTACCAGATTCTGCCGAGGGCACAAGATCGTAGCTGAGGTAACAAGCTAAACGTCGAAGTCCACACGAAACTACTAGCGAGACTGGCGTCTCTCTGCAAAACATAAAATAGGCAAACGTGAGTACAAATGTACCCAGCAAGACTTACATCAGAACTAGCTACATATGCATCGGTATCAACAAAGGGGGTGGTGGAGTTTAACTGCAGCAAGCCAGCTTTGACTCGTGGCTATCCTGAACTACGACTGCAAGTAACTCTTTTGAGGTGGCGCACACGAGTCCACATATTCACCATATCAATACACCACTATGGATCCGTTCCCGTCTTCCTACGAGAACGCCATCCATAGCACTCATGCTTATCTTGCGCATTTTAGCGTATCCACTTTCACTTGTCTATGAACTATGCAAGGGGTCCAAGTTTCCATATCCAAGTAATCCGTCTATTCGAATAGATAATGATAACCCTGCAGGGGTGTACTTCTTCACACACGCTCTCGCCACTTACCACCATGTACACGTCATGTACCTCGGCAACCTTCAAGCGGAAGCCTGGTGAGGGAGTCGGCCACGACCTGACTAACCACACAAGTCTCTAGTCCAGGTTTATCGCCTATTCAGGTTCCATCTGCAAGGAGATCCGGACGGGGTGTCGCTCATGGCCCCAAACGATGTGTACAGGGTTCCAAGCCCACCAAACGGGCGGCGCTCGGTCTACCCGGCCACGGTGCCTAGTCTGTCCCAAGCCCACCTGTACCGGGTGCCACTTGGTAGACTACTAACACTACCTACAAACACCAGAAACTAGTTGCAACTCCTGGACAGAGATCAGGTTGATTAATAAGTCGAGAGGGGCACTTAAGCATTCCAATGCGTGGTAGTAACTGTTCATGGATCACAAACACAGAACTCAGTTCCTGAGAACGGCTGCAATGAGACAACCCACCATGTACTCCTACATGTCCTCTCACCGCTACCTTTACCAAATCGTGTTCACACACTTAGATCTCAACGGTAGGACATGTTCACCACGTTCCAATTCATTCCTGATGAATCAGAGCTGACTCAACTCTAAGTAGTAGCAGGCATGACAAACAAGCATGAATGAGTAGGCACATCAGGGCTCAAGCAACTCCTACTCATGCTAGTGGGTTTCATCTATTTACTGTGGCAATGACAGGTCATGCACAGGAAAGGGGTTCAACTACCGCAACATGTAACAGGTGAATCGTTGTTGTCCTAATGCAGTAAAAGAGAGCAGGAGCGAGAGAGTGGGATTGTATCGGAATGAACAAGGGGGTTTTGCTTGCCTGGCACTTCTGAAGATAGCATTGAGTCTTCATCAGTGTCAATGATCACAACGTCGGAACAACGTCTACCGAGGGGGAACAACACCGGCAACAGAGAAAGAAACACAATCAATGCAATGCACAATATGATGCATGATCATGCCATGGTATAATGAGTGTGTTGGGCTAATGCAACTACAACCAGATGGGTTTGAGCTATTTTGAACCAAAGATTCAAAGTTCAAACTCATTTGTGAATTTAAATAGTGCTTTATCATGTTTTGCACTAAACAGCAGGTTAACTTGTTTAAACATGCATGAAACCAATACAGATGGATAGATTGGATTTTTTAAACATTTTTCATATATAATTTATTTCATTCTGAGCTATAGATTAATTTCTATGATTTTTAGAAGTTTTGGCTATTTTCTAGAATTTCCTGAATAAGAATAAATCCAGAAAAAGGAGTTACTGCGTCAGCACTGTGTCAGCACTGCGTCACTGTGATGTCAGCTGGTCAACAGGGTCGCCCAGAGTCAAACCTAACGGCTGGGACCCATGGGTCAGTGTAACAGGGCTGGTTTGGGTGGATGACATGTGGGACCAGTCCACGTCAGCAGGGTCAATGCTGACGTGTGGGGCCACTGTGCTTAACTAAAGCTAAACAGGAATTAATCATGCGGTTACCTAGGTAGCGGGGCCCGACTGTTAGCGTATGGGGGTTAACTAAACTAGGTAATTAAGCCCTAATGGCGTGGTTAGCCAGCGGCTAATCGCCGGCGGCCACAGGCCACGGCGGAGGCGTCGGGTTTGCTCCTCCGGCGACCAAACGAGTGGCCGAGGGGCTCTGCGTGGAGCCGGTGCTCATCCACATCCAACGGAGCAAGCAGCAGTGGCTGGGGTGGTCTACAGCGCCGACGGCGTCGAGCTTTGCGGCGGCCGGAGCTACGGTGTTGCGCGGGCGGGCACTGCGGCTTGCGGGCGAGCAAACTGGGTAGTTAGGCGGCATCAACGGCACTCCAGGAGCGCGTTGGACAGAGCCGTGGAGCTAGGTGGGCTCAGGAGCACGGGGCCCAACGGCCATGGCGGCGGCCGGAGCTCGGCAGGGTGGAACGGCGACTAGAGGACGAGAACAAAGGGGGCGAGCAAAGGGGGAACATCAGGAGCTCACAGGGAGGCGGAGAGCGGTTCAGCGGGCTCGGGGACGACCTCTAGCGCGCGAATCGACGAGCAGCGGCCGGCGGGTGCCGAGGTTGAAGATGACTAGATGGCGGCGAAGTGGAGCTCTCCGGCTTGTTTCCTTCGGCGTGGAGGCGGCGTGCTCTGCTACGGAGCTTCTGGACACGGCTCTGCGGCGAGAGGGGGACGGTGGCTACGCGGGCAGTGAGCGGCGGCGACGAGCTCTGCTCGGTCTAGCGAGAGAGAGAGAGAGCAGGGGAGGGGACGAGGACGAGAGAGAGTGAGAGGGCCGGGGGGGTTGCGTGGCGCCCACAGCCAACTCCGAACGGTCGGCGGCAAGCAGGAGGTGGCGATGCGCGTGCGCGCGCGCTGCGGACACACGCCCCTGTCCTCCTGGCGAGAGGAGAGGGACGACTGGCGGTTGCCAGTGGGCTGGGCCGGCTGGAGGAGCTGGGCCGCCAGCTGGGCTGCCAGGCAGGTAAGGGAAGGTAGGTTCCTTTTCTAATTTTGTTCTGTTTTCTATTCTGTAGATTTGTTTTAATTTGGTTTTTCAAACCAAATCACTTTTAAAAATTCTGAAGATAGTTATGGGCACTAAAATAGATATTCCAGAGGCCCTCAACTAATTCCAAAATTGTTGGGGCATTTAAAAATATTAATAGTATTTAAATGCTCCAATTCAAATACAGTATGAATTAATTCAAAAATCTAGAATGGCCTAAAAATATGTTCTTCATTTTTGGCAGAGGTTTTTAGCCAATTCAAAAATGATGAACTTTTCTGCAAGGCATTTGGGTTCATTGAAAATATTTTTATTGAACCTAGTTGAATTCTTTTGATCCTAGGGTTTCAACAATCCCCATTTCAACTTCATTGAATTTTTAAACATGATGCACACATGACTAGCTAACCCAGAGCAAACCAGAACTAGGGATGTGACAATCTCCATCTCCAAAGCACCATCATGATCACCATCGTCACCGGCGCGACACCTTGATCTCCATCGTAGCATCGTTGTCGTCTCGCCAACTATTGCTTCTACGACTATCGCTACCACTTAGTGATAAAGTAAAGCAATTACAGGGTGATTGCATTGCATACAATAAAGCGACAACCATATGGCTCCTGCCAGTTGCCGATAACTCTGTTACAAAACATGATCATCTCATACAATAAAATTTAGCATCATGTCTTGACCATATCACATCACAACATGCCCTGCAAAAACAAGTTAGATGTCCTCTACTTTGTTGTTGCAAGTTTTACGTGGCTGCTATGGGCTGAGCAAGAACCGTTCTTACCTACGCATCAAAACCACAACGATTTTTCGTCAAGTGTATTGTTTTAACCTTCAACAAGGATCGGGCGTAGTCACACTCGATTCAACTAAAGTTGGAGAAACTGGCACCCGCCAGCCACCTGTGTGCAAAGCACGTCGGTAGAACCAGTCTCGCGTAAGCGTACGCGTAATCTCGGTCCGGGTCGCTTCATCAACAATAGCGCCGAATCAAAGTATGACATGCTGGATTATCGCCCACAACTCTTTATGTTCTACTCGTGCATATAACATCTACGCACAGACCTGGCTCTGATACCACTATTGGGGAACGCAGTAATTTTAAAAAAATTCCTACACACACGCAAGATCCATCTAGGTGATGCATAGCAACGAGAGGGGAGAGTGTTGTCCACGTACCCTCATAGACCGACAGCCGAAGCGTTATGACAACGCGGTTGACGTAATCGTACGTCTTCACGATCCCACCGATCCTAGTACCGAAAGTACGGCACCTCCGCGATCTGCACACGTTCAGCTCGGTGACATCCTACGAACTCTAGATCCAGCTGAGTGTCGAGGGAGAGCTTCGTCAGCATGACGGCGTGATGATGGTGATGATGAAGTTACCGACGTAGGGCTTCGCCTAAGCACTACAACGATATGACCGAGGTGGAAATCTGTGGAGGGGGGCACCGCACACGACTAAACAATCAACTTGTGTGTCTATGGGGTGCCCCCTCCCTCGTATATAAACGAGTGTAGGAGGGGAAGGTCCGACCCTCTCTATGGCACGCCCTAGGGGAGTCCTACTCCCATCGGGAGTAGGATTCCCCCCTTCCCTAGTTGGAGTAGGAAAGAAAGGAAGGAGGAGAGAAGGAGGAAGGAAAGGGGGGTCGTCCCCCCACCCAATTCGGATTGGGCTCGGGGGGGCGCCCCCTCCTTGGTCGCCTCCTCCTCTCTCCCACTAAGGCCCAATAAGGCCCATATACTCCCCGGGGGGTTCCGGTAACCTCCCGGTACTCCGGTAAATGCCCGTACTCACCCGAAACCATTCCGATGTCCAAACATAGCCATCCAATATATCGATCTTTATGTCTCAACCATTTCGAGACTCCTCGTCATGTCCATGATCACATCCGGGGCTCCGAACAACCTTCGGTACATCAAAATACATAAACTCATAATACTGATCATCACCGAACGTTAAGCGTGCAGACCCTACGGGTTCGAGAACTATGTAGACATGACCGAGACTCATCTCCGGTCAACAACCAATAGCAGAACCTGGATGGTCATAATGGTTCCTACATATTCTATGAAGATCTTTATCGGTCAAACCGCATGACAACATACGTTGTTCCCTTTGTCATCGGTATGTTACTTGCCCAAGATTCGATCGTCGGTATCTCAATACCTAGTTCAATCTCGTTACCAGCAAGTCTCTTTACTCATTCTGTAATGTATCATCTCGCAACTAACTCATTAGTCACATTGCTCGCAAGGCTTATAGTGATGTGCATTACCGAGAGGGCCCAGAGATACCTCTCCATAACACGGAGTGACAAATCCTAATCTCGATCTATGCCAACCCAACAAACACCATCGGAGACACCTGTAGAGCATATTTATAATCACCCAGTTACGTTTTGACGTTTGATAGCACACTAAGTGTTCCTCCGGTATTCAGGAGTTGCATAATCTCATAGTCATAGGAACATGTATAAGTCATGAAGAAAGCAATAGCAATAAATTGAACGATCAAGTGCTAAGCTAACGGAATGGGTCAAGTCAATCACATCATTCTCTAATGATGTGATCCCGTTAATCAAATGACAACTCATGTCTATGGCTAGGAAACTTAACCATCTTTGATTCAACGAGCTAGTCAAGTAGAGGCATACTAGTGACACGCTGTTTGTCTATGTATTCACACATGTACTAAGTTTCCGGTTAATACAATTCTAGCATGAATAATAAACATTTATCATTGCTACCTCTTGAGCACTGCGTTGGTTTTCCCTTGAAGAGGAAAGGGTGATGCAGCAAAGTAGCGTAAGTATTTCCCTCAGTTTTTTAGAACCAAGGTATCAATCCAGTAGGAGGCCACGCTCAAGTCCCTTGTACCTACACAAACAAATAAGAACCTTGCAACCAACGCGATAAAGGGGTTGTCAATCCCTTCACGGCGACTTGCAAAAGTGAGATCTGATAGAGATGATAAGATAATATTTTCGGTATTTTTATGATAAAGATTAAAAGTAAAGAAAGCAAAATAAACGGTAATATAGATAGCTTGTTGACGAGAGATTAATATGATGGATAATAGACCCGGGGGCCATAGGTTTCACAAGTGGCTTCTCTCAAGATAGCATAAGTATTACAGTGGGTGAACAAATTAATGCCGAGAAATTGATAGAATTGAGCATAGTTATGAGAATATCTAGGTATGATCATGTATATAGGCATCACGTCCGTGAAAAGTAGACCGACTCCTGCCTGCATCTACTACTATTACTCCACACATCGACCGCTATCCAGCATGCATCTAGAGTATTAAGTTCATAAGAACGGAGTAACGCTTTAAGCAAGATGACATGATGTAGAGGGATAAACTCATGCAATATGATATAAACCCCGTCTTTTTATCCTAGATGGCAACAATACAATACGTGTCGTTTCCCCTACTGTCACTGGGATTGAGCACCACAAGATTGAACCCAAAGCTAAGCACTTCTCCCATTGCAAGAAAGATCAATCTAGTAGGCCAAACCAAACTGATAATTTGAAGAGACTTGCAAAGATAACCAATCATACATAAAAGAATTCAGAGAAGATTCAAATATTGTTCATAGATAATCTTGATCATAAACCCGCAATTCATCAGATCTCGACAAACACACCGCAAAAGAAGATTACATCGAATAGATCTCCAAGAGAATCGAGGAGAACTTTGTATTGAGATCCAAAGAAAGAGAAGAAGTCATCTAGCTAATAACTATGGACCCGAAGATCTGAGGTAAACTACTCACACATCATCGAAGAGGCTATGGTGTTGATGTGGAAGCCCTCCATGATCAATGCCCCCTCCAGCGGAGCGTCGAAAAAGGCCCCAAGATGGGATCTCAAGGGTACAGAAGGTTGCGGCGGTGGAATTAGGTTTTCGTGGTGCTCCCTGATGGTTTGGGGGTACGTTGGTATATATATAGGAGGAAGAAGTAGGTAGGTGGATCCACGAGGGGCCCACGAGGGTGGAGGGCGCACCCATGGGGTAGGCGCGCCTAGGGGGGTAGGCGCGTCCCCCCTGCCTCGTGGCCTCCTCGGTGATTTCTTGACATCCACTCCAAGTCCTCTGGATCACGTTTGTTCCAAAAATAACTCTCCCGAAGGTTTCATTCCATTTGGACTCCGTTTGATATTCCTTTTCTGCGGAACACTGAAATAGGCAAAGAAACAACAATTTGGGATGGGCCTCCGGTTAATAGGTTAGTCCCAAAAATAATATAAAAGTTTATAAATAAGCCCATTAAACATCTAAAACAGAATATATAATAGCATGGAGCAATCAAAAATTATAGATATGTTGGAGACGTATCAAGCATCCCCAAGCTTAATTCCTTCTCGTCCTCGAGTAGGTAAATGATAAAAACAGAACTTTTGATGTGGAATGCTACTTAGCATATTCTTCAATGTATTTCTCTTTATTGTGGCATGAATGTTCAGATCCGAAAGATTCAAGATAAAAGTTTAATATTAACATGAAAATAATAATACTTCAAGCATACTAACAAAGCAATCATGTCTTCTCAAAATAACATGGCCAAAGAAAGTTATCCCTACAAAATCATATAGTCTGACTATGCTCTATCTTCACCACGCAAAGTATTTAAATCATGCACAACCCCGATGACAAGCCAAGCAATTGTTTCATACTTTTGATGTTCTCAAACTTTTTCGATCTTCACGCAATATATGAGCGTGAGCCATGGACATAGCACTATAGGTGGAATAGAATGGTGGTTGTGGAAAAGACAAAAAGGAGAAGATAGTCTCACATCAACTAGGCATATCAACGGGCTATGGAGATGCCCATCAATAGATATCAATGTGAGTGAGTAGGGATTGCCATGCAACGGATGCACTAGAGCTATAGGTGTATGAAAGCTCAACAAAAGAAACTAAGTGGGTGTGCATCCAACTCGCTTGCTCATGAAGACCTAGGGCATTTTTGAGGAAGCCCATCATTGGAATATACAAGCCAAGTTCTATAATGTAAAATTCCCACTAGTATATGAAAATGACAACATAGGAGACTCTCTATCATGAAGATCATGGTGCTACTTTGAAGCACAAGTGTGGAAAAAGGATAGTAACATTGTCCCTTCTCTCTTTTCCTCTCATTTTTTTATTGGGCCTTCTCTCTCTTTTTATGGCCTCTTTTTTTTATTTAGTCTGGAATCTCGTCCCGACTTGTGGGGGAATCATAGTCTCCATCATCCTTTCCTCACATGAGACAATGCTCTAATAATGATGATCATCACATTTTTATTACTTACAACTCAAGAATTACAACTCAATACTTAGAACAAATTATGACTCTATGTGAATGCCTCCGGTGGTGTACCGGGATACGCAATGAATCAAGAGTGACATGTATGAAAGAATTATGAAGGTGGCTTTTCCATAAATACAATGTCAACTACATGATCATGCAAAGCAATATGACAATGATGGAGCGTGTCATAATAAATGGAACGGTGGTAAGTTGCATGGCAATATATCTCGGAATGGCTATGGAAATGCCATAATAGGTAGGTATGGTGGCTATTTTTAGGAAGGTATATGGTGGGTATATGATACCGGCGAAGAGGTGCGCGGTATTAGAGAGGCTAGCAATGGTGGAAGGATGAGAGTGCATATAATCCATGGACTCGACATTAGTCATAAAGAACTCACATACTTATTGAGAAAATCTATTAGTTATCAAAACAAAGTACTACGCACATGCTCCTAGGAGGATAGATTGGTAGGAAAAGACCATCGCTCGTCCCCGACCGCCAGTCATAAGGAAGACAATCAATAAATAAATCATGCTCCGACTTCATCACATAACGGTTCACCATACGTGCATGCTACGGGAATCACAAACTTTAGAACAAGTGTTTCTCAAATTCACAACTACTCAACTATCATGACTCTAATATCACCATCTTCATATTTCAAAACAATTATCAAGTATCAAACTTCTCTTAGTATTCAATGCACTTTATAGTTTTTATCTTGGATGCCTATCATATTAGGACTAATTTTATAACCAAAGCAAATTACCATGCTGTTCTAAGGACTCTCGAAATAATATAAGTGAAGCATGAGAGATCAATTATTTCTATAAAATATAACCACCACCGTGCTCTAAAAGATATAAGTGAAGCACTAGATCAAAATTGTTTAGCTCAAAAGATATAAGTGAAGCACATAGAGTATTCTAACAAATTCCGAATAATGTGTGTCTCTCTCAAAAGGTGTGTACCACAAGGATGAATGTGGTGAACTAAAAAACAAAGGCTCAAATCATACAAGACGCTCCAAGAAAAACACATATCATGTGGTGAATAAAAATATAGCTCCAAGTAAAGTTACCAATGGACGAAGACAAAATGGGGGATGCCTTCCGGGGCATCCCCAAGCTTAGGATTTTGGGTTGTCCTTAAATTTTACCTTGGGGTGCCTTGGGAATCCCCAAGCTTAGGCTCTTGCCGCTTCTTGTTCCATAATCCATCAAATCTTTAACCAAAACTTGAAAACTTCACAACACAAAACTTAACAGAAAGTCTCGTGAGCTCCGTTAGCGAAAGAAAACAAAACACCACTTCAAGGTACTGTAATGAACTCATTCTTTATTTATATTGGTGTTAAACCTACTTTATTCCAATTTCTCTATGGTTTATAAACTATTTTACTAGCCATAGATTCATCAAAATAAGCAAACAACACACGAAAAACAGAATCTGTCAAAAACAGAAGAGTCTGTAGTAATCTGTAACTAACGCAAACTTCTGAAACTCAGAAACATCTACCATAATAGGACGACCTAGATAATTTTTTTATTGATCTACTGCAATTGGAATCAGTATTTGATCACGTTCTGGTGATTTCTAACAATTATTTTCGTGAACAGAAAGTTTCTGGAATTTTCAGCAAGATCAAATAACTATCATCCAAGAAGATCCTACAGGCTTTACTTGGCACAAACATTAATTAAAACACAAAACCACATCTAAACATAAGCTAGATGCATTATTTATTCCTAAACAGAACCAAAAAGCAAAAAACTAAAATAAAATTGGGTTGCCTCCCAACAAGCGCTATCGTTTAACGCCCCTAGCTAGGCATAAAGGTAAGGATAGATCTAGGTATTGCCATCTTTGGTAGGCAATCCATAAGTAGCTCTCATAATAGATTCATAAGGTAATTTTATTTTCTTTCTAGGTAAGTGTTCCATGCCTTTCCTTAACGTAAATTGGAATATTATATTTCCTTCCTTCATATCAATAATTGCACCAATCGTTCTAAGGAAAGGTCTACCAAGAATAATAGGACATGAAGGATTGCAATCTATATCAAGAACAATGAAATCTACGGGCACATAATTCCTATTTGCAACAATAAGAACATCATTAATTCTTCCCATAGGTTTCTTAATGATGGAATCCGCAAGGTGCGAGTTTAAAGAACAATCATCAAATTCACGGAAACCTAGCAAATCACACAAAGTTTTTGGGATCGTGGAAACACTAGCACCCAAATCACACAAAGCATAGCATTCATGATCTTTAATTTTAATTTTAATAGTAGGTTCCCACTCATCATAATGTTTTCTAGGGATAGAAACTTCCAACTCAAGTTTTTCTTCATAAGATTGCATCGAAGCATCAACGATATGTTTAGTAAAAGCTTTATTTTGACTGTAAGCGTGAGGAGAATTTAACACGGATTGCAACACGGAAATACAATCTATCAAAGAGCAATTATCATAATTAAATTCCTTGAAATCCAGGATAGTGGGTTCATTGCTATCTAAAGTTTTAACCTCTTCAATCTCACTTTTACCAATTTTAGCGCCAAGATCTAAAAACTCCGAATTTTTGGGACGCCTTCTAACTAAAGTTGACTCATCTCTAGTCCCATCATCACCAAGATTCATATTGCAAAACAAGGATTTAATAGGGGACACATCAATAACTTTTAGATCTTCATCTTTATTCTCATAAAAACTTTCCGGCTTGGCGGCCATCTTATTAACTAAGGTGGCCTGCTTATCCGAAATTTCAGCTTTTAATTTTTCAAAATGAGCAATCTGAGATTTCAAACCATAAAATTTCTTAGACATGTCATAAAGTTCTTTATTCATGTACTCCATAAAGCCTTTTTGTTCCTTGAGCTCGTTTCTAAAGAAATTATTATGTTCAAATTGTAAAGTCATAAAGCTTCTGACATTGCTTTCAATATCTTCCAACCTTTTAAGGTGAAGATCACCAAATCTAGGCAGGGCCATAAGGGCAACAGGCAACAAGAGGCAAGCGAGAAAGAGGCGAACGGAAAAGAGGGCGAATAAAACGGCAAGGGTGAAGTGGGGGAGAGGAAAACGAGAGGCAAATGGCAAATAATATAATGCGAGGGATAAGAGTTTGCAATGGGTACTTGGTATGTCTTGACTTGTGCGTAGACTCCCCGGCAACGGCGCCAGAAATGGCTCGTTGTCGGGAAATCAAATCTTGACTTGACTTGGTGCACACCTCCCCGGCAACGACGCCAGAAATCCTTCTTGCTACCTCTTGAGCACTGCGTTGGTTTTCCCTTGAAGAGGAAAGGGTGATGCAGCAAAGTAGCGTAAGTATTTCACTCAGTTTTTGAGAACCAAGGTATCAATCTAGTAGGAGGCCACGCTCAAGTCCCGTGTACCTACACAAACAAATAAGAACCTTGCAACCAACGCGATAAAGGGGTTGTCAATCCCTTCATGGCCACTTGCAAAAGTGAGATCTGATAGAGATGATAAGATAATATTTTTGGTATTTTTATGATAAAGATTAAAAGTAAAGAAAGAAAAATAAACGGTAGTAGAGATAGCTTGTTGACAGGAGATTAATATGATGGAGAATAGACCCGGGGGCCATAGGTTTCACTAGTGGCTTCTCTCAAGATAGCATAAGTATTACGGTGGGTGAACAAATTACTGTCGAGCAATTGATAGAATTGAGCATAGTTATGAGAATATCTAGGTATGATCATGTATATAGGCATCACGTCCATGACAAGTAGACCTACTCCTGCCTGCATCTACTACTATTACTCCACACATCGACTGTCGTGGAATTGTTACGGCAGATGTCCTCTTGCAAGGACTTAGTCATGGAGCCATCGCAACCAGGAAGCTTAAAGGGGTTAATCGGGACAAAGGACATGAGAGAGTTATACTAGTTCGGCCCCTTACGGTGAAGGTAAGGCCTACGTCTAGTTGGGTTGGTATTGGTGAGGTTTCGATGACCAGGGAGCGAGATACGCTATGCCCGGTTCTCGATGAGTTGTTTCTTGCCCTAAGCCGCCGCGGGTCGTCCCCTTATATACACGGGTTGATGCCCTGCGGCCCACAGAGTCCCGTCCGGCTCATAGATAGTGTCCGACTCGGTGACTAGTTGATTCTACCTTATGTTACAAGTCATGCCATCATGGCGGTTTACCACTATGGGCCTTAAGTCGCATGTGGGCCTTAGACCCTTTATTGAACCGCCATCTTCATGCTTGGTCTTGGGCTTCTTTTGATGAGTCCTTATTTGCGTAACCCGGCCCCTCCTAGGCGGCTTACACAAATAGTTATATCCCCAACATTAGGCCCCAGATTGATTTGAACCGGTTCATGTCAATCTTAAAATACCTTTAAGAAACAAGCATTCAGTCTTCTGTCTACACAAAGGCTTTAACCCGCCATGACATCATCTTCTGGATCCGTGTTAACCTGTCGTGACATCATCTTCAATTAAATTCATATTTTACGCTGTCATATCCTCCAACGTATCTTTGCCTTTACTGGCCATTCCGAAAACCGAGGCGTCAGGGACGCTGGATAATGATGTTTCGGTCTCCTTGTTTCTCGCACCGTCTCAGTCGGCCCTTCCTTATAAATAGGTGCGACCTAGGTCTTTCCCATTCTCCTTCTTCGGTCGTCTTCCTCCTCGCACTGTTTCTCTGTCGCTCGAGCTCTGCTGCCGCCGCCGTAGATCTCCTCGTCTTCTCCAACTCAGGCCGCTGCATCAACCTGACTTGACCAGAGAAACGCGACGGAACCCTGCAACAGCTCTGCATCCGTAAGTCCTTTTCCTTCCCTGCTTTTAGATCTACAATGCGGCCTCCCGAGTTTGTCGGTGTTCATCGCCGCCCGTTGCAAACCCTTGATAGTTTTCCTCTCCAGTGCTCCTTTTTGATCTTTAGACAGTTAGAACTACCGCGGTGGCTGTTCCGCACCCATCTCGAATAGAAACAGATCTCATTTCCCTTGTTTAAAGGACTCCTCCGAGTGTATGAACTTCTCTGCACTGGTTTTAGGTCTAGAAATTTTTCTTTTCAGAGCGACCGTTTGATCCAAAATAATAACTACAACTTGTGAAACCTGTTTGTTCCACACTTAGCCAAAAACTGCATCTGTTGAATCTGTTTAACCATAGTAATCCATACGGCTGGCTTAAGACAACACCGGTTGTCAATCTTGCTTGTTTCTGGCAACTTTACATAATTTAAATGCTTCTGGAACCCGTCGCGGCTTAAATGTAAAAAATACCATTAGCCATATGTCATTAGGCCCCATCTTAAGCCGCCATTTTGAATAGACTTAAAAATATTTTCCTTCCGGGTTAAAATTGAACTGGAACTTCTTATTTTGTCAAAGGCTTCCACTTACGTAATGGCACCTAAGGCTCCCAAGGCTCCTGTGACCTGTAATTGGGTCAAGTCTATTGTCACGGAAAGCAAACTGTCTGAATTTGTGAAGTATGGCCACCTGCCCAAGAAGGAGGTCATGTCTTATCGTGCTCCTGACCCGTCCGAGGAGAAACCTCAACCCAAAGAGGGGGAGGTGATCGTTTTTACGGATCATATGAGCCGGGGATTTGCTCCACCCGATTCAAAATTCTTCAGGGATGTTTTGCATTTCTTTGATCTCAGACCTCAAGACATCGGGCCCAACTCCGTGTCAAATATTTGCAACTTCCAAGTTTTCTGCAAAGTGTACCTTGGAGAAGAGCCCAGCCTACTTTTGTTCAGAGAGTTGTTCTATTTAAACCGGCAGAACGAACGTGCCAACGGGCCCAGTCTGGAACTCGGCGGTATCTCAATTCAGCGGCGGAGAGACTGCCTCTTTCTTTATGCCGAACTACCAAGCCACCCAAAGGACTGAACCAGACGTGGTTTTATTGCCAAGACACTACTCCGGCTGATGAGAGCCCTCTGCCCGGCTTCCGCGCTCTGCGCTTTGAATCCAATCACCCGTTGTCAGATAAACTAACCGCTGTTGAACGTCTACCACTTGCCTCCACCATCAAGAAGATCAAAGCCCTCTTAGGCAATGGATTGGATTGCATTGACTTGGTACGAGTCTGGATCTCCTGGCGGGTGATCCCGTTAAGCCGTCGCCCCAGCTTAATGTGCACTTACTCAGGCGAGAAGGATGACCCGCTGCGCCATAGCTCTGACGACTTACCAGATCACATGGTTGAAATTATGACCCAGTCTTTGTTGAAAGAGGGCACGGTGGTTAGTAACGCCTTTGGCTTACTTCCCTTCTGCAAGAAGAACCCGGCTCCTGCTGTAAGTTATTCATTTCAACACTTGATACCCTCAGTGTACTATACACTACCTTGTACTCATAATCCTTTATGATTATTCACAGGCAAATGACAACTTCTAAAAGGTCAAGTATGACCATGAGGCTGCCAAACAAGCCAGAGCAACCAAGAGATATGAAAGGAAAGCCGCCAAAACAGGAACTTCTAGGAAGAGGAAGCCAAGCGCTTCAAATATGTTGAAACTTGACGATACTGATGACGATGAAGAAGAGGTAACTTTTAACTCCCTTGACTCTTTTATCATCACCTTACTGACATTAACTCCTTTCAGGAAGACACGGGAAACAGCCAAGCCGTCGAGGAAGAGGTAACTATAATCTCCTCTGACTCCGAGCCTTTGCTGCAGCAGAAAATTCAAAGAGTGACCCGGAAAGTAAGATTTTCACATCCTTTGGCTTACCAAGATCCTCAATTTCTTTTGAAGCAACAGCTTTTTGAAAGCCGGAGGCAGACCCGGACCAGCAAGGATGCAGAGCTCTCCTCCGGCTTACCTGACGTAACCAGGAAGCGTCGGGCTGAGGTTATCTCCAATTTACGTTCTGTTTTACCTTTGGCGGGTTTAATTCGTCAACCTATCAATTCATCTGACTCCAATTATCAGGATACCTCTCCTTCCTTCGGTGAGTCTATGCAATCTAACATGCTTGCTTTCAAAACTGCCCCCGGGTAATGTAAACTTGTTTACCTTATGCTTTATCTTACTCATGCTTTTGTACTCACCCTTCTGCCTTGTCCACAGCGTGCAAGTAAAGCCCAGTAAGAGGGCAAAAAAGAATAAGCCGTCCCAAGAGCCGGTCGTGACTAAACCGGAGCTCGGAACGGTTGCTCCTGAAGTTTCTGCTCCTGATCCGCCGCCTAAACCATCTCAAGACATTCCAGTAACTACTTCTGACCCGCCTGTTGAGCAAGTTCTCAATGACTCTGATAACCCGGAGGCTCCTAGCCCGGCTAAAGCAGATGACCCGGAAGTTGAGATTACCAAAACTCAATTTATTGAGCTGGGAAGGCCCACTGTGCTGGCTAAGTGCTCTGCCAAAGAGGAATTTTTGGAACGCCGAAAGGCCAAGCTGGACGTCACTGACTACACTCATTTGAGTATTGGAGAGATTGTCTCTGGCTATATCAATCAAGTACATAGCAGCCGTGACCTGGAAATTGACATGGTGAAGCAAATACAGCAAAAATCTGAGGTATGACTTATGCTACTTTTCCTTAACCATACTTACTGTACCAGCCCCCAAGTCTACTGCAAGTAAATATGCCGTAGACTTAGAAAACTGTCTAGCACTGCTCGTCTGGCTTAGAAAGAAGATGTTTAACCCGGTTGTAGCATGATACTTTGAACTTGCGATATACATTAGCCCCCAAGTGTCAAGTACCTTTGCTTGCAAAGTGCTTGGGACTTAATTTCCATGAACCGGCATAATAATTTAGAGTTCTTCAATATACATTAGCCCCCAAGTGTCAAGTACCTTTGCTTGCAAAATGCTTGGGACTTAATGTTAACTTATAAGGATTCTGACTATAACCCGGCATCAATGCAGGCCACCATAAGTCAATTTGAGTCAGAGATTGCTGACCTGAAGAATCGCCTGGCGGCTCAAGAACTTGAAATTTAAAAGGCCAACTCCAAGTTTGAATTCAGCGTCTCTGAACAAGAGAAGTTGAAGAAGAGCTTTGAGGCGGATAAGAAAACCTGGGCTGATGAAAAGGCCTCACTAGTGACCCGGGCCGAGACAACAGAGGCATCGCTTGCAGAAGCAACGGCCGAGCTGTCCAGCTTAAAGCGACAGATATCTCAAATGGTCTCAGCATTCTTTGGTAAGTTACTTATACAAACCTTAAACACTGCAAAGCTCCTTTTAATGACTATTTCAGTTGTTACCTCTGGCTCACCTTATGCTTAATAACGCAGGCCCCAGGAGCACAAACCTTAAGCAGAACATGTCGATCAAGCTGAAGGCAGTTTACACTTTGGTGGAACAGCTCTACACCGGGTCACAACGTGCTCTGGCCGTCGTGGCTTTATCAAATGATGTTCCCCATCTCCTGCAAGACGTGCTAAAGCGGCTTGCTATGCTACCTCAGCGAGTCCAGGAGTTAAGGCGAGCCTCTGCAAGAGCCTGAGCTATCCGCATTAAGCCGGGCCAAGGGGTGGCTTCCAGAGCTAGACCCAGCTGACATTGCTCTCGGGTATCCAAGTTTGAAGGAAGATGGCACCTTGTTTAATGAGATGGATTTCACCGCCTGTGTGAAAGATATACGCCCTGTGGCCACTCTCATTGGGAACGATACTGACCTTACCAAGTATCAGCCGGGTTATGACAGCGAGAATCGAAGACTCCCAACACCTCTCTATGATGACGTCAGCCTGATCCCTCCAATCCGTAAGCATACCTTTGCCCCTAAAGTCGACCCAGCCGGTTTAATAGATGACGAAGATGAGTTTGAAGCTTTGAGTGGCATTGACTGGGCATCGTCCACCTTCCAGGACAGGGCAGCCGACGGAGAGGCGGAGAAGGATAACCCGGAATCTTCAGGTCAACCCCAGGAGTGAATCGCCAGGCATCATACGTTTATGTCTTTGTGGAAAAAACAATGCTTCATTATTCAGACTCGAGGAGTCTTGTAATAGGATAGAAAAACTCTTGACTTTTGTCATGCCTTCACGCATGTTTATGGCGCTCAACACTTTCTTAAGCCGCCATCGCTATTCACTTCCAGTTTATATTGATCTTCTAGTACCTTTGTGTTTAAATAGAAACTTGCTTGCATTGTCCTGCATATAAAACAAACAGAATTCCCTTGGCGACTTATCGCATCAGGGGTCACATAAGGTATTGATAACCCGGAGTGTGAGCCAAAACATCATATAAAGGCTGGTTTATGCTTACATCTGTTAAACATAATCATAACAGCATACCTGTGATCTTTTGGTAATCTCGCCGGCTTATGTGAACCAAACCATGAGGGTAAGTTTAACTCCTGAAATTTGGCACATATGATGTTCGCCTGACACTTAACAACCTGAGGTGATCAATATTAATCCGGTGGAACAAGAACCACCCCATAGTATTCTCAAGAGGATCTCAAGATAGTCAAATACTTATGCTTACAAAGTATGATGAATAATAAACAAAATTTAAAGGCTTCTGATTCGAATACGATCAGTGAACCGTTCCAAAGGGGTTAAGCTAATATTCGGATACGATCATATAGCCCCAGTGGCTTTGGTGATGCCGATCAAGTGGGTATCGACAGCCATGTTCTCTTTGGTTCGAATACGACCTATGTTTGAACAGGAAGCCCCCAAGTGACCATGAGAGTTGTTTAATGACGCTGATTCGAATACGATCCACGTCAGACCCAAAGAGGTTAAGCTATGATTCAGATATGACCAGGAAGCCCCCAAGTGGGTTTGGCAGTATGCCGATTAAGAGGGTATCGACAGCTATGTTCTCTTTGGTTCGAATACGACCTATGTTTGAACAGGAAGCCCCCAAGTGATCATGGCTAGATTCAGATATGATCATAAGCCGGACCAAAGGAAAAGCCGGATTCAGATATGACCCGCTCCCTGTTGGTTGTTTCAACAACATGATAAAGAAGGCATGTACACTTTTGAGGATGAAAAGGATAGAGGTCCTGCTTTATTGCTTTATATAATATATACATCGTCAAAATATATACATCCTGAGAGCTAGTGACTCAAGTATAGTAAGGCCGAAGATGAGCAATATTCCACGGCCGGCGGGTCTCCTCCTTCGATTTACGTGAGTCTTTATGCTCTCGAACATCAATAAGGTAGTATGACCCGTTGTTCAGATTCTTGCTGACCACAAAGGGTCCTTCCCAAGGAGGGGATAGCTTGTGCATATCAGACTGATCCTGGATGAGCCGGAGCACTAAGTCGCCTTCCTGAAAGGTTCTGGATCTAACCCGGCGGCTGTGGTAGCGGCGCAGGTCTTGGTGGTAAATCGCCGAGTGGGCTATTGCCAAGTCTCGCTCTTCATCCAACAAGTCAAGGGCATCCTGACGAGCTTTTTCGTTATCAGCCTCAACGTAAGCCGCCACGCGGGGTGAGTCATGCCGGATGTCACTTGGTAGTACCGCCTCTGCTACGTACACCATGAAGAAAGGTGTGTAACCCGTAGATCTGTTAGGTGTAGTATTGATACTCCAAAGTACAGAAGGTAGCTCCTCCACCCAACAACCCGGTGTCCGCTGTAAGGGACCAAGAGCCGGGGTTTTATACCCTTCAAAATCTCCTGATTAGCTCTTTCTGCTTGACCATTGGATTTAGGATGAGCAACAGCCGAAACATCAAGCCGGATATGTTCTCGTTGACAGAACTCTTCCATGGCACCTTTGGAGAGGTTAGTGCAATTATCAGTTATGATGCTGTGTGGAAAACCAAAACGAAAAATCACCTTTTTCATGAATTGAACCGTCGTAGCTGCATCACACTTACTGACCGGCTCTGCCTCAACCCACTTTGTAAACTTGTCCACTGCCACCAGGAGGTGCGTCTTTTTATCCATAGACCTTTTGAAAGGCCCGACCATATCAAGCCCCCAGACTGCGAACGGCCAAGTAATTGGAATCATCCTCAACTCTTGAGCAGGCACATGAGCTCGTCGTGAGAATTTCTGACATCCGTCACATTTACTGACCAGATCCTCTGCATCAGCATGAGCCGTCAGCCAATAGAAGCCATGACGGAAAGCCTTAGCCACGAGAGATTTTGAGCTGGCATGATGACCACAATCCCCTTCATGGATCTCACGAAGTATCTCCTGACCCTCCGCAGGCGACACACAACGTTGAAACACCCCAGTGACACTGCGATGATGTAACTCGCCATGAACAATTGTCATGGATTTGGACCACCGGATGATTTGTCTCGCCAAGGTTTCATCCTCAGGCAACTCTCCCCGGGTCATGTAGGCCAAATATGGCACTGTCCAATCCAGGATGACGTGAAGAGTTGCTACCAGCTGTGCCTCCGGGTCTGGTACTGCTAGGTCTTCCTCTGTGGGTACCTTGACAGAAGGATTATGCAAGACATCGAGAAAGGTGTTAGGCGGCACCAGCTTACGCTGAGATCCCAGCCGGCTTAAAGCATCAGTCGCCTCATTCTTCCTTCGATCAATGTGCTCCACTTGATAACCTTTGAAGTGCCCAGCCACAGCATCAACTTCACGACGGTAAGCCGCCATAAGGGGATCCTTGGAGTCCCACTTGCCTGACACCTGTTGAGCCACGAGATCTGAGTCACCCAAGCACCTTACCCGGCTCAAATTCATCTCTTTGGCCATCCGGAGACCATGGAGTAAGGCATCATACTCAGCTGCATTGTTAGTACAAGGAAACATAAGCCGGAGCACATAACAAAATTTGTCACCTCGGGGGGAAGTTAAAACGACTCCAGTCCCCGAGCCTTCTAACTGCCTGGACCCATCAAAGTGAATAGTCCAATATGTGTTATCTGGCCTCTCCTCAGGTGCCTGCAACTCTGTCCAGTCATTGATAAAGTCCACCAGGGCTTGAGACTTGATAGCAGTCCGAGGCATGTATTTCAAACCATGAGGCCCAAGCTCAATGGCCCACTTGGCGACTCGTCATGTGGCCTCTCTATTTTGTATGATGTCTGCCAAGGGGGCAGAACTTACCATAGTAATAGGGTGACCTTGGAAGTATTGCTTCAGCTTCCGGCTTGCCATGAACACCCCGTAAACAAGCTTCTGCCAATGTGGATACCTTTGCTTAGACTCAATGAGCACCTCACTGATGTAGTAAACCGGCCGTTGAACCGGATGCTCCTTACCAGCCTCCTTGCGCTCCACCACGATTGCAACACTGACATCTCTTGAGTTAGCAGCCACATATAACAGTAATGGCTCTCTATCAATGGGAGCCGCAAGGACCGGCGGCTCAGATAATTGTCTCTTTAAATCTTCAAAGGAAGTATTAGCAGCCTCACTCCAGACAGAAGTGTCTATTTTCTTCATCATCTGATACAGCGGTAGGGCCTTCTCATCTAACCGGCTTATGAACTGGCTTAGAGCAGCAACACGACCCGCCAGTCGCTGAACATCATTGATGCACGCCGGTTTAGCCAAAGAGGTAATTGCCTTGATCTTCTCCGGATTAGCTTCAGTGCCCCTGTTTGAGACCAGAAAACCCAAAAGCTTGCCTGCAGGTACACCAAATACACACTTGGCCGGGTTAAGCATCATCTTATAAACCCGGAGATTATCAAAGGTTTCCTTCAAAACAGATATTAAGGTTTCCTTCTCTCTGGACTTCACCACTATGTCATCCACATAAGCGTGAACATTACGCCCAATTTGATCGTGGAGACAGTTCTGTACACATCGCTGGTAAGTCGCCTGGGCACTCTTGAGCCCAAATGGCATAGATACATAGCAGAAGGCTCCAAATGGAGTGATGAAAGCCGTTTTCTCCTGGTCCTTAATTGCCATCTTGATATGATGATAACCAGAGTAAACATCCAAAAAGCTCAAACGCTCGCAACACGCCGTAGCATCAATGATTTGATCAATATGGGGGAGAGCAAAGGGATCAGCCGGACAAGCCTTATTTAAGTCCGTGTAATCCACACACATCCGCCAGGCGCCGTTTTTCTTGAGCACGAGCACCGGGTTAGCCAACCACTCCGGGTGAAAAACTTCAACAATGAACCCGGCTGCCAAGAGCCGGGCCACCTCCTCTCCGATAGCTTTCCGTCTCTCCTCATTGAACCGCCGAAGAAACTGTCTGACTGGCTTATATTTCG
This sequence comes from Aegilops umbellulata, assembly GCA_032464435.1. Classification (NCBI taxonomy): domain Eukaryota; kingdom Viridiplantae; phylum Streptophyta; class Magnoliopsida; order Poales; family Poaceae; genus Aegilops; species Aegilops umbellulata. The sequence goes on from CP136058.1 coordinate 356,213,334, forward strand.
GATCAATATTAAGAGTGTGCTCAGCGAGTTCTCTCGGTACACCCGGCATGTCAGAAGGTTTCCATGCAAAGATGTCCCGGTTCTCACGGATGAACTCGATGAGCGCGCTTTCCTATTTAGGATCCAAGTTGGCACTGATACTGAACTGCTTAGACGAATCGCCTGGAGTAAAGTCAACAAGCTTGGTTTCAGCAGCCGACTTAAACTTCATCGCCGGGTCATGCTCTGTGGTTGGCTTCTTTAGAGAGGTCATATCCGCCAAGTCAACATTATCTTGATAAAACTTCAGCTCCTCTGCCGCACAAACAGGCTCAGCATAAGCCGCGTCGCCTTCTTCACATTCCAGGGCTACCTTTCAACTCCCATGCATGGTGATGGTGCCCTTGTGACCCGGCATCTTAAGTTGTAGATAAACATAACACGGTCGTGCCATGAATTTGGCATAAGCCGGCTGCCCAAACAGAGCATGATATGGACTCTTGATTTTGACCACCTCAAACGTTAATTTCTCAGCCCTGGAATCATACTCATCTCCAAAGGCCACCTCCAATTCAATCTTACCGACCGGGTATGCCAACTTACCAGGCACCACTCCATGGAAAACGGTGTTGGATGTCTTTAAATTTTTGTCAGTCAAACCCATGCGTCAAAAGGTCTCGTAATAGAGGATGTTGATGCTGCTTCCTCCGTCCATGAGTACCTTGGTGAATTTATACCCGCCGACCTGAGGTGCCACCACCAAGGCTAACTGACCCGGATTATCGACCCGGGGAGGGTGATCTTCCCTACTCCACACAATAGGCTGCTCTGACCACCTTAGGTAACGGGGAACTACCGGCTCAACAGAGTTCACGGCCCTCTTATGAACCTTCTGGTCACGTTTGCACAAGCTAGTGGTGAACACATGATACTGCCCACTATTCAGCTGCTTCGGATGGTTTTGATAACCCGACTACTGCTGCTATTGTCCTCCTTGACCAGACTGTTGTTGATTATAACCGCCTTGATTTCCCTGAAAGCCGGAACTTGAACCGTCGCACGGGCCATGAAAGCCGTCTGTCGAGGATATACCCCGCGGTATGACCCGGCCGGATATATGACCCGGCCGGACTTGGTGTTTTCATTGGCAACCCGCCAGAAGATTGGCGACTCATGTGTCTGGCAGTTCACTGGCATAACGACTCACGAGCCTGGCGACTTAACATGGCCCCGACGGCGGGTCAGACGGATAACAAGGGCCCAAGGCCAAATAGTCCGGCTCATATTACGGTGGACCGGTTTACGAGGAAAGAGATAAGGAGTTTTCCCTTAAGGGGGCAGACTAGGATTCCACTTGTTATAGAATAGTCCTAGTCCTACTAGGACTCCACATGTAACCCGCCCCTTCAACTTATATAAGGAGGGGCAGGGCACCCCAAGAGGGGACAGGCAACAAGAAACAATATCTAGGGCTAGACACAAAGAAGGAGCCGGCTTATGCGGCGAGTCCCTCATGAGCATAATGAGACCTAGCCACAAACAGCATGTAGGGCTATTTCGGATGATGTTTCTCGGGGCCTGAAGCTGTCTAAATCCTCGTCTTGTGTGATGATCCGTCTTGCGTCTCTCGATTTCGACCAACCCCTTCAAGCTACCGCATAGATGCGTTGGCCTCGCGACTAAGTCCTGACACTAAGGACATCTGCCGTGACAAATCCACGACAGTTGACGCCCACCGTGGGGCTTGCACACGGTGGTGTTGAGTTCTTGGAGGGATATCTCTTGAGGATCGAGAAGTTCGTAATTTTTCGGATGAAGAAGGGCTGGCATGAGATAGTCTTCGGCAAAGCCGGCAAAGTCAATGTTTTGTGGTCAGAATTATTAATAGCTTTGGACCTTGCCGTATGAGTTTTGCGTTCAAGGGAAGATAGGGTTTGACGTTCTTCTATGTGTCGCCGATGCAACGCGATCCGTCGAATCCGAGCAGGAGATCAATTTTTGCCGCTACAAGCCGTGTATTACCAAGGCCGACAGGAATTTTTCTATGCCGTACGCCAGGTCAGATCAATCAACATACGCGTGAGGAGGCAAGGGTCAAGACCCGAGGCGGTTTCATAAATCGATCTGCTAAAGAACTACTGCCACTGTTGCTTGGAGTAGTGCTACTTCTAATAAACAATTATGCTACTGCTACTTGAAGGCAATACTACGTTGCTACTATTCACATAATGTGATCCATCAAGTACTTGAGTACCGCCCGTGTTAAAACTCAGATTTTGAGGAGGCAACCTGTCCAGAGAAGAAACAATATTTGTTGAAATTGCTGCACGTGAGCATGCATGTTTGGGCAAGGAATACAATACCGGATCGGAGTGGCAGGTCAACAGGTCCAATCTCCAGCGCCACACGTTGAGCCACGACTTGAGGAGGTTAATGTGTGTAGATTTTCCTCAGAATTCAACGCGCCGTCGAGACCGCCCTGGCCTCCGTCGCCTTGACCTCGCGCCTAATGGACGTTGTCTCCGCTACGGTTTCAAACCCGCCGTACCTTGTTCTCCGACGCCTGAGTCTCTTCTGGCCGTTTTTCCTCTTCGAGCTCCTTCAGGGCCACTTCCCCCCATGCCCGCCTGATGCCTTGACGTGGTCTACCGCTGACGGCCTCTGACCAACTGCCGCTATGAGCCGCCAAGCGCCCGGCCTCACCTGCGAGTCGCGGCTCCCGCTGTCGTGGCCTCGCGCAGTGGCCAAGCCGGACATCAGTGGTATTTCTGTTGGAAATATGAGCAAATTACTACAAGATTTAATCCGAATAAACAGAAGATAAATCATGACCACAGCAGCATAGATTAAACTAATCATGCGAACTAGCATAGCAGATGAGCATATCACATCTAGGGCACATACTAGAAACATGAATTCTACCACGATCTCGAACAGGAAGGATAGAATCACATACGGTGCAGCAGGTGTAGCACCACCGGCGTTGACGTTGTCGCCCATGTCGTCGAGGATGAGGTTGGCGAGGTCGGGGAAGAAGTCGTCGTTCGCGAAGTCGTCGCTGCCAGCAGTCGCGCGAGTGCGCTCCCCAAAAACCTAATCGCCCCTCTCCCGTACAGGATCACGAGAGGCGAGGTTCCGGAGGCCTGTTGTCCCTTCTCGCGGTGCACGCCGGAAGGAGGGATGGAGAAGACTTGCTTGGCAGCGCAATGATCTGCAACGGTGATGAGAAACCATACGAAGCGGCGGCTGCTAGGGTAGACGTCTGCCTGACTATATAGCGCGGGCCGGGTAGGTCGTGGGAGTAAACCCCACGTCCGAGTCGTCACGATCCAAAAGAATCGGAAACGGTTCAGTAATTAACGCGTCCGTTAATTATTAATTAATGACTCGTTAATTTTTCCCGAGCAGCAAAAATATAGACAACGTGCATAGCTCTGTCCTCGGCTCGGCTCAATCCCGCAACCCGCGGCGCGTCGTGACGAGGCGTGGCGTGGCGAGGCGAGCGAGGAGGAGGAGCGCGCGTGTAGGTCTCCTCTTCTCATGCTCATACAAGTGGTAGGAGAGCTCACCTTATAAAGAGGTGCAACTCTCTCTCAACTTATGAGGTGGGACTAAACTTTAGCCTCACTCACTCCACTCACATGTGTGCATGAATGGGCCAAGAGAATTTCAGAATTTTAGTTGGGCTTTGGGCCAAAAGCCCACTAGCAAATTCCAACAATCCCCCACAAAGTCTCATTGGCACATTTCACCATTTGTTTCCAAAACATTGTTTATATACCGGTGCTTAGTGGAGACTGTGAAGTTGAACTTCCACTTAGAGATTTATGCTACACTAGATCACAACTTGAATAGTGGACTATGCCTTGAACTACAAGTTTTCTGCGAGACTAGATTCGCACAAATTCTTAACCGATACTGGGCTGCCGCAAGGCTTCCCCGCGGGTGGAGCGTATACGTCATACTCCAGGGCCTTTTCATGAATTTATTAGAGAACACCCAATTCTCACAGACTGCGACGTTAACAGTCAAATTCATATAGGTGCGTTCCTCAGAAGATGTTCTGCAGGACAACATCTCTGCTTACCCGAATAAGCCGCTTGGAACACATTAAGATAAGTATCAACCTGCCATGCAGATCAGGAGAGTATTGCATCTTCACAGAGTGGGATAGGTAATATAGGGATACTCTCCTCCCAGCTGACCAACAGTGTAACGCCCTCGATGCGGCTATATCTCCCACGTGTCGAAGCACGACTTAGAGGCATAACCGCATTGACAGCAATGTCGCAAGTGAGGTAATCTTCACACATCCCATGCAATTCATAAGGGAAAAGATACATAGTTGGCTTACAATCGCCACTTCACACAAATACATGAATAAAACATTACATCATACAGTTACAAACAGGGCCCGACTACGGAGCCAAAATAAAGAAGAAACCCCAAAAGCGACAAAGGACCAAGATCGGCCCCAACTGGGCTCCACTACTGATCGACTAAAATGAAACAACATAAAGGACAAGATCTTCATCAAGCTCCTCCTTGAGCTCGAGTGAGTCACCTGCACGGTCCCATCGGCACCTGCAAACTGGTTGTGGAAGTATCTGGTGAGTCACGAGGACTCAGCAATCTCACACCCGTGAGATCAAGACTATTTAAGCTTATAGGTAGGGTAAAAGGTATGAGGTGGAGCTGCAGCAAGCGACTAGCATATATGGTGGCTAACATACGCAAATGAGAGCGAGAATAGAAGGCAAAAGCACGGTCGAACAACTATGATCAATAAGTGATCCTGAACTACTTACGTCAGACATAACTCCAACAACCGTGTTCACTTCCCGGACCCCACCGAGAAGAGACCATCACGGTTACACACGCGGTTGGTGTATTTTAGTTAAGATCAACTTCGGGTTTTCTACAACCGGACAATAACAAATTCCCATCTGCCACATAACCGCGGGCACGGCTTTCGAAAGTTCAAACCCTGCAGGGGTGTCCCAACTTAGCCCATGATAAGCTCTCGCGATCAACGAAGGATATTCCTTCTCCCCGGGGAGGCCCGATCAGTCTCGGAATCCCGGCTACAAGACATTTCGACAGCAATAAAACAAGTCCAGCAAAGCCTCCCAGATGTGCCGACAAATCCTGATAGGAGCTGCACATATTTCGGTCTCAGGGCACACCGGATGAGCCAGACGTCGGGTTGGCATAGACCCTGATTGCCCAGGGGGCGCCGGACATCGCTCGGTTTGGACCAGCACTTAGAGAAGCACTGGCCCGGGGGGGCTAAAATAAAGATGACCCTCGGGTTGGCCGACCCAAGGGAAAGGGATAGGTGGTGGTGAGGCAAATGGTAAAACCAAAGTTGGGCCTTGCTGGAAAAGTCTTATTCAAAGCGAACTGTCAAGGGGGTCCCATAAATCACCCGACCGCGTTAGGGACGCAAAATCCGGGAACATAACACCGATATGACGGAAACTAGGGCGGCAAGAGTGGAACAAAACATCAGGCATAAGGCCGAGCCTTTCATCCTTTACCAAGTATATAGATGCATTAATTAAATAAGAGGTATTGTGATATCCCAACAAGTAAACATGTTCCAACAAGGAACAACAAGTCCATGTTCCAACAAGGAACAAACTTCATCTTCACCTGCAACTAGCAACGCTATAAGAGGGGCTGAGCAAAGCAGTAACATAGCCAATCAACGGTTTGCTAGGACATGGATGGTTAGGGGCTGACATGGCAATATAGGAGGCATGATATAGCAGGTGGTATGTATCGCAGCATGGGCATAGCAAAAGAGCGAGCAATCTAGCAAGCAAAGATAGAAGTGATTTCGAGGGTATGGTCATCTTGCCTGCAAGAGTTTCAGAGTTGTCGAAAGCTTGGTCCTCGTAAGCGTTCTCAACGGAAACCTCGTTCACGTACTCGTCTCCCGGCTCTACCCAAGACAAGAGAACAAGCAAAGGAACCAATATCAACCACGATGCAATGCGCAAGCACTATGATGCAAAACATGGCATGATATGCGAGAGGTGATATGCAATGCGTATGCATGCTTCGGAAGGACAAAGATGAACAAGGCATAATCTTGGCAAACCAAGCATGTCACTGGATAGATGAGGTGATTTCGGTTGAAATCGATATAAAGAACACCGGAATCGGATGCACGGTTTGCAAATGGCAAGCAATACAAGAATGACACGAATCTACCATAAACAGCATGATGCTACTTAGCAAGCAACAAGAAGTTAAGCTACTGCACCCAAACATATCAACAAAGCATATGACAGTAATCTACACAAGATCCACGACAAAAGATGAACACTGAGCTACGGCTAATTCACATCATAACAGGTTCAAACAAGCATGGCAATAGTGCAAAGGATAACAGGTTCACAGACTTGGTGAAAATATCAACATAGCAGAAATTAACATCAGGATGACATGTTTAGAGCAATGAAACAACATGCTACAGGATCAGGACATAGTAAAACAAGGCATGGAATGAATCTACCCAAAGCACTTGACAAAAGTACCTTACTGACCATAAGCCAAAAAGGATCAGAAAATATGATTACACCCATGTCAAATAAGCAAGTTTCGTTACAGGTTTCAGACTTAGCAGAAAACTGGACATGTCAAAAACAGATAACGACTAGGCATGTTCCTGAGCTCGATGCACTCACTACAGAGCATTGCATGATAAACTAAGCATACATACATCAAGAAGACATGGCATAGTAACTATACATGGCAATAACAACATCATAGCATGCAAGGACCAACTACAACAAGCTTGGCAAAATCGAATAACATGTAAACAATCTGCCAGCAACATTTTGTAGCAAAAGTAGAGCTCGATTGACTCAAGCTATGGCACTCCATAAATACCAAAAAAGGCATGGATGGATAGAGAAAATACTCAAGTTCAAAACACTCTTAATGATCATGCTCAAAATATGCATAGATCTCTCGGAAACAACATGAACACATGGCATGCAAATAACAGCAGTCAGGGACTGTGAAATCACTAAGTCTCTGAAATCAGCAACACCAAGTAACCTAGTTTGCATGCTTGTGCTAGTCACCACAAAGATCACAAAAATACATGGCATAATTCTCTGGAAAGGTAACATGGCATATTACAAAACTAATGTAGGACTCAACTTCATAGGAGGTATACATCAATCATGGCAAAAATGACAAAAGTGCAAGTTCAGATAAGATCCAGCAACATAACATCAACTAGCCCTCTTCTAACAGCATTTCGGGCATCGAGATGAGCTCAAATGAAAATGATGCAATGGAATGAAATGATGTACTCTTCGAGGCGAACAATTTGACATATTATACGCATGAAACGGAGCCACGGATGCAAAGTTATGATGCAATGAACATGCAACAAAATATGATAGAATGTCGGGGACTTAGTGAAATTTTACCCCGCGGAAAAAGTCAACTCGGATGGGCTCGACCCGGGACGGAGGGATCCGGGCGCGGGGACGATGCGTTTGGATCCGCGAACGGGTGGATCTCATCCACCCGGGCGGATCTCGCCGGAGGATGGCCGGAGTTCGCGGGGTCGCCGGAGATGGCGGGGAAAAGGCGAGGCAGCGCGGCGGAGCTCCGGTGGAGGCGGGAGGAGCACGGGCGGCGCGCGGGGCGGCGGCCGCGAGCGACGCCAGCACGGTGGCGACAGAGCCGGGGCGGAGAGGCGGTGAGGCGCAGGCGGCGGGGCGGCGGAGCGCGGAGCGGGCGCGGGGCGGCGAGGAGCGGGGCGGCGCGGCGAGCAAGCGACGGCAGGAGGCGGCGGGGCGCGGCGGCCTGCGGCGGAGAGGCGAGGCGGCGGGGCAGCGCGGCCAGCGAGGCGCGAAGCGCGAGGCGGCGGGGCTCGGGCGGCGCCTGCGGGCGTGCGGCGGCGGGGTCGGGCCTGCGCGGGCCCGCGACGGGCTCCGCGGGCCGGCGGGCGCGGGGACGGCGGCGCGGTGCCCACGTGGCACGCGCTGGTTGGTTGCGGCGGTGGGGAGGGCGACGTGGCAAGCCCCCATTGGCCGGAGTGACGCGGTGGGCGGACATGTCCGGCGCGGAGCGGACGCGTCCGGCGGCGCGAGGAGGAAGACGCTAGGGTTCATCCGCGAATTTGGATGGGGTGCACTTATTTATAGGTAGAGGGGGCTAGGAAGCTCCAAATGGAGTGCGGTTTTCGGCCACGCGATCGTGATCGAACGACCGAGAGGATGGAGGGGACTTAGGTGGGTCTTGGGCCACTTTGAAAGGGGTGTTGGGCTGCACACCAAAGAGGCTTTTACGGTTACCCGGTTAACCGTTGGAGTACCAAACGAACTCCGATTGACCCGAAACTTGACAGGCGGTCTACCGGTGCTATACCGAGGCCGCTTGACAAACCTCGGTCCATTCCGAGAATGTTTAATACCCGCTCACAAAGAAATGTAAAAGGGGATGCCGGGGAACATAGGAGCGCCGGATTGCAAAACGGACAACGGGGAAAATGCTCGGATGCATAAGACGACCATGTATGCGAATGCGATGCACATGATGACATGATAAGAAATGCAGATGATGACATGGCAAAGTGCAACACGCAAGCAAATGACATGGCGACGACGACGAATAACTGACGGACAACTGGCACATCGGATCCGGGGCGTTACAAACAGCTTGTCTCCCACTTCTACTTCACGGGATCTCCGATCACATAGAGTGGGTTACCACTATGGACAACTCATGCGATGGGTCTCAAACCCATCTCCATGGATGCATTATCTATCACATTACGTGATAGACCCTTTGTGAAGGGATCTGCCAAGTTTTTCGACGTTTGGATATAATCCAACGTAATAACTCCGGAGTTCCTCAATTTTCTGACAGATTTTAGTCTCCTCTTCACATGCCTTGAGGACTTCATATTGTCCTTAGAACTGTTTATCTTGACGATCACAGTTTGATTATCACAGTTCATCAGGATAGGGGGTATTGGTTTTTCAACCATAGGTAAGTCCATCAAGAGTTCACGAAGCCACTCTGCTTCAACAGTGGTAGTGTCTAATGCTGTGAGTTCTGCTTCCATAGTTGACCTTGTTAAGATGGTCTGCTTGCAAGACTTCCAGGAAACAGCGCCACCATCAAGTGTAAAAACGTAACCACTTGTGGCCTTAATCTCATCAGCATCAGATATCCAGTTCGAGTCACTATAACCCTCCAGTACCCTTGGATACCCGGTGTAGTGAATCCCGTAGCTCGCAGTGCCTTTCAAGTAGCGCATAACTCTCTCAAGCGCACGCCAATGATCATCTCCCGGTTTTGACACAAACCGACTCAGCTTGCTAACAGCAAACGAGATGTCAGGCCTCGTGGCACTCGCCAAATACATAAGCAAGCCAATAATCTGAGAATACCTCAGTTGATCTCTAGCAATCCGTCGATTCTTTCGAAGCAACACACTAGCATCATATGGAGTTGGAGAAGGTGTGCAGTCGCTATACCCAAAACGACTCAAGACCTTTTCCACATAGTGAGACTGAAGCAGTGTGATCCCACCATTCTCATCTCTCAATAGCTTGATGTTTAAAATAACATCAGCTACTCCTAGATCCTTCATCTCAAAACAGCGAGATAAGAAATCCTTAACCTCCATGATTAAATCAAGTTTGGTTCCAAAGATCGATATGTCATCGACATACAGACAAAGAATAACTCCTTCGCCCCCACCATGGCGATAGTACACACACTCGTCACCATCATTTACTACAAAACCGGCAGCAGTTAATGTTCTTTCGAACTTCTCATGCCACTCCTTAGGAGCTTGTTTAAGGCCATATAAAGACTTTAATAACTTGCACACCTTTCCTTCTTGACCAGGTATTACAAAACCATCTGGCTGATCCATGTAAATTTCTTCCTTCAACTCTCCATTGAGGAAAGCCGTCTTAACGTTCATTTGATGAACGAGAAGACCATGTAAGGCAGCCAGTGATAGTAGCACCCGAATTGTGGTCAGTCTAGCCACGGGTGAGTAAGTATCAAAGAAGTCTTCACCTTCTTTCTGGGTATAACCCTTAGCCACAAGCCGTGCCTTGTACTTTTCAATCGTACCATCAGGTCTAAGCTTCTTCTTGAACACCCACTTACATCCTACAGGTTTGCACCCATAAGGACGGTCAGTGATCTCCCAGGTACCGTTAGCTAAGATGGAATCCATCTCGCTACGTACAGCTTCCTTCCAGTAGTCAGCATCAGGGGATGCATAGGCTTCTGAAATAGTTCTGGGTGTGTCATCCACGAGGTACACAATGAAATCATCACCAAAAGACTTTGCAGTCCTCTGTCTCTTACTCCTCACAGGAGTTCCATTGTCAACCTCAACAGGATTCTCAACGTGTTCCATCGCAATGGTGGGTTCAGGAATTACAGTGAATTCCTCACTAGATGGAGTAGGTATCTCCTGATTTGATGAACTCGACATATCCTTCATAGGAAATATGTCCTCAAAGAAAGTTGCATCATTTGATTCCATAATCGTACCAACATGCATGTCGGATACCTCAGATTTTATTATCAAAAATCTATAGCCGATGCTATGAAAAGCATAGCCCAGAAGAACACAATCCACTGTTTTTGGTCCAAGCTTGCGCTTCTTGGGAATTGGTATATTGACTTCCGCCAAACAACCCCAAGTACGTAGGTAAGAGAGTTTCAACCTTTTCCTTTCCCATTCCTCAAATGGAGTCATGGTCTTATGCTTTGTGGGAACTCGGTTTAGGACATGACACGCAGTCATTAGCGCCTCCCCCCACCATTCCTTGGATAGACCCGAAGTGTCTAACATGGTGTTAACCATATCAGTTAGAGTTCGGTTCTTTCTTTCGGCTACCCCATTTGACTGAGGTGAGTAGGGAGGCGTCCTCTCATGGATTATACCATGTTCCGCACAAAACAGATCAAATTCATTGGAAAAATACTCTCCACCACGATCGGACCTAAGCCGTTTAATTTTTCGATCAAGTTGGTTCTCTGCCTCAGCTTTATAGTTTTTGAAGAAAGTTAAAGCCTCATCTTTTGATTTCAGAAGATACACATAACAATATCTAGTGGAGTCATCAATCAACGTCATGAAGTATCTCTTTCCACCTTTTGTCAACACGCCATTCATCTCACAAAGATCAGAATGTATAAGCTCTAGTGGCGCCAAGTCTCTTGCCTCTGCAGTCTTATGGGACTTGCGAGGTTTCTTAGCTTGCACACATACTTGGCACTTAGAGCCTTTGACAGCAGAGATTTTTGGAATTAAATTCAGATTGGCTAGCCGCGTCATGCAACCAAAGTTAATGTGACAAAGTCGTGAATGCCAAATATCAGACTCATTGTTGTGGCAAACATTATTAATAACTTTAGTGCAAATATCTGACAAAGATAGGCGGAACAAGCCTCCGCACTCATAGCCTTTTCCAACAAATTGTCCGCATTTGGAAATTACAACTTTATTGGACTCAAAAACCAACTTAAAACCATCTCGACATAAACGGGAACCGCTAACGAGATTTTTATTGATGGACGGCACATGATGAACGTTCTTCAGACGCACGGTCTTCCCCGAAGTAAACTTCAGATCGACCGTACCAACACCTCGAACGATGGCATGTGACCCGTTCCCCATCAGCACGGGAGAAGTCCCTGTGGCCTGGTAAGAAGAAAACATGGAGGCGTCAGCACAAACATGTACATTGGCACCGGTGTCAATTAACCAATCATGGGATTGAAATACTGAAAGGATGGTAGGAAAAATACTGTACCCTGATTCCGTCATATCAGTATCACCGATGACAACATTAGCAGACTTGCCGCCCTTCTCATGTTCGCGCTCCTCAAAGCGGTTAGGACACTTCGGAGCCCAGTGATTAGGATCATCGCAGACATGGCAAAGTCTCTTCCCCTTCTTATGAGAATTCTTCTTGAAGTTGGTAGAATGTGATGGCTTGTTCTTTGTATCAAACTTGCCTTTGCCCTGAGTTTTGTTCTTGTTGTTTTTGAACTTGTTGGGCTGGAAGTTCTTCTTTTGTACCATGTGGGCACTAGAAGCTCCCTCAGCAACTCGAGCACGTGTGTCTTTTGCTCTCGCCTTTTCTTCAACATCAAGAGTACCAATGAGATCCGCAACAGAAAACTCCTGTCTCTTGTGTTTCAGGGAAGTAGCAAAATTGTTCCACGAAGGTGGAAGCTTGGCAATAATGCCTCCGGCAACAAATTTGTCTGGCAACACACACTTGAAGTGCTCAAGTTCTTTTGCGAGCGACTGTATCTCATGAGCCTGCTGTACAACAGAGCGCTCATCAGTCATCTTGAAGTCATAGAATTGCTCCATGACGTACAACTCGCTACCGGCGTCCGAGGCACCAAACTTGGCCTCGAGCGCAGCCCACATGTCCTTGCCGTTGTCAAACACATATACGAATCCACAATGGAATCATCAAGAACACCCAGAAGAGCGCCTTTAAAGAGAGTATCGATCTTCTCAAAAGCTTCCAGCTGTGCTGGATTAAGATCGCCCTCAGGCTTGCCCTTAATGGCGTCATAGCAGCCCATGGTTTGAAACCAGTAGACTGCTCTCGTGCGCCACCTCTTATATTGCGCCCCCTTAAAGGCAGGCGGCTTCAGATGCGCAGCAAAACCACTCGGAGTAAATTGCCTATAATCAGGTTTTTGGATTGTTGGAAATATGAGCAAATTACTACGAGATTTAATCCGAATAAACAGAAGATAAATCATGACCACAGCAGCATAGATTAAACTAATCATGCGAACTAGCATAGCAGATGAGCATATCACATCTAGGGCACATACTAGAAACATGAATTCTACCACGATCTCGAACAGGAAGGATAGAATCACATACGGTGCAGCAGGTGTAGCACCGCCGGCGTTGACGTTGTCGCCCATCTTCGTCGACGATGAGGTTGCCGAGGTCGGGGAAGAAGTCATCGTTCGCGAAGTCGTCGCTGCCAGCAGTCGCGCGAGTGCGCTCCCCAAAAATCTGATCGCCCCTCTCCCGTACAGGATCACGAGAGGCGGGGTTCCGGAGGCCTGCTGTCCCTTCTCGCGGTGCACGCCGGAAGGAGGGATGGAGAAGACTTGCTTGGCGGCGCAATGATCTGGAACGGTGGTGAGAAACCATACGAAGCGGCGGCTGCTAGGGTAGACGTCTGCCTGACTATATAGCGCGGGCCGGGTAGGTCGTGGGACCCCACGTCCGAGTCGTCACGATCCAAAAGAATCGGAAACGGTTCAGTAATTAACGCGTCCGTTAATTATTAATTAATGACTCATTAATTTTTTCCGAGCAGCAAAAATATAGACAACGTGCATAGCTCTGTCCTCGGCTCGGCTCAATCCCGCAACTCGCAACCCGCGGCGCGGCGCGTCGCGTCACCCGCAACCTGCAACCCGCGTCGTGGCGTGGCGTGGCGTGGCGTGGCGAAGCGAGCGAGGAGGAGGAGCGCGCGTGTAGGTCTCCTCTTCTCATGCTCATACAAGTGGTAGGAGAGCTCACCTTATAAAGAGGTGCAACTCTCTCTCAACTTATGAGGTGGGACTAAACTTTAGCCTCACTCACTCCACTCACATGTGTGCATGAATGGGCCAAGAGAATTTTAGAATTTTAGTTGGGCTTCGGGCCAAAAGCCCACTAGCAAATTCCAACAATTTCTAGCACAGATGTTAAAGGAAGAAGGATACAAGCTGCTCACATGCAGGACACATTGTGAACAATAATGGAAGTCCCAGCCCATGTGTGTTTGTCTGCATGGCCTACTGTTGAAAGTTAACAGTGCGACAGGATCATAACAAAATAAAAAGAAAAGGAGATCAAGTCCCAGGTGATTGACCGGCCGTTAATACTTTATATCAGCAAAGACAAGGCTATATTAGCTGGTTCACTGTTACAAGCCCATTAAGGGTCAAACCTCAAGACGGAAGTGTGCATGAGTGCTTCCTATGTGCCTGGCAGGGTACTGCATGCCTTGTACGGTTCAATCTGTGACTCCATAAGATTACAAGATTGCATGAAGATCAAAGCAGAGCGCCAGTATACAAAAATGCCAGCGATTCGGTGTGGTCCGTATGGAACTTCAACAAACATCTGTCCGCATCATGCCAGACGGCGGATACACGGACCATGTTCCAGTAGTTGCAAATCAAAGACAAAAACAACGCCGCTCAAAAAATCTGGTGAATTACTATAAGGCACAGGATCTGTGTACGGAACTGTCGCCTAATTAAATCAGGTGAAATTTATCCTTTATATTAAGTACATGTTGATATCTTTCGACAAACAACTACTCGGCCTTGCTATATTTTTTGATGCAGGACAATTGTTCACTGCAAGAGCGATGGTCGTGTCATGGATATTTACCGCGCCTGCGACTTACTCGCCCGTCTGCGCGGCTTACAACAAGGAGGACAATTTGCCCGTCCGCACCGGCTTACAACGCCACGGCCGGTTCATATGTCTGTGCCGCCTCAAATGTTGCGGTCGTCTTTACCGTTCGTTTCTCGCAGCCTGGTCTACATCAACACACCGGGCTGCACCTGTCAGCATGAGCTGTTTATTAAGTATGAGCAAGTCACTGCTTGGGAAGCCCGGTTTTCTTCCAACAAATTGAAGGCAAGTTATCATCAGCCGCCGTCTGCACTGGATGGTTCAATGGGCTGGCGCACAAGTCGCCGCCACTGCAGTTTGGTTAAACTTCAAACAACCAGTTGGAAGGAGCCATTGGCCGAGTTGCTGACACGGCTCATACGGGATCATCTATAATCCGCCGCAGTCACCTCAACCTTCTGTGGGTTCACATCACGCTATCAACGCCAATGATATACACCTTCTGCTATGGTCAAATATGGGGAATCTCAAGCCAACTCCTCGAGTCATCTTGAGACTCGGGGGCTACAATGGTATAACTCGGCCAAAGTTAGCCGGTTTCAAGAAATTCAAGAACTCCGGGTCATTGAAGGGAAAAATAGCCCGGCCCCGGAGATTACTGCTAGATCAATGAAAATTTAAAGGCCGTCAGAAGATTTCTGGCTCAAAATAAGGATTCTGGTTTAAAAAACCGGTTCAAGGGAAATTTATCTATCAGAAAGCTTTGAAGCTCTCAAATCCGGTTCAAAATCCGGCTCAAGGTAAATTTGTCTCTCACAAAGTTTTGAAACTTTTAAATCCGGTTTAAAGTTCTGGTTCATTTTGAATTAATCTCTCGCAAGTTCGAGTTCTAAGAAAAATTAAAGGTTGCCAAAAAGTACTTGTTGCCATGATACACGGTTCAAACATAGACATCCTGCTTTACGGCTTATCTTATGGTCACTTGGGGGCTTCCTGTTCAAACATAGGTCGTATTCGAACTAAAGAGAACATAGCTGTCGAAACCCTCTTGATCGGCATACTGCCAAACCCACTTGGGGGCTTCTTGATCATATCTGAATCATAGCTTAACCCCTTTGGGTCTGACGTGGATCGTATTCGAATCAGCGTCATTAAACAACTCTTATGGTCACTTGGGGGCTTCCTGTTCAAACATAGGTCGTATTCGAACCAAAGAGAACATAGCTGTCGATACCCACTTGATCGGCATCGCGAAAGCCACTGGGGGGCTATATGATCGTATCTGAATCTTAGCTTAACCCCTTTGGAACGGTTTACTGATCGTATTCGAATCAGAAGCCTTAAACTTTTTAAGTCTTTTTGCGAACAATTTTGGGTTTGACTTGAGACCTTTTTAGGATTATATCTCAAATGTATATAAGTGTTTTATGCTTAACCCGGCTTGACTTTTGACTATAAGTCGCCAGCTTATGACAATCATCATCTATGTGGAAGCATTAGCTTTTAAGGATTGGGTTATCATGCTTACTGCACAGGTCATGAGAACCGGCAATACAAATTCAATATCACAGTGGTTATATGTGAGATATTATGACCCACCCTGGCTTTGACACTAAGTCGCCAGGGCATATGTTGTTTAAAATCTTTGCAGGATTTGCAGAAATATGACATATAAATGATTAAGTTCAAACTCATTACCAAAGTTGATGCTTTAAAATGATTATCCGTTCTGGATTTTTCTCAAAGGCTATAAGCCGCCGGGTTATAAAAATTCCGGCTTAGGCGTATTAAATCGCCATCGGCCAAGAGCCGACGGATATTTAAACTCTGGACTTACTTATCAACAGATGAGGTATTCAAAGTCACTTTGGCGCAATGGCTATTATATTTATTAATGGATATGATTTATTCTACAATGGAAGAAATAGTCCCGAGTCGCTGCAGGCTTACGACCCGGCACTTGGGGGCTACATTATTCAAATTGAGGTTACATCAAATATGCAAGTCTCATGTAGCTGCAAGCATGCACCATGACACTTGGGGGCTAATGCAAAGTCATTCTTGCTCACCTCATTGAAGACCCGACTCATCGCATCGTAATGGGCTGGCCCTTGGGGGCTACCAATTGCTCCTGTCAACAGTTCAAGGTACACAAGTCTTAGTCCATTATATTGAAGGATCCATTGCTCAGTTGGTAAAGCACAAAGCTCTTAACCTTGTGGACGTGGGTTCAAGCCCCATGGTGGAGATTACATCATATGATGTTATTATCAATGAATTATATACAAAGTCCCATCTCAGTAATATCTTACTGAGCCGGCCCTTGGGGGCTACACGTTGCTGCTCCGGTTTACATGATAATATTTACAAAGTCCCTGCTCATTATTGCATAATGACCCGTCCCTTGGGGGCTACACTGGTTGAAGTTTTATGAGTATAAGGTAATTACAAGTCCCAGGTTGCTGCAAGCATGACAACCCGGCACTTGGGGGCTACAAGTGATATACATATAAGGGGGGGAAATCTTCAAATTCTCAGTTTTGAGCAGGTCAGATTGACCCGGTGTTTGCAACAATCATGATCCGGTATCACCAATAATTATGACCCGGCGTCGGCAACAGTTATAACCCGGTGCTATCAATATTTACAAGCCGGCAATTTTGGCAGTTATAACTAGCCAGCCTCTACATCTCTAAACCGGCGGATCACAAGATGAATCTTGAGTCCAATATGCTTATTAAGCCGGAGCTTTGGAAACCGACTCAAATGGATTATTTCTTATAATATTTCAACAAGAGACCAATGTCAGCAAATTGACTCTGAAGCTGGCCTGGTGACCCGGATTTCTCAAAGGAAGTATCTGGATCTTTTGCATTGGTAAAATTGGGACATATCTGCTAAGGAGATTTGCTATGAGATCATGGATACATATCAAGGAAGAAATGTCAAGGACTTAAGGATGATCAGGTGCCGGCTTACAAAAATATTTAACCCGGAGTACAACCTATCAAATTTGTTCTTGTGTTTATGTTGCAGATCAGTTTAACATGGATAAAATCCAAATTAAACTGGGGGCTAATGTCGGGGATATACCCTGCGGTATGACCCGGCCGGATATATGACCCGGCCGGACTTGGTGTTTTCATTGGCAACCCGCCAGAAGATTGGCGACTCATGTGTCTGGCAGTTCACTAGCGTAACGACTCACGAGCCTGGCGACTTAACATGGCCCCGACGGCGGGTCAGACGGATAACAAGGGCCCAAGGCCAAGTAGTCCGGCTCATATTATGGTGGACCGGTTTACGAGGAAAGAGATAAGGAGTTTTCCCTTAAGGGGGCAGACTAGGATTCCGCTTGTTATAGAATAGTCCTAGTCCTACTAGGACTCCACATGTAACCCGCCCCTTCAACTTATATAAGGAGGGGCAGGGCACCCCAAGAGGGGACAGGCAACAAGAAACAATATCTAGGGCTAGACACAAAGAAGGAGCCGGCTTATGCGGCGAGTCCCTCATGAGCATAATGAGACCTAGCCACAAACAGCATGTAGGGCTATTCCGGATGATCTTTCTCGGGGCCTGAAGCTGTCTAAATCCTCGTCTTGTGTGATGATCCGTCTTGCGTCTCTCGATTCCGACCAACCCCTTCAAGCTACCGCATAGATGCGTTGGCCTCGCGACTAAGTCCTGACACTAAGGACATCTGTCGTGGCAAATCCACGACACCGCCGGCACCTGAGCCGCCGCCCGACCCATGATTGCCATCAATCGCGTTGGAATTCTTGAAAGCCTTCATGATCGCGCAATCTTTCCACAAGTGGGTGGCAGGTCGTTTCCGGGTGCCGTGTCTCGGGCAGGGCTCATTGAGTAGCTGCTCAAGAGATGGGCCTGACCCGCCAGATCGAGGAGGCGGTTTTCCCTTACGTCTCTGATTGTTACCCTGTGCATTGCCGTTGGCCACAAACTCCGGGTTACCCTCAGCCTTACGCTTATTGCCTCCTTGATTCATCGGGTTATGCTGCTGACCCTTTCCATTGTCGTTCTTCTTTCCCTTCCCTATCTTTTCCTCGTTAGACGCGGGATCCTTGGTACTATCAGAGTTGGCGTATTTGACTAAAGCTGCCATCAGCGTACCCATATCATTGCAATCACGCTTAAGGTGCCCCAGTTTCTGTCTCAGCGGCTCAAAGCGGCAATTCTTCTCCAACATGAGGACTGCAGAGCCGGCATCCATCTTGTCAGACGAATGTATTATCTTCTTGCTTACAATTTGTTAAGTCCACAATCGACATAGATTGCTTGCAAGTGTCTTTGAAGTTTTGGATGAATCGGGCCTTTAGCTCTGCCCATGAACTAATGGAATTGGGTGGCAAACCCTTTAACCAAGACCGGGCCGTTCCATCCAACATCATGGTGAAGTACTTAGCCATTGTTGCGTCACTGACCTCCAACAGCTCCATGGCCATCTCATAACTTTCGATCCACGCTCTGAGCTGTAAGTCGGCCGTGTAATTTGGCACCTTTCGAGGTCCCTTGAAGTCCTTGGGTAAACGTACATTACGTAGAGCCAGCACCAAACAAGGAACACCGCCGGTTCTGGTGGCCACTCCCGCCTCAATGGAAGTCGTCGGATAATCTGGAAAGTCCTAATGAGCCGTTTGTTGAGCCGCTAGCTAAGCCGTTTGTTGAGCCGCTAGCTGAGCCACTAGCTGAGCCACTAGCTGAGCCGCCCGCTCATCCTCCTGACGTATCCGGTCCTGTACCGGGTTATACCCGCCAGGCTGATTATGGCGTTGAGCGTTGCTTGACAAGGCCTTTGACTCCATGTGTCTGCTGTAACTCGGGCTCCGGTTCGGACGAGACGGAGCTAACCAGGGTGGAGGAGTTGAATGAATCTTGTCCCGGCTATAGGAATAAGTCTCCTGCTAAGCCAGAGCCGTCTGGACGAGTTCTCTGATCCTTCGTGTCTCCACCGTTGTTGGATCGTCACCATCTACTGGGAGAGCCGCTAGGCGCGCCGACGCTGCAATCAGGTTCTCCATGGGGTTGGAAAAGTGACCCGGCGGTATCGGTAATTAACGGGGCGGTGCCATATTCCCATGAGGAGGTGCCGTCACCTGAGGCTGAACTGGACCCCCGGCTGTCATGAACTGATTCACCTCTGGCGGGTTACTTGGGCCGGCTCCGGGTGTTGCGAAGAGGTTCCGTGGATCGTAAACCGGAGGCAACGAGATTGAATTTTCTGGTGTCTCCTCCTCATCACCTCGTTAGACGTGTTCAAGCTCATCGTAAGCTGGAAAGCCTCTGACTGGAGCTGTTGCGCCCGTGCATCCAAAGCCGCCCGTTCTGTGGCTAACCTGGTGTCCTCAGCTGTTAAGGCCTCCTTGGCCCGAGCTATTTCCTCTCGCACCTGTGCCACCTCTGCATTGTGCTCATCCTGATTCGCAGGAATAACTGTGGTGATTAACAGGGCCGTCAGCTTATCCATGAGATCCATCAGCACTTGAGCCGGCGGGCGCACAGGGCCTCCTGCCCCGGCCGCTTCTGACCCGGACGTTATTGCTGCTGCAGCCGTTGAGTTTTGACCGGGTTGAGTACCAGCCATGAAGACTCCTGCCCAGCTTGGTGGCTCATAGGGGTCCGGAATACTGCTGCCATCGGAACAGCCCCCAAGCCCGCCATCTTGTAACAGATACAATGAATCTGTTGAACCGGCGGACGAATCACCATACGAGAGGACGGCCGTCTCATCACCATCTACAGATCCTTCAGAAATTTCCCCTCCGTGGATGCAACCCACGAAGGCACGCTTCACGACGGGTTGAGCCCGGGCGGGTCTTGCGCGCTGAGCCATCTCGACGAGGTTGGTGCAGTTGTCCGGCTCAGGGCCCGGCTCACCAATCCAGCCGATGAAGACGTGGATTCCGCCGAAGGGGACCCGGTACCCGTACTCAATTGAGCCGGCGTCGGGGCCCCAGTCTTCGTCGTCGATGTAGATCTTGCCGCGACGACTCTTGGTCATCCGGCCGACTGCGTATCCCTTGAGCCCTTCGAAGCTGCCCTTCAAGAACTCAAATCCACCATGCGATGGCCCCACGGTGGGCGCCAACTGTCGTGGAATTGTCACGGCAGATGTCCTCTTGCAAGGACTTAGTCATGGAGCCATCGCAACCAGGAAGCTTAAAGGGGTTAATCGGGACAAAGGACACGAGAGAGTTATACTAGTTCGGCCCCTTACGGTGAAGGTAAGGCCTACGTCTAATTGGGTTGGTATTGCTGAGGTTTCGATGACCAGGGAGCAAGATACGCTATGCCCGGTTCTCGATGAGTTGTTTCTTGCCCTAAGCCGCCGCGGGTCGTCCCATTATATACACGGGTTGACGCCCTGCGGCCCATAGAGTCCCAGTCGGCTCATAGACAGTGTCTGGCTCGGTGACTAGTTGATTCTACCTTATGTTACAAGTCATGCCATCATGGCAATTTACCACTATGGGCCTTAAGTCGCCTGTGGGCCTTAGACCCTTTATTGAACCGCCATCTTCATGCTTGGTCTTGGGCTTCTTCTGATGAGTCCTTATGTGCGTAACCCGGCCCCTCCTGGGCGGCTTACACAAATAGTTATATCCCCAACATCGACCGCTATCAAGCATGCATCTAGAGTATTCAGTTCATAAGAATGGAGTAACGCTTTAAGCAAGATGACATGATGTAGAGGGATAAACTCATGCAATATGATAACAATACAATACGTGTCGTTTCCCCTACTGTCACTGGGATCGAGCACCACAAGGTTGAACCCAAAGCTAAGCACTTCTCCCATTGCAAGAAAGATCAATCTAGTAGGCCAAACCAAACTGATAATTCGAAGAGACTTGCAAAGATAACCAATCATACATAAAAGAATTCAGAGAAGATTCAAATATTGTTCATAGATAATCTTGATCGTAAACCCACAATTCATCGGTCTCAACAAACACACCGTTTGGACTCCGTTTAATATTCCTTTTCTGCGAAGCACTGAAATAGGCAAAAAACAGCAATTTGGGCTGGGCCTCCAGTTAATAGGTTAGTCCCAAAAATAATATAAAAGTGTATAAATAAGCTCATTAAACATCCAAAACAGAATATATAATAGCATGGAGCAATCAAAAATTATAGATACGTTGGAGACGTATCAATTATGATATGAGAAAATATAAATAACAACTTTATTATTGCCTCTAGGGCATATTTCCTTCATGAGCCCCTTAAATCGACCATATACGTCCGAGGTGCCCGGCAGCTCCCATATCGAGCCTATATGTGAGGCGGATATACAGACATCTGGACGCGTTCGTCATGTTAGACTGACGGTAGGGGCACATCCCAAATCTCCTCAAGTTGTCCTGACCTTGCTCGGCATGCCCTCTTCCTCTCCTCTTTTCTGCCTCGTCCATATATCCGCCACCGTAGCTTCGTCGTCTTCCCTAATCCACGGCGCCGTCACTGGAGACCCCAACCCACAACGTCGCTGAACCGTTCCTCCATCAGACGCCGCCCTGGTATGCGCAATTTTTTTTATTTTTCCTCATTTTGTAGGCAAACGATGGATTCGTCATCGGATGATGAGTAACATAGAGATCATCTATTCCTTTGGATTGATGCTGAAATGATGGTTGATGATGAGCATCCAAGAAGAATTGGAGAAGCAAAATGAGTATATGCTGAATTTCAAGGTTTCGATAAAGGGCACGAGTGTAAACTTCGTCAAGGTAAAAGCAGAGGCATGAAACATGCATTGACCAAATGTTTTTGATTAGTTCGCGTTTATTTATTTATTTTCATTTAGCAATACTTAAGCTGTAGATTTGACTGTAGATCCTTTTTGAGGGATCCGATTCTTTAGAGGAACGCATGGAAAAAGACTTAAGCTATGGGTTAACATTTCGGCTTTCGTTTCCGGGTTGCTCGAGCCTTCCCACTAAATCTGCAGACACGCCGGACTCCACAACCACAAGTCCACAACCATAAACGTGCATAGAGCAAAAAATGGAAAGGTTCTCCCAATCCTTTTGTTGGCGTGTTGCTTCACCCTTCCTATGTAATTTACTATGGGCAGATGCTCCAGACCATGAATGACTGCGTGGTCTGCAGCGCCACCGGCGTAGAGCTACAAATGAAAGATTCCTCTCATGCTTTCGCTGCCGTGCTTTTGACCCGGCCTAGTCCACTATGACTATGCGCGTGCATTATACTTTTTTGAGCTACTCCCTCAGTTCCAAAATAGTGTGCCCGCATTTTCCGAGGTATATAGTGATACCTTTATATTCTTGTGGTAATTCAAAACATACCCTACTTTTGTACAAATGATTGTGAATCTTTAGCTATTTAAAATTCTTTACAGATAACCTAGAATTTGCTTTGGCAAGAGAAGTTTCTACTTTTATGTTGTACTTAGACTTTGACTGACTTTTGAATTGTATACACTTTTAAGAAGATGTGATATTTTAGTCGAACAGTACTTGCATCTATATGCTTGCATGTATAAAACTACTGTTTGATGTATTGAGCGATAGATTGTTTTAGTTGTACTGAACTTGTTTCATTTCAGAACAAACATAAATCAAAGAAATGGTATCTTCCGCGTAAGAACACTTCATTACCAAATTTACGACAAGGAACATCTTAGCACGTACACATATCTGACTGCATATTACTATTTTCCAATTTTCTTATGATAATTTCCCATTTTGCTTACCATGGAACAGAAAACGGCGCAGCAAAGCGCGCTTTCACTTCTAGTCCTGATGAAATTCACATTTTCATTGTGTTGTTCAAGATGCATTATGAATGGGGAATAAACGATAGATAGCATTCAGATTATTGGCATCTATCATACTTTCAGCATTCAGCATCATGAGCGAAGTGGAGCAATGAGGATAATATGCAATGAAAGCTACTCCCTCCGTCCCAAAATACTTGTCAGAGAAATGCATAAAAATGAATGTATCTAGAAGTAAAATACATCTAGATACATCCATTCCTCCGACGAGTATTTCCGGACGGAGGGAGTATAAAGCTAGAAAATTTGGTTATTTCACTTTATGAAGTGTGTAACCTTTTAGTTCAATGCTTGCTTCATTGTACTCCTCCGTTCACCTTTGTATGAATCCTGTTTTTTTTGCGGGTCACCTCTGTATGAATCCAACAGATTATGTAATCAACCCAGCAATTTATACTCTTTCCGATAGTTTGTAATCTTCCAACGCTACTTAGTAAAACTGAACAAAGAAAGTAAACACAAAAACCAATAAATTAAGGCACAATGTAGCCAACAACGGGCTCATTCATACTTTCCGCGCGTTCCGCCAGCTACTAGTTAGCAGCAAAACAAGTCCTTGTGTATCAATAGTTTAAACGCTTGCTAGGTAAGGCAGTAACAGGTCCAGCGTAACATAAGGGTCGCATGGTGGTTATCACACTATGGGCCGATAGGCCAGGAGAGCCGAGGGAAGTTAAAGCAACAGTGGAGGGTATGCTTTCAATTCGGCCTGGTCGTTCAGGAAAAATAAATCGCTTGCCGGATAAACCCATCGTGGTTTCGGCACTGGCCATCTGTCAAAAAGTGATCCTTCAAAGTTAGCCAATGAGTAAATTCATGTAAAACACTCTAACCACAATAATTCGGAGACGTTCTCAAAAAGTGACCTGTTTAATTTGCAGTTTATTGTACTACTGGCATCAATGCTCCTGTCAAACACCACCAAATTACAGCTTTAGTATCCGAAATCGCATTTACAATGCATAGTTTGCAAGCTCAGCTATTTGACTTGCAAGATAGCCCCTAGCATGAATGTATGGACTTGTCACAGAAACAAAATGTAGGACGGGTGGAATTCATGTCGTGAAAACAGTAGGAGGGTATGGAGATCAAGGAAAAGCTCATCAAAGCAACTGCAGCCCATATTTCACCCTAGGGGTGATCCTAAAGTTGAGCGCTGGAGCTACAAGATATATATGCTCTATTCTCCACCGCAGTGCCAACTTAACAAGCCAAGGATGACAGGGACATCATTGCAATCATGCAACATCAGTTCATAAACAGTGTGAAATCTCCAAACAAGATGAGTCGTATATAATTTCGAAATGGTTCATGAAAGTGTAGAACCCAAGGACTCAAGTTTCAAATTAAAGTAGTTCAGAGGTCCAAGATAGTTATAACAGAACTAGCTTCCACAATATATAAATTGTCCAATGTTTTTAGCAAGTGGGGTTCACCGAAACTTGAGTACTTATGCAAAGAAAAAAATACTCGCATGCCATGCAAAATCTACATTAATTAACACTGTAAGACATATACCTGTCTGTCTTAAAATGCCTCAGGCATTCAAGAATGGTATTCCTAGGTACGAATGGAGTTTTTCCCTCGTCATAAAAGTTCATGCCAATAAAGTGCCCATCAAAATCAACAAGGGGGCCTCCAATCCCAACCTAACACAAAAATTTAGTGACAGTGAACAATGATTATATCAGAAGATGACACACAAGCAGATTAAGGAGCTCTCTTCCAAAAAGGACATATTAAGGCACTCACAGACTGATGCAACTATTTATCTGCCAAAATGCCAAATAATGAAGTAAGAGAAATAGCCCATGTACCTTTTTAATTTTACATGTGGAGGTCAAAAGCTCTGTGCAATCAAATTTGCTCGGCTCGTCAGTCAACATTCCACATGCGGCCGTTAATGCGCCACCTACAAAAGTGCGCCCTAGAGCCACCACCTTACAAGAGGGCTCAAATTGTACTTCATGGTAGAGATTTGCTGTATGGACATCAGGGCAGGGCATGATGTCTACTACAGCGACATTATAGTGTAAACTATAATGCTGCAGATTTCCTTTGACACATTGTTTGTTGGGAAGGCGTACTTCAATCTGAAACAGTAAAGTTAGCAGTAAGTAATACGTTAACCAATAAGCAGCGCGAATAAGGAAGATTAGCAATATTAACCCTCAAGTTATCATCGATCTTATTTTCATCATCAGATCTGACTAAGCTTGCTGATGTCAGAACACTCGTGCATTCTATAAGTATGCCTGTGCATGCAAATACCCTTGTAGTCCCTGCACATCGCATATTTCAGATCATCAGCTGCCGATGATCAAATACAAATTAGGAAAATCATGTATTATTTAAGTATTTTCACCATTGAATGAAGCAAGTGAGACAACACTGCCGGACAAATTTAAAGCAACTTCTTTACTGAGCTCCTTCAGGACATTTCGCCAAGTACCATCCACATACTCAAATTTCTCATCACAATGATTAATCAAACGCATGCCTCCTGGTTAAAGAAATATTACACGACACAGCAGTAAGAACCAGAGCAAAGATGAAACAGATGGCGCAAACAAGAGGGGGAGAATCAGCAAAACAGGAAGCAGCAACTCACGGCAAAATTTTGTTGGCAAGGGATGACCAAGTGAGCGCAGATTGTCATATATCCTATCAACAGATACTAGGCAACAAAGGTTCAACCAATTAGCATTGCTGATATATTAAAACTAGGATCCCAAGCACCAATATAAAATCAACAGTCTGGCTTACTAGTAACTATTGTGAACAAGAATGATCAATAAGTAACATTTGGATGCCACAGCAACTTCCATATTAATTTACATTTTAGCGGTCATTAAAGATTCACCTTGTGGGTCAAAGCAAGAATCTTTCAAGAGATTCACACCATTGTTTGTGCTTCTCACCAGTATGCCACCTACGATGGAAAAGTTGGGTGAAGAACTGGCCAAACTAACAATGATGCACCAGCTCATGAAGTAGTATATTCTCATGCAGCATACAAACGAACTAAGTGAGTAGGGTGAAAGTGGTCTTTTTAACAAGGTGAAGTGGCTTATTTTAGGAAACAACGTAAAGTGGTTCATATCATCAAGGAACAAGGTGAACTGATTAGCACAGAGACAGATGCAACTTAGCATGCCATTGGTAAGTAAATTGTAAAACCATCCTTGCACTACAGTTAGGATTCATAAACACGGATCATGTGATAATGCAAAATTGAAAGTTCTAGGTGAGTGATGGTGCAGTTTTATCCTTACTTGCACAACCACCTCCTTGCTCATTATGAGACCTGCATAAAACGGAGAGAAAGCTGATTACACCGCAGACCTAGAGAACTCGTAAACTTAAGTATGTTCATATATTTGTTCAAACAAACATTATTATAGGAGTAAGAGGCTTGAAGAGCTGTACAGCAATGAAAGTGCATGCTTACAGGATAGGTGATGTGAGCACACACTAGCAAATAACCCAATTATTATCAAGAAATGTTTTAAAGGGAGTGCAAAGAAACTACAAACGCCAAAACTATATCTCCCTATATGTAGTTTCACACATAACCTAACACACCAACAAATTTGAACAAATACCCCAACGCATGCAAATTTTGAGTTCTCTTTTCCTCGTATGAAGAGCCTATGCTGAATCAGAAAAAGTCTCGACTGCCACAACAATTGAGTAGATTAACCTTCAGTAACACCTATCATTGATATACTATATGATGTGTTTTGGACAGGCTGAAGCAAATGAGACAAGCCTGCTAAATCATTGTGGTGGCGAACTCATCAGACTCACAAGGATGCATGGGTAAGCAGATAGAGAAGCTTTAGCTCATAAAGTAGTAGGAGACATACCCAGAAGTCTTCAAGTAGCCAAATTGCTCATCAAAACTATCATTCAAATCATCGTGCCCTAGAGAAACAAGCATGGTATAGCACAATTGTGAGTGCTATATAACAAAGCACCGAGGAAGAATACAATACATGCAAAGGAAGTAGGAGAGTGACAAAAGTTACAAACAGTGACTCACTTGGACTTCCTGTTATGAAATGTTTTAGCTTGCTACTCTCACTACTTGCTGTTGTGCTATCATGTTCTTGCTTTCGCTTCAGCTCCTTTCCAGACCTGCAGCATAACAAACAATATGCAATTTTCGTGTCATAACCAGCAAGCCAAAGGTTGTATGGAATATCAGACACACCGATATGTCAGAGGGCAAGAATACAAGACAAACTTAATTGGTCCCGTAAAAGAAACCGCAAGCAGTGTGTATGCTCCTGAAAGGAAAGAAACTAAGGGTGGTCAATGTCAACACAAAATGGGCAGCAAGTCAACTCAGTGTGAAACAATGTGAAGTGGCAGAGTGCTCTGCTCTAACTTTGCAAGGAGATTACAGGTAAGTAGTTTCCTGATGGCATTTTGTGCATTAGTTACAATGAAGAAAGAGTGCATAACACATGACTAGTGTAGTGAATTCCAATTGGTTAGTATGTGTTAAAAGCAGGATTGTGCAAGCAAGGATAAGACTACCTAATAGTGGGACAAGCTACAAAGGTGACACATCTTAACAGTATGTGTTAAAAGCAGGATTGTGCAAGCAAGGATAAGACTACCTAATAGTGGGACAAGCTACAAAGGTGACACATCTTAACAAGCCCCTCCGCCTCGCGCCGCCGGCCGGTCCGGCCGCGACGGCCACTCAAAAATCATTTCTTTCCCGGCGATCACCATCCAGCTCCATCATGTCCCTGGCTTCCCTTGCGATTTGGTGGAAGAGCTTCTCTGTTCCAAGATTCGCCATTTGCAAAACTGGTCATACAAGTTCACCGTTTCATCCAAAGAAGTTGGGTTTTCTATCATCAAGGAAGGTAATGTTTCGAAGCCTGAGTACAATATGAATTTCCTTCTATGGGGAGATGGAGGTCCCAACTCCTCCTGGGAACTTGAAGAAAAAGCAGATGCCTGGACTCATATCTTTGCTTGACACCCACATAGATCCTATGCGCAAGCTCTGCAATCTCCTCCTATCTACCAAGATCAATCAGGATCTATCCCCCGATTTCCATCCAATTCAAACCCGGATGGATAGCGGCTCAATCCTGGGAGCATTCAAGGCAATACTCATCTTAACTCAAGAGCAGGATCTCAGCAGGTTCAAAATCGCCAATTGGGCCAGGAGCCTTTCTGTGTTCGTTGCCTACTCAAGGGTCACTTTCGGCCCGATTGCAAAAATCGTATCAGGTGCAGAGCATGCAACCGATGGGGTCACATTGCTAGGGACTGTTACTTCACTAACAGGCCCAATGTTAGCCCACAGCCCACCATATGCGGCATCCCTAGTCTTATTCCAAGGCAGGAATCCACTGTTCCCGCGTATCAAGCCACTCAGCCCGTTGATACCGATATTCACCTTGGCAACAGCATCAACGCCTCAGTCTTACCACCTTTGGTAGGTGACCCTCATCACGCTGCCGCTCGAGCTTCTTCCACCTCCCCGCTCATCCACTCTGTCGCCGTCCGCCTTGGATTGTCGCCCGGCAACTTGTTGTACCCCACTCTCGCAACCTCGCGTGCTACGATGGCGACATTCCCATTCGATCCGACCCCGTTTCTTCCCCCAAATCACCAAGCCATCAAAGTGGAAGGCAAACCCACTAGGGTTCATGTTCTGGCCGGGGCGGTGACTCCAGTTCACGAGGAATGGGCTATCGCTACCATTGTGCCCATGCCAAATCTTCCAGTGGCTTTCTCCATGATCCGCGAGGTACTAGCCGAGTTCCTTTCTAAAATCAAGCACAAGGGTTTTTCTGAAACTTCGCCATGTCCATTTGGTCAAGCGTATGTAAAGTTAGACAGTGTATTTGACAGAGATGAGCTAGTTCTTCAGAGCCCTCGTGCATTCCCAGATGTCCATGTTATCTTTGAAAAACACAATGAGGGTATGAATAGGAGGAGGCTTACTATGAATAGGGAGGCATGGATTTTACTCTGCAGTTTCCCTTTTGACAGAAGATGTTTCCATGAAATCAATAATGCAGTCAAAGGATTTGGGACCTTTTTACACTAGGATAGGAACAAGAGCACCAGGGCTAATCAGATGGTCAAGGTGAGGGTGGAGGAGCTTCAGGACATTCCTGCTAGTGTGGTGATTGGTGAAGGACACAATATCCAAACAGACTCTGACTGTACCAATAGTGATTGTGCAACAGGAAATGCTTGGGGTTGAACCACCGGATGTCGGTCCAATCCCTATTGAGACCAGCCTCACTTCCACCCCAACCAGCACAACCATTTCCTTGGTCCTGTGCAACAGCATGAAGCAGAGCAAGAGCAACCAAATAATGCATATAATCAGGAGTTAAACAATTTGAATCTTCAGCTGGAGGTGGCTCAACAGCAAGTACCAAATCTGAACCTTCCTTCGGATATGGAGGAGGAGGAGGGGGACCTACCTGGCTGAGGGCATTGGGCCATGCCAAATGACAATGAAGAGATTGATCAAGAACTTCATCCAGGGGAGTTTCTTCAGTTACATGAGCTCATGGAACCCATGATGGTGGATGATAATGCTGACAATACTGAGGAATTGCAGGAGGGAGATATTAACAGCAACTTAACTCTGTCTATGGTTCCCTCTCAAAACAGTATTGCTACTGGAGCATCTGCTAATGGGCCTTTGGCTCCAATTGTTCAGACAGTGCCTGATTTGAACCAAGCTGCTGGGCTAGAGTTGCCAAATGATGGAGCCCCTCTGCTGGGCCCGAATTTGCCACTTATTGGGCCTTCCAATCAGGCCCATCTTACAGTACACATGCACATATCATGGAAGACTGGAATTTGGTGGCAATCTTGCAACACCAACAACACCCATCTGAGGAAGTTTATCAGGACCCTATGCAGTTTGAAACGAGCCAGTATAATCTCCCAGTATCTGTTTGCAAACTGATTGAACCTGTAAGCAAAATTGCAGCAAAGGAACATAACATCACTCTGATGCTACCTGCCCCTGATGGGCCTACTCATGATAAGCTTATGACACACCCTGCAGTGGACCAGATGGGTAATGAAACTTCTGCCATGATAGACAAAGCACTCACTTCTCAAACAGGTGAAAGTTCTCAGTCTGACTACACTGCCCCACCTGGTTTTCCTGGTCCTATCTATGCTAAATATGATCAAGTTTATGATAATGCCCCCCTTGTAGAGCATGGGCACATGGTGAGGGACCAGAACATTGATGAGAATATTGAGCAATTTGGGGCAGAAGGGGCCCAAATTTGGGAAACACATTGTGCACCTAAACAGGAAAATCTGGAGATAATACAAGTTCCTATTGATTGGGTCAATTTTTATCTGTTGCTCTCCTATCCCTTGATAAGTTTTCCTGGGCCAAGAAATTCCTGAATCTAAAGTGTGGGATCTCATTGTTCAAGGATCTACTGCTAGTTTCAAGCCTTTTGCTATCCCTGTCTTATGTCCCTTTGATCATGCTCCTTGTACTTTGAAATCATATCAACAGAAACTTCTGGATCGGGAAAATGCCACCACACCTATTGGTGAGGCTAGTACTGAGGGGGAACACTCTGCTTCATCCACCTCTGCTCTCCATATCAAGAGGAAAAGAAAGGAGAAGGCCCCCTTGGTGGAGACTGAGGTAAGAAGGAGCTGTAGATTACAGTCTTTGAACAATGGATTTAAGCACAAAGTTTGTGTTGATATGAACTGCTTGGCCTGTCATGCATTACCTCCACCTATTCCATCCAAAGTGGTTAAGAATTTGAATATCCAACTTTGCAAGGTCAATGCACAAGATACCTCTGAGGAGAAGATCACTGCAAAGCCCAAAAAAACAAAAGAGCACCACATCTTCCAACAAGAATGTCAAGGCAAGCAAGGGCTAGGGTCAGCCCCAGAAGTGATGCTCCAGATCTGTATCACAACTCTTCATAGTAGATCCTATCTGTTGACATGATGTGGTATTTTGGCTGTAATAGTACCTGGTACTGTCCTGAGTATGTGGTGGTTATTTTGGATGTAATAGTACCTAGCTGCTCTCCTGATCTGGTGGAAATAAACAGTATCATGCGTAAGTTATTCCAGACTTTCTATTTTCCTGTTCTGCTCTTTCTTTATTATGGCAAGCACTTGGAATGTATTAAACTGGAATATCAGAGGACTGAAAGATCCTAAGAAATGGACTGCCCTGCACAATAAGATTGAGGAATCGAATTGCTCTATCCTATGCCTTCAGGAGACTAAAAAGAGAACATTTTGACAATTTCTATATCAAGAATTTCTGCTCCAAAAGTTTTAACAAATTTGATTTCATGCCATCTGTTGGAGCATCAGGGGGCCTGTTAGTTGCATTGAATGATCATCTATTTTCTGGTCACACTGTCTCCAAAAATGATTTTTCGATTACGATCTCTTTCACATCAAAGCATAGTGGAGAGCAATGGTATTTAACTAATGTCAATGGGCCATGCCAGCAAGCAGAAAGAGTAATTTTCATCAACTGGTTTCAGAACCTTCACATGCAGGATGAAGATAAATGGCTGATTTTAGGGAATTTTAATTACATCAGATACCCACAGAGCAGGAACAGAGAGGGGGGCAGGACATGTTTGCTTTCAATGAAGCCACCAGTCAACTTGCTTTAGTTGAGATCCCACTAAAAGGCAGAAATTTTACATGGAGTAACATGCAGGAAGCACCTCTATTAGAGAAATTGGATTGGTTCTTCACTTCAGAATTCTGGACACTTGCTAAAACCACTTCTGACCACGTACCTGAGATGATCAAGATTGGGACTAGTATCCCCAGAGCTACTTGTTAGGAAAGCAACTTATCTTTATTGAAGGCCCAAGGGGCATATATATATTACACATGACTTGAGGTGCAAGGAAACTAAACATAGACTAATAAGAACTCCTAGACCAATACTAATACTCCTTAACACCCCCCCTCAAATGCAAGCGTATGCAATAGCATTGCATTTGAAGAAGTGTAATACTAAAAAAAAAATGATAATCCAAATCCGCATCTTGAGAGTGTCGTCGTAGTATGAAGAGTCTTCAAAACCTGTCGAGTCGCCAAAGGGGATAACGAAGAGATGGCACATCAAAGAAAGACACCACATCGATAGAAGATACAAGATAAGTATCAAGAGAAGATGGGTTGTCAAAAGAAGATGGCACATCAAGAGAATGAAGCATTGCTTAAAGAATCATGGCCCATGAAAACCGACGGCGAAAGAAGCTCGGCGGCAAGAGAATGAGCTTAGATCAACAATGCAAAGAGAGGCCACAGAAATCCTATACAGAGGACAATGACCAGAAGAAAAAGGCTGACGGACATAGGTATGGTGGGCTCACATGACATGAGAAAACACAAAATATCAACGGATTTTGTGGACACAGCGGAGATTATACTATAAAACTAGGAAAAAGAGCACGCGACACCTTTAAAAAAAAGGTGCATGAAGCGTAAGACAGTAGCTAGCAGGCACGTAGATGGACGTGCAAGCGCAGAGCATGCAATCGAGAGCACAGTAACACAGGTGCAGAGGCAGAACTAGGCAAGAAGCATACGCTGGTAGAGCCTCACATGGGGCAGCACCCGAATCGGGCAAGGAAGCGGCCGGGAGAAGGCAGAGGAGCACGCTAGCAGCAGCTCCGGGAATAGACTCGCCTGGGACGCACTTGGAGGCGGAACGGCAACAGCTGCAGCCTCGATCTCGACGTCTGCGTGCACTGATCTGGACCACGACCTTGGAGCATGGATCGGGAACCTCTCCTGGACTGGGGAAACAGCCGACACAGATCGAAGACAGCATCGTGGAGAAGGGCACTGCGTCCTTGTCCGCGGCTGGCAGCATCCCGGCGGCCGCGCGGAGGACGGCGACCTGGTAGATGGAGGCGTCGATCTGGGAGGGACGAACACGGACGACCGTCGAGAGTCCCAGGAGGCGGCGGCCCGTACTGCCCAACAGCGAGCGTGTAGAAGCCCAGCGGTGCATCGATCGATCCAACGGGGCCAAGTTGATGCAGGAACGGCTGGGCTGAGTTCCACCGGGGTCGAAGGAGACAGCCATCGTCTGGCGGACTCGATCGATCCAGAAGAGATCGATCGAAGGAAAAAGATCGGAAAAAAAAGGCAAGTTGCGGCGCCGGAGGGGACCTAAACCTAGGCTCTAATACCATGTTAGGAAAGCAACTTATCTTTATTGAAGGCCCAAGGGGCATATATATATTACACATGACTTGAGGTGCAAGGAAACTAAACATAGACTAATAAGAACTCCTAGACCAATACTAATACTCCTTAACACTACTATCTTCAGATTTGAAAATTTATGGTTAGAACGCCATGATTTCAAATTAGTTGTTAAGAATATTTGGGACCAACAAGTACAGGAGGTTGACAGTGCCAAAGTTATTGCACCCAGATTCAAGAGACATAGAAAGGGTCTCAAGATTTGGGCAAGTTCTCTGATTTGAAACAGATCATTATGGACACAAATTATATGATCCACTTCTATGACAACCTGGAGGAATACAGATCCCTCACCACTGCTGAGGCCAATGGAAGGACCATAATCAAAGAGCATCTTCAAAAAATCTTATCTTAGCAAAGAATCTATTTGGAGGCAAAGGGCCACCATCAGAAACATTAAGATGGGTGAGGCCAACACAAAATACTTTCAGGCTAAGGCTACTATCAAATTCAGGAATAACAAAATTGCCATCCTCCAAGATGAACTGGGTGTGGAGCACCAGGAACATAATGCTAAAGCAGCTATTCTTTATAGAGCATTCAAGGAGAGATTGGGCACAAAATCTAACTCACAGAATCCTCTTCACCTCCACCAGCTCCTTCATCTTCATGAGGATCTAGCTGATTTGAAAATTCCTTTCACTAGACAAGAGATTGATGCAGTGCTCCATAATATGCCTTCTGAAAAAGCACCAGGGCCTGATGGTTTTAATGCAGCTTTCCTGAAATCTTGCTGGGATATTGTTGCACAAGACTTCTACAATCTCATCGAGGATTTCTTTCATGGGAGAGTCAATTTGTAGTCTATAAACTATTCTTTCATTACACTTATCCCCAAAAAAGACTCTGCCAGCACAACTGCAGACTTCAGACGTATTTCCTTGCTTAATTGCACACTCAAATCCTCACTAAGCTGCTGGCTAACAGACTGCAAAAGGTTATTCTTAAGCTCATTCACAAGAACCAGTATGGATTTCTGAATAATAGGTGTATTCAAGATTGCCTTGCTTGGTCCTATGAATATGTCCATCAATGTCAGCAATAGGTGTATTCAAGATTGCCTTGCTTGGTCCTATGAATATGTCCATCAATGTCAGCAATCTGGTAAGGAAATCATACTTCTTAAGCTGGATTTTGAGAAAGCATTTGACATGCTGAAACATGAGACCATTATTGAGATTTTGAGAGCAAAGGGCTTTGGCACAAGATGGATTAATTGGATCAACATGATTTACAGCACTGGTTTCAGCTCTGTTATCCTCAATGGTGTCCCTGGCAAACAGTTCTTATGCAAGCAAGGAGTTCGGCGAGGAGATCCACTTTCTCCCCTTATTTTTGTGCTGGCTGCAGATCTGCTACAATCCATGCTCAATAAGGCAATGCACCATGATATGATAATACCACCTATCCAACATCAGTCATGCCCAGATTACCCTGTTATTCAGTATGCAGATGACACCATTTTAGTCCTATCAGCTGAGCAGAACCAGTTGCAGCATGTTAGGAACCTACTTCAACATTTTGCTGCCTACACGGAATTGAGAGTTAATTATGCTAAATCCACCATGATCCCGATCAACACACCAGACTACAAGATACAACACCTTTCTTCCCTACTAGGCTGTCAGATTGGTTCACTCCCTCTGTCTTATCTTGGTTTACCATTGAGTAACACTAAACCCAAGACTGAGGATTATGTTCCACTTCTCAGGAGGATTGAAGGGAGATAAGCTTACACTTATCAAGTCTGTCTTTTCTAGCATGCCCATCTTCTTCATGTGCACACTATCCATCCTAACAACAGTTATCAGCCAGCTGAACAAAGGGAAAATATCATATGGAAACCAACATTCGGTGGAAACTGGTGAAAACCACGAGAAGAAGATGTTTTGAAGTTTCAAAAAAATCTGAAAAAAATACGGGATGTTAAGAGGATGATGTTTTATTGCCACAAAAAATTTCAAGTTGAAACACATTACGAGATGTGAGCTATGAAAAAGACAAAATCAGCGTTGAATAGAGCCGTACAGTAATGTCACTACTCAGGGCTGAATTTGTCTTTTTCATAGCTCACATCTCGTAATGTATTTCAACTTGAAATTTTGCATGGCAATAAAACATCACCCTCTTAACATCCCTTTTTTTTCAGATTTTTTCAAAATTTTAAAATATGGTTTCCACGAAGTTTTCATTGAATATTGATTTCCGTATGATATTCTCCCCTGAACAAATATCTCCAGCATTGCTTCTGGAGGAAATATGGTACAATGGACAAAGGTGTGGCTCTTATATCCTCGGACAAAGCATGTATGCCCAAAGCTCATGGTGGTCTGGGTATATTGGACATTTCTATCCATAATAAGGCACTCCTGATGAAATACTTGCACAAGTTCTTCAATCAGGAAGATATTCCCTGGGTCAACATCATTTGGGAGACTTACTATCAGCACAATTTGCCTGGTAACAGGGAAGTGGTGTCTTTCTGGTGGAGAGCTATACTCAAGTTATTGCCACTATATAAGAAGCAGGTCTCATGCATTGCAGGTAGAGGAAACACTATTTCTTTTTGGGAGGATGCTTGGCATCAGCAGCCACTGAAATTGGCACTACCTGAGCTGTACTCTTACCAACAATCTAGAGATCTCATTGGAGAAGGTTCTGTTGACTGATGATCTGGCCCAGTTATTTCATACACCCCTCTCCTTGCAAGCTTATCAGCAGTACACCCATCTCAATGCACTACTTGCTGACAGAGAACTACAACATCAAAGGGATTCATGGAGATACAGTTGGGGATCCAATCAATATTCTTCAATTAAGATGTATAAGTGCCTAAGGGAGGAGAATTCTGCGCACTACATATGCCCTATCAGACTCAGGCACAAAATCTTCTTTTGGCTCCATCTGTATGAAGGAATCAACACCAGGAATCTTCTCCACAGGAAATCCATGTATTTGGAGAGCTACAGCTGCGCATTGTGTTCAGAGAACTCTGAGGAAACTCTCCATCTGTTTTGGGATTGCCCTTTTGCACTCTCTTGTTGGGAATACATCTTGCCACAGAAACCAAGAGGAAGTTCTCGCTTCGATGAGCTCAGCCTATCATTAAACCATTTACCAGGAGACATTGGCTTGACTATTCTTATTGCAAGCTGCTGGAGCATTTGGTCGGTTCGCAATGACAAGATTTTCAGAAGTGTTGTACCTCACCTTCAAAGCTGGACATATTATCTTAAGGACTGCCTAGATATGGCTATGATCAGAGCTAATGCCAGTACCGCCGACAAGATCAAGAATTGGATAGAGAATAATCTTTAAAGTGTGATATTATGTTGTTATTCCCTAGAACATGAGTTGGCTGAGGACTTCATGCCTCATATGTAGCTTGACACTTTTGTAAATATTCTTTATTAATGAAAATACCGTAGAACAATTGTTCTTCGGTCCAGAGGTTCAAAAAAAAAAAAGATAAGACTACAAAACTGAATACTTGGATGGCTGAGAGAGACAAGGGAATTTAAATTAAACAAAAAGTTAACTCAAGTAAATCAATCTACTCACAAGGATGCATGGGTAAGCAGATAGAGAAGCTTTAGCTCATAAAGTAGTAGGAGACATACCCAGAAGTCTTCAAGCCAAATTGCTCATCAAAGCTATCATTCAAATCATCGTGCCCTAGAGAAACAAGCATGATATAGCACAATTGTGAGTGCTATATAACAAAGCACCGAGGAAGAATACAATACATGCAAAGGAAGTAGGAGAGTGACAAAGTTAACAGTGACTCACTTGGACTTCCTATTATGAAATGTTTTAGCTTGCTACTCTCACTACTTGCTGTTGTGCTATCATGTTCTTGCTTTCGCTTCAGATCCTTCCCAGACCTGCAGCATAACAAACAATATGCAATTTTCATGTCATAACCAGCAAGCCAAAGGTTGTATGGAATATCAGACACACCGATATGTCAGAGGGCAAGAATACAATACAAACTTAATTGGTCCCGTAAAAGAAACCTCAAGCAGTGTGTATGCTCCTGAAAGGAAAGAAACTAAGGGTAGCCAATATCAACACAAAATGGGCATCCTCACCACAAGAGAGTTGCACAATTCAGGTCTATTTGGTAAGACATGGACAGCAGCTTAGGCCCAATTATTTTCCGTTAACTCACGTTTTGCAAGATGAATTTTTCTAGCAAAGTAGGGATAGTTGTCTATACACTTTAGACTAAACAAACTTCGTCCCAATTCAAAAAATACATTGAAGTGTTTAGCAGTTGCCGCAAATGTGGCTTCTCTAAGAAACATGACTACAGGTTTATACCCACACCTTGCTTTACAAGCTTATAAAATTGACAGTGATTCCATCAAAATCATCAATCAAACTGAACTATCCGACACTAAAAAGACCCAAAATAACCAATAGGGCAGATTAACCCTGAACGAAAGCACCTATGTCTAGTAGCAACCAAAAGGGATGATTACTCAGGACAACACTGAAAGGTAGAAGAGCATGAATCAAAAGGCATAACACCCCATCCCAAGCAGAACAGCATTTTTACAAATCTGCAGAGCAGCATTTTTACAAATCTGCAGAGCAGCATTTTTACAAATCTGCATAAGCCAAGAAGTCAGGTGATCTGAGTGTGATTCGATGCAATCAGGCCTCCCGCGAATGAGGAAAAGCTAAGCTTATTACCAGCCGCGCGAAAGAGAGGAAAACCGCCAGAATCTGAAGAAACTCATTATGTATGGAGACAGATGAGAAGGTCTCTCGTCGTCTTCTGGTGCCAGGCATCTAGCGTCTCGGGTGCGTGATGATTACCAGCGATGGCATGAAGAGAAATTTGGGTACTTACTGAGTTGCAATTATCATCCTTTAGGTACATAGCAAGTGTTTTGCCCCGATTTGCCTAAAACTGCCGAAATCAAGCTACAAGACATGGCATCGATACAAATTAAACAGCATCAAACCAACACTAAGAAAATTCTAAGAGCTCCCAGGTCCCAGACAACAAACGCGGCAGCAACAAAACCTAGATCCAAACAAGGGATCCGCGAAACCCAGAGTGGAGGCGGGGACGCACCTAGGGAAAGGCTTTCCGTCGGCGGCCAAGCCGGGTGACACCGGGGACGGCGCGAGCTTCATCAGGAGTCCCGATGATCGAGAAGGACTGGCCTTGGGACGGCCTCGCTGACTACGGCAAGCGGCGGAGAAGCTTTTTTATATATGTAGGGGAGAGACGAGGATTCTTTTTGAGGCCTCGAAGTGGATCGAGGAGGTTTTGGGAGGTGGGGATTTCGGGTGATTCATCAAATCCCCCTCTTTCAAACAATTTCCTTACATTTATTTTTAGATATATTAAAACTGGGCCTTCTCACGCTATCAGTGATTCTGGCCATTGGATTTTGTTTGCAGGATGTTTCTGGCCGTTGATTGCCTGTCTAATCTCGTGACTGTCGTTGAATGGGACAGCTGTCCGAGGACGCTACTCCCGTAGAAAAATCGGAGCCCCTGGTTAATCAGGCCATAGCACCACAGAAGCCCAACGGCCAACTCAGCCTCGGCCCAAATGAGCACCTGATCGCTAACCCTCCCGAAAAAATCATCTTCCCCGACCTCTCCTCTCCTCTCTCACGATTTAGGCAAGCCCTAGGTGCGCCGCCGCTGCCCTACACCGCCACACCCTACAGCGATGAGATCCTGCCTCCAACCTCGTCCGAATCATGATAGGGTAACGAATCACCTTCCTGGCGTCCCGTATCAGCGTCATGGAAGCGAGCTTGTCCTACCCCAACCTTGAACTCGAACAGAGTCGCTGGAACCGGCGTCCCTTGCCAAGCAATCGTCCAGATAGGCAGATGGTCGTCGATCTTCCTCCCGGTAGGTACTACTCCCTTCGTCTCATCTTCTCATCAGCTAATTCAACGCAAATAGTTTTTCAGACTCTTGTTTTCCTGGATCCAAGAACTCTAGCTTCGCCCCAAATCAAGAACGGTATTCTTTTGGATCCCATCCATCTAGCGAGTATTTATGTAAGAAAAAAAATAATTAGAAAGATGCATTCAGTAGAGGAGTAGGGGCTGTTTCCACGGGGTGGTAGTGATGTGTTGCATTTTACCTCACCATCAGCAGTTCTTGAGTACCATGGCAAGGCAGAGGTGCTCTATTTGCCCTGCAGCTTCGCAAGAATCATGGGATGCAGAATCCCAAAAAGCAGCATTATGTAAAAATATAGAGAAATGTCTAACATAAAAACATAGAAGTTTTATTAGACATCCTCGCCTCCTGCTATTGCTCTTTGGATACTCTGAAAAATTGACACTCAGGGAGCAGGTC
Source organism: Aegilops umbellulata (assembly GCA_032464435.1). Lineage (NCBI taxonomy): Eukaryota > Viridiplantae > Streptophyta > Magnoliopsida > Poales > Poaceae > Aegilops > Aegilops umbellulata. The sequence goes on from CP136058.1 coordinate 356,253,164, forward strand.
TTGTATGACGGATTGACAAGATCCACGAGTTGCGTGGCCCCAAGGTCATCAACACACAGATGGACCCTAGCTATGTATGAAACTCGAGCAAGAGAGAGGCATCGTCATTCAATCGGGCGGCTGCCTGCTGTACCTACAATGAATATAAGGTCCATTTCTTTATTCTTTTCACTTATTTTTAACCGATATAGCTCTGTTTGCTTGGTAGTTAAAAATGGCAATGGGAGCTTGAGTTCATGTACAATGAAATGAGAAATTTATGTGAGAGAATGATCTATTACCTCATGCCTTTAGTTTCCACGTTTGCAGCTAACTGTAACTCATTTTGTTAATCGGTGAGAAGAATAGCATGTTCATTTTTGTTTACTTTAAGCTTCTTTCACAAATCAGCAGCTTATATGGTTCCTTGCTTAAAAGCTGAATTCGTGAATAGTTGCTTCAAATGCCTTTGGTAAATTCAAACGACTGGTATGGTCAAACCATATTTTGTAACGGCACCCCCGGCAGCGGATACACGTTGGACATGCACGATGATCCGAAAGACCGCAAGCACAAGAAGGTGATGGTGGGCGAGTTGCTGCCGCATGCCTGGTCAAGCTTCTTTCTACGCCAGATTTGAACTTCTCGGTTGCCCCGTTGCGGGATCCTTTCTCGCTCGAGCACCCGGCAAGGTACAATCGCACGTCATATGATCTCTGGGCGCGATTGAAATAACATCGATCACTTGCTGATGGAGGCACGGCCGGTCACCGTGTCTACAATGGCAGCAGGTGGATGTGTACGCCCCGACCCCTCCTATACGTGCTCCTCTGCTGCGATCTAAAGGCATGCTAACCTGCCGTGGCACTCTACAACTAACATACATATCCAATTTCTTTCTGTTAAGATGGCGCTTTAGCCTTTGCACTTGAATTTTTTGATGAATTGCCGATATGATGTCAGTCTTCACTAGATATTATGTGAAAATTATGATATCTTCGGGTATATATCCTCCTAAATATTCAGGTATTCTAACCCTGTAATCCTCAATGCTCACAACTAGACGTGGCTTTCTGATGTATCTTTTGGATTTCGTCGATGTCGATCAGATATCAAGACATTTGTGAGGACATATATTTCCGATGCATGTATTCTGTTATTCTGTAGCAAAAAGTATGATGTTTCTGTACTCCAAATAATTTATTACCAACTCACTATACAGTTGCAGATTGGTCAATAAAATCCTTTTTGATGTGAGAGTTGGGTGTTTTGATTGAAAGTATACTGGGAATGTATTATAAGAAACATGTGGCAGGGACATGTTTAAGATTAAAAAAAACACAACATGGCAGTGGAGATCAGTAGATCTTTTTTTTATTTTGCTATGCAAAATGTGTCTATTCTCTAATGTAAGGCCAGCTTTCGCTTCTAGGATGTTTTTCCTTGGCTGGTGTACCTATTTCTAATTTGTTGCATATTCAATATCTTCATACTAATTCACTGGTTTCATGATTGGCTCCTCACTAATTTATCACCCGTTCTATGTTTTTTCCTCATGTATGTACACTGTGTTCATAACTGTAATTTCCTTTCCATGACCAAAGCTGCTTCCAGATTTTGACTTCTCTTAAAATTAAATTAAATATATTTTCTATAACGCTCTATCATTATTTTTTGAGGTATTTAGGCCATCCTTCTTCTGATCAAGCCAGACATTTTCTGAGTTACTTCTGTGTAATGGTGCAGGAGATTTTCTCCGAGCTGGATGACCTGAAGCGATGCTTAATTCAGTATAGTTGAAGTGGCACCTTTATATGCAGTCTTTTTTCACCTGTTTGAATAGTCAGATATGGCCTCTTCCTGTGAGGAATAACGAAATTATATTTGCATGGTGTGGTGTTGTTGCAGCGTTGAGGAAAAATAATAGTGTGCAACATATGAAAATAACCAATACTCCTACAATTCCAGCTTATAGAGGCTATTGTAGGAACGTTGAGTGGTAAGTCTGCTAGCTGCATTAGTTATTTTATAAACTGAGTGGGCAGAAATTTAGAGATTTGCACGTTCTTTCTGTGGGCCATCCCTTCATTGGCCTGGCCTATTTTCATGTGTTGTACTACATCAACTGAGAACAAGATCATTATTTTTTCCAGGACTGCCAAGTTAAGAGTATTTAAACATTGTTTTGTTTTGTTGAGTAAATTGGTCTTGTGAACCTAAATCTGTGTGTTTGTTTGACTAATGCAGGTGCAATTCCTCAAGCATATGGCTGGTCACCCAAGCCTAATTGAGAAATTGTTCAACCTATTCATGGATCAGGCAAAATATTCCATTCATAAATGTATTTGGTTTGCTTTCAGTTTGTTGATTTTAACAAGCTTCAGAATACAATAGCTACGTTAGGTCAGTTGTTAGCTTTTTACATCTTCACAAATAGGCCAATTATTAGCTTTTCACATCTTTACAAATAACTGATGATACCTTGCACGCTATTCAAAAAAAAACATGCTTGCATCATTACCGGCTCGAGCTGGTTGGAGGTTATTTAATTTAGGTGAAACCGTTCCAACTTCAACTATTTGGTTTGGGAACTATATATAGGGATTGTCTATTCATCACCCTGGGTGATGAATAGTTATTCTTCACCCACCTCTATTTTGACATCTATGCACCGTAATTTTACGTTTCATAAATTTTGTCTTATTTTAGACATAAAAAGAGAATGTAAGAAAACATATAATCGTCATAAAAAATATTTTATGTTATGTAAAATTACAAATGTAAAAACATAGTATAAAATGTACATAAAATACAATTTTTACCTATATTTTTTTTGTAATGCCAAATTTTATGGAGCAAGTCAATATGAATGTAACTATTTGTATTTCAAATCTAATTTATTTATGAAATGATTGTAAGATTACCTTGGGTGAAGAATAACTTATTCTGCACCCTGGGTGATGAATAGTAACACATCTTTGTATGTCCTCATCTTTGACAAAGGGAATCCTTCTCGGTAAAAGTGGTTTCACAACCGTTTGTTAGAATTAAACTTTTTTCATTTTAGTGCACAACTGGTAGCTCAACCTGGCTGTTGAATGACTTAGAAAATATGCCATTGTGTCATTTGATTATTTGTAATTCAGAGTTTGTCCTTAAATATTTTGGGAGTTGGTTGTGTGTATTTCATGCCATCATATATTATGGAATTTCCTATCAATCTATCGAAAAAATGAACGGGCGCGGCAACGCGCGCCTACCATGATCTAGTTATTAAGGACAGTAAAACTGAGCCTAAACCGAGCTCTCTCAGCGATTAGCGTTTTAGGCCGTCCGTTTTCGTGATCTGGGCATCCCTGGCCATTAGATTTTGTGCGAAAAACGTTCTATCCCGCATACTGTGTGTAACTAGATGATACCCCGCGCGTTGCTGCGGGACTTTGTGGTTTCTATGAGTAGATTCAAAGGAAAACATATAATTTATGAATGATTATTAATACATATTGAAATGTTAAACAAATATATTTCTCCACAAACATAGAGTATTATCCATAACATGCACCGATTCCTCTCCCAAATAACTATGTTGAATTTGAAGAACATTGACATAATTTTAGTACAGCCGCTCCAAATGAGACAAAATTCATGTGGTGAAATCTTAACAACTGGAAAAATAAAGTATGGGCATATGATAATGCAGGTAAACCACACCTGATAAGTCAGCAGAGATATATGTTCCAAACATCTAGAGAGGCATCATGAATAGCATAAATCGATATACTTCTTCTAGTTGCGAAGGAAGCACTACTGTACAAAAAAAACTAATTTTATTTATATAGGCTGGCATGATTACTTATTTCAAAGACTATACATGTAGGTTGTACCGTGTCTAGAAGTTCGCTACTATAATGATTTTATCTACTGAAATGGGAGAAGAGACTCTTCATATTTATTCCAAATATTTTTTGGTCCATAGCCACTCCATTAAGATCGCCAATGATTGGAAGCTGCAAGATCTCTTGCGAATGCGAGGCACGACAGTGAGGCAACCTGTTCTTCGACAATTGGAAGGAAAATTTTAAACATGAAGTGTGTATGACATCACGTAGAGCTAGGGAAACAACTTACAGTGCTCAAATAATTGCTCTAGCGTTTTAGGCCGTCCGTTTTCGTGATCTGGGCATCCCTGGCCGTTAGATTTCGTGCGAAAAACGTTCTATCCCGCATACTGTGTGTAACTAGATGATACCACGCGCGTTACTGCGGGACTTTGTGGTTTCTATGAGTAGATTCAAAGGAAAACATATACTGTATGAATGATTATTAATACATATTGAAATGTTAAACAAATATATTTCTCCACAAACATAGAGTATTATCCATAACATGCACCAATTCCTCTCCCAAGTAACTATGTTGAATTTGAAGAACATTGACGTAATTTTAGTACAACCGCTCCAAATGAGACAAAATTCATGTGGTGAAATCTTAACAACTGGAAAGATAAAGTATGGGCATATGATAATGCAGGTAAACCACACCTGATAAGTCAGCAGAGATATATGTTCCAAACATCCAGAGAGGCATCATGAATAGCATAAATCGATATACTTCTTTTAGTTGCGAAGGAAGCATTACTGTACAAAAAAAACTAATTTTATTTATATAGGCTGGCATGATTACTTATTTCAAAGACTATACATGTAGGTTGTACCGTGTCTAGAAGTTCGCTACTATAATGATTTTATCTACTGAAATGGGAGAAGAGACTCTTCATATTTATTCCAAATATTTTTTGGTCCATAGCCACTCCATTAAGATCGCCAATGATTGGAAGCTGCAAGATCTCCTGCGAATGCGAGGCACGACAGTGAGGCAACCTGTTCTTCGACAATTGGAAGGAAAATTTTAAACATGAAGTGTGTATGACACCACGTAGAGCTAGGGAAACAACTTACAGTGCTCAAATAATTGCTCTACAATCAGATGTTATCTTTTGGTTTTGTTTGGATGGTGTGCATGACAAAATGAATAATGAAACTCCAGCCCTTCATTGATGGGATGGCAAATAATGCAAACATTCATTCATATGCAAACATAATTACAGAAGGCATGGAAAAAATAATAATCGTAAAATTATATAGGATAACCTCACAGCAAGTAGCAAGACAGTGTACCAGCAAGCAGCAGGAACTCCAAATTTTTCCGAGAACTATACTTGTATGCATGTGAGTAACAACATACATGAAGGGAGCAAATAAATAGCATGGCAAGGCTAATTTGAGCGATATAATCAGGTATTAAGGTAAGATAGTACTTACTGGTATGTCTCCTCCTAAATTCACCATCCCGAAGCAAATGTACTCTTGTATTCGTGTTCATGTGAAAATTACGTATCATGATAACCCTGCACTATCGCTGATAGGACCAATAAAGATGTATAGATATAAGAGAGAAAATGTGTTGATTAACGTGAGAAGCAAGTTGACAATCGCCAGCCCAGAGCATGCTCCAAATCTGGCTCCGCTCCTGATCTTCACAATGAGATAATATCACCACCATCACCATGGCTACACGCCTACATGTCTCTGTAATCAGAGATTTCAGCAGGTTGTTTATGGCACTTTGCAGTTTCCTCTCATATGTAATGTATTCAATAACTGAACCAAGATATGCAGTCTTTAAATTTCTATTAAAACTTCAATCTTGGTATAAAAATTAAAATGAACTACTACTGGAGGCGATCCAAGAAATGAACTGAATGTTGTAGTTTTACCAAACTATTTATCAAAAAAGGTACCACTTCAAATACCAAGAGATCCAACATTCTAATAGCTAAAATATTCAAGAGAAAAAACAACGCTAACCAAATAGACAAAAGATAACAGTGGTGGCAAAGAGGGAGCTTCTGAAACCTTCTTGTAAGTGGATGGCGACGGCGTGTGATCGGACGATGGTTATCTCCCAGAACCCACCAGCTGCTTCGCACCCCACCATTTGTCTTTTTACCACTACCTACGCACATCCGGTGACAAAGAGGTCAGGTTCAGCCGGCGACATATGCCAATGTATGGCAGGTGAGGCGCAGGAGAGACATACCATTTCTTACGCAGTTGAATACTCTTAGCTTGATTGACTAGTGGATGTATGCTCTGGACTATATTCCTGATTGCCGAGTGCATGCTTTCTTGTCCATGGTCATGATTATTTGGTGGTGCAACTGACCGCATTTTCAATCTCGAAGCTTCACCATTCCTACATAAGTGTGATTCCATTGTTCTGGAGGTGGGCACCTTGCGGATGGTTGGATCAAGAGCGCCTGGTGGCTGGGTAATCACGTCTAAGAAAAGTTTAACCAGTCCAGGATTTCAATCACTAATCGTCTAATCCTACTTATCCTCCTACTGTAATTTCATCCTTCTTTATTTCCTTCTGTCGACCTTGCACAGTGGATCTGTAACTGAACATTTCACCTCATTTTGAGGTGTGCTCCCGTTCTTAATGAATGAAAACAATGATCTAGCTGTGTCTCTCTCATCAAAAAATATATTAAAGAAGAGCACAAGAACTTGACAAAAGCATTATCAAAAGAAAAGAAGAGCTTGACAAGAGAAGAACGGACACCGTCGCGGGCTCGCGGCCTCCTCCAGATTGTCATCTTCAGATTAAGGCAGAAGAAGCAGGCTGGTCGTTAGGTCCACGGACACATGCGTCGCTGGCCATTGTCAGGCCGTTGGGCGAGGGAGGAGGGTGGGAGCCGTTCCCGGTGGCGCTGCAGGAGGCTAGCCGGTGGCGGGAGGTTGAATCACGGGCATAGATAAGTGTTGAAGGAGGCGGATCAACAGCTGGGAATGGGTGAGCCTGTCGTCCGTGGCACACGGCGTGTGGCTGGGTTGGCGGCTGATGGCGCGCGCAACGGCATGGTCGAGGGCGGCGCCGACGGTGATGTGGCTGGCGACGGCACGCTGGTCGCTGCCATCGACCTGCGGGGTCCAAGCGGGGTGGCGGGTGGGGAATGGGCGACGGTGGGTGGCGCTCGTGGGGTGGATGGCTGGGGCGGCAACTGGCAGACGACGGCCGATGCGCTTCTAATCGTTGCGGCGAAGACGGAAGTATAGAGGAGAAATTTATTCGATCGAGAAGATGAAACGAAATTGAAGATGGAAACCAATGGGCAGAGGAGTTAATCGGGGGGATTATTGGGCGGTGGGGAGAAGCCGAGCGGCTGCGCGATAGGGAAAAAGCTGGGTTTTTTCCACCGTGACCGCAGGGGAATAAGAATGGAAAAAACAGGGCTTTTTTCGCCGCTTGATTGGCTGTTTGTGCAAAGTGAATAATGATGTGGCACATCGCTGATGTGGACAGTGTACATGATGAGAGAATAGAAAGTAGTGGGGAGCAACTTCTTAGTAATGGTAGATCCGACCCGGCTGTCCTGTGGGCTGCTACTCCAGGGTCCGAAACCGAGGCTTCTGGTACACTGGGCCGTCGGTCGGCCCATTCCAGCTCTTAGTCATCCATCCAGTCCAACCGCCGCCGATACAGAGAGGAGTAGGAGGATGGCCGCGATTTCTGTGGATCGATCCGAGCCATCACCTAGTCGCAACCGCAAAATCCCTCCTTGTCGTTGCCCCCATCCATGGCCACCTCGACCCGAACACCGCTCCCGCCGACCGACCCCGAGGCTGAGAGATCACCGGCCCAGGTTTATTTCCCCTCCAATACCATCCGGCCATCCCCTACCCTGTCGTCATCACCAAAAGTTAAGTTTGATTGAGGACGCCCGGTGCTTGCCGTCGCCGGAGAAAGACGGGCACGAGAAGGAGAAGCCGCTGGCCCGCTTCGCACCGGCGGCGCTCCTACGAACCTTGCAAACCCAGGTCCAAATAACCACCCTTAACCCTTAAATTATTATTAATCCTCGAGCACCCTTGGAAGCCCAGTTTCACCTTCCATCGTTCCATGTCGTGTTTGATTTTTGTATTGTTGTAGGGAAGAAGATGTGCCGCTAGGAATCTGTTCCGTCCATCCTCTACAGGTCTGTTTCTCTACCCCTTTTGTACATCCCCTATTTTTGATGGATTCACTTACTTGATTTGATCTCTGTTTTGGGGGAAGAGGAGATCAGAGGATGAGCACCAGATGATCCGACTACAGAAACTGGGAGAAATCAGAGGCTTGCCAGCGTTAGGGCTCCTTATATCACGCAGGCGTTAGGGCTCTCCCGATCTTGTCCTAGAGGAACAGCGCACCTTGCATGACCGTTAGCGCCGCTGCTCATAGAGCTTGTCAGATTAGGCCGGTTCAAGCAGTGTCTTAGGCAGTGGCGATTCTACTCAACAGGCTTCAATAGGCTCTAGCCTACCCTCAAAATTTGCCACACAAAAAACACCACCAATGATCAGCACACTAGTAGTTTGGTGCAGCGCATAAAATGGCTTTCAACACCAAAAAAATAGTATCCTTGAAGTTGAGCCAGTCCTAGAATTACGTCCTAGATTCGCCACTGGTCTTAGGCACGCTACTACCCAAGGCGGCCTTCGCGCTTCCACCCTACATCCACGCTATTCAGGTCTCTCCCTAGATATGTGGGGAGGAGCACGCATGACTCCTCTGTCCTGTATGTATTTTCATTTTATGATATATCCAAAACAGATTACTACAGAGTACATATTAGTTCCCACAGCTATTTATTAGATTGGTGCTTATATGAAAAAGATTGAAACAACTCGTTTAATTGGTTCTCAAAGCCTTTCATATAGATTGAAACAATGTGTCAGATAGAAGGATAATCTAATGTTGTGCTATCCCGTTTCGAATTGTAGGCCACATGATCATTTTGTGAGCACCAAACATGCAGTTTTTGATGCTTATATATATAAGCGTAGAAAAATCATCTCTTAAGCTAGCATGGTTTTCACAATATAATGTTCAGTTTTGAGTTAAGATACACTTTCGTACTGCTAGCCAATCTTTTTAGAGCTTGTCATTCCATAAACTAAAACTTGTGAATTTGATTGTTAAATATTTCTTTTCAAGGCCATCAACACCAAAATTTGTTCATAGTTATTCAGGTGCACTATTAGTTATATATGTTAGGCAAATCTCCCTCGGTGGAGATCCTGCAGTACTATAATTTTGTAGCTTCCTTGTAATGTATAAGATCACGATATACGCCACATTCAGTTGTGAGGACGATGACGAGAAAGAGAGCCGCCTGCGTGGGAAAGACGAGGAGAAATGTTCTTGGGATTCTTGCCAAATAAGTCATCCTACTTAATATGCTTTTCTTATTCGGAACCTATTGCAGCGGTCTGTCATGAGCATAGGTCATTGCTGCATTTTATCTGGATGTGTACAAATTTGTCATAATACTACCCTTTATTTTGCATCATTCATTTAGTCCAGTTTAGTCCTCACATATGTTCATCTTCCTGTTCATTAGATGGTGTTTGACCTTAAAAGCCGGTGATTTCTTACATGCGCTGAACCAACGAAAGTTGTCATAGATTTTGTAGCTTTTACTTGGTAAGAACAAAGAATAATGTGCACTCGTACTTGCTTAATTTTTAAATAGTTAAGTTTGTAATGTACATGACCAAGTGCAGCCACACGACTCACTTAATAGTCCTTCCGATCCAAAATAAGTATCAGGTTTGAACTAAGGATAAACTAACCTTAATTCAAAATTGCAACACGTATTTTGGATCGGAGGGAGTAGTATTTAGCGGTGTCTTTGCCTTATTATTTATACTACTAAATTTTCGTGTATTGATGTGAACAGAAAGGCCATGGTTGCATATTGGTTCTATATAAGTAGTACTTCCACTGTTTTTTCCCTATACAAATATACAAGGCTCTACTAACTATAACTTTCCATTTGGCTTCAATTTCCTGCTACAATATCCTTTTGGCACATTGGTGGTCATAAAATGCGGGGTTGTAGATTTATGATCCAATTTATGAAATGCTACAAAAATCTTGGTAGACATGAAACTTAAAGGATGGGCAATATGACAATCAAATTATTGAAAATGACAGTTACTTGAAAAGATAAATATTTGGTTTGCCTTACATGATGGTTCTGAAGTTCTTTCGCAATTTACTTCTTCCCTATATATATTTGTAAAATTCACTATCCTCCTATTGGAAAAATGGACGGGCGCAGCAACGCGCGCCAATCATGATCTAGTACCCTTTTTAACATTGGGTCCCGATAACGTTCACATGTGGGGTCTGGCCACTCTTTCGTGTGGTATTTAAGAGAACCAGTCCACATGTCTACATGTGAGCAAAACAAATAATGTTCACACGCTCGGTCTTTTGCCTTACGGTCCCTCCCACACGTTTAAGTGTAGGCAAAATAGATAACGCCCATACGCACGTACGTCCAGCCTCCTACCTCATGGTCTCGCATGCCCCCGCGTGACAGTCACCACGCGTCCCCGCAATTGCCATGGTCCGGACCCTCTTCCATGTTCGTTTAACTGCAGTTGCCATGTTGCTGAACTACAATTGCCATGGTTGCTCAACTGCAGTTGCCATCTCAGGTCAAGTGCCAGATGCCATTTTTGGACAACTGCAGTTGTTGCCATGTATGGTCTGATCTACTACAATTGCCATGATTTAAAAACTTCAGGAGTTGCCACCTACTAATACGAGGCAGTTGCCATGTAGCACTACAAAAAAGACATGACAAAATAACATGTTCGGGTAAAGAGAGAGTTGTCATCTGCTTATAAGCACACTATAGCAGTTGCCATGTACCCTGCAAAACACATGGCAACTGACAGCTTTGGATGTGGGAAAGGAGACGGGCGTGTGGGCGAACTGATAAACGCCCACACACCAGCCCCTCTGCGTGCGTGAATACTGGCGTGTGGCCAAACTGCTAAACACCCACATACCAGCCCCTCCGCGTCGTGAAACGGACGTGAGGGCGACCGGATGAATGCCCACACATCAACTCAGTCCTACGTGACGTAAAAAACTGGCAAAACATGCCAAGATTCGTGCAAACACAAACAAACATTGATCCATGCGTGTGGGCGAGATGCAAACGCCCACACGTGTGGACGAGATGCAAACGCCCACATGTGTGGGCGTTATCTTTTCCCTTTTCTTTTGAAGTAAATTTCCTTAGCTACCCTTGAAACCTCAAACAACGCCCCTCCCCCCCTCAACCACAATCCCCTCCACCCCTCCATACAACACTGTTTGACAAGGTGTGATTGTTATGTTAAATTAGGGCTAGTTCTTTTGGGCGGCTTAAAAAAAAGCTGCCCCTCCCTGGCTTAAAAAATAAGCCGCTACCAAAATTTGCTAAGGCTTCTGTATTACTCTCTCCGTTCTAAAATACTTGACTTCAATTTTTATTCAAAAATGAATGTACCTATATATTAAAACATGTCTAGATATATCTATATTTTAACAAATAAAAGGCATGTATTGTGGAACGAAGGGAGTAGTTATCAGATAACTAGTCCAGGAACCTTAATGAATGAGGAAGGCGGCTTATGGAAAAAGCTAGGGAGGAGGTGGCTTATTTTTTAAGCCACCAATAAAAAATGGCCCTTAAAATGGTGTAAAATGGGTTTAAAAAATTCAATCTTGACAAGTTAAAATAGCATCATAGGAAGATAACCTTACTACAAAATTGTAGATATCACCTTAAAAATGTGACGTGATGAAACTTTCCATATGGAAATAATTTTGCGGCAGTTCTTCATATCAACAACATATTTTTTCTTGAATTGGAATAAATATATCATCACATGATTTTGCAATTGCATTACAACAACATAATCTCTCACAGCAGCATGACTTGGAACCAATAGTATCTCATAGCAACATGATCTTTCACAGCAACAAATATAATGCAATACAAGGTACTTGTATAATAGCTCACAATTAGTTATATTTTTACAGACCAAGCAAGGCTGGAAATGGTGTTGTTATACAGGTGAATTGCTCTTACAATGTCATGATCATCCAGTTTTTGAATGTACAAAAATGTGTCCAACTTGTTTAATCTTTCTTCTCTGGTTGTGTGAGAACCTAATAAAACAAAAGGAGATGAGATTTTTCAGTAGGCCAACAAGTCAGAAAGATGGCTGGTACTAGAAACCTAAATAGGTTAACGTATGTTCTAGTACTCTGTACTCACAACAGTACGCTCAACGAATTACAACATACAAATACAGAAAGATGGACAAACAACCAGAACTCATGCCCGCACCCAGAAGATTACCAGGTTTCAATAGCTAACAAACATGTTATACCAAAAGTATCTACTATAAGATAGGGCAGGCATTCACACCACATGATACATAGATAAGAGAAGTAGAATCGTCATTAGGCATGCATTAGTCTTCCTATTTTCTGAATGGGAGTGATGCAGCTTATTCGTTAAGTAGGAAATAACAACAACGTTTTTTAGTACTTCATACCTCATGAAAACAAATAGTAGCAACAAGATCAATTCCACACTATTAAAGTTAAGATGCAAGTAACAGATTGAATTATCTATACAAAATTGATAATTTTGAAAGTAAGTAGCTTTCACCCTAACAAAGGAACCGAACCAGTGACAAGGACACCACATCATGGCCCATTCTGGTGTCGCAATTGCCAAAAACGGATGATCTCATGGCCACAAGAAGCACTACATATGCAAATGGTAATAGCACTAGTACATCTACTATGTGACTAACTAAAATTGTTGGGATGCATGACATGTGATACATCCATTTTGCATCATGTTTTCTACTGTTATTTATATTGTTTTTATGCATAATAATGCTTTATGGAGTAATTCTAATGCCTTTTCTTACATAATATGCAAGGTTTAGACAAAGAGGGAGAATGCCGACAGCTGGAATTCTGGACCTGAAAAAGCTACGTTAGAGATACCTATTCCGCACATCTCCAAATGAGCTAAAACTTCACGGAGAATTATTTTTGAATATATAAAAATACTGGAGCAAATAACTACCGGAGGGGGGCCACCTAGTGACCACAAGACACCAGGGCGCACCCTGGTGGGTTGTGGCCAGCTCGGCCCACCTCCGGTGCCCATCTTCTGGTACTTAAGGTCTTTTGATCTAGAAAAAATAAGGAGAGGACTTTCGGGATGGAGCGCCGTTGTCTCGAGGCGGAACTTGGGCAGGAGCACTTTTGCCCTCTGGCAGAGCGATTCCGCCGGGGGAAATTCCCTCCCGGAGGGGGAAATCAAAGTTATCATCATCACCAACAACCCTCTCATCTTTGGGAGGCCAATCTTCATCAACATCTTCAACAACACCATCTCATCTCAAACCCTAGTTCATCTCTTGTGTTCAATCTTTGCACCAGAACCTCAGATTGGCACCTGTGGGTGACTAGTAGTGTTGATTACATCTTGTAGTTGATTACTATATGGTTTATTTATGGAAGATTATATGTTCAGATCCATTATGCTATTTAATACCCCTGTGATCTTGAGCATGAATATCATTGTGAGTAGTTACTTTGGTTTTTGAGGCTACTAGAGAAATCATGTTGCAAGTAATCATGTGAAGTTGATATGTGTTCAATATTTTGATGATATGTATGTTGTGATTCCCTTACTGGTGTCATGTGAACGTGGACTACATGGACTTCACCATCTTTGGGCCTAAAGGAATGCATTGTGTAGTAGTTATTAGATGATGGGTTGCTAGAGTGATAGAAGCTTAAACCCTAGTTTATGCGCTACTTTGTAAGGGACTGATTTGGATTCATATGTTTAATGCTATGGTTAGATTTATGTCTTAGTACTTTCTCATAGTTGCGGATGCTTGCGAGGGGGTTAATCACAAGGGGGAGGTTTGTTTAAGTAATAACAACACCTAAGCACCGGTCCACCCACATATCAAATTATCAAAGTAGCGAACACAAATCAAACCAACATGATGAAAGTGACTAGATGAAATTCCCGCGTGCCCTCGAGAACGGTTTGCCTATTATAAGAGACAGTTTTGGCCTGTCTTTTGCCATAAAAGGATTGGGCTACCTTGTTGCACTTTATTTACCGTTACCATTACTTGCTCGTTACAAATTATCTTGCTATCAAACTACTTATTACCGACAATTTCAGTGCTTGCAGAAATTACCTTACTGAAAACCGCTTGTCATTTCCTTCTGCTCCTCGTTGGGTTTGACACTCTTACTTATCGAAAGGACTACGATTGATCCCCTATACTTGTGGGTCATCAAGACTCTTTTCTGGCACCGTCGCCGGGGAGTGAAGCGTTCTTGGTAAGTGGAAATCGGTAAGAAAAGTTTTATATTACGTGCTAAAATTTATTGTCACTTGTTACTATGGAAAACAATCCTTTGAGGGGTTTGTTTGAGGTATCTTCACCTCGACCGGATGCACAATTAGTTGTCCCTCAACCTAATGCACCTACTGAAAATATTGGTTATGAAATTCCTTCCGGTATGATAGAGAAACTGCTAGCTAATCCTTATGCAGGAGACGGAACTGAACATCCTGATATGCATCTTATACATGTGGATGGAATTTGTGGATTATTTAAGCTTGCAGGTTTACCCGGAGATGAAGTTAAGAAGAAGGTTTTCCCTTTATCTTTGAAGGGAAAAGCATTGACATGGTATAGGCTACGCGATGATATTGGATCTTGGACCTGGAGTCGCTTGAAATTGGAATTTCACCAAAAAAATATCCTATGCATCTAGTTCATCGTGATCGGAATTATATATACAATTTTTGGCCTCATGAAGGAGAAAGTATCGCTCTAGCTTGGGGGAGGCTTAAGTTAATGTTATATTCATGCCCCAACCATGAGCTCTCGAGAGAAACTATCATTCTTGTGATGATCAATCCATGCTCGATACTTCTTGTACTGGTTCTTTTATGAAGAAGACTATTGAATTCAGGTGGGATCTTTTGGAAAGAATTAAGCACAACTCTAAAGATTGGGAACTCGACAAAGGTAAAGAGTCAGGTATTAAGCTTGAGTTTGATTATGTTAAATCTTTTATGAATATCGATGTTTTTCACAAGTTTAGCACTAAATATGGACTTGACTCTAAGATAGTAGCCTCTTTTTTTGAATCTTTTGCTACTCATGTTGATCTCCCTAAGGAGAAGTGGTTTAAATATCACCCCCCTATTAAAGAAGAGATTAAAGAATCAGTAAAAGCTAAAGATGAGACTATCATTTACAATGTTGATCCAGTTGTGCCTACTTATATTGAAAAACCACATTTTCCTGTTAGGATAAAGGAACATGCTAAGGTATTAGGTGTTGTTCGCAAAAGTAATATTAAAGCACCTAAAACCTCTGAACAAATCAAAGTAGAACCTAGTGTTGTTATGATTAAAGATATCTTGGTAAAAAATATTGATGGGCATATTATTTACTTCTGTGATGAAGCTGCTAGAATTGCCAAACCCGATGAAAAAGATAAACATAGACCTGTAGTTCGCATGCCTGTTGTCTCAGTTAAAATTGGAGATCATGGCTATCATGTTTTATGTGACTTAGGTGCTGGTGTGAACTAGATGGTACCTCGCTTGTTGCTGTGGGATTTGTTGCGATATAATTTATTTTGCTATAGTAAACTATTGCTTCAATTTGCTTACAATGAAAATAATGTGTGGCTAATATAGTAGCAAAATGGATAGCTCATTGTTGTACAAAGCAGCAGCCAGCAAGAATTATAATGTGCAAAATGAATATGTCACTGTTGCTTAGTTCTCACATTGGTATACAACTGCAAGCACCGATATGGTCTCACAAAGAGCTATTACACTATATATTCCAGAGTGAAAGCCATTAGAAGGTTAGTGGGATGGAATGAATTTGCGTTGGTGTCAGTCCAGTCCTCTGAGATTACATTCATGGGAGACAACAGAACAAAAAAAGTGACATATCTAGCAAATGCATCAGTACCTAGACATAAAAATTATAGAATACATAATAATAAATAATGTAAAATGCGGACTATATTCAAATTCCATTAGCATCCTACGAGTTTGCTTAACTTGGAAGATATATATTACCCACCTCATTAAAAAAAGTGCAGTAGTAGTTTGATTCAACTATGTGACTATGTCCATCAATGATGCCTCTCTATGAACAACCCAATATCACCATAAGCTTTAATTCATATGATCAAATGAAAGGAGATTAGTGCTATGCTCCAACCCCATACGGCATAAAACTATTACATGAATATGTGGAGAACATACATGGCAAATTTATTTGTCTCAATATGTAGCAATGTCCTGCAAATCACATGAGAATAGTGTAATTTTACATAAATCTATTTATGTGAATGTACATCAAACCTGACTGAGAAAAGGAGATGTTAGATCAAGATCAGCGAGATCACCGACTGTACACCAACATAGGCAAACGTATAACTCAATAATCACCAAACTGATTGTCCCAATTTGCACTGCCAAAACGTACAGCTTCATAAGAAAAGAGAGGCAGGCAATAGTCTACTTCTCTGAGAAGTTTCTTCGTTCCCTATGATAAAGCATACCATGTAACATACTAAAAGTTACTTTCAGTATCAAACTGCCAGGGCCAAATCGATATGTTATGAGTGCATTTTGTTGATCATTTTCTTGGACAGATAGTGGCATGCGCAACCTATAAAAGTTGTAGAGGAGATTATCGGTGGTCAAATAGATAAATATCTTGTCTAGATAACAAAAATTTGCACAAAGAAAATAAGCTGGGAACTACTTGGATTCTGATTAAATACCTCGTTGGCGTGATTAACCCAGAAAATATATGCAGAACCAAACACGAGAAGGTAGGGGATGCAACAAAAAACAGAATTCTTCATTGTTGTAGCCAATAAACTGTAGGCAGAAAGACACTGATCGCTTCCTTCAATTAAATCCAAACACCACTAATTTAGTACATGAACAAACTAAACGGGTAGGAAGCAAGAGTCCGTGGATCAGGGATTAATAAACATATCTTCAGGCTATATGGGTGAGAAGCTCGTACGAGAGGAGGGTGTACCTGTAGAGGTATTTAGACGCAAGCAGGCGACCGCCCACCGCGGTGGCAGCGAGGGCTCCAGCTTTGTCCCGTCCATCTCATGTGGTACCTGAAGGAGATGAGCCACAGTGGGGGCTTCAACTCTGCTTGATGAAGGAGTACATGTAGATGCATTTCAATTTGCCTAGCAAGCATTCGCAGCGGCGGCGCAGTGCCGACGGTGAGGGCTCCAATTTGTCCCGTCTAGTAGATGTTCATGGCGGCAAGGGCTTCAACTCGCGTTGACTCTCTGAGCGAAAATCAATGAATTTGGAAAAGTGGACACCCAGTTGTTGTTGATGTGAACGGAGGAGATGGGGGAGGGAGGACCAGATCCCTCTATGACTGATGAAGACTGGATGACTGCTCGTATGCCCAATCAATTTCATTGTGCGTTTCTAGTGGGGAAATCTAGAGTCACATAGAGAAACGGGGAAGATGAGCAATCCAGGTAATTAAAGCAATCATGTTAGGCTGTGTTTTGTTGGTAGGTGGACCGAAGGGAATCACTACAGACATAAAGAGCCTCTCTCGTCGGTCCTACCTGCAGTAAGGGAAGCTAAGGTGGCTATTTTCCACTGTGCTGGGTCCCATATGTAAGCCTCTAACTAAACGTTGATCTGGAAATGTTGTTGATGTGGATAGGATGCATGTTAAGAGAAATAGGATAGTGGGGATCAACTATTGAAGTATTATAGATGCTATCCCTTTTACCTTATACCAAGAAATTATGAATGATATAGCACCTGCTGGAATAGAAGACATTGATGTTACTGTTAAACTTGCAAACCAAGACAGCATCACACCACTTGGGATAGTTAGAGATGTTGAAGTCTTGTGTGGGAAAATAAAATGTCCTACTGATTTTCTAGTCCTTGGTTCCCCACAATATGACTTTTGTCCCATTATCTTTGGTAAACCTTTCTTCAACACTGTCAATGCTAAGATAGATTATGCAAAACAAACTGTCGCTGTTAGTTTTGGTGATGCGTCTCATGAGTTTAATTTCTCCAAGTTTAGTAGACAACAACACAATGAAGAATTACATAGTAAAGATGAAATAATTGGTCTTGCTTCTATTGCCGTACCTCCTATTGATCCTTTAGAACAATATTTGCTCGACCATGAAAATGATATGCATCGGCCTGAAAGAAATGAAATAGATAAAATATTCTTTGAACAACATCCTATCCTAAAACACAATTTGCCTATTGAAACTCTAGGAGGTCCTCCTCCACCTAAAGGTGGCCCTGCATTTGAATTAAAACAATTGCCTCATATTTTGAACTATGCTTATCTTGATGAGAAAAAGATATATCTTGTTATTATTAGTGCTAACCTTTCAGAACATGAAGAAAAAAGATTGTTAAAAATTCTGAGGAAGCACCGAGCTGCTATTGGATATCACTACAAAAAATACACTTCCGTGATGATACGTGTTTGTCATAGTAGGTCACATTTTCTGTCATGCATGTAAATCCATGAGATTTTATGACAGAATCAAGATAGTCATACCTGTGCTGTCGTAGAAGTGTTGCATGACATTACCAAAATTATCATCAAGGAAGTGTCCACTTCCATGACAATAAATGGTGCGTCATGGAAGTGCTTTCGTCAAGGGTAACCAACACATGGCATCCACCGTAACGGGGTCGCCATTAAGCTATCGGGTCTGGTTTTGGATCTGATAACCCGCTAACAGCCACGACCAATGTCGATTTTCCATGTGTAAAATTCTCATTTGCCGACGGAACCACCTGTCAGCTCCATGTTGGCACAGATGTCACTCATCCAATGGGCGAGATGCACCTATGATATGTTGACACGTGGACCGACCCAAAAGTGGCCCATAAAGATTAAATGGGCCGGCCCAACTAAAGGCCCACAAGATTTTGCAGACCATAATGGGTCGGCCCAGCTAAAGGCACACAAGATTTTGCAGACCATAATGGGCCGGCCCAGCTAAAGGCCCACGAGATGTTGAAGGCACTAGTGGGCCGCCCGTTAACAGACTGCCATGTTTTGGGCCAAATGCCGGCCCATATTTGATCCGGTCCATTAACAGCTTGCCAAATTCTGGGCCTAATAAGGGCCCATATGAGATCTGACCCGTTAATAGCCTACCACGTTCTGGGCCATATTACGGCCCATATCAGATCAGACCCTTTAAGAGCCTTTGCGCTAAATTATGGCCCGTACCAGATTTGGCCCGTCAACTGGACGCTGTGCTTTTGGGCCCACTTGAGGCCCGGTTAAGATTTCTGTTTGCTAAAGGCCCATTTAGTAATACGGCCTGATATTAGTTTCGGCTTGTTAAAGGCCCGTTTAACATTTTGGACCTATATTTATTTCGGCATGTTAAAAGCTCATCATATAATTGGGCCTAACTATGGCCCGCTTTGCATCTGGCCTGCTCACAGCCGATAATCTGATTGGGCCAAACAAGGACCGAGACAATTTTGACCGTTTAAAATTGGCACAATCATGGGCCGGGGTTTATTTTGCCCTGCTGTCGGCCCATGAGTTGTTCGACACATTTCAGGCCCAACCTATTTTTCAGCCTACTAAAAGCCCATTGAATTTTCTTGCGAAAATAGGGCTGGCGGTTTACTCGGCCTATTAAAGGCCCAAAACTACTAGTGGGCCAGTTTACATTTAGGCCTATTAACGGACCAAGATGATTGGGCCCATGATGTAGCCCATACATAGTGATTTGCATGACGGCCCGATTATGTACCGTAATTTTACGGTTTGGCCGGTTTACTTTTCATGGAGCGAAGACAAGATATATATACAGTAAAATAACTGCAGCGTCGTGAATAAGAAAAAACCTAGACTATATAATAAAGAAATTATGGCATACTACATCCATTGGGCATCAAATTTTGCCACTATGATAATAAAGCACAAGCAGACAACAGATTACATACACTGGGCATCAAAGATCGCCACCAGTGCAAATAAACATGCCGACAAAATAATATACAAAACCGAAAGCACTTCAATAGAGTTCAAGAAAGGTTAGCCCTGCTCGGAAGCTGCAGCGCAAGCAGCTGAGCAAGCTGATGAGGCTGCGCTTGTTTGATGCTTATATCCTCCTCACTCTGAAAGAGAAACATGCAGAGAGATGACATGTTTTGCAGATATAAGTATCAGTGCTGACAATTCATCACATTTCTTATTGACGAATAAAGTGACACAGTTTAAAATAGCATTAACACAATATGGTATTGTTCAGGTTAAGACATGGCAGGAAATGACATCGTGAAGGAGTTGGCAGCTTCACGACACCACTGGATTACAGATCAAGAACTCATAAGTATCAATGATTAGTGTGCTGTCAGTTTATCCCATTTCAGATTGGCAAATAAAGAGACGATTTAAATAATAGTAGAATGATATGACATTGTTCATAGTTAAGACATTACAGAATATGACATTGTGCTGTAGTGGGTAGGTTCACCCCATCAGTAGATTACGAATCAAGAACAGAAGCATACATGCAGTGCAAAGAAGATCACTTGCTCTGTATAGTTTAATTTACATGGTATGAAGAAGGAACTTGGTTGTACAACTAAAAACTTAAATTGAGAAGGACAAACATAATAAACTTTAAACATGCAAACACCAAAAATAAACAGTTGTTGCAGTCATGCCTAACCAAATATACACAACAAAGTTTGAAGGCTTGAGATGGGCAAACTTACATTAGTGGTGAAGACCGGCTCTATAAAGCCCTTGTCCATGCTGACGGGGGGGGGGGGGGGGAGGGGGATTCAAGAAGTTTACCATAGAATCTTCTTCATAAGCATTGCCTTTATTCTACATTTTGTTAAGAGTAAATATAGATGTGATAATATGAGAAAAAAATGGAGAACATTTAAGATAAGATGAAGAGTGATGCTACATAACCAAGTAGCTATAAATGTAAGTACATCGATACAGGTAAAAGGTACAACCAAGAGCAATGTAGAACTAAACTTCTTCAGTACCATCGGTGTTATCCAACCTTATGGTAAGAGTAAATATAGATCTGATGTGTAGAAAATGGAGGGCAAAGGAAAATAAGCTACAGAGTGATGGTACATGAACAACTAGCTGTCAATATAAGTACACTAATAAAGGACAACAAGTACTTACAAGAACAATGCAGAGCTAAACTTTTTCATTGGCATTGGATATATTCTACACTAATGTAACCATTCATACAGATCATATAATTTGGAGCGGACAATTGATAAAGAAGCTATCATGCATACTGCTGTCACATAATGAACCAGGTATGAATGCAAGTACAATGATACATGACAACAGGTACTAACAAGAGCAAAGCAGCGGGCTACATATTTGCGATATCCTGTCGTCCTTTTCAAACTGGAATTCTTCTTTGAGCAGATTTCTTGCAAAAGAGATCCATAAGGCACATGTGAAAAAGTAGAAGTTCAAATTGTCATGTGATATCATAGACAATACCTCATCCTGGGAACGTGACCAGTGCATAACAAGGTTTTTCCATTCAATGTCTTCTAAATTTAGCACAAGAGACTTCACCGGAAATTCGTTTATAGACTTGCCATCAAAGTATGATTTCCTCAGGTAACACCGATACTGCTGCAATGCTTCCTTGAAAAGCGTAAGCAAGCTTTGCTTGTCATGACTATCCAAATTGACCCTCGCCTACTTACAACAATGTAATGTAAATGATTGATGTGTTTAATCAGCAGAAAACAGGAAAATAATCACCATGAATAATAGCACTTACACGTAAGTGGGACAGGAAGATGTGAAAATGGTGTTTGTCTTCACTATAATCTTCCCATGATGGGAATATATGCATGTAGTCCCTAACAACATTGAAAGCATTGTCTTTTAAACTAAGAATAACTGGAATGGGGTTCCAATCTGCAGGTCTACAGTTGGGATAGATCTTCGGCCGGTGGACTTGTTGTACTTTTTGCTGGAGTAAGATTTTTCTGTGGTACGGCTGGTGCTATGGCAACTGAAATCGGCATACCTTTTGCTGGGGTGCAGGTCCTGTGTGGTGGGGCTAGTGGTGTGGCTAGTGAAGTAGGGGTACAGTCTGCTGGAGTCGGTCCTATGTTTTGTGTCACTGGTTGTAGAGCCAATATAAGTGGGGTGTTGTCTGATTTCTCCGGCACCACCACGTTTTTCAAGGACTTTGCTGGTGCTCCTTCAGGTTCGGCAATCACCCTCTTGCTTTTTGATGTCTGATGCACAAGAACAACATTTGAGTGAAAAAACATGGTATGATGACAGATGGAATATGTATTGATAATGGATGGCATGGCATCTTGACATATATGATGAGTAAACTAAGCAGATGGCGGCGCAACAAAGTAGAAGAAATGCAAGACACCTTATGCAAGATACGCGCAATCAATGAAACCTTGCCAAATCAGAACAGGCACCTTGATGGGTGAATAGGACATGACATCTGCCTTCGACTCCTCGAGGTTAGAATAGTCATTAGGATCATATTCTAAACAAGAATCTGCAGACGGGGAGCGTATGAGTTTCATCGCATCCAGAATGGCACTCAATGCCTTGGTGCCAATTTTGTTAGTCGTTGTAATGTTCCACAATATTCTTCTGATGTGCGGATTTTAATATTCACTGTGATTACATACAATATCTGAGAAGCATGAAAATATAAATAGTAGTGAGATTATCTTTGTAATGTAGAGGATATTCTAATATAGGGGCTCCATGTAAACCCTTGTGTGCTATCACTGGATTATGATGAGAGAGCACATGTGTGCTGTAATATGGTGCGTGCATTAATATAATCTGGCAAAATAGGCTCCAGAAGTAAGGATAGTTGGTAGATGATAGGTTCATAATATATTGTATAGAGAGTTTATTGCCAAACCATGATAACAAGAGCACACAACAACTAGGCAGATCGTAGTGTACATAAAAGGGGTACACCATAACTAGCATATATAAATCGGGAAAGTGGAACTGGCTGGAAATACAGTGTTGTATTGCCGCTACTAATTGAAAGCCTATCGATCACGTACAGGCCAGCTCTATCAGCTGTTGACTGCAGATGTCCTTGCTCCCCTTCCTGACAAGGAACAAAATGTACGTACTAAATACATAATAACAAAGGAGGAACATGTTAAAGAACAGAAGAGGAAGCATATTCTTTGCATACAATGTTGGTTTCCCACTCATGATGAATCACAACGCCCAAATAAATGTAATTCTGTGTTGTCTCTCTATATGTGGCCACATGCATTTGGAAAATCAAGTGGGAGCATTAGTTGACCAATTAAATGTGTGTGTGTTAACTAATATCAGTATCATATCACAATTCGTATTTGAAGAAGTAAGCTTTGGACTTATTATTGGTGTGTTGTTTAGCTTCAAGAGTGGACTGCTGCTAGTGCGACACAAAGCAGCTACACAGATCATAGTGTAGATATAACGGGAAAACCGTAAGCATCACAAGTAAAATCAGGAAAGTGGAACTTGCTGAAAAATATGGGCTACTATTGCTGGTATGGCTAGAAAGGCTTCGGATACCAGCTCTCTTCAACTGAAGGTGCGATACTGTTAATATCAGTGTAACTCTCAAAGGCGACACAACTCCCCGCATTTTCTTGCTAGTCTTATAGGGTTCAAGTGGGAAGGCCACTATAATTTCTATTCCTATGTTTACAAAATCCTACGAATCAAAGAGGCCCGAAGAGTTGAAAGTGTCCATCACAACTGACCAAATAGACCTCTACACTGCGAATGTCCCTGCTCCTCTTCACTACAAGGAACATACTGTACTACCATCATACTCCCTCCGTTCCAAAATATAAGTCTTTGTAGAGATTTCCACTATGGATCACATACAAATGTATACAGGTACATTTTAGAGTGTAGATTCACTCATTTTGCTCCATATGTAGTCCATGGTGGAATCTATACAAATACTTGTATTTAGGAACGGAGATATTATTTATTAAAGAAGAACGGAAGAGGAACATGCTAAAGAAGAGCAAGCAGATTTTGGATAATAAAATGTTCATTGCGCTGTGCCCACACATGATGAACCAAAGCGCATTAAGAATGCAACTCCCTCTTGTCTCTCTATATGTGGTGCACGTGCTTTTCGAAAGTAAAGTAGGAACATTAGCTGACCAATTAAACATTATCTGTTTTATTAATATCAACATCATATCAGATTCGTATTTGAGCAATAAGTTTGGAATTGAGTGGCACATTGTTTAGCTTGATGGATTGAGGAGCAGTGCTAAGCAGCTACGATGATGGTACTGAATATAAAGGAATGTCTGCATGCAAGTCGCGTGACTTTCGTCATTTGGGCCAGTCGACCATTTCAGGCGGTTGGATGAAGATCCTACGTCTCCTAACCCTTCTTCTTCCTCGTCTCTGATTCTTCCCCTACAGAACACTGCACGGGCCGCCGGCCGAACCACCGGCTACGACCCCCCGCCCTCCCTTGAACCGCCCCCACCGCATGTGTTCCTCCGCCACCCCACCCCCGCCCCCACCCGCGTCGAGTTTTCTTCATTCGGCGAGGCCCCACTGACGGTGTCCTGGACTAGGGGGTACTCACCGCGTCGTCTCCCGACCAGCTGGATCGGGCCGAGGACCCCCATGGCGGTTCACTTATGGGCCACTTTGGGCAGCCCATGCCGCATACAAGGAGGATTCCACAAGACTTGGCGCCCAAGACAAGGACTCCTCTAAACCCTAGGCCTACGATGCATATATAAACTGAGGCGAGGCTAGTCAATAGACAATCTCACAATCTCGTGGTAGATACATGTACTCTGTACTACACCCATATCAATACAATCAAAGATAGGACGTATGGTATTATCTCTTCAAGAGAGCCTGAACCTGGGTAAAATCTCGTGTCCGTGTTACTATCGCTCTAAGACGCCTAGCTTAGGACCCCTACTACAAGATACGCCGGATATAGAACCAACATTGGTGTTTTCATTGAGAGCCTACTAGCAGTCGTCATGGTGCGATGGGAATTTGGATCGTCTCCGGCGCGATCTACGCATCAGAGCCGAGCTTTATGGTCGATGTCGGCATCTTTGTCGCCAGCTCGACTGGTCAACTCGGTTGGACCGAGGACCGCTCTCCACGTCAGATCATCAAGTCCAGACGGATACTTTCATCATCATCAGCTCAAATCTCAATCGAGAACATGGAAAAGTCATCCATGGAGCCTGGGGGCTCATCGTTAACATTACCCTCGTGCGATCGCATAGTTTTTTGTACAACAGACTTGTTTTTGCTGCCACCATCTCCTCAGGAGTCGATTTGACGAACCCTTTGGTGGAATTGTGCGGAATTGAGTATAAAACAACCCTGTAAAATTTCGTCGCCTTCCGATGGAGGAATCTTCGAGGATCTATGATATACCGGAGTCCTGTCGAGTCTAGATGGGAATCTGTACGAGTTTAGGGCGTGGCCTCCAGAGCCTATCTCGGAGGTTATTTGGAAGATCCAACCGTTCATCTTTTGCGTAATTTCCATATCTACCACCTCTCAAAATTTCAGCTCGATCCCACCGTTCAAACTCCGGGAACCTTCCGATTAGTGCATCACTTTTTGGATCTATTTTCTGCGCGAATACGAATCCAACCCGAGTTCATCTTTTTTCATGAACGGGATATTGGACAACCTTTTTGGAAGAATCTCTTTCTAGGGTATTGTGTTTTGTTTTCAAACACATGCTCACAAATTTTGCTCCTTTTCGGAGGTAATCTTCACTGTCGTGCCCGTGTCAAACCAGCCCTTGCTCCACGTCTACCGACCTGCGCTAGACAGATCGTCGCTTCATCGAGCCGAGCCTAACCTTATCGGGTCATTAGCTCGGCAAGCCGAACAAGAGTTCGGCATCGCGAAGGCTAAATCATCACCCACACCATCGCCCAACGGATTGCACGGGTCAGGCACGCCGACATCGCCGCTCGGTCACTTCACCAATCCGGCACTGACCGCGTCACAAGTTATGACCAGCGTCGGCATGGCCGAGCCGTAGCTTCTTCAAACCGATGTCTGCCACATCGAACTGCTTCAACAACTCGGCTGCAATTTCACCTTACCGACCTGCTCCATCACCTCGGCTGGACCGGGAGCTTCGCCATCTCTTCATCAACCTACTCCGGAGACTTCGGCATCACGAGCCGACCAGCTTCGTCACGTTAGCCGGACCAGGGGCTTTGCTTCGCCGCGTCCCGGCCGAGCACGCGCACACAATATCAAGCTAGCCCTGGCACTAATACTATTACTAGATGCAAATCCATGAACACCCGTGCGTGTGTCTCTTTGAATTGCTACAACAAATAAACCAGATGCTATTATTCCTACTAATTTTTTGCTTGCATGGGCTTATTTTTCCCGAGGAATATTACTATGGTTTGTTCCATCCTCTGTACACAGGACTGTCAAATGCTGGCAGCATTAACGATGGTTGGGTGATGGTTCGGCCAGTTTCCCATCCGCAATTCGTCGAATGCCACATCGGGAACTAGGACCGCCCTGCGAATTCACGCTTTGCCACGCCGACGCCCCGCATCGACATTGGCTTCGACGCTAGGCCACATCTGTTTAAAAATTAATTTGCGTAAATTAATTATGCGAGGATTTTTTATATATTTACATTGTTATTTTTTGGGCTACACTATTTTACATGTGTAGGTAATCGACTTCGACTGCGTCACGCGGTCACTTCGGCACGCCGACGCTGTCGTCCCAAATGGCATAAATCGGCTCGCGTGATCACCTTGTTGGTCGAATTGCCATACCGACATGTTCGGTTGCCTCGGGGATTTTGGCATCGCTGAGAGAGCTTTACCTCATCGAGTGTTCGGCACACAGGCCATATTTCTCTTATTACTTGCTTTGTATAAATTATTAATTATGCAATGAATTTTTTAATCTATTATTATTACTATTATCTTCGGCTTGCACTATTTTCTGTGCACAGGTAAATGATCCTGGTTGGGCAGCACTGTCACCTCGGTGTACCGACATACCACGCCACCTCGACTGAACCGGTGGCTTCGTCATCACTTCATTAAACCACGCTGGGGACTTCCGCGTCATACTGCCGGCATGCTCTGTTGCCTCGGTCGGACCGAGGGTTCCACCTCGCCACATTGGCCGTGCTATGTCACCACTTCGGAATGCTGAGCTCTTTGCTCTGCCACCTCGGGACCGGCTTGGGGGCTAGGACCTCGTCCCGCCGTAAGCTCAGGTCGTGCATCGACACGAAGCTCATTAACCAGCTAAGTCGCTTCCATGCTCAGTTTTTTAATTCTCATTCGGTTCGACCAAACTTTATATTTATGTTAAACAAAAAACTTAGTTTGTTAAAAACATTATTTGTTAAAAGCACTTCATTTACCCAAGTTAACCGGGGGCTCTTAAATTTGTACGAGCCGTTCTATAATAATTGTTTCTTCCTAGTCGTTGCGAAGTCTTTTTCTACCACTCCTTTCTCGACTCGAGTGTGTGGTCAATAGCCGGATAGCCTGTTTTCTCTCTAATGCCGCTCGAGTTTAGTTTGCTAAACTAGCCTAACAAGCAGTACTCCGCCTTCAGGATAGGAGGTTGCAGCCGTAGGCTGACCCGCTTGAAGTCTTGAGATCGGATGTGTCATATTAATGCACGACAGAAGCACAAAAATAAGACCAATTTTTGGATTGACACCAAATGACTTGATTTAGTTCGGGCGTGAAGTTTTTACTGAAGTTTTTGGTTTTCCAAGCCTATGGCACTTTTAAACTATTTGTGTGTTTCTAGCATAAGTCTCGCAGTGCAACGCCGGACACCTTTAGAGATTCGGCAAAAACATTCTCGGATATTGCTATATATGTATCGGTTTCGAATTGTGTCTTCGGGCAATAGTTGGGTTGCCTGGCTCCTGTGCTTGCCTCCTACGTTTCACGTTGTCCGGCTAGGTGTGCAAAGGGAGAACCATTGCGATTGTGCTTCCAGCTCGAATGGTTAAGCACCTCAGTGGAGAAAGCCGAAAACTGACTATCACAATGGGCATAAACCGGTCAGCGATCCGATGACGGTGTCAAACTATAGATCTACACCGATTACCCCGAGTTAAACGATGTGCCTTTATAACATTGGCCGAAGTGTTAATGGTTAGACTTCGGTCGATGCCGAACACTGACCGGGGGCTTGTAGCTAGCTTCCCCAGTTTAAAGCTCCTATGACTAAGTGAAAGTTATAAAGCCCGCATATCTGATTGCCTCATTTCCGCTAACACAACCGCCTTTGGGCACCAAGACGTCGGCTAAGGGTTGTTTTGTTATTGCAGAAACACCCTGCGTAGCATCTACAAGGGGGTGGAAGCCGACGATGGGCCACTTTCAACTGATAAACGGGCGCAATGGAGTCAAAATAAACATATCATTGGCGTTTGTATTTAATATACGAGGGCTGCCTTCCGTAATCATCATTATAAAGCCATAAATATGCATCAATTTGACTTAAGATTTTGGCCAAGCTGGGTTGCTTGGCTCCTGTACTTACCCCTACGTTCCCGATTGTTTGGCTAGGCGGTAAAGGGAGCACCTCTGTGATTGTTACTACTGGGTAATCCGACTTAGTACCTCAGACTGGGTGAAGCCCAAATCTAGCAATCTTAAAGGATATAATTTGTCGGCAACGATGGAAGTGAAAATTTAGGTTCGCTAAAGACCACATAGTTTGGAAACTTTCCCCAAACTAAATCCTCAATATTTTTCTCCCGCATTGATCGGAGGTGAGGTTTCATGATCATGGTCGGCATGACAACCCAAAGAAAGGAACCAATAATGGGACTATTTTCTTTGGAAGATGTTTCATACATTAAATAGTAATATAACATTCTCTCCGCATACCTTTGTTTATAAAACCATATGGACGGATTGCCTTGTTTGTCATAAATATTTGCCCTAATAAAGGCTTTATAAAGTGGGACAAACACTCCCTGGCTACTGGCCGAGGAGGTTGCAGCCGATGGTCGGTCAACGAAGTTTTGTATAGTGCGGATCCGAGCATTAATGATGTAGAGTACTTGGATACGTAGAATCATTACACATAATTTGTGATTTTACTCTGGATATCGATCCTTAATTCGGCCACTCGTGCCCACATTAAGGCTCGGGGCTACTGGGCTTCGGGCTTATCATTTACTAATATTAAAGGGGCACATTGATCCCCTGACCTAGTGTTGCCACCCGACTAGTGTCTCGGGGGCTACTGCATTGCCTATTCATACAGAAAATTCAAAGTGCTCTATAAGTGCATCTAGTGCCCCTTAGTGATTTTGGTGTATTGAAGACTTATAGGTTAAGTATCTAATGCGTTTATGAGTGTACACAGGTCTATAAGTCTATGAGGAGTTTGATATTTACAATGAAAGTCGACCCCTAAAAATGAAATTCTTCAACTGAAGACTTTGATATTTTGAAGACTTTCTGAAGACTTTGAAAGTGAAGAAATTTGTGTGACCTTGAAGACTTGGTATTCATTCGAGGAACATGAAGCGTGAAGACTTTTGTTTTCGTAGTTTCATTTTCTCTTTCTTGAGTCATAGGAAACACCGTACTGTTAAAGGGGGTCGAGGAAATACTAAGGAGAAAATTTCCATGTGATGCTCAACTCAAATCCGACACCTACCAATCCCTTCGAGTGAAGCCATTGGAAATCTCATACAGTTCAGTCAATTTCTTCAGTGACAGAGACGCAGTTCTTCTGGTCACTGAGGACTTTGCTCTGACTGAGGAGTTAGGAATTCTCCAGTGCGAATTGCCTACACAGTGAGGAACATGATAGCCCTGAGGAATTTGTACTCCAAATTTTCGACCGTTGCTCTGCTACGCGCCAGCTGTCCTAAAATATATTGTCCACCTAACGGTCATATCATTGAAGGGCATTTATGTCTTATCATGTCGGGCTGCTCCCTAGGCTATAAATAGCCGCCCCCTACAACCACTAGCTGGTTGGCTGCTCCGCGAGAACTTGACACTTGTCATTTGAGAGCAACCCATCCTCCGAGGATTTTGAGCGAAAATCATCAAGTGAGGAAAATCCAAAACCCAAACCCAAAACACCTACAAACCCAAAGTGATTGAGCATCACTGAAGAGATTGATCCTCCGTGGATCCGACGCTTGTTACCTTTGAAGACTGTGCTTCTTCCAGACGGTTAGGCGTCATGGTCTAGAGCATCCAAGAGGAATTGTGGATCGCCGAGTGACCTAGTCTGTGAAGGTTTGGAAGTCACCTGAAGACTTACCACGAGTGATTGGGCGAGGACTGTGTGTCCTTAGCTCAAGGAGAATACGGTGAGGACTGTGTGTCCGGGACTAGGTGTCCTCGAGTTTAAATACTCAGCCGCTCCAACCAGATGTACAACTGGGACAGCAGTTGGAACTGGTCTACCAAATCATTGTCTTCACCAACCATACTGGTTCTATTTCCTCAACATTTTCATTTCCTCATTACTGTGTTGTCTGTTTGTTCATATCCGTGCTTGAAGACTTTGACTGAAGACTTTCACAATTTCCTCAGTTCAATTTCTTCAGTCCGTGTTGTCTTCATCTAGAGTTATCCTGTGCTTACACTTTTTGTACTCTGTATTTGTCTTCATTTCATCATGAGGACCATGCATGTAACTTGCTATGTTTACTTCTGAGTACATATTCCGCTGCTAGTATTTCTTCGCTAAGGAATTTCCTCACGAGCAAATTCCTCAATGAAGAATTTCATAAAAATCGCCTATTCACCCCCCTCTAGTCGATATAACTCACTTTCAATTGATATCAGAGCAAGGTACTCCCTTGTTCTGTGTGATTTTGGTTTAACCGCCTGGAGTTTTAGTTATGTCGACCGCAGGTATGATCAAGGTCTCTGCTGGGTGTCCTACCTTTGATGGGACGGACTACCCCTACTGGAAGAACAAGATGCGCATGCATCTTGAGGCAATTGATAACGATCTCTGGTATGTTGTGGAAAATGGTGTCCCCTCCGTCTCACCCTCACTGAACGCTACCGATGTGAAGAGATTCAAGCAACTTGATTCCCAAGCGAAGAATATCATCTGTGGCCATCTGAGTAAAGGACAGTATGGTAGAGTGAGTGCTTTGGAAACTGCTAAGCTTATCTGGGATAGGCTGTCCAAAGTCAATGAAGGAGTTTCAACTCAGCGTGATTCTCGAGTTGATGTTCTTCGCAATCTCTTCAACCGCTTCAAAAGACTCGACAATGAAAATGTTCAGCAAACCTTCGATCGCCTCACTGACATCTCAAATGAGCTTCAAGCACTTGGTGCCACTGACATCATCGACCATGAGGTGGTGAAGAAATTGCTGAGATCGCTTGATTCCTCATTTGACACTCTGGCACTGATGATTTAAGAGCGTGCTGATTACAAGTCACTTGACCCCGCTGATATCCTCGAGAGGCTTAACACTCATGAGTTCCAGCTTGCTGAAAAGAGAGATCTCTATGGTTCGAGCTACGGCAGATCACGTGCACTGAAGGCCAAGGCAGCATCAGAATCCGAAGATGAAGACTCTGGTAGCAGCCTTGGTGACCCTGAAGAACTGAGTCATGATCTAGCACTGCTTGTGAAGAAATTTCAGAAGTTCTCAAGACGTGGTCGCTTTGGAAAACCCTCAAGGAGCAGTGATTCCTCATCCAGTGACTACAAGAAGAGGCTTTGTCACAAATGCAAGAAACCAGGACACTACATTCAAGATTGTCCTCAGTGGGAAAAGGAATCAAAGAAGAAGAAATACAAGGATTACAGTTCTGATGATGCGAAGAAAAAGAAGAAGTCCTCAAAATCTTCATCGTCAAAATCCTCAAAATCTTCATCTCACAAAAAGAGCAGCTCCAAGAAGGCTCGGGCATTCATTGGCAAGGAAATGGACTCTGAAGCTGAATCTGAGGAACAAGAGTAAGAAGAAGCGTCTGAGGATTCTAAATCTGGTGTGGCAAGCTTAGCCCTCGCTACTGCATTCGTCAGCAAGTCTATCTTCAACACTGAAGAAAGTGATCTCTCCAGCAAGGCTGATGAAGGCAGTGATGACTACGCTCCCACCTATTGCTTCATGGCAAAGGGTGCTAAGGTACTCAAATACGCCTCCTCTGAGTCTAGTGAGGATGAATCTGATGAAAATCTTAAGCCTAGCTACTCTAAACTTGCTAAGATTGCTGTGCAACAACAAAAGGCTTTTGAAAAGGTTCAAAACATGCTAGACAAAAGTGATGATATGTTGGGTGAAGAAATGGATCGCACTAAGGCCTTAACTGAACATCTTCAGAGACTTCAGACCAGGTTTGACAACCTTCAAAGTCATCATAACACTCTCTTATCTGATCATGAGAAGCTTTCTTATGAATATCTTCAAAAGAAGCAAGATCTTGAGAAGCTAAGAGAAAGTTATGAAGATCTTCAGAAGGAGCGACATTCATTACTTGCTCAACAAATCAGCGCTGCTCAGGAAGAATTTATTCCTCCATGTTTAAAATGCATTGAACGAGAATCTTCTAATTCTTCACCTGAATGTTCAAATGCTTCAAATGTTACAAATTCTTCACCTGTCTCTGCTATCACTAATTCCTCATCTGAGGACATTGCTAGTATTACTGACGATGCAGGACTGAAGGAATTGTACATGACAGGCATGTACAAAAGCCTCAAAGGGCATCAGACTTTTTGTGATGTGCTTAAAAAGCAGATCCTCGACAGGAACCCTAGGAAAGAGGGTATTGCCTTTGAGAGGAAACTCAATGCTGATGGTACATATTGGAAGCCTGAGAAGTACCCCAAAACCACATGGGTTGCTGCAAAGGGACCTCCAGTTGATCCATCTAATTTATCTGGCTATACATGTGAATCTTCTCATTCTTCTGATGAGTCATTTGACTCCAACTATAAATTGTTCAAAAATCAGAATGGTGAAGTATTTGCTAGATATGTTGGCACTAACTGCAGGAGCGGTTCCCCTATGAAGAAAATCTGGGTTCCCAAAAGTTGCCTAGAAAGTCTTCAGGTGAATGTCCTCATGACACCACCTGTGAAGAAAAGGAACCCCAGATCAAATTCCTCATATGGACCAAATTCTTCATATGGATCCAAGTCCTCATACAGACCAAGTTCCTCAAGGGGATCAAATTCCTCACATGGATCAAAGTCCTCATATGAACATCATCATGCTAACAACTCTGTTTCGCAGGGAAGAGCCAAGGGCTATGAATATGAGCATTATTCTTCAAATTATTATGTTCATAAGTCCTCAAAGAATTTCACTACTTATTCATATGCTTACCCTAACCACTCTTATGTGAAAAGAAATGGTTTGGCTGCTTTGCCACCATTCTCATATGGAGCTCGCAGAGTGATGAACTCTTTGCCACCCCTTCAGATGTGGGTGGTGAAGAAAAAGAACTAATCTCTTCTGCAGAGTCAGGTCTCCAGACGTGCTGTAACGTCTGAAGAATTTGCTGGGGACCTAACAAAAATGCCTGAAAGGACGCAGGCTAACCATGATGAAATGAACTTTCATTTCACACGTCCTCCCTCTGTTTTATCGGTTCTACTGCTTGATGAAATTGATCTGATGAATTGTGATATCATATTCTTCACTACTGAAGTATATGAGGTTCGTAAGTTGCACTAATTCATCTGTAGGATGATCAACCCAAAGCCACTGAATGGGTACTTGATAGTGGATGTACAAATCACATGACCGGTGACAAGAATCTGTCGATGGATGCTCCCTTATCAGCGTCACACATGAAGCATATCATCTTCGCTGATAAAAGCAAAAGTCAGGTATTGGGTCTAGGTAAGGTTTCTATCACAAAGGATCGACACATGGACAAAGTCATGCTTGTTGAGTCCTTAGGATACAATCTTATGTCTGTCTCAATGCTTTGTGATCTTGATATGGTTGTTGTCTTCGGCAAGTATCGTTGTGTTGTGATTATGGAAGCTGACAAATCCAAAGTCTTCGAAGGCTTTAGGAGAGGAGACTTGTATATTGTTGATTTCTCTGCAGATTCACAACCTGCCGTGTGCCTACTTGCAAAAGCTTCAGAAGGGTGGCTATGGCATCGATGACTTGGTCATGCAGGCATGAGGAATCTGCACACGCTTGCAAAGAAGAAGCATGTCATTGGCATTGAGAATGTCAAATTCCTCAAGGATCACTTATGCGGTGCCTGTGAAGCTGGAAAGATGACCAAGGCCAAGCATCCAGCGAAGACTATCATGACCACTACTCGTCCATTCGAATTGCTTCACATGGATCTCTTCGGTCCTAACCATTATTCCTCTGTCTCT
Source organism: Aegilops umbellulata (assembly GCA_032464435.1). Classification (NCBI taxonomy): domain Eukaryota; kingdom Viridiplantae; phylum Streptophyta; class Magnoliopsida; order Poales; family Poaceae; genus Aegilops; species Aegilops umbellulata. The sequence continues at coordinate 356,287,540 of CP136058.1, forward strand.
AATGAAGCATCTCAATATGGTTTTGTTATTGTTGATGATTACTCTCGTTACACATGGGTACACCTTGTCTCTTACAAAACTGAAGTGTAGGAAGTCTTCAAACGATTTTCCTCGAGGGCTTCAACTAACTTTGGTGTGAAGATCAAGCACATCAGAAGTGACAATGGCACTGAGTTCAAGAATTCGGGTCTCGATGACTATCTTGATGAACTTGGTATTACTCATGAATTATTTGCTCCTTATACTCCTCAACAGAATGGCGTCATGGAGCGCAAGAATAGGACTCTTGCTGAGATGGCTCGCACTATGCTCTATGAGTACAAAACCCCTCGTCGTTTCTGGGTTGATGCAATTGATACTGCGTGCCATATCATCAACAGAGTATATCTTCACAAATTCTTCAAGAAGACTGCCTATGAACTCCTCACTGACAAGAAACCCAGTGTGAGTTATTTCAAAGTCTTCGGTGCTAAATGCTGGATTAGAGATACTCATCACAACTCTAAATTTGCACCGAAAGCACATGAAGGTTTCATGCTGGGTTACGGAAAGGACTCGCACACCTATAGAGTCTTCAACAATGTTCTTCACAAGATTGTTGAAACTGTAGATGTGCGGTTCGACGAAACTAATGGCTCGCAAAGAGAGCACCTACCTTCTGTGTTAGATGAACCAGCACCTGAGGAATCGATCAAGCACAAGGCTACTAAAGATATCATTCCTACTGAAGAATCTGCTGAAGAATTCATTCCAGAACATGAAGAACGTCGAGCTGATGCACCTGAAGAAAATGCTGAGGAAATTCATGCTGAAGAAAATGCTAATCAAATTCCTCAACGGCAACCAACTCACCCTCGCGTTGCAAAAGAAGTGCAAGTGGAGAAGATCATCGATGACATTAGAGCACCAGGTCCTCTCACATGCTCAAAAGCTTCACATCCATCTAACTTTTGCGGGCACTTTGCTTTTGTCTCTATCACAGACCCACTAAGGTAGATGAAGCATTTCTGGAGCCTGAGTGGATTCAGGCCATGCAAGAAGAATTACATCAGTTCAAGCTCAACAACGTATGGGAACTGGTCAATCGTCCCGATCCTCGCAAGCATAACATCATTGGTACAAAGTGGATCTACCGCAACAAGCAAGATGAAAATGGTGTTGTGGTGAGGAATAAGGCACGACTAGTAGCTCAAGGCTACACACAGGTTGAAGGAATTGATTTCGATGAAACTTTTGCACCTGTTGCTAGACTTGAAGCTATTCGCATATTACTTGCTTATCCTAACCATCATGATATCATCTTATACCAAATGGATGTGAAAAGTGCATTCCTCAATGGTAAGATTGAGGAAGAAGTATATGTTGCTCAACCCCCAGGTTTTGAAGATCCAAAACATCCTGACAAAGTCTTCAGACTTAACAAGGCCCTCTATGGCCTCAAGCAGGCCCCACGGGCGTGGTATGACACATTGAATGAATTCTTCATGAAGAAAGGCTTCACACCCGGTTCACTCGATCCCACTCTTTTTACTAAATCATATGATGGTGAACTGTTTGTGTGCCAAATATATGTTGATGATATCATCTTTGGCTGTACTGACCAACGTTATAGTGATGAATTTGCCTATATGATGAGTGAAGAATATCAAATGTCTATGATGGGAGAATTGAAATTCTTCTTAGGTCTACAAATTTGTCAACAGCACAATGGGATATTCATATCTCAGGAGAAATACCTCAAGGATGTCCCGAAGAAATTCGGCATACAAGATTGCAAAGGTCTCAAAATTTCTATGCCCACAAATGGTCATCTATGCACTGATGAAAGTGGTACTGACTTTGATCACAAGGTATACCGCTCCATGATTGGCTCTTTATTGTACTTATGTGCATCTAGGCCAAATATAATGCTTAGTGTTTGCATGTGTGCACGATTTCAAGCTGCACCGAAGGAATCACACCATACGGCTGTGAAGCATATTCTTCGATATCTAGCTCACACACCAATGCTAGGATTGTGGTACCCCAAGGGCTCAGACTTTGACCTCATTGGATATTCTGGTTCTGACTATGCTGGTGACCGTGTGGATCGCAAGTCAACATCTGGTACTTGTCATTTCCTCGGACGATCCTTGGTCTGTTGGTCCTCGAAGAAACAAAACTGCGTATCACTGTCTACTGCTGAAGCTGAGTACATTGCTGCTGGTTCTTGCTGTGCTCAACTACTATGGATGAAGCAACACTCAAGGACTATGGAGTCAACGTGAAGAATGTGCCTCTCCTCTGTGACAATGAGAGTGCCATCAAGATTGCACACAACCCAGTTCAGCACTCGAAGACAAAGCACATTCAGATTCGTCATCATTTTCTTCGCGATCATGTGTTGAAGGGCGACATTTCTATTGAGCATGTGAAGACTGAAGAACAACTAGCCGATATCTTCACTAAGCCCTTGGATGAGAAGAGATTTAGCAAGTTGCGGTGTGAGCTAAATATCTTAGAGTCTTCAAATGTACTTTGAAGAATGCACTCATCCTAACACTTATGCAAAATTGATGACTTAGATGTGCAACACATGAAGAAACGTTTTTCTTCAATCAATGAAGAATAACACTCTAAGTGTGAAGAAATTAATGAAGAATTTGATTCTCAGAACCCTACGGCAATTGTACGTGGTGTCTGAAATCATCATTCTTACATGGTGGGTCGCGCCACCACAAAAGTTGAAAATCTTCAATTTGAGTTTTTCCTCATTTTTGAAATTCCTCAATTTTTCAAATTCTTCAACTTTGCAAATTCTTCATTTTTGCCGTCGTTTTTCTTCATTGGCTATATATATATATATATATATATATATATATATATATATATATATATGAGTTTATGTCCTCTACAGCATCACTTATAGCCTTTTCTTCAAGTTGAATCTTTTCTGCTAAGTGAATGTGATTGGACCCTTCCCCTCTATGCTATACTCAATCCAGTCTATTCACAAATTCTTCATGGGCGTTCTATTTGAAACTCGTTCAAATTCTTCACTGTGTCCTTGTCAGCTGAAGAAATTGCGAACGGAACGTTAAAACTAATCTTATCCCAACTTTCGTTTTTGCCGCTCAAACCGTTCCACTTCCCACGATGGATTATTTTACTCACCCACGATCTTACACGATCTCCACTACACAGTACGTGGGTGACACATGTCAAGTGAAGGAGAACGGCCAGGGGCACGTTCGTCCTAAATCTTCGGACGAGCAGTTTTTCACTACGGCTATAAATACCCCTCCGTCGCCATCCTCACTTCCTTTACCCCACTCGATCTCACTTCCCCCGCTCGAGCTTCCAAACCCTAGCGCCGCCGCTACTCCATCGCCGCCGGTGAGGAAGAGCTTCACTGCCTCGACCTCGTCGCCGACGTACTCGCGCAGACAGCGGAAATCTTCACCTCCGCCGCCGCCGTAGACGTCTTCCTCCGCCAAGTTAGGGCGTGGAAGATCTGCATTGACGAACTTCGCTGTTCCAACTCACAGTTCATCGTGTTCTTCATTCAGGGTAATTAAAAGCTATTTTTACTGCCCTCTTTGATTCGAAATTTTGTTTCTACAAAATCTTCAAAGGTGTTTTTATTCTTCAAATCCTCACACACAAAACACCTCACTTGTTCTCTGTTCTTGATTCATTTCCCTAAGTCTAAATTTCTTCAAGATTCCTCAATTGTGTGGATTCTCAATCTATACAACTCTGGAACTTAAGATATATATGGCGCTTAGTGAAATTCCTCAAGACAAATCTGGTCAAATTCCTCAAAACTTGTTCTTTATGAAAAACCCTCTAAGAACGCATATGACCTCTTCAAATTCCTCGCAACTATACTCTGTTCACAGGTACACATGTCCGCTGCTGAATCCTTAGGTTCTCATCAACTTAACTCATTTGCAGCTTTCCTCGAAGAAAAGTTGCATAATTCTTCAGAGAATTCCATTGTTCAAATTCCTCATCTGAAGAAAATGGCTGAAGGTAAAAGGCCACAGAAAGGAGGAAAGAGACCAGAGGTCATGACAACATTTGAAATCCCTGAAGATATTTATGCTGGGTACTGCACTCCTTATGAAGCCAAATTTGGCAAAGAAGATAAAAATCAGCACAAGGTGCGAATCCAGAGGATTGAGAGGAGATGGGCAAGAGAATGGAGGGAGTACAGATATGTTACTCCTAAGTACATGAAGAAATTCGCAGTAAACCCTCCATGTCAACGCCCTCCATTGGCACCTGGCCAAGTGGCTGATCCCACTAGCATCAGACGCGGTGAGGATTTTCCTCAGGAATGGGCCAAGCGCCAAGCCAAACTGCAAAGACAAGCAAGAGATGCAGTGAGGAAATTCAATGAAGAATCTGCTGCTACTGCTGCCACTGAGGCTTCTGCCAAGCCGAGGAAATCAATGATGAAGAAGCCTGCTCGTAAGCCAAGTGCTTCACCTTCAATGCCCTCACGGCCAAGTTCCTCAGCTGCGCCCTCACGGCCAGAATCTTCAAAATCTTCAAAGCAAATTCCTCATGCTGCTCCTGCTCCCACAAAGTCCTCAGCTCCTGTGCATCTGGCCTCATGCCAAAGGACTACAGGCATCTCTATTGCCACTGGAGTCTCCGCTCGTTCTTCGGCTGCACCAAATTCCTCAGCTGGATCTTCCTTGTTGAAGAAAAAGGCTACCGCTGGACGCGGCACTCGCCCAAGTCCTAAGAAGCAAGTGGTCTTCTCTGTTCCGTCTGATGATGATGCTGATGAAGAAGAACTCACTGAAATCATCAGGGACCGCCAAGAAAGGGCTGCTAAAGCCAAAGGCACACCTGTGCCCCTGCTTTTGGATCCAAGGGCGATCCTAGACTATATTGATCTCTGGCACAAGGATCCCAACACACCTATGCCTGACTTCAAGCTAACACCTGGCCAAAGTCACATGATGACTCAGTTCATCCAAGAGGAGAAGTGGAAATATGATCGGGCCAGAGAGATCAAGAAGACCCAGTACCGCAAAGAGAAGCTACTGAAGAAAAATATTGTTAAGATGACTCCTGATGAACTTGTCAAGATGCAAGCTGAGATCAAAGCCCTCAGCGACAACTTTGACTCGTACTATGCTGATTGGCAAGGAGCCAAAGTCAGATTTGTGAGGCTAACTGATACTTTCACCAAGGGCAAAGCCTCAACACAAATTCCTCAAGCTGAAGCATCTGTCCAACCCACTGAAGAACATGCCAGCACCGCTGACGATGTTCAGACTGCTGAAGAAAATGCCAGCTCTAAGGCTGATGACTCTGCTCCAGCCACTGACGAAATTGCCAGGGCATCCACTAGTGGTGCGCCTGAAGAAAATGAAGAGATCAGGGCAACTGCATCAGTTGTGCCTGAAGAAAATGAACCAGATTCCTCAGCTCCACCTGCACCAACTCCAACTCCAATTCTTCCCTCTGCTTTAGATGTGAAGAAAACCAAGGCTGCAGACGAGCTGCTGTGAAGAAAAGGAAGGCATCAGCTGCTTTAGAATCTTCAGCTCCAAAGAAGATGAAGCCAATGACAAGCTCATTTGCAAATCCTATTGATGCCATTCCTATCTCCTCCATGCCATCAAAGGACCTTGTTCCTTTTGGTGAAGATTATGCGATCCCAAGTGGATCTGATGAAGAAACTCAGTCTGCTGCTACCTCAGAGCAGATTGATGAAGAAATTGAAGTGGATACAATCCCTTCAACCTCAATGATCTCATCACCAATGCCTCAGTTTGATGCTGAAGAGGCTGGTGTTGAAGAAATTGATGATTAAGATGTGGATATTGGAAGCACAACTCCAGTGATGAATGACGACTTTTGGGAAAGTCAGCATCCAAATTCCCTAATCTTCACCCCACTGCAGCAAATTCCTCACTCCCCTGCACAAACTGTTCAAATGGGCTCTGAAGAAACTCATCCTACTGCACCTGTGAATGAAGGAATTCCAGCCACTAGTGCTGAAGAAACTGCTGCTGAAACTGAAAAGGTGACTGCACCTGAGGAGGAACCAGAAATTCCTCAGCCTGAAGAACCTGAGCTTGTGATTCCTGAGGTTGTGATGCAACTCACTGACACTCCTCTGCCAAGGCCAAAGGATCCATTCTCAAGGAAACAGAAATTCAAGGCTGAAGACTTCTATGGCGAGCACGTATTCTTCACTGAATACAATCCTTATGACTCTGCTCGCATAAGGAAGAGGCGTTTCTGGACAGCCAGCCAAGCAAATTTCTATTCCTCAGTACTTTTCAATAAAGACAAAGTCTTCGACCATGCACATATTCCTCACGTGGATATGGAGTCTATGCCGTGCTTCACGCCAGTCCTCAGTGTTCTTCACGACGCTGGGCTGCTTAATTTCTGCACTGATATATGCGATTGGAATGAAGAACTCATTCTTCAGTTCTATGCTACACTACACATCACTGGCAACTCTGAAGATGTCAATTCATGGGTTCTGGACTGGATGACTGAAAATACTCACTACAAGGCCCCAGCATCTGAATTGCTTCGCTGCCTTTCTCTGAGTCCACCCACTGAAGATGCGCGCTGTGTGTATGATGAACCTGAGCTGTCAAACCACTATATGCAAGTGCTGATGAAGCCTCTGAAGCCAGGGCAATCACCTCTTACCAAATTCCTCATCAAGGAATTGTTGTATGTGCCTAGGACTGTCTATCGCATTCTGACGAAGACAATAAGTCCCATCAAAGGACACGATTCTTCTGATGAAGAAATTGTTGGCATCATGAAGAATATGCTTTTCAACATCATACATGGCGTTCCCATAAACTTCCATGATTTCTTCATGAGGACTCTGGCCAACATTGCTATGTCACCATTTGAGCTGAAGCCTTATGCACCTTGGATTATGAGATTCATCAGGGCAAGGTCTTCACTCAACTACAAGGCTGAAACTCTCAATCACTGCAGCTACTTGCCTCCTATTGAAGTCCTCAAAAGGACATTTTCCTCAGCTGACGAAAAGGGCAAGGCCACTGCTGTGATAGATGAAGGCATTCGTCCATTGGATGGTCAATTTCGCAAGGCTGCCTCTTATTCCACCAATGATGACTCTGCCACACATGATTCTGCTGCTAACACTGCCAAGACAAATCCTCAAGCCACAACACCCAGGGTGATGACTGATCGTGAGTTACTCCTCAGTCTTCATCAAAAGGTTGATCGCAATCACAAATGGGTCAAGCGGCAGTTTGGTTCAATTCTTCACAACATGACTGCCACACATAATGCAGTGAAGAAAAACCATTACTACCTTCATGAAACCCTCAACCGCACCTGGGCTGTTCTATCTCAAGTTTATAGTGCTGAAGATTTGGAGAACATGGGCCTCAAAGAAGAATTTGCCTGGTCGGCACCTCCGCCGAAGAAATTCAAGAAGGTCAAGGTTCCTTCTCTGGTGGCCAGTTCATATTCTTCATCGCGCGACACTGATGAAAATGAAGACTTGGACGACATTGCAGCAGGCCCTACTTCAACAACCGACCCCAACATCGCTGGCGCTCCTCCATCAACTTGAATATCTTCAAGGGCGTTAGTCCTCGGTTTCGATCCTTTTGGTCATTTGATGACAAAGGGGGAGAAATCTGAGTTAGTCTTCAAGCGGGTCTATAATAAGGGCATTTTTAAGTTGCAACTCTCGTTCTTCCGAAACTTTTATTGGATCGAGTTGTAATCTTAAACCCTATGGTGCTCGGTGCTCTGATACCTTTGTTGCACTATGCTTTGATACTTTTGATGCGCTACTCTGCATGCTTATTCCTCATTAATATTATCGCACGCATGCTGATTTGCATCAGGCACCATATTTCATCATGCATTTCAAATTCTTCACAGTATATATATCAAATGCGTGTATGAATTACAAGATATAGGGGGAGATCTCCATGATTCAACTCTTCAAGTGTGCATTGCTTCAAAAGCAAATTCCTCACTATGCACATCTTCAAGGGGAGTTCTTCTATATCTTGCAATCAAATTCCTCAATATCAGTTTCTACACTTCATATATTTATCCCCGTTGAAAACTTAACCTATGTTGTCATCAATCACCAAAAAGGGGGAGATTGTAAGTGCATCTAGTGCCCCTTAGTGATTTTGGTGTATTGAAGACTTATAGGTTAAGTATCTAATGCGTTTATGAGTGTACACAGGTCTATAAGTCTATGAGGAGTTTGATATTTACAGTGAAAGTCGACCCCTAAAAATCAAGTTCTTCAACTGAAGACTTTGATATTTTGAAGACTTTCTGAAGACTTTGAAAGTGAAGAAATTGGTGTGACCTTGAAGACTTGGTATTCATTCGAGGAACATGAAGCGTGAAGACTTTTGTTTCCGTAGTTTCATTTTCTCTTTCTTGAGTCATAGGAAACACCGTACTGTTAAAGGGGGTCGAGGAAATACTAAGGAGAAAATTTCCATGTGATGCTCAACTCAAATCCGACACCTACCAATCCCTTCGAGTGAAGCCATTGGAAATCTCATACAGTTCAGTCAATTTCTTCAGTGACAGAGACGCAGTTCTTCTGGTCACTTAGGACTTTGCTCTGACTGAGGAGTTAGGAATTCGCCAGTGCGAATTGCCTACACAGTGAGGAACATGATAGCCCTGAGGAATTTGTACTCCAAATTTTCGACCGTTGCTCTGCTACGCGCCAGCTGTCCTAAAATATATTGTCCACCTAACGGTCATATCATTGAAGGGCATTTATGTCTTATCATGTCGGGCTGCTCCCTAGGCTATAAATAGCCGCCCCCTACAACCACTAGCTGGTTGGCTGCTCCGCGAGAACTTGACACTTGTCATTTGAGAGCAACCCATCCTCCGAGGACTTTGAGCGAAAATCATCAAGTGAGGAAAATCCAAAACCCAAACCCAAAACACCTACAAACCCAAAGTGATTGAGCATCACTGAAGAGATTGATCCTGCATGGATCCGACGCTTGTTACCTTTGAAGACTGTGCTTCTTCCAGACGGTTAGGCGTCATGGTCTAGAGCATCCAAGAGGAATTGTGGATCGCCGAGTGACCTAGTCTGTGAAGGTTTGGAAGTCACCTGAAGACTTACCACGAGTGATTGGGCGAGGACTGTGTGTCCTTAGCTCAAGGAGAATACGGTGAGGACTGTGTGTCCGGGACTAGGTGTCCTCGAGTTTAAATACTCAGCCGCTCCAACCAGATGTACAACTGAGACAGCAGTTGCAACTGGTCTACCAAATCATTGTCTTCACCAACCATACTGGTTCTATTTCCTCAACACTTTCATTTCCTCATTACTGTGTTGTCTGTTTGTTCATATCTATGCTTGAAGACTTACCACGAGTGATTGGGCGAGGACTGTGTGTCCTTAGCTCAAGGAGAATACGGTGAGGACTGTGTGTCCGGGACTAGGTGTCCTCGAGTTTAAATACTCAGCCGCTCCAACCAGATGTACAACTGAGACAGCAGTTGCAACTGGTCTACCAAATCATTGTCTTCACCAACCATACTGGTTCTATTTCCTCAACACTTTCATTTCCTCATTACTATGTTGTCTGTTTGTTCATATCTATGCTTGAAGACTTTGACTGAAGACTTTCACAATTTCCTGAGTTCAATTTCTTCAGTCCGTGTTGTCTTCATCTAGAGTTATCCTGTGCTTACACTTTCTATACTCTGTATTTGTCTTCATTTCATCATGAGGACCATGCATGTAACTTGCTATGTTTACTTCTGAGTACATATTCCGCTGCTAGTATTTCTTCGCTAAGGAATTTCCTCACGAGCAAATTCCTCAATGAAGAATTTCATAAAAATCGCCTATTCACCCCCCCTCTAGTCGATATAACGCACTTTCATGCTCAGTGTTCGGCTTGACCGAACTATGGGCAAACGCATCTTCGCATAACAATAGGTACCATCTGGGACTTATCTGGCATCAAGCTAATATACTATGATAAGTTCTCAAAACCCTCTCTCAAGGGCCGTCCGCCGATCACTATCTCCTCTGATGCGCATCTCGGATTTTAGGCCGACACACACCTTGAGGGCTAATGGCTATATATCTCGTTAGTAAATAAATTGCATCAATCGGAAAATAAAATCTGCACTATCAGCCCAAGCCCGAGGTGGTGCATCACCTCGGAAGCAGTCCAACATAAAACTCGGCTGCGAGCGGCTGGCTCCATAGAGAACTTTTTTAGCGTTAAGCTCGGGTAACCTCTTTCAAACTTTTTCAAACACGAGGTAATCTATGACACTTCAGATACAGTCCGACATTGGAGCTCGGATACATTTTGGCGTTGGAGCTCGGAAGCGGTCCGACATTGGTGTTCGGCTGCAAAAGATACCTCGGATGCAGTCCGACCTTGGAGCTCGAACGCAAGAGGACACCGCCGCATGGGAACAACTTCAAACCCGAGGCGTGGCGTAAAAAATAACAAGGCATTGCTACAGGCCGAAAACGTAAAGGGGCTCCTCGGATACCCGACATGTAAACTCTTCGGATTTACTTCGGCGATCCTCAAGATCGAAGATGAGAAGATTTGTTGAACAAGTTTTCAAGACCGACGACCAAAGATGAAGAATAGTTTTGAAGAATCAAGGAGCGTCCCCAACCTGAAGACTAGTTCAGGGGGCTACTGACGGTGTCCTGGACTAGGGGGTACTCACCGCGTCGTCTCCCGACCAGCTGGATCGGGCCGAGGACCCCCATGGTGGTTCACTTATGGGCCACTTCGGGCAACCCATGCCGCATACAAGGAGGATTCCACAAGACTTCGCGCCAAAGATAAGGACTCCTCTAAACCCTAGGCCAACGTTGCATATATAAACCGAGGCCAGGCTAGTCAATAGACAATCTCACAATCTCGTGGTAGATACATGTACTCTGTACTACACCCATATCAATACAATCAAAGGCAGGACGTAGGGTATTATCTCTTCAAGAGAGCCCGAACCTGGGTAAAATCCAAGACGCCTAGCTTAGGACCCCTACTACGAGATACGCCAGAAATAGAACTGACACCCACCACCGCCATGCCACTGCCCCCCACAACCACCTTCCCCACCCGAGCCCCTTCCTTCCCTCCGATGAATTCCGACGAGCTCTCAAGAATCGACTGACCCAATTTTGAAATTTAGTCTACTGTCATTTAACTAGTGTGGAATATCAAAGGGGAAAACATAAGCGTTGCTAGTATAGTGTTGAGCGTGCCATGGCGGATCTGAAGGTGTAAACCAGACAAAGCCAACTTCGCAACCAATGTTTGCTTTCAACTAACAAGTAAGATCCTAAGAGATGGACAAGAAATCACAGTAAAGCAGTGGTGATCCATTTTCTTGCTGTGATAAATAAGTTGAGCAGATACGAAAGAGTACCGCTCTGGTGCGGCGCCGTGTATGCATCTGCTGAGAATTTGACGGTGCTGCAGTAGCGATGGCTGTCGGCGACGTGGAAGCAGATCTAGGAGGGTAGACAGTGGCGGCGGGTGGAAATATCCCGGCGCGATGGACGAGACGGTCGTAGGAGCGGCTCCGTCAAGGTGGACGCCGGCGGGGATGAAGCGAGAGGACAGGATGCAAGGATCGTGGTTAGAAGCCGTGGATGAGAGAGGTCAATCTCTTGTAATGGACAACGGCGTCGGGGTATCAGCTCCGGCATGGTGGAAGAGGATGGCGGTGGATGAGGTGGCGGACGGAGCAGGCTGGGGTGGAGAGGGTGTTTTGGCACCCACAGAGTACGAATGGGGAAATGAAGGGAGAGGGGAAGGGGGAACCATGTCTTCAGGGCGCGCTTGTCTCAAACGCGAGGAAATTTACAAACTTAACCCCCGTTTAAAATTTCCTACATCACATCAATATTGCTCGATTGGGGATAGGACGGTAATCTCGCATACACCGAATATTTGCTGACAGAGATTTCGGCTGACGAGAGTTTGTTTTGGCGCCCACCGTGTGTGAATCGGGGAGGGAGGCAATTTCGGCCGAGGAAACACTGTGTTTTGGCGCCCACCGTGTATGAATCCGGGTGAGAGGCGATTATGTCACGTTTGAGTGAAATTACAAACCTGCCCCTATCAAGACCTATTGAAATTGAGCTGACATGTGTTGCATGTCAGGGACAGGCAGTAATTTCCTTCTCCCATATTTTGGTTTCGGGCGGTTACTGCGAGTTTGGATGCTTCATTCAATTTTTTGAGAAAAAGCTTGCACGTTTACCGTGCCAACTCAAGTCCAGTCCATTTTGTATTCTATTTTTGTTCGGACAGGATCCATTTTCGATTGGAATAAAATTCTATATACATCATTTTTTATATATACTTTCGAAAGCACAACAAATAATTCTGCTCCTTTATATATAATATGATTTACAAATACAATGATCTGAAAATCATAAGGTTGAATTCAAAATTTTTAAACCAAATTATGTTCTACTAAAATGTATGGATCAGTAATATCCATATTAAATAACATAGATGCATGTGAATTCATATGAGTATGCATGTTTGATAGATCACTTTTGGTTCGAGTATGAATTACATGTACCATCATCTTGAATTCAAATATTTGAATCCCTTTTGCTGACATTTTCTATACACGCAACTAAATATTTGAATCTCCTTTCACACCCATCTCTCTCGCATGCTCCTTCATGTAGCTATCACTCGATTTTCTCCAGTTCACCCGCATGCTCACTTCATGTTTCTCCTATTTTCGCAAACATGGTCTCTCGACGTCTCCCTTGAGAAGTGTCACACTCTCCCTATCAGTATACATTACACGGTTTTCATTATCTCTCACATCTCTATCATTCTCTGGTATCACTAGATACCTAAGCTTTCTTTTTCACCGCCACACATACACTCTCACTCGTCTTTCACTTTGTCTTTCTCTCTAGGGTTCTCTCACGCACCCTATATCTCTCTAGATATGACTCCTACCACTAAAGTTACTCTCTCCCGCACACAACATTTGTTGCGGTCTCCTTTTCGTCTCCATATCAGTTATAAAATTGACATTATTCATTTCTTTACCAATCAGACAAACTCTCCCCCCCTCTCTCTCTCTCACACACACACAACTCCTGCTTCCACTCCCCTTCCCGACTACCGTCTCTCTCTCGCACACACAAAACTCTCGCTTTCGCACCCCCGACTCGTATTTCTCTCACAAACATTGATCCTCTAGCCTCCAGATAGGTTTGTACACCCGCACACTTGTGCTTCGACTATCTCGTACATGTCTCTCTCACGCTCCTTGTATCTATGTAGATTTTTCCTCCCTTCTTACACGCTCTCTCGATCATGCACACACACACTATCGCCTCATTTTATGGTGATACCTCTCGCACACACACTCTTTTTGTCTTTGTCACACATGCACTCCGTCCTCCTCCTCTCTCCCTCTCTCTCTCTCACACACACCACTCACACACATGGGCTTTTTGCAACAACTCGCAAGATGCCCATGTGTTGCACGGAACATCAAGATGCATTTGTATGAGTAGTTTATATTGTGCGAGAAAAGGATGAATGAGGGAAGTCCTTATTTGCAAATGTGGAGAGGGGTGTGAGTATATTTTGCAAAATTGCCATAGTTTCCTTCCTATCCGTCAGATATAAATCGGATGGCCTATATTGCAGATGGCAGGCACACCATCATCACCAACTCTGTTTTTTATAAGAGTAGTGATTAGAGATATACCACTTCTCAATTCTTGAAACCAACCACATTCCTCCCTTATCTCATCAAAACCGCCAAAGGAATAAATTTTGAGTGAAACATAACATATTTTTAGTGATATACGTATTTCAAAACTAGACTCTTTTCTATCAAATCGATGAATATGTATTAATCTACTTTGATCATGTGGCAACGCATTGGCACATTGCTAGTTATTACTACTGTATAATTTTTTGGACACCAGACAAACGATGGAGTAATGAAGTACACATACGAAGAGAAGAGGCGCACGCACGCAATCGGTCTCTCACTGTCTCGCACACATGAGAGTTATGTAAAGGCACCATAAACAAATAAACCCTAAAACCCTAAGTGCATGATTGCTGCATGCGCGGGTACCAGGTATGTGGTGGAGCGCACCTTTGTAGGAACAGTCATGATAATTTGATCCGTAGGAGTTGATGGTCGGGACCACAGGTGAACGACCTGGAGGCGGTGGCTCGCCAGTCGCCACTGATCGGGTAGCCACATTTAAAATATCATTTTTACGGGGTAAGAGTTTTGATTTTCAATGGTGCGTTGTAAGTACTAGTTTTTAGAACGATTGGTATGGAGCGAAAATGGAATTCATAACTACTACCTCCGTCCTGGTTTACTAGTCCCCATCGTATTTTGGGTCAAAGTTTGTCCACGAATTTTACTTGTAAAATGTGAATGGAAAACGAGATTTTGTTCTACCCAAACAAAAAAAGACTGGAGGGAGTGATTGCTCTGGCACGGACGTGACCTCTCATAGCGCAAGTATTGAACTGGCGCGCCGGCCAAGAGGGCCCCACTCGTTGCAGGCCAGGCTGAACATGCCTCCTCACTGCAAGCAACCGGCTTCAGATTGCCCTGCCTACCTCCATTGAATCCACGCGTGTGCCGGTAACACGTTCTTCCACGAGCCGACTGGCATTTTAGAACACAACGCCGGTTGGCTCCTCTTGTCCGCCCGCTATTTAAACGAGGCCAGACGCCTGGCAAGAACCGCACCACACTGCCGCTCCCCATATCCTCCTTGCACCATTTTCTCCACACTCTTCATAACATCCGGTGAGCAGGAAGACGAGTTCTCCGACATAAAAGCCGGCTGGGTGCCCCGACGAGCCAGGCACCTCGCTGGCCCACCTCTCTCCCCGCCCCAGGCTGTCAATACTATGGGGCGAGGCTGCAGGCGGGCAAGCGGAGGAGCAAGCCGCCGCTCCAAGCTGGCCCTTGGTGCATCAACTCGACGCTCCAAGCCTGCTCGCAGAAGAGTCGCCAATTGCTGCACGTCGGCACATGGGGGACCATGGCGTCCAGTGCACCATGGTTGGCCGCGCCATCCGACGCAAGTGTTGGCGGAACTGCGTCATGTTGGCAGAGGTTGCCACTGGCCAACACGTCTTCTGCGGCCACCGCCGGCACCGAGGAATAGTAGACAACGGGAGCCACCGCCGCTCGGAACCCACGAATGCTATGACCACCACGTCATCGGCAGACACCCGGTGTGTTGCCTAGTTTGGCTCAAAACATCGTGGACCCCAGCCGCGGCCGGCATTAGAAATATTATACCTGCCTCTAGAGGTTATTCGCGTTTAGTCAAAAAATGTCCAAAATATAATTAATTGTGTACGGTCTTGACTTATTGTGCTTGCACTGGTAGTAGGAACTAGAGATTTTTCTTTATTTCTGACTCTCCTCACATTTTTTTGGTTTTGAAGTGAATCATGGTTGTGGACATTATCTATGAATGTGCAGATATTTGTGAACATGAGTTTGATGTGGAAGTTGAACTTGGAATGTGATACGTCCATTTTGCATCATGTTAACCTACTGTTATTTATAATGTTTTTATGCATACTAATGCTTTTTGGAGTAATTCTAATGCCTTTTCTCTCATAATATGCAGGGTTCACACAAAGAGGGAGAATTCTGGCAGCTGGAAATCTGGACCTGAAAAAGCTACGTCAAGCTACCTATTCTGCACAACTCCAAATGTGCTGAAACTTCACGAGGAATTTTTATGGAATATATGAGAAATAATGGAGCAAATAAGTACAGGAGGGGGGCTACCTGGTGAGACAAGACACCAGGGCGCGCCAGGCACCCCAGGCGTGCCCTGGTGGGTTGTGCTCAGCCCAGCCCACCTCCGGTGCCCATCTTCTGGTATATAAGTCATTTTGACCTAGAAAAAAAATAAGTAGAGGACTTTCGTGATGAAGCACCGCCGTCTCGAGGTAGAACTTGGGCAGGAGCACTTTTGCCCTCCGGCGGAGCAATTCCGTCGAGGGAACTTCCCTCCCGGAGGGGGAAATCATCGTCATCATCATCACCAACAACTCTCCCATCTTGGGGAGGGCTATCTCCATCAACATCTTCAACAACACCATCTCCTCTCAAACCCTAGTTCATCTCTTGTGTTCAATCTTTGTACCGGAACTATAGATTGGTACTTGTGGGTGACTAGTAGTGTTGATTACATCTTGTAGTTGATTACTATATGGTTTATTTGGTGGAAGATTATATGTTCAGATCCATTATGCTATTTAATACCCCTCTGATCTTGATCATGATTATCATTTGTAAGTAGTTACTTTTGTTCTTGAGGTCACGGGAGAAATCTTGTTGCAAGTAATCATGTAAATTTTAGATGTGTTCGATATTTTGATGGTATGTATGTTGTTATTCCCTTAGTGGTGTCATGTGAATGTAGACTACATGACACTTCACCATATTTGTGCCTAAGGGAATGCATTGTGGAGTAGTTATTAGTTGATAGGTTGCAAGAGTGACAGAAGCTTAAACCTAGTTTATGCGCTATTCCGTAAGAACCGATTGGATCCAAAAGTTTAATGCTATGGTTAGAATTTATTCTTAATACTTTTCTCATAGTTGCGGATGCTTGCTAGGGGTTAATCATAAGTAGGAGGTTTTTCCAAGAAATAACAACACCTAAGCACGGATCCACCCACATATCAAATTATCAAAGTAGCGGACACAAATCAAACCAACATGATGAAAGTGACTAGATGAAATTCTCGTGTACCCTCAAGAACGCTTTGCTTATCATAAGAGACCGTTTTGTCCTGTACTTTGCCTCAAAAGGATTGGGATACCTTGTTGCACTTTTGTTGCTATTATTATTACTTGCTCATTACAAATTATCTTGCTATCAAACTACTCATTACTTATAATTTCAGTGCTTGCAGACATTACGTTGCTCAAAACCACTTGTCATTTCCTTCTGCTCCTCGTTGGATTCGACATCTTACTTATCGAAAGGACTATGATTGATCCCCTATACTTGTGGTTCATCAAGGCTCTTTTCTGGAATTGTTGCCGGGGAGTGTAACGCTCTAGGTAAGTTGAAATTGGTAAGGAAAAATTATTACTACGTGCTGAAATTTACTGTCACTTGTTACTATGGAAAACAATCCTTTGAGGGGTTTGTTTGGGGTATCTTCACCTCGAATGGAACCAAAATTAGTCACCCCTCAACCCACTGCACCTAATAAAAATATTTAATATGAATTCCTTTGGGTATGATAGAACAACTGCTGGCTAATCCTTATGCAGGAGATGGAACCGAACATCCCGATATGCACTTGATATATGTGGAAGAAATTTGTGGATTATTTAAGCTTGCAGGTTTACCCGGAGATGAAGTGCTACGTCTTGAGCATTGCGTTGGTTTCCCTTAAAGAGGAAATGGAGATGCAGTAAAGTAGCGTAAGTATTTCCCTCAATTTTTGAGAACCAAGGTATCAATCCAGTAGGAGATCACGCACGAGTCCCTCACACCTACACAAACAAATAAGAACGTCGCAACCAACGCGATAAAGGGTTGTCAATCCCTCCACGGTCACTTACGAGAGTGAGATCTGATAGATATGATAAGATATTTTTTTGGTATTTTTATGATAAAGAGAAATAAAGATGCAAAGTAAAATAAAAGGTAATAAAAATAACTAAGTGTTGGTAGACTAATATGATGGAAAATAGACCCGGGGCCTAGGTTTCACTAGTGGCTTCTCTCAAGAGCATAAGTATTACGGTGGGTAAACAAATTACCGTCAAGCAATTGATAGAATTGAGCATAGTTATGAGAATATCTAGGTATGATCATGTATATAGGCATCACGTCCGTGACAAGTAGACCGAAACAATTCTGCATCTACTACTATTACTCCACACATCTACCGCTATCCAGCATGCATCTAGAGTATTAAGTTCATAAGAACAGAGTAATGCTTTAAGTAAGATGACATGATGTAGAGGGATAAACTCATGCAATATGATATAAACCCCATCTTTTTATCCTCGATGGCAACAATACAATACGCGTCGTTTCCCTTTCTGTCACTGGGATCGAGCACCGCAAGATTGAACCCAAAGCTAAGCACTTCTCCTATTGCAAGAAAGATCAATCTAGTAGGCCAAACCAAACTGATAATTCGAAGAGACTTGCAAAGATAATCAACCATACATAAAAGAATTCAAAGGAGATTCAAATATTGTTCATAGATAATCTTGATCATAAACCCACAATTCATCGGATCTCGACAAACACACCGCAAAAGAAGATTACATCGAATAGATCTCCAAGAAGATCGAGGAGAACTTTGTGTTGAGATCCAAAGAGAGAGAAGAAGCCATCTAGCTAATAACTATGGACCCAAAGGTCTGAGGTAAACTACTCACACATCATCGAAGAGGCTATGGTGTTGATGTAGAAGCCCTGTGTGATCAATTCCCCCTCCGGAGGAGCGCCAGAAAAGGCCCCAAGATGGGATCTCACGGGTACAGAAGGTTGCGGCGGTGGAAATAGGGTTTTTGCTCTTGTTCTGATGTTTTCGGGTACGTAGGTATATATAGGAGGAAGAAAGTACGTCGGTGGAGCAACATGGGCCCCACGAGGGTGGAGGGCGCGCCTGGGGGGAGGGTAGGCGCGCCCCTGCCTCATGCTCTCCTTGTTGATTGCTTTACATAGACTCCAAGTCCTCTGGATCACGTTTGTTTCAAAAATCACGTTCCCGAAGGTTTCATTCCGTTTGGACTCCGTTTGATATCCTTTTCCTTCGAAACACTGAAATAGGCAAAAAACAGCAAGTTGGGCTGGGCCTCCGGTTAATAGGTTAGTCCCAAAAGTAATATAAAAGTGTATAATAAAGCCCATTAAACATCCAAAACAGAATATAATATAGCATGGAACAATAAAAAATTATAGATACTTTGGAGACGTATCAAGCATCCCCAAGCTTCATTCCTGCTCGTCCTCGAGTAGGTAAATGATAAAAACATAATTTTTGATGTGGAATGCTAATTAGCATAATTTCCAATGTAATTCTCTTATTTGTGGTATGAATATTCAGATCCGAAAGATTCAAGATAAAAGTTTAATATTGACATAAAAAATTACTTCAAGCATACTAACTAAGCAATTATGTCTTCTCAAAATAACATGGCCAAAGAAAGTTATCCCTACAAAATCATATAGTGTGGCTATGCTCTATCTTCATCACATAAAGTATTTAAATCATGCACAACCCTGATGACAAGCCAAGCAATTGTTTCATACTTTTGGTGTTCTCAAACTTTTTCAATCTTCACGCAATACATGAGCATGAGCCATGGACATTGCACTATATGTGGAATATAATGGTGGTTGTGGAGAAGACAAAAAAGGAGAAGATAGTCTCACATCAACTAGGCATATCAACGGGCTGTGTAGATGCCCATCAATAGATATCAATGTGAGTGAGTACGGATTGCCATGCAACGGATGCACTAGAGCTATAAGTATATTATGACACCCCCGATTCGACCGTACACTAATCATACACGCAAATGTGTACGATCAAATTCAGGGACTCACAGGAAGATATCACAACACAACTCTAGACACAAATAAAATAATACAAGCTTTATATTACAAGCCAGGGGCCTCGAGGGCTCGAATACAAGCTCGAAACACAAGAGTCAGCCGAAGCAACAATATCTGAGGACAGACCTAAGTTAGACAAGACTGCCTTAAGAAGGCAAGCACAAAAGAAGCAATGATCGAAGAGGCAAGGCCTCCTGCCTAGGACCTCCTAACTACTCCTAGTCGTCGGCGGTCTCCATGTAGTAGTATCCGTCGGCCATGGCATCTGGCTCCAAGGATCCACCATCTGGTTGCATCAACCGGAAAGAAGGAAGGGGGAAAAAGGGTAGCAAAGCAACCGTGAGTACCCATCCAAAGTACTCGCAAGTATCAGATCTATACTATGTATGCATCAGTATCAAATGGAAGGGTTGTATCTGTGGACTGAACTGCAGAATGCCAGAATAGAGGGGAAGGCCTAGCCTATCAAAGACTAGCATCTTCAAGCAGCTCCAAGCATCTTGCAGCATGTAGAAGAGTATAGAATAGCAGTTTAATTAACAAGCATGTTGTAACATTAATGCCCAGAGATCCTTCCTCGACTCCCTGCGAGAAAGCAATCCCGGAGCAACATATCTCAAGTATCCATTTCTAGTTGTAAAAGATCAGGATATAAGTCTGAACGTCCATTACCGTGGACACAGTATTCGAATATGTATCTTCCCTGCAGGGGTGCACCACGTTTTCCATCACGCTCGATCACTCTGGCCGGACACACTTTTCTGGGTCAATGCCCGGTCTCGGAAGATCAACACGTCGTAGCCCTACCTATGCTCAGCTGAGAGGTCCCCGCCGGTCTACATCCTAAGCACTCCGGGGTCTGGGCCCATCGCCCGTTGCACTCCGGATCGTTGCGCGCAGGGCGGATCCAGGCTGCCCGGATGGCGCCGGCCCAGCCGTGCCGCAATGCTGAACTGGACGTCTCACAAAGCTTCGGCTGATATTGCGACGTCGAGGCCCATAAATATTCTCGCGTGGTGGTTAGTGCGTAAAGGCCAAAGGCCAACTCAGACCAAATACCCAAACCATAGTGTATTATTAGCTTGCGGAGACGAGCAGAGACTCACGATAATGTGACCCCGTCGCCCCGTCTCGAGGAAATATGGCAAGGGCAAGCCCAGCCCACTCGAGGGCTGCCTGACTTCCTGGCCGTGCCTCGTAACCATCTTGCGGGTGCTCTCCGGGCCCGCCTGACTTTTCCAAAGGTCTCAAGTAATGTCAAGGTATCCGTGTGTCCAAACATCAAGGGGAAAACCCAAGGAATCACCCTCGGAGGATTCCACTCAATGTAATCAACAAGGTGAACGTAAGAGGGACCACCCTCGAGGTTCACACTTGAGGTGTTGAACGACAGAGCCGTATCGCGAATGGTGAAAGAGGAAATCACCCTTGATGACCACGACCGAATAGCTACACTACAGAATTGTCACCAGGAGTGCGTTATGAGGGATCACCCTCGGCACTCGATAGTAGCTCTGTAGAGTCGAGCAGCAAAAAGGGCGTGATGTGATGTGAGGTGTCGGGCTCTGGTCGTCGATCATGTAGATCGAGTCGTCGATGATGAAGCAGGGGCAACAAGGACAAATGGGGGTCACAGATGGATCACTAACCAACCTATACTAAGAAGTTTAGGAGAAGCAGGTAGGTAACAATAGCAGGTACAAAAGCAGGCTATGCATCAGAATAGGAGCAATCAAATACAGTAGCAAAATCTAATGCAAGCATGAGAGAATGGAATGGGCGATATCGGGATGATCAAAGGGGGGGGCTTGCTTGGTTGCTCTGGCAAGGAGGGGTCGTTGTCGAAGTAGTCGATCACAAGGGCATCAGAAGTGATCTCGGGGTCTACCAGAGAGAAGAGGGGAAAGAAACTAAATACATAGCAAACAGATGCATGACAAGACAATAAGCGGTGTTAGAGGTGTTCTAACGCGGCGTTACACGATACCGTGGAAGGGGGGAAACATCCGGGAAAGTTTTCCCGAAGTTTGCATTTTTTGGACAGATGAAACAAAGGGGGAAAGTTGCATGTTCAGGTAGTTAGGGGCATGTGGCAGACGAACGGATCGCGTATTCGGATTCGACTCGTCGTTCTGAGCAACTTTGATGTAGAATTTTTTTCGATCCGAGCTACGATTTAATTCCTATGATTTTCCGAAGTTTTCTTTAAGATATTCTATAATTTAAATTAATTCAAAAAAAGTTTACTGCATCAGCATGACGTCATCATGATGTCAGCAGGGCCAACAGTCAACTCTGACCGGGTTAACTGGTCAAAGGGGCAATGGGGCCCAATTGTCATTGTCTAGTTTAATTAAGCAGGTTTAACTAGACTAAATATGTTCATTAGGCTAATTAGTCAAAGTTAATCAAGTTAATTAAATAACTAATCAATTAATTATTTTAAACATCCCTTTTTTACATTTTTATTTCCATTTTCATTTTAACAGGGGGCGGGCCCCATTCGTCATTGGCCCAGGGGCTAACGGGCGGTGGATGCGGGTTAACGGGCGCAGGGTGCTGCGGGCGTGGCCGCCCGTGCACCCGAACGGGGTAGCAGGGGGCGCCGGCGGTGGCCGTAGCCCGACGAGGCCGTGGTGTGGGGCAGCAGGCGGCGGGATGGAGGCCGAGCGGCGGCGCTAGGTGTGGAGGCAGCGGCAGGGCTGCACGGGCGGTGACATAGGTGGAGCAGAGCCGCGGGGAGAGGGCGCGGCTCGCGGACGCGCGCTGAGGGCGGCCGTTGAACAGGGCCACGGCGGGCGGCGCGACAACGGCGAGGTCACGACGGGGGGGGGGGGGGTTGCTCACCCGCGTTGAAGGGGAGGCCCGATGTAGGGGAACGCGACGGCGGGGAGGTGGCGCGTCGGGGTCGAGGAAGCGAGGTGACGCAGAGCGGCTCCAGTGAGCGGCGTCCATCGGCGAGGTCGGGGCGGGGAGGCCCTTCCAGATCCAGGAACGGGGAGGAGGATGGGGCCGCGAGGAGGACGACGACGGGGCAGCGCCAGGCGGCGTCGGTGAGGTAGCGCCGGCGTGGTGGCGCCGGGAAGGGCGGCGGCGGGGTCGCGAGATCAGGCGTCGGAGCGTCGTGGGATCTGGCTCTTCAACCCCGATCCAGACGGGGGAGGAAGGGGATGGGGAGCGAGAGGGTGAGTGGGAGGGATCATGGGGAGTGGGGTTGGGTTCTATGGTTTTTGGGGAGTGGGGGGTGGTTATGCAGGGAGAGGTGGGCCGGCCGGGGTGGGCTGATTGGCCCAGCTGGGCCGGGGGGCCTTCTTTTGTTTTATATTTTTTTCTCTGTTTGCTTTCTCCTTTTCTTTTATTCATTTTTCCTGTTTGATTTAAATTTGAATTTTGAAAACGAACGAGATTGAATCATCGCGAGGTTAACAACAGTAATTGCGGTGATGTGGCAACATTAGCATGGGATTACTGTAGCATAACTATCCGTGCGTTACATATATGAAAGCTCAACAAAAGAAACTAAGTGGGTGTGCATCCAACTCGCTTGCTCACCAAGACCTAGGGCATTTTAAGGAAGCCCATCATTAGAATATACAAGCCAAGTTCTATAATGAAAATTCCCACTAGTATATGAAAGTGATAGCATAGGAGACTCTCTATTATGAAGATCAAGGTACTGTAATGAACTCATTGTTTATTTATATTGGTGTTAAACCTACTTTATTCCAACTTATTTATGGTTTATAAACTATTTTATTAGCCATAGATTCATCAAAATAAGCAAATAACACACGAAAAACAGAATCTGTCAAAAACAGAACAATTTGTAGTAATCTGTAACTAACCCAAACTTCTGGAACTAACCCAAACTTCTCGAACTCAGAAAAATCTACCAAAATAGGACGGCCTAGACAATTTGTTTATTGATCTTCTGCAATTGGAATCAATATTTTAT
Organism: Aegilops umbellulata; assembly: GCA_032464435.1. Taxonomy (NCBI): domain Eukaryota; kingdom Viridiplantae; phylum Streptophyta; class Magnoliopsida; order Poales; family Poaceae; genus Aegilops; species Aegilops umbellulata. The sequence goes on from CP136058.1 coordinate 356,311,125, forward strand.
CACGTTCTGGTGATTTTCAACAATTGTTTTCGTGAACAGAAAGTTTCTGGAATTTTCAGCAAGATCAAATAACTATCATCCAAGAAGATCCTATAGGTTTAACTTGGCACAAACACTAATTAAAACATAAAAACAAATCTAACCAGAGTCTAGATCAAAGATTTATTCCTAAACAGAAGCAAAAAGCAAAAAAACTAAAATAAAATTGGGTTGCCTCCCAACAAGCGCTATCGTTTAACGCCCTTAGCTAGGCATAAAAGCGAGGATAGATCTAGGTATTGCCATCTTTGGTAGGCAATCCATAAGTGGCTCTCATAATAGATTCATATGGTAATTTTATTTTTTTCTAGGGAAGTGTTCCATGCCCTTCCTTAACGGAAATTGGAATCTAATATTCCCTTCCTTCATATCAATAATTGCACCAATCGTTCTAAGGAAAGGTCTACCAAGAATAATAGGACATGAAGGATTGCAATCTATATCAAGCACAATGAAATCTACGGGCACATAGTTCCTATTTGCAACAATAAGAACATCATTAATTCTTCCCATAGGTTTCTTAATAGTGGAATCCGCAAGGTGCAAGTTTAAAGAACAATCATCAAATTCACGGAAACCTAGCAAATCACACAAAGTTTTTGGAATCGTGGAAACACTAGCACCCAAATCACACAAAGCATAGCATTCATGATCATTAATTTTAATTTTAATAGTAGGTTCTGATGTCTACTATGCAACCTTCTTCTTGTAGACGTTGTTGGGCCTCCAAGTGCAGAGGTTTGTAGGACAGTAGCAAATTTCCCTCAAATGGATGACCTAAGGTTTATCAATCCGTGGGAGGCATAGGATGAAGATGGTGTCTCTCAAACAACCCTGCAACCAAATAACAAAGAGTCTCTTGTGTCCCCAACACACCCAATACAATGGTAAATTGTATAGGTGCACTAGTTCGGCGAAGAGATGGTGATACAAGTGCAATATGGATGGTAGATATGGGTATTTGTAATCTGAAAACATAAAAACAGCAAGGTAGCAATTGATAAAAGTGAGCGTAAACGGTATTGCAATGCTAGGAAACAAGGCCTAGGGTTCATACTTTCACTAGTGCAAGTTCTCTCAACAATAATAACATAATTGGATCATATAACTATCCCTCAACATGCAACAAAGAGTCACTCCAAAGTCACTAACAGCGGAGAACAAACGAAGAGATTATGATAGGGTACGAAACCACCTCAAAGTTATTCTTTCCAATCAATCTGTTGGGCTATTCCTATAAGTGTCACAAACAGCCCTAGAGTTCGTACTAGAATAACACCTTAAGACACAAATCAACCAAAACCCTAATGTCACATGGATACTCCAATGTCACCTCAAGTATCCGTGGGTATGATTATACGATATGCATCACACAATCTCAGATTCATCTATTCAACCAACACATAGAACCTCAAAGAGTGCCCCAAAGTTTCTACCGGAGAATCAAGACGAAAACGTGTGCCAACCCCTATGCATAAGTTCATGGGCGGAACCCACAAGTTGATCACCAAAACATACATCAAGTGAGTCACGTGATATCCCATTGTCACCACAGATATGCACGTCAAGACATACATCAAGTGTTCTCAAATCATTAAAGACTCAATCCGACAAGATAACTTCGAAGGGGAAACTCAATCCATCACAAGAGAGTAGAGGGGGAGAAACATCATAAGATCCAACTACAATAGCAAAGCTCACGATACATCAAGATCGTGCCAAATCAAGAACACGAGAGAGAGAGAGAGATCAAACACATAGCTACTGGTACATACCCTCAGCCCCGAGGGTGAACTACTCCCTCCTCATCATGGAGAATGCCCGGATGATGAAGATGGCCACCGGTGAGGGTTCCCGCCCCTCCGATAGGGTGCCAGAACAGGGTCCCGATTGGTTTTTGATGGCTACAAAGGCTTGCAGCGGCGGAACTCCCGATCTATTCTGTTCCTCGATCGTTTTAGGGTATATGGGGATATATAGGCGGAAGAAGTACGTCATGGGAGCCACGAGGGGCCCACGAGGGTGGAGGACGCGTCCTGGGGGGTGGGGGGGGGGGTGGGCGCGCCCCCTGCCTCGTGCCTTCCTCGTTGCTTTCTTGATGTGGACTCCAAGTCTCCCGGGTTGTTTTCCTTCCAAAAATAACTTCTCCAGAAGGTTTCATTCCGTTTCGACTCCGTTTGATATTCCTTTTCTTCGAAACACTGAAACAAGGGAAAAAACAGGAACTAGCACTAGGCTCTGGGTCAATAGGTTAGTCCCAAAAATAATATAAAAGTGTTTAATAAAGCCCATAAACATCCAAGATGGATAATATAATAGCATGGAACAATAAAAAATTATAGATACGTTGGAGACGTATTAGGTTCCCACTCATCATAAAGTTTTCTAGGGATAGAAACTTCCAACTCAAGTTTTTCTTCATAAGATTGCATCAAAGCATCAATGATATGTTTAGTAAAAGCTTTATTTTGGCTATAAGCATGAGGAGAATTTAGCACGGATTGCAACAAGGAAATGCAATCTATCAAAGAGCAATTATCATAATTAAATTCCTTGAAATCCAAGATAGTGGGTTCATTAATATCTAAAGTTTTGATCTCTTTAGTCCCACTTTTAACCATTTTTGCATCAAGATCTAAAACCCCCGAATTTTTGGGACACCTTCTAGGTAAAGGTGACTCATCTCCAGTCCCATCATTATTAAGATTCATATTGCAAAACAAAGATTTAATAGGGGACACATCAATAACTTTTAGATCTTCATCTTTATTTTCATAGAAATTTTTCGGTTTAGCGGCCATCTTATTAACTAAGGTGCCATGCTTATCCGAAATTTCCGCAATTAATTTTTCAAGATGAGCAATCTGAGATTTCAAACCATAAAATTCTTTAGACATATCATCGAGCTCCTTATTCATATAGCCCATAAAACTTTTTTGTTCCTTAAGCTCGTTCCTAAAGAAATTATTATGCTCAAATTGTAAAGTCATAAAACTCCCGACGTTGCTTTCGATCTCTTCTAACCTCTTAAGGTGAAGATCACCAAATCTAGGTAGAGCCATCGTGACAAGCAAGCAATCCAACACATGAGCAGACAAGAGGCAAGCGAAAAAGAAGCGAACGGAAAAGAGAGGGCGAATAAAACAACAAGGGTGAAGTGGGGGAGAGGAAAACGAGAGGCAAATGGCAAATAATGTAATGCGAGGTATAATAGTTTGTGATGGGTACTTGGTATGTCTTGACTTGGCGCGAATCTCCCCGGCAACGGCGCCAGAAATCCTTCTTGCTACCTCTTGAGCGATGCATTGGTTTTCCCTTGAAGAGGAAAGGGTGATGCAGCAAAGTAGCGTAACTATTTCCCTCAGTTTTTGAGAACCAAGGTATCAATCTAGTAGGAGATCACGCACGAGTCCCTCACACCTACACAAACAAATAAGAACCTCGCAACCAACGCGATAAAGGGGTTATCAGTCCCTCCACGGGCACTTACGAGAGTGAGATCTGATAGATATGATAAGATAATATTTTTGGTATTTTTATGATAAAGAGAAATAAAGATGCAAAGTAAAATAAAAGGCAATAAAAATAACTAAGTGTTGGAGGACTAATATGACGGAAAATAGACCCGGGGCCATAGGTTTCACTAGTGGCTTCTCTCAAGAGCATAAGTATTATGGTGGGTAAACAAATTACTGTCGAGCAATTGATAGAATTGAGCATAGTTATGAGAATATCTAGGTATGATCATGTATATAGGCATCACGTCCGTGACAAGTAGACCGAAACGATTCTGCATCTGCTACTATTACTCCACACATCTACCGCTATCCAGCATGCATCTAGAGTATTAAGTTCATAAGAACAGAGTAATGCTTTAAGTAAGATGACATGATGTAGAGGGATAAACTCATGCAATATGATATATACCCCATCTTTTTATCCTCGATGGCAACAATACAATACGTGTCGTTTCCCTTTCTTTCACTAGGATCGAGCACCGCAAGATTGAACCCAAAGCTAAGCACTTCTCCTATTGTAAGAAAGATCAATCTAGTAGGACAAACCAAACTGATAATTCAAAGAGACTTGCAAAGATAACCAATCATACATTAAAGAATTCAGAGGAGATTCATATATTGTTCATAGATAATCTTGATCATAAACCCACAATTCATCGAATCTCGACAAACACACCGCAAAAGAAGATTACATCGAATAGATCTCCAAGAAGATCGAGGAGAACTTTGTATTGAGACCCAAAGAGAGAGAAGAAGCCATCTATCCAATAACTATGGACCCGAAGGTCTGAGGTAAACTACTCACACATCATCGGAGAGGCTATGGTGTTGATGTAGAAGCCCTCCGTGATCAATGCCCCCTCCGGAGGAGCGCCGGAAAAGGCCCCAAGATGGGATCTCACGGGTACAGAAGGTTGCGGTGGTGGAAATAGGGTTTTTGCTCTTGTTCTGATGTTTTCGGGGTACGTAGGTATATATAGGAGGAAGAAGTACGTCGGTGGAGCAACGTAGGCCCCATGAGGGTGGAGGGCGTGCCTAACGCGCCTGGGGAGGGGGGGAGGTAGGCGCGCCCCCTTCCTCGTGCTCTCCTCGTTGTTTGCTTTACGTAGACTCCAAGTCCTTTGGATCACGTTTGTTCCAAAAATCACGTTCCCGAAGGTTTCATTCCGTTTGGACTCTGTTTGATATCCTTTTCCTTCGAAACACTGAAATAGACAAAAAACAACAATTTGGGCTGGGCCTCCGGTTAATAGGTTTGTCCCAAAAATAATATAAAAGTTTATAATAAAGCCCATTAAACATCCAAAACAAAATATAATATAACATGGAACAATAAAAAAATTATAGATACGTTGGAGACGTATCATGAAGCTACGAAGAAGGTTTTCCCTTTATATTTGAAAGGAAAAGCATTGGCATGGTATAGGCTATGCGATGATATTGGATCTTGCAATTGGAATCGATTGAAATTGGAGTTTCACCAAAAAAATTATCCTATGCATTTAGTTCATCGTGATCGGAACTACATTTATAATTTTTGGCCTCGTGAAGGAGAAAGTATTGCTATAGCTTGGGGGAGGCTTAAGTCAATGTTATATTCATGCCCCAATCATGAGCTTTCAAGAGAAATTATCATTCATAATTTTTATGCTCGGCTTTCTCATGATGATCGATCCATGCTTGATTCTTCTTGTACTGGTTCCTTTATGAAGAAGACTATTGAATTCCGGTGGGATCTTCTAGAAAGAATTAAACGCAACTCTAAAGATTGTGAACTCGACAAAGGTAAAGAGTCCGGTATTAAGCTTAAGTTTAATTGTTTTAAATATTTTATGAATACCGATGATTTTCAAAAGTTTAGCACTAAATATGGACTTGACTCTGAGATAGTATCCTCCTTTTGTGAATCTTTTGCTACTCATGTTAATCTCCATAAGGAGAAGTGGTTCAAATATCACCCAACTATTAAAGAAGAAATTAAAGAACCAGTAATAGTTAAAGATGAAACTATTATCTATAATGTTGATCCAGTTGTTACTACTGCTTATATTGAAAAACTACCTTTCCCTGTTAGGATGAAGGAACATGCTAAAGTTTCAACCATGGTCAATAAAAGTTATATTAGAACACCTAAAACAGCTGAACAAATCAAGTTAGAACCTAGTGTTGTTGTGGTTAAGGATCTCCTGGTTGAAAATATTGATTGGCATGCTATTTACTTCATTGGTGAAGCTGCTAGAATTGCCAAACCTGATGGGAAAGATAAACATAGACCCATTGTTGGCATGCCCGTTCTCTTAGTTAAAATAGGAGATCATTGTTATCATGGTTTATGTGACATAGGTGCTAGCATGAGTGCTATTCCTTTTACCTTATATCAAGAAACTATGAATGATATATCACCCGCTGAAATAGAAGACATAGATGTTACTAGTAAACTTGCTAATAGAGACACCATCACAGCACTTGGGATTGTTAGAGATGTTGAAGTCTTGTGTGGGAAAATAAAACACCCTACTGATTTTCTTGTTCTTGTTTCCCCACAAGATGACTTTTGTCCCATTATCTTTGGTAGACCTTTCTTGAACACCGTTAATGCTAAAATAGATTGTGAGAAACAAACTGTCGGTGTTAGCTTTGGTGATGAGTCTCATGAGTTCATTTTTTCTAAGTTTAGTTGAAAACCTCACAAAAAAGAATTGCCTAGTAGGATGAAATTATTAGCCTTGCTTCTATTGATGTACCTCGTACTGATCCTTTAGAACAATATTTGCTAGACCATGAGAATGATATGCATATGCATATGCATATGCATGAAAGAGTGAAATAGATAAGATTTTGTTTGAACAACGTCCTCTGCTTAAACACAATTTGCATATTGAAACTCTAGGAGGTCCTCCTCCACCTAAAGGTGATCCTGTGTTTGAATTAAAACAATTGCCAGACACTTTGAAATATGCTTATCTCGATGAGAAAAAGATTTATCCTGTTATTATTAGTGCTAACCTTTCAGAACATGAAGAAGAAAGATTATTGAAAGTTCTAAGGAAGCACCGAGCCTCTTGGATATACTCTTGATGATCTTAAGGACATCAGTCCCACTCTATGTCAGCACAAGATTAATATGGAACCTGACGCTAAACCCGTTGTTGATCACCAACCTCGGTTAAATCCGAAGATGAAAGAAGTGGTAAGAACGGAAATATTAAAACTTCTGGAAGTAGGTATAATCTATCCTATAGCCGATAGTAGATGGGTAAGTCCTATTCATTATGTCCCTAAGAAAGGAGGTATTACTGTTGTTCCTAATGATAAGAATGAACTTATCCCACAAAGAATTGTTACAGGCTATAGAATGGTAATTGATTTTAGAAAATTAAACAAAGCAACTAGAAAAGATCATTACCCTCTGCCTTTTATTGATCAAATGCTAGAAAGATTATCTAAGCACACACATTTTTGCTTCCTTGATGGATATTCTGGTTTTCCACAAATACATGTTTCTCAACCTAATTAAGAAAAGACCACTTTTACTTGTCGTTTTGGAACTTATGCTTATAGATGTATGCATGCCTTTTGGTTTATGCAATGCACCCGCTACTTTTCAAAGATGTATGACTGCTATATTCTCTAACTTTTGTGAAAAGATTGTTGAGGTTTTCATGGATGAATTTTCTGTTTATGGGAAGTCTTTTGATGATTATTTAAGCAATCTTGATCGAGTTTTGCAGAGATGTGAGCAAACGAATCTTGTCTTGAATTGGGAGAAGTGCCACTTTATGGTTAACGAAGGTATTGTTTTGGGCCATAAAATTTCTGAAAGAGGTATTGAGGTGAACAAAGCTAAGGTTGATGCAATTGAGAAAATGCCATGTCCTAAAGATATCAAAGGTATTCGTAGTTTCCTTGGTCATGTTGGTTTCTATAGGAGATTATCAAAGACTTCTCTAAAATTTCTAGGCCTCTTACAAATATTTTGCAAAAGGATATTCCATTTGTTTTTTATGATGATTGCTTAGAAGCCTTTGAAACACTCAAGAAAGCCTTAATTTCTGCACCTATTGTTTAACCACCTGATTGGAACTTGCCTTTTGAAATTATGTGTGATGCTAGTGATTATGTTGTTGGTGCTGTTCTAGGACAAAGAGTTGATAAGAAACTGAATGTTATTCACTACGCGAGTAAAACTCTAGATAGTGCACAAAGAAATTATGCTACTACCAAAAAATAATTTCTAGTAGTGGTGTTTGCTTGTGATAAATTTAGATCCTATATTGTTGATTCTAAAGTAAATTTTCACACTGATCATGCTGCAATAAAGTATCTTATGGAAAAGAAAGATGCCAAACCTAGGCTTATTCGATGGGTTCTCTTGCTACAAGAATTTGATTTGCATATTACTGATAGAAAAGGAGCGGAGAACCCCATAGCTGATAACCTATCTAGGTTAGAGAATATTCTTGATGACCCACAACCTATTAATGATAGTTTTCCTGATGAGCAATTAGCTGCAATAAATGTCTCTCATAACACTCCTTGGTATGCTGACTATGCTAATTACATTGTTGCTAAATACATACACCCTAGCTTTACTTACCAACAAAAGAAAAAATTCTTCTATGATTTAAGACATTACTTTTGGGATGACCCACATCTTTATAAAGAAGGAGTAGATGGTATTATTAGACGTTGTGTACCCGAGCATGAACAGGAACAAATCCTACAAAAATGTCACTCCGAAGCTTATGGAGGACATCATGCGGGAGACATAACTTCTCATAAGGTATTGCAATCTGGGTTTTATTGGCCTACTCTCTTAAAGGATGCTCGTAAGTTTGTCTTATCTTGTGATGAATGTCAAAGAATAGGTAATATCGGTAAGCGTCAAGAGATGCCTATGAATTATTCACTTGCTGTTGAACCATTTGATGTTTGGGGATTTGATTTCATGCGACCTTTTCCTTACTCTAATGGGTATACTCATATTTTGGTTGCTGTTGATTATGTTACTAAGTGGGTAGAAGCTATTCCAACTAGTAGTGCTGATCACAATACCTCTATTAAAATGCTTAAAGAAGTTATTTTCCCAAGGTTTGGAGTCCCTAGATGTTTAATGACTGATGGTTGTTCACACTTTATTCATGGTGTGAAAGTGCAACTAATCCCTGGGTGGTTTTGGTAATTCTTAATGACATATACCTCATTGAACTAATATTCTTTCAAGATAATCATTTCAGAAAGTTCAATGATTGGCATGGCATGGACTAGAGATGTGGACCCCTCAAAATGCTAAGGACACATATTGGCACAAGCTCAAGACTCTACATTTTCATTTTAAGTGATCCAAGATCATATTGAGTCCATAGGAAAAGCCAATACTATTAAAAGGGGATGAGGTGTTGCTTAATGGCTTGCTTGCTCAATGTGCTTAGTGATATGCTCCAAAGCCCTCAACCACTTTCTCATTTCCACATATGTCCTAAACCTAAAGTCAAACTCGGCCCCACCGATTTGATCCATCCGGCGCCACCGAGTTCACTTGACATAGCCACTGCCAGAAACCCTAACCAGTTCGGTCTCACCGAGATGGGCTTGCAAACTCTTTGTTGCCTTGTGCAATTATTTCGGTCCCATCGAGATATGCAATCGGTCCCACGAGTTTGCTTGACCAACTCTTTGTTTGCTTATTACCAAAATCGGTCTTACCGAGTTTGTGTAATCGGTCAAACCAAATTGAGGTTTTACCTAACCCTAGCACATCGGTCCCACCGAGTTGATCATGTCGGTCCCATCGAAAACTCTAACATTCACATTTTGAACCATATCGGTCCGACCGAGTTTCACTATTCGGTCCCACCGAGTTTGGTAAATTGTGTTTAACGGCTAGATTTTGTGTGGAGGCTATATATACCCCTCCACCCATTCTCCATTTGTGGAGAGAGCTATCAGAACATGCCTACACTTCCAATATTCATTTTCTGAGAGGGAACCACCTACTCATGTGTTGAGACCAAGACATTCCAATCCAACCACAAGAATCTTGATCTCTAGCCTTCCCCAAGTTGCTTTCCACTCAAATCATCTTTCCACCATATCCAAATCTGTGAGAGAGAGTTGAGTGTTGGGGAGACTATCATTTGTAGCACAAGAGCAAGGAGTTCATCATCAACACACCATCTATTACCTTTTGTAGAGTGGTGTCTCCTAGATTGGTTAGGTTTCACTTGGGAGCCTCTGTCAAGATTGTGGAGTTGAACCAAGGAGTTTGTAAGGGCAAGGAGATCGCCTACTTCGTGAAGATCTACCCAAGTGAGGCAAGTCCTGCGTGGGCGATGGCCATGGTGGGATAGACAAGGTTGCTTCTTCGTGGACCCTTCGTGGGTGGATGCCTCTGTGGACCCGCGTAGTCGTTACCCTTCGTGGGTTGAAGTCTCCATCAACGTTGATGTACGATAGCACCACCTATCGGAACCACGCCAAAAATCTCTGTGTCTACATTGCGTTTGCTCCCTCCAAACTCCTCCCCTTTACCTTCATATGCAATGAGTTACATTCCACTACTATACTCTTATAATTGCATGTGTAGGTTGATTGCTTGACTAGTGCTAAGTCGCTAAAATCTGCCAAGACTTAAAATTGGGAAAAGGATAGATTTTTATTTGGTCAAGTAGTCTAATCACCCCCTTTAGACATACTTTTGATCCTATAAGTGGTATCAGAGCTTAGGCCTCCATTTGCCTTGATTTCCATAGCTTTGGTGATCATAGCCTTGGTTTCACAACCCAGGAGAGTATGACGTCTAGCAAGGGAAATTACCACCATAGAGGTCCTTACTTTGATGGTACTAATTTTGCTAGTTGGAAGCATAAGATGAAAATGCATATTCTTGGACATAACCCCGCCGTTTGGGCTGGTGTATGTATTGGCTTGCAAGGTGAATTCTTCGATGGGAGAGAACCGAATCGTGAAGCTACAGCGGAAGAATTGAAGATGCTGCAATACAATGCTCAAGCTTGCGATATCCTCTTCAACGGATTGTGCCCTGATACGTCTCTGTCGTATCTATAATTTTTGATTGTTCCATGCCAATATTCTACAACTTTTACATACTTTTGGCAACTTTTTATACTATTTTTGGGACTAACATATTAATCCAGTGCCTAGTGTCAGTTCCTGTTTGTTGCTTGTTTTTTGTTTCGTAGAAAATCCATATCAAATGGAGTCCAAACGGGATAAAAACTGACGGAGATTTTTTTGGAATATATGTGAATTTTGGGAAGTGGAATCAACGCGAGACGATGCCCGAGGGGCCCACGAGGGTGAGGGGCGCGCCCTAGGCCCTCGTGGCCACTCCGTAAGGTGGTTGGTGCCCTTCTTTCGCCGCAAGAAAGCCAATATCCGGATAAAAATCGTGTCCAAATTTGAGCCCAATCAGAGTCAGGGATCTCCGGGAATATAAGATACGGTGAAAGGGAAGAATCAGGGAACGCAGAAACAGAGAGAGACAGAGAGACAGATCCAATCTCGGAGGGGCTCTCGCCACTCCGCTGCCATGGAGGCCATGGAACAGAGGGGAAACCCTTCCCCCATCTAGGGGGAAGGTTAAGGAAGTAGAAGAAGGAAGGGGGCCCTCTCCCCCTCTCTCCCGGTGGCACCGGAACGCCGCCGGGGCCATTATCGTGTGACGGCGATCTACACCAACACCTCCACCATCTTCACCAACATCTTCATCACCTTCCCCCATCTATCTACAGCGGCCCACTCTCCCGCAACCCGTTGTACCCTCTACTTGAACATGGTGCTTTATGCTTCATATTATTATCCAATGATGTGTTGCCATCCTATGATGTGTGAGTAGATTTTCATTGTCCTATCGGTAATTGGTGAATTGCTATGATTGGTTTAATTTGCTTGTGGTTATGTTTCTATCCTTTGGTGCCCATGATATGAGCGTGCACGTGGATCACACCATAGGGTTAGTTGTATGTTGATAGGACTATGTATTGGAGGGCAAGAGTGACAGAAGCTTCAACCTAGCATAGAAATTGATGCATAAGGGATTGAAGGGGGACCAATATATCTTAACGCTATGGTTGGGTTTTACCTTAATGAATGTTAGTAGTTGCGGATGCTTGCTAATAGTTCCAATCATAAGTGCATAGAATTCCAAGTCAGGGATGACATGCTAGAAGTGGCCTCTCCCACATAAAACTTGCTATCGGTCTAGTAAAGTAGTCTATTGCTTAGGGACAATTTCGCAACTCCGACCACCACTTTTCCACACTCGCTATACTAACTTTATTGTGTCTTTATCTAAACAGCTCCTAGATTTTATTTATGTACTCTTTATATTCTTGCAAACCTATCCCACAACACCTACTAAGTACTTCTAGTTTCATACTTGTTCTAGGTAAAGCGAACGTCAAGCGTGCATAGAGTTGTATCGGTGGTCGATAGAACTTGAGGGAATATTTGTTCTACCTTTAGCTCCTCGTTAGGTTCGACACTCTTACTTATCGGAAGAGGCTACAATTGATCCCCTATACTTGTGGGTTATCAAGACCTTTTTCTGGCGCCGTTGCCGGGGAGTTATAGCGTGGGGTGAATATTCTTGTGTGTGCTTGTTTGCTTTATCACTAAGTAATTTTTATTTGCTGTTCTAAGTTGTTCTCTATCTTTAGTTATGGATATGGAACACGAAATACCAAAAAAAATAGGTTTACTTGCTACTCATGGAGACGGGGAACCTCCTAAAACCCTCGATGCTCATTATGTGAAAGATATTTTGTACTGCTTTGATAATCCTGAGAAAACCCCTTTCAATTATGTAATGGGAGACACGTTGGATCAACGTGAATACTTTAGGGATTATCGCTTGACTAAAAAAGGGAAACCATTATGGGATCAAATTTATATGTTGTATTGGTATGCCAGGCAACTATGCTTGAGATATGATTATACTTGTTTGCTCTAGGATGAAGGCTCCACACCTTCCCTTTTCATGCAAATTTAATGATAATGAAACCTTAGCTTCTTATGCTAATGGTATATATGATTACTATGATGTGGAACGAATAGAAGAATTTGTTGCTTTTAAGGGTGCTTGTGAAATTGAATATTTGTTTAAAGAGTTTGAAGATTTTGATGATTCAGTTTATAGACCTGAAAATTTAGCTATCCTTAAATATTTCTATGAGAATTATAAATACAATTATGATATTGATGAATTTATTGAGAAAGTCTTCGCTGTCCGAGAAGAGACTAAGATTTTGCAGGAGTCTATGGAAGAAGGAATTGATGAAACTGTGGGCTCATTGGATGAAAAAGATGATGAGGAGAGTGAAGAACAAAAGGAGGAAGAGCGGATTAGTTACCCGTGCCCACCTTCTAATGAGAGTAACTCTTCAACTCATACATTGTTTAATTTCCCTTTGTGCTTACCGAAGGATGATTGCTATGATGATTGTTATGATCCCGTTGATTCTTTTGAAATATCCCTTTTCATGATGCTTGCTATGTTTGTGGCCAAGATGTCAATATGAATTATGCTTATGGAGATGAACTTGCTACAGTTCCTTATGTTAAACATGAAATTGTTGCTATTGCACCCACGCATGATAGTCCTATTATCTTTTTGAATTCTCCCGACTACACTATATCGGAGAAGTTTGCCCTTATTAAGGATTATATTGAAGGGTTGCGTTTTACTACTACACATGATGATTTTTATAGATATAATATGCATATGCTTGCTGCTCCTACTTGCAATTATTTTGAGAGAGGAACTACATCTCCGCCTCTCCATGTTTCCAATATGATAAAATTGCAAGAAACTGTTTATACTATGCATTGGCCTTTACTTGATGTGCATGAATTGTTATTTTATGACATGGCGATGCATAGGAAGAGAGTTAGACTTCGTTGTTGCATGATATATGTTACTTTGTGCTCACTACTAAATCACAAATCATTGTTAATTAAAATTGGCTTTGATATACCTTGGGATCCGGGTGGATCCATTACTTGAGCACTATATGCCTAGCTTAATGGCTTTAAAGAAAGCGTTGCCAGGGAGACAACCCAGAAGTTTTAGAGAGTCATTTATTTATGTTGAGTGCTTTTATATAGTTTAAAAACAAGAAAAATAAAGAGGGGAACCCAAAACTTTTCAAAAAGGAAAGTGAAAGTGAGAGAGATAAGCATTGTTGAAGTGGGGGAGCTCCTTGAACTTTGTTCATGCTCACGAAAACTTTGTGAATCTTGATTACATAAACTTTTCAACAACAAAAATTATCCCCTTGTGCAATTCCATTGTATTATAAAATAATGTGCCAAGATTTGCCTTTAGGATGTTTACATTGCTTGTTGGTTTGTGCGGTGCAAAACAGAAACTTTGGCTGTAGTGCGCGATTTTACATTTTTTACTGGAATGTCAAACGGTTCTGAAACTTTTTGCACTGTCTTTCTATAAATTTTTTTTATTTTTCCTAATTTTTATGAATTTTTGGAGTACCGGAAGTATGGTTAATGTTCAGATTACTACAGACTGTCCTGTTTAAGACATATTCTGTTTTTGATGCATAGTTTGCTTGTTCCGATGAAACTATCAATTTCTATCAGTGGATTAAGCCATGGAAAAGTTATATTATAGTAGCTATAATGAAAAAACAAAATATGAGTTGGTTTGCAACAGTACTTAAAGTAGTGATTTGCTTTAATATACTAACGAATCTTACCGAGCTTTCTATTGAGTTTTGTGTGGATGAAGTGTTCGAAGATCGAGGAGGTCTCGATGTGAGGAGAAGGAGGAGAGGCAAGAGCTCAATCTTGGGGATTCCCAAGGCAACCCAAGTAAATATTTAAGGAGACTCAAGCGTCTAAGCTTGGGGATGCCCCAGAAGGCATCCCATCTTTCTTCAACAAGTATCGGTATGTTTCCAGATTCGTTTCGTTCATGTGATATGTGCAAATCTTGGAGCGTCTTTTGCATTTAGTTTTTACTTTTCTTTGATGCACCATGCTGGTATGAGATAGTCCATGGTTGATTTATAGAATGCTCATTGCACTTCACTTATATATTTTTGAGTATGGCTTTATAGAATGCTTCATGTGCTTCACTTATATCATTTGAAGTTTGGATTGCCTGTTTCCCTACACATAGAAAACCGCCATTTGTAGAATGCTCTTTTGCTTCACTTATATTTGTTAGAGCGCGGGCATATCTTTTGTGGAAAGAATTAAACTCTCTTGCTTCACTTATATCTATTTAGAGAGATGACAGGAATTGGTCATTCACATGGTTAGTCATAAAATCCTACATGAAACTTGTAGATCACTGAATATGATATGTTTGATTCCTTGCAATAGTTTTGCGATATAAAGATGGTGATATTAGAGTCATGCTAGTGGGTAGTTGTGGATTGTAGAAATACTTGTGTTGAAGTTTGTGATTCCTGTAGCATGCACATAAGGTGAACCGTTATGTAACGAAGTTGGAGCATGAGGTATTTATTGATTGTCTTCCTTATGAGTGGCTGTCGGGGACGAGCGATGGTCTTTTCCTACCAATCTATCCCCCTAGGAGGATGCGCGTAGTACTTTGTTTTGATGACTAATAGATTTTTGCAATAAGTATGTTGATTCCATGGATTATACGCACTCTCACCCTTCCATCATTGCTAGCCACTTCGGTACTGTGCATTGCCCTTTCTCACCTCGAGAGTTGGTGCAAACTTCGCTGGTGCATCCAAACCCCGTGATACGATACGCTCTATCACACATAATCCTCCTTATATCTTCCACAAAACAGCCACCATACCTATCTATCATGGCATTTCCATAGCCATTCCGAGATATATTGCCATGCAACTTCCATCATCATCATATACATGACTTGAGCATTTATTGTCATATTGCTTTGCATGATCGTAAGATAGCTATCATGATGTTTTCATGGCTTGTCCGTTTTTTATGTCACTGCTACGCTAGTTCATTACACATCCCGGTACACCGCCGGAGGCATTCATATAGAGTCATATCTTTGTTCTAGTATCGAGTTGTAATATTGAGTTGTAAGTAAATAGAAGTGTGATGATCATCATTATTAGAACATTGTCTCATGTGAGGTTATCAAAATAAAAGTGGTCAAAGAAGCCCCCCCCCCCAAAAAAAAGAGAGGCCAAAGAAGCCTAAAAAAAGAAAAAAAGAAAAAATGAGAGAAAAGAGAGAAGGGACAATGTTACTATTCTTTTACCACACTCGTGCTTCAGAGTAGCACCATGTTCTTCATATAGAGAGTATCTTGAGTTATCTCTTTCATATACTAGTGGGAATTTTCATTATAGAACTTGGCTTGTATATTCCAACGACGGGCTTCCTCAAATTCCCTAGGTCTTCATGAGCAAGCAAGTTGGATGCAGACCCACTTAGTTTCAGATTGAGCTTTCATACACTTATAACTCTAGTGCATCCATTGCATGACAATCCCTACTCCTCACATTGACATCAATTGATGGGCATCTCCATAGCCCGTTGATTAGCCGCGTCGATGTGAGACTTTCTCATTTTTGTCTTCTCCACACAACCTCCACCATCATATTCTATTCCACCTATAGTGCTATGTCCATGGCTCACGCTCATGTATTACGTGGAAGTTGAAAAGGTTTGAGAACGTCAAAAGTATGAAACAATTGCTTGGCTTGTCATCGGGGTTGTGCATGCTTTGAATATTTTGTGTGATGAAGATGGAGAATAACCAGACTATATGATTTTGTAGGGATAAGCTTTCTTTGGCCTTGTTATTTTGAAAAGACATGATTGCTTTATTAGTATGCTTGAAGTATTATTCTCTTAATGTCAAATGATAGACTATTGCTTTGAATCACTCGTGTCTTAGTATTCATGCCATGATTAGATACATGATCAAAATTATGCTAGGTAGCATTCCACATCAAAAATTATCTTTTTTATCATTTACCTACTCGAGGACGAGCAGGAATTAAGCTTGGGGATGCTGATACGTCTCCATCGTATCTATAATTTTTGATTGTTCCATGCCAATATTCTACAACTTTTACATACTTTTGGCAACTTTTTATACTATTTTTGGGACTAACATATTGATCCAGTGCTCAGTGCCAGTTCCTGTTTGTTGCATGTTTTTTGTTTCACAGGAAAACCATATCAAACGGAGTCCAAATGGGATAAAAACTGAAGGAGATTTTTTTGGAATATATGTGAATTTTCGGAAGTGGAATCAACGCGAGGCGATGCCCGAGGGGCCCACGAGGGTGAGGGACGCGCCCCAGGGGGTGAGGCCCTCCCTAGGCCCTCGTGGCCACTCCATAAGGCGGTTGGTGCCCTTCTTTCGCCGCAAGAAAGCCAATATCCGGATATAAATCGTGTCCAAATTTCAGCCCAACCGGAGTTACGGATCTCCGGGAATATAAGAAACGGTGAAAGGGCAGAATCAGGGAACGTAGAAACAGAGAGAGACAGAGAGACAAATCCAACCTCGGAGGGGCTCTCACCCCTCCGCCGCCATGGAGGCCATGGACCAGAGGGGAAACACTTCCCCCATCTAGGGGGAAGGTCAAGGAAGAAGAAGAAGAAGGAGGGGCCCCTCTCCCCCTCTCTCCCGGTGGCGCCAGAACGCCGCCGGGGCCATCATCGTGTGACGGCGATCTACACCAACACCTCTGTCATCTTCACCAACATCTTCATCACCTTCCCCCATCTACCTATAGCATTCCACTCTCCCGCAACCCGCTGTAGCCTCTACTTGAGCATGGTGCTTTATCATATTATTATCCAATGATGTGTTGCCATCCTATGATGTCTGAGTAGATTTTCGTTGTCCTATCGGTAATTGGTGAATTGCTATGATTGGTTTAATTTGCTTGTGGTTATGTTGCTGTCCTTTAGTGCCCATCATATGAGCGCGCACGTGGATCACACCATAGGGTTACTTGTATGTTGATAGGACTATGTATTGGAGGGCAAGCGTGACAGAAGCTTCAACCTAGCATAGAAATTGATGCATAAGGGATTGAAGGGGGACCAATATATCTTAATGCTATGGTTGGGTTTTACCTTAATGAACGTTAGTAGTTGCTGATACATCTCCAACCTACTATAATTTATGAAGTATTCATGCTATTATATTATCCATCTAGGATGTTTTATATGCATTTATATGCTATTTTATATGATTTTTGGGACTAACCTATTAACCTAGAGACTAGTGCCAGTTTCTGTTTTTTCCTCGTTTTTAAGTATCACAGAAAAGGAAAACCAAGCGGAGTCCAATTGACCTGAAGCTTGACGGACCTTATTTTTGGACCAGAAGAAGGCCATGGAGTAAAAGAATTGGGCCAGAAGAGTCCCGGGCTGCCCACGAGGGTGGGGGGCGCGCCCACCCCCTTAGGCGTGCCTCCCTGCCTCGTGGACAGCCTGGAGACCCCCATGACTTGTTCCCGACTCCAACACCTCTTATATAACCCCAAACTTCCAGAAAGAAACCAAGATCGGGAGTTCCGCCACCGCAAGTCTCTGTAGCCACTGAAAACCAGTCTATACCCGTTCCGGTACCCTACCGGAGGGGGAATCCCTCACCGGTGGCCATCTTCATCATCCCGGCACTCTCCATGACGAGGAGGGAGTAGTTCATCCTCGGGGCTGAGGGTATGTACCAGTAGCTATGTGTTTGATCTCTCTCTCTCTCTCGTGTTCTTGATTCGGCACGATCTTGATGTATCGCGAGCTTTACTATTATAGTTGGATCTTATGATGTTTCTCCCCCTCTAATATCTTGTAATGGATTGAGTTTTCCCTTTGAAGTTATCTTATCGGATTGAGTCTTTAAGGATTTGAGAACACTTGATGTATGTCTTGCATGTGCTTATCTGTGGTGACAATGGGATATTCACGTGATCCACTTGATGTATGTTTTGGTGATCAACTTGCGAGTTCCGTGACCTCGTGAACTTATGCATAGGGGTTGGCACACGTTTTCGTCTTGACTTTCCGGTAGAAACTTTGAGGCACTCTTTGAAGTACTTTGTGTTGATTTGAATAGATGAATCTGAGATTGTGTGACGCATATCGTATAATCATACCCACGGATACTTGAGGTGACATTGGAGTATCTATGTGACATTAGGGTTTTGGTTGATATGTGTCTTAAGGTGTTATTCTAGTACGAACTCTTGAATAGATCGATCCGAAAGAATAACTTTGAGGTGGTTTCATACCCTACCATAATCTCTTCGTTTGTTCTCCGCTATTAGTGTCTTTGGAGTGACTCTTTGTTGCATGTTGAGGGATAGTTATATGATCCAATTATGTTATTATTGTTGAGAGAACTTGCACTAGTGAAAGTATGAACCCTAGGCCTTGTTTCCTAGCATTGCAATACCGTTTACGCTCACTTTTATCAGTTGCTACCTTGCTGTTTTTATGTTTTCAGATTACAAATACCCATATCTACCATCCATATTGCACTTGTATCACCATCTCTTCGCCGAACTAGTGCACCTATACAATTTACCATTGTATTGGGTGTGTTGGGGACACAAGAGACTCTTTGTTATTTGGTTGCAGGGTTGTTTGAGAGACACCATCTTCATCCTATGCCTCCCACGGGTTGATAAACCTTAGGTCATCCATTTGAGGGAAATTTGCTACTGTCCTACAAACCTCTGCACTTGGAGGCCCAACAACGTCTACAAGAAGAAGGTTGTGTAGTAGACATCAAGCTCTTTTCTGGCGCCGTTGCCGGGGTGGTGAGTGTTTGAAGGTATATCTTTAGATCTTGCAATCAAATATTTTAGTTTCTTGTTTTATCACTAGTTTAGTTTATAAAAGAAAACTACAAAAAAATGGAATTGAGGATGCCTCATATGCTTCATCTTTTTAATGTCTTTCGTGAAAATAAGGATTCCGACAATTGTGCCAAAATGTTAGAAGAAGAATGCATTAAAATGTTTGGCACTAAATCTTTGAATGATGAGCATGATTGCAATGTTGTTAGTATGAACTCTTTGAATATTCATAGTACTAATGATGATTGCACTAGTCATGATGAAAATGTCTCTTATAAGCATGTAAATTTTTGTGAAGTGCATAGAGTTGGAAAGTACACACCAAATGGGGAAGATAGATTTTGCAAGAGGCATAAGTATTTAGAAACTAAATGGTTGCAAGAAAGGCTAGATGTTTGTGCTGAAAATTTAAAATTTCTTTGCCATCCTTGTGAACTTTTCAATGAACGTGATCATCTACATACCCAATGCAAATTGTTTCATGATTGTATCGTGTACAAAAATTGTGATGACATGATTTCCCTTGCACATCATAATGAGCTTAGTTTGCTTGTGGGTTATGAAGAAATGAAATGTTTAACTAAGGATATTCCAGAATTTGTCCTTGATGAAGTTCTTGATTTTGATCTAGAGGAAATTTATATGTATTGTGCGGTGAATTGCATTGAAAATACTTATATTGCCAATTACATAAAGATAAGAAAAAAATAGAAGATGAAGAGAATACTAATGAAAGGGAAGAGACTTCCCAATATTCTCCTATTATTTGTTATGATGAATCAGGTAATGAGGAGGAACCTTCTATTCAACCAATCTCATTAATAAGGATCTCCAAAAAAAGGGTTAAACCCACACATAATGTGAAGAAGAAAAAGAAAAGACGGAGAAGCAAAGGTATCCCTCCCAAATGATGTTGCTCCTATTACTCGTTGTGATGATGATAATTGCTATACTATTGGTGCTATCCATACTATTAGTGATGAGAGTGATTATGCTTATGATATTAAAAGGCCCAAGCTTGGGGATGCTATGTTTTATGAGAATGACATGTTTGAGAATATATTTGCCGCAATTAATGTTTGTCCCAAGCTTGGGGATGCTATGTTTAATAAAGATGATATTTTTAGTCTCCCAAGTTTGGATATGCAAATTTGTTATGATGATAGCATGCCTCCTACTTATGATGATTATATTGATGAAAGTGGGTCTGGAAGAGTGTCAACTTTAGGAAGTAATGATCCCACTATTTTTGAGAATGTTGAATCTTATTGTGATAATTATGAAAGTGGATTTGGAGAGGTCATGACTTTATTTAGTAATGATTCCACTATCTTGGAAGAGGTTTCAATCGATTATGATGAGAACAAAGTTGCTACTTATGATGATTATTGTGATGACACTTATGCTATAAAAAGTAGTGATGATTATATTTATAAAACTTGTCATGATTATGATTACCCTTTTCTGAACATTACTCTTTTAATGTGGAAACAATTTATAGTATTCGAGTCTCTTATGATACTCCCACTATTCCGATTGAGAAGAATTTTGCTTATGTAGAGAGTAGTGAATTTTCTATGCATGTAGATCATGAAAAGAATGCTTTAGGTGATGGTTATATTGTTGAATTCATTCGTGATGCTACTGAAAATTACTATGAGGGAGGAATATATGCTTGTAAGAATTGCAATAATATCAAGTTTCCTCTCTATGTACTTAAAGTTTTGAAGTTATGCTTGTTTTGCCTTCCTATGCTAGTTGATTATTGTTCCCCTAAGTTGTTTGCTCACAAAATCCCTATGCATAGGAAGTGGGTTAGACTTAAATGTGCTGGTCATATTCTTCATGATGCTCTCTTTATGTTTCAATTCTTATCTTTTATGTGAGCATCATTGAAAGCATCATGCCTAGCTAGGTACGTTAAACATTAGCGCTTGTTGGGATTGCAACACAATTTTATTTTTGTTCCTTGCTTTTTGTTCATGTTTAGTAATAAATAAATCATCTATACTCTGGTTAGGTGTGGTTTTATGTTTTAATTAGTGTTTGTGCCAAGTAAGACCTATAGAATCTTCTTGGATGATAATTATTTGATCTTGCTGAAAAAGATAGAAACTTTCTGCTCACGGAAACAATTGTTAAAATTCACCAGAAAAGTGATAAAGTACTAATTCCAATTGAAGTAGATCAATAATCAAATTATCTAGGTCATCCTATTTTGGCAGATTTTTCTGAGTTCCAGAAGTTTGCGTTTGATACAGATTACTACAGACTGTTCTGTTTTTGACAGATTCTGTTTTTCGTGTGTTGTTTGCTTATTTTGATGAATCTATGGCTAGTATCGGAGGTTATGAACCATAGAGAAGTTGGAATACATTAGGTCTAACACCAATATAAATAAATAATGAGTTCATTACAGTACCTTTAAGTGGTGGTTTGTTTTATTTCGCTAACGGAACTCATGAGATTTTCTGTTGAGTTTTGTGTTGTGAAGTTTTCAAGTTTTGGGTAAAGATTCGATGGACTATGGAATAAGGAGTGGAAAGAGCCTAAGCTTGGGGATGCCCAAGGCACCCCAAGGTAATATTCAACAACCAAGAGCCTAAGCTTGGGGATGCCCTGGATGGCATCCCCTCTTTCGTCTTCGTTCATCGGTAACTTTACTTGGAGCTATATTGTTATTCACCACATGATATGTGTTTTGCTTGGAGCGTCATTTTATTTTCTTTTGTTTTGCTTGCTATTTGAATAAAATACCAAGATCTGAAGTTCTTAAATGTTAGAGAGTCTTCACATAGCTACATAATTATTTAACTACTCATTGATCTTCACTTATATCTTTTTGGAGTAGTTTGTCATTTACTCGTGTGTTTCACTTATATCCTATGAGTAAATGGTTGAATGATTTGAATGTCATAAATCTGAAATTATATATGTTTAATATGCCTTTCCCATGGGGAGTAATGCCTTCACATATAAGAAGTAGAGGTGGTAATTTTTTTGAAGGTTAGCAAACATCGTGTTGGTCACTTGAACAATTCATGAAAGAATATTGAAGGAAGAGAGATTTCACATATAGATACACTATCTTGGACATCTTCTATGATTGTGAACCCCATTAATTATTTTCAAACCAGAGCAAATTAGTTGAAGTTGGACAAGGAAGACAACATAATGAGTTATGCTTGGGTATATTTGTATAGAAGTTATATTGTTATGGATCCTCTAACATGTGGTGCTTGCTATTTAGAATCCTTTCCTAGCCAAAATATATGTACTAAGCGGGAATACTGCTTATGCATCCAAATTCCTTGAACAAAGTTTATTCCATGAGTGTCCACCATATCTACCTATATGCGGTATTTACCTGCTGTTCCAAGTAAATTTGCATGTGCCAAACTCTAAACCTTCAAATAATAATCTGTTTTGTATGCCCGAATCGCTCATGTAGCGACTAGGGGCTGTCAGTATCTTCCATGCTAGGTGGGTTATTCTCACGATGAGTGGACTCCGCTCATCATTCACGAGAAAATGGCTGGTAACTGGGATGCCCAGTCCTATGATCAAAAGATCAAAAACAAATTCGCAAATAATTTAAACAAACTTCCCCAGGATTGTTGATAGTTGGACGGCACCCGTTGTTTCGAACAAGCTGTGGAGTGTGATTGTTGGTGGAGGGGGAGTAAAATCTTTACCTTTCTGTTTGGGAACTACCTATAATGTACTCCCTCCGTTCTAAAATAGATGACTCAACTTTATACTAAAGTTAGTACAAAGTTGAGTCATCTATTTTGGAACGGAGGGAATATCTAGTATGGAACATATTGGGAACTCTTGGTCGTTATGTTGACAATGAAAGCATACCTCTCAAAATTATTTTCATCTCCAACGTATCTATAATTTATGAAGTATTCATGCTATTATATTATCCATCTAGGATGTTTTATATGCATTTATATGATTTTTGGGACTAACCTATTAACCTAGAGCCCAATGCCAGTTTCTGTTTTTCCTTGTTTTGAAGTATCGCAAAAAAGGAAAACCAAACGGAGTCCAATTGACCTGAAACTTGACGGAGCTTATTTTTGGACCAGAAGAAGGCCATGGAGTAAAAGAGTTGGGCCAGAAGAGTCTCGGGCTGCCCACAAGGGTGGGGGGCGCCCCCACCCCCTGGGCGCGCCTCCCTGCCTCGTGGATAGACGGAGACCCCCCTGACTTGTTCCCGACTCCAACACCTCTTATATAACCCAAAACTCCCAGAAAGAAACCTAGATCGGGAGTTCCGCCGCTGCAAGTCTCTATAGCCACCAAAAACCAATCTAGACCCGTTCCGGCACCCTGCCGGAGGGGGAATCCCTTACCGGTGGCCATCTTCATCATCCCAGCGCTCTCCATCATGAGGAGGGAGTAGTTCACCCTCAGGGCTGAGGGTATGTACCAGTAGCTATGTGTTTGATCTCTCTCTCTCTCTCTCTCTCGTGTTCTTGATTCGGCACGATCTTGATGTATCGCGAGCTTTACTATTATAGTTGGATCTTATGATGTTTCTCCCCCTCTAATCTCTTGTAATGGATTGAGTTTTCCCTTTGAAGTTATCTTATCGGATTGAGTCTTTAAGGATTTGAGAACACTTGATGTATGTCTTGCACGTGCTTATTTGTGGTGACAATGGGATATTCACGTGATCCACTTGATGTATGTTTTGGTGATCAACTTGCGAGTTCCGTGACCTCGTGAACTTATGCATAGGGGTTGGCGCACGTTTTCGTCTTGACTTTCCGGTAGAAACTTTGGGGCACTCTTTGAAGTACTTTGTGTTGGTTTGAATATATGATTCTGAGATTGTGTGATGCATATCGTATAATCGTACCCACAGATACTGGAGGTGACATTGGAGTATCTAGGTGACAATAGGGTTTTGTTTGATATGTGTCTTAAGGTGTTCTAGTACGAACTCTTGAATAGATCGATCCGAAAGAATAACTTTGAGGTGGTTTCGTACCCTACCATAATCTCTTCGTTTGTTCTCCGCTATTAGTGACTTTGGAGTGACTCTTTGTTGCATGTTGAGGGATAGTTATATGATCCAATTATGTTATTATTGTTCAGAGAACTTGCACTAGTGAAAGTATGAACCCTAGGCCTTGTTTCCTAGCATTGCAATACCGTTTACGCTCACTTTTATCAGTTGCTACCTTGCTGTTTTTATATTTTCAGATTACAAATACCCATATCTACCATCCATATTGCACTTGTATCACCATCTCTTCGCCGAACTAGTGCACCTATACAATTTACCATTGTATTGGGTGTGTTGGGGACACAAGGGACTCTTTGTTATTTGGTTGCAGGGTTGTTTGAGAGAGACCATCTTCATCCTACGCCTCCCACGGATTGATGAACCTTAGGTCATCCACTTGAGGGAAATTTGCTACTGTCCTACAAACCTTTGCACTTGGAGGCCCAACAACGTCTACAAGAAGAAGGTTGTGTAGTAGACATCAGTTGCGGATGCTTGCTAATAGTTCCAATCATAAGTGCATAGAATTCCAAGTCAGGGATGACATGCTAGCAGTGGCCTCTCCCACATAAAACTTGCTATCGGTCTAGTAAGGTAGTCAATTGCTTAGGGACAATTTCGCAACTCCTACCCCACTTTTCCACACTCGCTATACTAACTTTATTGTGTCTTTATCTAAACAGCCCCTAGATTTTATTTACTACTCTTTATATTCTTGCAAACCTATCCCACAACACCTACAAAGTACGTCTAGTTTCACACTTGTTCTAGGTAAAGCGAACGTCAAGTGTGCGTAGAGTTGTATCGGTGGTCGATAGAACTTGAGGGAATATTTGTTCTACCTTTAGCTCCCCATTAGGTTCGACACTCTTACTTATCGAAAGAGGCTACAATTGATCCCCTATACTTGTGGGTTATCATGCCCCAAAGAATTCAACAAAATCAGCCGTCTTGAGAATGCAAAGGAAATTTGGGATACTTTGCTTGATATGCATGAAGGTACCGACTCCTTCATGGAATTCAAATTGGATGTGCTTCAAAGTCAACTTGACAAGTTCAAAATGAAAGATGGTGAATGTGTTGCTGAAATGTACTCTAGGCTTGCTCTCATCACAAATGAGATTGCCGGCTTAGGAAGTGAAGAGATGACCGATAGATTCATCATCAAGAAGATCCTAAGAGCCTTGGATGGAAAATATGATACCGTGTGCACATTGATCCAAATGATGCCCAATTACAAAGATCTCAAGACAACGGAAGTCATTGGTAGAATTGTTGCTCATGTGATGTCACTCAAGGATAAAGAAGAGCTTCACAACAAGTCTGGTGGTGCTTACAAAGCCTCATGTGATGCTCCTACATCATCAAGTGAGAAACAAGTCTTCAATCAGGAATTGAGCTTAATGGTAAAGAACTTCAACAATTTTTACAAGAGTAGAAGCAAAGAAAGAAGTTCCAAGTCAAGGTCCTAAATTGACAAAAGATCTTCTAGTTGTGAGTGTAATTTCTACAATTGTGGAAGACCCGGACACTACTCCAATGAGTGTACGAATCCCTACAAAAGAAGAGAAGACTCACCTAAAAGGAGAAGCAAAAGAGAAGAATCACCTCCAAGGGAGAGAAAGAGTAGAGATGATCGTTATGAACGAACAACCTCTCGCAGAATCAAGGATTCAGAAAGGAAGGACAAGTCATCAAGGAGCTATACAAAACGAAGACATCAAGCTCATGTTGGTGAATGGGTATCCAGCTCTGACTCCGACAATCACTCCGAGAGAAGTTATCACTCCGACTCCGAATATACTCAAGATGAAGGTGTTGCCAGTCTAGCACTTGTGTCAACCAACTCCTATGACATATTTGACTCACCAAATGAAGGAACTGTAAGATGCTTCATGGCTAAAGGCCCAAAGGTATCACACCCTGAGTATGTTGACAACTCTAGTGATGAAAACTATGATGAACTTGCTATTAATCATGCTAATCAAGATAAAATGAATGACGATGATAAGAAGGAGATTGAGCGTCTAACTAAAGAACTAAACACTCTTAAGTTAGCTCATGAAACTACCTTAGAAGATCATCGAGAGCTTTTAAGGACTCATGAGAAGCTACACTTTGAAAAGCTCAACCTAGAGCAAGAGCATGGGTTCTTAAAAGCTATCAATGATGATCTTCGTAAGAAAAGTTCGTCTTACATTGCCAAGTGTTTAATCTTGTCTACTTACATGCCACAAGTAAAATCTAGCAACAAGAGTAAGAAAAAGTTTCTTCTTCTAGTAGTAACAATAATCATGCTAAATCCAATGTTGTTGCTTCTAGTACTTCTCTTGATTCCACTAATGATTCTCTTAGCCAAGTTACACTTGAGCAAGAAAATAGCTTATTGAAGGGAATTATAGAGAAAGGTGTGTACAAGAGCCTTGCTGGAAGTAAGCAATTTGAGGAAATTGTACGCAAGCAAGGAAGGCACCGGAAGAATCAAGGTGTTGGTTTGGAACGAAAGTTCAATGCCAATGGAGTTGAGTGGGAAGAAGATCAATACCCCAAGATGAAGTTTGTTCCTCGACAAGAGAAGTATGATCCCACTTCTTTCAAGGGGACACACGCTCAAGATGATCTTCCACCACAATACCACAAGCTAAAAGGCAAGGACAAGCTTCAAGAGGAGATTGATGCATTTGGAGAAGCTCCTAACACTACTGCAGGATGCTGCTAATGCGACACTACGATCAGAGACCCTTCGAGAAACTGTGTGCGATGCAATAATCGCAAACGGTGTTGTATTAAAACTGTCAGAAATGTATAAAACGCTTGCGATGATGGATGCATCAAACACAGTTTAGGTTTTAGTTGCGTGTGCGATGAAGGGCATATGATTGATCTGTATGAACTGTTTGCGATGAGACAGAACAACAGAAACGGGCAGCCAGATCAAGGCGTGTGTGATATACGACATACAGTTCACTCTGATGAACCGTTTGCGATGAGTGAGGTGAACACAAACGATTCGACGTAACAAGATGTGTGTGATACCCGGCAAACAGGTCGGTAATCAGAATTGTGTGCAATCATTATAGACAGCCCATATGGTCTTTTTTTGTGAATTGTGTGCTTGTCAGGGCACACAGTTCCACAAACCAACCTGTTGGCGATAATGTAGAAGATCTCTGTCGAGTACATATTACTAACCGTCTGTGATGTGATTGACAGTATAAACAGAGATATATACAGTCTGCTTAATTTAGTCCTTCTTCTTGTTGTTCTTGTTGGATGGCCCCGCGGCATCGTCTTGGCGAGGATGCTTCTTGCCGCCAATCGTTGGCTTTTCATCGCCGCCACCGTCATCATTGTTGTTTGCTGTCGTCGTCTTCGTCCTCCTCATTCGACCATTCCTCCTCCTCATCGTCGTCCTCTTCTTCGTCCTCTGACGGGTCCTTGTCCGTTTGGTTGTCGCCTGACGACTCCGGAGGCGGCGTCCCTTCCATGATCCGGATATAATCAAGGTCTGGGCTCGACGCCGGACTCATGGAAGACAAGCGGGATGATTCCGATGTTGACCTATCGTCGGGCGCCAGATTGCTAGCCAAACTATCGTCCTCGCTGTCGCTCGACATGGCTGCAGAGTGTGTGCCAGTGTGTAGCGCGGCCTGCCGGGGACGATGAAGATGGTGGACACTTAAGCGGGGTATGCAGAGAAGAGGAACTGCCAATTGAAGCGGGGATTGAAGCGGGTGTTGACGTATTATCTAGCCACTGATATAATCAACTGCAATTATTTGTACATAGTCGCTCGAAATTCCCGGGGTTGCGCAGGACTCCTATTGGCTATTTGGTTGGTTTCCTTTTTCAGGACAAAAACAAGGAACGAGTTCTGGGATTATGCACCGGTACCGGTACGAATGGAGTAGGACAGTTGGCAAGCAATACAATGAGCTCTTCTTATTGATAAAGCCAGTAATAATCAAACTAGAAAGGAAAAGAAAAAAGACAAATAAAAATATCAGCACGAATCTTCGTGTAACATCAATGGCATGGGACCTAGATGTGCATTACTTAGAGCACATCTAGATGTGCTTTAGCAATACTGTCAAACAAAACCCCTAATCATCATTGCAAACAGCGCATAGAACATGGCTAATGCGACGACCACAACTACACATGCTAGTCCCTTCTTGTCTCCTGCTTTCATCTGTTGCCTGTGATTGGATTCTTTCTTTCTTCATCGTATTGATTGTACATTCCAGATCATCCAGTTTCTTCTTCAGCTTTACGTTATCTTCTGTGAGCTTGGTGATAACACTCCGAGCCCTACCATGCCATTCTTCATCTAGCCAGTTAACAAAGGGACAAGCCTCATATCCCTGCCAATGTTAAATAGTATTCTGGATGAGCGGTGGCATTAACTGAAGTAAAATGATGAACTTAATTAGCACTAACCTCTAAGGGGCAACTGAGAAACTGCCCGCCAATGTCGAATCCCTCCGTGCATACACGTCGAGCGGGAGTGTGCCCGTGCACACAACTCAGCTTTTGGTACATCTCGGTGGCGCAAAACTCGGAGTCGAACTCGTGTGGCGGGAGTCTGGAGTGAAGCTCCAGATCCGGCGGCAGATCACTTTCCTGGGGGGGAGGGGGTCATTCAGGACGGATTCAACAAGGAGCCATACTTTGGACATGCTAAAAAAGATCGGGATAGATTGGAACCTGACAGGACGATTCAGATCCGTAGTACACCTACCTTCTGATGACCTTAGGCAAGTGCTCGGCGGCGACCGCCGTCGTGGCAGCGATACGAGGTGGAGGAGCCACACCGAAACCATCAGCACCACTCGTCCGCATTCCCCCAATGTCAGCGCCACGAGAGGGAATTTGGAGGCTATCTAGGGATTGGGGGAAATGGGGAAACTGTGGAGATAAGCTAACGGCCGGGAACTACTAATGGCACTATATATATGTTGTATACAACACACTGTTTGTACATGTCGTTTGTGTTAGGTATTACAATGTCACACACGATTTCAGCACCAAACCGTGTGAGAAGACAATGTAGGTTAGGCACAGTTGCCGTTACATAACCGTATGTGATGTACCACCCTGTCCATATAATTGAGTTACGACGAGATACCATGTAAACAGCCGCTCCGCGGATATCCGAAAAAAACAGCCGCTCTGCATATAGAGATGGCGGCGGTGGTCTAAGCAGCGGCTACTGGAGAAGAGGTCAATCCTCCGTCGGTGGCGGCGTCATAGGAGGTCAATCATCGGTCTGCGGCGGGAGATAGGAGGAGCTCAACCTTCGAGGTCGGCGGCGGTGTGATTCGAGCACATCCATCGCAGTCGATGTCGGGATAGTGGAGGTCAAACTTCAGGCGGCAGCCGAACTAAGCTTTGCTCCTCGACCCTGCTGTCTCGGCGTGCCGCCGCATCACGCTTGTTTGTCTGCTGGGTGGAGGTCGCCGCGCGGCTAATTAATTAAGGTATTCTTTTCGTGAGTGGCTAAATTAAGGTATCCAATTCCTAAGTGCAGTGTTGTACTAGTACTCTGCGTGTAAATCGACTGGCCATTAATTTTTGTCATTGCACGTCTGGATAACAACATGGAGCGCCCTCATTAATTATTAAAATAAAACCTTGTGATTTATGCATGCATCTTTGGGCAGCAGTTAATCTATTTATTAATGTTGTTGTTTTGTTTTTAATTACCATTCGTGTGCTACAGATGGAACGATCTCGATGGATGAAGAATCTGAAAGTGCGTTATATCGACTAGAGGGGGGGTGAATAGGCGATTTTTATGAAATTCTTCACTGAGGAATTTGCTCGTGAGGAAATTCCTTAGCGAAGAAATACTAGTAGCGGAATAAGTACTCAGAAGTAAACATAGCAGATTACATGCATGGTCATCATGATGAAATGAAGACAAACACAGAGTACAGAAAGCGTAGGCACAGGAAGACAAACAGACTGAAGAAATTGAACTGAGGAATTTGTGAAAGTCTTCCGTCAAAGTCTTCAAACACAGATACCCCGAACTTGTGCACGGGTAGTAGTAGCACCCCGCGGCAAGGCTTGCCAGGGGAGCGCCAAGAGTCTCCACGGCCCCTTCTGGGCCGAACGAAGGCCAAGTGTTGAGCCAAGAAGACAAGGCCCCGGCAAGAGGAGCTTGCCGGGCCAAGGAGGCAAGGCCCCGACAAGAGGAGCTTGCCGGGACGACCAAGCCAAAGCACCAAGGCCCCGGCGGGAGGAGCTCGCCGGGAAGGCCAAACCAAGGCGCCCCAAGAGAAGCCCGCCGCGGCGCACCGCGCGCCCCGGCAAGGCCTGACGAGCGGCAAACTCTCAGGCGCGGCAAGAAAACTGCCGCGGCAAGCCTCTTGCCGCGGCGAGCCACCATCTCGGGTCCGCGCTCCAGCTCACCTGCCCACGCGTCGCTCTGGGGCTCCCCCAAAGGCACGTGGCAGGGCACCGTGCAGCCTAAGGCGCACGGTGGCATGCAATGCTGACAGCGTCGCCCCCGTGGCAAGCGGAGGCGCCCCTAACGGTCCGCCTCGGCACTGTTCAGGCGACCCAGACGGGCATTTAATGCCCTTGTCCCCCGCCGTCAGAGTTAGGTACGATAGCACTGTGCGGTCACTGTACGCACAGTCTTTTGCCATTTTTGCCCTCACCTACGTCGCTACCTGTGGGTAACCCCTTGAGCATATAAAAGGGAGGCCCATGCACACGTAGTGGAGGAGGACACCCAGTAGACCTTCTTCTACGTCCAGCTCCAAGCTTACTGTAGCTCCTTGCGCTCCAGAGCAAGAGCTTGCATCAATCAGACAAGCAGCAGTAGGGTTTTACGCATCCGTGCGCCCCGAAGCTGGGTAAAATCGTTGTGTGTGTGCGTCGCCTCGATCTGCTCTTTGTGCATCCTCCACTCCCCGCCGAACCGAAAAGGGGCTCCGTCCCCATAGGTGTTCGAGGAGGCCGATTTCCCCCGACATCTCTGGCGCGCCAGGTAGGGGGCGTCGAGGTTGTGTGAACCAGATCCGGCGTTCGCGCAGGCCAGACTTTTGTCGTTTTCGCCAGCATGCCGCCGAAGAAGAAAGCTCCGGAGGTGGCCGGTCCGTCCGCGTCCAACCCATCGCCCCTGGAGCAGACGGGTGGTGGGGAGGACGCCGGCGGAGGAACGGGCGCCGTCGAGCCAGTTCTTGGTCCCGCGGCGTCCGAACTCGCCCCGCGCCCCTCTCAGGAGGCGCGGAACCAGGAGCGTCTTGGTACCCATGGTACCATACGCTCGCTGGACCCAGACCGAGCTGGTGGGTCCCAGGGCGCTCAAGGCCAGTACGCAAACCAGTGTGCCGGGACGAGCGTGGAGCGGCTGCCTGGACCGGGTGCAGCTCCTTCTAACGTGGTTAGGAGTTCGAGCACATCCCGCTCCTCGCGCCGTTCGCCGCCTCTGCCCGCCACCCCAGCGGAAGCTCTCGCACGAGCTCAGCTACTCCTAGACTACCCTCCGACGGCGGACAAGCTCGACGACTGGAGGGCAACCATCCAGAGCCTCATCGGTTTCGCCAACGGCGACACTCCGCGGCAACCCAGCGCGTCACAGCCGCGGCCAGTTGCCCATGCGAGGACCGATGGCGCCAAGACTGGCGGGGGTGCGACCACCGTGCACTCCCCGCCCCAGAGGCAGCGGTCGCCGGCTCGCCGGGCCCACCACGACAACGACTCCACCGCGTCGTCGAACCCATGAACTCGTCGCGACCAACGCCAAGTCCTTCACGAACGGAAGGAAGAAGACGCTCGGACCCGCATCGAGCGCAGAAGAGAGGCGCGGCGTCAATAGGACCAGCGCGTTGAGCCCTCTGGCGACATGCATGGACCGGGGGAACCAGGCGACCTGCCGTATTCGGTAGGCTGCCCTGCGTTTACCCGCGAGCTGTGGCAAGTCCAGTGGCCCAGCACGAAGAACTTCAAGCCTGACGTGCCCGAGAAGTACGACGGCAAGTCGCATCCGTCGGAGTTCCTCAGCATCTACACCATTGCGGTGCAGGCTGCTGGGGGACGGGACGACAAGATCCTTGCCAACTACTTCCCGCTGGTACTCAAACCCAACGTCAGGTCCTGGCTAATGCACTTGCCGGACGGCTCCATATCCTCCTGGCCAGATCTATGCCATCAGTTCGTTGGCGCCTTCACGGGCGGCCACAAACCCCATGGCCAGGCGAGCGACCTTCATCTGCTTGTTCAGAAGGAAGGGGAGTCTTTGCGCAAGTTCATCCAGAGGTTCAGTCGTGTGCACTACAACATCCCAGACGTCCACCCCGCTGCGGTAATCAGCACGTTCCATCAGAACGTGCGTAACCGCAGGATGCGGGAGGAGATGGCGATGTGCAAGATCAAGGAGGTCAGCGAGCTTTATGCCCTGGCCGACAAGTGCGCGCGCGCTGAGGAGGGGAGGAAACTCCCCGGAGAGAGTGTTGGAGAAGGAGAATCCGACCGTGAAGGTACCGCCCCGGCGAGGAAAGGCCGACGGCGGAACGACAAGAAGAAGAAAAACCAAGAGGTGCTGGTTGTCGAGAAGTCCGACAGCGAGGGCGCCGCCAAGAAAGCCCAGGCTGGTGGCTCCGGCAAGGAAGTTGTCGGATGCGCCAACTGCCAGGCAGTGGCAGTTGCCGATAAGTGGGACGGTACCGACAAGAAGTACTGCAAGATCCACTGCACCAGGGGCCACGACCTCCAGAGTTGCAAGCAGGTCGAGCGACTCGTCGAGCTGCAGAAGGCCGAGTACGAACGACGCGACAAGGAGAGAGCCCAAGCAGGCGGCGGGGGATCTGGCACGAAGCGTCCCGGCCAGGGGGAGTGCCGCGGCAAGGACAAGCAGCGGCAAGCAGACAGACCTCCCCGGGGCCGCGACAAAGACGAAGACGATGATGACAACGAAGACATGGAGGACCCCGAGACCAGCGAGCAGGAGTTTCAGAAAGCCACTGAGGTCTTGTGTGTGGACGGCGGTGCTTCCCTGCACGCTTCTCGCCACCAGCTTAAACAGTGGGTGCGGGAAGTCAATGCAGCGGAGCCGCCCGTCGAGTCACGCAGACCTCTGAAATGGTCCGGCACGCCTATCATCTTCGATATTGAGGATCACCCTGACCGCACAACCGCGGTCGGGTGCTTGCCGATGTTGGTTTCCCCAACGGTCCGCAACCTCAAGGTCACTAAAATGCTAGTTGACGGCGGGGCCGGCTTGAATCTGATCTCCTCCGCTGTTCTCCGGAGGCTCCAAGTTCCCGACTGCGAGCTCGAAGAAACCGGCACATTCCAAGGAATCAACCCGGGAAGGAGCAAGCCGAAGGGAAAGATCACGCTGCCGGTAACGTTTGGCAACGAGCTGAATTTCAGGACTGAGAGGGTCACCTTTGACGTCGCCAACTTTCCGTTGCCTTATAATGGAATCCTCGGCCGACCAGCGCTCGCCAAGTTCATAGCGGCCTCTCATTATGCGTACAACATGCTCAAGGTGCCTGGCCCGATAAGCGTCATCTCTGTCCCCGGCGACAAGAAGGATGCCCTTATCTGCGCCGACCAGATATACCGGGACGCAACAGCAGCAACGGCCCGTGGCCCACTTGCCGCTGGAGCTCCCGGGAAAAAGAAGAAGAGCAAGTCCGGCGAGTGCTCTGGTGCCCACTCCGGCAAGCGCCACTCTTTGGAGTGCTGCGCTGCCGTCGAGGACGTACCATCGAGCTCCACCGGCAAGAAGACCAAGCCCGGCAAGTGCTCTGGTGCCCACTCCGGCAAGCTCCACTCTTCGGAGTACTGCGCTGCCGTCGAGGACGTACCATCGAGCTCCACCGGCAAGAAGACCCAGCCCGGCGAATGCTCTGGCGCCCGCTCCGGCAAGCGCCACTCTTCGGAGTGCTGCGCTGCCGTCGAGGACGTGCCATCGAGCCCCGCCGGCAAGCACAAGAAGACGACGGCTGCTCCGCCAGCGACCAAGAAGGTGCCCGCCAAGGAGGACGGCACTGGTGGTACCTTCACCATCGGTGCCACTCTCGACCCCAAATAGGAAAGCGCGCTCGTTACTTTCCTGCGGGCGAATGTCGATGTGTTTGCCTGGCAACCATCTGACATCCCCGGCATTCCCAGGAAAGTGATTGAGCACCACCTTGCCGTCTATCCTCATGCGCGGCCCGTCAAGCAAAAAGTCAGGAAACAAGCAGTGGAGCGCCAAGAGTTCGTCGCGGAGGAGATCAGGAAGTTGGAAGCAGCGGGCCTCGTCAGAGGCGTGCTCCATCCGACGTGGTTGGCCAATCCTGTCGTCGTGCGCAAAGCAAACGGGAAATGGAGGCTTTGCATCGATTTCACCGATGTCAACAGAGCTTGCCCCAAAGATCCATTTCCCTTGCCGCGCATTGACCAGATTGTTGACTCCATGGCCGGATGTGACCTGCTTTCATTTCTTGACGCCTACTCCGGGTACCACCAGATTTTCATGGCCGAAGAAGATGAAGAGAAGACTGCGTTCATCACTCCATGCGGCACATACTGTTTTGTGCGGATGCCTTTTGGACTGAAGAACGCAGGTTCGACGTTTGCAAGGGTTGTCCACACTGCTTTTGAGCCACAGATCCACAGAAATGTGGAGGCCTACATGGATGACATAGTGGTCAAAAGCAGAGACAGGGCGACCCTAGTTCAAGACTTAGAAGAGACCTTTGCGAACTTGCGCAAGATCAGCCTCAAGCTCAACCCCGAGAAGTGCGTGTTCGGAGTCCCCTCCGACAAGCTTCTCGGGTTCTTCGTGTCTTAGCGTGGGATCGAAGCCAACCCCGACAAGATCAAGGCCATCGAGCAGATTGAAGCACCAATGCGTGTCAAGGATGTGCGAAGGCTTGCTGGCTGCGTCGCGGCTCTCAGCAGGTTTATTTCCAAGTCTGCGGAACGCGCCCTGCCGTTTTTCAAAATCTTGAAAAAGGCGGGTCCAGTAAAATGGACTCCGGAAGCAGAGGCTGCGCTGCAAGACTTGAAGAAATACCTGTGCTCCGCTCCAATACTTGTCGCGCCTAGACCACAAGAGAAGTTGCTGCTCTATCTAGCGGCAACCAATCAAGTGGTTAGTGCTGCGTTAGTGGCGGAGAGAGAAGCTGACGATGAACCAGCAACCGCGGCAAGCACGTCCGGTGACAAGCAGGGGGCTCCCCCGGCAAGTTCTGGCCCCGACAAGGATGAATCCGCACAAGCGTAAGGGGAGGTGCAGAAGAAGAAGATGGTGCAGCGCCCAGTTTACTTCGTCAGTTCCCTCTTGCAGGGGGCTAGGTCGAGGTACTCTGGTGTGCAGAAATTGCTCTTCGGCCTCCTCATGGCCTCGAGGAAGCTGCGCCGTTACTTCCAAGCACATGAGATCACAGTGGTCACTCGCTTTCCGCTTAAGAGGATACTACAGAATCCCGAAGCGACAGGCAGGATTGTCGAGTGGGCACTAGAGCTGTCAAGCTTTGGCCTCAAGTTCGAGAGCACTTCGACCATCCAAAGCCGAGCGTTGGCACAGTTCATAGCAGAATGGACGCTGACACCGGACGAAGAAATTCCAGAGACAAGCATCCCCGGCAAGGAAGCAAGCAAAGAGTGGCTGATGTACTTTGATGGTGCCTTCTCGCTGGAAGGCGCCGGTGCTGGCGTGCTACTCGTCGCGTCCACCGGAGAGCACCTCAAGTACATCGTCCAAATGCACTTTCCCAAGGAGCAGGCAACCAACAATACAACAGAGTATGAAGGTTTGCTCGCCGTCTCAGGATCGCGGCGGAACTTGGGATCAAGAAGCTTATTGTCAGGGGTGACTCGCAACTCGTCGTCCGCCAAGTAAACAAGGATTACCAGAGCCCGTTGATGGAAGCTTATGTCGATGAAGTGAGAAAGCTGGAAGAGCGCTTTGACGGCCTGCAAATGGAACACGTTCCTAGGGCAGAAAACGACATTGCCGATGGCTTGTCAAAGTGCGCCGCACTAAAGCTACCTGTGGAACCAGGGACTTTTGTGCTCAAGCTGACTCAGCCATCCGTGACACCATCAACTGGGCCAAGCAAGAAGAGGAAGTCGGTCTCCGACGACTATCTCCCGGCAGAGCTTCCCGAAGCCGCCGCCAAGAGAGTCCCCAAGATCGGCGCCAAGAGTGCTGAGGAGCCGCCTGCTCCGGTAAACCCCAGGGTTTGTCCCGACGAAGCAGGCGCTCCCGGCAAGCCCTGCCCCGGCAAGCTTGACGGGGAACGTCAAGCTCCGGCCGAGCCCCAAGTCCTCGCCGTAGAAGCTGATGTTCCCGCAGCCGCAGGCACGCCTTTAGTCCTCGTCGTCGAGCCACAGGCTTCGACGTGGGCACAGCAAATTGTCCGTTTCCTCCAGACAGGAGAGCTTCCCGAAGAACAAGAAGAAGCGGAAAGAGTAGCCTGGCAGTCCAGTATGTACCAGTTCGTCAACAGCACACTGTACAGACGAGGACGCAACGGGGTGAAATTGAAGTGCATTCACCGGGAAGACGGGCAGAAGCTGTTGGCGGAGATACATGGAGGCATATGTGGACATCACATTGGCGCCAGGGCACTTGCCGGCAAAGCATTCCGGCAAGGTTTCTTCTGGCCCACAGCCCTCCAGGATGCAACTGCACAAGTAACCAAGTGTGAAGCGTGCCAGTTCCATTCCAAGCAGATACACCAACCAGCTCAAGCTCTCCAGACGATCCCTTTATCCTGGCCCTTTTCGGTCTGGGGGCTCGATACCCTCGGCCCCTTCCCCCGAGCTGTCGGGGGCTTTGAGTACTTGTTCGTTGCAATCGACAAGTTCACAAAGTGGCCAGAAGTGGAACCAGTGAGGAAGGTGACGACCCAGTCCGCGATCAAATTCTTCAGGTCGATTGTTTGCCGCTTCGGGATCCCTAATAGGATCATCACCGACAACGTCACGCAGTTCACAAGCCACGCCTTCATGCAGTACACCCAAGGCCTCGGCACCAAGGTCTGCTTCGCTTCTGTTGCCCATCCCAGGAGCAATGGTCAAGCGGAGAGGGCCAACACCGAGGTACTGCGCGGGCTCAAGACCAGAAGTTTTGACAGGCTGCTCAAGCACGGACGGAACTGGATCGAGGAGCTGCCGGCAGTTCTTTGGTCAGTCAGAACGACACCAAATCGAGCCACCGGCCAGACACCATTTGCTCTAGTCTATGGAGCAGAAGCAGTTACCCCCACGGAACTCGTATACGGGTCACCTCGAGTGCTCGC
The DNA here is from genome assembly GCA_032464435.1 of Aegilops umbellulata. Taxonomy (NCBI): domain Eukaryota; kingdom Viridiplantae; phylum Streptophyta; class Magnoliopsida; order Poales; family Poaceae; genus Aegilops; species Aegilops umbellulata. Next base: position 356,348,779 of record CP136058.1, read on the forward strand.
TTATGATGAGCTTGAGCAAGAGCGGCTGCGTGAAGATGACGCGCTGCTCCTCGAGGAGGATCGTCTCCAGGCTGCTGTGCGATCCGCTCGCTACCAGCAAGCTCTGCGTCGCTACCATAGCCGCAAAGTTAAAGCCAGGAGCCTCGAGGAAGGCGACCTTGTTCTTCGGCGCGTTCAGTCGGCCAAGAAACACAACAAGTTGACGCCGAAGTGGGAAGGCCCTTACCGGGTGAAACGAGTCACGAGGCCCGGCGCCGTCCGCCTCGAGACCGAAGATGGCACTCCGGTGAGCAATTCCTGGAATATTGAGCATCTTCGTAAGTTTTACCCATAAGGCGCGGTTGTCGGACCCCGTTCGGCAACCAACCTTTTGTACAAGTCTTGCCGCAGTTGCATGTAATCCTTTGTACAAAGCCAGGTGCAGACCCTGGCAGCAGATAATGAAGCGCTGGCGCCCCAAGTTTTAGCATGCATGCTGAGTCGAGTCTCGTCCTTGGTTAGGGTTGATAGTGCCTAACAGTCGCTAACCCCTAACTTAGAGGTCGAGTCCGCGTCTTTTTCCCGTCCTTTCCCTTTGGCTCGCAGGAATTGCCTATCCTAGCCGAGCCGCTCAAGGACGAAGAAGGGGACAAGGGCGAGCCAGCACCTGCACCCTGGCAAGCCAGAATCGCCGGGGACTGCAACCTCAGATAAGTCTTCGCATCCCTTATCATGCATTCTCTCATGGACTGCGGAATACGAAAACCTCGCTTCCTCTTAAAAGCTACCGTGCTCTCTTAAGCGACAAGCCCCGGAGCGCATTCCCGGGGCCCGCTTCTGATAGAAGTCGCGGCGGCAAGGGGGAGGAAGCGAGGGGCCAGAACCCGCCTCCTCACTGCCTCCGCCAAGAGCGCGAGGAGCGTCAAGGGGCGCGGGAAGACGGCAGGGCCTGTTGCCAGGCGGGGAAGTGTCTATCTTAACGATGCAAAGGGTTCGCTCCTTGCCGCGGGATGTACCCGCGAGGCAAATGGTCCGGCAAACATCCCCTTTTCATTAAAAACATTCCACTCAGGTACAGTTCAGAGAGAATGAAAAGCATGAAAGATGGGATTACAAGATTTAAACGCAACTAAGGCCCGAGGGCTTACAAGATAAAAAGAGATAAGGTGCCCGTAATCCCTTTCTTGTCTCTCTCCTCAGGAGGTAGGGCAAGGAGGCGAGAAGGGCAAAAGGGGTGCCAGCTACGGGTGGCAGAAGACACCAAGAGAGCGTCCGGGGCTCCGCCCGGGGGCTCCGGAGGCTGGATGAAGACGGCGGCGCCGGAAGCGGAGCTCGAAGATGAGGCAGCGGTACGTCAACACGCTGTCGAGGGCATCTAGCCCTCGTACTCCGAGTTGACGGCCTTGCCGCCGGCCTCTTCCCCTTCCGCAGCCTCGCCGCTCCGGCCGCCCGAGAAGACGAAGCCCCGGCAAGAGGAGCTTGTCGGGCCAGAGAGAAGACCCCGGTGGCCGTCGCCGCGAGCAAGGGTGATGACGGCGTCTGGAGCGAAGCTGGAAGATGAGGCAGCGGCCTTGCCGCCCGCCCTCTTCCCCTTCCGCAGCCTCCCTACGCCAGTCGCCCGAGGAGACGATCCCGGGGAGTTCACGGAGCCGGCGACGCGGATGATGGGGTCGCCGGTGCAACGCGGAGCTGCGACTCGCGCCTACTCGTACCCGTCATCCCGGCGACCACTCCCCTCGTCGTCGCTGTCGCTCCCCTCCTCGTCACTCTCGCTCGAGGAGGAGCCTTCGCTGTCGGAGGAGCTATGCACGCAGCACCGGGCCCGGGTGCCGAGGTCCCCGAAGACCTTGACGGAGAGGAGGTCACCCTCCATCAGCTTAAAATGGAGGGTGAACCCCTCCATCAAGCTGTGGATCCGAGCGAACGACTTCCACCCTCGGCCAAGATACATCACGCCGGGGGCTCGGGATTCGACGTGGACTCGCGTACCACTGATCCCGCAGCCCCTCATGCGCAACCTCAGCGTCTCGGGTTGCTCCACCTCCAACACGTCCACGAAGGGAGCCGGGAGGCGGAGGCGACGACGAGGCGCCCGACGCAGCCTGATGATGAACTCGCAGGGGTCGTCCCCGAGATGAACCGCCGTGAGAAGGGGAGCCGCCGGTGGAGGCGAGGCCGGCGGGCCGCCCCGTCCGCCTCGAGCGCCTCGGCCCCGTCCACGGCCTCGTCCACGACCTCGCCCCCTCCCCCTTCCCCTCACGGCTGGCTCCGCCACCGCGGGTGCAAGGGGAGGAGGGGCGCGCTGCCTAGCGGCAACTCTCGCCGCCACCGACGAAGGACCAGGGTTCCCTTGCTCCATGACAGTCGGAGAGAGGGGACCAAGAATCAAGGAGGAGAAGGGATGGAGGAGTGCGGATCTTCGCCACCCCCCTTTCGCCCCTTATAAAGGGGCGGGATGGGGGCTCGGCCGCCCCGCCCAACCAATCAAAGCAAAGGAAGGGCAGGCGACGGGGGCCGACCCGCTACCTCGGCCCGCGTCGGCCTGGTTTTCTGCCTCCACCACCGCGGCCCCAAGTACATGGAGACCACGTGGCAGGCGCGCAGGGCCGAGGCGACGGATGAGGCGACCTCTCCCCACCCCGTGATCGTGGGGAGCGGGCGCCCCAAAAGCCGCGCCTCGACCCCGTTAGTTCACCGAACCGCGCCTCCGCGTCTCCCCCCACTTAAAGAGGGAGCGGGCATTTCGCCTTTCCGAATAAAGAAATCGTGCTCGACGTGACGCATGCCTGCGGGACTCAGCCCCGCGCACGCCACCCACGTCACGCACGCCTCGCACGCCTCGCCCCCGCGACGCCGCGATAAGCGCGCGTCACTTGGGGAAGGCGCGACGGGCACGGAGTTAAGGGATGACGCGACCCAGGCCACGCGTGCCCGTGCACTGTTTGGGCCTTGCCCAACAACGCTCGGCACCGTGTATGGCCCAGGCCCGGGGGCTCCTGTCGGTGTACTAAAGTAGGGGTACCTTAGTACCCCGAACTTGTGCACGGGCAGTAGTAGCACCCCGCGGCAAGGCTTGCCAGGGGAGCGCCAAGAGTCTCCACGGCCCCTTCTGGGCCGAACGAAGGCCAAGTGTTGAGCCAAGAAGACAAGGCCCCGGCAAGAGGAGCTTGCCGGGCCAAGGAGGCAAGGCCCCGGCAAGAGGAGCTTGCCGGGACGACCAAGCCAAAGCACCAAGGCCCCGGCGGGAGGAGCTCGCCGGGAAGGCCAAACCAAGGCGCCCCAAGAGAAGCCCGCCGCGGCGCACCGCGCGCCCCGGCAAGGCCTGATGAGCGGCAAACTCTCAGGCGCGGCAAGACAACCGCCGCGGCAAGCCTCTTGCCGCGGCGAGCCACCATCTCGGGTCCGCGCTCCAGCTCACCTGCCCACGCGTCGCTCTGGGGCTCCCCCAAAGGCACGTGGCAGGGCACCGCGCAGCCTGAGGCGCACGATGGCATGCAACGCTGATAGCGTCGCCCCCATGGCAAGCGGAGGCGCCCCTAACGGTCCGCCTCGGCACTGTTCAGGCGACCCAGACGGGCTTTTAATGCCCTTGTCCCCCGCCATCAGAGTTAGGTACGATAGCACTGTGCGGTCACTGTACGCACAGTCTTTTGCCATTTTTGCCCTCACCTACGTCGCTACCTGTGGGTAACCCCTTGAGCATATAAAAGGGAGGCCCATGCGCACGTAGTGGAGGAGGACACCCAGTAGACCTTCTTCTACGTCCAGCTCCAAGATTACTGTAGCTCCTTGCGCTCCAGAGCAAGAGCTTGCATCAATCAGACAAGCAGCAGTAGGGTTTTACGCATCCGTGCGGCCCGAAGCTGGGTAAAATCGTTGTGTGTGTGTGTGCGTCGCCTCGATCTGCTCTTTGTGCATCCTCCGCTCCCCGCCGAACCGAAAAGGGGCTCCGTCCCCATAGGTGTTCGTGGAGGCCGATTTCCCCCGACAGATATGAACAGACAGACAACACAGTAATGAGGAAATGAAAGTGTTGAGGAAATGGAACCAGTAAGCTTGGTGAAGACAATGATTTGGTAGACCAGTTCCAACTGCTGTCTCAGTTGTATGTCTGGTTGGAGCGGCTGAGTATTTAAACTCGAGGACACACAGTCCCGGACACCCAGTCCTGAGCACGCAGCTCGGGACACCAAGTCCTCACCGTATTCTCCTTGAACTAAGGACACACAGTCCTCGTCCAATCACTCGTGGTAAGTCTTCAAGTGACTTCCAAACCGTCACAGACTTGGTCACTTGGTGATCCACAATTCCTCTTGGATGCTCTAGACCTTGACGCCTAACCGTATGGAAGAAGCACAGTCTTCAAAGGTAACAAGCGTCGGATCCACGCAGGATCAATCTCTTCAGTGATGCTCAATCACTTTGGGTTTGTAGGTGTTTTGGGTTTGGGTTCGGATTTTCCTCACTTGATGATTTTCGCTCAAAGTCCTCAGAGGATGGGTTGCTCTCAAATGACAAGTGTCAAGTTCTCGCGGAGCAGCCAACCAGCTAGTGGTTGTAGGGGGCGGCTATTTATAGCCTAGGGAGCAGTCCGACATGATAAGACATAAATGCCCTTCAATGATATGACCGTTAGGTGGACAAGATATTTTAGGACAGCTGGCGCATAGCACAGCAACGGTCGGAAATTTGGAGTACAAATTCCTCAGGGCTATCATGTTCCTCACTGTGTAGGCAATTCGCACTGGCGAATTCCTAACTCCGCAGTCAGAGCAAAGTCCTCAGTGACCAGAAGAACTGCGTCTCTGTCACTGAAGAAATTGACTGAACTGTATGAGATTTCCAATGGCTTCACTCGAAGGGATTGGTAGGTGTAGGATTTGAGTTGAGCATCACATGGAGATTTTCTCCTTAGTATTTCCTCGACCCCCTTTAACAGTACGGTGTTTCCTATGACTCAAGAAAGAGAAAATGAAACTACGAAAACAAACGTCTTCACGCTTCATGTTCCTCGAATGAATACCAGGTCTTCAAGGTCACACCAAATTCTTCACTTTCAAAGTCTTCAGAAAGTCTTCAGAATATCAAAGTCTTCAGTCGAAGAACTTCATTTTTAGGGGTCGACTTTTACTGTAAATATCAAACTCCTCATAGACTTATAGACCTATGTACACTCATAAACATATCAGATGCTTAACCTATAAGTCTTCAATACACCAAAATCACTAAGGGGCACTAGATGCACTTACAGAATCGGAAAATCACAGATTTTATTGTGGCGTGACAAAGTTCATGAATTTGGCTGAAAGTACAAGGAGGAGAATTGGTGATGAGGATTACATCCTGTGTCCATGTACTGATTGTGCCAATACAGAGTCACATGAAGTTGCAGATGTACAGATGCACTTAGTCTCTAGGGGATTCATGGATGGATATACACGTTGGACCAGACACGGTGAAGAAGAGGTCATGGATGAAGATACCCAGGGCAGCGAGATGCCAAACACCGATCAGTGTCACATGGATGTTGAATATAACATCAGGGCATAGGCGTCAAGCTACCAATGGAACACCAGAAAGCCGAAACGCCCACTGGAAAACCAAGACGTCGACGCAGATGACGACGATCTTGATATGCCAGATTTTGCTGCTATGATTGCAGATTTCGAGGGCCCAGAATAGGATATGATTGGGTACAAGGATCTGCCAACCATTGATGTGGACTCCAAGAAAGAATTGTATCCAGGTTGCAAAAAGAAATATTCTAGGTTGAGTGCCACCCTGGTGCTTCTCAGATTTAAAGCAGCAAACAGTCTATCAAACAAGGGCTTCACAGAGATGTTAGGTCTTTTGAAAGAAATTCTTCCAGAAGATAATGTGCTCCCCAGAAGCATGAATGAAGCGAAGAAAATTGTTTGCCCATTGGAACTTGAAGTACAGAAGATACACGCTTGTGTGAATGATTGTATATTGTACCATGGTGAGTACAAAGATTTTCATGCATGTCCCACATGCAAGCATGCATGATACAAGCGCAGGAGAGCAAAGGACAAGTACAAATTGGACGATGAGATCAAGACAGGAATCCCGTTCAAGGTTGTTTGGTACTTGCCTTTAATTCCAAGGTTGAGGCATTTGTTTGCAAACCCTAGAGAGGCAAAGAGGTCGCGGTGGCGTCATGATGAGCGAATTGCGGATAGGTTTATGAGGAACCCGAAAGATGGGGCTCAGTGGGAATTAATCGACAATTTTTTTGAAAATTTTGCCAAGGATCCTAGAAGTATAAGGCTCGGGGAGTGTACTGACGGGATAAATCCTTTTGGCGATATGAGCACCAATCACAACACATGGCCGGTGCTTCTGTGCATATATAACCTAGCTCCTTGGTTGTGTATGAAGAAAAAATACATTATGATGTCAATGATTATCCAAGGCCTGAAGCAACCTGGAAATGACATCGACACTTACTTTCAGCTACTGGTAGAAGAACTGCTGACAGTGTGGATAGATGCGCCTGCTGTAAAATGTTATGATGCTTACATAAAGGAGATTTTTTATCTACATGCGATGCTGGTGCACACCATTCAAGATATGCCATCATTAGGCAACACATCAGGGCAGAAAACAAGGGGAGATGTAGGGTGTGTCACATGCATGGATAGGACAGCTAGCAGAAGACTTCCCAACTCGTAGAAAACAGTGTATTTGCGTCATCGTAGGTTCTTACGGAAAAATCACCCATACCGAAAGATGAAAGCTGAATTTGATGGTACGACAGAGGCAGCTGCGGCCCCAAGACCCTATGAAGGGGAGGTGGTCCACAACATGGCTAAAAAAATTAATGTTGTGCTTGGCAAGAACCACCCTTTGATGGTGAAACTAACACCCAGGGATCAAGTGTTTAAGAAGAAACTGGTGTTCTGGAAATTACCTTACTGGGAGATTCTACGTGTACGTCACTGCATCGATGTGATGCACGTAGAGAAGAACGTATGTGAAAGCATCCTTGGTACTCTGCTCAAGATAAAAGGCAAACGAAAGGATGGTGACGGTTCACGGCTCGATATGCTTACCGATCAATCACAACACAAGAGTGAAGCAGAAGATGATGGCAAATTCATCAAAGCTCGCCAGAGTTACAATTTCAGTACAAAAGAAGCAACACAATTCTTCACCTATTTGTTGTCAGTTAAGACACCCTCTTCCTACTGCGCAAACATCAGAAGTCTCGTGGATGTGAGCTCAGGTAAAATGAAGTTGGGATACACGAAGTCACATGATTGCCACATAATGTTGACACAAATCCTCCCGGTGGCCATCAGGAATCTGATGGACAAAGATATAAGAAACACATTCATTGACCTCTGTGATTTCTTCAACCAACTATGGCAGAAAGTTGTAGATCCTGAAGAGTTGGATCATATGCAAGATGATATTGCAAGAATATTGTCCAACCTAGAGATGTTTTTCCCACCGTCATTCTTTGATATCATGGTCCATCTCACTGTGCACCTTGTTGACGAGATAAAGTATTGTGGTCCTGTGTTCCTTCGCAACATGTATCCCTTAGAGCGGTTCATGGGAATACTGAAGCGCTTTTGTCGGAACCGAAACCTTCCAGAGGCAAGAATCCTACAAGGTTATACCGTGGAGGAGGTGGTTGAGTCTTGCACTGAATACATGAAACAAATACCTATATGTTTGCCCCTCTCTCGCCACGAGGGATGGCTGAAAGGTAAGCCAGTCCTTGCTGGCACGCAAATGGCTGCACCCAGAGAATTGGCAGAGAAATCCCATTTGACGGTACTGCTCAACAGCCCAGTTCTCATTGCTTATGCCGAAGAACACTTGGCGGAGATACGCCAAAGATTCTTACCAATGGTGCCTTCATCAGATGTGGAGATGAAGGAGCACACTAAGAACTACACCGAATGGCTGAAGAATCGTTTGACACAAGGATCCATTGATGACATTGCTACGTGGTTGGCACAAAAGCCATCACCTACGATGCTGACGTACCAAGCATATGACATAAATGGATACACATTCCACACTAAGGAACGTGATAAGAAGACCTCGTATGAAACATCTCTGTTCGAATAGAATGCATGACTGTAAATGAAGCTGATAAAAGGGTATACTATGGAACCATCAAAGAGATTTGAGAGCTTGACTATGTGAAAGTTAAGGTGGCATTATTCAGGTGTGCATGGATCCCTCTTGGTCAGGTAAGGATTGATGAGTACAGGAAGACCTGTGTTAACAAGACAACGATGGCATATCACGCGGACCCATTCATTCTTGCGAGTGATGCTACCCAGATTTTCTTTGTGGAAGACCCCTTGCATAAGAACGACCATTTCGCGATGCCTAGGAAGAGAAGGGTATTGGGTGTCGATGATGTTGCCGATCAGGACGAGTATGATGAATTTGATGAGTTGCCAGCCAAGGGATCACGCACCCATGCAACAGCGGAGCGTAAAATCATCAAAAACCCCAAGTTCATTCGGGGTCAACTTAATGATCGCAGTTCCCCCATGTACATGGGAATTAAGCTCTAAGACTAGTCTTTATGCCTACCCTGCATCTTAATTCGTTCAATTTAGAACTATCGCGTGTACTGGATTTGTGAGTTATGCCCGGTTTTCTATTGATGTAAGAACCGTTAATATATTGACCTTGATATGCTGTCAGCTCAGGCAATTAATATGAACTATTTTTTGTTATTATTATTATTATTATTATTATTATTATTATTATTATTATTATTATTATTATTATTATTATTATTATTATTATATCATAGAGGTAGCACACTCAATTGATCTCACGACAGTATGTGTGAACAAATATATGAAATCTGGTTTGCGAATAGCACACGGTTCGTTGATGAAAGCCGTGTGCCGACCAAACCCCACCAGCCCGCCCACGATCTGAGTCGTGCTTTCTGATTGGCCAGAAACCAAACCCCACGGATCGTATGTCTGCACCATTGGATGCTCCCAGATCGGACGGCGATCCTCATCCCTTTTGACAGCACATGCAGTCCCGGTTGTAATTTTATTTTTATGCACAAAATGCATGTTAATACAAAAAAATGTCTTAAATATAGCTAAAGATACTTCAAATGCGCCATTAAATCAAACATGTGGTATATTGGTGATTGCATACCATGGGGAAATTTTTATGAGGCCAAACGATGAAGTCACCGTCCACAGGAATTTGAATTGACACGTCTCCTTTTGGAAAACCATGATCCTTCATTTGGGATGCTCTGGTTTGGAAGGAGCGGTCATCATTGTGCCAAACTTTACCAAATTTTTTCCACAGGGTCGTGAGAGCAAGCCACAGGAACACATCAATTTTGATGATGTCCGAACTCCATTTGAATTTCCTGTAACTAAAATACCAACTAGGCCTACGCCAGTGACCGCACCTCACGACCAAAATGTTTGAAACTTCTCCCCGCTTCTCGAACAAACGGATGAAAACTCACAAAGCGACGCACAAATGATCTGTACACCTTTGCTAGGCTGATAGTAAGGGGGTATCATAGTTAGTATCATGCATGCCAACTAGGCAATTTTGAGGAGCTGTCATAGAATTAAGGGATTATTAATTCTATGCCCCTGGTTCCTTAGTTGTGCTCACTTTTCCCCACGCTCCAAACATTTGCTCACTTTTCCCCTCTTCCTTAGCTGGAACTCTCACAAATTCTCATAGCGGGCGTTTGCCGTCTTGACCGTCCATTGACCGTTAATTACTGACGAGTGGGGCCGAGTCTTTGTCTGACTGTTGCTTGCTGACGGGTGGGACCGCAAGGAGACACGTATTGGGCAGCTTGTCTGAATCTGAAACAGATCTTGACAGGCCGCACTGCACAGCGCCGCCCCGCCCCCTCCACCGGCGTCCACCACAGTTGTTTCCTCCACCCTATGCCCTCGTCCGTTCGTCGGTGACGCCGGGTCTCCGCCAGATATAGCCCACCCCCCCATCTGAGATTACATAGCTATGTTGAGTGAGGACGCCCGGAATGCAGTCGATCGTGGAGAGGATTGGGTCAAATCCGCGGGAGATGATTCATGGATTAAACCTGGGTAAGCATTGTTTCCTCTCAAATTGACGTTCTAAGTCGTATTGTAGGCCGTATTTGACTTCTATTTGGTTGAATCGTTTGAATTTGTGCTCGATTTTACCCAGCTAACTGAAGTCGTATTGTAGGATTGATCCCGCGCTGGCTTTCCGGCTGGCGATTAGAATGGAAACTAGTGTGCTGCGTGGTACTAAACCGCATTTGATTTCATCATTTTTCTATCCCAAAGTGGTAGAAACCAGCATATCTTTCAAAGATTTGCGAGCTGAGCTCCGAAACACCTATCCCTGGAGTGATGCCGATGCTGTTGAACTGAATTACTTCAGCAGTGACGAGCAAAGATTTCTCCCACTAACTTGCGATGATCATATGCCGTTGCTTTTTTCTGGGATTGCTGGCTGCCAATTCGGTAAACTCCAAATCGATGTGCTTCAGCCACGCGCAGAACGGGCGAAGGGGAAGGGAGTTCAGACATCATCTGTCTGTGCTAATAGCCAGCACCCCGGCACTCCTTGTAGGTCGACACCAAGTAAAGCAAGTGGTTCATGGAGCCACAACATGCCTGCTGCCAATTCTGGTTCCGATTCAGCTGCTGCTTCTCGTGTACCTTCTGCAGTTGGTGTAGAAGAAGATGCAGAACCTGATGAGGCAGTGCCTACAAATGATGATGAAGATGAGATGATGTTTCCTGAACTGGTCGATATAGCCAGTCAGCAAGCAGTGGATGACAAATATATGGAGGAGCCCATCAGCCAAGCTAGGTTTGATGACACTGACGATGAAGAGAAGGTGGAGAACACGGACAGCTTAATCGAGGATGAATACGATGGTGATGACATGCCAACAATTGAGTGGAACAGGGAAAACCCTGAGCTTAGTGTAGGTACCATTTTCCAATCAATGGTGGACTATCGGAATGCAGTGAAAACATGGTGCATTATATCTGAAAACACCTATAGGATTAAAAGGAGTGAGCCAGCAAGGTTCACAGTTTTTTGTCCATATCCTAGGTGTAGGTGGAAGTTGCATGCATCTCGTATGAGAGAGAGCAAATATATTCAGGTAATCCAAGTTCAGTTAGTAATTTAGTTTCAGATCGTTGAGTAAGGTTTCTTAACTGTTCTTTACCCTTTTGTTTTGTTTCAGATAAAGAAAAACCCACACAAGCACACCTGTCCACCTGGAGGGGGAGGGGGGAAGGCCAAAACCAAGCTAGCAAAAACTAGGTGGGTGGCAGATGCTATATTGGATTGGCTGAGAGAAGAACCTGGACTTGGTCCAACAACATTCCATGGGAAGCTTTTTGAGAAGTACAAGATAGAAATTCCTTACATGAGAATTTTCAATGCTAGGGAAAAGGCTCTTGACAGAATTAATGGTAAATGGAATCACAGTTTTCAGCTGCTTTACACTTTCAAAGCTGAAGTGGAGATGGCAAGTCCAGGGAGTGTTGTAGAGATTGACAAGCATACAGTTCCATTCAAAATAAAAGGGAAGTCATTTCAGAAGGAGTGCTTCAGAAGGGCTTTTGTTTGTTTCAAGGCTTGCTGGCAGGGGTTTCTAGATGGTTGCAGGCCCTATTTGGCCGTAGATGCTACACATTTGACTAGAAGATGGAGAGGACAGCTAGTAGCAGCTTCTGCAGTTGATGGACACAACTGGCTATTCCCAGTTGCATTTGGTGTGGTGGAGGCAGAGTCTGAGGAAAGTTGGGTCTGGTTTCTGCAGCAGTTGCGCAACATTATAGGCACACCCACAGGTTTAGCTATACACACAGATGCTTGCAAGGGTTTAGAGAGTGCAGTGGAAATTGTATTCCCTGGAGTGGAGCATAGGGAATGTATGCGACACCTAGCGCATAATTTCAAAAAGAAGTTCAAAGGTAAAGTTTATGGTGAGAACTTATGGCCAGCATCATACACATGCAGCAAAAGGAAGCATGAACACCATTTGAGAGTGTTGTATGCTCAAAATCCTCTTGTGAAGGAGTACATGGATGCACATCATGGCAAGGTGTGGTCAAGAAGCAAATTCAACGAAATCTGCAAAGTAGATTATGTGACCAGTAACCTTGCAGAATGCTTCAATTCAAAGTTCAAGTCAGTGAAAGGGCTCTTGTTGTGGCAAGCATTTGACAAGATGAGGCAAATGATCATGATAAAGATGGCTCTTCGCAAAAGAATTGCAGAAACACAATATGTTGGTCATCAAATGCTCCCATCACTGATTAAGGCATTGCACATGAAGGCAAGAGGAATGAAGATGAAATGTATTCGATCTGGTACATATGAGGGAGAGGTTACCTATACTGACACTAAAAATAGGGTATGGAGGTATCCTGTGAACCTAAGTACTAGAAAATGTACTTGTAGGCAATGGCAGATCCGTGGGAAGCCATGCATACATGCCCTACATCTGATGACCGTTATCGGGGGTGCAGATGGTGAAGTTGATCAATATTGCTCTGAGTATTTCTCTGTTGCCAAATTTATGGCTGCTTATGCTGACAATGTGCCTGCACTTTTGGGGAAAGATCAATGGAACATAGTAGATCCAGGGTTCAAACTCCACGCTCCTGTCATTAGTAGACCACCAGGAAGACCAAGGAACCAGAGGATTAGAGCAGGTGAGGAGGGTCGTCTACCAAAGAAGCGTGCTTGCAAAAAATGTGGAGTTCAGGGGCATATTGCTAGGCTTTGTACCAATGCAGTGGATGCATCATTTGGAGAGGAGGAAAGATGGACAACAGCCAATGCTGAGGAGAATGCAGCAGCAATGGAGACTGAAGATGCATTGGAGAATGCAACAGAAAATGAAGCAGTGGAGAATGCAGCAGCAAATGAAGCATCTTGGTATGTGTTTGCACCCTTTGTAGAATGCAGCTACCCTTTTGTTTGCATTTGTTCTCTTTTTTGCCTATGGCTTATAATTTTATTTAGGGCCCTTTTATTTACCAGGTCTAGGGAGAAAAGGCCAAGAGATGAAGAAGCAGAAGATTTTTAAACCATGGCCTTTGATGGTTTTGAATCTATAAGAGAGGAAGAGGAGGGCGTAATTATTCCAATTGTGCCTTTAAAGATTACTGAACCCATAGATGACCGTCAAATGGTCGTCAAGTGCTCGGCGAGTGCAACTACTCCATCAGCACCTCCACGAGGAAAACCCCAAGTAAATCCCAAGATCAAAAGGAACAAGAGTCTAAAAGAAAAGAGCATCTCAACTAGGGAAACCAGGAGCAAGACGGTGAAGCCAGCTGCAAACACAAGGAGCAAGTCGAAAATTTGAATTAAGTTGTTGGGAAATGTTTGTGTTGTCAATTTGAGGGTGAGTGGATCGCTTAAAACTTGGTAGATTTGAGCTACTGTGAAAACTTATCAGTTGTAATAATGTTGCTTCTACTTTGGTTTCTTATTTGAGTCATAATTCAAATTTCCATCAAAATTTGAATTTAAATCAATATTTGAATTTGGGCCAAAATTTGGATTCGAGTCAAAGTTGAAGTTGAACATTGGAGGTTCATTGCTCTATGCGGTGTATTTGATCGAGCATTTGAAGTCCAATATTCGTAGGTGAACAGTCCGAATGAGAAATGTGCTAGAAACGAGCTCGAAAACAAGGGTAAACAACCCTATTTGAAATCAAGTTTTTTTTGACCTTGCCTAAATGAGGCATATATTTTTTTATTAACACTTGTTCCATATATATAGGGTAAAAATGAAGTCTCACTATTTATTGATTAATATTCATATTACTACATTTTTTTGAAAAGAATATGCTTTTAATTCAAAACCGTCAAATAACACGTTTTAGATATGAAAATGAAAAAGTAAGTTTACATCCTTCTTACTCACTCCAAAATGAAGCTATGGAGATTTTTTCGTATTTTTGAAAATTATTTTGATTTTTTTTTCAAACCCTAAACCTCTCTCCCTATTCTACGAACTCTGAAAATGTTCATAGGTGATAGCTCATTTGTGTAAAGACTTTTTTCATGAAAATGACCTACACCAAGTTTATATTTTTTTTCTCATAACCTTGTCACATATGACGGCTATGTGCGCAAGAATTACAACATTTTGTTTTTTTTGTTTTTTAAAAAACATTTGAACTTGATTTGGAGAAATCACTTCAAAAAATGATTTTTCAAAAAAATGCCCCTATACCGAGTTTATATTTTTTTATGGTAACTAGGTCTCATAAACGGACGAACTACGTTTGTTTTATATTTTTGCGATTTTTTCTAATTTAGTTATGGCCATTTGAAATCTGGTCAAACCGTAATAACCCCGTTGACTCGCTCATAACCCCGCAGAAATGCTCCAAACCCTAGCGTTGAACGTGCGCCGTCGGATCCTACCAAGCGCCAAACACCACCCGTCAGATGTGGGGCAGGCATGCGCGATCCGCGTGATGCATCCTGATTGGCTACTGCACTGTCCTTCTCGGGTTTTTTACGATCTGCCCCACTTTACAAATGAAATTGTATTTTTCGCACATGACCACCACATGTCAGTGTTAAGAGTTGGTTCAAATATTGAAACTGCAAAATACAATGTGGCAAATCGTCAATATAGCTTCCCCTTCTCCTCTTCTCCATCTGACAAACAAAGGCATCGAGCAGATCGAGCAATTCCTCTGTTTCTTTCCCCATCTTCTCGTTCTTCTTCCTCTCGAGCAATTCCTCTGTTTCTTCCTCTCGGGCGATATGTTGACCTCCCCGTCAGCCCCCCGTTCCACGTGGCCGGTGTATGGTCCAGTGCCGATGACTCGATGCACTGACTGCCCACGGACTGCGCCACTGAAGCGATTGACTTCGAAGGAGGAGAAGAATGGGAACTTTGGGCGCGAGTTCGTCAAATGCGAGAGCAAGCTGGAGGGGCAGGTTAGATCTGAGTTTTCCTCGCATCCTTTATCTCTAATTTCTCAAAAAATCTGTCAGATTTGGATTTAGGTTACATGATTTGATTTTCAGATCGTGAAGAAATGCCACCATTTCGAGTGGAAGGATGATTACATCCAGAGGCTTCAAGGGTCGGGCATGCTGGATTCGAGGGGGAATGCAATCAGCGAGTCCAATCTGCCCCATGACAGTGCCGCTCCGGCAGCAGCTGCGCGTCCAGAATACCCGACGGTGGTAGATGTTGAATTGAAGACGGAATTGAAGAAGATGAACAAGAACTTCAAGCATCTGATTGAGTTGAAGAAGCAATCCAATCTGATAGCTTTAGGAATACTTGCTCTAGGAATTTTTTACTTGATGGCCATCTCTCGTTAGAGATGTTTGTGCAACTGTCGATCACTGAATGTATGCAGTTTACTGTTAAGTTTCGACACTTTCAGTTTCGGCAGAAAACAACTACCAGTTTAGTGATAGGATTATTTTGTTAGCTAATAACCTCGAGTATAGGATCATACAGCGCACTGGACAAGGAGGGGGAACAGGGAGCAAGGCGCCACTGCAGTTACTGGCGAGATCGACGCCGTGCTCTGAAGAAAACGACACTGCCGACTGCAACTGAACACTGAACTCTGAAACTAACAGAAATAGTGCACACCAACTGTTCGATGAAATGATTTTGGCATGTGGAAAATTTTTCTGGAGCTGATCTTTGGTGAGGTGGTCTTTTTATGCATCCAAAGGCTGCCTGATTTTTCTCAGATTTTTAGGAAAAGAAAAGAAAAGAATTTCACCAAAAATGGCAAATCTGGTCCAAACTTGCAGCTAGCACATTTTGAAAAATTTGAATTGTGGACCAGTGGATCTTGATGGATCTTGGTTGAGGGTGCTAAGGACTAGTCAGAGGAATTTACTTGGAGTCAAAACTCAAAGGAAATCTGGCAGTTCCTTTGGAAACTCTAAGGTCCAAAATAAATAACAGAAAAGATTTTGAGATAAAATAAATAGAAATAAAATTTAGGGGCAGTTGAAACTTGCTGGAAATTGTTGCTTGGCTTGACCCAAAGTAGGGAGGTGGGTTTTAGAAAAAAATTATTTACATAGGCCATGGGGCAGATTTTTTTTTGGCTTTCCTTTACTTCAAACATAGTGTAGTTAAAACTACACTTTTGACTAAAGCCAAATATCTCAAAGTATTTGATACTTCAATATTTTTGAAAACCAAAGTATTCTTTGAATACCTAAAAAATACAGAGCTCTCAAACCAAAGCCGTGTACAAATGTACAATATGTTCTTATTTTGAGAAGGCATCTATAAACACATCATTTTTAGTTTGTTTGGTTAATTTTTCCCATGCCAATTAGCCGTGTCTAAACTTGGGACAAACAAAATACAAACATAACAAAGCATTAATATAACACACATAACTTAACTTAGATAGGGTACGGTTGCTAGGGCAACATAAGTTCTTACATACACACCATAGATAATAGTTAATGTTACATAGATAGCTCGGGCAACACACACAACAAACTAGATAGATAGATAGGGTAGCTAGGGCAACACCGCCATGTCTTCACCTTAACTGCCGGCTTCACCGTCTTCTTCGCCGCCGGCTTCAGTACTCCTCCTCCTCACGGCCGTTGTCGCCGAGGTAGTACGGGAGGCTGTGCATGCGGTTGCGAGCGGGGAAGACGCTCTCGAAGTCGGTGAAGATGTTATAGGTCGTGAATGCGATGAACTCGCGCCCACACCAATACACCTTGCCGAGCAGGTAGTAGGCATCGAACCTGTTGGTGAAGTGGACGACGAGCCCTACCACTGGAGCGTTGGCGTGGGGACGCTGCTCCACGAGGTTGAACATGGGCGGCGAGCCCGCCGGGAGGTGGTGGAATCCCGCACGGAGGAACCCCCGTGCAAGCTCAGTGCTTCCCCTCCAGCGGGAGAACGCCCACACGCAGAGGGATTCCTCGACGATGACGTGGGCGGGGTACCGCCGTTCCGGCACGGTGGGCGGCGCTTGGAACGTCGGCCCGTTGTACTGCATCTTGCTCGCTTCGCTGAGTGGAACCGCTTTGGCTTTTGGGGGAAGAAGAGAAGAAGTTGGAGGCGCAGATGCATCTGTAGAAGAAGAGGCAATGGAGGGCAGTTTAAATAGCCGGGGGAGACGAAGTGGGTACACGCGCAAACGGCCGGCGTAGATCGTGACTCGGTGCGTGCGTGACCGATGCGATCATCAATGTGTAAACGAGAATCGATGCGAGCGTGCTTTGTGTGCTCTGCGTTGGCGGCTGCCTGCCTCCCCCTTCTGCATGCTCTGCGTTGGCGGCTGCCTGCCTCCCCCTTCTGCGTGCTCTGCGTTGGCGGCTGCCTGCCTCCCATTCACGAGCGTGCGTGCAGCCTGCGGCGTGAACCAATGCCTCGACATATGGACGCGACCATGCGTGCAGCCTGCCCCTTCTGCCACCAACACGTATGCCTGCGAGTCTGCGAAGCTTGAAACGACGATGCGGAGCGATTTAATCCACCGGCAACCGTGCGGCAAGGATCGATGCGTGCGTGTCGGCGTGCATGCATGCGATTAGGTCTAGGTCACTAGATGCGTGCGTGGCGGTGTTCGCATGCATAGCAGGCTACATCGATGCCAAAGCCGGGCATGTATAGCAGGCTGCATCCATCGGGCCCGTCCTATGAACACAAACACGGCCCAACCAGCGAAGCCACAACCACAGTCAACAGAAAAAAACAAAGTCCAACGAGCCCCTCAAAAAAAACAGAGTCCAACGTGGCCCCACAAGTCAGTTAACGGCCAAGACGGCAAACGTCTGTTATGAACATTTGTGAGAGTTTTAGCTAAGGGAATGGGGAAAAGTGAGCACAAGTTTGAAGCGTGGGGAAAAGTGAGCACAACTAAGGAACCAGGGGCACAGATGGAATAAGCCCTAGAATTAATTAAATGAAGAAAGAGAGGGTTAAGTATCATATCATAAAACTGTATCATAATAAATGCTATGATACTATGTGTCATGCATGACAATATAAATAAAGTACTACATATGATACTAGCTACTATATGATACTATGCATTAGAGCAAGTACACAATAGAGTGACATAATTAAGAATAGCCACAATGGGTAGTAACATAGAATGTTACTAGTCTATGTTACTACCTCTATAGTGGGGAGTAACATATGTGTAGTAACATGCAACGCGTCATTTATTAGGCTATAGACTGATCTTGCCTTGAGATGTGTGATGTTACTCATACTACTAGTAAGACTAGCCACAATGGGTAGTAACATAGACTAGTAACATGCCCATGTTACCAGTCTATGTTACTACCTCTATAGTGGGGAGTAACATATGTGTGTGGTAACATGCAACACTTCATTTATTAGGCTATAGACACATCTTGCCTTGATATATATGTGTGATGTTACTCATACTAGTAGTAACTAGCTATGTCACCACTTTCATCTCTTTCTTCATTTATTGCATGCCACATCATCTATTTAACCTAGTGACTACCCACAGTGGGAGTAACATAGGTAGTAACATCACACATATCTAGATAAAACAGATGATGTGGCAAGCAATAAATGAAGAAATGGAGGAAAGTGGTAACATAGCTAGTTACTAGTAGTATGAGTAAGATCACACACATATAAAGGCAAAATGAGTCTATAGCCTAATAAATGAAGTGTTGCATGTTACCACACATATGTTACTCCCCACTACAGAGGTAGTAACATAGACTAGTAACATGCGCATGTTACTAGTCTATGTTACTACCCATTGTGGCCAGTCTAACTAGCTATGTTACCACTTTTCTCTCTTTCTTCATTTATTGCTTGCCACATCATATATTTTATCTAGATACGTGTGATGTTACTACCTATGTTACTCCCACTGTGGGTAGTCTAAGCAGGCTATAAGAAATAAAATAATATATATGTGCTTATTAGTTGGAGGAAATAGAAGAGAAGCAGGCTCTTGGTTAGCAGAGCTAGCTACAACACGAGACCCAAGGCACTTTGTGAGGATGTAAGGTGGGCCAACTATTGATAAACTAGTATGTATATAAAACTTATTATTGTACATGCCCGCTAAGAGGGTGGCTGTATATGACATGGCAACTTCTTATAGCCGACCCTTGGCTGTATTATTAACCATGCTCTTAGTGAGGTAGCTACTATATCATAGACGACTAGCTAGTATGATGTGGCACACAATTAAATGAGGAAAGAGAGGATGTGGTATCATATCATGATACCGTGTCATATTAAATGTTGTACTACTACTTTGTGTGATGCATGACAATTAGTAAGGCAACCTAAGATGCTAACTTATGATACTATATGCATTACGGAAGTAGTATCCTACACTATCATATGCATGATACTAGTATATGATACTCCCCATTACAACCAGCCTTGTAGGGCTCAATTCAAAAATCTCACCAACCAAGGTAGATGGTGAGTGGTGGAATACTTTTTGTAGTTTGCAAAAACACCCAATTTATGCTTTTGTTTTCCTCAAAAAATTATGTTTTGCAATGTATTAATTGCAATACATGCATGCATATATAAAGTACATGCATTGGTCAACTTTCTCTTAATACTTGCATGCAATGATTTAATGCACCTTGGAATCTAGACATGTTATGGGGAACAACCAAATTGAGCCTTATAAAATGGAAAAACTAAAATTTTGAGATAAGCCTATAAAACCGGAAAGGAGGGAGTATATATGCATGATACTAGTATATGATCGGCAATACCTTCGTAATGCGCGCATGCATAGTATCATAATTTAGTATCTTAGGTTTCTTATTAATTGCCATGCATGACACAAAGTAGTACAACATTTAATATGATACGGTATCATGATATGACACCACACCCTCTCTTTCATCATTTAACTGTGTGCCACATCATCCAAAAAGTCTAGTTTGCATACATCATACCGCTTGATACTCCCATATCACGACCAGCCTTATTAGGGTGGCCATAGTGGGGGTATCATAACCGGTATCATGCACTCGGGAATAGAAAATATGATGATGTGGCAAAGAAGCAGTAACATATGTAGATACCATAACATATATATATATAAAAGAAATGCTATACTACTTTGTGTCATGCATGGCCATAAATACGGTCATCTATATACTCCCTCCATAAACTAATATAAGAGCATTTAGGTCACTATTTTAGTAATCTAAACGCTCTTATATTAGTTTACAGAGGGAGCTAGCACTGCTCTATGATACTATATATGCACTATGAAGGTACGTACGTAGTATCATGCACTAGTATCATATGCATGATACTATATATATAGTATATGATACTCCCCACTATATAAGGCTGGCCATTGGTGGTATCATAGCCGACGATGTCATGCACTCGGAAATAGCAAGTATGCTGATGTGGCAAAGAATGAAATATATATAAAGAGGGTTAGAATAACATATAGGTAGATACCGTATCATGTTAAATGCGATGCTAATTTGTGTCATGCATGGCAATAAATATGATCTATATATGATACTATACTCTATGTATTATACTATGCGCTATAATTAATTAAAGGTAGTATCATACACTAGTATCATATATATTGTATATTCATGATACTAGTATATGACACTCCACTATACTCGTGATTTCTTACTGTGGAAAAAAATTGGAGGCGGAACGATGAACTCATGTTTTCATTCGAACAAAATAATGATGTTAGGTAATGTAAATGTTTTCAAAGAGCACACGGTTCACTCACGAAAGCTATGTGTCCACTAAACCATGGTCGATGCACTCCCACCCCTCTGCCACGCACGCGATCTGAGTCGTGCTTTCTAATTGGCTAGAACCCGAACCCCACGGATCGTACATCTGCACCGTTGGATTCTCCTTGATCGAACGGCGATCCTCATCCCTTTCGACAACACATGTACATGTTTTCAAATAGCCCCTCCCAAAAAAATGTTTTCAAATAGCACACGGTTCACACACGAAAGCCGTGTGCCTACCAAACCGTGGTCGATGCCCCCCTCGCTGCGCGCGTGTCAATGTACAAAAGTAGGGGTCCTAGTTTGTACCCCTTTACTTGTGCACGGGCAGTTAGAGCTGCCTGCGGCCACACTTAGCGGGGCAGAGGAAGGAAGCAAAGTCACAAGGCTACCAGAGTCGTGCTCAAAGCCAGAAACACGAAGAGCGGAAGGGCGAGGTGAAATCCCCCGGCAAGGCCCTTGCCGAGGCGGCCTCCACAACCCCGGCAAGAGCCTTGCCGGGGCAACTTGCCCAACACCAGCAGAGCTGCCACCCTTGAGCCTAAGAGTTCCGACGCCATCACCCACATTGAAACCAATGCTCGGGAGGCGCCTCCATGGTGGCATGCAGATCTTTGTGAAGACCAAGAACATGCAACACTAGATGAGAATCAGAAGACGAAGATCCTCAGCAAGATCCTTGCCAAGGATACCGCGAGACCCCCCGGCAAGACCCTTGCCAGGGACGCACACGACGCAGCGACAAGATCCTTGCCGGGGCCCCAGCAAGACTCTTTCCGAAGACATCCGTAGGGCCGCAGCCAGGCCCACACCCGCCAAGGCTCCACCGTTGTTCCCACACAGCTGCCAGCCCACCAACTAGGCGAGCACCTGCATGGCGACGTGCGGCCTCCAGGCCAACTCAGCAAGCACCTACGTGGTGGCATGCAGATCTTCGTGAAGACTCTGCCACCGCACCGACTCAGCAGCCAGCCAGCCAGCGTGGCACTACACGCCTCGTCAGCTCGAACACGCGTCAAAGCCAGGCGAAGCGGCGACAGCTCGGATGAGCTTCCTTGTTGTCCCCGATAAAGCATGAAGGGCACATCGGCAGCGCATTAAATGCATTTGTCCTACGGTGCCAGGAGATAGACTCAACTACTGTACAAACTTTCCACCTCCTGTGTGCCACTATGGCAGCCCCTTTATCTATAAAAGTAGGCCCCTGGCGTACTGGGAGAGGATTCAGACTTTTTGGACCTTGCACGCTCTATAGCTAGTCCAAGAACACCAGATAAACACTAACTAGCAGGAGTAGGGTATTACGCATCACTTGCGGCCTGAACCTGGATAATCCCCCTGTGTTGATCCTCTAATCCCACTCTTTCCACAGCCCCGCGCCCGCCAACCGTAGCAAAAGGGATTCTTCGTGATCCCGTAGGTGTCGTTTCCCCCGACATCTTTGGCACGCTTTCCTATTTCCTGTCGAGGGTGGAGCTTATAGTGAAAGCCCTGCCCGTGCCGTCCTCCTTGACAAACACCTTCTTGGTTTCTGGTGGTGCAGCCTTGGACTTCTTGCTCTTGCCGGTGGAGCTCTTTGACACGTCCTCAACGGGAGCGCAACACCCCGAAGAGGCACGCTTGCCGTTGTTTGTCTCGCCAACAATACGCAAGCTCAAAGTGACAAAAGTGCTGGTTGACAGTGGGGCCAGTCTGAATTTGATCTCGCCCCTGTGATCAATAAGCTGCAGATTCCTGATGGAGACCTCGAAGAGACGAGCACGTTTCATGGGGTCAACTTGGGAAGCAGCCAACCTAAAGGTAAAATCACGCTGCCCGTTACATTTAGGGGCGAGCTGAACTATAGGTCGGAGAAGATCGTCTTTGATGTCGCCGAGATCCCCTTGCCATACAATGGGATCCTTGGGCCTACCACTACGCCTACAATACGTTCATGGCGGCATCCCACTACGCCTACAGTACGTTGAAGATGCCGGGGCCGCTGACCATCATCACCGTCCCCTCCGACAAGAAAGATGCGCTCATCTGCGCCGATCATCTCTACTGAGAGGCACTTGCAGCAACTGCCACAAAGACACTTGCTCGTGCCGCTGAAGCTCCAGGGAGGAAGAAGGCTGGTAGGGCTCCTTCCGGCAAGACCTCTTCCGGCGAGACCTCTTGCACCCACTCTGGCAAGCGTGCCTCTTCGGAGTGTTGCGCTCCCGTTGAGGACGTGCAAGAGAGCTCCACCGGCAAGAGCAAGAAGTCCAAGGCTGCACCACCAGAAACCAAGAAGGTGTCCGTCAAGGAGGACGGCACGGGCGGGGCTTTCACTATAAGCTCTACCCTCGACAGCAAATAGGAAAGCGCGCTCGTCGCCTTCCTGCGGGCGAATGCCGATGTGTTTGCATGGCAAGTGAGGGAGTCCTGGATTAGGGGGTGTCCGGTTAGCCGGACTATACCTTCAGCCGGACTCCTGGACTATGAAGATACAAGATTGAAGACTTCGTCCCTTGTCCGGAAGGGACTTTCCTTGGCGTGGAAGGCAAGCTTGGCGATGTGAATATGTAGATCTCCTACCATTGTAACCAACTCTGTGTAACCCTAACCCCCTCCGGTGTTTATATAAACCGGAGGGTTTTAGTCCATAGGACAAAACAACAATCATACCATAGGCTAGCTTCTAGGGTTTAGCCTCCTCGATCTCGTGGTAGATCTACTCTTGTACTATCCATATCATCAATATTAATCAAGCAGGACGTAGGGTTTTACCTCCATCAAGAGGGCCCGAACCTGGGTAAAACATCGTGTCCCCTGCCTCCTGTTACCATCCGCCTAGACGCACAGTTCGGGACCCCATACCCGAGATCCGCCGGTTTTGACACCGACATTGGTGCTTCCATTGAGAGTTCCTCTGTTTCGTCACTTTTAGGCATGATGGCTCCTCCGATCATCAATAGCGACGCAGTACAGGGTGAGACCTTTCTCCCCGGACAGATCTTCGTCTTCGGCGGCTTCGCACTGCGGGCCAATTCGCTTGGCCATCTGGAGCAGATCGAAAGCTACGCCCCTGGCCATCAGGTCAGATTTGGAAGCTTAAACTACACGACTGACATCCGCGGGGACTTGATCTTCGACGGATTCGAGCCACTGCCGAGCGCGCCGCACTGTCACAATGGGCATGATCTAGCTCTGCCGCCGAACAGTGCCCTGGAGGCCACACCTGTGTCCGCTTCGACCCTTAACTCGGAGCCGACCACACCAATCGAGGGCGGGTGGTTAGACACCGCCTCGGGGGCTGCAATCTCTATGGCGATCAAGCCGAACACCAGCCCTGCCCTCCACTAGGCTCGTGACTCCAAGGAGCCGGACTCCTCTCCGGACTCCGAGCCCTCCGCGCCCCTCGGATCGAATCTGATTGGGCGCCGATCATGGAGTTCACCGCCACGGACATCTTTCAGCACTCGCCCTTCGGCGATATTCTGAAATCACTAAAGTCTCTCTCTTTATCAGGAGAGTCCTGGCCGGACTATGACCGACAGGATTGGGATGCGGATGACGAAGCAATTCGAAGCCCACCCACCACCCACTTGGTAGCCACTGTCGATAATTTAAACGACGTGCTTGACTTCGACTCCGAAGACATCGACGGTATGGACGTCGATGTAGGAGACGAACATGAACCAACGCCTATAGGGCACTGGACAGCCACCTCATCTCATGATGTGTACATGGTGGACACACCTAAAGGAAGCGACAACGAGGAACACAGGGATGCAACGAGGGATCGTTCTCTCGAAAAGCAATCAAAGCAGTGACGTAAACGCCGCTCCAAGCCCCGCCTCGACAAAGACAGCAGCCATACAGACCCAACCATAGAGCAGGACGAGCCGGCGGACGACGAACATGGCAACTTGAATAAACAAACCGAACAACCTGTCCCCGGCGAGAATAGCATTCCGGACGACCTTACGCCGGACAAGCTAATGGAGCAGAAGAACCTCCACCGAAGGCTCATTGCCACTGCGCGTAGCCTAAAAAAGCAGAAGCGGAAGCTCAAAACTGCGGAAGATGCACTCAGAATCAGATGGAGCAAAGTACTCAACACCGCAGACAAATACGACGGCAGTCGCCACACCAAAAGCTATCCGAAGCGAAAGCTACTGCCGGAATTTGACGAGGAGGCCTTAGAGCCCCCGCAATCAAAAAATAAGAAAGCCACCCGGTCGGATAGACGACCCCATGGCCAGCATAAAGTGGCAAGCGGCGCCGCATACAAGCCGACACGTGACCCACTCAAGGATTCGCATCAAAAAGATGGCCCAGCTAGATCTATCTATGGGCCAAGAAAGCAAGCTCTCGTAATCAGTGCAACACAACCAATATCCGAACATCACGGCACACCCAAATACAGGGGTGCCGCACCCCCCCTATGTTTCACCGATGATGTTCTGGACCATGAATTTCCAGTGGGATTCAAGCCCGTAAACATAGAGGCGTACGACGGAACAACAGACCCTGGAGTCTGGATTGAGGATTATATCCTCCACATACACATGGCAAGAGGAGATGACCTCCACGCCATAAAATACTTACCCCTCAAGCTTAAAGGGCCAGCTCGGCATTGGCTCAAAAGCCTTCCCGAAAACACCATTGGAAGTTGGGGAGAGCTCGAAGACGCTTTCCGGGAAAATTTTCAAGGGACCTATGTCCGCCCTCCGGATGCAGACGACCTAAGTCACATAACTCAATAGCCCGGAGAGTCAGCCCGGAAATTCTGGAACAGATTCCTTACTAAAAAGAATCAGATAGTCGACTGTCCGGACGCCGAATCCCTAGCAGCTTTTAGGCATAACGTTCGAGACGAATGGCTCGCCAGACACCTCGGCCAAGAAAAGCCAAGAACAATGGCCGCATTAACAAGCCTCATGACCCACTTTTGCGCAGGAGAGAGGACAGCTGGTTGGCAAGATGTAGCACCAGCGACCCAAGTACATCCGAAACTACGGATGGAAACGGAAAACCGCGACGCAACAAGGACCAGTGCTGGACTAAGGAAAGCAGTCCGAAGAGCACGGTAGTCAATGCCGGATTCAAAAGCTCTCGGCAAATTAGAAAAATCCACCCCTCAAGGATAACAGGGATGAGCTACCCAACTTAAACAAAATCTTGGACAAGATATGTCAAATACACAGTACTCCCGGGAAGCCTGCAAACCATACCCACAGAGATTGTTGGGTTTTCAAGCAATCCGTCAAACTCAACGCCGAACACAAGGGGCTCGACACACCAAGTGAAGACGATGACGAACCCCAAAAGCAGAGCACCAGGAAACAAAAGAATTTTCCACAAGAAGTCAAAACAGTAAAATTACTTCACATAACAAAACAAGCGGCGCCCATAGAGGTAGGCACCATACGGCCTATCCCAAAGGAGTCTCGCCACTGGTTGTTAAAACCGATCACCTTCAATGATCTGGATTACTCTGGAAGTATCCGGAACGCAGGCTGGACTGCCTTGGTATTAGATCCAATAATCGGCGGACTCCACTTTACAAATGTCCTGATGGATGGCGGTAGTGGTCTAAACCTGATATATCAGGACACAATCCGCCACATGGGGATAGACCCAGCAAAATTCACCATAGCGAAACCTCCTTTAAAGGGCTAACACCAGGCCCGGATGCCCATTGCATGGGTTCTCTCCGGCTAGAAGTTAAATTCGGCTCCCCCGACAACTTCCGTCGCGAAAGGCTAACCTTCCATATTGCCCCATTCTCAAGCAGCTATCAAGCACTAACGGGACGCGAAGCTTTCGCCCGCTTTAACGCAATTCCGCACTATGCATCTCTTACGCTTAAGATGCCCGGTCCACGAGGCATCATCTCATTAAAGGGAAAGCATTGAGTACGCCTCCCGCGCGGGAGATTGTGCGGCTGCCTTAACAGCCCCACAATAAAATGGCTTCACCAGCTAAAAACATCTAAACATGCCATTAAGACCACGGACACGGATAGACGAGTCCGGCATAAAAATACAATTGATAAAGGCTTAATAGCCATACACCCCTGTACTAGGGGCTCCGCGCATATAAAGAAAGAGATAATCAAGCTCAATTTTACCCATTTCAATTTATACTTTGTTTATTTAGTATAACTTCTGTTCGGCACGACCTTTCTTCAACTAAGTTCCTCTCTTTTACAGATGAACAGCGTGCTGTGCCCGTCCAGGATACGGCACAACGGAGACACAGGCGCATACGTGCAGCAGGGACCCGTTCCAAGGATTCTTTTCAGATTAAGACCCTGCGTAAACCTTTTTTACTGTCTCTTGTTGATACACATGCCCTGGTTTTTTGGTATAACCAAGGAGGAGGCTGGCGTCTTGGCATGTGGCCACGTCAGAATTTGGCGCGTACCTGGACACCAGGGGCTTATAATTAAGGGCGTTGTCCCGCCCGCCTTCATAAAGACCGAATACCTTAGGGAGTGTTCGGCGTCGTGAGTTTGGCCTTATATGCATCAGCTCCGAATCATGTCTTTGGTCAAATGTTGGGTTGCCTGGCTCCTATGTTTTGCTGCCTTACGTTCCGCTCTATCGGCTAAGGCGGCACCAGGAGAACTACTGCGATTGTGCCCCGGTTCGGCCAGGCGAGCACCTCAGTAGAGAAAGCCGAAAACTGACTGTCATGATATAGCGAGAGACTGGTCAACCACTCAATGACTCACCAGAATCTTTAGGATTCCTCCGCATGAACCAGGGGCTATATAAGTAGCCTCACTGTCAAACTCCTATGGCTAAGTGAAAGTGTTAAAGCATTATAGTCCGATTGCCTAGTTCGCTGCGCTATCACCTCCTTTGAAGGACCAAGACGTTGGATCAAGTGTGAAAATGCGCCTTCTGCGAACACCCCCGCAATATTTGCGTGGGGGCTGAAGCCGACGACTGCCATCTTTCAGATTACATATACATATATCCTAAACGGCCGCACAGGAGGTGTTACAATACTTGAAAGGTGCAAGTATAAAAAGCTTCCACAATTTATCGAAAATTGTTTTACAACAACATATGCTATTTAAACATAACATCCTTCGAGCACTGCGTCTCTATCACACGAGCGCCTTGAAGAACTTCCTGAAAAGAGTGCTCGGCAGGTACTCGGCTTTCGTCCGAATCTCGGGATGCAACAACAATGGTCTCCATCTGCGCCCAGTATGTTTTGACACGGGCAAGAGCCATCCGTGCACCCTCTATGCATGCGGACCTCTTCATCGCATTAATATGCGGCACTGCACCAAGTTGAATAACTTTTCGGCTCTGGCCTCTCCGGCCACAGGTGGCTCATGACACACTTCATGGCGAGTCCGGACAACCTATTCAGCTCAGCCTGTTCGGCCAGACGATCGGCTACGGGCAGCAGACGCTCTGGATTATGGAACTGCGACCAGAAGAGCTTCTCCACTTCTTGATCTTCTTGATCTCGAAAGTGTTCGGTCGCATCCGCAGCACTCGCTGCCAAATCTAGATAGGTGTCCGCCGTACTCCACATTCGGTCTAGCGGAGCATGTTTAGGATCACAGAACTTCCTCCACAGCATAAAGGGCTTCCCAGCCACGATCTCTCCGGCCTGACGCAGATCCTCCTTCATAGCTCTCATCGCAGAGCGAGCATACTTGGCATCGGCAACGGCCTTCTCCAGGTCCGTCTGTTCCGCCCGGTCTTCTTTTTCAAGAAGCTTGCAACGGTCAGCAGCGCTCTTCAGCTTCACGGCCATCTCGGCCATTTCCTTCTTGTTTCGGCAATGAGCAGCCTGTTCGGCTTTCAGCTCTTCAATTGCCTTTCCGGTAGCCGCATCACTTTTTCTGGCTTGCTCCTTGGCTCGAGCAAGTTCCGCCCGAAGATTCTCCATGGCAGCAGCACCATCTGCATTGCGCACACACATTGTAAGATACTGGCATAAAGCTCCTCTTACTAGGTGCCACCGGAGGAACTACATACTTTGTGCCTCGTCAAGCCGCCTGTTAACAAGCATGATGTCGGCATCTGCCACGTTAAGTTGTCGCTTTAGCTCGGCAAATTCATCAGTCCGGCTGGCCGCCGGACACTTCGCCACCTGCACATGAAGGCGACATTTTAGACCTGGGGTTGTGATCCTCTGCGCGCCGTCACTTTTGACAACGCATAGAGTCTCAGGGGCTACTATCTACGCAGGGCGCATCTTGTTCATACGCAACCGTATACCTCAAAACCTGTCAGTAAACTCCTGACGGCCTCATGCAATCCGCTCTCCGCGGACGAAATCCTCTGAACCACCATACCCATTAAGGCATGATGCTCCTCTGAGATAGACGCTCGCCCTAGCAGATCTTTCAGCTCCTCTGACCGTGCACCGGATGATGCCGGACTCGTCCGATGTCCCTTTTCAAAGGCCGGACGCGGAGGGCTTTGGGGGCCCAGATGACTACCGTCCGGACCTGCCGGATTCGGAGAAACCCTCCGTGACGATACCTCAGGGTCGCCCGCCTCGCTAGGCGGCGCGACAGGGGAAGGCGTTCCGCTCTCCATCATCTCTAGAAGAAGGTCCCCCGAAGACGAGCCCTGCTGAGAAGGGCTGAGGTCCGAGCTACAAGGTAAAATTTCGGTTACTTTTCTTAGATATAAAGCAAGGATTTCTCTTATCTCTTAAAAAGAAAACATCTCTCTACTTACGGCTCGGTGAAGGGCTGGTCCCCTTGAGGGCATAATTTGGCCGAGGTATCCCCCGGCACAGGACCCTCTGACGAGGAATTCTTCCCCCGCTTTGAGGCCATGGTCTCCGGGTCTTCAGAGGCGGTCCTCTTCTTCCCCTGAGTAGAGGAATTTTCGATTCCTCCCTTCCGAACAGCCTCCTTCGAGGAGGCCGTAGTTTCCTTGTCCCCTCCCTTGCTTTCCTCCAAAGGCACAATCTTCAACATCCTGACCAGCACGGGATCCAACATGGTCTCGGGGAGGGGAGCCGGACACCTGATAAGCTTTGCTTTCGCTATCCACTCCTGTTTAAAGGACAACTCTTTTAGGGGCAAGTTTATGACAAATATACGGATAGCGAGTCCGGGCACAAGGCTACTTACTTGAGTATCCGGGCGATTGCAACTCAGACCTGCGTCCTCGGTCAAGTCCGGACACGTTGCTTGTGATCCAAAGAATAATTCACACATCTCCGCGGGCGTTGCGCCCATGTAATGCTGGAGAGCTCGCGGTCCCTCCGGATTAAACTCCCATAGGCGAAGGGGGCGACGTTTGCCGGGCAGGGTTCGGCGGATCAGCATGACCTGTGTCACTTTGACCAGGCTGAGGTCTCTTTCTAAGAGATCCCTGATGCGGCCCTGCAACAAGAGCACGTCCTTGGATGGCCCCCAGTCTAGTCCTTTATTGACCCATGACGCTAGATGTGGTGGGGACCCGAGCGAAAGGCAGGTGGCGCCACCCACTTGGTGCCCCTGGGAGCGGTGATATAGAACCACTCTCGTTGCCATAAGCCGAGCTCCTCCTAAAAAGAGCCCTCGGGCCATGGAGCATCAGCATTCTTGCTTATAACAGCGCCTCCGCACTCCGCGTGTCGTCCCTCGATCATCTTCGGCTCAACTTTGAAGGTCTTGAGCCATAGTCCGAAGTGAGGAGTAACACGGAGGAAGGCTTCACACACGACGATGAATGAGGAAATGTGGAGGATGGACACCAGAGCTAAGTCGTGAAATTCCAACCCATAATAAAACATGAGCCCCCTCACGAAGGGATTCGTCTGGAAGCCTAGCGCCCGACGGAAGTGAGACATGAACACCATGCTCTCACCAGGCTTGGGAGTGGGAATGGCCTGCCCTTGAGTAGGCAACCTATGTGAGATTTTGCCGGTCAAAAACCTGGCCTCTCTCAGCTTTAGCACGTCCTCCTCCGTAACGGAGGAGGGCATCCATCGGCCTCAAAGGTCAGAACCGGACATTGTCGAAGATCCAAAGCGCCTGAAATCTGGAGCCTTGGGTGTTGGAACTCGAAGCGAAGGGTGAACTCGTTTGACATTGAAAAGAAGGAGTAAGGCCTTGGTATCTTTATAAGAGGTTGAATACCAAGGGCCCTCCCCGTAACCGTTTGGGACTCGCCTTTAATCGAGAAAACATGCCAACGGGCACGATTGGGTTACCCACGTCCGTATTGATGAGAATCCCGTAAATAATGGGGACACGATCTCTGCTTTGACAAGACGTGCGGTGGGGGAGTAAAAACGATTCGAATAAAGGCTTGGCCGTAGTGTGATATCACGCTACGGAATACGTTAGCAGATTAGATTTGTGTAAATATTATTCTCTCTACGGCAATATGTGGAAACTTATTTTGTAGAGCCGGACACTATCCTTTGTGTTCAAAATCTTCTATGAAGTACTTGGAGGAGGAACCCGCCTTGCAATGCCAAAGACAATCTGCGCGCCGGACTCGTCGTCATTGAAGCCTGGTTCAGGGGGTACTGAGGGAGTCCTGGATTAGGGGGTGTCCGGATAGCCGGACTATACCTTCAGCCGGACTCCTGGACTATGAAGATACAAGATTGAAGACTTCATCCCGTGTCCGGAAGGGACTTTCCTTGGCGATGCGAATATGTAGATCTCCTACCATTGTAACCGACTCTGTGTAACCCTAACCCCCTCCGGTGTCTATATAAACCGGAGGGTTTTAGTCCATAGGACAGAACAACAATCATACCATAGGCTAGCTTCTAGGGTTTAGCCTCCTCGATCTCGTGGTAGATCTACTCTTGTACTATCCATATCATCAATATTAATCAAGCAGGACGTAGGGTTTTACCTCCATCAAGAGGGCCCGAACCTGGGTAAAACATCGTGTCCCCTGCCTCCTGTTACCATCCGCCTAGACGCACAGTTCGGGACCCCCTACCCGAGATCCGCCGGTTTTGACACCGACAGCAAGCATATGACATCCCAGACGTTCCCAGGGAGGTGATTGAGCACCATCTTGCTGTCTGTCCCCACGCGCGGCCCGTCAAGCAGAAGGTCAGGAAGCAAGCTTTGGAGAGATAAGAGTTCATCATTTAAGAGATCAGGAAGTTGGAGGTGGCAGGCCTGGTAAGAGGAGTACTCCACCCCATGTGGTTGGCCAATCCGGTCGTGGTGCGTAAGGCGAATGGGAAGTGGAGGCTGTGTATTGACTACACAAACATTAATAAGGCCTGTCCAAAGGATCCTTTCCCTCTGCCACACATCGACCAGATTGTAGACTCCACTACCGGGTGTGACCTGCTGTCATTCCTCGATGCTTATTCAGGGTACCACCAGATCTTCATGATGAAGGAAGACGAAGAGAAGACCGTGTTCATCACCCCATGTGGTACGTACTGTTTTGTACGAATGCCTTTCGGGTTGAAGAGCGCTGGTTCGACATTTGCCCGAGCAGTCCAGATTGATTTTGAGCCCCAGCTACATAGAAATATGGAAGCTTATATGGATGACATAGTGGTCAAAACCAAGGACAGGGCCACGCTCGTGCAAGATTTAGAAGAAACATTCACAAATCTGCGCAAGATCAACCTCAAGCTCAACCCAGAGAAGTGCGTGTTCAGTGTCCCCTCCGACAAACTTCTTGGGTTCTTTGTGTCTCAACACGAAATCGAAGCAAATCCCGACAAGATTAAGGCAATCGAGCAGATTGAGGCACCAAGACAGGTCAAAGACGTCCGTAGGCTCGCCGGTTGCGTTGCTGCCCTGAGTAGGTTCATCTCCAAATCTGCCGAGCGCGCCCTCCCCTTTTTCAAAGTTTTGAAAAAGGCGGGTCCAGTAAAGTGGACTCCGGAGGCAAAGGCAGAACTGCAAGATTTGAAGAGCTACCTCTCCTCCATGCCACACTACAAAAAAAAAACACATCCGTGACATTTTGGGCCGAACGGAATTTTTTCTGTCATACTTATGACACTTCTATGATGATAATTGTGAAAAAACCCGGTATCATCATAAATGTGGTTGGGTCCTACTTCTATGACAAAAAATTATGACAGAAAATGGGCTTTTCATCCTGGGCGGGCCGGAGACGCAGCTGCATGACATTCTTTGGGCCGTCCATGGCGGAAAAAACAATGGAAGAAGCAAGGGCAAGGAAAATTTTGGGGAGTTCCCGGTTACGGTGGGTGGTCAGGGGCCGAGCGATGCGCGTTTCTCTCATACATACGTGCGTGTGTGCGAGGCGTTGGGCTCTAACTGAACCCGAGCCATTGCACTGCAGGCTACGCATTACTGAACCCGATCGATCGATCGATCCCTTGCTGTTAACTGAACCCGAGTGTGATTCCTTCGCTACTGCTGCTAAGTGACGCCGATCGATGCTGCCTCTGGATGAGCAGTGAGCGTTGTTGAGGGGGTTTGGATGAACAGTTCCTGGTGAGGGTTAGATGAATAGGAACCCGTGGTAGTAGAGGCCGTTGCCGCTGGATTAACAGTACCCCGATCGATCGAGCCGGTGGATGAACAGGACCCCGTGGAGGGATGGATGAACAGGACCCCGTGGAGGGCTAGTTGAACGGTAGCCGGTGGAGGGCTGGTTGAACAGTAGCCGGTGGAGGGCTGGATGAACAGTAGCCCGTGGAGGGGTGGTTGAACAGGACCCCCGTGGAGAGGGTTGGTTGAACAGTAGCCGGTGGAGGAGCGCGCGGTGGAGGCTGGATGAACAGGAGCCGTGGATGATCAGTCGCAGGTGGAGGTTGGAGGAGGTCGACAGTGGATGAACAGTAGCCCGTGGAGGCTGGAGGAGGTCAATGGTGGAGATGAACAGTATCCCGTGGAGTCTCGTTTTGCGGTACACCACACCCCTCCCGATGAACAGCACTCCCGTTTCGACCGTAGCGCTCCAACACAAGTCCGTTTCCTCCGTTTTGCGGTACGCCACACCCCTCCCGATCAACAGGACCCCGTTTCGACCGTAGGAGGTCCGTTTCCTCCGTTTTGTGCTACGCTAGACCCCTCCCGATGAACAGGATCCCGTTTCCATCATGGCCGGTCGAACACAAGGCCGTTTCCTCCGTTCCGCGGTATGCCAGACCTCGTTTCCATCGCCTGTTCCGTCCAAGCCGGTTGGCTCCTGATGAACAGCACGCATTCCGTTGCCTCCCGATGAACATGACGCATTCCGTTGCCTCCCCATGAACACGACGACGACGCAGTTTCTCCGTTCTGACCCAGCCATGTACACAAGCACTGACCGTACGTATGCGCGAGTAGGCGTTCGAGACCCCGCCCGTATGCACGTACGTGGCCGTATTTACTTTCTTGCACCCTGGCCGCTGTATGTACGTGTACATGCTACGTGCGCGCCTCTACTACCACACATGCGCGCCTCTACTACCACACGTGCCCTTCCTTACACGGCCACGGTTCATCGCTGCAGCCTGCACACAGACCAATCGACCAGTATGTACGTACACGTTCGCGACCAGAATGACAACACTACGTACGCTTCGACCAGGTGGGTCCCGACTGTCAAGCACTTCCTTGCGTGCGAAGATGTAGCTGATGGGTCCTAGCAGTCCGGGGGCGAATCATTTTTTTTGCCTGTAATATGGACGAACTTCCTTGCGTGCGAAGATGTAGCTGGTGGGCCCAACAGTCAGGGGGAGAAAACATTATTTTTCAGGGTAAAAAGGATGCAGTTGCATGCATGCGTCCATGGGCGTGGTGCGTCCCCAGTCTCAGCCTCTCACGTACAGTCATCTTCCGATTACTCTCGATTGTTGAAAACGTTGAGCACACCGTGCCGAGTGCACCAAGGCCGGTGGACTACGGCGAGGCCCCAGACTGGAACGACCCGGAGATGGGGAAGACGCGACAGTGGAGTCGCAGATGGAGAGGAGGGGAAACTTGACTGGTTCGGGTGCACGGGAGCACTGCCGCCCACGGGAGATAGGAGAAAGAACAAAGGTTGAAGAAGGAGCACGGCTGTTGGATTAACATCCAACAGTCCAGCTGCTAGAATCATTTGTTGATTAACTTGACAAAGCCCTGCATACACGTCTGCTTAGTAGGCCCACAAGTCAGCCACCAAATCTGCCGGGTCCTAGCTATCATCAGGAGGAATGGTTTCTTTTGCATAACAAGGAGGCACTTCCTTTCATGCGAAGATACAATCGGTGGGTCCCAGCTGTCAGGGGGACGAAACAACTTAATAAGGAGGAACTTTCCTTGCGTGCGACCATGGACCTCGTGGGTCCTAGCCGTCAGGCTCTCCAAGTACAGTCCTCTTCCGATGACTCTCGTTTGTTGACCACACCGCACCGAGCGCAACAAGGCGATGTACGACGGGGAGGCCCCAGACTGGAATGACCCAGAGATGGGGAAGACTCGTCAGTGGAGTCACAGACGGAGAGGAGTGGAAAACTTGACTGGTTCGGGTGCGGGGTGGGCCTACACTCAGTAGAGAATAATAGGAGGTGCAGAGTGGAGGGATGGCCTAGCCGTCGGCGGGGTAGCATTTCGCTGAGGTGCGCAAAACAACACCACTGGACGCCGGAGGCTGGAGCAGGCGGTCCTGACAGCGCTGGGGGACGAAGACGAGAGATCGAAGAAGAATGCGGGCTGTTGGATGTAAATCCAACGCCTTGTTAGGCTTCGACCTACTGGCCCACATGTCAGCCGATCCATTTGTTTTTTAGTACATTTGGTGGGCTGGGTGAAACAATGATGTAGCATGTATGCAACCCGTTTATATATATGGTAGAATTTAAATCCCATTTGCATTTTTCTTTAAATCGGCGAACTTGCTGGGCTGGGTGAAAATATCATGTTGGGCGGGACGGAGAAATGTTATAAAAACATAAACACATGATTGCACGTTTATTACTGCATTGGTAAGTAAAATCTTTGCAAGCTTATGTACGCAATCACTAGGAGTTAACTTGCCAAGTTATATATAAACAACTATTATTATTATTTTGTAAGAACTTTCAACTTACAAAATAAAATATCATTTTAGTTAATAGGACGTGTGGTATTATTATTATTTAGGCTAGACGTGGGACAGCTGAGTTGGTTCTAGGGAAAAGTACTGGGAGAAAACTCAGTTTACATCAAAAAATAAATTGGGAGAAAATTCAGATATAGGATTAATGAAAACGAAAAATAAAGGAAGTGGGAAGGTCTATAAAATGGTTGGATGAACGACAGGTTCAACGAAAGCTTATGTTGTTTCTATTATATATATATATATATATATATATGTAATAAAATAAGATATAAATATAGGTTCAGTTTTGCATTCTTATAGAAAACATAGGTTCAGTTTTGCATTCTTATAGAAAAATAGAACTGAGATGTTGATACGTCTCCGTCGTATCTACTTTACCAAACACTTTTGCCCTTGTTTTGGACTCTAACTTGTATGATTTGAATGGAACTAACCCGGACTGACGCTGTTTTCAGCAGAATTGCCATGGTGTTGTTTTATGTGCAGAAAACAAATATTCTCGGAATGACCTGAAACTCCACGGAACATCTTAGAAAAAATAATAAAAAATCCTCGCCAAAGATGAAGACCAGGGGGCCCACACCCTGTCCACGAGGGTGGGAGGCGTGCCCCCTCTAGGGCGCGCCCCCCTACCTCGTGGGCCCCCTGGACGCCCTCTGATGCCAACTCCAACTCTATATATCTTCTTTCTGAGAGAAAAAAAATCAGAGAGAAGAAATCATCGCGTTTTACGATACGGATCCACCGCCAAGCCCTAAAACCTCTCGGGAGGGCTGATTTGGAGTCCGTTCCGGGCTCCGGAGAGGGGGATTCATCGCCGTCGTCATCATCAACCATCCTCCATCACCAATTTCATGATGCTCACCGCCGTGCGTGAGTAATTCCATCGTAGGCTTGCTGGACGGTGATGGGTTGGATGAGATTTATCATGTAATCGAGTTAGTTTTGTTAGGGTTTGATCCCCAGTATCCACTATGTTCTGAGATTGATGTTGCTATGACTTTGCTATGCTTAATGCTTGTCACTAGGGCCCGAGTGCCATGATTTCAGATCTCAACCTATTATGTTTTCATGAATATATGTGAGTTCTTGATCCTATCTTGCAAGTCTATAGTCACATACTATGTGTTATGATCCGGCAACCCTGAAGTGACAATAATCGGGACCACTCCCGGTGATGACCATAGTTTGAGGAGTTCATGTATTCACTATGTGCTAATGCTTTGTTCCGGTTCTCTATTAAAAGGAGGCCTTAATATCCCTTAGTTTCCAATAGGAACCCGCTGCCATGGGAGGGTAGGACAAAAGATGCCATGCAAGTTCTTTTCCATAAGCACGCATGACTATATACAGAATACATGCCTACATTACATTGATGAATTGGAGCTAGTTCTGTGTCACCCTATGTTATGATTGTTACATGATGAACCGCATCCGACATAATTATCCATCACTGATCCGGTGCCTACGAGTTTTCCATATACTGGTTTACGCTTATTTACTTTTCTGCTGCTACTGTTACAATCACTACAAAATACCAAAAACATTACTTTTGCTGTCTTTACTTTTGTTGTGGCTACCACCATTATCATATTACTTTGCTACTAAACACTTTGCTGCAGATACTAAGTTTCCAGGTGTGGTTGAATTGACAACTCAGCTGCTAATACTTGAGAATTTTCTTTGGCTCCCCTTGTGTCGAATCAATAAATTTGGGTTGAATAATCTACCCTCGAAAGCTGTTGCGATCCCCTATACTTGTGGGTTATCAAGACTAATGTCTGGCGCCGTTGCTGGGGAGCATAGCTCTATTCTTTGAGTCACTTGGGATTTATATCTGCTGGACACTATGAAGAACTTGAAAGACGCTAAGACAACAATTTATCCCTCAACTACGAGGGGAGGTAAGGAACTGCCATCTAGCCTTGCACTTGATTCACCTTTTGTTATGAGTAAGCTAGCGACACCTAAACCCGCTTCTACTATTCGTTTCGATATGTCGCATGTTATTGATGATGCCACTTCTGCTATGCATGATACTTATGATGAAACTGCTTCTATGCCTGATACTAGTGTGCCCCTTAGTGAATTTCTTGATGAACAAATTGCTAGGGCTAGAGAAAAAGAAATTATAGAATCTGAATACGATGATGAAAGTGATGATGAAAATATGCCTGTTATTCACGAGGGTTATCTTTTTGATATGGAATCTTCTGCCGCTATTTTAGTTTGCAAAGATAGATATGAGCTCAAGAGGCTATTAGTTAAATGGAACAAAGAATCACTTAGAGATAAAATGAAACCCGGCCCTGCTTTTGCAACCTCACCTATATGTGTTCCTGATAAGGATTATGAGTTTTCTATTGATCCTGATATAATTACTTTGGTTGATTCTGATCCTTTTTATGGCTATGAATCTGAAACTGTTGTGGCACATCTCACTAAGTTAAATAATATAGCTGCCCTGTTCACTAATGATGAGAGATCACGTTACTTTTATATACTCAAAATATTTCTGTTCTCGTTAAAGGGTGATGCTAAGATATGGTTTAATTCTCTTGATCCTGGTTGTGTGCGTAGTCCCCAGGATATGATTTATTACTTCTCTGCTAAATATTTACCTGCTCATATGAAACAAGCTGCTTTGAGGGAAATATACAACTTCGTGCAAATTAAAGAAGAGAGTCTCCCACAAGCTTGGGGGAGGCTTCTCAAGTTACTTAATGCTTTGCCTGATCATCCTCTTAAGAAACCTAAAATACTTGATATCTTTTATAATGGACTAACCGATGCTTCCAGAGATTACCTGGATAGTTGTGCTGGTTCTCTTTTCAGGGAAAGAACACCGGATGAAGCTGAAATTCTATTGGATAATATGTTGACAAATGAAAATAATTGGGCACCTCCTGAGCCAGCTCCTGAACCAGCTCCCGCTCCAATTACTGAGCCTATTTCTAAACCAACTCCGAAGAAGAGAGGTGTTCTATTCTCAGTCCCGAAGATATGCAAGAGGCAAAGAAATCTATGAAAGAAAAAGGTATTAAAGCTGAAGTTGTTAAGAATTTACCTCCTATTGAAGAAATACATGGTCTTAATCTGCCGCCTGTCGAAGAAACATATGATCTCAATTCTTTATTTATTAAAGAACCTCCTCATCTTGATATCCCGACACAGGTAGTAAAGGTAAATTCTCTCTATAGATTTGACGAAGGTGATATCCCTCACTATAAGTCTGCTAGGCAATGCTTTGATGAGTTTGATAATTTTATTGTCAATCAAGAAAATTTCAATGCTTATTTTGGTAGACAATTGAAATATGATTCCGATATGCTTAAATACTTGGGTGATTATATGGCTAAAATTAAAGGTGAACTTAAACTTGTTAGCAAACATGCTTCTATGGTTACCACTCAAGTAGAACAAGTACTTAAAGCTCAAAAAGAAGTGCTTGATGAAATGAATAGTAAGAAAAATGATTATGCTGTTAGAGTGGCTACTATAACTGGTAGAATGACTCAGGAACCTTTGTATACCGAAGGCCACCCTAAGAGAATCGAACAAGATTCCCAAAGAAATAATATTGATGTTCCTAGTTCTTCTAAAAAGAAGAAAAAGAATAATGATAGAACTGTGCAAACTTCTAGTGAACATATTGCTAAACCACCTGATAATCCAAATGATATATCTATGTCTGACGCTGAAACACAATCTGGTAATGAACATGAACCTAATGAAAATATTAATGATGATGTTCATGATGATGCTCAACCTAGTAATGATAATGATCTAGAAATTGAACCCGTTGTTGATCTTGATAACCCACAATCAAAGAATCAACGTTATGATAAAAGAGACTTTGTTGCTAGGAAACATGGTAAAGAAAGAGAACCATGGGTTCATAAACCCATGCCTTTTCCTCCCAAACAATCCAAGAAAAAGGATGATGAGGATTT
Source organism: Aegilops umbellulata (assembly GCA_032464435.1). Taxonomy (NCBI): domain Eukaryota; kingdom Viridiplantae; phylum Streptophyta; class Magnoliopsida; order Poales; family Poaceae; genus Aegilops; species Aegilops umbellulata. The sequence goes on from CP136058.1 coordinate 356,388,466, forward strand.
GGAGAGCTATGCTGAAATGATTAGGCCTATCTTCTTGCGTATGCGATTAACTGATGTGCTCAAAACAAATCCTTATGCTAAATATATGAAGGATATCATTACTAATAAAAGGAAGATACCGAAAGCTGAAATTTCCACCATGCTTGCTAATTATACTTTTAAGGGTGGAATACCAAAGAAACTTGGAGATCCCGGAGTACCTACTATACCTTGCTCCGTTAAAAGAAATTATATTAAAACTGCTTTATGTGATCTTGGAGCCCGTGTTAGCGTTATGCCCCTCTCTTTATATCGTAGACTCGACTTGAATAAGTTGACACCTACTGGAATATCTCTGCAAATGGCTGATAAATCAACTACTATACCTGTCGGTATTTGTGAGGATGTGCCTGTTGTGGTTGCAAACGTTACTATTTTAACGGACTTTGTTATTCTTGATATTCCCGAGGATGATAGTATGTCTATCATTCTTGGAAGATCGTTTCTTAATACTGCAGGGGCTGTTATTGATTGCAACAAAGGCAATGTCACTTTTCATGTTAATGGTAATGAGCATACGGTACACTTTCCGAGGAAACAACCTCAAGTTCATAGTATCAACTGCATTGGAAAATTCCATCGATTATAATTGGGGGTTTTGAATTCCCTCTTCCTACTGTCAAAAAGAAATATGACATACTTACTATTGGGGATGTGCATATCCCCGTTGAGGTAACCTAGTGCTATTTGAAATTTCTCCGATTTCATGATTATCAGAATGAGTTTGTTAACAAGACTTGATCAACCTTGTTAGTGGATTCTTTTTGATGAGCATGAGATGGATGAAACTAGAAGCACAACCTTCTGTCCCCTCTCTATACTTTCTGTTAATTAGTAGAAATAAAGTAAAAATAGTATTTTTCTGTCTATTTCCTGACTTATCCATGCAATATAAAAATATCCCGAAAATAAAAGTCCTCAGAATGCCATGCCAATTTAATATGATTTTTCGGGAATATTTGAGGATTTATTGTGCAAAAATTACCGCGGGAGGAGCTGCCACCTGGCCACGAGGGTGGAGGGCACGCCCCCTGCCTTGTGGGCCCACGGTGGCCCTCCTCCACTTATCCCAGCACCCATCTTCTTCCTCTGTCTCACACAAACCTGAAAAACCAACTCAAGCACGAGTTCCAGCCACTTTTGCTATGATTTTTGATCTCCTTGCTCAAAGCACCTCTCACAAAACTGCTTGGGGAAATTGTTCCTTGGTATGTGACTCCTCCATTGGTCCAATTAGTTTTTGTTCTAGTGCTTTATTCTTTGCAAATTTGTGCTGCATAGGTGTCCATGTTCTTGAGCTTGCATGTCAAATTTATATGGTTCCAAGTAGTTCTAATGCTTGATATAGGCTCTAGACACTTGTAGGAGTAGTTGCTATCAGTTTATTGAAGTTGGTTCACTTTTGTTAGAAGTTACTAAAAATTTCAGATTATTTCAGAAAATAATGAAGAGACTCTTGAGGGGCTCATCAGGCTGAAGCTCAAAGGAGAAACAAAATGAAGAAGCTCAGAGGCCCAAATATAATTTGCCTCGTACCACGGAGATACGACCATGTGAATGGCCTTCTGATGATTTCTTGACAGATGCCGAGATTTATGAGGATTTCTATTCATTGATTGAGAATGCTGGCCTCACCAACTTCGTCCGCGACCAACGTCCATAGTATCTCTTACTCACAAGTACTTTTGTTCAAAACTTCTACTTTTTCCCTAAAGAATCACCTCCTTCGGTAGAGTTTCATTTATATGACGTTGTGAAGAAAATGCCATTGTCTGAATTTTGCGCAGTCTGCAACACACCCCCTGAGGGTATCTTAGAGGAACCACCTCGTAAAGAGTTGGAACCATTTATTAACCTTATCTCTGTGGGAGAAACCAGGAAGGTTTCTGATGCAAGAATCACTAGCATACATTTTCCTGTGTTACGCTATTTTGCTTTATTTGCTAGTCGGTGCTTGATTGGTCGTGGGAACTGTGGGAACCTTAGTGTTCCTGATATTATTATTCTGTTCCATGGTTTATACCGCGACAACACTGTTAGTATGGGAGGAATTATTGCTAGAAGGTTGAGTCTGAACCGTACTGAAGGCCCCATCTTTGGAGGCATTTATGCTTCTCGCCATGCTGCACATTTTAACATAGCTATTAGGGATTATGAGAAAGAAGAGAAATTGCTGCCTAGTGCTTATCTAGATTATAAGAGTATGTTAGCACATGATTTTCTTGTTAAGGGAAGGGATGGAGAGCTCAAGTATAAATTATTCTTTGATAAACATCACCATGAAACTATTACGTTGCCTGCTCCTTCTTTGTTTAAGTTTTTAGGACCCTATCTCATTACGTGGGCTGTCGTTCAAGCTTACCAAAATCCTGCACCAGCCCCGGAACCGGAACCACAAGATGAGCCTCCACGATAATCTGTTTATTCTTGGGATCCAGAGATGACTGTCAACCAGTGGCAGTCAGAGTCTTCTTCATCATAGTATGATCCTAGCTATTCTTCATCGCAATACGACCCCAGCTACACCTACGGGTATCCGCCAGGTCATCCCTGGCAATAGACCAACTTAGGCCAAAAGCCTAAGCTTGGGGGAGTACGTATTTCTCACCGACATTACATTTATGTTCACACACACTCATTGCTAGATGTCGGTGCTCATACTCTTTCACTGTAATATCCATGCTAGTTTATTTTTCTTTTTCCTGCTTTCTTCTTGTGTGTTTGATAAACCTTCAGAAAAACCAAAAAATTAGTAGTAGTTTACTTTTCTGCTGTAGTAGTAGTAATTAAAAAGAAAACCCAAAAATATTTCCCGTTCTTCTTTTGCTTGTTGGGAGCTTTCCCGTGTAAATAGTTTTTATTTCTTTTCTCTTCTTTGGGGGTCAGTAGGAGAAGACCATAATTAAATTGTTGAAGTGGCTCTTATATGCATTATTGTTGATTTAACCCAGAGCCCATATTGCCTTGTCTTCTCCTGTCTATTGAATGCTCGCAGATTCCAGCTCAGTGCAATGCACGTGCACTCTTATTATTATTCACATCGTTCGGTCGTGCAAGTGAAAGGCAATCATGATGATATATGATGGAATGACTGAGATGAGAAAAGCTGGTATGAACTCGACCTCTTTTGTTTTTGTAAATATGATGAGTCCCTCGTTCTTGATTCAGCTTATTATGAATAAACATGTTTGCAATGACAACTAGAGATCATAGTTGCTTATGCCATGCTTGATTAGCTATGAGTTATAATGATTTACCTTGTGTGCCAACATGCTATTGAGATGGTTATGATGTGGTATGATGGGGTGGTATCCTCCTTTGAATTATTTAAGTGACTTGACTTGGCACATGTTCACGCATGTAGTTGAAACAAATCAACATAGCCTTCACGATATTTATGTTCATGGTGTATTATATCCTACTCATGCTTGCATCCAATGTTTATTAATTTTAATGCATGTACATGGCTGTTGTCGCTCTCTAGTTGGTCGTTTCCCAGTCTTTTGCTAGCCTTCACTTGTACTAAGCGGGAATACTGCTTGTGCATCCAATCCTTTAAACCCCAAAAGTTATTCCAGATGAGTCCACTATACCTTCCTATATGCGGTATCTACCCGCCGTTCCAAGTAAATTTGTATGTGCCAAACTCTAAACCTTCAAATAAACATTCTGTTTTGTATGCTCGAATAGCTCATGTATCAACCAAGGCTGTCCTTATCTTCCGTGTTAGGCGGGTTATTCTCAAGAGGAGTGGACTCCGCTCCTCACTCACGAGAAAATGGCTGGTCACCGGGATGCCCAGTCCCATGCTTTATGCAAACTAAATCAAAATTAATTGCAAACAAAACTCCCCCTGGGACCTGATGTATGTTGGAGACACTCGTTGTTTCGAGCAAGTCATGGATTGATGCTTGTTGGTGGAGGGGGAGTATAAACTTTACCATTCTGTTTGGGAACCGCCTATAATGTGTTTAGCATGGAAGATATCGCCATCTCTTAGTTGTTACGTTGACAATGAAAGTATACCGCTCAAAATGCAATTTATCTCTATTTGAAAACCGAGCTCTAGCACCTCTACAAATCCCTGCTTCCCTCTTCGAAGGGCCTATCCATTTACTTCTATGTTGAGTCATCACCCTCTTATTAAAAAGCACTAGCTGGAGAGCACATCTGTCATTTGCATTCATCACTATTAATCTATGTTGGGTATGACTATGATTGGATCTCTTTTACCATGAATTACAATGTCTAGTTAGTCCTTGATCTTTAAAGGTGCTCTGCATTTATGTTTTGCGGTCTCAGAAAGGGCTAGCGAGATACCATCTTGTTATATCATATTATGATTGTTTTGAGAAAGTGTTGTCATCCGAGATTTATTATTATGGCTTGCTAGTTGATTATGCTATTGATATGAGTAATTATGAGACCTGAGAATTATTGCAAATGTGGTTAGTTATGATCTTTGCTGAAAACTTGATTGCTGGCCTGACATAGTTACAACAACAAGAGCAAACAGAGTTTGTAAAAGTTTTCTTCTTTCTTTCAGTTTGTCAACTAAATTGCTTGAGGACAAGCAAGGGTTTAAGCTTGGGGGAGTTGATACATCTTCGCCGTATCTACTTTTCTAAACACTTTTGCCCTTGTTTTGGACTCTAACTTGTATGATTTGAATGGAACTAACCCGGACTGATGCTGTATTCAACAGAATTGCCATGGTGTTGTTTTATGTGCAGAAAACAAATATTCTCGGAATGACCTCAAACTCCACAAAACATCTTAGAAAAAATAATAAAAAATCCTCGCCAAAGATGAAGACCAGGGGGCCCACACCCTGTCCACGAGGGTGGGGGCGCACCCCCTCTAGGGCGCGCCCCCTACCTCGTGGGCACCCTGGATGTCCTTCGACGCCAACTGCAACTCTATAAATCTGTTTCGGAGAGAGAAAAATCAGAGAGAAGAAATCATCGCGTTTTACAATACAGAGCCGCCGCCAAGCCCTAAAACCTCTCGGGAGGGCCGATCTGGAGTCCGTTTGGGGCTCCGGAGAGGGGGATTCGTCGCCGTTGTCATCATGAACCATCCTCCATCACCAATTTCATGATGCTCACCGCCGTGCATGAGTAATTCCATAGTAGGCTTGTTGGACGATGATGGGTTGGATGAGATTTATCATGTAGTCGAGTTAGTTTTGTTAGGGTTTGATCCCTAGTATCCACTCTGTTCTGAGATTGATGTTGCTATGACTTTCCTATGCTTAGTGCTTGTCACTAGGGCCCGAGTGCCATGATTTCAGATCTGAACCTATTAAGTTTTCATGAATATACGTGAGTTCTTGATCCTATCTTGCAAGTCTATAGTCACCTACTATGTGTTATGATCCGGCAACCTCGAAGTGACAATAATCGGGACCACTCCCTGTGATGACCATAGTTTGAGGAGTTCATGTATTCACTATGTGCTAATGCTTTGTTCCGGTTCTCTATTAAAAGGAGGCCTTAATATCCCTTAGTTTCCAATAGGACCCCGCTGCCACGGGAGGGTAGGACAAAAGATATCATGCAAGTTCTTTTCCATAAGCACACATGACTATGTACGGAATACATGCCCACATTACACTGATGAATTGGAGCTAGTTCTGTGTCACCCTATGTTATGACTGTTACATGATGAATCGCATCCGACATAATTATCCATTACTGATCCGGTGCCTACGAGTTTTCCATATACTGGTTTACGCTTATTTACTTTTCCGCTGCTACTATTACAATCACTACAAAATACCAAAAACATTACTTTTGCTGTCTTTACATTTGTTGCCGCTACCACCACTATCATATTACTTTGCTACTAAACACTTTGCTGCCGATACTAAGTTTCCAGGTGTGGTTGAATTGACAACTCAGCTACTAATACTTGAGAATATTCTTTGGCTCCCCTTGTGTCGAATCAATAAATTTGGGTTGAATACTCTACCCTCGAAAGCTGTTGCGATCCCCTATACCTGTGGGTTATCAGATGTGCGTCGTCTTGAAAAAACAAACATAACTTGGGCTGCTGATGTTATAGATAATCTAGGTTGGGAGGCCCAGAGGCCTCTTGATACCTGCTGGATCCAAAAAATGTTGAAACATGTCATGGCCTGCCAATGTTAAACAACCAAACCTAGGCCATGGACCTGGTGGGCCCGGGACTATCAGCCTCTCGATGAACAGTTGTCTCCCGATTCCTCTTGTTTTGCTGACCATGTTTGGAACGACAGACGGCGGCGCCGCGGCGAGAGCACCAAGGCGGAGGACGATGTCGAGACCTCGGACCAAACGAACCAGAGCAGGGGAAGACGTAGGCGGAGGGGAGTACGAGGGTTGACTTGTTCGGGTGCAGGGTGGGCCGGTGGAGCCGCCGCCGCCGGACAATGTGTGGGAGTAGAGGGATGGCCACTTGGCCAGCCGTTGTATAGGAAGAGGATGAAAGATTGAAGAAAATAAAGAACTACAAATGGATAGGTGGTTGGTCCCATATGTCTGTGTATGAGACCTGCTGGGTGCACCTGGGAAGGGGAATATGTTGGCAGGAAGGAGATTCAAAGCACGACAACCAGGTGAACTAGTTTTTTTAAACGGACAAGTGAACTAGTTACATACATAAGCTAATAGCCACTAAAAAAGCAAACATGTTAATGCGTTCTTAAAAGAAATATTTCGGACAAAACAGATAATTACGACACATAGGCTAATGCATGAAACACTCAGATGATAAATGTGCTTATAAACAAATAAAGTACAACATCTAGACCTTCCTGGCATGCTTGATTATGACGCTGCGGCTGTCCGTGTACTCGTCAGTTACGAGAAGCAGACACGCCCTCATGTCCAAGATCCGCCTGTACATGTCGTAGCATGCATATGCGTCCTTGTCCGCGTAGGTTATGTAGGCTAGATTCAGAGGTACCTCCCACGTGTTCAGGTCCTTGGTACCGTTGTCTTCTTTCATGTTGGTGTATCAGTGTCGGTGGGAAACGACACCTATGGGATCACAAGAATCCCTATTGCGGTTGCGGGGCGCAGGGTTGAGAGAAGAGCGGGTCTAACAAAGAGCACGCGGTTCGTTTATCCAGGTTCGGGCCGCGAGGATGCGTAAAACCCTAGTCCTGCTTTGGTGGATGTATTCTGAGTTCTTGAGCTAGCTACAGAGTGTAACGAGCTCCAAAAAGCCGAATCCCTTCCCTCGTCGCCTTGGGCCTCCTTTTATAGAAAAAGGGGTTGCCACAGTGGCACACAGGAGGTGGAAAGGCAACAGTGTTGTGAAGTTATCCTGGTATTACAGGAAAAAGAGCGCATTTAATGCGAGGCTTAGGTGTCCCTTCACTTTATTGGGGACGTGGGCGAGGCCCGTCCCGTCCGTCGCCTCTCCTCCAAGCTTCGACACGCGCCCTGGCCAGCGATGCATGCAGTGCCATGTAGGCAGGCAGGCAGCTGAGGTGGCGCGGTGGCGAAGCCTCCACGAAGGGCTTCATGTTGCCACGCAGGTGCCTGCCCAGCTGGTTGGGTCGGCAGCTGCATGCAAACGGCGGCGGAGAGTTGGCTGGTGTGGGCCCGACGGTGGCCCCGCTGGCGTCCTTGGCGAGTGCCTCGCCGGGTGGCTCAGCAAGGGTCTTGCCAGGTGGCCCGGCAAGGGTCTTGCCGTGGCACGCAGGCGTCCCCGGCAAGGATCTTGCCGGGGCCTTGTGGGTTTCTTCAGTGAGGATGGTTGCCTTCCTATCCTCATTTGACTTTGACTGTTCTCTGTCTTCACAAAGTTCTGCATGCCACCATAGAGGTGCCTCCCGAGCCCTGTCCTAATGCATTTGTCGAGCGTTGGTGGGCTCGAGGGTGGCTCGCTCGGCTGGCGTGGGCGAGCTGCCCCGGCAAGGGTCTTGTCGGGGCTGCCGAGGCTGCACCATGGCAAGGGTCCTTGCTGGGGAAACCTGCTTCATCCATCTGATCTTTGTGGCCTTGGTCCTTGTCGTTGCTCTGGCCATCTTGGGCTTTGGTCTTACCTTGGCTCACCTCCCTCGCTCTATTTGGTGTGGTCGCAGGCGCGGCTCTAACTTCCCGTGCACAGGTAAAGGGGTACAAAAATGTGCCCCTAGTTTTGTACACCGACAGGAGCCCCCGGGCCTGGGCCACACATAAGCGCGACATGTTGTTGGGCCAGGCCCAAAACAGTGCGCGGGCAGGCGGGGCGGTTTTTACCGTGGTAAGATTTTTCGCGTGTTGCGCTTCCCACGACCCGCGCGCGCGGCGCGGTGTGGAGGGGTGTGCGTGACGTGGGCGGCATGCGTGGGGCGGTTTCCACAAGCATGCATCACATCGTAGTAAAGAGGCGGCTCGCGCCTTCCCCGTAAAGAGAGGGAGGCGTGGAGGCGCGGCTCATTTACTGAATGGGGCCGAGGCGCGGTCTTCAAGGCATCCACTCCCCACGATCACGTGGTGGGGAGAGATCGCCTCACCTTTCCCCTCGGCTCTGCACGCCTGCCACGCGTCTTTCATGTGCTCGGGGTGGCAAACGGTGGAGGCGGGAAACCGGGCTGTCGCTGGTTGGGGCAGCGGGTCGGTCCTGGTTCTCTGCGCCTCCCGTGTCTTGATTGGCCGAGCGGGGCGGCCGAGCCCCAACCCCATTCCTTTATAAAGAGCGGGAAGGGGGGATGTCATCCCGCATTCTTCCATCTTCTTCTTCCCTTTGCTTATGCTCCTTCCTTTCATTCGTCATGCAGAAAGGGAATCCTGGTCCTTCGACGGTGGCGGCGATAGTCGCCGCTCGACAATGCGTCCCTCCTCCTCCTGCGCCCGTGGTGGCAGAGCCGGCCGCGAGGGGAAGGGGAGGGGGCGAGGCCGTGGGCGAGGTCACAGCAGAGGTCGCAGTGCTCGGGGAAGAGGAGGGCGGGGCGGCGCATCAGCTTTGCCCCCGCCCATGATGCCCTTCCCGATGGAAGGCCATGTCGGAGACCAGCCCTGCGAGTTCTTCATTAGGTTGCACCGGCCTCCGCGTCGCCGTCTTCGTCTTCCCGCTCCGTTTGCTCGGGAGATGGAGCGTGACCGTCCCTAATCCCTCAGATTGCACATGAGGGGTTGCGGGAACGGGGGCACGCGGGTTGACGTCGACTTCCCGGCTCCTCGAGTCACATACCTCCATCGTGGGTGGAAGACGTTCGCTCGCATCCACAGCCTGACGGCGGGGCTCGTCCTCTACTTCAAATTAATGGAGGATGGCCTGCTCTCCGTCAAGGTCTTTGGAGAGTTTAGAACTCGCCTGAAGTGCTGCGTGGAGAGCTCCTCTCATGGAGATTCTGACGATGGAAGCTCTTCCTCGAGCGAAAGTGATGAGGAGGACAACGGGGCGGATAGCAGGGACGAGTCCGACTAGGCGTCGGACGCCTAGCGCCTGGGCGGGTGCGGCAGCAACATCATCTGCACCTGGCCTCTCCTCCGGCAGGGGTTTGCCAGGGGCGGGGCCAGCTCCTTGAACTTCTCGGGGCCGTCTCCTTGGGCGGTTGGCGTCAGGAGGCTGCGGAATAGGAAGAGGGCGGGCGGCAAGGCCGTCAACTTGGAGTACGCGGGCACTGACGCCTTCGTCGCGTACTGCCGGTCCTTCCGCCTCGTCTTCCAGCTCTTTTCCCAGCACCGTCATCACCGGCCTGCCCATGGGCAGCCACCGAGGTGTTCTCTCGGTGTCTTCTGCTGCTCGTAGCTCGCCTAGGTGCCCCTTTTGCCCTTTTTGCCTCCTTGACCTGCCTCCTGAGGAGAGGGACAAGAAAGGGATTACGGGCATCTTATCTCTTTTTTTAGTCTTGTAAGCCTTCGGGCCTTTGTTAACTTTAGAACTTGTAATCCCCTTGTTCATGTTTTTCATTTCGTATGAACTGTACCTGTATGTGATGTTTTCTTTAATGAAAAAGGGATGTTTGCCGGGTTTTTCGTTCGCAGGTAAAACCCACGACAAGGAGTAAATATTTGTTACCTTTAAGATAAACATTTTCTCGCCCGGCAACAGGCCTTGTTGTCCCCCCACTTCGCGCGACCTATCTCACGCCCTTGGCGGAGGCAGGGATGAGGTGGGCTTAGGCTCCTCGTTTCATTTCCTTGCTGCCGCGACTACGACCAAACTCGGTCCCAGGAAACGAGTCCTAGGGTCCGGAGTGAGGGGAGCATGGTAGCCTAAGGATAAAACGAGGTTTCACATACCTCAGTCCATAACGAAACACATGATAAGGGATAAAGAACTTATCTGAATCTGCAGCCCCCGGCAACCTTGGCTTGCCGCGGGTGGATCTTTGCTCTTGTAGCCCCTGGCAATACTGGCTTGCCGGGGCTCAGATGCCGGTCCGCCCCCCTTCTTCCAAAGCAGCTCGACAAGGATATTCATGTGTCCCGCGAACCAAAGAAGACAGAGAAGAACAGAGAGACGCACACTCGACCTCTAAGCTAGGGGTTAGCCGCCGCTAGGCACTATCAACCCTAACCAAGGACGATACTCGACCTAGCATGCATGCTATAACTTAGGGAGCCAGCACTTCATTTATTCTCGCTCAGGGTCTGCGCCTGGCTTTGTACAAAGGGTCACATGCCTTGTCAGCAAAGCTCGTACAAAAGGTGGCTTGCCGGGAGGCCCGGCAAGCCGCGCCTGATGGGTAAAACTTGCGAAGATGCTCGATGTTCCAGGAGTTGCTCACTGGTACGACATCCTCGGTCTCCAGGCGGACTGCGCCAGGGTGGTGACTTGTATTATCCGATAAGGGCCTTCCCACTTCAGCGTCAACTTGTTGGAATTCTTGGCCGACTGAACGCGACGAAGAACAAAGTCGCCTTCCTCAAAGCTTCGGGCATGAACCTTGCGGCTATGGTAGCGGCGCAAGGCTTGCTGGTAGAGTGCCGCTCTCATAGCCGCCCGAAGACGATCTTCCTCAAGGAGCGTCGCTTCATCCTGGCGCAACGGCTCTTTCTCAAGGTCGTCATAAGCGAGCACTCGAGGTGACCCGTGTATGAGTTCCATGGGGAGAACTGCTTCCGCCCCGTATACCAGGGCAAAAGGTGTCTGGCCGGTGGCTTGATTTGGCGTCGTCCTGATTGACCAAAGAACCGCCGACAACTCATCAATCCAGCGCCTTCCACTCTTGTGCAGCCTGTCAAAGGTCTTCGTTCTCAATCCTCGCAACACTTCAGCATTTGCCCTCTCCGCTTGGCCGTTGCTCCGTGGATGTGCCACAGAAGCAAAACAGACCTTGCTGCCAAGGTCTCGGATGTACTGCATGAAGGTGTGGCTTGTGAACTGTGTGCCGTTGTCGGTGATGACTCTGTTTGGCACACAAAAACGGCAGACCAGTCCTTTGAAGAATTTGACGCCTGACTGAGCAGTCACCTTCCTCACTGCTTCCACCTCTGGCCACTTTGTGAACTTGTCGATTGCAACGTACAAGTACTCAAAGCCCCCGACAACGCGGGGGAAAGGGCCCAGTATGTCGAGCCCCTAGACCGAGAATGGCCAGGAGAGAGGGATTGTTTGAAGGGCTTGAGCTGGTTGATGAAGCTTCTTTGAATAGAACTGGCACGCTTCACACATGGTGACTAGTGCCGTCGCATCATGGAGGGCGGTGGGCCAGAAGAAACCTTGCCGGAACGCCTTCCCGACAAGGGACCTTGACCCTATGTGGGAGCCACATATGCCTCCATGTATCTCTGCTAACAGCTCTAGTCCTTCCTCCCGAGGATGCACTTGAGTTTCACACCGTTTGGCCTTCTCTGGTACAGGACATCATCGACAAACTGTTACAGGGCGGACCGACGGGCAACTTTCTCTGCTTCTTCCTGCTCCTCACGAAGCTCCCCTGTTTGGAGGAATTGGACGGTATGCTGCGTCCATGCCGGAGCCTGGGGCTCGACGACAAGGACCAAAGGCATCTCTTCCACCATGGGAGCGGTTGTCTCTACGGCCAGGACCTGACGCTCTTGGGCAGGCTCAGCGTCCGTGGCAGTACCCTTGCTGGCAGCCTCGGGGGTTCGGTAGGAAAGTACTTGCCGGGACCTGATTTTCTATGCTTGCTCTGCCCTACTGATGGATCAACAGATGGTTGAGTTAACCAGAGCAAAAAGGTACCTGGTTCCACAGGTAGCTTGAATGCGGCACGCTTTGATAGGTAATCGGCGATGTCATTCTCTGCTCAGGGGACGTGCTCTGCCTGGATACCGTCAAAGCGTTCCTCCAGCTTCCTCACCTCATCTACGTATGCTTTCTTTGTTGACTTGCCTGGCAACGAGCTGCGAGGTTGATGTCGTTCACGAATTCTGAGGTTGATGCTGTAATTAAACACATGCCATGCGACCGTGCACCGGGCCCAGATGGCTTTACTGGTCTGTTTTTAAAGAAGTGCTGGTCTATTCTCAAGGAGGATTTTATGCAACTCATCAATGAATTTTATGAGGGGAGGTGTAATTTGGAATGTCTCAATAATTCCTTAATCACCTTAGTTCCCAAAACGCTAAGTCCAGAAGTACTTGGTGATTTCAGGCCGATCTCCCTAACAAACATGTGTTTAAAGTTTTTGACGAAACTGCTAGCCAATCGTCTGCAAAATGTGATTTTGCGATGCATACACCGCAACCAATATGGTTTTCTCCGTTGCCGATCTATTCAAGACTGCCTAGCCTGGTGTTTCGAATATATTCATCAATGCAAAGCATCTAAACGACCCATCATCCTCCTCAAGCTTGATTTCACTAAGGCTTTCGATACTATTGAGCATGAGGCCATCCTCCAAATCCTACGATGCAAGGGTTTTGATGATCGTTGGACTGGCTGTGTTAATAGCATTTTGTCCACGGCTCTTCCTCTGTCCTCTTAAATGGTGTGCCAGGTAATCATTTTGTTTGCAGATCGGGTGTACGCCAAGGAGATCCGCTATCACCGTTATTATTTGTCATTGCGGTGGATTTGCTTCAGTCTGTAGTCAATGAGATGTGCTCCAGAGGAATTCTCACTCTACCAATCCCAACAAACTCCCATGACTACCCGATTGTCCAATACGCGGATGACACACTTATTGTCTTGCCAGCGATTGATGATCAGCTGACCGCCTTTAAGGACATGCTCACAACCTTTGCAGCGTCAACTGGTTTACATGTCAACTTCAGTAAGTCATCCCTTATTCCACTCAATATGACTGATGAAGAGGGCGCTCGGGTTGCTAGCCTACTAGGTTGTGATGTAGATTCTATGCCTTTCACATACCTAGGGCTACCTATGGGCACTTCTACGCCCATGATCTATGATTTGCTGCCACTTGTGGATCGTATTGAGCGAAGACTGTCTGCTTCCTCGTGTTTACTGAATCAAGGCAGTCGGCTCCAATTGCTACAGTCCGTACTTTGTTCAATGCCAATCTACTTCCTGTGCACGTTATCCCTCCCTAAGGGCATCTTGCAACAGATTGAGAGAATCATGCGTCAATGTCTGTGGCGAGGAAACACTGACAATCCAAGACAATCCTTAGCTGCTTCGGATCGGGTATGTAGACCTAAGAAGTGTGGTGGTTTGGGAGTGCTAAACTTGGGTCTTCAGAATGAAGCCTTGTTACTCAAGCACCTGTTCAAGTTCTTTAACAGGATGGACGTGCCTTGGGTCACATTAATTTGGGACACTTATTATGCTGCTTCGCCGCCACAGGTTACTCAGAGTTGTGGATCTTTTTGGTGGAGGGATGTCATGAAATTGTATACCAACTTCTGCAAGTTAGCCGTCCCACAAGTACATGCTGGTAACACGGTGGTATTCTGTCTTGATCGATGGCAGCTGGGAAATAATGTTGTCCTTTTGTGTGACCAATTCCCTAGGCTCCATTCTTTTGTCATTAATGACACGATCACTGTGAGGGAGTTTTTGGAGATCCTAGAGATCTCGGATCACTTTCATCTACCTCTGTCACAAGAGGCATATAATGAACTACTTCAACTTCAAGATTTGCTCACCTTAGTAAACTTGAATGAAGAGGGTAAGGACATATGGAAGTGGCCTTCCAAAACTGGGGAGTTCAAATCAAAGATATATTATGAGTCTTGCTTCTCACATTTGGTGGTCGATCCTATATTCAAATGGATTTGGAAGTGTGCCTGCACGCTAAAGTTTAAAGTGTTTGGCTGGCTGCTTTTAATGGACTGTTTAAACACCAGGGATATGATGCAACATAGAAGCTGGATCATCCAAGATGATACATGTGTTCTTTGCCTCTCTAATGCACATGAGGATCATGTACACCTTTTCTTTGCTTGCAACTTAAGCCAGAGGGTTTGGAACTACCTTGGGATTTCTTGGAATGCTCAACAAAACTAGAATACATATGACATGGCTCTAGCTGCTAGGAGGGACTTTGGTTATCCTTTCTTTACTGAGGTGGTTTTTGCTGCTACTTGGAACATCTGGATTCAAAGAAATGGGAAGATCTTTAGAAATGAGAGACCCACCTTCATTTCTTGGAGGAGGAACTTCATACATGATATTTCCTTATTAGCTCATAGACTCAAATGTAAATATAGGGATAGTCTAATATCCTGGATAGCCTCTCTCTCATAGGTCTCTTGTAAGTATCCATCTCTTTGTTTCTAGTTTCTCTGTAATTATGTAGACCTTTTATAACTTAATAATACACTGTGAGGCTGTTGCCTTGCCATAGTCAAAAAACGAGCTGCGAGTCACCCCTGACAATGAGCTTCTTAACCCCGAGGTCTGCCTCGATGCTGAGACCGGCAAGCAATCCCTCGTACTCGGCGGTGTTATTGGTGGACATCTCCCTGGGGAAGTACACCTGGATGATGTACTTGAGGTGCTCTCCGGTGGGTGCGACGAGCAGCACACCGGCACCGGCGCCTTGCAGCAAGAAGGCTCCATCAAAGTACATGATCCAATTGCCGTCTGCTTCCTTGCCGAGGAGAGTAGTCTCCTGGATTTCTTCGTCATGCGTCGAGGTCCATTCCGCTATGAATTCTGCCAAGACTCTACTCTGAATTGTCGAGGTACTCTTAAACTTTAAGCCGAAGCTTGACAACTCCAAGGCCCATTCCACAATCCTTCCGGTTGCGTCCGGGTTGTGCAGTATCCGTCGCAACGGGAGGCGGGTGACGACAGTGATCTCGTGGGCCTGGAAGTAGTGACGCAACTTCCTCGAGGCCATAAGGAGGCCGAAGAGCAATTTCTGCACACCGGAATACCTTGACCTAGCCCCCTGCAAGAGGGAGCTGACAAAGTAAACCGGGTGCTGCATCATCTTCTTCTTGGGCACCACTTCATTCGACCACGCGGGCACCGTCTTGGCGGCACCAGACTCTGCCGGGGGCCGCGCCTTGTCAGCGCTAGGCCCTGCCGGAGGAATCTTCGGCTCGCCATCCACTGGTCCTGCCGCCATTGCTGCCTCCCCGTCGACCTCCCTCTGTGCCACTAGTGCGGCGCTGACCACTTGATTCATCGCCGCCAGATACAGCAGCAACGACTCTTGTGGTTTAGGCGCAACTAGTGTTGGTGTGGAGGAAAGGTATTTCTTCAGGTCCTAGAGTGCGGCCTCGGCTTCTGGGGTCCACTCCATTGGGCCTGCCTTTTTCAAGATCTTGAAAAAGGGAAGGGCTCGCTCGGCGGACTAGGAGATGAACCGGCTCATGGCGGCAACGCAACCGGTGAGCGGACGCACATCCTTGATCCGCTTGGGCGCCTCGATCTGCTCAATAGCCTTGATCTTGTCTGGGTTTTCCTTGATCTCGCGCTGTGACACGAAGAACCCGAGAAGCTTGCCGGACGGGACGCCGAAGACGCACTTCTCAGGGTTCAACTTGAGGTTGATCTTGTGCAGGTTGGCAAATGTTTCTTCTAGATCACATGGGGTGATGAATGCTGTCTTCTCTTCATCTTCTCTTGTCATGAAGATTTGGTGGTAGCCTGAGTAGGCGTCGAGGAAGGATAACAAATCACACCCGGCCGTGGAGTCAACAATCTGGTCGATGCGTGGCAATGGGAAGGGGTCCTCAGGACAAGCCTTATTGATATATGTGTAATCAATACACAACCTCCACTTCCCATTCGCCTCGCGCACCACTACCGGATTGGCCAACCACGTTGGATGGAGCACCCCTCTCACCAAACCTGCCGCTTCCAATTTCCTGACCTCCTCTGTGATGAACTCCTGCCTCTCCAGAGCCTGCTTTCTAACCTTCTGCTTAACGGGCCATGCATGGGGGCAGACAGCTAGGTGGTGCTCAATCACCTCCATGGGAACGCTGGGGATGTCGGATGCTTGCCATGCAAACATGTCAACATTTGCCCGCAGGAAGGTGACGAGCTCGCCTTCCTATTTGCTGTTGAGTGCGGAGCCTATAATGAAGGCCCCTCCCGTGCCATCCTCCGCGACGGGCACCTTCTTGGTCTGCGGTGGCTCGGCTCTGGATCTCTTGCTCTTGTCGGCAGAGCTCTCTGGCACGTCCTCAACAGTAGCACAACACCCCGAAGGGGTGCGCTTGCCGGAGTGGGTGCGAGAGGTCTTGTCGGGCTCCTTCTTTCCTCCCGGGCCTTCGACGGCAGGAGCAGCTGCCTTGACGGCACCTGCTGCAACTGCTTGCCGGTAGAGCTGGTCAGCGCAGATCAGCGCGTCCTTCTTGTCGAAGGGGACGAAGATGATGGTCAATGGCCCAGGCATCTTTAGCATGTTGTAGGCGTAGTGTGACGCCGCCATGAACTTGGCTAGTGTCGGGCAGCCGAGGATCCCGTTGTAGGGCAAGGGGATCTCGGCCACGTCGAAGACGATCCTCTCCGTCTGGTAGTTCAACTCTCCTCCAAATGTCACGGGCAGTGTGACCTTTCCCATTGGCTGGCTTCTCCCCGGATTGACCCCCCTGAAACATGCCCGTTTCCTCGAGGTCTCCGTCAGGGATTTGCAACCTTTTGATCACGACAGGCAAGATCAGGTTCAGGCCAGCCCCGCCGTCAACCAACATCTTGTTCACCCTGAGGTTCCGTATTGTTAGCGAAACCAACAACGGCAAACACCTGACCGCGCTAGTGCGATGAGGGTCGTCCTCGACGTCAAAGATGAGGGGCGTGCTGGACCACTTCAGTGGCTTCTGTGCGTTGAACGACGGCTCTGTTGTTGTAGCCTCTCGCACCCACTGCTTGAGCTGGCGGTGAGAAGTATGCAGCGAGGCGCCGCCATCGACGCACATGGCCTCCGTAGCCTTCTGGAACCCTTGCTCACCGGACTCGTCGTCCTCCTCGTGATAGTCGTCTTCTTGTTTCTTGTCGCGGCTCCGGGCGGGCCTCTCTTGCTGGTTGTCTTTGCCGGGGAGGCCCCCTTGGCCGTCACGCTTCTTGCCGGATCCCTCAGCACCATCCTGTTCCTTCTCCTTGTCCCGCCTTCTATACTCAGCCTTTTGCTTCTCAGCAAGCAGCTCGACTTGTCGGCAGTTCTGGAGATCGTGGCCCTTGGTGTGGTGGATCTTGCAGTATTGCTTGCCGGAGCTTCCTGGCTTGTCGGTAGCTGCCAAGGCCTGGCAGGCAACGCACCTGGCAATCTCCTTGCCGGGGGTGTCTGCCTTGACCTTCTTGCCGGCACCGGTACCGTCAGATCCCTCAAAGGCAAGCACGGCCTTGCCTTTGTGTTTCTTGTTGCGATGTCGGCCCTTCTTTGTCGGGGCGGTGGCATCCTCATCGGTAGAGTCGGTTTCCGCGCCGGCGTCTTCGCCGGGGTACTTCCTTCCCTCTTTAATCCGGGCGCACCTGTCGGCCAGAACGTAGAGCTCGGACACATCCTTAACCTTGGTCATCGCCAGCTCCTCACGCATCTTGCGATTGCGCACGTTCTGATGGAACGCGCTAATCACAGCGGCGGGTTGAACGTCGGGGATGTTGTACTGCACCCGGCTGAACCTCTGGATGTACTTGCGCAGTGTCTCCCCTTCCTTCTAGGGAATGATATGCAGATCACTGGCCTGGCCATGAGCTTGGTGGCCTCTTGTGAAGGCGCCAACGAACTCATGGCACAGATCTGACCAGTAAGAGATGGAGTCCGCCGGCAAGTGCATCAACCAAGTCATTACATTGGGCTTGAGCGCCAGCGGGAAGTAGTTGGCAAGCACCTTGTCGTCGCGAGCCCCAACGGCCTGCATCTCAATGGTGTAGATGCTGAGGAACTCGGACGGATGGGTCTTGCCGGTGTACGTCTCGCCGACGTCGGGCTTGAACGTGCGGTGGGACGGCCACTGGAACTGCCTCAGCTCACGGGTAAAAGCCGGGCAGCCCACCTCATAAGGTAGGCCGCCGGGGCCCCCTGGTGCCGGGTGGTCCATAGCGGGTCCTGCCCGCTTGTCCGACTGGCGGCGCGTTTCGCGCCAGCGCTTGACGGTGGTTCGAGCATCTTCGTGAGCACGCTCCTGAAGGACATGGCGCTGGTCGCGGAGGGTCCGTGGATCGGATGATGCTATGGAGATGCTATCTCCAACGTCGTCGCGACGGGCCGACGCCCGCGGCGGCTGGCGAGGAGGAGGAGAGTGCACCGTGGCCGCAGCTCCCCCGGTCCTCCCAGCGCCAGCATGTGGTGGTTCAGTGGAGCGCCGACCCGAGGGCCCCGTCGGTCGCGGATATCTACCTCTTGAGCACTGTGTTGGATTTCCCCGAAGAGGAGAGGATGATGCAGCAAAGTAGCGTAAGTATTTCCCTCAGTTTTTGAGAACCAAGGTATCAATCCAGTAGGAGGCTACGCGCGAGTCCCTCGTACCTACACAAAACAATAGCTCAACGCAACCAACGCGATTAGGGGTTGTCAATCCCTTCACGGTCACTTACGAGAGTGAGATCTGATAGAGAAGATAGATAATATTTTTGGTATTTTTGGTATAGAGATGCAAAGTGAAAAGTAAAAGACAAAGTAAAAAAGCAAAGCAATAATAAAGTGATGGAGATTGATATGATGAGAATAGTGAAAGTGCAACTATCCCTAGGTGGTTTTGGTAATTCATAACAACATATAGCTCATTGAGCTAACGCTATTCCAAGATAATTATTTCAGGAAAGCTCAATGATTGGCATGGCATGGATGATGAAAGTAGATTCCTCAAAATGCTAAGGACAAAGGATTGGCTAAAGCTTCAAGCTCAAGACTCTTCATTTTATATTTTAGTGATCCAAGATCACATTGAGTCTATAGGAAAAGCCAATACTATCAAGGAGGGATGAGGTGTTGCTTAATGAGCCTCTTGCTTTATGTGCTTAGTGATATGCTCCAAAACCCTCAACTCAAGGTTGTCAGAATCGCGATTCTGCTATACGATTCTACGACTTTACGATCCAAACTGGCACCTATGATTCTATGATTTTAGTTCGTAGAATCTACGTTTCTACGATCCTGGTAGTGAAGATTCTATGATTTGCGATCCTACCATCAGAGCTCTGATCCAATTCAAAATCACGATTCTGACAACCTTGCCTCAACTACTTTCCCATATCCACATTTGACCTAAACCCAAAGCCAAACTCGGTCTTACCGATTCTTTCAATCCGGCGCCACCGAATTTCACTTGTCATAGCCACTGCCATCCCCTAGCAAATCGGTTCTACCGATAGGGATCTCGGTCTCACCGAGATGGGATTGCAATCTCTCTTTTTCCTTTTCGTAACTTTTCGGTCTCACCAAAAGAGCGGATCGGTCCCACCGAGATTGCAATGTAAACTCTCTGTTTCCTTTTTGTAACTTTTCGGTCTCACCGAAAGAGCAAATCGGTCCCACCGAGTTTGCCTGACCAACTCTCTGGTTATCTAATTACCAAATCGGTCTCACCGAGTTTGTGTAATCGGTCTCACCGAGATTAGTTATGCCCTAACCCTAACCATATCGGTCCTACCGAGTTGCATGTCGGTCCCACCGAAAATCTCTAACGGTCACTAGGTTTAATAAATCGGTCCGACCGAGTTTGTTGATTCGGTCCCACCGAGATTGGTAAATTGTGTGTAACGGTTGGATTTTGTGTGGAGGCTATATATACCCCATCCACCTCCTCTTCATTCGTGGAGAGAGCCATCAGAACACATCTACACTTCCAACTCATATGTTCTGAGAGAGAACCACCTACCCTTGTGTTGAGGCCAAGATATTCCATTCCTACCATATGAATCTTGATCTCTAGCCTTCCCCAAGTTGCTTTCCACTCAAATCTTCTTTCCACCAGATCCAAATCCTATGAGAGAGAGTTGAGTGTTGGGGAGACTATCATTTGAAGCACAAGAGCAAGGAGTTCATCATCAACACACCATTTGTTACTTCTTGGAGAGTGGTGTCTCCTAGATTGGCTAGCTGTCACTTGGGAGCCTCCGACAAGATTGTGGAGTTGAACCAAGGAGTTTGTAAGGGCAAGGAGATCGCCTACTTCGTCAAGATCTACTGCTAGTGAGGCAAGTCCTTCGTGGGCGATGGCCATGATGGAATAGACAAGGTTGCTTCTTCGTGGACCCTTCGTGGGTGGAGCCCTCCGTGGACTCGCGCAACCGTTACCCTCCATGGGTTGAAGTCTCCATCAATGTGGATGTAGGATAGCACCACCTATCTGCACCATGCCAAAAACATCCGTGTCTCCAATTGCGTTTGAATTCTCCAAACACTTCCCTTTACATTCTTGCAAGTTGCATGCTTTACTTTCCGCTGCCTATATACTCTTTGCATGCTTGCTTGAATTGTGTGATGATTGCTTGACTTGTTCTAAAATAGCTAAAATCTGCCAAGAACTAAAATTGGGGAAAGGTTAAGTTTTTATTTGGTCAAGTAGTCTAATCACCCCCCTCTAGACATACTTTCGATCCTACAAGTGGTATCAGAGCTTTGGTCTCCATTTGCTTTGATTTCCATAGCTTTTGGTGGTCATAGCCTTGGTTTCATAACCTAGGAGAGCATGGCGTCTAGCGAGGGAAATTATCACCGTAGAGGTCCTTACTTTGATGGTACTAATTTTGCTAGTTGGAAGCATAAAATGAAAATGCATATTCTTGGACATAACCCCGCCGTTTGGGCTATTGTGTGTGTTGGTTTGCAAGGTGACTTCTTTGATGGGAAAGAACCAAACCGTGAAGCTACCGCGGAAGAGTTGAAGATGCTGCAATACAACGCTCAAGCTTGTGATATTCTCTTCAACGGATTGTGCCCCGAAGAATTCAACAAAATCTGCCGTCTTGAGAACGCAAAGGAAATTTGGGATACTTTGATTGATATCCATGAAGGTACCGACTCCGTCAAGGAATCCAAATTGGATGTGCTTCAAAGTCAACTTGACAAGTTCAAAATGAAGGATGGTGAAGGCGTCGCTGAAATGTACTCTAGGCTTGCTCTCATCACAAATGATATCGCGGGCTTAGGGAGTGAAGAGATGACCGATAGATTCATCATCAAGAAGATCCTAAAAGACTTGGATGGAAAATATGATACCATGTGCACATTGATCCAAATGATGCCCAATTACAAAGATCTCAAGCCAACTGAAGTCATTGGAAGAATTGTTGCTCATGAGATGTCACTCAAGGATAAGGAGGAACTTCACAACAAATCGAGTGGAGCTTACAAAGCCTCATGTGAAGCCCCCACATTATCAAGTGAGAAACAAACCTTCAATGAAGAATTGAGCTTAATGGTGAAGAACTTCAACAAGTTGTACA
Organism: Aegilops umbellulata; assembly: GCA_032464435.1. Taxonomy (NCBI): domain Eukaryota; kingdom Viridiplantae; phylum Streptophyta; class Magnoliopsida; order Poales; family Poaceae; genus Aegilops; species Aegilops umbellulata. The sequence goes on from CP136058.1 coordinate 356,410,204, forward strand.
AGAGTAGAAGCAAAGATAGAAGCTCCAAGTCAAGGTCCTACAATCACAAAAGATCTTCTAGTCGAGAGCGAAACTGCTAGAATTGTGGAAGACCCGGACACTATTCCAATGAGTGTACGGCTCCCTACAAAAGAAGAGAAGATCCTCCAAAAAGAAGAAGCAAAAGAGAAGAATCACCATCAAGGGAGAGAAGGAATAGAGATGATCGTTATGAACGAAGATACTCACGGAGAAACAAGGATTCGGAAAGAAAGGAAAAGTCATCAAGGAGCTACACAAAACGAAGACATCAAGCTCATGTTGGTGAATGGGTATCCGGCTCCGACTCTGACAACCACTCCGAGAGAAGTTATCACGCCGATTCCGAATATACTCAAGATGAATGTGTTGCCGGTCTAGCACTTGTGTCAACCAACTCCTACAACATATTGGACTCATCAAATGAAGGAATTGGAAGATGCTTAATGGCCAAAGGTCCTAACGTAACACATCCTGAGTATGTCGATTTCAATAGTGATGAAGATGACTTGTTAGGTGATGATGATTTACTTGTTGACAACTCTAGTGATGAATACTATGATGAAACGTCAATTAATCATGCTAATCAAGATAAAACGAATGACAATGATAAGGAGAAGATTGAGGCTCTAACTAACGAACTAAACACTCTTAAGTTAGCTCATGAAACTATCTTCGAAGATCATCGAGAACTTTTAAGAGCTCATGAGAAGTTACGCTTTGAAAAGCTCAATCTTGAGCAAGAGCATGAGTTTTTGAAGGCAATCAATGATGATCTCCGCAAGAAAAGTTCTTCTTACATTGCCAAGCGTTTACTCTTATCCACTTACATGCCTCAAGTCAAGTCTAGTAACAAGAACAAGAAAGATTCTTCCTCTAGTAGTAACAATGATCATGTTAAATCCAATATTGTTGCTTCTAGTAGTTCTCTTGATTCCACTAATGATTCTCTTAGCCAAGTTACACTTGAGCAAGAAAATAGCTTATTGAAGGGAATTATAGAGAAAGGAGTCTACAAGAGCCTTGCCGGAAGTAAGCAATTCGAGGAAATTGTACACAAGCAAGGAAGACACCGGAAGAATCAAGGTGTTGGATTTGAACAAAAGTTCAACGCAAATGGAGTTGAGTGGGAAGAAGATCAATACCCTAAGACAAAGTTTGTTCCTCAACAAGAGAAGTATGATCCTACTTCTTTCAAGGGGACACAAACTCAAGATGATCTTCCACCACAAGACTACAAGCAAAAAGGCAAGGACAAGCTTCAAGAGGAAATTGATGCATTTGAAGAAGCTCCTAAGACCTTAGTCAAGTGGATTCCCAAGACTACTTCAAGTTCCACTTCATCAAGTACGACTACAACTCCAAGGATTCCCATCAAGATGGTGTGGATCCAAAATAAGAAGAACTAGAGAGTTCTTGAGGGTGACTCCGCCAACATACTTCACTCTAATCATTTTGGCAAGAACAAGTGCAATCAACTTCCACATCTTGCACTAGTTCAAGGAGTCACAAACCCTCTTGTTGGTAAGTCAAGGGACAAGGTAACCTAAAAGCCTTCATGGACATCATCTTGTGTGTGCATCACTCTATGTCTATGGATATCCTTGTTTGTTCCTTGTGGTACTAACCCATGTAGGTATTGAAAGTGCAATTCACTCCAATGGATAGCTCCAATTGTTCTACATCAACATTGAGCATCCACATCTTCAACATCTACATAAAGTCATCATCGACAAAACCCAAGGTTAGTTCATCCCTCTTAGGGGGGATATCACATCTAGGGGGAGCTTTACTCTAAGACTTGAGCTAAAGCAACTCTAATGATGTGAACACAACTATGCTTTATGTAAAAGTGGTAACCCCACTTGTGCTTAAACGATGAGTATGACCTATGATCAAATGTTCATTTGACTCCTAAGTCAATATACTCATATATAGATGACCTAGTCATCGCCAATTTCTTGATAGATGCTAGAATTGGTTGTGCATGCTTTGTCACATATTTCAATTGCCATTTTATTGTGTGAGCATGTTGGTTGCATATTTTACTCATTCGAGGACATCCACTTGTTGTTTTGATTGATTGGTTTTTCTTTCTCTTGCCAAGTGGATGGACAAGAATGCCTAAGAACCTCCTCTAGCTATCTATGCATTTCTCGTCTCAAACTCTATTCATGCTACATCACAAAATTTGATCAAGTCAGATTCAAACCACTCTGTGTGAGGAGCACTCGGAGTCCCCGATTCGTCATAGACTTAAACTTCCAAAACTTCTTTGTGATTCTCGGTCTGACCGATATCTCCTTTTCGGTCCTACCGAGATCATTAAGTCGATTTATGTTTTCGATCTCGGTGCAACCGATTTGAACTATTCGGTCACACCGAGTTGCAGTAATTGTATACAGTTTTGCATCTCGGTGCCGCCGAGTTGTTCCACTCGGTCACAATGACAGGGTCGGGCTATATATAGACACGGGCAAAAATTTGGAAATTTCTCCGAACCCCTTCGCCCGCGCGATAGCTCGCTCTGCCAACGTGGTCTCCGGATCGTCTCCTCGCCGCCAGCCGCCTCCTGTCGCTGGTCTCCATCGCCGTCAACGGAATTCAACCCCGCCGTTGCCTCCATAGCGAGTCTCCGCCGGACTAGGGTATGGACTCGAGTGTGCTATTCCCAATCTGATTCCTAGCACATTGTGATCATATTGATTCTTGCCACGGTTGCAACACTCCTATCCAGTCAATGCAATTCGTAGAATAGGTTTGATTTGAAATTTTAGGGTTAGGTTTCCGCCGAAACCATCTCGGACCCACCGAGTTGAAAAACTCGGTCCCACCGATTTGGCTCATGCTATTGCACAAGTGAGACTCGGTCTGACCGAGAATTACTAATCGGTGTGACCGATTTTGGAACTTTGTCAAACCCTAGCAGTCTCGGTGCCACCGAACTATGACTCGGTCTGACCGAGTTCATCAGTTTAGGTTCCAAAACTGCTTCGGTATCACCGAGTTTAAAAATCGGTAGATCCAAAATGATTTTTGTGGGAAACTAAAACTAAGATCTTGAATCATTCTTTTCCAAAAACCTCTGCATTTTGTGATGCTCATCTCTTCTACCTCATCTATAAACTCTTCACAGGGTCAGCAGTCAGCTTTTTCATCATGTCTGATCAGAGTGACAGCCAGAATGTGTCAGAAGAGCAAGTGCATATGAGTGAGGGCACTAGTCCCTCCAGTTATTCAGATGAAGGCAGCAAGAGTACCCCTAGCAATTTGCCAAAAGCTGCCACTAGACAAAAGAAGAAAAGAACCTCAGAATCAGAGGATGAGGATTATGTGGCAGAAGAAGAAGAAGCTACTTCCAAGAGAGTAGAGCTCAAGAAGGAGTCTGGCTCAGCACAAAGGACAAAGACAGGCTTGAAATTCAAAAGGCCAGCAGGTAGACATCCCATGCCTAAGGCCAGAGCCTCAACTCAGATTGCTGGAATGCCTGCACCCAAAGGGCCAGTTGCTGCTGAAGGAAAGAAGGAAAGTAAAAGAGGCAGATGGTGCAAGAAAGTTGATCCAATGCCTGAATTTGAACAGCATTCTTCTGAGGAAGAGGATGAAGAAGAAGAGGTTGCTGCAACAGCACCTAAGGCACCAAAGCTGATGGGTGATGCTATAAGGATAGGGGCTACTGCATCAAAGCCCAAGGAAGCACCCAAAGCAGCATCAAAGGCCAAGCCAGCTCCAAAGCCAAAACCAAAGAGAAATACAAGGAGCATCCCAACTGCTAAAAAGAACAAGGCCCCAGTGCCTGACATTGCAGAAGAGGAAGAAGATCAAGTGCTCAGAAAGCTAAAGCCCAAGATCCCAGACCGCAACGATGCTCATCCTGTGGCTGAAGATATGAAAATCAGAAGAGATTCAGGGCTGAGGAAGTGGAGAGCAGAAGATCCTTATGCTACAAGGAGAAGAACTGCGGTTGATTACAGGTTCCACACAAGGGAACAACAGGACTTCTATGAGACAGTCTTGCTTGATAAGAAGCCTATCGTTTGTGACATGAGATGGGTAGACTAGGAATACATCAAGGACAATGAAGAATACTTTCCTGGAGTGCAAGACAGTTTCAAGGCTTGTGGAGTAGCTGACTTTGTTGGGCAGAAGCTCACAAAGTGGAATGAAGAGCTGATCATGCAATTCTACTCCACAGCATACTTCTATCGAGATGGAAGGATTGTATGGATGTCAGAAGGAACAAGGTATCAATCAACAATTGCTGAGTGGGCACAGCTCATCAATACCCCAGAGGAGCATGAGGATGACTTGGACATATATGCCAAGAAGAAGATGGATCACAACTCCATGTCCAACATGTACAAGGAGATCCCAAACAAGGCACTTGACACTTTCAAGTTTGGCTCAGTACATTATCTTCTGTCAGGGCTACCAACCATCAATTGGATTCTGAGGCACACTTTATTGCCCAAGTCAGGTGATCACAAGATGATCAGAGGCCATGCAATCAATTTGCTTCATATCTTTGATGTGCCACAGAAGTTCAAAGTCATGAGCCTCATGGTAGAAACAATCAAAAGGACTGCAACAGATCAGAAGAGGAGCTGTGGTTATGCCCCTCAGATCCAAGAGCTGATAAACTCCAAGATGGGCACAGGCATATACTTATTGGACAAGGAACATTTGCCTCTTCATCCAGACTTTGAAGATAATCAAGTTGTGATGAACAAGGATGAACCATCATCAGCTCATGCACAAGCTAAGAAGGAGAAGGCAAGGAAGGAGAAAGCTGACAAGATGCCAACTCAAGAGGAGGCATCTGAGTATTTCCTGAAAACCAAGCAAGAGCAGCTTAGTTACTTGATTGCATCCACACTGAAGATTGAGAAAGGACTGGCCACCCTCACTCAGAATCAGGAGAGCTTAGAGAGAATCGTAGAACAAAAGTTCTATGACTTGGATGTCAAAGTAACAGAGATTCAGTCTGCAGTGGAGCTACTTCAAGATGACATGCAGGAGAGGAAAGGGAAGACTACCACTGATGCATTTGCCAGAGTGCCACGAGCTCAGAGGTCATCAGCAGTGCCAGTTCCTGACACCAGATCCACCACCTCAGCTCCAGCTACAACACCAGCCCAACCAGCTCCAGCATTCATTTCAGCTCCAGCTCCAACCACGTCTACAGAGGACTTCGTCCTTGGAGTGATTCAGACTCCACCACCACCAGAAGATCAAGCCTGAGTGTCGATCTAGCCCTATGCATTTTCTAGGAACTTTTCGGTAACTTGTTTCCAAAGGGGGAGAAAAATGTATAGATCATAGGCTTTGAGAGAGAGAGTGTGTTGCTTTTATTCTCTCTTTCTTTATTTGGTGGTTTTTCAAACTTTGTTTGCTTTTGGTTGAGATACTATGATATGCTTGTGAGACATTGATGATCATGTGTTTGATCATAAGCTACACTTATGCATGCTTGATATTATCCTATCTATCTTATGTGATCATTCACTTTTCTTGGTGATGAGTGCATGTATTTAATTCTTCTCATTTTGAGCGCTCCACCAAGATGTATGTGACATGGAAGAGTAACCCATGATTCTAACTCTTTGTGCATTTGCAGTCCAAAGCAAACTTTAAATATGCACAAATTTAGGGGGAGCTCTTACTTTTCACATACTTCTCAAAGCGACGATATATTTCATTCTTATTATCATTTGTCGAAGCTTTGATCTATATGTTGTCATCAATTACCAAAAAGGGGGAGATTGAAAGTGCAACTATCCCTAGGTGGTTTTGGTAATTCATAACAACATATAGCTCATTGAGCTAACGCCATTCCAAGATAATTATTTCACGAAAGCTCAATGATTGGCATGGCATGGATGATGAAAGTAGATTCCTCAAAATGCTAAGGACAAAGGATTGGCTAAAGCTTCAAGCTCAAGACTCTTCATTTTATATTTTAGTGGTCCAAGATCACATTGAGTCTATAGGAAAAGCCAATACTATCAAGGAGGGATGAGGTGTTGCTTAATGAGACTCTTGCTTTATGTGCTTAGTGATATGATCCAAAACCCTCAACTACTTTCCCATATCCACATTTGACCTAAACCAAAAGCCAAACTCGGTCTTACCGATTCTTTCAATCCAACGCCACCGAATTTCACTTGTCATAGCCACTGCCAAACCCAAGCAAATCGGTTCTACCGATAGGGATCTCGGTCTCACCTAGATGGGATTGCAATCTCTCTGTTTCCTTTTCGTAACTTTTCGGTCTCACCGAAAGAGCGGATCGGTCCCACCGAGATTGCAATGTAAACTCTCTGTTTCCTTTTTGTAACTTTTTGGTCTCACCGAAAGAGCAAATCGGTCCCACCGAGTTTGCCTGACCAACTCTCTGGTTAGCTAATTACCAAATCGGTCTCACCGAGTTTGTGTAATCGGTCTCACCGAGATTACGTTATGCCCTAACCCTAACCATATCGGTCCTACCGAGTTGCATGTCGGTCCCACGGAAAATATCTAACGGTCACTAGGTTTACTAAATCGGTTCGGCCGAGTTTGTTGATTCGGTCCCATCGAGATTGGTTAATTGTGTGTAACGGTTGGATTTTGTGTGGAGGCTATATATACCCCTCCACCTCCTCTTCATTCGTGGAGAGAGCCATCAGAACACATCTACACTTCCAACTCATATGTTCTGAGAGAGAACCACCTACCCTTGTGTTGAGGCCAAGATATTCCATTCCTACCATATGAATCTTGATCTCTAGCCTTCCCGAAGTTGCTTTCCACTCAAATCTTCTTTCCACCAGATCCAAATCCTATGAGAGAGAGTTGAGTGTTGGGGAGACTATCATTTGAAGCACAAGAGCAAGGAGTTCATCATCAACACACCATTTGTTACTTCTTGGAGAGTGGTGTCTCCTAGATTGGCTAGCTGTCACTTGGGAGCCTCCGACAAGATTGTGGAGTTGAACCAAGGAGTTTGTAAGGGCAAGGAGATCGCCTACTTCGTGAAGATCTACCGCTAGTGAGGCAAGTCCTTCGTGGGCGATGGCCATGATGGAATAGACAAGGTTGCTTCTTCATGGACCCTTCGTGGGTGGAGCCCTCCATGGACTCGCGCAACTGTTACCCTCCGTGGGTTGAAGTCTCCATTAATGTGGATGTAGGATAGCACCACCTATCTGAACCACGCCAAAAACATCCGTGTCTCCAATTGCGTTTGAATTCTCTGAACCCTTCCCTTTACATTCTTGCAAGTTGCATGCTTTACTTTCCACTGCCTATATAATCTTTGCATGCTTGCTTTATTTGTGTGATGATTGCTTGTCTTGTTCTAAAATAGCTAAAATCTGCCAAGAACTAAAATTGGGAAAAGGTTAAGTTTTTATTTGGTCAAGTAGTCTAATCACCCCCCTCTACACATACTTTCGATCCTACAAATAGACCCGGGGGCCATAGGTTTCACTAGTGGCTTCTCTCAAGAGCATAAGTATTCTACGGTGGGTGAACAAATTACTGTTGAGCAATTGACAGAATTGAGCATAGTTATGAGAATATCTAGGTATGACCATGTATATAGGCATCACGACCGAGACAAGTAGACCGACTCCTGCCTACATCTACTACTATTACTCCACTCATCGACCGCTATCCAGCATGCATCTAGAGTATTAAGTTAAAAACAGAGTAACGCCTTAAGCAAGATGACATGATGTAGAGGGATAGTTTCATGCAATATGATAAAAACCCCATCTTGCTATCCTCGATGGCAACAATACAATACGTGCCTTGCTGCCCCTTCTGTCACTGGGAAAGGACACCGCAAGATTGAACCAAAAGCTAAGCACTTCTCCCATTGGAAGAAAAACCAATCTAGTAGGCCAAACCAAACTGATAATTCGAAGATCCTTGCAAAGATAACCAATCATACATAAAAGAATTCAGAGAAGATTCAAATATTATTCATAGATAGACTTGATCATAAACCCACAATTCATCGGTCTCAACAAATACACCGCAAAAAGAAGATTACATCGAATAGATCTCCATGAGAGAGGGGGAGAACATTGTATTGAGATCCAAAAAGAGAGAAGAAGCCATCTAGCTACTAACTATGGACCCAAAGGTCTGAGGTAAACTACTCACACTTCATCGGAGGGGCTAGGATGATGTAGAAGCCCTCCATGATGATGGCCCTCTCCGGCGGAGCTCCGGAACAGGCCCCAAGATAGGATCTCATGGATACATAAAGTTGCGGTGGTGGAATTAGGTTTTTGGCTCTGTATCCGATCGTTTGGGGGTACGTAGGTATATATAGGAGGAAGGAGTACGTCAGTGGAGCTTCGAGGGGCCCACGAGGCAGGGGCGCGCCCTAGGGGGGGCCTCCACCCTCGTGACCGCCTCGTGGCTTTCTTGACACAGGGTCCAAGTCTCCTGGGTCTTATCTGATGAGAAAATCACGTTCCCGAAGGTTTCATTCCGTTTGGACTCCGTTTGATATTCTGTTTCTCCGAAACACTAAAATAGGCAAAAAAAAACAGCAATTCTAGGCTGGGCCTCCGGTTAATAGGTTAGTCCCAAAAATAATATAAAAGTGGAAAATAAAGCCCAATATAGTCCAAAACAGTAGATAATATAGCATGGAGCAATAAAAAATTATAGATACGTTGGATACGTATCAGGCATCCCCAAGCTTAATTCTTGCTCGTCCTCGAGTAGGTAAGTGATAAAAAGAGAATTTTTTATGCGAAGACTACTTGGCATAATTTCAGTGTAAATCTTCTTAATTGTGGTATGAATATTCAGATCCAAAAGATTCAAGACAAAAGTTCATGTTGACATAAAAATAATAATACTTCAAGCATACTAACTAAGCGATTATGTCTTCTCAAAATAACATGGCCAAAGAAAGCTATCCCTACAAAATCATATAGTCTGGCTATGCTCTATCTTCACCACACAAAGTATTTAAATCATGCACAAGCCCGATGACAAGCCAAGCAATTGTTTCATACTTTTGACATTTTCAAAACTTTTTCGATCTTCACGCAATACATGAGCGTGAGCCATGGATGTAGCACTATATGTGGAATAGAATGGTGGTTGTGGAGAATACAAAAAGAGGGGAAGATAGTCTCACATCAACTAGGTGTATCAACAGGCTATGGAGATGCCCATCAATAGATATCAATGTGAGTGAGTAGGAATTGCCATGCAACGGATGCACTAGAGCTATAAGTATATGAAAGCTCAACAAAAGAAACTAAGTGGGTGTGCATCCAACTCGCTTGCTCATGAAGACCTAGGGCATTTTGAGGAAGCCCATCATTGGAATATACAAGCCAAGTTCTATAATGAAAAATTCCCACTAGTATATGAAAGTGACAAAATGAGAGACTCTCTATCATGAAGATCATGGTGCTACTTTGAAGCACAAGTGTGGTAAAAGGATAGTAACATTGTCCCTTCTCTCTTTTTCTCTCATTTTTTTATTTGGGCCTTTTCTCTTTTTTATGGCTTTTTTTTCTTTTTTTTCCGTCCGGAGTCTCATCCTGACTTGTGGGGGAATCATAGTCTCCATCATCCTTTCCTCACTTGGGACATTGCTCTAAAAATGATGATCATTACAGTTCTTATTTTTCTTACAACTCAACAATTACAACTCAATACTTAGAACAAAATATGACTCTATATGAATGCCTCCGGCGGTGTATCGGGATATGCAATGAATCAAGAGTGACATGTATGAAAGAATTATGAACGGTGGCTTTGCCACAAATACGATGACAACTACATGATCATGCTAGCAATATGACAATGATGGACCATGTCATAATAAACGGAACGGTGGAAAGTTGCATGGCAATACATCTCGGAATGGCTATGGAAATGCCATGATAGGTAGGTATGGTGGCTGTTTTGAGGAAGGTATATGGTGGGTGTATGACACAGGCGAAAGGTGCGAGGTATTAGAGAGGCTAGCAATGGTGGAAGGAAGGAAAGTGCTTTTAATCCATGGACTCAACATTAGTCATAAATAACTCATATAGTTATTGCAAAAATCTAGAAGTTATCAAACAAAGTATTACGCACATGCTCCTAGGGGGGTAGATTGGTAGGGAAAGACCATCGCTCGTCCCCGACCACCACTCATAAGGAAGACAATCAATAAATAAATCATGCTCCGACTTCATCACATAACGGTTCACCATATGTGCATGCTACGGGAATCACAAACTTTAACATAAGTATTTCTCAAATTCACAACTACTCAACTAGCATGACTCTAATATCACCATCTTCATATCTCAAAACAATTATCAAGCATCAATCTTTTCTTAGTATCCAATGCACTCAAAAGAAAGTTTTACAAATCTTGAATACCAAGCATATTATTATTAAGCAATTTACCATGCTATTAAAGACTCTCAAAATAATCTAAGTGAAGCATGAGAGATCAATAGTTTGTATAAAACAAACCCACCACCATGCTCTAAAAGATATAAGTGAAGCACATAGAGCAAAATTCTAAAGCTCAAAAGATATAAGTGAAGCACTAGAGCAAAACTATATAGCTCAAAAGATATAAGTGAAGCACATAGAGTATTCTATCAAATTCCAATTCATGTATGTCTCTCTCAAAAGGTGTGTACAGCAAGGATGATTGTGGCACACTAACAAACAAAGACACAAATAACACAAGACGCTCCAAGCAAAACACACATCATGTGGTGAATAAAAATATAGCTCCAAGTAAAATTACCAATGGAAGTAGACGAAAGAGGGGATGTCTGCCGGGGCATTCCCAAGCTTTTACTTTTTGGTGTCCTTGTATTATCTTGGGTGTGCCATGGGCATCCCCAAGCTTAGGCTCTTGACACTCCTTGTTCCATAATCCATCAAAAGATTTCACCCAAAACTTGAAAACTTCACAACACAAAACTCAATAGAAATCTCGTGAGCTCCGTTAGCGAAAGAAAACAAAAGACCACTTCAAGGTACTGTAATGAACTCATTATTTATTTATATTAGTGTTAAACCTACTGTATTCAAACTTCTCTATGGATTATAAACTATTTTACTAGCCATAGATTCATCAAAATAAGCAAACAACACACGAAAAACAGAATCTGTCAATAAACAGAACAGTCTGTAGTAATCTGTAATTAGCACAAACTTAGGGAACTTCAAAAAATCTACCAAAATAGGACGACATAGACAATTTGTTTATTGATCAGCGCCAATTGGAATCAGTATTTTATCACGTTCTGGTGATTTTTAACAATTGTTTTTGTGAGCAGAAAGTTTCTGGAAATTACGGCAAGATCAAATAACTATCATCCAAGAAGATCCTATAGGTCTAACTTGGCACAAACACTTACTAAAACACAAAACCACATCTAAACAGAAGGTAGATGGATTATTTATTCCTAAACAGAAGAAAAAACTAAAAAACTAAAAATAAAATTGGGTTGCCTCCAAACAAGCGCTATCGTTTAACGCCCCTAGTTAGGCATAAAAGCGAGGATAGATCTAGGTATTGCCATCTTTGGTAGGCAATCCATAAGTGGATCTCATGATAGATTCATATGGCAATTTTATTTTCTTTCTAGGGAAGTGTCCCATGCCCTTCTTTAATGGGAATTGGAATCTAATATTCCCTTCCTTCTTATCAATAATTGCACCAACCGTTCTAAGGAAAGGTCTACCGAGAATAATAGGGCAAGAAGGATTGCAATCTATATCAAGAACGATAAAATCTACGGGCACATAATTCCAATTTGCAACAATAAGAACATCATTAATTCTTCCCATAGGTTTCTTAATAGTGTAATCCGCAAGATGCAAGTTTAGAGAGCAATCATCAAAATCACGGAAATCTAGCAAATCACAAAAAGTTTTGGGAATAGTGGAGACACTAGCACCCAAATCACACAAAGCATAAAACTCATGATCCTTAATCTTAATTTTAATAGTTGGTTCCCACTCATCATAGAGTTTTCTAGGGATAGAAACTTTCAACTCAAGTTTTTCTTCATAAGATTGCATCAAGACATCAACGATATGTTCGGTAAAGGCTTTATTTTGACTATAAGCATGAGGAGAATTTAGCACGATTGCAACAAGGAAATACAATCAACTAAAGAGCAACTTTCATAATTAAATTCCTTGAAATCCAATATAGTGGGTTTAGCAACATCTAGGGTTTTATTTCTTTCAATCCCACTTTTATCAATTTCATCTTCAAGATCTAAATACTCCGAATTTTTGAAACGCCTTCTAGGTAAAGGAAGATCATATTCAGTTTATCAAGATTCATATTGCAAAACAAAGATTTAATAGGGGACACATCAATAACTTTTAGATCGTCATCTTAATTTTCATAGGAATTGGAAGAACACGCTTTAATAAAGGCATCTTTCATATCACGCGTCCTAGCGGTTCTGTCGGGGGAAACTGCCTCCACGAGCACCTATGGGGACGGAGCCCTTTTTCGGTTCAGCGGGGGGCGGAGGTCGCGCGAAGAGCAGATCGAGGCGAGGCACACGAGGGGTTTACCCAGCTTCGGGCCGCACGGATGCGTAAAACCCTACTGCTGCTTTGTGGATTGTATTGTGTTCTTGCTCGGGAGCGCTGAGTGCTACAGTACACACAAGCTGCTGGCGAGACCGAGCATGAGTGTCCTCCTCCTCCTCTACGTTGCGCATGGGCCTCCTTTTATATGCTCAAGGGGTCACCGACAGGTGGCAACATAGGCAAGGGTAAAAATGGAAAAGTGCTGTGTTGGGTACAGCTACTTGTACAGTGTATCATACCTAACTCTGACGGCAGGGGACAAGGGCATTAAATGCCCGTCTGCGTCGCCTAAACAGTGCGAAAAGGGACCGTCAGGGGCGCCACCGTTCGCCACAATGGCTATCTTGTCAGCGTCGTTTGCCACCGCATCCCCCTGGCTACACAGCCTCTCACCACGTACGCCTGGAATGGTCCCAGAGCGACACGTCGATGGATGAGCTGGAGCGCGGGCTGCGGAGTAGTAGCTTGCCGCGGTCGTTGTCTTGTCTCATCTGGGAGCTCCTTGCCGGGACGCGTGGCGCGTCGCGGCAAGTTTCCTGAAGTGCCTTGGCCGGCATTCCCGGCAAGCTCCTCTTGCCGGGGTCTTGTGCCTCGAGTGGCCTTCCCGGCAAGCTCCTCTTGCCGGGGTCTTGTGCTTCGGGTGGCCTTCCCGGCAAGCTCCTCTTACCGGGGCCTTGTGTCTTTGGTTCGAATACTTTGTTCTCGAATGGCTCCAAAGGGAACCACGGAGGACCTTGGCGGTCGTCTGGCAAGCCTTGCCACGGGGTGCTGCGACTGCCCGTGCACAAGTTCGGGATACTAGCGTACCCCTACTCTAGTACACCGACAGGAGCCCCCGGGCCTGGGCCATACACGGTGCCGAGCGCTGTTGGGCCAGGCCCAAAACAGGGCACGGGCACTCGCGGCCTGGGTCATGCCGTATCTTCCTCCGTATCCACCACGCCCTCCTCGAACGGCACGCGTCGATTGCGGCGTCGTGGGGGGGAGACGTGTGCGACGTGAACGGCGTGCGTGGGGCTGAGTCCCGCATGCATACGTCACGTCGTAGTAAAGGGGGCGGTTCACGCCTTCCCCATAAATGGAGGGAGGCGTGGAGGCGTGGTTCGTTTACTAGATGGGGCCGAGGCACGGTTTCCGAGGCGTCCGCTCCCCACGATCACGGGTGGGGAGAGGTCGCCTCATCCGTCGCCTCGGTTATGCACGCCTGCCATGCGGATTCCATGCGCCTGGAGTGGCGAACGGTGGAGGCGGGAAACCGGGCCGTCGTGGGTCGAGGCAGCGAGTCGGTCCCAGTTCCCGGCTCCTCCTGTGTCTTGATTGGCTGAGTGGGGCGGCCGCGCCCCCACCCCGCTCCTTTATAAGGAGCGGGAGGGGGGGACGGAAACCCGCATTCCTTCATCTCCTCTTCCTTCAGCTTCTGCTCCCCTCTCTCCCATTCGCCATGGAGAAAGGGAACCCTCGTCCTTCAACGGTGGCGGCGAGGGTCACCGCTAGACAACGCGTTCCTCCCTCTCCCGCACCTGTGGTGGCAGAGCCAGCCGCAAGGGGAAGAGGGAGGGGGCGAGGCCGTGGGCGACGTCGAGGGCGAGGTCGAGGCGCTCGGGGAAGAGGTGGACGGGGCAGCGCGCCGGCCTCGCCTCCGCCAGCAGCTCCTCTCCCCATGGCGGTCCATTTCGGGGACGACCCTTGTGAGTTCTTCATCAGGCTGCGTCGGCCGCCTCGTCGTCGCCTTTGTCTCCCGACTCCATTTGCGAGCGATATGGAGTTGGACCCGCCCGAGACGCTGAGGCTGCACATGAGGGGCTGCGGAATCAGTGGTACGCGAGTCCGCGTTGACTTCCCGGCCCCTAATGTGATGTATCTTGGTCGAGGGTGGAAGACGTTCGCCCGTATCCACAGCTTGACGGAGGGGCTCACCCTCCATTTTAAGCTAATGGAGGGCGGTCTCCTCTCCGTCAAGGTCTTCGGGTGCTTCAGCACTCGGGCGAGGTGCTGCGTGGAGAGCTCCTCTGATAGCGAAGACTCCTTGTCGAGCGGGAGTGACGAGGAGGACAGCGGCAGCGACGACGAGGGTGGCGGGCGGCAGGATGACGGGTCCGACTATGTGTCGGGCGCCGTTCCGTGCGGCACCGGCGACCCCATCATCCGCGTCGCCGGCTCCTTGAACTCCTCGGGGTCGTCTCCTTGGCGGCTAGCGTAGGGAGGCTGCGGAAGAGGAAGAGGGCGGGCGGCAAGGCCGTCAACTCGGAGTACGGGGGCACGACGCCCTCGATAGCATGCTGACGTCCTGCCGCCTCGTTTTCGAGCCCTGCTTCCGGCGCCGCCATCGCCACCCAGCCTTTGGACGACCACCGAGATGTTCTCTTGGTGTCTTCTGCCACCCGTAGCTCGCCTAGGCGTTCCTTTTGCCCTTCTCGCCTCCTTGACCTATCTCCTGAAGAGAGGGACAAGAAAGGGATTATGGGCACCTTATCTCTTTTTAATTTGTAAGCCCTCGGGCCTTAACTACATTTAAAACTTGTAATCCCTCTATGCATGTTTTTCATTCTCTATGGACTGTACCTGAGTGGAATGTTTTTTTAATGAAAAGGGGATGCTTGCCGGGTCACTTGTCTCGCGGGTGGAACCCATGTCAAGGAGCAAATCCTAGATATCCTTAAGATAGACACTTCTTTTCCCGGCAGCAGGCCCTGCCGTCTTCCCACGTTACCCGACCTTTCTCACGCTTTTGGCGGAGGCAGGGATGAGGCGGGTTCAGGATCCTCGTTTCGTCCCTTCGCTGCCGCGACTACGACCAAACCAGGCCCCAGGAGCGAGCCCGAGGGCCTAGAGTTATGGGAGCACGGTAGCTTTTAGGGAGAAACGAGTTTTCGCATACCTCAGTCCATAAGAGAATGCACGCTAAGGGACGAAAAAATTATCTGAGATTGCAGCCCCCCGGCAACCCTGGCTTGCCGTGGGCGAATCTTTGTACTTGCAGCCCCCGGCAACACTGGCTTGCCGGGGTCCAGATGCTGGTCCGTCCTTCTTCTCTCTTTCGTCCTCAGGTGGTCCGGTGAGGATACGCGAGCCCTGCGAACCAAGGGAAACAAAAGAACAGCAAAGGGACGCACACTCGACCTCTAAGCTAGGGGTTAGCCGCTGCTAGGCACTATCAACCCTAACCAAGGACGAGACTCGACTCAGCATGCATGCTACAACTTAGGGCGCCAGCGCTTCATTTATGCTCAGGGTCTGCGCCTGCCTTTGTACAAAGGATTACATGCAACAGCAGCAAGACTTGTACAAAAAGGTGGTTGCCGGAACAGGGTCCGACAACCGCGCCTTACGAGTAAAACTTACGGAGATTCTCAATATTCCAGGAGTTGCTCACCGGAATGCCATCTTCGGTCTCAAGGCAGACAGCGCCAGGCCTAGTGACTCGTTTCACCCGGTAAGGGCCTTCCCACTTCGGCGTCAACTTGTTGGAATTCTTGGCGGACTGAACGCGTCGAAGAACAAGGTCGCCTTCCTCGAAACTTCTGGCATTAACTTTGCGGCTGTGGTAGCGGCGCAAAGCTGGCTGGTATCGAGCAGCTCGTATAGCAGCCTGAAGACGATCTTCCTCAAGGAGCAGCGTGTCCTCTTGCCGCAGCTGCTCTTGCTCAAGCTCATCATAAGCGAGCACTCGAGGTGATCCGTATACGAGTTCCGTGGGGGTAACTGCTTCTGCTCCATAGACTAGAGCAAAAGGTGTCTGGCCAGTGGCTCGATTTGGCGTCGTCCTGATCGACCAAAGAACCACCGGCAGCTCCTCGATCCAGTTTCTTCCGCACTTGTGCAGCCTGTCGAAAGTTCTGGTCTTGAGGCCGCGCAACACTTCAACATTTGCCCTCTCCGCTTAACCGTTGCTTCTGGGGTGAGCAACAGAAGCGAAGCAGACCTTGGCGCCAAGATCTTGGACGTACTGCATGAAGGTGCGGCTCGTGAATTGTGTACCGTTGTCGGTGATGATCCTGTTAGGGATCCCGAAGCGGCAAACAATCGACCTGAAGAACTTGACTGCTGACTGTGCTGTCACCTTCCTCACTGCTTCCACTTCTGGCCACTTTGTGAACTTGTCGATTGCAACGTACAAGAACTCAAAGCCCCCGACAGCCCGGGGGAAGGGGCCGAGGATGTCGAGCCCCCAGACCGAAAATGGCCAGGATAAAGGGATCGTCTGGAGAGCTTGAGCCGGCTGGTGTATCTACTTGGAATGGAACTGGCACGCTTCACACTTGGTTACTTGTGCGGTTGCATCCTGGAGGGTTGTTGGCCAAAAGAAACCTTGCCGGCAAGTGCTCTTCCGCCAATGTGGTGACCACATATGCCTCCATGTATCTCTGCCAACAGCTTTTGTCCATCTTTCCGGGGAATACACTTCAATTTCACACCATTGAGTCTTCTTCTGTACAGTGTGCTGTCAACAAACTGGTACATACTTGACTGCCGGGCTACTCTTTCCGCTTCTTCTTGCTCTTCGGGAAGTTCTCCTGTCTGAAGGAAACGGACGATCTGCTGTGCCCATGCTGGAGCTTGGGGCTCGACAACAAGGACTAAAGGCGCATCTGCTGCTGCGGGAACATCCGCTTCTACGGTGAGAACCTGCGGCTCAGCCGGAGCTTGATGTTCCCTGGCAAGTTTGTCGGAGCAAGACTTGTCGGGAGCATCTGCTTCGACGGAACAAACCCTGGGGTTTGCCGGAGCAGACTGCTCCTCAGCACTCTTGGCGTCGATCTTGGGGACCTCTTGGCGGCGGCTTCGGGAAGCTCTGCCGGAAGATAGTCACCAGAAATCAACTTCCTTTTCTTGCTCTGTCCAGTTGATGGTGTTACGGATGGTTGAGTTAGCTTGAGCACAAAGATCCCTGGTTCCACAGGTAACTTAAGTGCGGCGCATTTTGACAGGCCATTTGCGATGTCGTTCTGAGCTCTTGGGACGTGCTCCATTTGTAGGCCGACAAAGTGCTCTTTTAGCTTCCTCACTTCATCAACGTAAGCTTCCATCAACGGACTCTGGTAATCCTTGTTCACTTGGCGGACGACAAGCTGCGAGTCACCCCTGACAATGAGCTTCTTGATCCCAAGGTCTGCCGCGATCCTGAGACCGGCAAGCAAACCCTCGTACTCTGCAGTATTGTTTGTTGCTTGCTCCTTGGGAAAGTGCATCTGGACTATGTACTTGAGGTGCTCTCTGGTGGGTGCGACAAGCAGCACACCAGCACCGGCGCCTTGCAGCGAGAAGGCACCATCAAAGTACATCAGCCACTCTTTGCTCACCTCCTTGACGGGGATGCTCGTCTCCGGGATTTCTTCATCTGGTGTTGGCGTCTACTCTGCTATGAATTCTGCCAATGCTCTGCTTTGGATAGTTGAAGTGCTCTCAAACTTGAGACCAAAGCTTGACAGTTCCAGTGCCCACTCAACAATCCTGCATGTTGCTTCCGGATTCTGCAGTATCCTCTTCAGCGGAAAGCGAGTGACAACTGTGATCTCATGTGCTTGGAAGTAATGGCGCAGCTTCCTCGAGGCCATGAGAAGGCCGAAAAGCAATTTCTGCACACCAGAGTACCTTGACCTAGCCCCCTGCAGAAGGGAGCTGACAAAGTAAACTGGGCGCTGCACCATTCTCTTCTTCTGCACCTCCTCTTGCGCCTGCGCAGATCCATCCTTGTCGGGACCAGAGCTTGTCGGGGAAGCCCCCTGCTTGTCGCCGGATGCGCTTGCCGCGGTTGCTGGCTCATCATCCGCCTCCCTCTCCGCTACTAACGCAGCACTAACCACTTGATTGGTTGCCGCCAGATACAGCAGCAATTTCTCTTGTGGCTTAGGTGCGACAAGTATTGGAGTGGATGACAGGTATCTCTTCAAGTCCTGCAGCGCAGCCTCCGCTTCCGGAGTCCATTTCATTGGACCCGCCTTTTTCAAGATTTTGAAAAACGGCAGGGCGCGCTCAGCAGACTTGGAGATCAACCTGCTGAGAGCTGCCACGCAACTGGCAAGTTTCCGTACATCCTTGACGCGCTTTGGTGCTTCGATCTGCTCAATGGCCTTGATCTTGTTGGGGTTGGCCTCAATCCCTCGCTGGGACACGAAGAACCCGATAAGCTTGCCGGAAGGGACTCCAAACACACACTTCTCGAGGTTGAGCTTGAGGCTGATCTTGCGCAGATTTGCAAAAGTCTCTTCTAGATCTTGAATCAGAGTTGACTTGTCCTTGCTCTTGACCACTATATCATCCATGTATGCTTCCACATTTCTGTGTATTTGTGGCTCAAAAGCGGTATGGACTACCCTTGCAAACGTTGAACCAGCATTCTTCAAACCAAAAGGCATCCGTACGAAACAGTACGTGCCACATGGAGTGATAAATGCGGTCTTCTCCTCATCCTCTTCTACCATGAAGATCTGATGGTATACTGAGTATGCATCAAGAAATGAAAGCAGGTCACATCCGGCCGTGGAGTCAACAATCTGGTCAATGCGCGGCAAGGGAAATGGATCTTTGGGACAAGCTTTATTAACATCAGTAAAGTCGATGCAAAGCCTCCATTTCCCGTTTGCTTTGCGCACGACTACAGGATTGGCCAACCACGTAGGATGGAGCACTCCTCTGACAAGGCCTGCTGCTTCCAACTTCTTGATTTCTTCTGCGATGAATTCTTGGCGCTCCACTGCCTGCTTCCTGACTTTCTGCTTGACGGGCCGCGCGTGAGGACAGATGGCAAGGTGGTGCTCAATTACTTTCCTGGGAACACCGGGGATGTCAGACGGTTGCCAGGCAAACACATCGTCATTCGCCCGCAGGAAAGCAACGAGCGCGCTTTCCTATTTAGGGTCGAGAGTGGCACTGATGGTGAAGGTACCACCAGTGTCGTCCTCTTTGGCGGACACCTTCTTGGTCGCTGGCGGAGCTGCCATCGTCTTCTTGCACTTGCCGGTGGAGCTCGATGGTGCGTCCTCGACGGTAGCGCAGCACTCCGAAGAGGTGCGCTTGCCGGAGTGGGCATCAGAGCTCTTGCCGGACCTGGTCTTCTTCTTCCCCCCGGGAGCTTCAGCGGCAAGTGTCTCGTGATCCGTTGCGGCTGCTGCTTCTTGGTAGATCTTGTCGGCACAGATAAGAGCATCCTTCTTATCGCCAGGGACAGAGATGACACTTATCAGACCTGGCATCTTCAGCATGTTGTATGCGTAGTGAGAGGCCGCCATGAACTTGGCGAGCGCTGGACGGCCGAGAATTCCATTATAAGGCAATGGAAAATCGGCAACGTCCAAGGTGATCCTCTCAGTCCTGAAGTTCAACTCGCTGCCAAATGTCACCGGCAACGTGATCTTCCCCTTCGGCTTGCTCGTTCCCGGTTAATTCCTTGGAATGTGCCGGTCTCTTCGAGCTCGCTGTCGAGGACTTGGAGTTTCCAAAGCACAGCGGAGGAGATCAGGTTCAAGCCGGCCCCACCATCAACTAGCATCTTAGTGACCTTGAGGTTGCAGATAGTTGGCGAAACCAACATCGGCAGGCACCCGAGCGCAGTTGTGCGATCAGGGTGGTCCTCAATATCAAAGATGATAGGCGTGCTGGACCATCTCAGAAGCTTGCGTGACTCGATGGGTGGTTCTGCTGCATTGACTTCTCGCACCCACTGCTTGAGTTGGCGGTGTGAAGTATGCAGAGAAGCACCGCCGTCAACGCACAAGACCTCTGTGGCTTTCTGGAACTCCTGCTCACTGGTTTCGTCATCATCCATGTCTTCGTCGTCGTCGTCATCTCCATCCTTGTCGGGGCCGCGGGGAGGTCTGTCCCCTTGCCGCTGCTTTTCCTTGCCGCGGCGTCCTCCCCGGGCTGGGCGCTTCGTGCCAGATCCTCCATCACCTCCTTGGGCTTTCTCCTTGTCGCGTCGCTCGTACTCGGCCTTTTGCAGCTCAACGAGCTGCTCGACCTTCTTACAGCTCAGGAGGTCATGGCCCTTGGTGCGGTGGATCTTGCAGTATTGTTTGTTGGTGCCGTCCTGCTTGTCGGCGGCCGCCACAGCCTGGCAGTTGGTGCATATCGCAACCTCCTTGCCGGACCCACCAGCCTTGGCTTGCTTGGCGCCACCTTCGCTGCTGGACTGCTCAACAACAAACACCTCTTTGTTTTTCTTCCTTCTATTGTTCCGCCGCCGGCTCTTATTTGCCGGGGCAGCATCGTCGCTGTCAGATCCTTCTGCTCCTGTGTTTTCTCCGGGGAGTTTCCTCCCTTCTTCAGTACGCGCACACCTGTCGGCCAGGGCATACAGTTCATTGACATCCCTGATCTTGCACATCGCCATCTCCTCCCGCATCCTGCGGTTACGCATGTTCTGATGGAACGCGCTGATGACCGCAGCGGGGTGGACGTCTGGGATGTTGCGTTGCACTTGGCTGAATCTCTGGATGTACTTGCGCAGAGGCTCTCCTTCCTTCTGGGTGAGCAGATGAAGATCACTTTCCTGGCCATGAGGGTTGTGGCCGCCTGTGAAGGCACCGACAAACTGATGGCACAGGTCCGCCCAGGAGGATATGGAGTTGTCCGGCAAGTGCATGAGCCAGGACCTGACGTTGGGCTTGAGCACCAGCAGGAAGTAGTTGGCAAGGATCTTGTCGTCTCGCCCCCCGGCAGCTTGCACCGTGATGGTGTAGATGCTGAGGAACTCCGACGGATGCAGCTTGCCGTCGTACTTCTCTGGTACGTCTGGCTTGAAGTTCTTAATACTGGGCCACTGGACTTGCCGCAGCTCAGGGGTAAACGCAGGGCAACCTACCGCGTAGGGCAGTTCGCCTGGTTCCCTTGGCGCATGCATGTCGACAGTGGGCCCAGCGCGCCGGTCTGACTGACGCCGCTCTTCTCTCCGGCGCTCGATGCGTGTTCGAGCGTCCTCTTGCTGTCGTTCGTGAAGAACGCGGCGCTGATCGTGACGAGCTCGCGGGTCTGATGAAGCAGTGGAGTCGCCGTCGTGGTGGACCCGGCGAGTCGGCGATCTTGGCCTTGGGGGTGGAGAGTGGACGGTGGTCGCACCTCCACCGGTGTTGTCGCCATCGGCTCGCGTCTGGCTGGCTCGCCGCGGCTGTGATGTAGTTGGTTGCCGTGGAGTGTCGCCGTTGGAGAAGCCGATGAGGCTCTGAATGGTGGCCCTCCAATCGTCGATCTTGTCCGGCGTTGGAGGGAAATCTAGGAGCAACTGAGCTCGAGCCAAAGCTTCTGCTGGAGTGGCGGGTAACGGCGGCGAACGGTGCGAGGAGCGGGATATGCTCGGACTTCTAACTATGTTAGAAGGAGCAGTACCCCGTCCAGGCGACCGTGCCTCGCTCGCGCCAGCATGTTGGCGCGTACGCTGGCCTTGAGCATCCCGAGATCCGCCAGCTTGTTCTGGGTCCAGCGAGCGTATGGTACCGTGGGTACCATGGCGCTGCCGGTCCCGCGCCTCCTGAGAAGGGCGCGGTGTGTGCTCGGACGCCGCGGCGTTGTGACCTTCCTCGACGACGCCCGTTCCTCCGACGGCGCCTACCTCACCAGCCGCTGGCTCCGGCGGTGGCGGGTTTGACGCGGACGGATCAACCGCCTCCGAATCCTTCTTCTTCGGTGGCATGTCGATGATGATGATGAAGGTCTAGCTCGTGCGAACGCCGGATCAGGTTCACACAACCTCGACGCCCCCTACCTGGCGCGCCAAAGATGTCGGTGGAAACTGCCTCCACGAGCACCTATGGGGACGGAGCCCGTTTCCGGTTTGGCGGGGGGCGGAGGTGGCGCGAAGAGCGGATCGAGGCGAGGCACACGAGGGGTTTACCCAGCTTCGGGCCGCACGGATGCGTAAAACCCTACTGCTGCTTTGTGGATTGTATTGTGTTCTTGCTCGGGAGCGCTGAGTGCTACAGTACACACAAGCTGCTGGCGAGACCGAGCGTGAGTGTCCTCCTCCTTCTCTACGTTGCGCATGGGCCTCCTTTTATATGCTCAAGGGGTCATCGACAGGTGGCAACGTAGGCAAGGGTAAAAATGGAAAAGTGCTGTGTTGGGTACAACTACTTGTATAGTGTATCATACCTAACTCTGACGGCAGGGGACAAGGGCATTAAATGCCCGTCTGCGTCGCCTAAACAGTGCGAAAAGGGACCGTCAGGGGCGCCACCGTTCGCCACGATGGCTATCTTGTCAGTGCCGTTTGCCACCGCATCCCCCTGGCTACACAGCCTCTCGCCACGTACGCCTGGAATGGTCCCAGAGCGACACGTCGGTGCATGAGCTGGAGCGTGGGCTGCGGAGTAGTAGCTTGCCGCGGCAAGCGCCTTGCCGCGGTCGTTGTCTTGTCTCATCTAGGAGCTCCTTGCCGGGACGCGTGGCGCGTCGCGGTAAGTTTCCTGAAGTGCCTTGGCTGGCATTCCCGGCAAGCTCCTCTTGCCAGGGTCTTGTGCCTCGAGTGGCCTTCCCGGCAAGCTCCTCTTGCCGGGGTCTTGTGCTTCGGGTGGCCTTCCCGGCAAGCTCCTCTTGCCGGGGCCTTGTGTCTTTGGTTCGAATACTTTGTTCTTGAATGGCTCCAAAGGGAACCACGGAGGACCTTGGCGGTCGTCTGGCAAGCCTTCTCGCGGGGTGCTGCGACTGCCCGTGCACAAGTTCGGGATACTAGGGTACCCCTACTCTAGTACACCGACAGGTTCTTTCCTTGCACTCATCAGTGGAAATTCTCATGGCTTTGAGAGACTCATTGATATCATGGTTAGGAGGAATAGATCTAAGCTTTAAAGAATCAACCTCAAGAGAAATTCTATCAACGTTCCTAGCCAAATCATGAACTTTAAGCAATTTCTCTTCAAGCAAAGCATTAAAATTCTTTTGTGAATTCATAAACTCTTTAACACTATTCTCAAATTCAGAGGGCATCTTATTAAAATTTCCATAAGAGTTGTTGTAGGAATTTCCATAATTATTAGAAGGATTACTAGGATAAGGCCTAGGATTAAAATTCCCTCTATACGTGTTGTTACCAAAATTATTCCTACCAACAAAATTCACATCCATAGATTCATTATTATTCTCAATCAAAGTAGACAAAGGCATATCATTAGGATCATAAGAAACACTCTTAGTAGCAAATAATTTCATAAGTTCATCCATCTTTCCACTCAAAACATTGATTTCTTCTATCGCATGCACTTTTTTATTAGTAGATCTTTCAGTGTGCCATTGAGAATAATTAACCTTAATATTATCTAGGAGTTTAGTAGCATCTCCTAAAGTGATTTCCATAAAAGTGCCTCCCGCGGCCGAATCTAAAAGATTTCTAGAAGCGAAGTTCAATCCGGCATAATTTTTTGTATAATCATCCACAAATTCAAACCATGAGTAGGACAATTGCGTATCATTAATTTCATTCTCTCCCAAGCTTGTGCAACATGTTCATGATCAAGTTGCTTAAAATTCATAATGTCGTTTTTAAGAGAGATCATATTAGCGGGAGGAAAATACTTAGAGATAAAAGCATATTTGCACTTGTTCCAAGAATCAATACTATTTTTAGGCAAAGACGAAAACCAAGCTTGAGCACGATCTCTAAGCAAAAAAGGAAATAGCTTCAATTTAACAATATCATTATCGACATCTTTCTTGTTTTGCATATCACATAAATCAACGAAGCTATTCAGATGAGTAGCAACATCTTCACTAGGAAGGCCGGCGAATTGATCTTTCATAACAAGATTCAATAAAGCAGTATTGCTTTGACAAGATTCAGTATTGGTAAGAGGAGAAATCGGAGTGCTATGGAAATCATTATTGTTGGTATTGGTGAAGTCACACAGTTTGGTATTATCTTGAGCCATCGCGACAAACAAGCAATCCAACACACGAGCAAACAAAAGGCAAGCGAGAAAAAGGCAAACGGAAAAAGAGAGGGCGAATAAAACGGCAAGGGTGAAGTGGGGGAGAGGAAAACGAGAGGCAAATGGCAACTAATGTAATGCGAGAGATAGGGATTGTGATGGGTACTTGGTATGTTGAGTTTTGCGCAGACTCCCCGGCAACGGCGCCAGAAATTCTTCTTGCTACCTCTTGAGCACTGCGTTGGATTTCCCCGAAGAGGAGAGGATGATGCAGCAAAGTAGCGTAAGTATTTACCTCAGTTTTTGAGAACCAAGGTATCAATCCAGTAGGAGGCTACGCGCGAGTCCCTCGTACCTACACAAAACAATAGCTCAACGCAACCAACGCGATTAGGGGTTGTCAATCCCTTCACGGTCACTTACGAGAGTGAGATCTGATAGAGAAGATAGATAATATTTTTGGTATTTTTGGTATAGAGATGCAAAGTGAAAAGTAAAAGGCAAAGTAAAAAGCAAAGCAATAATAAAGTGATGGAGATTGATATGATGAGAATAGACCCGGGGGCCATAGGTTCACTAGTGGCTTCTCTCAAGAGCATAAGTATTTTACGGTGGGTGAACAAATTACTGTTGAGCAATTGACAGAATTGAGCATAGTTATGAGAATATCTAGGTATGATCATGTATATAGGCATCATATCCGAGACAAGTAGACCGACTCCTGCCTGCATCTACTACTATTACTCTACTCATCGACCGCTATCCAGCATGCATCTAGAGTATTATGTTAAAAACAGAGTAACGCCTTAAGCAAGATGACATGATGTAGAGGGATAGTTTCATGCAATATGATAAAACTCCATCTTGTTATCCTCGATGTCAACAATACAATACATGCCTTGCTGCCCTTCTGTCACTGGGAAAGGACACCACAAGATTGAACCCAAAGCTAAGCACTTCTCCCATTGCAAGAAAAACCAATCTAGTAGGCCAAACCAAATTGATAATTCAAAGAGACATAACCAATCATACATAAAATAATTCAGAGAAGATTCAAATATTATTCATAGATAGACTTGATCATAAACCCACAATTCATCGGTCTCAAAAAACACACCAAAAAAGAAGATTACATCGAATAGATCTCCACGAGAGAGGGGGAGAACATTGTATTGAGATCCAAAAAGAGAGAAGAAGCCATCTAGCTACTAACTATGGACCCGAAGGTCTGAGGTAAACTACTCACACTTCATCGGAGGGGATAGGATGAAGTAGAAGCCCTCCGTGATGATGGCCCTCTCCGGCGGAGCTCCGGAACAGGCCCCAAGATGGGATCTCATGGATACAGAAAGTTGCGGTGGTGGAATTAGGTTTTTGGCTCCGTATCTGATCGTTTGGGGGTACGTAGGTATATATAGGAGGAAGGAGTACGTCGGTGGAGCTTCGAGGGGCCCACGAGGTAGGGGGCGCGCCCTCCACCCTCGTGACCGACTCGTGGCTTTCTTGACGGAGGGTCCAAGTCTCCTGGGTCTTATATGATGAGAAGATCACGTTCCCGAAGGTTTCATTCCGTTTGGACTCCGTTTGGTATTCTGTTTCTCCGAAACACTGAAATAGGCAAAAAACAACAATTCTGGGCTGGGCCTCCGGTTAATAGGTTAGTCCCAAAAATAATATAAAAGTGGAAAATAAAGCCCAATATAATCCAAAACAGTAGATAATATAGCATGGAGCAATAAAAAATTATAGATACGTTGGAGACGTATCACTGATCGTCTTTGTTCGCGACGGCGACGAGGCTCCGGATGGTGGCCCTCCACTCATCGAGCTTCTCCGCAGCAGGAGGGAAGTCGAGGAGCAGCTGCGCGCGCGCCAAGGCTTCCGCTGGTGTGGGTGGCAGCGAAGCTGGGTGGATAGCGGCGCGCTTTGACTTCTAACTATGTTAGGAGGAGCTCTGTCACGACCCAGCGGCTGCGTGCCATTTTCACCAGTGCTTCGGCGAGCGTGTTGAACTCCTTCGTCTTGCTGACGACGCACAGGGCTCTTCCCACGGCGGCGCCCAGGGTCACCAACATGGTGACGCTATTCGGCGCGCACACCATGGGAAGAACGCGCGGTGGTCGCTGGCGTATGCGTCCTGGAGGTCGCCGCGCCGCCCGGAGTCGGCGCAACGACACCCCCGGAGGGCCCCGCGCCGCCGGCAGGGGGCCCAGCTCCGTCTTCGGGTCCGGTGGCGTGGGGCCGATCGTCTGGTGCACGAACGACGCTGCTCGCCAGGCTCCGACTGCCTGGGCGGTGATGGTGTTCGCGGGCAGCGGCCCGAGTCCTGTGCGCGACAGGTCCGCTGCTCGTCCGCACCGGCGCGGGACGTTCGGCCCCCAACGAGCCGATCGCCGTGGCCGTCTTCTTCTTAGGGGCCATGGAGACGAAGAACCGCTAGGCTAAATTGAGAGATGTTGCCCACATGACATTTTAGTTGAACTGCACAAGACACTCATTCCAAAAAAAGAGTGTTTTGTGTAGTTCACCAAAAGGTCACAATAGCAACAAGGTGAAATGGATATCCCTATCTGCACAAAAAGATAGAAAGAAAACAGTTGCTGGTCAATAAGAATATACAAAACATACACGAAATGAAAAGAAGCATCTTAATTATGTTCATGGCAATCACGCAAGGACAATAAAAATTTTAAAACGTCAACAATGCTTCATGTTACCGGAAGCATTACGATCAACAATGACATTCGTCAAATATGGGATTACTTTAATGGTGGCATTACTTGTTTACCAGATACAGTAAATCAACAGCAGCTAAAGAGTTGGTTTAAGGGCATGGGCCCGTGGGGACACCAGGACACTCAGCAACATAAAGGAGCAACTTACTTTATCATACCGGGGAAAATAGCAGGAGTACCATTTGTAACACAGTTTAATTGCATCATATCACTGGAGGCATTAGATTAACAATAACACTGGTTAGACATGTCCCTAAGGTAACAGTGTGATCGCTTCATTTTACATGCGCCCTTACATTAACAACGGCAAAAGGTTGGTATAAGGACAGGCGCCAGTGGACGCATCAGCACAATGTACCTACAAGGAGGCATAAAGTGGTGATGCCGAGTTTGTTCATGCTCTGTGAGGGCAGCAAATATAATCCTGGGGACCTTTTACTATGTGAGGTCAGCAAATCTAATACTGGAGACCTTTTACTATGTGAGGGTAGCAAATCTAATTCTGGAGACCTTTTACAATGTGAGGGCAGCAATTCTAATCCTGGAGACCTTTTACTATGCGAGGGCAACAAATCTAATCCTGGAGACCTTTTACTATGTGAGGGCAGCAATTCTAATCCTGGAGACCTTTTACTATGTGAGGGCACCAAATCTAGTCCTGGACATACTCTGTTGACTTGTCCACCGGCCGCCACTTTCTATCCTTTTTTCAACCAATAATAGATCTGTTCCTTATCTACTGCGTTTTCTCATTATTTCCCTTTTCAACCAAGAGACCGGTTGGGTATCCGGTCTCTACTACTTTCACCATATTATTTCCTCTTTGAATCAAGTCCTAGATTCATGCTACAACTTTCCCCCCTTTCTTCTTTGTTTGAACCAAGTCCTAGATTCGAATGCATGAAGTAGCTTTACCTATAATAATACTAAAAATTTAGGTGGCTTTGGAAGAGCTGATGGGAGTAGAAAAAGATGCACATGCAGACACGTGGGGAGCTGGGGCAGTAGAGCAAGGCTGCTTTCGAAGAACTTATACCAGAGGGTCGTCGGGATGTCGGCTGCGACAGGTCGGATCTGCGCACAATACGGTAGGGAGGAACAAGGGTCGGAGGACCTCCCGAGCCGGCACTGTGTCGGAGAGAACGACACGGGCAAAGGATCGGGCCCCTTCGGCAGCTGTGGGTTTCCTCCCTCGCTAGCGATGACCGCATGAACGATGCACCTATTCCTCTACACACACCAGCCAAAGGGATCCGGCCGGATCTGTGACCAGCAGTGAGCAGAGAGAAAATGTCGCTACCGCTGTCTTCTTTAGATCTGGAGAGGATGAGAGAACAAAGAGAGCAACCCTAGTAACGCAAGCGCTCAGGCCCCGTTGTACATATATAGTGGAGTGATTATCTTTTTCTCTCCACAACAAGCGTTTCAATTTGTGTACGTGGCATTGAAGAAAAGAAACTCTCTATTTAAGGTGAGTAACTGTACGACTCCTACTTACTACTACTACATCCGTCCTGGTTTATAGGTCACCTTTGTAGTTCGTGCCACACTTTGACCAAATATTTAGCTAACAAAATGTTAATGCATGTCAACAAAAATTATATTGTTGGATTCGTATTTCAAGTTATCAATGATATAATTTTTGGTAACATGCATGAGCGTTTTGTTAGTTTAATCTATAGTCAACATTTGACACAATATACAATGGGGACCAATAAACTAGGACGGAGGTAGTAGTAGTAGTATTGTTCACTTGTGCTCCCCGGCCCTCCATTCATTGACCAACCCCACAGGTGAATAAACATACAGTACTACGTATTTATATAGAACGAACAAGCTCGAGCTATTTTCGCGTAGTTAAAAGTTGAGGGCGGGGCTTTTCCCGGGCAGTACGCGCGGTAGTTTTCTCGTAGGTGGTTTGATAGAGAGGCGAGGAGGGTGAGGGAGTAGCAGATTCAACTTACTTACTGCTGGAAAGGTCGGGCTGTCCAATTTGATGGCGCGTTACTATTGGAAAGACTTGTGATTTGACTACTCACTATAGTCATGAATCACTGGCGGTACGACCAGGGTGATGCCCCCCTTCCGTTCCGCACTCTAATCTGGTGCATGACACGTCGACCCGGATGCTGGCTCTCCCACATGTCGGCAAAGTACGTAGGAGGAGTGTGAACCACGGCAGAGGAGTGCGAACCATGGTAGCACAGTGAATCAGCAGTAGAAAACAATGTGCTGATATGGCCATAAAAAACAATGTGCTACGGTCCAAACTATAGCATGTACAGTACTATTCCTCTTTGTTTGGACCCCTGAGTTAGAGCTAGTTTGGGTTGAAATAGCCTCAAATTATCCAAACAGGAGGGGTTAGTTTGAGCTAGTTTGCTCTAACCCAGCTACAAAAACTAGGGACTAGGGACTTTTTAGTTGGGACTAGAAAAGAGCTTGATGTCTACTACACAACCTTCTTCTTGTAGATGTTGTTGGGCCTCCAAGTGCAGAGGTTTGTAGGACAGTAGCAAATTTCCCTCAAGTGGATGACCTAAGGTTTATCAATTCGTGGGAGGCGTAGGATGAAGATGGTCTCTCTCGAGCAACCCTGCAACCAAATAACAAAGAGTCTCTTGTGTCCCCAACACACCCAATACAATGGTAAATTGTATAGGTGCACTAGTTCGACGAAGAGATGGTGATACAAGTGCAATATGGATGGTAGATATAGGTTTTTGTAATCTGAAAATATAAAAACAACAAGGTAACTAATGATAAAAGTGAGCACAAACGGTATTGCAATGCTAGGAAACAAGGCCTAGGGTTCATACTTTCACTAGTGCAAGTTCTCTCAACAATAATAACATAATTGGATCATATAGTTATCCCTCAACATGCAACAAAGAGTCACTCCAAAGTCACTAATAGCGGAGAACAAACGAAGAGATTATGGTAGGGTACCAAACCACCTCAAAGTTATTCTTTCCAATCAATCCGTTGGGCTATTCCTATAAGTGTCACAAACATCCCTAGAGTTTGTACTAGAATAACACCTTAAGACACAAATCAACCAAAACCCTAATATCACCTAGATACTCCAATGTCACCTCAAGTATCCGTGGGTATGATTATACGATATGCATGACACAATCTCAGATTCATCTATTCAACCAACACATAGAACCTTAAAGAGTGCCCCAAAGTTTCTATCGGAGAATAAAGACGAAAACGTGTGCCAACCCCTATGCATAAGTTCATGGGCGGAACCCGCAAGTTGATCACCAAAACATACATCAAGTGAATCACGTGATATCCCATTGTCACCACAGATACGCACGACAAGACATACATCAAGTGTTCTCAAATCATTAAAGACTCAATCCGATAAGATTACTTCAAAGGGTAAACTCAATCCATTACACGAGAGTAGAGGGGGAGAAGCAACATAAAATCCAACTATAATAGCAAAGCTTGCGATACATCAAGATCGTGCCAAATCAAGAACATGAGAGAGAGAGAGAGATCAAACACATAGCTACTGGTACATACCCTCATCCCCGAGGGTGAACTACTCCCTCCTTGTCATGGAGAGCGCCGGGATGATGAAGATAGCCACCGATGAGGGTTCCCCCCTCCGGCAGGGTGCCGGAACAGGGTCCCGAGAGGTTTTTGGTGGCTACAGAGGCTTGCGGCGGTGGAACTCCAGATCTATTCTGTTCCCCGATCGTTTTAGTGTATATGGGTATATATAGAAGGAAGAAGTACGTCAGGGGAGCCATGAGGGGCCCACGAGGGTGGATGGCGCGCTCAGGGGGGTGGGCGCCCCCCTGCTTCGTGCCTTCCTCGTTGCTTCCTTGACGTGGACTCCAAGTCTCCCGGGTTGCTTTCCTTTCAAAAATAACTTCTCCAGAAGATTTCATCCCGTTTCGACTCCGTTTGATATTCCTTTTCTTCGAAACACTGAAACAAGGGAAAATACAGGAACTGGCACTGGGCTCTGGGTCAATAGGTTAGTCCCAAAAATAACATAAAATTGTAAAATAAAGCCCATAAACATCCAAGATGTATAATATAATAGCATGGAACAATAAAAAATTATAGATACGTTGGAGACGTATCAGCATCCCCAAGCTTAATTCCTGCTCGTCCTCGAGTAGGTAAATGATAAAAACAGAATTTTTGATGTAGAATGCTACTTGGCATAATTTCAATGTAATTCTTCTTAATTGTGGTATGAGTATTCATATTCTAAAGATTCAAGATAAAAGTTTTTCGGGGAAACTGATCCACGAGCACCTATGGGGACCGAGCCCCTTTCGGTTCGGCGGGGGGGGGGGGGCGGAGGTCGCATGAAGAGCGGATCGAGGCGAAGCACACGAGCAGTTTACCCAGCTTCGGGCCGCACGGATGCGTAAAACCCTACTGCTGCATCTGTGGTTTGTATTGAGTTCTTGCTCGAGAGCGCTCAATGCTACAGTGCCCACGAGCAGCTAACGAGACCGAGCATGAGTGTTTTTCTGTTCCTCCCTTTCTACGTTGCGCATGGGCCTCCTTTTATATGCTCAAGGGGTCACCGACAGGTGGCAACGCGGACAAGGGTAAAAATGGAAAAATGCTGCGGTTGGTACAACTACCTGTACAGTGTATCATACCTAACCCTGACGGCAGGGGGCAAGGGCATTAAATGCATATCTGCATCGCCCAAACAGTGTAAAAAAGGGACCATCAGGGACGCCACCGCTCGCCACGATGGCGATCTTGTCAGCCCCGCTTGCCACAGTGTACCTCTGGCTGCACAGCCTCCCGCCACGTACGCCTGGAAGGGTCCCAGAGCGTCACGTTGGTGGATGTGCTGGAGCGCAGGTACAGAGTGGTAGCTCGTCACGGCAAGCGCCTTGCCGCGGTCGTTGTCTTGTCGCGTCCGGAAGCTTGTCGCTCACCGGGTCTTGCCGGGACGAGTGGCGCGTCGCGGCAAGTTCCTTGAGATGCCTTGGTTGGCCTTCCCGGCAAGCTCCTCTTGCCGGGGTCTTGTGCCTTGGGTGGCCTTCCCGGCAAGCTCCTCTTGCCGGGGCTTTGTGCCTTGAGTGGCCTTCCCGGCAATCTCCTCTTGCCGGGGCCTTGTCTCCTTGGCTTGAATACTTTGTTCTTGAATGGCTCCAAAGGAACCACGGGGAACTTGGCGGTCACCCGGCAAGCCTTGCCGCGGGGCGCTGCGACTGCCCGTGCACAAGTTCGGGATACTAGGGTACCCCTACTCTAGTACACCGACAGGAGCCCCCGGGCCTGGGCCATACACGGTGCCGAGCGCTGTTGGGCCAGGCCCAAAACAGGGCACGGGCACGCGCGGCCTGGGGTATGCCGTATCTTTCTCCGTATCCACCGCGCCCTCCCCGAACGGCACACGTCGATTGCAGCGTCGTGGGAGAGATTGTGGGTGGTTTCTTTATTCGGAAAGGCGGAACATCCGCCCCCTCCCTCCTTATAAGCAGGGGAAACAGGGGCAGTTTGTCCATCTGCCCGTTGCTATTCCTTCCTCGAGAATCTCTGCTACTCCCCTTCTTCCCTAAGCCGAAAGAGAGCAGCGCTCCGCCCCCATCGCCACCAGCACCACCAACGCCGTCGACCTCCCTCACCACCTCCGCCATGGCTCCGAAAGCCGAGAAGGTGAAGTCGGCCGAGGCGCAGCGGTTCGCTGCACTGCGAAAGGAGCGGGAAATCTTCCCCCCCAAGCTCACCGCGAAGGAGCTGAAGGAGTACTATTACCTCTTCTGGTCGACGGAGACGCGGGCGCACCCGCGCACGAAGGTACTTCCAGCCGCCGCTTGGAAAACAGCTCCATCTGGATATCCCTTCTTCGCCTTGTTCTTCTACTACG
Organism: Aegilops umbellulata; assembly: GCA_032464435.1. Classification (NCBI taxonomy): domain Eukaryota; kingdom Viridiplantae; phylum Streptophyta; class Magnoliopsida; order Poales; family Poaceae; genus Aegilops; species Aegilops umbellulata. The sequence continues at coordinate 356,443,257 of CP136058.1, forward strand.
GGCTCTGCTCGCCTTTCTCTGAATTTTTCTGTGACATCATGAACACCTACGGGCTCCGCCTCCTTGACTTCACCCCCAATGATGTCCTGACCATGGCAGTTTTCACACATCTCTGCGAAAACTTTGTCAGAGTCCATCCCAACGTATCCCTTTTTTGCCACTTCTTCATGCCGCGAGTTGAGAGAGGAGAGCCCTTATCCGGCGGAATCGCCTGGATCTCAAAGGGCGTCAAGAAGGAAGCTTATCTGGAGGGAGAGTTCCGCAGCAAGTGGGAGGAATGGAGAGCAGACTGGTGTTGGATTGTCGAGGAGAACCCGCAGCCGTTTACCGCCAAGCGCCAAACTCCAGTAGTGCGCGGCAGCGATTGGAGCAACGTGGCCCAGGATGACGACAGGCTGAAGATTGCCGTTGCCCGGATCCAACGCCTCAGGCTTGCCGGGCTCACTGTAGGCGCCGTTGGCGCAAATTTCCTTCGCCGCCGCATTGCCCCCTTGCAGGAGAGGAGGAGACCCGCCTGGGAGTTCAAGAACGCGGCGGATATCATGAAGCTGCGTCCGGGCCTCAACTACAACTTCACTGTTCTGGAGCATAACGCGATGCTCCAGGAGCTGTTCAAGTACGACCCTGATCATCCCGAAGTGTTCAGGTTGCCGCAGGGTGTCGTTCCGCTGTGCAACAATTCCTCGCTCAGCCGCATCCGTGCAATGATGCCGCTGTGTGACTCGCACGGAATTGACCCAACTTGGCAAGAGCCTGCAGATGACGTCGTGCAGGCGTTCTTCGATAGCTTGGTAGAAGTGCCGATCCGCTCTGATGAGCTGCAGGGCCTCATTCGCGACACCACCGACGAGGAGGTGAAGCTCATCGCCACTAGGCTGGAAGAGGCGACGGCAGCTGCAGCCGCGGGCGAGTTTGGGTTCACCGTGGAGGAGGCAGAGGCAGCAGAGGCGGCAAGCCTTGCCGGGCAAGAGGGGCTTGTCGGCGAGGAGGAGCTTGTCGGGCGTGACGTCGAGTCGGGCGGGCCCGCTGAGGGCACGGGCGGCTCGTTGGGGATCGACTCCTCTTCCTACGCACCTTCGAGCAGCTTGCCGCAAGCAGAGCCCCCGGCTCCACCAAGAAGGCGTCTCCGCAAGGCTGGAGACGTAGCGGAGCGGCAGACAAGTCAACAGCTGCCGCGCCGCGCGACACGCTCCACCGCGGCAAGTTCTGGGGCCACGGGAGTACCTCACGCTGCTGCGGCAACTGGAGCAGGGTCTTCCCGGACTGCCGCTTCTCCCACCAAGCGACCAAGGGAACCTACTCCTCCGCCTCCTCGCGCCGGAGGCAGGCCAGGCTTTGACTTCTCCGCGCTCAGCTCCGACGAGGAAGAAGAAGAGGAGTAAGATCCTTGTTGTACTTGTATTTCTTCAATTCTTGCTGTTTTGTCTTGTATCTCATTTGCTCCACTCTGAACTTATTCCTTTTTAGGACTCTGGCCCAGAGAGCGGCAAAGAGAGCCAAGGCCCCGCTGATCATCATCGAGGACGATCCCACCGCGACAGCAGGGGGTGCGCCCGAGACATCCTTGCCGGACCCGGCAACTGTGCTTCAGAGCAGCCCCCAGCGTAAGTATATGGTTTACTTCCCGCTGCTAGGCACGCATGGATACTCTTCGTTTGCTAATATCTGGCTGTTGATTTGTGTAGGAGCAGAGCAGCCCCACCAGGAGCGTCCGGAGACTACCCCTGTCAGGCCATCTGCTTCAACTACACCGCCAAGGGAGAGTTCTCCGCCAAGGGAGAATCCTCCGACAAGGGAAAGCTCTCCGGCAAGAGGGAGTTCTCCGGCAAGAGATAAGTCTCCGGCAAGGGGGATTTCTCCGGCAAGGGAGAAATCTTCGGTAAGGGGTAGCACCAGCGGCCCCTCGGCGGCGGAGACCACAGCTGCAGAGCACGGTACAGGTAAACCCCTTGCTCCGAAAACTTCCCTTGGGTTCTTCTTCATTTGATCTTCTTTTTGGATATTTTCTTGACCTTTCTTCCTTTTCCGTCCGTCAGATCCATCTGCTGCGGATCCGATGGAGACCGAGGTCGTTGTTGATGACGCCATTGCCACTTAAGAAGCGGCCGACACTGATGATCTCACCGGCGAAGAGGCCGCCAAGGCTGCCGCTGCAGCAGCCGACGAGGGGTCTGGCGATCACACTGACGGCCCTGGGGCCGCAGGAGCGACAAGCGCTACGCCGACCGCCGACCCTCCCGCCGCTGCCGCAGCGTCAGGCTCCGAAGAGCCCCAGCCAGGCGTCTACTTGAAGGCCGGCGACGGCGTCTTCATCAAGCTCCCTTGGGAGTCAAGCTCCAGGGCGCCGGTCGAAGGAGAAATCTTGGATGGAGAAGTGCTCGCCTCCGCTGGGCTGACGCTGGTTGATGCGCCGAGCAGCAGCAGTTGCGAGTCTGAGGAGGAGCGGCTGCTCCGGAAGATGGTGTCGCTCTACCGCGCTCGACAGGCCAAGGTGGAATGCCGAGAAGCGCTTGTCGCGAGGGTGGGAGCAGATATTGAAAAGCGCGCGGAGGAGCTCCGGGGTCTCAACCAGGAAGCTCTCTGGTCCCTGGCGGAGGACCGGGAGCAGCTCGCTGAGGCGCAGAAGGCCTTCATCCTCGAGAAGGCAGAAGTTGTAGAGCAACAGCGGCTCGCCGCCGAGGAGCTATCTGCGCGGAAGGGCGAGTTGGCGCAGCAGAAGGTCAACCTAGACAGCCACGAGGAGGAGCTTGCTGCGTGCGAACAAATGTTTGGCGGGGCTCTCAAGCAAGCAGAGGATGCTGCCGCAGCTGCCGAGGCCGCCAAGAAGGAGATGGAGACGAAGGTGGCGCAGCTGGAGACCGATCTCAAGGCGAGCGGTGAAGAGCTTGCTGCGCTTAAGCATGAGCGCGAGAAGGACGCCTACACCTTTGGCGAGCTGCAGGGCCGTCTCGCCGAGAAGGTCAAGGAGCTTAGCGCTGCCAAGGACTCCAACGCCGATCTTGAGCCGAAGCTGGCTGCTTTGACCAAGACGCTGGACGGCGCCAGGGAGCAGGAGGCGGCCTTGAAGAAGGAGATCAAGGCCGACAAGGCGCTGCTGGAGAGCGTTGCTACCACCCAGAACACCTTTAGAGAGACTGTGGAGCAGTGGACGGAGGGTCTTGTGAATGCTGCCGCAGACATCGACAAGGAGCTGGCCCTGCTGGGGATGTAGGATCTCGGGTATTGTTGGGGATATTACTACTGGGCGTAAACCAGCCTATCTGGGCCGGGTTAACTTCATCAGTAGCTCAAGAATGTTAAAGCCCAAGAGGCTATGTAAAGGCCCGAGGCTGTAGTCGGTTTAACATCTGTAGCCGTAAACCGGCCTGTGTACAACTTGTATTGTAAGTTAGGAATAAGCAAGAGGCCAACCCGGGTACGAGTATAAACCGGAGATTGGGACTCTATGAACCGACGGGCGTCACCCGTGTATATAAGGGGACGACCCGATATCGGTTCAAGAGGGAGACAACAACTCGAGGCCTAGGAGAAGCTGTTGCTCCCTAGACATCGAGACTTCATCAATTCCAACACCAACTAGACGTAGGCCTTTACCTTCATCGAAGGGGCCGAACTAGTATAATCTCCTGTGTCCTTGCACCCGTTTTAACCCCTTCAAGTTAACCCGTTGCGATGGCTCCACGACTAAGTCCTTTGGATAGGACATCTGCTGTGACAAATCCACGACAGTTGGCGCCCACCGTGGGGCACTCGCACGATGGTTTCAAGTTCTTGGAGGGCCGCTTTGAAGGACTCAAGGGATACGCCATGGGCCGGATGACCAAGAGTCGCCGCGGTAAGGTCTACATCGACGACGAAGGCTGGGGCCCCGAGGCCGGCTCAATTGAGTACGGGTACCGGGTCCCCTTTGGCAGTATACACGTTTTTATCGGCAAGATCGTTGAACCGGGCCCTGAGCTGGACACCTGCACCGACCTCATCGAGACAGCTCAGCGTGCGCGACCTGCCCGGGTTAAGCCAGCCATAAAGCGTGCCTTTGTGGGAGTCATCCACGGAGGAAATTATGAGGACGGATCAGTATCTGGTGGCGAAACCGTCGTTTATTCCGGCGACGAGTCGTCAACCGGGGAAACTGAGTCCTTGTATCAAGTGCATGATGGTCGGATTGGGGGCTATTCCGACGGCAACAGTATTCTGGACCCCTCCGATCTGCCTAGCCGGGTCGGCATATTCATTGCCGGCACCCAAGCAGCGCCTCATTCATCGACGGCCGCAGCAATGGTTTCCGGTTCAACGGCTGCCGGAGCAGGAGGTTTTGTGCGCCCACCGGTTCAAGTACTATCTGATCTGTTCGATGCATTGGCGGCGCTCTTGGTGGAGGTTCATCCGGCGGATCAGGGTGTTCATAACACAGAGATTGCAAAGGTGAGAGAACAGATTAGCCAGGCCAAGGCGGATCTGGCGGCCGAGGAGGTCAGGATGATTGAGGAACGGGCCGCTTTGGACGCACAAGCCTATAAATTCATGCTGGATCAGAATGCTTCGCAGGAGGTCATGAGGAGGAAATATCGGTCCCGCCTGCCACCGGTCTTTGAAGGAAGGGATCTTTTCAATACTCCTAGAGCAGGGACCAGTAATCAACCAGTGGTAAACCGAGCAGAGGCGCCCGGGACAGGCGCGCCGGTTCAGCCCCGCATAATAGATCTGCCCCGTTATAACCCGGAGCCACGGATTGTGACCACACCCCCGGATCATTACTCCAACCCGCTGGATAATCTTGTTGCTGCGGCAGCGCGTTTGGAGGCTATTCCAGTCGAGGGAGATTCATTACAGGCAATAGAGACGCGTCGGGTCAAGGAGCTCCTCAGAACACCGCTGGTCCAACAGGAGGCGTATTCATACAGCCGCGAGCGGATTCATTCTACTCCACGTTCAACCCGGAGTTATAGCAGGCACATGGAAGAACAAGCTGAGTCCAGCAATGCACGGCGTGGAGTGCCCCGCGGCAACAATCCAGCTCCCGATGCTCAGGAGTTGGTAGACCGGGCCCGTGCACGCAGAGAAGCCGAATTGGCAGCACATCAGACCCGCCAGCTGACGTCGGTTCGTCCCACCACTTCGGTCGAACCAGGGCTTACTTCTAGCGCTTTGGGGGTGCCTTGCCTTATACCTGCTTTGCGCAATGTGCGCCTGCCTAAAGACTTCAAGGGGCCGCGCAAAGTACCGAATTATACAGCAAATCAACCCCCGGAGGCGTGGGTGGAGAGTTATGAGATGGCCATGGAGATGCTTGACGTGGATGAAGCTGCATGTGCAAAATATTTTACTATGATGCTTGAAGGAACGGCCCGCACTTGGTTAAAAAGCCTGCCGCCCAACACCATCGGTTCATGGGCTCAATTGCGATCTCGGTTTATCAGTAATTTCAAAGACACGTGCAAGCAGCCCATGTCGATAGTGGACTTAGCCGCCTGCGTCCAGGCGGAAGGAGAGTCAACCACTCATTGGGTGCGCCGCGTTTCACAAATCTTGCATTCATCAGACCGCATCAATGCTGTCACTGCGGTTGTGACCTTGGAAAGCAATTGCCGGTTTGGGCCCTTGAAATTGAAATTAGGACGAATGAAGCGCCATTGCACTGACATAGGGACTCTCATGGCTGCTTTGGTAAAGTATGCTGATTCTGATAGTACCAAGGATCTCGAGTCTGATGATGAAAAGGCAGGGAAGGGAAAGAAGAACGGCAACTCCAGAGGACAGCAGCATCACCCAGGGAGCAGCGTCGGAGGCAAGCGTAAAGCGGATGGTTCCATGGATTTTGTGGCTAACACCAATGTGCAGAACAGGGGCCAGCAGCATAGGGGCAAAGGCCGCGGTGGCGGACCCAGCCCCAATCCAGAGCGCTTAAATAGTTTGTTGAATCAGCCCTGCCCAAAGCATGGGACGATGGAGGAACCAGCAAACCATCTGTGGAAGGATTGTTACATCATGCGAGAGTTCAAGAATTCCAACGCTTTCTGATATGATCACAATCCTGGAGGCGGTTCAGGATCCGGGCCAAGCCACAGTGGAGGAAACTCTGGTTCAGGGTTTAATGGTAATCCGAGCAGGAATAGCAATCCGGGCGGACATGGAATCAAACGAACCAAAATAATCAGCAGCAGTTAGGTTACCAGAGCAATCCAAAGCAGCTAAACAGTGGCCAATATCACGTATTCACCACTAGCTTGGACAAGCGAGACCAGAAGGTCCGGAAGAGGGCAGTTAACTCTGTTGAACCGGCCGTGCCCCGATACCTACGATGGTCAGAGCAGCCGATCATCTGGAGTAGAGAGGATCACCCTCCTCGGGTGGATAATCCGGGTCAGCTGGCTTTAGTGGTGGCGCCTCAGGTAGGAGGTTATAAGTTCACCAAGGTGCTCACGGATGGGGGTAGCAGTATTAATATCCTAAACTATGAGACCTTTCGACGTATGGGTCTCAGGGATAAGGATCTATGGCCTTCGAACATGGTTTTCCATGGCGTGGTGCCAGGCAAGTCAGCGTACCCCGTGGGCAAGATAGCATTGGAGGTGGCTTTCGGAGATGATCACGATTCCCGATCAGAAACTCTGACTTTTGAGGTGGTGAAGATTCAAAGCCCGTACCATGCCCTGTTTGGTCGGCCGGCTTATGCCAAATTCATGGCACGACCCTGTTATGTATATCTGCAGCTCAAGATGCCGGGCTACAAGGGAACCATCACGGTTCACGGGAGTCGCAGGATCGCTTTGGAGTGTGAAGAAGGAGATGCCGCTTATGCAGAATCGGTTTGTGCTACTGGGGAGCTCAAATACTACAAAGATAATGTTGATCCGACGGATATGACTCCTTTAAAGAAGCCTACCACAGAGCATGATCCGGCTTTAAAGTTCACGTCAGCCGCGGAGACCAAGCTTGTTGATTTCGTGGCTGGTGATCCGTCCAAGCAATTCAGCATCAGCGCCAATCTGGATCCAAAATAGGAAAGCGCTCTCATCGAGTTCCTCCGTGAGAATCGGGACATCTTCGCATGGAAACCATCTGACATGCAGGTGTACCGAGGCAACTCGCTGAGCACACCCTTAATGTGGATCCTAAATACAAACCGGTGAAACAGTTCCTCCGTCGGTTTAATGAGGAGAGAAGAAAGGCTATTGGAGAAGAAGTGGCCAGGCTCTTAGCAGCTGGCTTCATCGTTGAAGTTTTCCACCCTGAATGGCTTGCTAATCCGGTGCTGGTCCTTAAGAAAAACGGCACTTGGCGTATGTGCGTGGACTATACAGATCTTAATAAGGCCTGCCCTGCAGATCCTTTTGCCCTCCCCCGTATTGATCAAATCATTGATGCTACGGCGGGTTGCGAGCGTTTATGTTTTCTGGATGCATACTCCGGTTAACATCAGATTAAAATGGCGGTTAAGGACCAGGTGAAGACGGCGTTCATTACTCCCTTTGGAGCCTTCTGCTATGTATCTATGCCTTTTGGGCTCAAAAGTGCCCAGGCAACTTATCAACGATGTGTGCAAAATTGTCTCCACAAGCAGATTGGCCGTAATGTGCACGCTTATGTGGATGATATTGTGGTCAAGTCAAGGAAGAAGGAAACGTTGGTCGATGATTTGAAGGAGACCTTTGATAACTTAAGGACATACAAGATGATGCTCAATCCGGCCAAATGTGTCTTTGGCGTACCAGCTGGCAAGCTATTGGGTTTCCTGGTGTCCAACAGGGGAATTGAGGCTAATCCAGAAAAAATTATGGCTATCACCTCTCTAGCTAAACCGAAATGCATCAATGACGTCCAACGTCTGGCAGGCCGAATCGCTGCGCTTAGCCGGTTTATCAGCCGCCTCGGAGAGAAAGCAATTCCTTTGTATCAAATGTTGAAAAAGACGGATCAGTTCATCTGGAATTCTGCCGCTGATCAAGCGTTCGAGGATTTAAAGCGACAGTTGGTCAATCCGCCCGTACTCGCTGCTCCCACTGATAAGGAACCATTGCTGTTGTATGTTGCTGCTAACGCTCGCGCGGTCAGTGTGGCTATTGTGGTAGAGCGGAAGGAGGCAGGCAAAGAATACCCGGTTCAGCATCCGGTTTATTATATCAGCGAGGTGCTTATTGAGTCCAAACAACGATATCCGCATTGGCAAAAGCTAGTATATGGAGTTTTTATGGCAAGTCGGAAGCTGAAGCAGTATTTCCAAGGCCACCCTATCACGGTGGTCAGTTCTGCTCCTTTGGGTGATATCATCCAGAACCGAGAAGCAACTGTTCGGATTGCCAAGTGGGCTATTGAGCTTGGACCGCACGGTTTAAAGTATGTGCCTCGCACTGCGATAAAGTCTCAGGCACTGGTGGATTTCATCAATGATTGGACGGAGTTGCAAGTCCCTGAAGAGAAGCCTGATCACACTTACTGGACCATTCATTTTGACGGATCACGTCAATTGGAAGGCTCGGGGGCTGGAGTCATATTAACTTCCCCACGAGGTGATAAGTTTTGTTATGTTCTCCGTTTAATGTTCCCTTGTACTAACAATGCAGCAAAATATGAGGCCTTGCTCCATGGCCTCCGGATGGCTAAGGAGATGAATCTAAGCCGGGTTAAGTGCTTTGGCGACTCTGATCTGGTGGCCCAGCAGGTGTCTGGTACATGGGATTCTAAAGATCCACTCATGGCTGCTTATTGTCGTGAGGTTGATGTGGTCGCAGGTCACTTCAAAGGTTATTAGGTGGACCATGTGGACCGACGAAAGAACGAGGCGGCAGACGCTTTAAGTCGGCTAGGTTCACAGCGTAAACCGGTACCACCTAATGTGTTCCTTGATGTGCTTTACAACCCATCGGTTCAACTGCCTGGCGAAGCGGATTTGGCGGTTCCTGACCCAGAGGCTCAATTGGTGGCGGCATTACATGTCATCCCGGATTGGACGCTTCCTTACCTGGCGTACATGAACCGAGGGGAGTTGCCAGAGGATGAGACTCTGTCCAGGCAGATAGTACGGCCGTCCAAGTCCATGGTAGTTGAAAACGGCGAGCTACATCATCGCAGTGTGACAGGAGCGTTTCAACGGTGTGTATCTCCTGAGGAAGGCCGTGAAATTTTGCGTGAGATCCACGAAGGAGATTGTGGTCACCACGCCGGTTCAAAATCTTTAGTGGCAAAAGCTTTTCGTCACGGTTTCTATTGGCTGACTGCTCATGCTGATGCGGAGGATCTGGTCAGACGGTGTGATGGTTGTCAAAAATTCTCAAGACGCGCTCACGTTCCGGCTCAAGAATTGAGGATGATTCCAATTACTTGGCCGTTTGCAACCTGGGGGCTGGACATGGTTGGGCCTTTCAAAAGGTCCAAGGACAAGAAGACCCACCTTCTGGTGGCGGTTGACAAATTTACAAAGTGGGTAGAGGCAGAGCCTGTTAGCAAGTGTGATGCGGCCACCGCGGTTCGGTTCATCAAAAAAGTGATTTTCCGGTTTGGTTTTCCACACAGTATCATCACAGACAATGGTACCAATTTATCTAAAGGTGCCATGAAAGAGTTCTGTGAACGAGAGCACATCCGCCTTGATGTATCATTAGTGGCGCACCCACAGTCCAATGGTCAAGAGAGCTAATCAGGAGATCTTGAGAGGCATCAAACCCAGGCTTATGGTTCCTTTGCAGCGGACGCCGGGTTGTTGGGTCGAAGAGTTGCCCTCTGTGTTATGGAGCATCAACACCACGCCTAACAGGTCAACTGGGTATACGCCGTTCTTCATGGTTTATGGGGCAGAGGCAGTTCTTCCTAGCGACATCCGTCACGATTCACCTCGTGTGGCGGCTTACGTTGAAGCAGACAACAAAAGTTCTCGACAGGACGCTTTGGACCGGCTGGATGAAGAGCGAGACATAGCAGCTGCCCGCTCGGCGATCTACCAACAGGATCTTCGTCGCTATCACAGTCGTCGGATCAGGACCAGAACCTTTCAAGAGGGAGATTTGGTGCTTCAGCTTATTCAAGATCAAACCGAGATGCATAAATTGTCTCCACCTTGGGAAGGGCCTTTCGTGGTCAGCAAGAATTTACATAATGGATCATACTACCTGATAGATGTTCGAGAGCACAAAGACTCACACAAATCAGGACAGGAGACCGACAGGCCGTGGAATATAGCTCATCTTCGGCCTTACTATACTTGAGCCATGGGCTCTGCTTATGTATATATCATGACTATGTATATATTATAATAAACCGGATCCTCAGCTAAAGCGGGGTATCTGTTCTTTTATATCATGTGTGGTTACACGGGGTTGTTTTCAAGCAACATCCGGTTTACCCCTTGCAAGTCTTAACAAGATCGCTTGAGGCTTCCTGTTCAAACATAGGTCGTATTCAAACCAAAGAGAACATAGCTATCCTTATGAGGTCATTTGGGGCTCGGTCATGTTTGAACCGATGCAATACCTCTTGGCCGGCGAAAGCCACCAGAGTCATTTGGGGGCTCGGTCGTGTCCGAACCGATGCAATACCTCTTGGCCGGAGAAAGCCACCTGAGTCATTTGGGGGCTCGGTCGTGTCCGAACCGATGCAATACCTCTTGGCCGGCGAAAGCCACCAGAATCATTTGGGGACACGGTCACGTCTGAACCGGTCACGCCTCTTGGTCGGCCTACGGGCCTTAGAGTCATTTGGGGGCTTGGTCGAACCCGAACCATAGCAATGCCACTTGGCCGGCGTAATGCCACGCGCCATTTTGGGATCCTGGCTGACTGGCACCATCGCTACACCTTCGGGGGGCTTGGTTGCGTCTGACCATGGTAATTTCGTCTGACCAAGCTCAATAGAGCTCTTCTTTTGCAAAAGGTTTTTGTCACCGTCTCTTTCCCTTTTTTAAGGGTTGATAGTTTATTGCTTTTCTCTTAAACCGACAATATTTTACACCGGTTCAACATAGCCAATTTGGCGGAACACGGCCTTTCTTTTTCAACAACCTGAGATTGTTGGCTCGGTTTGAGTTTTTTCTGCTAAACATCCTTTTTCGAGCAACAAAAGATTGTTATCAGTAAAGAACGGTAAACCGGTGTTATGTACAACGGAGCTCGGTTCTCCCACGACGGTTTAAAAGATATCAACTCCCGTTTTGATGTTGGCCGCAAACGCCTATTTCATGCCCATTATATGGCAGGAGATATAAGTTGGCAATAATAATTTTTCAAAGGAGGGTATCAGTACTGATGCGCGAAGGCATCTCATGAAGCATAAAGTACGGTCTATCCTATTACAAGGCAACATGGTGCCTAAATAAGATGATTGTTTCTTGACAAAGTATCAAAAGGAAACCGGTTAAAGCTGCCCTCGGTTCACGCCTGTGTGCCATCCCGGTTTGAAGATTCTGGATCATCCTGTGCCACTTCCGCTTCCTCCTCCCTACCCAGCGGCTGGAGGTTAACAGTGGTCCAATCAATCCCCATTAATGCTTGAAAGACAGCTGCCTCATGTATCAGGGACGACGGTTCAATATCAGGGGCATAGGTGTGTTTCCGGATTGGAGGAATTAAGTTTTCCGCTTCAGGGATTGGCGCCGCTACCCGCTTGTTCTGATCATCATACTGGGCTTGATAATGAGACAAGTTTGCCTCTTCTACCAATTGGCAGGCCAGAGGGCGCACTGCCCGGTTTATCTTTCTTAATTCTTCTTCATCGAATTCAGAGCCATCCTCCTTTAAGCTAGGATAACCTTGAGCCACTTCAACGGGATCAAAATCAGGCACCCATGCTTTGGCCCGGATTAAGGCATTAATGGCTCCGGTTCGAGCAGCGGATCTTTTTAACTCTTCAATCTGAGCGGGGAGCATCGACAACCTCTTCAGTGTGTCCTGGATCAATGTGGGCGCCGGATTGTTGTGTGAAGCAGTAGTGATAATCCGCTGTGCACCAGTATACAGCTGCTCGACTAAAGTATAGGCCGCTTTCAGCTTCATACGCACATCTGATCCCAGGTGGTTGATGCGAGTGCCTGTAATACGATCAACAGGTCATAAACTGAGCTGTTTTATAGAAGAATCAGGATTATTGCACAAGTCACACGAGGCTTACCAAAGATGGCGGCAGTCATTGCGTGCACCTGTCGCTTCACGTGGATCAATTCATCTGTTACCGGTTTAAGGGCAGATTCTGCATTTTCAATCTTCTTCGTTAAAGCGGCCTTTTCTATGACCCAGTCAGCCCGCTCCTTCTTAAAACCTTCCTTCAATTGTTCCATGCTGCCTAAAGCGCTGGTTAGTTCCTCTTTGGCTTTGGAAGTTTCTGCTTGCTGGGATTTTATATTCTCTTGAAGATCAGCAATTTGGCTTTCTTTGACCTTCAGTTCAGCCTGCAGTCCGACAGTTGTACGGTTTAAAAAAGGAAGTACCAAGCACATAACAAGTTAGGTACTTTGTACTTGGGGGCTAATGCTTATTTGATCTCAAGTTGTCAGTTAATTATCAAAGTCCCAAGCACAATACAAGTATTTAGCTCGGCACTTGGGGGCTAATGGCTATTTGTTCTAATGATATTTCGGATGCTACGGTATGATGATTACAAGTGTCGATTCAATTATGATAAAGTTAAACCGACCCTTGGGGGCTACGGTGATAAGAAGCAGGGGTGAGGGCATGGAAGTTACCTCGAATTTGTCTTTCATCATCTTCACAAGATTGGCTTCATAGTCACGGCTAGTATATAGCCGGTTTAAGTAGCCAGAATGGATGTCTTGAGCACCAAGAGCGGAATACGTTGCCAGATCAACATCCCATTTACCTTTACTTAAAGCAGAAATTTCTTCTTTAGCAGTGTGCTTGGCTAAAGCGATGGGATTTCCCGGTTCAGTACGACCTATGCCAGTAATCATGACTTCGTCATCTTTGTGGTCGCCGGTCTGGACTGGCACGGTCGGTTTTTCGGCAGGCTTTGAGGAACTAATGGTTTTCTCAGCACGAATTGGATTGGCTAGTTGATCCGTAGGGCCGGAGGGGTTAGTAGAGCCTTCTTCGGGAACAACGACTTCATCTCGGATTGATGGGTCATCAACTACATCTTCAGGGATAGTCGCTTCAACGTTCGGGGTAGTGTCCGGTTCAGGAGGAGCGTTTTCTTCTCCTGTTTTATCTTGGCGAGCTTTTTTGCTCGGCCTCGGTTTAGCTCTGAAAGAAGCAGCAAAGTTAAGGATAGCATATGTTGAAGATTACAACAATGGACAACCTGATGAGAAAAACAAAAGTTTACCCTAGCACCGTTTTGAGTGGAGGCAGCTGAGTACCAGTTGACTCGCCAGAGGATGAGTGCGAGGTGACCTGATAATCGGAGTCAGACGGATTAAGTGGTTGACGAAAGCAGCCCGCTTTAGGACAAAATTTGACAAGCAAATTAGAGACCTCTGAACGACGTCTCCGAACCGGACTGTTCGGTAAACCGGCGGAGGTAACTACCTGACTGCTGTGTCGAGTTGTACGATGCACCTCGTGCTGACGGGTCTTCATAAGAAAGTTGGGATCCAAGTAAGCAAGAGGATGGGAAAATTTAACTTTGCGGTTCGCCTGACGGATTTTGTGTGAAGGCAGAAGGCTTGAATCAGAAGAAAGAGTAATTACCTCTACATCATCAGCATGGCTCGCTTCGGCATCATCCTGACAAATTGCATCGTCAATAAACCACACAAGCAATAAACCGATGGAGTCAAGTTTAGCTTCAAAGCCTGGATTACCCACCTCATCATCGGCAGGATCGGAAGAGGCCGTAGTTTTCCTCTTGTGAGCAGACTTTTTGACGACTCTCGTCTTAGGCCGGGTCGATTTCTCCGGTTTATCCGCCTTTCCTTGAGGGAGTTTTTTGCTCCAAAACGGATCATCACCCTGTGTCAACAGATATTGGAATCAATCATACGCACACAAGATAACATCAGACTTAATGAGAAGAAATTTCGATTTAGCGCTGGTGGTTTATTGATGGCGTAGAAGGGAAGAAGGCCAGTTCGTGCACAGACGCGTTCCGCTTCATTTAGAATTTTCTTTACGGCTTCGGTAACCTCTTCATCCGTAAGCTGGATGTTTACATGACGTAACGGATCATCAACACTGCCTGTGTATTCGCACATTAAACCGGAGCGTTGACTGAGTGGCAGTATACTCCAAGATATCCAGCAACGAGCGAGGTCGACTCCTGTTAAACCGTTGGCCATGAAGGCTCTGAGTTTGGACAGTTGGGGAGCGTATTTACTCCTCTCTTTAGCAGTCAACCTCTGAGGAAAGGGGTGAGTGTTGCTGAGCCGTTCTGGACGAAAACCGGGCAGGATATTCTCGTTCTCTGGGGAGGTGTCTTTACAGTAAAACCAGGAGTTATTCCACTCTTGGTGGTGACTATGCAGTTTCGCATGAGGGTAAGTGACCTCTTTCCTCTTCTGGATTGACACGCCACCCAGTTCCATGTTGGAGCCATCAGTAAATTCTGTGCGGCGGTTTATGTGAAAGCAATCTCGGAACAACTCAACTGTGGGTTCCTCTTGAAAGAACACCTCACAGAGCACTTGGAAGTGGCATATGTTAGTGACAGAATTGGGGCCAATATCTTGTGGATGGAGTTGGAAATTAGCCAAAACGTCGCGGTAAAATTATGAACCGGGCGGGTTGAAACCGCGGGCTAAGTGATCCGCGAACACAACGACTTCTCCATCTCGAGGTGTAGGGGGGCACTCTTTGCCTGGCACCCTCCAATGAATAGCTTTTTTGCTGCTCAAAGCACCGGTCAGGACCAGATTATTCAGTTGAGTTTCCGTGACCTGGGAAGGAGCCCAGTTGCACTCATACACTTGCTTAGCCATGAGGAAGTCTACAAATGAAAATGATTCCGGTTCAGGACTTATGTTGTGCACAGATTTTTTTCATGTTGACGCTATCAATGTTAAACCGGAGGAAATCAATTACAAACTGACGTTGGTAAAGCGGAGCGGTCTATTAAAGGATTACTGGCGGTTCAACAAGGGGACTAATGGTATGTACCGATTTGGTGATCTTCTACAACAAGGTTAAACCGCTGGATCTAAGACCGTGGAACAGTTAAAATTGCAAAAGAGCAAGTGTGCGGAAACAGGTTTCACATTGTCTCAGTGTGATATTGGATCTGGGGCGATCTCATAAAAGGGATAAAAACTCATGATTTAAAGAAGATTGTGCAAGAACAGCAAGGTCAAATTATGGATCAGATCTACGGTCCAAGTATATTACCCTGAAAACAGATGCGGAAAACTACTACTGAACGGAGCAAAAGTCGCGGGGTCATCTGAAGGTACATCCCAGTTTAAATGCGAAGAACGTGAAGAACGCGAAGAACGCGAAGAACTCGAGGAACGGGAAGAACACAGTAAACCCTAGAGGCGGATCTGAGTTGAGAAGGTGGGGATCTCACCGGAGCTCCGAGGGGTGCGGAAGAACGCCGCAGTTTCTCTGGTCCAGTCAGGTTGATGCAGCGGCCCGAGATGATGCAGAGGTCAGCGACAGCGGTGGAGCTTCGAGGCTGGCGGCGCGGAGAAGACGAAGAGGAAAGGGATGAAGGGGAAAAAGAAATGACCTTTCACCCCTATTTATAAGGCAAAACACATGTGTCAGGCGCGCGAATCCAGGAGCCACAGATTTCGGAAGCAGAGCTGTCGCCTTGATTATTGCAAATTGGTTAAACAAAGAAGGCATCATAAAAGCTAGCTTCATGATGATGTCATGCCGGTTTACGGCCACCAGAGAAGATGACGACATATCAGTTTAGCAATGAAGGGAAGGTGCTGAATATGAAGATTTATGCTAAGGGTTGACATGAAATCATTCAAATCAACCTGGGGCCTAATGTTGGGGATATTACTACTAGGCGTAAACCGGCCTATCTGGGCCGGGTTAACTTCATCAGTAGCTCAAGAATGTTAAAGCCCAAGAGGCTATGTAAAGGCCCGAGGCTGTAGTCGGTTTAACATCTGTAGCCGTAAACCGGCCTGTGTACAACTTGTATTGTAAGTTAGGAATAAGCAAGAGACCAACCCGGGTACGAGTATAAACCGGAGATTGGGACTCTATGAACCGACGGGCGTCACCCGTGTATATAAGGGGATGACCTGATATCGGTTCAAGAGGGAGACAACAACTCGAGGCCTAGGAGAAGCTATTGCTCCCTAGACATCGAGACTTCATCAATTCCAACACCAACTAGACGTAGGCCTTTACCTTCATCGAAGGGGCCGAACTAGTATAATCTCCTGTGTCCTTGCGCCCGTTTTAACCCCTTCAAGTTAACCCGTTGCGATGGCTCCACGACTAAGTCCTTTGGATAGGACATCTGCTGTGACAAATCCACGACAGGTATCCCTCCGATGAGAGCCTCCCATCCAGCGCCAAGCTCACCTTGTTCTTCAAAGGCGTGGCGACGGCCCTCCAGCGGCTCCGGGAGAGGATCCCAAAGCAGCTGGCCGACGAGTCGCGCAAGATCTGCGCGGGAGCTCTTCAAAAGGTGTTGGTGAAGGTGGCCTACCGCAACCCAGGCCTCATCCTCACCAACGTCCTCAAGTCCCTGCCGCCGGATGCCGATCTGGAGGAGCTCAAGGCCCTTGTCGCACCCATTGTGGACAGGGTGAGCGGGATCAAGAGGGTTGAGGGAGACCATGTAGACTAGGCCGCCTGTTTTCTTCTTTCCTTGTCGCTGTTGATCATGTTATGAAAACAATCTATTAGAGCCGCGACAAGCTATCTTGTAATATAACTCTATTTTGGGTCATGGTTGCAATGTTATTTCCTTTATTTGATTCCTTCCTTTGTATGCTTTTGCCCTACGCTTTTAGGGAACTTGCCGGCGCAGGCACCTTAGCCGCGAGCGCTGAGTGCGGAACGTCAGCAGCCTGCTGGCGGTGCCGTTACCGACAAGAAACCTTGTCGCAGCTAGTCGCATCTCACTTAAGTTGTTGAGCGGACTCGAAACAAAGTAAGGGTGCAACTTAGCCACGAGTTGGTTCCTCCGCGCACAGGTTTTCCATACAAAGCATGGTCGTTCAAGGAAGATAACTTAAAAATTTAAAAATCTGATTGCTCAAACTTTGGCAACTTAGCTTTTCTGTTGTTTGCTTTCCGGCAAGGCGAAACTTTTCTTGAACGACGCCTGGTCCATACCATTATCTTCTCCTTCCCCCCAGGAAAACTTGTGGGCGAGGGGAACCTTCCTTTCCTTGATAAAAGAAAGAAGAGAAAATAAAGATATGGAGCCTTATGGCTCGTTATTGCTTACCGGGGGTTGGCGCTGCACAAAGTGTCAGATAACTCATGCAAAAAATAAAAAGCATGAAATTGACAAGGTGTGCGGAGCACATGAGCTTTATTTATGCACAGGGTCTGCGCCTGGCTTTGTACAAAGGATTACATGCAACAGCGGCAAGACTTGTACAAAAGGTGGTTGCCGGAACAGCGTCCGGCTACCGCGCCTTACGGGTAAAACTTACGAAGATGTTCAATATTCCAGGAGTTGCTCACCGAAATGCCATCTTAGGTCTCAAGGCGGACAGTGCCAGGCCTAGTGACTCGTTTCACCCGGTAAGGGCCTTCGCACTTCGGCGTCAACTTGTTTGAATTCTTGGCGGACTGAACGCGCCGAAGAACAAGGTCGCCTTCCTCGAGACTTTTGGCGTTAACTTTGCAGCTATGGTAGCGGCGCAAAGCTTGCTGGTAGCGAGCAGCTCGCATAGCAGCCTGAAGACGGTCTTCCTCAAGGAGCAGCGCCTCATCTTCTCGCAGCTGCTCTTGCTCAAGCTCATCATAAGCGAGCACTTGAGACGACCCGTATACGAGTTCCGTGGGGAGAACTGCCTCTGCTCCATAGACTAGAGCGAAAGGTGTCTGGCCAGTGGCTCGATTTGGCGTCGTCCTGATCGACCAAAGAACCACCGGCAGATCCTAGATCCAGTTTTTTCCGCACTTGTGCAGCCTGTCAAAAGTCCTAGTCTTGAGCCCACGCAGCACTTCAGCATTTGCCCTCTCCGCTTGACCGTTGCTTCTGGGGTGAGCAACAGAAACGAAGCAGACCTTGGCGCCAAGATCTTGGACGTACTGCATGAAGGTGCGGCTCGTGAATTGTGTGCCGTTGTCGGTGACGATCCTGTTAGGGATCCCGAAGCGGCAAACAATCGACCTGAAGAACTTGACTGCTGACTGTGCTGTCACCTTCCTCACTGCTTCCACTTCCGGCCACTTTGTGAACTTGTTGATAGCAACGTACAAAGTACTCAAAGCCCCCGACTGCTCGGGGGAAGGGGCCAAGGATGTCGAGCCCCCAGACCGAAAATGGCCAGGATAAAGGGATCGTCTGGAGAGCTTGAGCTGGCTGGTGTATCTGCTTGGAATGGTACTGGCACGCTCCACACTTGGTTACTTGTGCAGTTGCATCCTGGAGGGCTGTCGGCCAAAAGAAACCTTGCCGGAATGCTATGCCGGCAAGTGCTCTTGCGCCAATGTGGTGACCACATATGCCTCCATGTATCTTTGCCAACAGCCTTTGTCCGTCTTCCCGGTTAATACACTTCAGTTTCACACCGTTGAGTCTTCTTCTGTACAGCGTGCTGTCGACAAACTGGTACATACTTGACTGCCGGGCTACTCTTTCCGCTTCTTCTTGTTCTTCGGGAAGTTCTCCTATCTGAAGGAAACGGACAATCTGCTGTGCCCGTGCTGGAGCTTGCGACTCGACAACAAGGACTAAAGGCACATCTGCTGCTGCGGGAACATCCGCTTCTACGGCGAGAACCTGCGGCTCAGCCGGAGCTTGACGCTCCCTGGCAAGCTTGCCGGAGCAAAACTTGTCGGGAGCGTCTGCTTCAACGGAACAAACCCTGGGGTTTGCCGGAGCAGACTGCTCCTCAGCACTCTTGGCGTTGATCTTGGGGACCTTCTTGGCGGCGGCTTCGGGAAGCTCTGCCGGAAAATAGTCACCAAAAATCAACTTCCTCTTCTTGCTCTGTCCAGTTGATGGCGTAACAGACGGTTGAGTCAGCTTGAGCACAAAGATCCCTGGTTCCACAGGTAACTTAAGTGTTGCGCACTTTGACAGGCCATCGACGATGTCGTTCTGAGCTCTTGGAACATGTTCCATCTGTAGGCCGACAAAGTGCTCTTCTAGCTTTCTCACTTCATCAACGTAGGCTTCCATCAACGGACTCTGATAACTCTTGTTAACTTGGCGGACGACAAGCTGTGAGTCACCCCTGACAATGAGCTTCTTGATCCCAAGGTCTGCCGCGATCCTGAGACCGGCAAGCAAACCTTCATACTCTGCAGTATTTTTTGTCGCTTGCTCCTTGGGAAAGTGCATCTGGACTATGTACTTGAGGTGCTCTCCGGTGGGTGCGACAAGAAGCACGCCAGCACCAGCGCCTTGCAGCGAGAAGGCACCATCGAAGTACATCAGCCACTCTTTGCTCGCTTCCTTGACGGGGATGCTCGTTTCTAGAATTTCTTCATCTGGTGTTGGCGTCCACTCTGGTATGAATTCTGCCAATGCTCTGCTTTGGATGGTTGAAGTGCTCTCAAACTTGAGGCCAAAGCTTGACAGTTCCAGTGCCCACTCAACAATCCTGCCTGTTGCTTATGGATTCTGCAGTATCCTCTTCAGTGGAAAGCGAGTGACAACTGTGATCTCATGTGCTTGGAAGTAATGGCGCAGCTTTCTCGAGGTCACGAGAAGGCCGAAAAGCAATTTCTGCACACCAGAGTACCTTGACCTAGCCCCCTGCAGAAGGGAACTGACAAAGTAAACTGGGCGCTGCACCATTCTCTTCTTCTGTATCTCCTCATGCACTTGCGCAGATCCATCTTTGTCGGGACCAGAGCTTGTCTGGGAAGCCCCCTGCTTGTCGCTGGATGCGCTTGCCGTGGTTGCTGGCTCATCATCTGCCTCCCTCTCCGCTACTAATGCAGCACTAACCACTTGATTGGTTGCCGCCAGATACAACAACAACTTCTCTTGTGGCTTAGGTGCGACAAGTATTGGAGTGGAGGACATGTATCTCTTCAAGTCCTGCAGCGCAGCCTCCGCTTCCGGAGTCCATTTCATTGGTCCTGCCTTTTTCAATATTTTGAAAAACGGCAGGGCGCGCTCAGCAGACTTAGAGATGAACCTGCTGAGAGCTGCCACGCAACCGGCAAGTTTTCGTACATCCTTGACGCACTTTGGTGCTTCAATCTGCTCGATGGCCTTGATCTTGTCGGGATTGGCTTCAATTCCTCGCTGAGACACGAAGAACACGAGAAGCTTGCCGGAAGGGACTCCAAACACACACTTCTCGGGGTTGAGCTTGAGGCTGATCTTGCGCAGATTTGCAAAAGTCTCTTCTAAATCTTGAATCAGAGTTGACTTGTCCTTGCTCTTGACCACTATGTCATCCATGTATGCTTCCACATTTCTGTGTATCTGTGGCTCAAAAGCGGTATGGACTACCCTTGTGAATGTTGAACCAGCATTCTTCAAACCAAAAGGCATCCGTATGAAACAGTACATGCCACATGGAGTGATGAATGCGGTTTTCTCCTCATCCTCTTCTGCCATGAAGATCTGATGGTATCCTGAGTATGCATCAAGAAATGAAAGCAAGTCACATCCAGCCGTGGAGTCAACAATCTGGTCAATGCGCGACAAGGGAAATGGGTCTTTGGGACAAGCTTTGTTAACATTGGTAAAGTTGATACAAAGCCTCCATTTCCCGTTTGCCTTGCGCACAACTACAGGATTGGCCAACCACGTGGGATGGAGCACTCCTCTGATGAGGCCTGCTGGTTCCAACTTCTTGATCTCTTCTGCGATGAATTCTTGGCGCTCCACTGCTTGCTTCCTGACTTTTTGCTTGACGGGCCGCGCGTGAGGACAGACGGCAAGGTGGTGCTCAATTACTTTCCTGGGAACACCGGGGATGTCAGACAGTTGCCACGCAAACACATCGACGTTCGCCCGCAGGAAAGCAATGAGCGCGCTTTCCTATTTAGGGTCGAGAGTGGCACTGATGGTGAAGGTACCACCAGTGCCGTCCTCTTTGGCGGACACCTTCTTGGTCGTTGGCGGAGCTGCCATTGTCTTCTTACACTTGCCGGTGGAGCTCGATGGTGCGTCCTCGACGGTAGCGCAACACTCCGAAGAGGTGCGCTTGCCGGAGTGGGCATCAGAACTCTTGCTGGACTTGGTCTTCTTCTTCCCTTCGGGAGCTTCAGCGGCAAGTGTCTCGTGATGCGTTGCGGCTGCTTCTTCTCAGTAAATCTTGTCGGCACAGATAAGAGCATCCTTCTTGTCGCCAGGGACAGAGATGACACTTATCAGGCCTGGCATCTTCAGCATGTTATACGCATAGTGGGAGGCCGCCATGAACTTGGCGAGCGCTGGACGGCCGAGAATCCCATTGTAAGGCAATGGAAAATCGGCAATGTCAAAAGTGATCCTCTCAGTCCTGAAGTTCAACTCGCTGCCAAATGTCACCGGCAACGTGATCTTCCCCTTCGGCTTGCTTCTTCCCGGGTTGATTCCTTGGAATGTGCCGGTCTCTTCGAGCTCGCTGTCAGGGACCTGGAGTTTCCGGAGCACAGCGGAGGAGATCAGGTTCAAGCCGGCCCCGCCATCAACTAGCATCTTGGTGACCTTGAGGTTGCGGATAGTTGGTGAAACCAACATCGGCAAGCACCCGACCGCAGTTGTGCGATCTGGGTGGTCCTCAATATCAAAGACGATAGGCATGCTGGACCATTTCAGAAGCTTGCGTGACTCGACGGGTGGTTCCGCCGCATTGACTTCCCGCACCCACTGCTTGAGTTGGCGGTGTGAAGTATGCAGAGAAGCACTGCCGTCAACGCACAAGACCTCTGTGGCTTTCTGGAACTCCTGCTCACTGGTCTCGTCATCATCCATGTCTTCGTCGTCGTCGTCATCTTCATCCTTGTCGCGTCCGCGGGGAGGTCTGTCTCCTTGCTGCTGCTTGGTCTTGCCGCGTCGTCCTCCCCGGTCGGGGCGCTTCGTGCCAGATCCTCCAGCACCTCCTTGGGCTTTCTCCTTGTCGCGTCGCTCATATTCGGCCTTTTGCAGCTCGACAAGCTGCTCAACCTTCTTGCAGCTCTGGAGGTCATGGCCCTTGGTGCGGTGGATATTGCAGTACTGTTTGTTGGTGCCGTCCTGCTTGTCGGCGGCCGCCATAGCCTGGCAGTTGGTGCATGCGGCAACCTCCTTGCCGGAGCTACCAGCCCTGGCTGTCTTGGCGCCACCTTCGTTGCCGGACTGCTCAACAACCAACACATCTTTGCCTTTCTTCTTCCTGTTGTTCCGCCACCGGTTTTTCTTTGCCGGGGAAGCATCCTCGCTGTCAGAACCTTCTGCTCCTGTATTCTCTCCGGGGAGTCTCCTCCCTTCCTCAGCACGTGCACACTTATCGGCCAGGGCATACAGCTCACTGACGTCTCTTATCTTGCACATTGCCATCTCCTCCCGCATCTTGCGGTTACGCACGTTCTGATGGAACGCGCTGATGACCGCGACAGGGTGGACATCCGGGATGTTGCGTTGTACATGGCTGAATCTCTGGATGTACTTGCGCAGGGGCTCTCCTTCCTTTTGGGCGAGCAGATGAAGGTCACTTTCCTGGCAATGAGGTTTGTGGCCGCCTGTAAAGGCGCCGACAAACTGATGGCATAGGTCCGCCCAGGAGGATATGGAGTTGTCCGGCAAGTGCATGAGCCAGGACCTGATGTCGGGTTTGAGCACCAGCGGGAACTAGTTGGCAAGGATCTTGTCGTCTCGCCCCCCAGCAGCTTGCACCATGATGGTGTAGATGCTGAGGAACTTCGACGGATGCAACTTGCCGTCGTACTTCTCTGGTATGTCTGGCTTGAAATTCTTCGTGCTGGGCCACTGGACTTGCCGCAGCTCACGGGTAAACGCAGGGCAACCTACCGCGTACGGCAGGTCGCCTGGTTCCCCTGGCGCATGCATGTCGACAGTGGGCCCAGCGCGCTAGTCTGATTGACGCCGCGCTTCTCTTCGGCGCTCGATGCGAGTACGAGCGTCTTCTTGCTGTCGTTCGTGAAGAACTTGGCGCTAATCGCGACGAGCTCGCGGATCTGACGAAGCAGTGGAGTCGCTGTCGTGGTGGACCCGGCGAGTCGGCGATCTTGGCCTTCGTGGCGGAGAGTGCACGGTAGTCGCACCCCCACCGGTCTTGTCGCCATCGGCTCGTGCTTGGCTGGCTCGCCGCGGCTGTGATGCACTCGGCTGCCGTGGAGTGTCGCCGTTGGCGAAGCCGATGAGACTCTGAATGGTGGCCCTCCAGTCGTCGATCTTGTCCAGCGTTGGAGGGAAATCTAGGAGCAGTTGAGCTCGCGCCAAAGCTTCCGCTGGAGTCGTGAGTAGCGGTGGCGAACGGTGCGAGGAGCGGGATATGCTCGGACTTCTAACTACGTTAGAAGGAGCAATATCCCGTCCAGGCGACCGTGCCTCACTCGCGCCAGCATGTTGGCGTGCATGCTGGCCTTGAGCATCCCGAGATCCGCCAGCTCGATCTGGGTCCAACAAGCGTATGGTACTGTGGGTACCATGACGCTGCCGGTCCCGCGCCTCCTGAGATGGGCGCGGCGCATCTACGGACGCCCGGTCGTCGTGGGAGCCGGCTACGCCGCCGATGGGCAGCGCAGCCTTGTCCTTGGACCTGGCGGCACCGTGGGCTCCCTCGACGACGCCCGTTCTTCCACCGGTGTCTTCCCCACCAGCCGTTTGCTCTGGCGATGGTGGGTCTGTCGCGTACGGAGCAGCCGCCTCCAAAGCCTTCTTCTTTGGCGGCATGTCGATGAAGTCGATGATGATCTATCTCGTGTGAATGCCGGATCAGGTTCACACAACCTCGACGCCCCCTACCTGGCGCGCCAAAGATGTCGGGGAAACTGATCCACGAGCACCTACGGGGACCGAGCCCCTTTCGGTTCGGCGGGGGTCGGAGGTCGCACGAAGAGCGGATCGAGGCAAAGCACACGAGCAGTTTACCCAGCTTCGGGCTGCACGGATGCGTAAAACCCTACTGCTGCATCTGTGGTTTGTATTGAGTTCTTGCTCGGGAGCGCTCAGTGCTACAGTGCACACGAGCAGCTAACGAGACCGAGCGTGAGTGTTTTTCTGTTCCTCCCTTTCTACGTTGTGCATGGGCCTCCTTTTATATGCTCAAGGGGTCACCGACAGGTGGCAACGCGGACAAGGGTAAAAATGGAAAAATGTTGCGGTTGGTACAACTACCTGTACAGTGTATCATACCTAACCCTGACGGCAGGGGACAAGGGCATTAAATGCCTATCTGCGTCGCCCAAACAGTGTAGAAAAGGGACCGTCAGGGACGCCAGCGCTCGCCATGATGGTGATCTTGTCAGCGCCGCTTGCCACAGTGTACCTCTGGCTGCACAGCCTCCCGCCACGTACGCCTGGAAGGGTCCCAGAGCGACACGTTGGTGGATGTGCTGGAGCGCGGGTACAGAGTGGTAGCTCGTCGCGGCAAGCGCCTTGCCGCGGTCGTTGTCTTGTCGCGTCCGGAAGCTTATCGCTCACCGGGTCTTGCCAGGACGCGTGGCGCGTCGCGGCATGTTCCTTGAGATGCCTTGGTTGGCTTTCCCGGCAAGCTCGTCTTGCCGGGGTCTTGTGCCTTGGGTGGCCTCCCGGCAAGCTCCTCTTGCCGGGGCTTTGTGCCTTGAGTGGCCTTCCCGGCAATCTCCTCTTGCCGGGGCCTTGTCTCCTTGGCTTGAATACTTTGTTCTTGAATGGCTCCAAAGGAACCACGGGGGACCTTGGCGGTCACCCGGCAAGCCTTGCGGCGGGGCGCTGCGACTGCCCATGCACAAGTTCGGGATACTAGGGTACCCCTAGTCTAGTACACCGACAAAGTTCAATATTGACATAAAAATAATAATACTTCAAGCATACTAACAAAGTAATCATGTCTTCTCAAAATAACATGGCCAAAGAAAGTTATCCCTACAAAATCATATAGTCTGGCTATGCTCTATCTTCACCACATAAAATATTCAAATCATGCACAACCCCGATGACAAGCCAAGCAATTGTTTCATACTTTAGGTGTTCTCAAACTTTTTCAATCTTCACGCAATATATGAGCGTGAGCCATGGACATAGCACTATAGGTGGAATAGAATGGTGGTTGTGGAGAAGACAAAAAGGGGAAGATAGTCTCACATCAACTAGGCGTATCAACGGGCTATGGAGATGCCCATCAATAGATATCAATGTGAGTGAGTAGGGATTGCCATGCAACGGATGCACTATAGCTATATAAGTGTATGAAAGCTCAACAAAAGAAACTAAGTGGGTGTGCATCCAACTCGCTTGCTCACGAAGACCTGGGGCATTTTGAGGAAGCCCATCATTGGAATATACAAGCCAAGTTCTGTAATGAGAATTTTCCACTAGCATATGAAAGTGACAACATAGGAGACTTTCTATCATGAAGATCATGGTGCTACTTTGAAGCACAAGTGTGGTAAAAGGATAGTAGCATTGTCCCTTCTCTCTTTTTCTCTCATTTTTTTTTGTTTTTTTGGGCATTTTCTCTTTTTTTATGGCCTCTTTTTTCCCTTTTTTTATTTTTTGTCCGGAGTCTCATACCGACTTGTGGGGGAATCATAGTCTCCATCATCCTTTCCTCACCGGGACAATGCTCTAATAATGATGATCATCACACTTTTATTTTCTTACAACTCAACAATTACAACTCGATACTTAGAACAAAATATGACTCTATATGAATGCCTCCGGCGGTGTACTGGGATATGCAATAAATCAAGAGTGACATGTATGAAAGAATTATGAACGGTGGCTTTGCCACAAATATGATGTCGACTACATGATCATGCAAGGCAATATGACAATGATGGAGTGTGTCATAATAAACGGAATGGTGGTAAGTTGCATGGCAATATATCTCGGAATGGCTGTGGAAATGCCATGATAGGTAGATATGGTGGCTGTTTTGAGGAAGGTTTATGGTGGGTGTATGATACCGGCGAGAAGTGCGCGGTATTAGAGAGGCTAGCAATGGTGGAAGGAAGAAGAGCGTGTATAATCCATGGACTCAACATTAGTCATAAAGAACTCATATACTTATTGCAAAAATCTACAAGTTATCAAAGCAAAGTATTATGCGCATGCTCCTAGGGGATAGATTGGTAGGAAAAGACCATCGCTCGTCCCAGACCGCCACTCATAAGTAAGACAATCAATAAATAAATTATGCTCTAACTTCCTCACATAACGGTTCACCATACGTGCATGCTACGTGAATCACAAACTTTAACACAAGTATCTCTCAAATTCGCAACTACTCAACTAGCATGACTCTAATATCCCCATCTTTATATCTCAAAACAATTATCAAGCATCAAACTTTTCTTAGTATTCAACACACTCATAAGGAATTTTTAGTAATCTTGAATACCTAGCATATTAGGATTAAGCACATTACCATGTTGTTTAATACTTCTCAAAATAATCTAAGTGAAGCATGAGAGAACAATTGTTTCTATAAAGCGAATCCATCACCGTGCTCTAAAAGATATAAGTGAAGCACTAGAGCAAACAACAAACTACTCCAAAAGATATAAGTGAAGATCAATGAGTAGTCAGATAATTATGCAACTATGTGAAGACTCTCCCATTTAATAATTTCAGATCTTGGTATTTTATTCAAACAGCGAGCAAAGGTAAAGAGAATAAAATGACGCTCCAAGCAAAACACATATCATGTGGTGAATAAAAATATAGCTCCAAGTAAAGTTACCGATGAACGAAGACGAGAGAGGGGATGCCATCCGGGGCATCCCCAAGCTTAGGCTCTTGGTTATCCCTGAATATTACCTTGGGGTGCCTTGGGCATCCCCAATCTTAGGCTCTTGCCACTCCTTATTCCATAGTCCATCAAATCTTTTAGCCAAAACTTGAAAACTTCACAACACAAAACTTAACAGACAACTCGTAAGCTCCGTTAGCGAAAGAAAACAAAACACCACTTCATGGTACTGTAATGAACTCATTCTTTATTTATATTGGTGTTAAACCTACTGTATTACAACTTATCTATGGTTTATAAACTATTTTACTAGCCATAGAGTCATCAAAATAAGCAAACAACACACGAAAAACAGAATCTGTCAAAAACAGAACAGTCTGTAGTAATCTGTAACTAACGCAAACTTCTGGAACTTCGAAAATTCTAAAATAAATTGGTGGACCTGAGGAATTTGTCTAGTAATCATCTGCAAAAATAATAAACTAAATAGCACTCTCCAGTAAAAAGTTGAAGCTAATCTCGTGAGCGCTAAAGTTTCTGTTTTTTACAGCGTGATCATAAAGACTTCACCCAAGTCTTCCCAAAGGTTCTACTTCGCACAAACAGTAATTAAAACATAAAACCACATATAAACAGAAGCTAGATGGATTATTTATTCCTAAATAGAACCAAAAATCAAGAAACTAAAATAAAATTGGGTTGCCTCCCAACAAGCGCTAACGTTTAACGCCCCTAGCTAGGCATGATGGTTTCAATGATGCTCACATAAAAGATAAGAATTGAAACATAAAGAGAGCATCATGAAGAATATTACTAGCACATTTAAGTCTAACCCACTTCCTATGCATAGGGATTTTGTGAGCAAACAACTTATGGGAACATGAATCAACTTGCATAGGAAGGCAAAACAAGCATAACTTCAAAACTTTAAGCACATAGAGAGGAAACTTGATATTATTGCAATTACTACAAGCATATATTCCTCCCTCATAATAATTTTTAGTAGCATCATGAATGAATTCAACAATATAACCAGCACCTAAAGCATTCTTTTCATGATCTACTTGCATAGAAATTTTATTACTCTCCACATAAGCAAAATTCTTTTCATTCAAAATAGTGGGAGTTTCATAAGAGACTTGAATACTATAAATTGTTTCCACATTAAAAGAGTAATGTTCAGAGAAAGGGTAATCATAATCATGACAAGTTTTATAAATATAATCATCACTACTTTTTATAGCATAAGTTTCATCACAATAATCATCATAAGTAGCAACTTTGTTCTCATCATAATCGATTGAAACCTCTTCCAAGATAGTGGAATCATCACTAAATAAAGTCATGACCTCTCCAAATCCACTTTCATAAATATTATAAGATTCAACATCCTACAAAATAGTGGGATCACTACTTCCTAAAGTTGACACTCTTCCAAACCCACTTTCATCAATATAATCATCATAGGTAGAAGGCATGCTATCATCATTATAAATTTGCATATCAAAACTTGGGAGACTAAAAATATCATCTTCATTTAACATAGCATCCTCAAGCTTGGGACAAACATTAATTGCAGCAAATAAATTCTCAAAAACATCATCTTCTTCAAACATAGCATCCCCAAGCTTAGGCCTTTTCATATCATAAGCATAACCACTCTCATCATTAATAGTATGGATAGCACCAATAGTATAGCAATTATCATATTCTTCCAAGTAAGTGCCAAAAAGATTTTCAAGATCATAAGAAGTATCATTATATTCCCAATCATAATCATCACAACAAGCAATAGGCATAACGAGATCATCATCAAGTGCATCATCTTCCACAATTATTTTTGATTCATTGGCATGAGGCACAACAATAATAGGAGCAACATTATTTGGGAGAGATATCGTTTTACCTCTCTTCCTTTTTCTTTTCTTCTTCTTCACCACATCATGTGTGGGTTCAATCCTCTTTTTGGAGCTCCTTATTAATGAGATTGGTTGAATAGAAGGCTCCTCCTCGTTACTTGATTCATCATAAGAAATAATAGGAGGATATTGGAAAGTCTCTTCCCTCTCGTTAGTATTCTCTTCATCTTCTATTTGTTTTATTTTCTTTATGTATTTGAGAATATACGGGGTTTCAATGCAATTCACCATGCAATACATATAAATTTCCTCTAGATCAAAATGAAGAACTCTATCAAGGGCAAATTTTGGAATATCCTTAGTTATACGTTTCATTTCTTCATAACCCAAGAGCAAACTAAGTTCATTATGATGTGCAAGGGAAATCAAGTCATCACAATTTTTGGACACGATACGATCATGAAACAATTTGCATTGGGAACTGAAATGATCATGTTCATTGCAAAGTTCACAAGTATGGCTAAGAAAGTTTAAATTTTTAGCGCACACATCTAGCTTTTCTTGCAACCATTTAGTTTCTAAATGCTTGTGTCTCTTGCAATATCTATCTTCCCTATTTGGTGTGTACTCGCAAACCCAATGTACTCCACAAAAATTGACATGTTTATAGGAGACATTTTCATCATAACTAGTGCAATCATCATTAGTACTATGGATATTCAAGGAGTTCATACTAAGAACATTGCAATCATGCTCATTATTCAAAGATTTAGTGCCTAACATTTTAAGGCATTCTTCTTCTAACACTTGGGCACAATTTTCCTTTCCATCATACTCACGAAAGATATTAAAAAGACGAAGCATATGGGACAAACTCAAATCCATTTTTTGTAGTTTTCTTTTATAAACTAAACTAGTGCTAAAACAAGAAATAAAAAGATTCGATTGCAAGATCTAAAGATATACCTTCAAGCACTCACCTCCCTAGCAACGGCGTCAGAAAAGAGCTTAGTTGACGGGGTGTGAGTGCCACTTACCTAACCTCCCCGGCAACGGCGCTAGAAAAGAGCTTGATGTCTACTACACAACCTTCTTCTTGTAGACGTTGTTGGGCCTCCAAGTGTAGAGGTTTGTAGGACAGTAGCAAATTTCCCTCAAGTGGATGACCTAAGGTTTATCAATCTGTGGGAGGCGTAGGATGAAGATGGTCTCTCTCGAGCAACCCTGCAACCAAATAACAAAGAGTCTCTTGTGTCCCCAACACACCCAATACAATGGTAAGTTGTATATGTGCACTAGTTCGGCGAAGAGATGGTGATAGAAGTGCAATATGGATGGTAGATATAGGTTTTTGTAATCTGAAAATATAAAAACAGCAAGGTAACTAATGATAAAAGTGAGCACAAACGGTATTGCAATGCTAGGAAACAAGGCCTAGGGTTCATACTTTCACTAGTGCAAGTTCTCTCAAGAATAATAACATAATTGGACCATATAGCTATCCCTCAACATGCAACAGAGAGTCACTCCAAAGTCACTAATAGCGGAGAACAAACGAAGAAATTATGGTAGGGTACGAAACCGCCTCAAAGTTATTCTTTCCAATCTATCCGTTGGGCTATTCCTATAAGTGTCACAAACATCCCTAGAGTTCGTACTAGAATAACACCTTAAGACACAAATCAACCAAAACCCTAATGTCACCTAGATACTCCAATGTCACCTCAAGTATCCGTGGGTATGATTATACGATATGTATCACACAATCTCAGATTCATCTATTCAACCAACACATAGAACCTCAAAGAGTTACCCAAAGTTTCTACCGGAGAATCAAGACGAAAACGTGTGCCAACCCCTATGCATAAGTTCATGGGCCGAACCCGCAAGTTGATCACCAAAACATACATCAAGTGAATCACGTGATATCCCATTGTCACCACAGATATGCACGGCAAGACATACATCAAGTGTCCTCAAATCATTAAAGACTCAATCCGATAAGATTACTTCAAAGGGAAAACTCAACCCATTACACAAGAGTAGAGGGGGAGAAGCAACATAAGATCCAACTATAATAGCAAAGCTCGCGATACATCAAGATCGTGCCAAATCAAGAACACGAGAGAGAGAGAGAGAGAGAGAGAGAGAGAGAGATCAAACACATAGCTCCGAGGGTTCCCTCCTTCTCGTCATGGAGAGCGCCGGGATGATGAAAATGGCGACCAGTGAGGGTTCCCTCCTCCGGCAGGGTGCCGGAACAGGGTCCCGAGAGGTTTTTGGTGGCTACAGAGGCTTGCGGCGGCGGAACTCCAGATCTATTCTGTTCCCCGATCGTTTTAGGGTATATGGGTATATATATAGGAGGAAGAAGTACGTCAGGGGAGCCACGAGGGTGGAGAGCGCGCCCGGGGGGGGGCGCCCCCTGCCTCGTGCCTTCCTCGTTGCTTCCTTGACGTGGACTCCAAGTCTCCCGGGTTGCTTTCCTTCCAAAAATAACTTCTCGAGAAGATTTCATCCCGTTTCGACTCCGTTTGATATTCCTTTTCTTCGAAACACTGAAACAAGGGAAAAAACAGGAACTGGCACTGGGCTCTGGGTCAATAGGTTAGTCCCAAAAATAAAATAAAAATGTAAAATAAAGCCCATAAACATCCAAGATGGATAATATAATAGCATGGAACAATAAAAAATTATAGATACGTTAGAGACGTATCAGACTTATGAACTAAACAGGGCCTCAAACACCTATGGAGGCGACTGCCGCTCGCGTCTATCGTGTGTCATGAGACGTTCCCGTCGATGACGAGGTGCCTATGGTGCCTATTGTTCACCGCGACCAAGGCGGAGAGGAAAACGAGAGAACTACGTATTTATTTACGGTGTAGATTCACTCATTTTGCTCCATATGCACTCTGTCTCGGTGTAGTCTAGTCACTTGTTGAAATCCTTATAAAGGCAAATACTCCTTTCTGGTTTACAGGGCTATACTAGCAAGTAATAGTGGGCTCACATAGCAATTTTGTCTCATGCAAGAGCCTGGCTATATGCATGCTCCAAGGTTCGAAACTGCCACTTTAGGGTTGCGCTTGGATCTTCGCCTATTCGAGAAGACGAACAATGATGTTACTACTACTGCTTCTACAGTATCGAATCCACCGATGCATGTCCGTCCATCACGAGCGGGAGGGATAGCTTGTTGTAGTACTACTATAAGCAAAAGCCCGTCCTCATCTGTGAGCCACCGCGTGCATGGGTGAGGGAGAAGGCGTGTAGTAGTAAAATCAAGCTTCTCCTCGTTGTACGAGTTGACGCGACACATCATAGTACTGGCCCCACAGGGTTGCCTCTAAACTTGGCTGAAAGACATGCAGTGTACAATACTCCATTTGCTGCAATCTCTAACATTTACCCCACCACAAATTAAAACATATATTCCTGTCTTGACTAGATGTGTCGGGGGAAATCGGCTTCCTCGAACACCTATGGGGACCGAGCCCCTTACTGGTTCGGCGGGGGGCGGAGGTCGCGCGAAGAGAGGATCGAGGCGATGCACACAAGGGGTTTACCCAGCTTCGGGCTGCACGGATGCGTAAAACCCTACTGCTGCTTTGTGGTTTGTATTGTGTTCTTGCTCGGAGGCGCGTGGTGCTACAGTACACACGAGCCGCTAGCGAGACCGAGCGTAAAAATGGGTCTCCTCCTCCTCTACATGCGCATGGGGCCTCCTTTTATATGCTCAAGGGGTTACCCACAGGCGGCAACGTAGGTGGGGGCAAAAATGGGAGAATGCTGTAGTGGGTACAGCTGCCTGCACAGTGGCTGTATAGTGCTATCATACCTAACTCTGACGGCGGGGGACAAGGGCATTAAATGCCCGTCCGCATCGCCCAGACGGTGCAGGAAAAGGACCGTCAGGAGCGCCACCGTTTGCCACGATGGCTACTCTGTCAGCTTTGCTTCGCCACCGCATGCCCCTGGCTACACAGCCTCCCGCCACGTGCGCCTGGAATGCCCCCAGAGCGACACGTTGGTGGATGAGCTGGAGCGCAGGCACGGGGTGGTAACTTGCCGCGGCAAGCGCCTTGCCGCGGTGGATGTCTTGTCACGCCCGGGAGCTTGTCGCTCACCGGTCCTTGCCAGGACGCGCGGCGCGTCGCGGCAAGGCTCCTGTCGTGCCGTGGTTGGCCTTCCCGGCAAGCTCCTCTTGACGGGGTCTTGTGCTTCGAGCGGCAGTCCCGGCAAGCTCCTCTTGTCGGGGCCTCGCTCTCTTCGGCTGGCCTTCCCGGCAAGCTCCTCCTGCCGGGGCCTTGGCTCAAATACTTTGTTCTTGAATGGCCCAAAAGGGGACCATGGAGGGTCTCGGCGATCACCTGGCAAGCCTTGCCGCGGGGTGCTATGACTGCCCGTGCACAAGTTCGGGGTACTAAGGTACCCCTACTTTATTACACCGACAGGAGCCCCCGGGCCTGGGCCATACACGGTGCCGAGCGCTGTTGGGCCAGGCCCAAAACAGTGCACGGGCACGCGCGGCCTGGGTCACGCTGTATCTGCTTCTGCGTCCACCACGCCCTCTCCGCACGGTACGCGTCGAACGCGGCATCGTGGGAAGAGGCGTGTGTGACGTGGGTGGCGTGCGCGGGGCTGAGCCCTGCAGGCATGCGTCACGTCGCAATAAAGGGGGACGGTTCGCGCTATCTCCATAAGTGGAGGGAGGCGTGGAGGCGTGGCTCGTTCGCTGGGCGGGGCCGAGGCATGGTTTCCGAGGCGTCCGCTCCCGCGATCACGGGATGGGGGGAGGTCGCCTCATCCGTCGCCTCGGTCCTGCACGCCAGCCACGCGGCCTCCATGCACCTGGAGTTGCGGACGGTGGAGGCAGGAAACCGGGCCGTCGCGGGTCGAGGTAGCAGGCCGGTCCCAGTCGTCTGGCCTTCCTACGTCTTGATTGGCTGAGCGGGGCGGTCGAGCCCCCACCCTGCTCCTTTATAAAGAGCAAAAAGGGGGCGACGGGAACCCACACTCCTCCATCTCTTCTTCTCTTCAGCTTCTGATCCCCTCTCTCCATTCGCCATGGAGAAAGGGAACTCTGGTCCTTCGTCGGTAGCGGCGAGGGTCGCCGCTAGGTAGCGCGCCCCTCCTCCCCTTGCACCCGTGGTGGCGGAGCCAGCCGTAAGGGGAAGGGGGAGGGGGCGAGGTCGTGGACGAGGTCGTGGACGAGGCCGAGGCGCTCGGGGGCGAGGCGGACGGGGCGACGCGCCGGCCTCGCCTCCGCCGGCAGCTCCCCTTCTCACGGCGGTCCACATCGGGGACAACCCCTGCGAGTTCTTCGTTAGGCTGCGTCGGGCGCCTCGTCGTCGCCTACGTCTCCCGCCGCCCTTCGCAAGCGTGATGGAGATGGAACAACCTGAGACGCTAAGACTGCGCATGAGGGGCTGCCGGATCAGCGGCACGCGGGTCCACATTGAGTCCCCAGCCCCCGGCGTCATGTATCTTGGTCGAGGGTGGAAGACGTTCGCCCGTATCCACAGCTTGATGGAGGGGTTCACCCTCCATTTTAAGTTGATGGAGGGCGGCCTCCTCTCCTTCAAGGCCTTCGGGGACTTCGGGACCCGAGCCCGGTGCTGCGTGGATAGCTCCTCCGACAGCGAAGGCTCCTCCTTGAGCGAGAGTGACGAGGAGGGGAGCGACAGCGACGACAAGGGTGGTGGTCATCGGGATGACGGGTCCGACTAGGCGCCGGTCGTGGCTTCGCGTGGCACCGGCGACCCCATCATCCGTGTCGCCGGCTCCTTGAACTCCCCGGGGTCGTCTTCTTGGGCGGCTGGAGTGGCGAGGCTGCAGAAGAGGAAGAGGGCAGGCGGCAAGGCCGTCAACTCGGATACGAGGGCTAGATGCGTTCGACAGCGTGTTGACGTCCCGCTGCCTCATCTTCGAGCTCCACTTCCGGCGCCGCCGTCACCATCCAGCCTCCGGAGCCCCTGGACGGCCCTCCGGGTGTTCTGTTGGTGTCTTCTGCCGCCCGTAGCTCGCCTAGGTGCCCCTTTTGCCCTTTTTGCCTCCTTGTCCTACCTCCTGAGGAGAGAGACAAGAAAGGGATTACGGGCACCTTATCTTTTTTTAATCTGTAAGCCCTCGGGCCTTAGTTGCATTTAAAGCTTGTAATCCCATCTTTCATGTTTTTCATTCTCTCTGAACTGTACCTGAGCGGAATGTTTTTAATGAAAAGGGGATGTTTGCCGGGCCACTTGTCTCGCGGGTGAAACTCACGCCAAGGAGCGAATCCTTTATATCGTTAAGATAGACACTTCTTTGCCCGGCAACAGGCCTGCCGTCTTCCCGCGCCACTCGACCCTTCTCACGCCCTTGGCGGAGGCAGGGAGAAGGCGGGTTCTGGCCCCTCGTTTCGCCCCTTTACTGCCGCGACTACTACCAAAACGGGCCCCAGGAATGCGCTCTGGGGCCTGTCGTCAAGGGAGCACGGTAGCTTTTAGGAGGAAACAAGGTTTTCGTATTCCACAGTTCATGAGAGAATGCATGACAAGGGATGCAAAAACTTATCTAGGATAGCAGCCCCCGGCAACTTTGGCTTGCCGCGGGCGAATCCTTGTACTTGCAGCCCCCGGCAACACTGGTTTGCCGGGGACCAGATGCTGGTCCGCCCTTCCTCTCCTCTTCGTCCTTAAGCGGTCTGGCTAGGATATGCAAAACCCTGCGAACCAAGGGAAACAAAAGAACAGGGAAAAGGGACGCAGACTCGACCTCTAAGCTAGGGGTTAGCGACTATCAGGCACTATCAACCCTAACCAAGGACGAGACTCGACTCAGCATGCATGCTAAAACTTAGGGCGCCAGCGCTTCATTTACTGCTGCTCAGGGTCTGCGCCTGGCTTTGTACAAAGGATTACATGCAACTGCGGCAAGACTTGTACAAAAGGTTGGTTGCCGGACAGGGTCCGACAACCGCGCCTTACGGGTAAAACTTACGAACATGCTCAATATTCCAGGAGTTGCTCACCGGAGTGCCATCTTCGGTCTCGAGGCGGACAGCGCCGGGCCTCGTGACTCGTCTCACCCGGTAAGGGCCTTCCCACTTCGGCGTCAACTTGTTGTGTCTCTTGGCGGACGGAGCGCGTCGAAGAACAAGGTCGCCTTCCTCGAAGCTTCTGGCTCTAACTTTGCGGCTATGGTAGCGACGCAAAGCTTGCTGGTAGCGAGTGGCTCGCACAGCAGCCTGAAGACGATCTTCCTCAAGGAGCAGCGCGTCATCTTCACGCAGCCGCTCTTGCTCAAGCTCATCATAAGCGAGCACTCGAGTTGACCCGTATACGAGTTCCGTGGGGGTAACTGCTTCTGCTCCATAGACTAGAGCAAATGGTGTCTGGCCGGTGGCTCAATTTGGCGTCGTTTTGATCGACCAAAGAGTCACCGGCAGCTCCTCGATCCAGTTTCTTCCGCACTTGTGCAGCCTGTCGAAAGTTCTGGTCTTGAGCCCGCGCAGTACTTCGACATTGGCCCTCTCCGCTTGACCGTTGCTCCTGGGATGAGCAACCGAAGCGAAGCAGACCTTGGCGCCAAGATCTTGGACGTATTGCGTGAAGGCGCGGCTCGTGAATTGCGTACCGTTGTCGGTGATGATCCTGTTGGGTTTCCCGAAGCGGCAAACAATCGACCTGAAGAACTTGATGGCTGACAGTGCTGTCAACTTCCTCACTGGTTCCACTTCCGGCCACTTTGTGAACTTGTCGATTGCGACGTACAAGTACTCAAAGCCCCCGACAGCTCGGGGGAAAGGGCCGAGGATGTCGAGCCCCCAGACCGAAAATGGCCAGGATAAAGGGATCGTCTGGAGAGCTTGAGTTGGCTAGTGTATCTGCTTGGAATGGAACTGGCACGCTTCACACTTGGTTACTTGTGCAGTTGCATCCTGGAGGGCTGTCGGCCAGAAGAAACCTTGCCGGAACGCTTTGCCGGCAAGTGCTCTTGCGCCAATGTGGTGGCCACATATGCCTCCATGTATCTCTGCCAACAGCTTTTGTCCGTCTTCCCGAGGAATACACTTCAATTTCACCCTGTTGCGTCCTCTTCTGTACAGTGTGTCGTCGACAAACTGGTACATACTTGACTGCCGGGCTACTCTTTCTACTTCTTCTTGCTCATCGGGAAGTTCTTCTGTCTGGAGAAAATGGACGATCTGCTGTGCCCATGCCGAAGCCTGTGGCTCGACGACAAGGACTAAAGGCGCGTCTGCTGCTGCGGGAACACCTGCTTCCACGGCGAGGATCTGGGGCTTAGCCGGAGCTTGATGTTCCCCGGCAAGCTTGCCGGAGCGAAACTTGTCGGGAGCGCCTGCTTCTATGGAACAAACCCTGGGGTTTGCCGGAGCAGACTGCTCCTCAGCATTCTTGGTGTCGATCTTGGGGACCTTCTTGGCGGCGGCTCCGGGGAGCTCTGCCGGAAGATAGTCGCCGAAGACCAACCTCCTCTTCTTGCTCTGTCCGGTTGATGGTATTACAGATGGCTGAGTCAGCTTGAGCACAAAAGTCCCTGGTTCCACAGGTAACTTAAGTGATGCGCACTTTGACAGGCCATCGGCAACGTCGTTCTCAGTTCTTGGAACGTGTTCCATTTGCACGCCGTCAAAGCGCTCCTCTAGCTTCCTCACTTCATAAACGTACGCTTCCATCAACGGGCTCTGGTAATCCTTGTTCACTTGGCGGACGACAAGCTGCGAGTCTCCCCTGACAATGTGCTTCTTGATCCCAAGTTCTGCCGCGATCCTGAGACCAGCAAGCAAACCTTCATACTCTGCTGTATTGTTGGTTGCTTGCTCCTTGAGGTGCTCTCCGGTGGGCGCGACAAGCAGCACGCCGGCGCCGGCGCCTTGTAGCGAGAAGGCCCCATCAAAGTACATCAGCCACTCTTTGCTTGCTTCCTTGCCGGGGATGCTTGTCTCTGGATTTTCTTCGTCTGGCGTCGGCGTCCACTCTGCTATGAACTCTGCCAATGCTCTGCTTTGGATAGTTGAAGTGCTCTCGAACTTGAGGCCAAAGCTTGACAGTTCCAGTGCCCACTCCACGATCCTGCCTGTCGCTTCGGGATTCTGCAGTATCCTCTTTAGCGGAAAGCGAGTGACAACTGTGATCTCGTGTGCTTGGAAGTAATGGCGCAACTTTCTCGAGGCCATAAGGAGGCAAAAAAGCAGTTTCTGCACACCAGAGTACCTGACCTAGCCCCCTGCAAGAGGGAACTGATAAAGTAAACTGGGCGCTGCACCATTTTCTTCTTGTGCACCTCCTCTTGCGCCTGCGCAGATCCATCCTTGTCGGGGCCAGAGCTTGTCGGGGGAGCCCCCTGCTTGTCGCTGGATGCACTCGCCGCGGTTGCTAGCTCATCATCTACCTCCCTCTCCGCTACTAACGCAGCACTAACCACTTGATTGGTTGCCGCCAGGTATAGCAGCAACTTCTCTTGTGGTTTAGGCGCGACAAGTATTGGAGCGGAGGACAGGTATTTCTTCAAGTCCCGCAGCGCTGCCTCCGCTTCCGGAGTCCATTTTACTGGACCTGCCTTTTTCAAAACTTTGAAAAATGGCAGGGCGCGTTCTGCAGACTTGGAAATAAACCTGCTGAGAGCCGCCATGCAGCCGACAAGCCTTCGTACATCCTTGACGCGTGTTGGTGCTTCAATCTGCTCGATGGCCTTGATCTTGTCGGGATTGGCTTCGATTCCCCGCTGAGACAGGAAGAACCCGAGAAGCTTACCGGAAGGGACTCCAAAGACGCACATCTCGGGGTTGAGCTTGAGGCTGATCTTGCGCAGGTTCGCAAAGGTCTATTCTAAGTCTTGAATCAGGGTTGCCCTGTCTCTGCTCTTGACCACTATATCATCCATGTAGGCCTCCACATTTTTGTGGATTTGTGGCTCAAAAGCGGTGTGGACAACCCTGGCAAATGTCAAACCAGCATTCTTCAGTCCGAAAGGCATCCGTACGAAATAGTACGTGCCACATGGAGTGATGAATGCGGTCTTCTCTTCATCTTCTTCAGCCATGAAGATCTGATGGTATCCTGAGTATGCGTCAAGGAATGAAAGCAGGTCGCATCCGACCGTGGAGTCAACAATCTGGTCAATGCGCGGCAAGGGAAACGGATCTTTGGGACAAGATTTATTGAAATCGGTGAAATCGATGCAAAGCCTCCATTTCCTGTTTGCCTTGCGCACGACAACAGGATTGGCCAACCACGTCGGATGGAGCACACCTCTGACGAGGCCTGCCACTTCCATCTTCCTGATCTCTTCTGCAATGAACTCTTGGCGTTCCATTGCTTGTTTCCTGACTCTCTACTTGACGGGCCGCGCGTGAGGACAGACGGCAAGGTGGTGCTCAATCACTTTCCTGGGAACGCCGGGGATGTCAGTGTTGGAAATATGCCCTAGAGGCAATAATAAAAGCATTATTATTATATTTCCTTATTCATGATAATTGTCTTTATTCATGCTATAATTGTGTTAACCGGAAATCGTAATACATGTGTGAATAACAGACAACAACATGTCCCTAGTGAGCCTCTAGTTGACTAGCTTGTTGATCGACAGATAGTCATGGTTTCCTGACTATGGACATTGGATGTCATCGATAACGGGATCACATCATTAGGAGAATGATGTGATGGACAAGACCCAATCCTAAACATAGCATGAGATCGCATAGTTCGTTTGCTGGAGTTTTCCAATGTCAAGTATCCTTTCCTTAGACCATGAGATCGTGTAACTCCCGGATACCGTAGGAGTGCTTTGGGTGTGCCAAACGTCACAACGTAACTGGGTGACTATAAAGGTATACTACGGGTATCTCTGAAAGTGTCTGTTGGGTTGACATGGATCGAGACTGGGATTTGTCACTCCGCTTGACGGAGAGGTATCACTGGGCCCTCTCGGTAATGCATCATCACAATGAGCTCAATGTGATCAAAGTGTTTGATCACGGGATCATGCATTACGGTACGAGAAAAGTGACTTGCCGGTAACGAGATTGAACGAGGTATTGGTATACCGACGATCGAATCTCGGGCAAGTAAAATACCGATTGACAAAGGGAATCGTATACGGGATTAATTGAATCCTTGACATCGTGGTTCATCCGATGAGATCATCGTGGAGCATGTGGGAGCCAACATGGGTATCCAGATCCCGCTGTTGGTTATTGCCCGAGAGCCGTCTCGGTCATGTCTGCATGTCTCCCGAACCCGTAGGGTCTACACACTTAAGGTTCGGTGACGCTAGGGTTGTGAAGATATGTATGTGCAATAACCCGAATGTTGTTCGGAGTCCCGGATGAGATCCCGGACGTCACGAGGAGTTCCGGAATGGTCCGAAGGTAAAGAATTATTTATAGGAAGTGCTATTTTGGCCATCGGGACAAGTTTCGGTGTTATCGGTATTGTACCGGGACCACCGCAGGGGTCCCGGGGGTCCACCAGGTG
Organism: Aegilops umbellulata; assembly: GCA_032464435.1. Taxonomy (NCBI): domain Eukaryota; kingdom Viridiplantae; phylum Streptophyta; class Magnoliopsida; order Poales; family Poaceae; genus Aegilops; species Aegilops umbellulata. The sequence continues at coordinate 356,483,468 of CP136058.1, forward strand.
GGGCCACCTGCCTTGGTGGGCCACATGGGCCTTAGGGGGTGCGCCTTGGCCTGCTTGGGCCAAGGGGAACCAGCCCCAAGGGCCCATGCGCCAAGAGAGAAAAAAAAAGGGGAGAGTCCAAAGGGGGGAAGGCACCTCCGAGGTGCCTTGGGGAGGATGGACTCCTCCCCACCCTTGGCCGCACCCTTCCTTGGAGGAAGGGGCAAGGGCTGCGCCTTCCCCTCTCCCTTGGCCCTATATACAGTGGGGAAAAGGAGGAGCAAACCAACCCTAATGCCCTGGCACTCCCTCCTCCCTGCAACACCTCCTCCTCCTCCCGTAGTTGCTTAGCGAAGCCCTGCCGGAGTTCTGCTGCATCCACCACCACACCATCGTGCTGGATCTTCCTCAACCTCTCCTTCCCCCTTGCTGGATCAAGAAGGAGGAGACGTCTCCCGTCCCGTACGTGTGTTGAACGCGGAGGTGCCGTCCGTTCGGTACTAGATCATCGGTGAATTGGATCACGGCGAGTACGACTACCTCATCCACGTTCACTTGAACGCTTCCGTTGCGATCTACAAAGTGGTATGTAGATGCTATCTAATCTGAATACTCGTTGCTAGATGAACTCATAGATGGATCTTGGTGAAACCGTAGGAAAATTTTAATTTTCTGCAACGTTCCCCAACAGTGGCATCATGAGCTAGGTCTATGCGTAGTTCTTCTTGCGCGAGTAGAACACAATTTGTTGTGGGCGTAGATGTTGTCAATTCTTCTTGCCGTTACTAGTCAATCTTGATTCAGCGGTATTGTGGGATGAAGCGGCCCGGACCAACCTTACACGTACGCTTACGTGAGACCGGTTCCACCGACTAACATGCACTAGTTGCATAAGGTGGCTGGCGGGTGTCTGTCTCTCCTACTTTAGTTGGATCGGATTCGATGAACAGGGTCCTTATGAAGGGTAAATAGAGATTGACAAATCACGTTGTGGTTTGAACGTAGGTAAGAAAACGTTCTTGCTAGAACCCTAATTCAGCCACGTAAAACTTGCAACCACAATTAGAGGACGTCTAACTTGTTTTTGCAGCAAGTGCTTTGTGATATGATATGGCCAAAGTTGTGATGTATGATGAATGATCTATATGTGATGTATGAGATGTTCATGCTATTGTAATAGGAATCACGACTTGCATGTCGATGAGTATGACAACCGGCAGGAGCCATAGGAGTTGTCTTTATTTTTTGTATGACCTGCGTGTCATTGAGAATCGCCATGTAAGTTACTTTACTTTATTGCTAAACGCGTTAGCCATAGTAGTAGAAGTAATAGTTGGCGAGCAACTTCATGGAGACACGATGATGAAGATCATGATGATGAAGATCATGGTGTCAAGCCGGTGACAAGATGATCATGGAGCCCCAAGATGGAGATCGAAGGAGCTATGTGATATTGGCCATATCATGTCACGTTTATTATTTGATTGCATGTGATGTTTATCATGTTTTGCATCTTGTTTACTTAGAACGACGGTAGTAAATAAGATGATCCCTCATAATAATTTCAAGAAAGTGTTCACCCTAACTGTGCACCGTTGCTAAGGTTCGTCGTTCCGAAGCACCACGTGATGATCGGGTGTGATAGGTCCTTACGTTCGCATACAACGGGTGTAAGCCAGATTTACACACGCAAAACACTTAGGTTGACTTGACGAGCCTAGCATGTACAGACATGGCCTCGGAACATAGAAGACCGAAAGGTCGAGCATGAGTCGTATAGAAGATACGATCAACATGAAGATGTTCACCGATGTTGGCTAGTCCGTCTCACGTGATGATCGGACACGGCCTAGTTGACTCGGATCATGTAATACTTAGATGACTAGTAGAGGGATGTCTATCTAAGTGGGAGTTCATTAAATTTGATTAAATGAACTTTATTATCATGAACTTAGTCTAAATATTTACAATATGTCTTGTAGATCAAATGGCCAACGTAGTCCTCAACTTCAACGCGTTCCTAGAGAAAACCAAGCTGAAAGACGATGGTAGCAACTATACGGACTGGGTCCGGAACCTGAGGATTATCCTCATAGCTGCCAAGAAAGATTATGTCCTAAGAGCACCGCTGGGTGACGCACCTATTCTCCCTGCAGAACAAGACGTTATGAACGCTTGGCAGTCACGCTGCGATGATTACTCCCTCGTTCAGTGCGGCATGCTTTACAGCTTAGAGCCGGGACTCCAAAAGCGTTTTGAGAGACATGGAGCATATGAGATGTTCGAAGAGCTGAAAATGGTTTTCCAAGCTCATGCCCGGGTCGAGAGATATGAAGTCTCCGATAAATTCTTTAGCTGTAAGATGGAGGAAAATGGTTCTGTCAGTGAACACATACTCAAAATGTCTGGGTTGCACAACCGCTTGACTCAACTGGAAGTTAATCTCCCGGATGAAGCGGTCATTGACAGAATCCTCCAGTCGCTTCCACCTAGCTACAAGAGCTTTGTGATGAACTACAATATGCAGGGGATGGTAAAGACCATTCCTGAAGTATATGCTATGCTGAAATCAGCAGAGGTTGAAATCAAGAAGGAGCATCAAGTGTTGATGGTGAATAAAACCACTAAGTTCAAGAAGGGCAAGGGTAAAAAGAACTTCAAGAAGGACGGCAAGGAAGTTGCCGCGCCCGGTAAGCAAGTTGCCAGGAAGAAGCCAAAGAATGGACCCAAGCCCGAAACTGAGTGCTTTTATTGCAAGAGAAGTGGTCACTGGAAGCGGAACTGCCCCAAATACTTAGCGGACAAGAAGGCCGGCAAAACCAAAGGTATATGTGATATACATGTAATTGATGTGTACCTTACCAGTACTCGTAGTAGCTCTTGGGTATTTGATACCGGTGCAGTTGCTCACATTTGTAACTCAAATCAGGAGCTGCGGAATAAACGGAGACTGGCGAAGGACGAGGTGACGATGCGCGTCGGGAATGGTTCCAAGGTCGATGTGATCGCCGTCGGCACGCTGCCTCTACATTTACCTACGGGATTAGTTTTAAACCTCAATAATTGTTATTTAGTGCCAAGTTTGAGCATGAACATTGTATCTGGATCTCGCTTAATTCGAGATGGCTACTCATTTAAATCAGAGAATAATGGTTGTTCTATTTATATGAGAGAAATGTTTTATGGTCATGCTCCGATGGTTAATGGTTTATTCTTAATGAATCTCGTACGTGATGATACACATATTCATAGTGTGAGTACCAAAAGAGTTAAAGTTGATAACAATAGTCCCACATATTTGTGGCACTGCCGCCTTGGTCACATAGGTGTGAAACGCATGAAGAAGCTCCACGCGGATGGACTTTTAGAGTCTCTTGATTATGAATCATTTGACACGTGCGAACCATGCCTTATGGGTAAAATGACCAAGACTCCGTTCTCAGGAACAATGGAGCGAGCAACCAACTTATTGGAAATCATACATACCGATGTGTGCGGTCCAATGAGTGTTGAGGCTCGCGATGGCTATCGTTATGTTCTCACCCTCACTGATGACTTGAGTAGATATGGGTATATCTACTTAATGAAACACAAGTCTGAGACCTTTGAAAAGTTCAAGGAATTTCAGAGTGAGGTTGAAAATCAACTTGATAGAAAGATCAAGTTTCTACGATCAGATCGTGGAGGAGAATACTTGAGTCACGAATTTGGCACACACTTAAGAAAATGTGGAATAGTTTCACAACTCACGCCGCCTGGAACACCTCAGCGTAATTGTGTGTCCGAACGTCGTAATCGCACTCTATTAGATATGGTGCGATCTATGATGTCTCTTACCGATTTACCGCTATCTTTTTGGGGCTATGCTTTAGAGACTGCCGCATTCACTTTAAATAGGGCTCCGTCGAAATCCGTTGAGACGACACCGTATGAATTATGGTTTGGGAAGAAACCTAAGCTGTCGTTTCTAAAAGTTTGGGGATGCGATGCTTATGTGAAGAAACTTCAACCTGAAAAGCTCGAACCCAAGTCGGAAAAATGCGTCTTCATAGGATACCCTAAAGAAACTGTTGGGTATACCTTCTACCTCAGATCCGAAGGCAAGATCTTTGTTGCCAAGAATGGATCCTTTCTAGAGAAAGAGTTTCTCTCGAAAGAAGTAAGTGGGAGGAAAGTAGAACTTGATGAAGTGTTACCTCTTGAACCGGAAAATGGCGAAACTCAAGAAAACGTTTCTGAGGTGCCTGCACCGACTAGAGAGGAAATTGATGATGATGATCAAGATGCTTCTGATCAAGCTCCTACTGAAATTCGAAGGTCCACAAGGACACGTTCCGCACCAGAGTGGTACGGCAACCCTGTCTTGGAAATCATGTTGTTAGACAACGGTGAACCTTCGAACTATGGGGAAGCAATGGCGGGCCCGGATTCCGACAAATGGCTAGAAGCCATGAAATCCGAGATAGGATCCATGTATGAAAACGAAGTATGGACTTTGACCGACTTGCCCGTTGAACGGCGAGCCATAGAAAATAAATGGATCTTTAAGAAGAAGACAGACGCGGATGGTAATGTGACCATCTATAAAGCTCGGCTTGTCGCTAAGGGTTATCGACAAGTTCAAGGGGTTGACTACGATGAGACTTTCTCACCGGTAGCGAAGCTGAAGTCCGTCAGAATCATGTTAGCAATTGCCGCATACTATGATTATGAGATATGGCAAATGGACGTCAAAACGGCATTCCTTAATGGTTTCCTTAAGGAAGAATTGTATATGATGCAGCCGGAAGGTTTTGTCGATCCTAAGAATGCTGACAAGGTGTGCAAGCTCCAACGCTCGATTTATGGGCTGGTGCAAGCATCTCGGAGTTGGAACATTCGCTTTGATGAGATGATCAAAGCGTTTGGGTTTACACAGACTTATGGAGAAGCCTGTGTTTACAAGAAAGTGAGTGGGAGCTCTGTAGCATTTCTCATATTATATGTAGACGACATACTTTTGATGGGAAATGATATAGAACTCTTGGACAGCATTAAGGCCTACTTGAATAAGAGTTTTTCAATGAAGGACCTTGGAGAAGCTGCTTATATATTAGGCATCAAGATCTATAGAGATAGATCGAGACGCCTCATAGGTCTTTCGCAAAGCACATACCTTGATAAGATATTGAAGAAGTTCAATATGGATCAATCTAAGAAGGGGTTCTTACCTGTGTTACAAGGTGTGAAATTGAGCTCAGCTCAATGTCCGACCACGGCAGAAGATATAGAAGAGATGAGTGTCATCCCCTATGCCTCAGCCATAGGTTCTATTATGTATGCCATGCTGTGTACCAGACCTGATGTAAACCTTGCCGTAAGTTTGGTAGGAAGGTACCAAAGTAATCCCGGCAAGGAACACTGGACAACGGTCAAGAATATCCTGAAGTACCTGAAAAGGACCAAGGAAATGTTTCTCGTTTATGGAGGTGACGAAGAGCTCGTCGTAAAAGGTTACGTCGACGCTAGCTTCGACACAGATCTGGATGACTCTAAGTCACAAACCGGATACGTGTATATTTTGAATGGTGGGGCAGTAAGCTGGTGCAGTTGCAAACAAAGCGTCGTGGAGGGATCTACATGTGAAGCGGAGTACATGGCAGCCTCGGAGGCAGCACATGAAGCAATTTGGGTGAAGGAGTTCATCACCGACCTCGGAGTCATACCCAATGCGTCGGGGCAAATCAAGCTCTTCTGTGACAACACTGGAGCTATTGCACTTGCAAAGGAGCCCAGGTTTCACAAGAAGACTAGGCACATCAAGCGTCGCTTCAACTCCATTCGTGAAAATGTTCAAGATGGAGACATAGAAATTTGTAAAGTGCACACGGATCTGAATGTCGCAGATCCGTTGACTAAACCTCTCCCTAAGGCAAAACATGATCAGCACCAGAACTATATGGGTGTTCGATTCATCACAATGTAACTAGATTATTGACTCTAGTGCAAGTGGGAGACTGTTGGAAATATGCCCTAGAGGCAATAATAAAAGCATTATTATTATATTTCCTTATTCATGATAATTGTCTTTATTCATGCTATAATTTTGTTAACCGGAAATCGTAATACATGTGTGAATAACAGACAACAACATGTCCCTAGTGAGCCTCTAGTTGACTAGCTCGTTGATCGACAGATAGTCATGGTTTCCTGACTATGGACATTGGATGTCATCGATAACGGGATCACATCATTAGGAGAATGATGTGATGGACAAGACCCAATCCTAAACATAGCATGAGATCGCATAGTTCGTTTGCTGGAGTTTTCCAATGTCAAGTATCCTTTCCTTAGACCATGAGATCGTGTAACTCCCGGATACCGTAGGAGTGCTTTGGGTGTGCCAAACGTCACAACGTAACTGGGTGACTATAAAGGTATACTACGGGTATCTCTGAAAGTGTCTGTTGGGTTGACATGGATCGAGACTGGGATTTGTCACTCCGCTTGACGGAGAGGTATCACCGGGCCCTCTCGGTAATGCATCATCACAATGAGCTCAATGTGATCAAAGTGTTTGATCACGGGATCATGCATTACGGTACGAGAAAAGTGACTTGCCGGTAACGAGATTGAACGAGGTATTGGTATACCGACGATCGAATCTCGGGCAAGTAAAATACCGATTGACAAAGGGAATCGTATACGGGATTAATTGAATCCTTGACATCGTGGTTCATCCGATGAGATCATCGTGGAGCATGTGGGAGCCAACATGGGTATCCAGATCCCGCTGTTGGTTATTGCCCGAGAGCTGTCTCGGTCATGTCTGCATGTCTCCCGAACCCGTAGGGTCTACACACTTAAGGTTCGGTGACGCTAGGGTTGTGAAGATATGTATGTGCAATAACCCGAATGTTGTTCGGAGTCCCGGATGAGATCCCGGACGTCACGAAGAGTTCCGGAATGGTTCGGAGGTAAAGAATTATATATAGGAAGTGCTATTTTGACCATCGGGACAAGTTTCGGTGTTATCGGTATTGTACCGGGACCACCGGAGGGGTCCCGGGGGTCCACCAGGTGGGGCCACCTGCCTTGGTGGGCCACATGGGCCTTAGGGGGTGCGCCTTGGCCTGCTTGGGCCAAGGGGAACCAGCCCCAAGGGCCCATGCGCCAAGAGAGAAAAAAAAAGGGGAGAGTCCAAAGGGGGGAAGGCACCTCCGAGGTGCCTTGGGGAGGATGGACTCCTCCCCACCCTTGGCCGCACCCTTCCTTGGAGGAAGGGGCAAGGGCTGCGCCTTCCCCTCTCCCTTGGCCCTATATATAGTGGGGAAAAGGAGGAGCAAACCAACCCTAATGCCCTGGCACTCCCTCCTCCCTGCAACACCTCCTCCTCCTCCCGTAGTTGCTTAGCGAAGCCCTGCCGGAGTTCTGCTGCATCCACCACCACACCGTCGTGCTGGATCTTCCTCAACCTCTCCTTCCCCCTTGCTGGATCAAGAAGGAGGAGACGTCTCCCGTCCCGTACGTGTGTTGAACGCGGAGGTGCCGTCCGTTCGGTACTAGATCATCGGTGAATTGGATCACGGCGAGTACGACTACCTCATCCACGTTCACTTGAACGCTTCCGTTGCGATCTACAAAGTGGTATGTAGATGCTATCTAATCTGAATACTCGTTGCTAGATGAACTCATAGATGGATCTTGGTGAAACCGTAGGAAAATTTTAATTTTCTGCAATGTTCCCCAACAGTCAGATGGTTGCCAGGCAAACACATTGACATTCGCCCGCAGGAAAGCAACGAGCGCGCTTTCCTATTTGGGGTCGAGAGTGGCACTGATGGTGAAGGTACCACCAGTGCCGTCCTCCTTGGCAGACACCTTCTTGGTTGTTGGCGGGGCTGCCATTGACTTCTTACTCTTGCCGGTGGAGCTCGATGGCGCATCCTCGACGGTAGCGCAGCACTCCGAAGAGGTGTGCTTGCCGGAGTGGGCACCAGAGCACTTGCCGGCTTGGTCTTCTTCTTGCCGGCGGAGCTCGATGGCGCGTCCTCGACGGCATCGCAGCACTCCGAAGAGGTGCGCTTGCCGGAGTAGGCACCAGAGCACTTGCCGGGCTTGGTTTTCTTCTTCCCTCCGGGAGCTTCAGCGGCAAGTGGCTTTTGATCCGCTGCGGCTGCTGCTTCCCGGTATATCTTGTCGGCACAGATAAGGGCATCCTTCTTGTCGCCAGGGACAGAGATGATGCTTATCGGGCCTGGCATCTTGAGCATGTTGTATGCGTAGTGAGAGGCCGCCATGAACTTGGCGAGCGCTGGACGGCCGAGAATTCCATTGTAGGGTAATGGAAAATCGGCAACGTCAAAAGTGATCCTCTCTGTCTTGAAGTTCAGCTTGCTGCCAAATGTCACTGGCAACGTTATCTTCCCCTTCGGCTTGCTCCTTCCCGGGTTGATTCCTTGGAACGTGCCGGTCTCTTCGAGCTCGCTGTCGGGGACTTGTTGTTTCTGGAGCACAGAGGAGGAGATCAGGTTCAAGCCGGCCCCACCGTCGACTAGCATCTTAGTGACCTTGAGGTTGCGGACTGTCGGTGAGACCAACATCAGCAAGCACCCGATCGCAGTTGTGTGGTCAGGGTGGTCCTCAATATCGAAGATGATAGGCGTGCTGGACCATTTCAGAGGCCTGCGTGACTCGACGGGCGGTTCCGCTGCATTGACTTCCCATGCCCACTGCTTGAGCTGGCGGCGAGAAGTATGCAGAGAAGCACCGCCATCTACGCACAAGACCTTTGTGGCTTTCTGAAACTCCTGCTCACTGGTCTCGACATCATCCATGTCTTCATCTTCGTCGTCGTCTTCGTCCTTGTCGCGGCCGCGGGGAGGTCTGTCTGCTTGCCGCTGCTTGTCCTTGTCGCGGCGTCCTCCCTGGCCGGGGCGCTTCATGCCGGATCCTCCGCCACCTCCTCGGGCTTTCTCCTTGTCGCGTCGCTCGTACTCGGCCTTTTGCAGCTCGATGAGCCGCTTGACCTACTTGTAGCTCTGGAGGTCATGGCCCTTGGTGCGGTGGATCTTGCAGTACTGTTTGTTGGTGCCGTCCCGCTTGTCAGCGACCGCCACGGCCTGGCAGTTGGCGCATCCGGCAACCCCCTTGCCGGAGCTACCAGCCTGGGCCTTCTTGGCGGCGCCTTCATTGTCGGACTGCTCAACAACCAGTACTTCTTGGCTCTTCTTCTTCCTGCTGCTCCGCCACCGGTTCTTCCTTGCCGGGGCGGTATCCTCACTGTCATATTCTGCTGCTCCAATGTTCTCTCCGGGGAGTTTCCTCCCTTCCTCAGCACGTGCACACTTGTCGGCCAGGGCATATAGATCGCTGACGTCTTTGATCTTGCACATCGCCATCTCCTCCCGCATCCTGCGGTTGCGCATGTTCTGATGGAACACGCTGATGACCGCGGCAGGGTGGACATCGGGGATGTTGTAGTGCACACGGCTGAATCTCTGAATGAACTTGGGCAGAGGTTCTCCCTCCTTCTGGACGAGCATATGAAGGTCGCTCGCTTGGCCATGGGGTTTGTGGCCGCCTGTAAAGGCGCCAACAAACTGATGGCACAAGTCTGTCCAGGAGGTTATGGAGTTGTCCGGCAAGTGCATGAGCCAGGATCAGACGTTGGATTTGAGTACCAGCGAGAAGTAGTTGGCAAGGATCTTGTCGTCTCGCCCCCCGGCAGCCTGCACCGCAATGGTGTAGATGCTGAGGAACTCCGACAGATGCGACTTGCCGTCGTACTTCTCTGGTATGTCTGGCTTGAAATTCTTCGTGCTGGGCCACTGGACTTGCCGCAGCTCACGGGTGAACGCAGGGCAACCTACCGCGTACGGCAGGTCGCCTGGTCCTCCCGGCGCATGCATGTCGACAGAGGGCCCAGCATGCTCGTCTGATTGACGCCGCGTTTCTCTCCGATGCTCGATGCGAGTGCGAGCGTCCTCTTGCTTTCGTTCGTGAAGAACTTGGCGTTGATCGCGACGAGTTCGCGGATTCGATGACGCGGTGGAGTCGATGTCATGATGGTTCCGGCGAGTCGGCGATCTCGGCCTCTGGGGCGGGGAATGCACGGTGGTTGCATCCCCACCGGTCTTGGCGCCATCGGTTCACGCCTGGCCGACCTGCCGCGGCTGCGACGCACTGTACTGCCGCGGGGTGTCGCCGTTAGCGGAGCCGATGAGACTCTGTATCATGGCCCTCCAGTCGTCGAGCTTGTCCGCCGTTGGAGGGTAATCTAGGAGTAGTTGAGCTCGTGCTAGAGCTTCTGCTGGAGTGGCGGGCAGTGGTGGCGAACGGCGCGTGGAGCGGGATGTGCTCGAACTCCTAACTATGTTAGAAGGAGCAGCACCCGGTCCAGGCAGTCGCGCCACGCTCGCGCCAACACGCTGGTGTGCATGCTGGCCTTGAACACCCTGGGATCCGCCAGCTCGATCTGGGTCCAGCGAGCGTATGGTACCGTAAGCGCCAGGACGCTGTTGGTCCCGCGCCTCCTGAGAGGGGCGCGGTGCGTGTTCGGACGCCGTGGCACCATGAGCTGGCTCGGCGACGTCCGTTCCGCCGCCGGTGCCGTCCCCACCACCCGTTTGCTCCAGGGGCGGTGGGTTCGACGCGGACGGACCAGCCACCTCCGGAGCTTTCTACTTCGGTGGCATGTCGATGAAGATGATGGAAATCTAGCCTGTGCGGACGCCGGATCAGGTTCACACAACCTCGACGCCCCCTACCTGGCGTGCCAAAGATGTCGGGGGAAATCGGCTTCCTCGAACACCTATGGAGACTGAACCCCTTATTTGTTCGGCGGAGGGCGGAGGTCGCGCGAAGAGCGGATCGAGGCGATGCACACAAGGGATTTACCCAGCTTCGGGCCGCACGGATGCGTAAAACCCTACTGTTGCTTTGTGGTTTGTATTGTGTTCTTGCTCGGAGGCGCGTGGTGCTACAGTACACACGAGCCACTAGCGAGACCGAGCGTAAAAATGGGTCTCCTCCTCCTCTACGTGCGCATGGGGCCTCCTTTTATATGCTCAAGGGGTTACCCACAGGTGGCAGCGTAGGTGGGGGCAAAAATGGGAGAATGCTGTAGTGGGTACAGCTGCCTGCACAGTGGATGTACAGTGCTATCATACCTAACTCTGACGGCGGGGGACAAGGGCATTAAATGCCCGTCCGCATCGCCCAGACGGTGCAGGAAAAGGACCGCCAGGAGCGCCACCGTTTGCCACGATGGCTACTCTGTCAGCTTTGCTTCACCACCGCATGCCCCTGGCTACACAGCCTCCCGCCACGTGCGCCTAGAATTCCCCCAGAGCGACACGTTGTTGGATGAGCTGGAGCGCAGGAACGGGGTGGTAACTTGCCGCGGCAAGCGCCTTGCCGCGGTGGATGTCTTGTCGCGCCCGGGAGCTTGTCGCTCACCGGTCCTTGCCGGGACGCGAGGCGCGTCGCGGCAAGGCTCCTGTCGTGCCGTGGTTGGCCTTCCCGGCAAGCTCCTCTTGTCGGGGTCTTGTGCTTCGAGCGGCAGTCCCGGCAAGCTCCTCTTGCCGGGGCCTCGCTCTCTTCGGGTGGCCTTCCCGGCAAGCTCCTCCTGCCGGGGCCTTGGCTCAAATACTTTGTTCTTGAATGGCCCAAAAGGGGACCATGGAGGGTCTCGGCGATCACCTGGCAAGCCTTGCCGCGGGGTGCTACGACTGCCCGTGCACAAGTTCGGGGTACTAAGGTACCCCTACTTTCGTACACCGACAGGATGAGCGTGTGATACGTCTCCGTCGTATTTATAATTTTTGATTGTTCCATGCCAATATTATTCAACTTTCATATACTTTTGGCAACTTTTTATATTATTTTTGGGACTAACATATTGATCCAGTGCCCAGTGCCAGTTCCTGTTTGTTGCATGTTTTATGTTTCGCAGAATATCCATATCAAACAGAATCCAAACGGGATAAAAAAGGACGGAACTTATTTTTGGAATATTTGGAAAATTCCGGAAGAAAAATCCACGCGAGACAGTGCCCGAGGTGGCCACGAGGTAGGGGGCGCCCCTGCCCCCCAGGGCGCGCCCCTGACCCTCGTGGGCCACCCGTAAGGCAGTTGATGCTCTTCTTCGGCCGCAAGAAAGCTAATTTTCAGAAAAAAAAATCACGGCGAAGGTTTCAGTCCAATCGGAGTTATGGATCTCCATATATACCCGAAATGGTGAAATGGCAGCAGAACAGAACGCAGAAACAGAGAGAGACAGAGAGACAGATCCAATCTCGGAGGGGCTCTCGCCCCTCCCACGCCATGGAGACCATGGACCAGAGGGGAAACCCTTCTCCCATCTAGGGAGAAGGTCAAGGAAGAAGAAGAAGGACGGGGGCTCTCTCCCCTCGCTTCCGGTGGCGCCGGAACACCGCCGGGGGCCATCATCATCACCGCAATCTACACCAACACCTCCGCCATCTTGACCAACATCTCCATCACCTTCCCCCCTCTATCTACAGTGGTCCACTCATGAAGGAAATATGCCCTAGAGGCAATAATAAAGTTATTATTTATTTCCTTATATCATGATAAATGTTTATTATTCATGCTAGAATTGTATTAACTGGAAACATAATACATGTGTGAATACATAGACAAACAGAGTGTCACTAGTATGCCTCTACTTGACTAGCTCATTAATCAAAGATGGTTATGTTTCCTAGCCATGAACAAAGAATTGTTATTTGATTAACGAGATCACATCATTAGTTGAATGATCTGATTGACATGACCCATTCCATTAGCATAGCACTCGATCGTTTAGTATGTTGCTATTGCTTTTATCCATGACTTATACATGTTCCTTTAACTATGAGATTATGCAACTCACGTTTACCGTAGGAACACTTTGTGTGCTACCAAACGTCACAACGTAACTGGGTGATTATAAAGGTGCTCTACAAGTGTCTCCGAAGGTACATGTTGAGTTGGCATATTTCGAGATTAGGATTTGTCACTCCGATTGTCGGAGAGGTATCTCAGGGCCTTCTCGGTAATGCACATCACATAAGCCTTGCAAGCATTGCAACCAATGAGTTAGTTGCGAGATGATGTATTACGGAACGAGAAAAGAGACTTGCCGGTAACGAGATTGAACTAGGTATTGGATACCGACGATCGAATCTCGGGCAAGTAACATACCGATGACAAAGGGAACAACGTATGTTGTTATGCGGTCTGACCGATAAAGATCTTCGTAGAATATGTAGGAGCCAATATGGGCATCCAGGTCCCGCTATTGGTTATTGACTGGAGACGTGTCTCGGTCATGTCTACATTGTTCTCGAACCGTAGGGTCCGCACGCTTAAGGTTACGATGACAGTTATTATGAGTTTATGAGTTTTGATGTACCGAAGGAGTTCGGAGTCCCAGATGAGATCGGGGACATGACGAGGAGTCTCGAAATGGTCGAGACGTAAAGATCGATATATTGGACGACTATATTCAGACATCGGAAGGGTTCTGAGTGGTTCGGGTATTTTCGGGAGTATCGGGGAGTTACGGGATTACGGGAGAAGTAATGGGCCTTGATGGGCTTTAGTGGGAAGAGGAAAAGGCTGCTGCGCCCCCCCTCCCCTTTGGTCCGAATTGGACTAGGGAAAAGGGGGCCGGCCACCTCTCCTTCTCCTCCTATTCCTTCTCCCTTCCTCCCTTTTTGGTGGACTCCTACTAGGACTTGGAGTCCTAGTAGGACTCCATATGCTGGCCGCACCTTTTGCCTTGGCCGGCCTCCTCCTCCTCCATCCTTTATATACAGGGCAGGGGGCACCCCAAAGACACACAAGTTGATCTATGGATCGTTCCTTAGCCGTGTGCGGTGCCCCCTTCCACCAAATTCCACCTCGATTATATCGTTGCAGTGCTTAGGCGAAGCCCTGCGCCGGTAACACATCAAGATCGTCACCACGCCGTCGTGCTGACGGAACTCTTCCTCGACGCTTTGCTGGATCGGAGCCCGGGGATCGTCATCGAGCTGAACGTGTGCCAAGAACTCGGAGGTGCCGGAGTAACGGTGCTGTGATCGGTTGGATCGCAAGGAGAACGTACGACTACTTCCTCTACGTACGACTACTTCCTCTACGTTGTGTCAACGCTTCCGCTTCGGTCTACGAGGGTACGTAGACAAACACTCTCCCCTCTCGTTGCTATGCATCACCATGATCTTGCGTGTGCGTAGGAAATTTTTTGAAATTACTACGTTCCCCAACAGTGGCATCTGAGCCTAGGTTTTTATGGTATGATGTTATTTGCACGAGTAGAACACAAGTGAGTTGTGGACGATACAAGTCATACTGCCTACCAGCATGTCATACTTTGGTTCAGCGGTATTGTTGGACGAGACGATCCGGACCAACCTTACGCGTACGCTTACGCGAGACCGGTTCCCTCGACGTGCTTTGCACATAGATGGCTTGCGGAAGACTGTCTCTCCAACTTTAGTTGAACCGAGTGTGGCTACGCCCGGTCCTTGAGAAGGTTAAAACGGAGTCTATTTGACAAACTGTCGTTGTGGTTTTGATGCGTAGGTAAGATGAGTTCTTGCTTAAGCCCGTAGCAGCCACGTAAAATTTGCAACAAACAAAGTAGAGGACGTCTAACTTGTTTTTGCAGGGCATGTTGTGATGTGATATGGTCAAGACGTGATGCTAAATTTTATTGTATGAGATGATCATGTTTTGTAACCGAGTTATCGGCAACTGGCAGGAGCCATATGGTTGTCGCTTTATTGTATGCAATGCAATCGCGATGTAATGCTTTACTTTATTACTAAGCGGTAGTGATAGTCGTAGAAGCATAAGATTGGCGAGACGACAACGATACTATGATGAAGATCAAGGTGTCGCGCCGGTGACGAAGGTGATCATGACGGTGCTTCGAAGATGGAGATCACAAGCACAAGATGATGATGGCCATATCATATCACTTATATTGATTGCATGTGATGTTTATCCTTTTATGCATCTTATCTTGCTTTGATTGACGGTAGCATTATAAGATGATCTCTCACTAAATTATCAAGAAGTGTTCTCCCTGAGTATGCACCGTTGCGAAAGTTCTTCGTGCTGAGACACCACGTGATGATCGGGTGTGATAGGCTCTACGTTCAAATACAACGGGTGCAAAACAGTTGCACACGCGGAATACTCAGGTTTAACTTGACGAGCCTAGCATATACAGATATGGCCTCGGAACACAGAGACCGAAAGGTCGAGCGTGAATCATATAGTAGATATGATCAACATAGTGATGTTCACCATTGAAACTACTCCATCTCACGTGATGATCGGAC